>CM019073.1:6957369-8219869 GCA_009667805.1 Leptobrachium leishanense
ACAAAAATCAAATACTCACCTCTGTTCCCACAGTGTTAACTGTGGCTCGACCCGCTGCTTCTGTCGCCGGGAGCAGAGTGAGGCTGGGAAAAAGAAGTCCCCAGTCTCCCTCCATGATCACTCTGATGACCAGCAGGTTCTCACGAATGGCCAATGTGCCTGACCTATAGACTCCATGGAGCGGATGCTTGGGACGGCTCGTTACGCTGCCCCCAACATCTGTAAGCTAGTGGCTGCTATGGTGCAGGCTACTGGACTCAGTGCCTGCCCCATGATCTGAAACCGAGACGCAAAGGGGAATTCAGTGATCGCTAATTTTTCCCCTTAGCATCCCAGTTTTAGCTACAGGCACACGATAGTGCCCGTGATGTTTACCACATGGTATATTCATGAACTGAGATGTTAACCAGTTTCCGTTCCAGCTATATGCAACGCGAAAACTCCTGATGGCAGGTCTTCTGAGAGCTCTTGTTTTGCGAGACATGGGTCACATCAACAGATGGTTATTGTGAACAGCAAACTCAATATGTCTGAGTGCTTTTTCAAAAGTCAAAGATGCTCTCACCCACACCTCCAATGTTGTTTCATTAATTGGACACCAGGTTTGCCATTTCCAACTCTAGTTTATGTTTAAGTCATTAGTCTAGGAATTCACTCACTTTTTACAACCTCAACTGTGAATGTTTGAATGATATATTCAATATGTACAATAAATTTGTGTGTATGTTATTAGTTAAAACAGATCATTTTTGTTGATTTTTGTAACTTAGAGGAACACCAAACCAGATTTATTACACTTTTATACATAATTACAGACATTTCTAATGGGTTCACATACTTTTTCTTGGCTACTGTAGGTAGATAATACAGCTGTTTCTTCTTTGCATCTGCTTATCAGGCGCTAAAGCAACTTTAATTATTCCTCACCTGTCTCCTTTAAGCTCCGAGGTGAGCTGGGATAAATGCATCCAGTCCAGTGCATCAGCGTCCTGATTTAGCCATTTATTCATCTCCTTAATACTGGAATCATCACATTTCAGGACTATGATTTCACTGAAAATATCGCAGAGAGGAAACAGCTGGAAACCAGCTGAATATGCTGATAGGTCGATTAAAGTGTCCCCTTTAATTTCACCTGTAAAAGAATATTCAGATGATAAAAGTCTATATAAGTGTATGTCTACAGTGAGTTCTTTGTTGGTGGGAAAACCCCGATTTTATTGCAAGACATTGAGTCTTCATATAACAATGGCATATTGTTTAACTGCATAAAGTTCAGTTTAGGTTGCTATCACCCACCTTCGAGCTGCCGCTGGAGAGTCCTCACTCGTGTAACTGCAAGTTTGGGAACATAGTCAGAGCAAATGGAAGCAGGTTTACCTCCAAGATAATCTTGTACATGTATTGATTCATCCAAGCTTCACAAAGATAAATCAGTCCAATTCCAGCCTTGCTGAAGCCCTCCAGATCATCACCTGCTCATCTAATGGTTAGAAGACCACCTGATCTTGCCTACAAGCCGCAGTGTCTGACGCCCGCTGTGAAATTTGGAGGAGGATTGTCATGATAAGGTGGGTGCTTCAGCAAGTCTGGAATCAGGCAGATCCATCTTTGTGAAGGACCATGAACCTAGCAATGAACATGTTAACCTGGACTAAAACTTGCTTCTTTCTGCTCTGACAGTGATTCCCAACTATAACGATTAGTTTCTCAGTGGGAGAATGCTCTATGCAACACAGCCAGCTCAGTCTAGGGGTGAATGGTGGACCACCAGATCAAGACCCTGCCATGGCCAGCCTCATCTCCAGATCTGTACCCAATTGATAATACGGATTGCCTCCTGCCCCCACCCAGCTCACCCCATGCTAAGTCAGAAGTTCAGATCACCCTTCCTTCCCTTAGTACTTACATGTACAAAGTTGAAAAAGATTAATATATAAATTTATTTTTCTTACAATAAAATGTAAATGCATATATTTTTACTTTCTTCATATCTACTCAGTCTTCCTTTATATCATTATTATTGCTGAAATGTTCAAACTTGCTAATAAATTACCCTTTTGTCACATTGTTAAATATCTTTCATTTGGGAATTTATAACAAACCTGGTGGCATTTTACTTACCTGCAACACACATTTTGTGAAGTGTTTCACAGGGAAATTTTACAATCTCTTCATAGAAATACTTTTCACTTGTTGGAGAAAAGTATCTGTCGTGATGGTCCCTTGAATCAGGGTTGTCCAAGTGATAGTGTTTGTGATAGCCGGTGTCCATCTCGACGAATGAAGAGCTAAACTGATGAAGTCCTCCAGAACATCATATAAATAGGTTTTGCTTTTTGTGTTGTCAGTTAATGTAAGAGCTAAAGCAATCAAAGTTAATTTGGATTAATAGCTTAAGAGCAGGAGAAGTCAATGTTTTAGCTTTGACACGTGTTTATTTCAAATCAGAAGTGAATTTATTGAGCAATCGAAAAAACCCATTAAAAGCAAAACATGTGAGTAATGACTTAATAAGATTTTGGTCACACTAATATATTCACGCTAAAATGGGGATACCAATGGGGAAAACCTGCACCTGCAGATTTCGCCGTAGTGTCCCCATTTTAGCCTGAGATTCCGGGGCAGGCATTACTTCAGGACCTCGCCTCTGAACCAAGCGTTACCCCAGTGATACTCGCCATAGCGCTTCCACGCCGCTGCAAGTATCACCTCCTGAAGTCCATTTGACTCCAAAGACAGTTGTGATGCCGGGTCGCGAGCACAGCACGATATCGCTCTCACGGGTGATTTTGGAGGGAGACTGGGAACTATTTGTCCCCAGTTTCATTCTGCCCCCGGCGATCAGAAGCCACTGGTCTCGACGCGGGATGAGAGGGGAGTATGGGATTTATTGGGGTGGGGTGGGGGGTTGATGGTGCTAAATTATTCTGCATAAATCTTTTAGGACTCGTTAAAAAAAAAAAAACAATTTAGCCCATAGCACACAAGGTCACCCATTTAGCCTGGACAGAAGGAAATTCGGTCTAAAGCATAGGAAGGTTATTTTACAGTGAAAACAGTAAAGCTGTGGAATTCTCAGCCTGTTGAAGTGGTTGGGTCAGAGACTGTCCAAACTTTTAAACAACGACTGGATGACTTTCTGCAAAAGCATCATATATTTTTTTGGAGAAAGTATTTTACCATGAAGGATACATTGAGATTTCTCTCGTTTTCAAGTATGTCCTGGGTGGCAAGTACAGTATGTACCGTTAGGTATCTTGCCCAAGGACACTTACTGGAGAGGTGCTCTTTCCGGGATTCGAACCCGTGACTCCACGGTTATAGAGCAGTGATTGTTACCTCTACTCCACCCAGTCGATTAATTATATTAAGGGTCATAATATTTAATATGTGGGTAAAAGCTGTTTGATCCAGGGAGAAATCGGACACCATCGAGGTTCAAGAAGGAATTTTTTTCCCAGTATGTTGCAAAACGGCGAGAGCTTCAGACTGAGCGTTTTGCCTTCTTTTGGATCAACAGCAGTAGGTAATGAGTGAAAGGCTGAACTTGATGGACGCATGTCTTTTTTCAGCTTATATATCTATGTAACTGGTTTGTACGATAGTCAATAATCTCCAAACAAAAGTGATGCTTGTTGTATTTTCCAATGAATGCCTGGATTCTAGTCCTCAAATAAACAAAACAAAATATATCATGCAATGTTTATAGGGAAAACGATTAATGAACTTACCTGAACTGAAACCCTTGAAAAACACTTGCAATGGATATTTCACAACTTCATTATAAATCACCTTGTTGGATGTTTCAGAGAAATACACATGATGAATCTCCTGCGACTCAAATGGATGTAAATGGTAGAGTTTGAAGCTGCTGCCCATTAAGCTGATTTATATACAGGGTTATTCAGAGAGCGTGAAAAGCAGGAGAATGGCTGGAGAATGAAAAATTCTAGGTCAAAATAGCCGATTTGGAAAGTGAGATGAAAGGGAGAATTTTTCTGGTTTGGCTATTTTGACCTAGAATTTTTCATTCTCCAGTCATTCTCCAGTCATTCTCCTGCTTTTCACGCTCTCTGAATAACCTTGATAGTTTTACTTTGACACTAGACAATTCTAAAGCCAGCAATATATACTTAATGTGCAATAATCACATGATTCGAATTGTTATGAACACAATCTTACAGATAAATATCAACACCAACATCTTGCTATGTACAAACAAGTTATGTTGGCTGATAATTGTTGGCCTTAGTGGTCGTTGATACACTTTCATATTACACAAGTTAGTTATCTGTATTTGCATTTTGTTCTATTTTTCTATCTCTGTTTTAGAGAATGGATCTGTGTCTCTTAAACATCATGGAACATCTGCAGTTCAGGTTGTAGCAATAACAGCAATGAGATTGGGCAATCCCTTAGTTTGAGGATGGCTCGTGGTCATTAGAAGACGTTTAAGAAAGCATGGATATTAGTTCACAAAGAATATTTCATTGAACATACCCAAGGGGTGACTGTGTCTGAACTGTATCAATATGAAAAACAAGAGGAGACAAGGCCCCCCCCGCAGCAAATTGGTGACTTTATTGAGAAGGCAGGATGTTTTGGCCGACACGGAGGCCCTTCTCATGAGAAAAGACGCTGTGTCAACCAAAGCATTGCATCTTCCCAAATAAGTCACCGGTTGGCTCTGGAGTACCTGGTACCCTTTTGTGTTTCAAATTTATTGAAGTGGTCGGCCAGACTTTTCCCAAGAGCACCTTTTTTGTCTTCTGTAGCAAAATGTTGTCTGTTTTCTGTGTATATCTCTCAACTTTTGAGTTGCTGTACAGTATAGATGACTTGAAAGCATATAGAGTTTGGCATTTGTACAAAGACAAGGTTTATAGACGCATCAAACTATTTCTCCATTTAGAGTTTATCTCCAAATCTCAATACAGCATAAAATGAGTGGTTCATTGTCAAGTGTATATATATAATACTGTATATGTTCCCTGCACACAGACGATCTACCTACACTGCTGGTCTTTAGATAGACAAAACAAAGGAAATGAGTAAACCAGAATGAAATGTCAATAGAGCCAGGGGTTAATGCCAAATCGGGTAGTCAAACAGAGCCTAGGCTTAATGCCAAATCGGGTAGTCAGACAAAGCCTAGGGTTAATGCCAAATCGGGTAGTCAGACTGTTATGTCTCGACCCTGCCCCCTGGTGGTGAAGGGCCTCCATGTCGGTTTTCCCCGGTGGTGTTTGGCTGTGCTGTCTGGGGCTGATCTGGGGTTCTGTTGTGATCTCCTGGTCTGGGGATCACATGGCCCAATCACACAGGCCCACTCCCTATTTAGATCCCAGCAGCACAGAGCCTCATTGACGGTTTGTGGAGTTTGATGGTGGTTGTGTCCTGTGTGTTCCCAGTGTTGCAGCAAAGCATTCTTGTCCTAGTGTATTCTGGTTTTGACCTCGGCTGTGTTTCCTGACGATCCTTTTCTGCCTACTCCTGGTACTCTGTATGCTGATCTGTTGCCAACCTTGCCTGAATGACCATTCTTATATGTTTCATGTTTCATGTATTATGTTTGTCTTAGTTTAGTATATTCTCTGAGGCCATTATAAGGACCACCTCAGTGCAGGGTGTTTTGTCTATCTTGTTAATCCCTTGTCCTTCTTATTCATATTGATCTGTTAATTCTTTGTGAGGGTTTCTTAGAAGTATTCCCAGCATAGGGATCCCTTTAGTTTTCTCCTGGTCCTCCTGTTCCATGTGTCTCTGGTTCCTGTATCGTCCTGAAGTGGAGTTCAGTTCAGGTTTCGCCAAGTCTGTCAGTTTGTTGACTGCCCTGAAGCCTGCACAATTCATCTACTGTCATACATTGTTTGCGTTTCTGAGCTTGTCCTGGGTTATCTGTCGGTCTTGAAACCTTCAGAGCTTAGTGGCAATTCAGTCCTGCTTTCGTGCTCCTTGACAGACAGAGCCAGGGTCATACACAAGAAAACAAAACAGTAGTATATCGAGGAACGCACTGAGGAGAATGAACCACGACAGGGCAATGGGTTGAATTCAGTTGCCTCTTTTTGAATATGGTTGGCGCCAGGTCATCACGCCGCACCCTGTCTGTGTCACCGCCCTGTGGCCAGAATTCGTAGCTGTTACACTCGGCGGCTGGCCAGCGTGCAGCAACAATGCTGCTGCCAGCCGCTGGGCACCCAGGGGAGCAGAGGACGTGACATTCATTTATCACAGGTAGTGAGTTTCAACAGATAACATTACTTCAGGTTAATAATTTAATTTGGGTGACTAATTTAAGACATTGTAGTATTAGTGTGTCAAGGGTTTGGAGGTCTGATGTCCCATTTTTTTGCAAGAATTCTACAATGATCCAACAGTGGGTCCAGTCAAAGGTTCTAGTCCTTTGCCACTGTGGTTTTTGGAAGCACGTTAGTAAAGGATTTTTAATGGTTCTAGAAAGCCATTCCAATACTGCGCTACCGGTGTTTCTATATAGGCAGCTAGCACTGTATGGTGTCAATGTAAGATATTCTATTACTTTATAACAATGATTTCATGTAGGCCAGTGGTTCTAACCCTGGTCCTCAGGTTCCCCTAACAGGCCAGGTTTTAAGGATTACTTTGGGGAAATGTAGACTGAATCCTGCAATCACTGAGCAGCAAACACATGACAATATCATATCTAAACACATGACAACAGTAAGTAAATAGATGAGCTGTGATCATGGCTTTTTATTTTATTATTTCTTTTAACTTAAAAAAACATGGTTTAAAATAAAGGTGTGATTTAATATAGAAAAATAAACATTAATAACCAGTAATAGTTACAGTGTGATCCATAAGATCACAGTTACACACACTGAGCACACGCAAGTCAAGCCAAGGTTATTTATATCATTTATTATTAAAATATTCACTCTCTAAATCTGGAGTTGCCTCAGTAGGTGAGCGTACACACCACTACAACCTAAAAGATTTTTAAAATACTTGGCACTATAGGACTGAACATCCTCAGTTCTATATCGAAAGCAACCAATGGGTGAGTTTATATCTTTATTAAGGACTAGGGATGAACTGTTCGGTTCGATCTGTTCGGAGTTCGCATCGAACATCAGCCGTTCGGCTGTTCGCCGAACTCCGAACATTTCCGCGTGTTCGGTTCGAGTTCGCCCACAATGCCCCACAATGGACCACAATGCACTTTTCCACTGGCCTGAAGCTTGTAATTGGCTACAGCCTTGCACCTGACCACAGATCAGGTGCAAGACAGGTGCAAGACTATGCCAATCACGGCTCAGAGTCCTGATTGGGCACATTTTGCCCAATCATGGGCTCACAGAGCTAAGTCCCGCAGCACACTATATAAGGCTTCACAGAGGAATTGTCGTAATCTGTGTGTTTTCACTGCCAGCAGCTATTGGGGGGTCTCACTTCTACAAGATATCTGGGAATTGTCGGAATCTGTGTGTTCTCACTGCCAGCAGCTATTGGGGGTCTCACTTCCAGCAGATATCTGGGAATTGTAATCTGTGTCTTGTCACTGCCACCCATCAGGGGGTCTCACTGATTTATAGGCGGTTCCTGGTTATTGTAATTTGTGTCTTGTCACTGCCACCCATCGGGGGGTCTCACTGATTTATAAGAGGTTCCTTGGAATTGTAATTTGTGTCTTGTCACTGCCACCCATCAGGGGTCTCACTGATTTATAGAAGGTTTCTGGGAATTGTAATCTGTGTCTTCTCACTGCCAGCTATCAGGGGGTCCCACATACTTCTAGCAGATTTCTGCAAATTTTAATCTGTGTCTTGTCACTGACCCCCATCAGGGGGTCTCACTGATTTATAGGAGGCTCCTGGGAATTGTAATTTGTGTCTTGTCACTGCCACCCATCAGGGGGTCTCACTGATTTATAGGAGGTATCTGGGAATTTTAATCTGTGTCTTGTCACTGGCTGCCAGCTATCAGGGTGTCTCACTGAGTTATACCAGAGTTCTGGAAATCTTTAATCTTTAATCTAGATAACACAGTTGAATCAGAGTTCTGCATATCTCCAATTTTTATAACAGAGTTAAATCAGAGTTCTGTATATCTTTAATCTATTTATCACTCACCATGTCAGAAAGACCAAAAAGGACAGGCAGACGCTCCCAGACACAGATAAGAGGGCAAGCAGCCTCTGTGTCGGAAGGCTCTGCCCCTGGTCGTCGTGGACGTGGTGCATCCTCTGCAGGGGCACGCTTGTCCTTGTTTCTAACTGGTGCTGGCCATCATAAGCAGCAGCAACATACAGAGGATTTGCAGGATTGGCTAACCAAGCCATCCTCATCCTCCGAGTCCTCTGCCAGCCAGGCTTGTGGTGGTTTACAGTCCACCTCAGCTGCCAAAACATCTAATTCAGCCTCCATGTCCACAGCTACTCCTGCCGTAGCCTCACGATCATACACGGAGGAGTCAGCTGAATTGTTTGACTACAGTGACAGTGTCAGTGACATGCTGCTTGAGGATGCGCAGCAACTCCAGTGCTCTTATTCAAACTCTGAGGTTGAGGAAGGGAGTAAAATCAGCCTAAAGGGAGGGGGTGCCAGTGACACACAAAGAACTGGCACTCCTGTTCCCCCAGCAGCTGCAGCATATTGCGAGGTTGGCTCCAGTGACGAGGAGATAGGGGGTGATGACGATGATGAGGTCACTGACTCCACCTGGGTGCCTGATCGAACAGAGGAGTCAAGTGAGGAGGAAGAGGAGGCACAACAAAAACGAGGCAGAACGTCCTCTATGAGCAACCATAGCCAGTCCAAGGCATCAGAAGTCACAGCTGCTCAGGTGCAGAGCGCTGTTGTCTCAAAGCACATGTACAGGAAGTCTGCTGTCTGGGAGTTCTTTAAGAAATGTGCAGCAGACCGCACCGTTGCTATTTGTAATTTATGTCAGATGAGGATCAAGCGTGGGAAAGACATCCCTCGCTTGGGTACCACATGTTTGAGATTACATATGACTGACTACTTGATGTAAATGTGGATTTCTGTGTGGATATAGTGAAATGCTGTTGCATCCTACATAACTATGTTCGTGCAAGGGATGGGGTTAATTTCGAGGATACCCTCACAGTAACGGGTCTGGATGAGTATGCTAACGATGACATAATACCTGTGAATAGACACACCAACAGGTTTCGCGATGCTCTGTCTAATTATTTCACTAGCAATGCAGGGCAGGTGCCATGGCAGATGGACATCATTTGACATGTGACACCTAGGCTTGTGCACCGATTATTTTTTCGGATGTTTAAAGTTTTCGATTCGGCTCGTTTCGAACAATCCCTGTTTTGATTCGATTCGACTCGTTTTTCGGGTACATTTCATCAGAATATGGACCTTTTTTCGTATTTTTGTGTCACTTTGCTCGTTTTTTGGATCTACTTTTCGTGATTTCGGACATTTTTCGTTTTTCGCAACGTCTGTTCTCGTTTCAAAGCAATAAATTTCGATTTGACACAATTCAAGTCCAATCGAATATTCGTAAAATATTTAGATTCGGTTCGGAAACATTTCGGATCTGACATTTTCGGATAGAAAAATTATCTGGGAATCGCCCGCATCAGAAAACACGAATCGGGAAAATGTCGTTTAAATTCCGAAATTCTGAAAGCCGAAACGCACATCCTTAGTGACAACAATAATTCGTTATGCCATTTTGTTTGATATTACATTCAAGTTCAATGCAATTGAATTCTATGCAATAAAATGATCATTTACTCACTCTGAAGCTTCTGGTCTTTATCAGACCACGTCTCGTACTCTGGGTACACCACCCTGGACACTGTGACCCATGCACTGGCCTGTTCCAAGACCTCATCTGCATAAACCCAGTGGACCTAAGTGAAGCCTGAAGTGGACCTAATTGGTGTCAGCTTGGACTTGGAATCAGCCAATGGGAACTGTTAGGGTGGGCGGGAAGTTTGAATGTGTCTGTCATAAATACCTCTGTTTCTGTGCCCAAAAAATCAGATCTCCTGTTTGAACTTACATACAGCCCACCTGGTGTTCGTTCTTGCACTACCATCAGTTCTCTGCTTGAACCTACATACAGTCTGCCCGGTGTTTGTTCTTGTGCTACAACCAGTTTTCTGCTTGAACTTACCTACAGCTTGTTCGGAGTTTTGTTCAAGGTACTAAGTAACCAGATTTGGAAGGCACTCAACGGCCCTCCCAATCCCTTCCAGCAACAGAGCATCACATTGGCCGGGGAGATCAAATTGGAGCTGCGGGTCGAATGGATCGAATCGGCTGCTCGAGACATCGAATCGGAGAGCGACTCGGAGCCTGGGCCGATCTCAGTGAATGGGTGTCTGGAGAGCTGGACAGAGGGGTCCGCTACACCATGCTACTAAGTGTACTAGAACGGAATTGTTCACCTTTTGCATCCAGTTTATCACTGGATAACTCCAGGCTTACAATATTTATGACAAACGTGTTTATTTTGTCCTCAGGCATTCTTCTCTAATACATGATCAATGTGATTTATTTACCCACCATCAGATATCCAGGTTGGTGGTTACTTTCCTGAACTCCTCCTGACCAGCGTGTGACTCTGAAACGACACAGAATGTTCTTAAATTCTTCGTCTAAAGGTATTTTTTGCCCCAAGACAGAGAGCAGCACAAAATGCAATAATAAAGCGGAGGCCATAATAAAACAGGAACAAAACATAAAAAAATATGCATATAGGTGAGCAGGTAACAAACCACCAGGAGAGTCATCAATAAAGGCAGGAAAGGTCAGCAGTATGATGAGCGAACACAGTATAATTAGTGTAGAGATAAACGGCTGAAACTAGTGCTTAAATACAGATAGGGCCTAGGGGTCTGAAAAGGCTCAGCAGTGAAGGGGTTAATATACTGGGGTTACATGTCCCCAAAATCAATGTATAAAGACCCGAATATAGATAAATTGGGCTTTTGACCCTCCAGGTATCAATGCATAAAGACCCCTTTAAATAAATAAATAGGGATTTTTCCACATTATCAATGTATGAAGATCCCAGAAACAAGATATTTGGGATATCTCTCTCAATACATATGTATATAGACCCCAATATAAATAAATTGGGCTTTTGCCCCCCAATATCAACAAAGACCCCAACATAGATAAATTGGGTGTCTGCCCTCAAATAACAACGTACAAAGACCCCACCATAAAAAGATTGGACGTCTACCCCTAATATCAATGTACAAAGACCCCAACATAAATAAATTGGGCTTTTGCACCCATTATCAATGTATAAAGACCCCAACACCAATCAACTGGGCTTTTGCACCCCCTATCAATGTACAGACACCCCAACACCATCGCACATAAATCACCTCCCTGCAAGCCCAGCAACCTCATTCCCATAATCCCTCAGCGCCTGTCCTCTTTCTCCTGCGCCCTCTGGAACGCTCGCTCTGTGTGCAACAAACTCACAGCCGTCCATGACCTCTTCCTTTCAAACTCCTTCAACCTCCTAGCTTTAACTGAAACCTGGCTAACTCCCTCTGACACGGCCTCCGTTGCTGCTCTCTCACATGGCGGTCTACACTTGAGCCATACCCCCAGACCGGGTGAGAGAAATGGTGGCGGGGTCGGAATCCTGCTCTCTCCCACCTGCACCTACCAGCATCTCCCTCCACCCCCATCCCTCTCCTTCTCCTCCTTCGAGACACACTGCATCCGCCTGTTTTCTCCTCTGGCTCTCAGGGTGGCAGTCATCTACCGCCCACCAGGACCAACCTCCCAGTTCTTTGACCACTTTGCTACCTGGCTTTCTCACTTCCTGTCTTTTAATCTTCCATGCCTAATTCTTGGGGACTTCAACATTCCCATTGATGATCCCTCTGCCCCTGCTGCCTCCAAACTTCTTTCACTCACGTCCTCCCTTGGACTCACACAATCCTCCCTACCCACCGCGATGGTCACGCTATTGACCTTGTCTTTTCCAACCTCTGCTCCATTTCTGAGTTCAACTGTCGCCCTTTCCCCATCTCTGACCACCACCTTCTCTCTTTCAACCTATCTGGACTTCCTAAACACCCTGCTCCCCCACCCCGCACACACACTCGCAGAAATCTACATGCTGTGGACCCCCATCAATTCTCCAACCTACTTCACCACCTCCCTCATACCTCATCCTTCACCTGCCCTGATGCTGCCACTAATCACTACAACACTACTCTTATCTCTGCTCTAGACACTCTTGCTCCTCTTCGACTCTGTAAGGCCCCACGCTGCCAGCTTCAGCCCTGGCACACCCTCCAGACACGCTACCTGCAAAGATGCTCCCGCACTGCAGAGCGTGCCTGGAGGAAATCCCGCTCTGAAGCTGATTTTGTTCACTTCAAGTTTATTCTCCGGTCATACACCTCTGCCCTCCACTTGGCCAAACAATCCTTCTTCTCATCTCTTATATCTACGCTGTCCTCCAACCCTAAACGGCTCTGGTCCACCTTCAACACCCTCCTCTACCCACCTGCACCTCCCCCCACAGCTGCCTTCAGCGCTCAAGACCTGGCAGACTACTTCCTCAGTAAAACTCTAACTATCAGAAGCAACATCCCAACACAAGATAGTTATCTGCCACCTCCACTCCCAGAGGTCCCCTCTGCCACCCTCTGTCGCTTCCTCCCAGCCACTGAGGAGGAAGTCAATTCCTTATTGTCCTCCTCACATCTCACCACGTGCCCGCTCGACCCCATTCCCTCACATCTAATTCCTCCCCTCTCCTCCTCCCTCACCCCTGCTCTCACACACATCTTCAACCTATCTCTCTCCACTGGCTCCTTTCCATCCGCCTTCAAACACGCGCTAGTTACCCCTTTACTAAAGAAACCATCCCTCGATCCCAACTCTCCATCCAACTACCGCCCTGTATCCCTGCTTCCCTTCACATCAAAGCTCTTAGAAAAACTAGTCTTCAACCGCCTCTCCCTCTTCCTGTCCTCCAATTCCCTACTTGACCCCCTGCAATCTGGCTTCCGTCCCCTACACTCAACTGAAACTGCCCTCACCAAAGTCACCAACGACCTCCTAACTGCTAAAAAAACACGGCCACTATTCTATTCTCATCCTGCTCGACCTCTCGGCTGCTTTTGACACTGTTGACCACCCCCTCCTTCTACAGACCCTCAACTCTCTGGGTCTCTCGGTGACACTGCACTCGCTTGGGTCGATTCCTATTTATCCAACAGGTCCTTCTGTGTGTCCTTTGCTGGTAACTCCTCCTCCTCATTGCCTCTATCTGTTGGTGTACCTCAAGGCTCTGTCCTTGGTCCTCTGCTCTTTTCCATCTACACCTCCTCCCTGGGCAAAATCATCAACAGCTTTGGCTTTAATTACCACCTCTACGCTGATGACACTCAGATCTACCTCTCTACCCCTGATCTCTCTCCCCCTGTCCTTTCAAAAGTCAGTGACTGTTTATCTGGCATCTCCTCCTGGATGGCCTCCCACCACCTAAAGATCAACATGTCAAAGACTGAACTCCTACTTATTCCTCCCTCCAATGCCTCCCCACCTCCTGACTTCTCTATCACGGTGGAGGGTATCACCATTTCCCCATCAAACCAAGTTCGCTGTCTTGGAGTTACACTTGACTCTGCTCTTTCCTTCATCCCCCACATCAAGTCTCTTTCCTCCTCCTGCCGATACCAACTGCGTAATATTTACAGAATTCGGCCATTTCTTACCGCTGTCACCACAAAACAACTCATACATGCCCTGGTAATCTCCCGACTCGACTACTGCAATAATCTCTTATCTGGCCTCCCTCTGTCCCGCCTCTCCCCCCTACAATCCATCCTGAACGCCTCTGCCAGGCTAATTCACCTCACCCGCCGCTCTGTCTCTGCCACTCCCCTCTGCGAGTCCCTTCACTGGCTCCCCATCCACTGCAGAATTAAGTTCAAAATCCTTATCCTTACCTACAAAAGCCTCACTAACTCAGCTCCCCACTACCTGTCCTCACTAATCACCAAATACACCCCAGCCCGCTCCCTAAGGTCATACAGTGACCTGCGACTAGCTTCTCCCTGCATCACCTCTTCCCATGATAGACTGCAGGATTTCTCACGCGCAGCCCCCACTCTCTGGAACGCTCTCCCTCGTACTGTCAGACTTTCCCCTAACTTCTCTTCCTTCAAACGCTCCCTTAAAACGTTCCTATTTAGGGAAGCCTACCACCCAACTCACTGACACAACCATCAATCACTCTCACCTTACAGTCCTCTCCTCCTGTTTCCAACCCCAACCCTCCCAGATTGTGAGTTCCTACGGGAATAGGGCCCTCATCTCCTCCTGTACTGTTTGTCAAATGTTGTTCAATGTATTGTAACCCTGTCTATACTGTGCTTATTGTACAGCGCTGCGGAATATGCTGGCGCTTTATAAATAAAGAATAATAATAATAACACCAATAAACTGGGCTTTTGCGCCGCTTATCAATGTATAGAGACCTCCATCATAAATAAAGCAGGTTTTGGCTCTAATTCTAATATCAATGTATAACATCGCAAGATTTTTAAAAAATGGATTTTGCCCATTTTATCAACGTATAAAGACCCCCAGTCAATAATATATTGGGGATACGGCTCTCTCTATATGTAATAAGACCCCCCAGTAAATAATATATTGGGGTTACGGCTCTCTCTATATGTATAAATACCACCCAGTAGATAATATATTGGGGTTACGGCTCTCTCTATATGTATAAATACCCCCCAGTAGATAATATATTGGGGTTACGGCTCTCTCTATATGTATAAAGACCCCCAGTAGATAATATATTGGGGTTACGGCTCTCTCTATATGTATAAAGACCCCCCAGTAGATAATATATTGGGGTTACGGCTCTCTCTATATGTATAAATACCCCCCAGTAGATAATATATTGGGGTTACGGCTCTCTCTATATGTAATAAGACCCCCCAGTAGATAATATATTGGGGTTACGGCTCTCTCTATATGTATAAATACCCCCCAGTAGATAATATATTGGGGTTACGGCTCTCTCTATATGTATAAAGCTCCCCCCAGTCGATAATATATTGGGTTATGGCTCTCTCTATATGTATAAAGACCCCCCAGTAGATAATATATTGGGTTACGGCTCTCTCTATATGTATAAAGACCCCCCAGTAGATAATATATTGGGTTACGGCTCTCTCTATATGTATAAAGACCCCCCAGTAGATAACATATTGAGGTTACGGCTCTCCCTATATGTATAAAGACCCCCCAGTAGATAATATATTGGGTTTACGGCTCTCTCTATATGTACAAAGACCCCCAGTCGATAATATATTGGGGTTACGGCTCTCTCTATATGTATAAATACCCCCCAAGTAGATAACCCAATGGGTTACGGCTCTCTCTATATGTATAAATACCCCAGTAGTAATATATTGGGGTTACGGCTCTCCCTATATGTATAAAGACCCCCCAGTCGATAATATATTGGGGTTATGGCTCTCCCTATATGTATAAAGACCCCCCTAGATAATATATTGGGGTTATGGCTCTCTCTATATGTATAAAGACCCCCCTAGATAATATATTGGGGTTATGGCTCTCCCTATATGTATAAAGACCCCCCTAGATAATATATTGGAGTTATGGCTCTCCCTATATGTATAAAGACCCCCCTAGATAATATATTGGGGTTACGGCTCTCTCTATATGTATAAAGACCCCCCAGTAGATAATATATTGGGGTTACGGCTCTCTCTATATGTATAAATACCCCCCAGTAGATAATATATTGGGGTTACGGCTCTGTCTATATGTATAAAGACCCCCCAGTAGATAATATATTGGGGTTACGGCTCTCTCTATATGTATAAAGACCCCCCAGTAGATAATATATTGGGGTTACGGCTCTCTCTATATGTATAAAGACCCCCCAATAGATAATATATTGGGGTTACGGCTCTCCCTATATGTATAAAGACCCCCCAGTAGATAATATATTGGGGTTATGGCTCTCCCTATATGTATAAAGACCCCCCAGTAGATAATATATTGGGGTTATGGCTCTCTCTATATGTATAAAGACCCCCCAGTAGATAATATATTGGGGTTACGGCTCTCTCTATATGTATAAAGACCCCCCAGTAGATAATATATTGGGGTTACGGCTCTCCCTATATGTATAAAGACCCCCCAGTAGATAATATATTGGGGTTACGGCTCTCTCTATATGTATAAAGACCCCCCAGTAGATTATATATTGGGGTTATGGCTCTCTCTACATGTATAAATAACCCCAGTAGATAATATATTGGGGTTACGGCTCTCTCTACATGTATAAATAACCCCAGTAGATAATATATTGGGGTTACGGCTCTCTCTACATGTATAAATAACCCCAGTAGATTATACATTGGGGTTATGGCTCTCCCTATATGTATAAAGACCCCCAGTCAATAATACATTGGGGTTATGGCTCTCCCTATATGTATAAAGACCCCCAGTAGATAATATATTGGGGTTATGGCTCTCTCTATATGTATAAATAACCCCAGTAGATAATATATTGGGGTTACAGCTCTCTCTATATGTATAAATAACCCCAGTAGATAATATATTGGGGTTACGGCTCTCTCTACATGTATAAATAACCCCAGTAGATAATATATTGGGGTTATGGCTCTCTCTATATGTATAAAGACCCCCCAGTAGATAATATATTGGGGTTACGGCTCTCCCTATATGTATAAAGACCCCCCAGTAGATAATATATTGGGGTTATGGCTCTCTCTATATGTATAAAGACCACCCAGTAGATAATATATTGGGGTTACGGCTCTCTCTATATGTATAAAGACCCCCCAGTAGATAATATATTGGGGTTACGGCTCTCCCTATATGTATAAAGACCCCCCAGTAGATAATATATTGGGGTTACGGCTCTCTCTCTATGTATAAAGACCCCCCAGTAGATAATATATTGGGGTTACGGCTCTCCCTATATGTATAAAGACCCCCCAGTAGATAATATATTGGGGTTGGGGTTACGGCTCTGTCTATATGTATAAATAACCCCAGTAGATAATATATTGGGGTTACGGCTCTTTCTATATGTAATAAGACCCCCCAGTAGATAATATATTGGGGTTACGGCTCTCTCTATATGTATAAAGACCCCCCAGTAGATAATATATTGGGGTTACGGCTCTCCCTATATGTATAAATACCCCCCAGTAGATAATATATTGGGGTTGCGGCTCTCTCTATATGTAATAAGACCCCCCAGTAGATAATATATTGGGGTTACGGCTCTCTCTATATGTATAAATAACCCCAGTAGATAATATATTGGGGTTACGGCTCTCTCTATATGTATAAATACCCCCCAGTAGATAATATATTGGGGTTACGGCTCTGTCTATATGTATAAAGACCCCCCAGTAGATAATATATTGGGGTTACGGCTCTCTCTATATGTATAAAGACCCCCAGTAGATAATATATTGGGGTTACGGCTCTCTCTATATGTATAAATACCCCCAGTAGATAATATATTGGGGTTACGGCTCTCTCTATATGTATAAAGACCCCCCAGTAGATAATATATTGGGGTTAAGGCTCTCTCTATATGTATAAATAACCCCAGTAGATAATATATTGGGGTTATGGCTCTCTCTATATGTATAAATACCCCCCAGTAGATAATATATTGGGGTTACGGCTCTCTCTATATGTATAAATACCCCCCAGTAGATAATATATTGGGGTTACGGCTCTCTCTATATGTAATAAGACCCCCCAGTAGATAATATATTGGGGTTATGGCTCTCTCTATATGTATAAATACCCCCCAGTAGATAATATATTGGGGTTACGGCTCTCTCTATATGTATAAATACCCCCCAGTAGATAATATATTGGGGTTACAGCTCTCTCTATATGTATAAAGACCCCCCAGTCGATAATATATTGGGGTTATGGCTCTCTCTATATGTATAAATACCCCCCAGTAGATAATATATTGGGGTTACGGCTCTCTCTATATGTATAAATACCCCCCAGTAGATAATATATTGGGGTTACGGCTCTCTCTATATGTAATAAGACCCCCCAGTAGATAATATATTGGGGTTATGGCTCTCTCTATATGTATAAATACCCCCCAGTAGATAATATATTGGGGTTACGGCTCTCCCTATATGTATAAATACCCCCCAGTAGATAATATATTGGGGTTACAGCTCTCTCTATATGTATAAAGACCCCCAGTCGATAATATATTGGGGTTACGGCTCTCCCTATATGTATAAAGACCCCCCAGTAGATAATATATTGGGGTTACAGCTCTCTCTATATGTATAAAGACCCCCAGTAGATAATATATTGGGGTTACGGCTCTCTCTATATGTATAAAGACCCCCAGTAGATAATATATTGGGGTTACGGCTCTCTCTATATGTATAAAGACCCCCCAGTAGATAATATATTGGGGTTACGGCTCTCTCTATATGTATAAAGACCCCCCAGTAGATAATATATTGGGGTTACGGCTCTCTCTATATGTATAAAGCCCCCAGTAGATAATATATTGGGGTTACGGCTCTCTCTATATGTATAAAGACCCCCAGTAGATAATATATTGGGGTTACAGCTCTCTCTATATGTATAAGACCCCCCAGTAGATAATATATTGGGGTTACGGCTCTCTCTATATGTATAAAGACCCCCCAGTAGATAATATATTGGGGTTACGGCTCTCTCTATATGTATAAAGACCCCCCAGTAGATAATATATTGGGGTTACGGCTCTCTCTATATGTATAAATACCCCCCAGTAGATAATATATTGGGGTTACGGCTCTCTCTATATGTATAAAGACCCCCCAGTAGATAATATATTGGGGTTACGGCTCTCTCTATATGTATAAAGACCCCAAACATAAATAAATTGGGATTTTTCCCCCAATATCAGTATATAAACACCCCCAGTGACACCATATTGGCTTCTGGTTTTCAATATCAGTATATAAAGACACAAACATTGATAAATCGGGTTTTTTTTCCTCATTACAAACGTACAAAGAGCCGGGAGGGGGGGAGAGGGGAGAGGGAGGGGGGGAGGAAGGGGGAGAGGGGGAGAGGGGGGAGAAGGGGGGGGGATAAAGCGGCCTCGTGGCCCTCAGTCAGAATCAATGTTTAAAATACCGCGCGCACCCACCAGTCACCTTGTTCTGCCGCGCGCGCGAGGAACACGTGGGCGGGGCGGGGCCGGGCTGCTGAGTCACGCGCGAAGTCAAACGGCTCCTCGGAGGGAGAGCAGAGAAGGAGGAGAATAATGGCGGATGGAGATTGGGCCAGGAACGCGGAGCCTACAGACATGCAGAACAACAATGTAATGACACAGGGGGAGCTGGGACCTGCGAGACTCACCATACTGTGAAACTGGGTGTATGAATACACATGTACCGGGAGGCCAGGGCCAATGTATGCCTTAATAACTCACTACAGGGAGGCCAGGGACAATGTATGCCTTAATAACTCACTACAGGGAGGCCAGGGCCAATGTATGCCTTAATAACTCACAGGGAGGCCAGGGCCAATGTATGCCTTAATAACTCACAGGGAGGCCAGGGCCAATGTATGCCTTAATAACTCATTACAGGGAGACCAGGGCCAATGCATGCCTTAATAACTCACTACAGGGAGACCAGGGCCAATGTATGCCTTAATAACTCACTACAGGGAGACCAGGGCCAATGTATGCCTTAATAGCTCACTACAGGGAGGCCAGGGCCAATGTATGCCTTAATAACTCACAGGGAGGCCAGGGCCAATGTATGCCTTAATAACTCACAGGGAGGCCAGGGCCAATGTATGCCTTAATAACTCACTACAGGGAGATCAGGGCCAATGTATGCCTTAATAACTCACTACAGGGAGGCCAGGGCCAATGTATGCCTTAATAACTCACTACAGGGAGGCCAGGGCCAATGTATGCCTTAATAACTCACTACAGGGAGATCAGGGCCAATGTATGCCTTAATAACTCACTACAGGGAGGCCAGGGCCAATGTATGCCTTAATAACTCACTACAGGGAGGCCAGGGCCAATGCATGCCTTAATAACTCACTACAGGGAGGCCAGGGCCAATGTATGCCTTAATAACTCATTACAGGGAGACCAGGGCCAATGTATGCCTTAATAACTCACTACAGGGAGGCCAGGGCCAATGTATGCCTTAATAACTCACTACAGGGAGGCCAGGGCCAATGCATGCCTTAGTAACTCACTACAGGGAGACCAGGGCCAATGTATGCCTTAATAACTCACTACAGGGAGATCAGGGCCAATGTATGCCTTAATAACTCCCTACAGGGAGGCCAGGGCCAATGCATGCCTTAGTAACTCACTACAGGGAGGCCAGGGCCAATGTATGCCTTAATAACTCACTACAGGGAGGCCAGGGCCAATGTATGCCTTAATAACTCATTACAGGGAGGCCAGGGACAATTTATGCCTTAACTCACTACAGGGAGGCCAGGGACAATGTATGCCTTAATAACTCACTACAGGGAGGCCAGGGCCAATGTATGCCTTAATAACTCACTACAGGGAGGCCAGGGCCAATGCATGCCTTAATAACTCACTACAGGGAGGCCAGGGACAATGTATGCCTTAATAACTCACTACAGGGAGGCCAGGGACAATGTATGCCTTAAGAGGAGATCTGGCCATTTTACATGGATACAGAGGGAGCTGGGCCTCACAGGCGACCAATACTGGGTGTCTGAATACGCTAATACAAGCAGACCGCCCCCCCCCCCCCCCAGCATCCCTTAAGAGATTTAGGCCATCAGCCATGTATAACCATGTGACTGTTGATATGGAAAGATCTGACCCCAATATTAGGTTTTTAATCTATTGAATTTTAAGGTTGTTACCCCTCCCCGCCCGCTAGTATAAATGCTGGGGTCTTTATTGAAACTCAGACCCAAAACCCCAAAAATTTGACTCGGGGGTTTGTGGATTTATATGGAGGAGTGGACGGACCCGCATTGTTTTGCCGGGGGGGGGGGGGATTGTACACCTTGGTATTGAGATGTAAACCCAACGTATTTATGCTGAGGTGTCTGTACATTGATATTGGGGTACCTAACCCCAATTTATGGTTTCTCAGATCTGTCATTTGGTCAGCAAGCTCTGCTTTCCGGTGTGTGTCCTAACCACAATCAGGGCTGGACGAGTGCCTAATAGAGGGGGACCTGGTCCCCTTATTCTTGGACGTTAGGGTTAGATTTGTGCATTATGGGGATTGCAGCCCAGAATGACTTGCAGGGGTCGGAAACCTTGGCCCTCCTCATGTTTGCGAACTGCAATTCCCTTGAAGCTCTGCCAAAGGAATAGCTGAGCATCATGGGAGATTTATTCCAAAATGTTTGGAGGGTCACGATTGCTGACCCCCCCCCCACACCACTTTTTTAGACCTCCGAAGGCAATACAGCATGGGGTAGTACTTTGTGACCCGCTCTTTTGTGTTGCTCCTTGGTATACGCTGCACTGTGTCACGATGTTCTGTAATATTTTACTATAATGTGTTTATTGTGTATTTCACAACAACGTCAATATGTGCAAACAGTTACTCTTTCAACTGGTTTTATGGTTTATGTTGACGGGGAACGACTTGAAAAGTGCTGTCGTAACGATTATACATTGTGCAGGGCATCACTTTCCATGTGACACGACACGGTCTCCTGGAAATGTCTTGCTTTGAAGGATGGGTGAGGTGTTAACCCCTTCACTACCAAGGCTATCAGTCCTATATCTGCAAGTTACCTCCTAGTTCCCCGATATATATATATTAGTCCAGGGATGTCCAAACTCCAGCCCCCCAGATGTTCCTGATCTACAACTCCCAGAAATCTCTGACTGCATTGGATGGATGAAGCATGGGAGTTGTAGTTCAGTGGCATTTGAGGGGGCCAGAGTTTGGACATCCCTGGTAAAGTCCGATGCGGTGGTCCAGCGGAGCAATGCAAAGGAATTTTCTTAGCATTTTGCTCTAGAACGTTGCCGTAAAGTTTTAGCAGCCAGGGCACAATGGCGGAGACGCAAATACCTTTTAACACCAGCCCGGGAATGTCTGACATCTCCCACGCATATCCCGCCGGAGCCCAGAGCTGCAGTAACTCCATTTGGCCAGCAGGTGGCGACATCTTCCTCCAAACAGGTTATTACAGCAAGAAATACACTGGGAATATTCCTAAATATTTCTTACTGTAGAATTAGGAACCATTGGGTTTTTGGAAAATCATTAACGGTGATTTTCTTGAAAATCCCTTGGCAGTGAAGAGGTTAAAGTGCTGTCCTGCAGGGTTTTGAATTCCATGTTCTGTACTGTGGCAGCTTTCTTGTGTGGCCCATCGATATTTAAACGCAACGCGTACAGGAGGGAGTAAATACCGCTGGCCTTTTGGAGGGGGGGGGGTCTGGAATATCACGCCTGCAGTCATTAACCCCTGACCTGCCACTGTTCTCTAGCAGTGTTTCCCAACCCTGGTCCTCAGGTCCCCCTAACGGGAGAGGTTTTAAGGATTACCTTGGGGAAATGCAGACTGAATCCTGCAATCACTGAGCAGCAAATCATTTCGCCTGTGCTGTGCTTCATATATCCTGCAAACCTGGCCTGTTGGGGACCCCTGCTCTAGCAGACGCTGAACGCCGGTCTGATAATGATGCTGCTGTTAATTCACTTTTATTTTTTCTTTCTAGCTGTTGGATAAAGTTCCAAAACACATTAAAGAAAAACTCGGTAAGAATTCTGTGCCTTCTGTTTAACCTTTCACAGAATGCGTTACATTAAAGGGTCGCCCTGCTGAAATATAGTGTCGTCCCCCCTCCACTTTTTTTTTTTTTCTTGTCCTTGAATAATTGGACAGTAACTGGCCTCGTTCCTAATTTTTTCTTTAGGCCCATTTCAGTCGCCTTTTGTCTCTCGCCACGCGCTGTTCCACCTCTTCGACTCAACCTGGAAGTCCCTGAGGCGTCTCTTCACAATTTGTGCAACCTGCCTACCCTAGGAACCACTGTTTGCACAACGGGACTTGCAAACGTTACACACGCAGATTCCGTAGTGCTTGCGCAGAGCAATGGATCGGAGCTGCACATCTACAAAGCTCCGATCCAGTGCGACCGGATCACTGCTGCACATATACAAAGCTCCGATCCATTGCGACTGGATCACTGCTGCACATATACAAAGCTCCGATCCATTGCGACCGGATCACTGCTGCACATATACAAAGCTCCGATCCATTGCGACCGGTTCACTGCTGCACATATACAAAGCTCCGATCCATCGCGACCGGATCGCGGCTGCACATATACAAAGCTCCGATCCATCGCGACCGGATCGCGGCTGCACATATACAAAGCTCCGATCCATCGCGACCGGATCGCGGCTGCACATATACAAAGCTCCGATCCATCGCGACCGAATCGCGGCTGCACATATACAAAGCTCCGATCCATCGCGACCGGATCGCGGCTGCACATATACAAAGCTCCGATCCATCGCGACCGGATCGCGGCTGCACATATACAAAGCTCCGATCCATCGCGACCGGATCGCGGCTGCACATATACAAAGCTCCGATCCATCGCGACCGGATCGCGGCTGCACATATACAAAGCTCCGATCCATCGCGACCGGATCGCGGCTGCACATATACAAAGCTCCGATCCATCGCGACCGGATCGCGGCTGCACATATACAAAGCTCCGATCCATCGCGACCGGATCGCGGCTGCACATATACAAAGCTCCGATCCATCGCGACCGGATCGCTGACGCTCTTCCTGTGCTGCTGTCGTTGCCTGTCTGTTGCTTTGTGTGAATCTCTGCTCCTGAAGGTAATATAACATTACTAATATCAGCAATAAAAAGGATACTTAGTGGTTTTGTTTGTTGCTGGAAGCTAGAATATTGTGTATAAACAGTCACTGACGCTGGCAGCCTGTGCCTGGCGGAGCAGTCGAGCTGTCGACAGTGTATGATTTACGCCCGCAATTATGTCTTCTGTCCCTCTATGCAACAAGCGCATTAAAGCCGGGGTCAGACGAGCGCCTTTGAGAGCGGGAGGAACGTCTGTGAGGGTGGACATCCTTCCACTCTGACGCCCGTCTGACCACCGCACTGAGCGCAGCTAGTGCGCTCAGCGCTGCAAGTCTCCATCCTATAGAGGATCGCACTTTGCAGCCCCGTCGAACGTGTGTCTAGCGTTTTGATAGGCTTTCAGCACGGCCGCTTGTAGTGCAGGCAATTCGTGTGCGCGCTACAGCGAGGGACCGGCCCCGTAGAAGCATCACAACGCTGCGACAGACACCAGGAGGCACGTCAGTACAGGCGCACCTAGTGCGCTCGTCTGACCCCGGCCTTAACAGTCGTGTTACACATGGTAATATTTTATTCTAACGTTGACTTTCCACGTTTTTTTTCTTCTTCTTAGGTCACAGCTTTAAAAATGAAGAGAATGAAAGTGGTATGTATATTGATTTGTATTTTTTTTCCCTTCTGTTTATAGTGTCGTTATCGCTTGTGGGGGGGTGCACAATCTGTCTATACTATATTTATCAGCAAATAAAGGACAACCAGGAAAACACAGCATTAATGCACTGCTCGGCCAAAAGAAAGTCAGTCTCTGATATCTGCTCAGGACTGCCTATTGCTGTACGGGCATTCGCCGCGGCACTGTGTGGATAAGCTCATGCGATGTCACAGCATTTATTGGCATCCAGAGTGGCATTAATTTGTGGCCATGTATTGATGATGGGAGAGTCGCGGCGCTGCGTAAAGTCTTCTCCAGCACATTATCCCAAAGATTAACCTCAATGGGGTTAAGGTCTGGACTGTGCGGTGGCCAATCCATGTGTGAAAATGATGTCTCATGCTCCCTCAGCCACTCTTGCACAATTTGAGCCGGATGAATCCTGGCATTGCCATCTTGGAATATGCCCGCTGTGCCATCAGGGGAGAAAAAAACCCATTGATGGAAAAACCTGCTCATTCAGTATATTCAGGGAGTCACATGACCTCAGTTTATGCTGAAACATATTAATCACTGCAGTAATTACCCAATGGAAGGCGAGCGCCTATTGGCTGAGTCACATCCAGGGGGCGGGGCACTTTTTTGTTCTAGCCAATATATAAACGCTTTGAAATTGAGGTGTAACAAAATGTTTTTTCTTTTTGGTGTTTTTTTTTTTTTTTTTTCTTCTTCTTCCAATGTTGACATCTGTGAACAGTATTGATACTTTTTTTGCCCCACAACTATCTTAACATTTAAGTTTCGGGCTGGCTCTTCTCCCATGAGACCAACGATGTATATAAGGTTGGCAAAGAGCTGCATTTTCTGAACCTTTGTGATAAAAGTGCTTCTCTGAGAAACCTTTCACAACCCAATCCTGCTTCTTTTCACTCTCATACGGTACATGCGTCCGTAACGAATGTCGGAGCCCTCGATCTTCTGTTTTTAAACTTGATTCCCTTTGCCTCAATGTATCCGCCATTTATTCTTTCTCCCGGAAAACTGACGAAAAGCCATGTGTATCGATGCAGAACATTTAATGTTTTCGTAAAGAAAAAACCCTTTTTCTTTCCCCAGAGAATCGAGCTGCAACGTCTCTGATAAACAAGCTGATCCGCAGGTCTCTGGTGGAAAGCTTTCACCACGTGGAGGTGTTACAGAGCGACCCAAAGTCTCCTCTATACTCCGTGAAAACATTTGAGGAGCTTCACTTGTAAGTCCTTTTTTATTTTTGTTTTTTAAATCCGTGTGGTTTGACAGATATAATGGCACTTTGCAGATTTTCACACAATGCTCCGAGCCGAAAGCCATAGCGGCGATCCAAATAAACAGCAGGAGAGAAATAGATTGGGGGGGGGTAGGTTATAGAGAAAGAGACTCCCCCCGTCCCCTACATATTCACGAGCAATTTGAAAAGATACTTAATGTCTCCACTTTTTCAGCAATTTAAATACATACCCTCACCCCACAAACACACGATACGTACGATGCGGTTCTGTATTTAATATTGTAGGAGCAAAGCGACTGAGCATTTACTAATCAGGCTGCCAGAAGACCTAGGGGGGGGTCTATTCACAAATTGGACACACTTTCAGTGCTTTGCATTTCGATCAAAATATGGCGTATTAGCTATTCACCGACTGGTCACCGTATTTCACCAAAAAATGTCAGCTTTGTCATCACCGGTCGAGTGACTGTCGGTTCATCAATGGAGAGGAGTAGTCATCTCCTTCCTTATTCACCTCCTGAGGAATTTCATCGCCCGTTTGGGTGCCCTAGGCCCCCCGGGAGACCGTTGGCCCCCTTAGGTGGCATACGGTCAGGATCGGGCAAAGGCAGTGGTGTAGGGATGCGAGCCCCTCGAGTCAAGCGTTTCGATTTTGTTGCTGTGCTTTTACACATGAGGGTGGCAAAACCTCCACGGGGCCGGGATGGGGGGGTCCCGTCAGCACGTCTTGTTAAAACTCGCTGACGTGGCAGAATATGCAGATTTGCAGTCTTGACCGATACTAAATCACAAAGCCAGGGCTTGTGCGTCATTTGTAATCTTTGTATATGTTTTGCAATAGTGTAATCTTTAAACTAACCACAAATCGTGGGCTTTGTTGATATTTTCTGAAAGTTGCAGAGTTTTATGAAGTTTCGTAACAAATCCCTGTAATGGTCTTGACTCTGCGTTTATTGACTGCTCTGTGCTTTCCGCGTCTTAACATTCCGTTGCAGTATTTATTTTCTTGTTTTACCTTTTAATCCACATGCTTTCTAAACCATTGCTGTTTTGCTTAAATTCTGTAAAGAAAGCCAGAGCTGCTAAAGGGCATTTATTCCATGGGTTTCAACCGGCCATCAAAAATCCAGGAAACCGCGCTGCCCATGATGCTGGCATATCCGTAAGTAGTTAACGCACCACTTATTGAGCAGGCACTGTAGTTGGAATTCATGTTTCCGCATTATGTCTTCCCTTCTGTCATGCAATCCTTTACCATAATATAGGGGTTAAAGGGACCGTACCACCAAAAAAATGCAATGTCCTTACTGTGTTTATTTGATGTTGCTGATATTTTACATGTGTTTTGCTTTTCTCTTGTTTATTTAAGAAAATATTTTCCTCTGTCACTGGGCGCATCCATTGTGTGATATTTTGTGTTGTATCCTCCCCCCCCCCCCCCGGTATCTTTCCATCACTTGCTCCTCACTGTGAGGCTTTGGTCACAGATTGGAGTGAATGGGTCAGACACCGACTCACATCATTGTATTGCGTGGGATGTATTCAAAGGACATCACCAGGCGGTAGATTCGAAGTCTTTTAAGCTCCCTGCTTTATCTCATTCAGCTGCCAGCTCTTAGCAGGCGTATGCTAGCGAACACTAGACCCCCTGCATTCTTCTCTAAACTGTCCCCCCTTCACCTCATTAACCGTTAAATACTGTAGGAGATAAACCACAGCCACAAAGTAGAACTCGCCATTTGAATTTGGGAAAAATCCACAAAATGAAATGGGAGATAAAAAGCTAATTTTATTTTCTTATTTTTCGCATGCAATTACTTCAAACAAAAAGACAGGAGTGTGTGTTTTATAATGTGGTTTTGTAATGCACAAGTATTCTAGTTACAGCTTTATGTTAGTGGTAATGTGACTTTTATATTGGTTCATGCATATTTTACCCCCATATTCTGCAGGCCTCAAAATTTGATTGCTCAGAGCCAGTCTGGAACTGGGAAAACGGCAGCGTTTGTTCTGGCGATGCTGAGCCGCGTGAGCCCAAACAAGAAGTATCCACAGGTAATGGTGAATATTTTACTGAATGCATTGAGGAACAATTGTTTGAGTTAAATAATCGGCGAATCGCTGTACCTTTCTCCACTTCTCTCCACCAGTGCATCTGTCTCAGTCCCACCTTCGAGCTGGCTTTGCAGACAGGAGAAGTCATAGAACAGATGGGGAAGTACTGTGAAGGGATCACCGTAGCTTACGCAGTACGAGGAAACAGACGTATGTGGCGTTTTTTTTTATTATTTTACTCTAAACTTTGCCAGGGATTTGATTTTTACCTTTTCATATCGCCTATTTAAACTAATGAAGGCGGCCGGAATAACGAACCTGTCCCTTCTTAACTACCACAATCTTCCAAAGCTCCTGCAGATGCCGAAGATTGTGTTAATTTGGTCGTATTCTAGAGCAGTGGTTCCTGCCCCTGGTCCTCAGGTCCCCCTAACATGACAGATTGTGCAGATCACCTTGGAGAAAAGCTGACTGAATCCTGCAATCACTGAGCAGCAAATTATATCACCTGTACTATGCTTCACATATCCTGCAAACCTGGCTTGTTGGCGGGACTTGAGGACTGTGGTTGGGAACCACTGTCCTAGAGCAATGCAAATTATTAATTACATTTTTTTCTTTACTGCAAACCGAAGTCATTTGCTCATTGGTTCCAGAACATGCCACTAAACTTGCAGCACCTCGGACATGACAGCCAGTGTGCTGGAACTGTCTTGAACAGCTTGAAGTGCATTTTTCTGACAGCAGACTGAGCCCCGGCTGTTATATATGTACCAATGCTTTTTTTGACAGCGGGGGAGCCCTCTGCCTGTTAAATTCGCTTACTGACTGTAAACATGTGTTTCCATGGAAGCTGAATACATTTTTACAGTGTGGGTAATGGAGAAAGTGGTTTTCCCAAGAATCACTGGGTCCCGCCAGTGATTTTATGGAAAACCAGTTGACAAAGGAGTTAACTTTCCTTGAGGGCTGGTAGGCTCCCCCGTTAAAGCTCTAAAATGTCATTGCTGTTAACTCGTTGAGGCACAAGTTAGAGGGTCAAGTCGCCCCTCATTTCAATGGAGGAAATCTTTAAAATGTTGGGCCCCTTATTCCTATAGGTTTTACAGTTGGTTGGTAAAGACTCCTTTACTTGGCATTTTCTTCAGTGATCAAGTGAATTTTCTTTTGAAGGAGCTAACTCTAGGGGTTTATTCACTAACCTCAGAATACACTAATTGCCTTGAAATTCTCCTTTCTGTGCAATTTTGGGACCAATTCAAAGTTGTTAATTCTCCCAAATTCGGTGCAATTTGACAGCACTGAAATTGTCCCATAGAAGATTATCGTGTCTTCACTGAATTAGTACATTTTCTTATGATCATAACAAAGTTTACATTTTAATGTGGACTCGGAGGTGAGTATTTGCATTTTCTCTCCTTACTGCCCCAAGAGCTGCAAAGAGAACTTTTATTAACCCTTTCGCTGCTGAGGCATTTCCCGCCTGTGTGCTGAGGTCATTTTTACTGGTTTCGCTCATCAAGTTTAAACTCGTTTTGAAGCCTTATTTTATTATATGACCCACACATATTATATATCGTTCTTTCCAGCAGATTCATAATATATCATTATTGTATGTATATGTTATGTCCTGTCTGTATATTATAATAAAATATGCAATAAAATTAGAATTTTCAATAATTTACAACGTGTAAAGTTTTTTTTCACATTTTAACATGCGATCGTTTGCGGTTATATTTTCTATGGGGTGCGCTTGTTAAATAAATTAGAAATGGGGTTTCATTTTTTTTTTTGGGGAAAACTTATGTGATTTTTAACAAACACCCCCATACAAAAATTCCCAAATTTTCCTAGTCCCGGTGACGGAAAGTTTGGATTTTAATAAGGACTCGGAGGCGAGTATTTGCAATCTCTTTCTTTATTACTCCTATAGCAGTAAAGAAGAGTGATAACAAGAACCAGAAAAAAAAACATGTCAAACCCCCAACGTGGGGTAACCCTCCTCTTAATAAGTCCAGCCCCCTAGCCTATAAACAGTCTGAGCTGGAGCAGTAACGCCCTCTTTCTTCATGCGACTGGAACCACAAGACCAATGAACAGGTAACGGTAGATCCATCCGGAAACACATCGATCCCGTGAGGACTCACAATCCACAGATCATCAATTCGCTGTAAGAAGAACAGAAACACGAAGGCAGGCATTAGGAAAAGAACACTACCGAACCCTCGGTTTCCCGCCTCCCAAACAACAGGAGGACAACCATGCGCTGCGCATAGATACAATCACCCTGGCCGGTCTAGAACACACCCCCCTCAGGGCGGGAGAGGTGGGAAATACTCGCCTCCGAGTCCTTATTAAAATCCAAACTTTCCGTCACCGGGACTAGGAAAATTTGGGAATTTTAAGGCAGGCCTCGGAGGCTTCATATTTGCACGTTCAACGCATCAGTGCCTGTGACCAATGAGAGACCGGCTTAAAGTAAAACGTACGAAACGTGGATTCACGCGACCAATCCGCCGACTTCATAATGTCCTCTAGGCGACAACCCGCCATAAAAGCATTAGAAGCCGCAGCACTACGGATGGAATGAGCGCCGAAGCGCGAAATATCCACCCCAGCAAGATCTAATAGCCAACGAGCCCAACGAGCCAGAGTGGGCGAGCTAACAGGGTTATGAGGGACCCGAAATGAAACAAATAATGGGGACCCCGGTAAAGGACGAAGAGCCAAAGTACGAGTTTCATATTCCTGAAGACAAAGAACCGGACACAACTCCGGTATCGAAGGAAAAGCTGGAAAAAATACAGTACGAATCGCCGTCTTGGTACGTCTCGAGACATCGAAACAAACGCCGTCCGGTGAGAAAGAACGGACACCAAAATCCAATGCCCTGACATCCCCGACACGTTTACAGGAGATAAGGCAAAACAAAACCAGCAGTTTAGCCGACAACTGGCGCAGTGACAACGAGGCATTACACGGCCATGCGCGAAGGAAAGTCACCACTAGCGTAACGTCCCACGTAGATGAATATCGTGGTGTCGGGGGGCGAGACAGACGCACTCCCTTAAGAAGGCGACAAACCAGAGGGTGTCTACCCAATGGGGAATTATCAAAACCCAGGTGGCCCGCCGACAAAGCCGACCGGTACACATTAATAGTACGGAAAGCCAATCCCGACTCAAACAAAGAGGACAGGAAATCTAGAACCGAGTTTAGAGGGGCAGAAGTGGAATCCTCACCCCTTCGCAAACACCAGCCGTGCCAAGCTGTCCAGGCAGAGCGATAGGCCCCTCTCGTGCCTGGAGCCCAAGCGTGCTGGAGTAACTCCTCAGTTCTTGGCGAAATGCCTGTGGCCCGCCATGAGAACCGGAAATCCACCAGACCACAAGGGCCAAACGACCTTCCCGCAACAGAGGATGAGGGAGGCCGTCCGTTCCCGTCAGTAGGGACGGCGAGGTCGGAATCCGCCTGGGCGGGGTCAGGGAATACTTCAACAGAAGGGGGAACCACGGTTGGGACCGCCAGTATGGGGTCACTAAAACCATCTCCGACTCGGTGTCGCAGAGACGCCTCAAAACACGTAACAACAGCTGAAACGGAGGGAAGGCGTAAAGCCGGCCCTTCGGCCACACCTGAGCGAAGGCGTCCGTGCCTTCCGCCTCCGGATCCGGACGCCAACTGTAAAACCTCGGTAATTGTCGATTCAGTCTGGATGCAAACAGATCCATCTGGAGAGGACCCCATAGTCCGTCGATGGTGGCAAACACGATGGCGCCAATCCCCCGAGTCCGTCAGATGGCGAGAATTCCAGTCCGCCACTGTGTTGGCGAGACCTGGAAGATACTGAGCCACCACAAACAGACCGCGGGGAAGACAAAAATCCCAAAGGTCGGCAGCTGCCGACGTCAGAGCCACAGAGCGAGCCCCCCCTAGGGCATTGATATAGCGGACCGCCGATAGGTTGTCCAGTTTCAGGAGGAAACAGCGGTGATCGGTCCCCCTGGAGAAACATTTTAGGGCGAAAAACGCTGCCATGAGTTCCAGAACATTGATGTGGAGGAGTAACTCCTGGGTCGACCAACCGCCGCCTGTCTCCATCTCGCCGCACCGCGCCCCCCAACCCGAACGACTCGCATCGGATTCTATGGTCAACGACGGTACGGGGAATCGCACTGGGCGAGAATTCCACCGAGACCAGTCCGTTAGCCACCACGTCAGATCCGTCTTCGCATCGTCCGAGAGGGGAACCCTGCGGGAATAATCCGCTACTGATCGGAGAGAACGGGCCTTCAATCTCTGGAGGGCCCTGTAGTGAAGAGGAGCCGGCAGAACCGCCAAACGAGTCGCTGCCAGGAGACCAATCACCCTTGCCAACTCTCTCAGCGTGGGTGAGAGATCCCTGAGGAGGGAGCGAACCTCCTTGCGGATGGCCCGTATCTTGGGAGTAGGAACGCTCAGGGTCATACTGCGCGAATCTAGGAGGAAACCCAGAAATTCCAGACCACGTGTGGGTATCAACAAAGACTTTTCCACATTGATCAGGAAACCCAGGTCCTGTAACAGGGAGATTGTCCATGACAAGTGTACTTGAAGGGACGTCGAAGAATCCGACATCAGCAGAATGTCGTCCAGGTATATCACGAGTCGGACGCCCCTCACCCGGAGGGATTCTACCACCGGTTTCATAAGCTTCGTGAAGCACCACGGAGCGGATGAAAGGCCGAAAGGAAGGCACGCGAAGCGCCACATGCGGCCGCGCCAAGGAAAACACAGGAAGTCTCTGGACGCCGGCGCCATAGGGACGGTTAGGTACGCGTCTTTCAGGTCTAATTTGACAAGCCAATCTCGTTCGCCGAGTAAATCCCTGAGGGTATGAAACCCTTCCATTTGGAAATGACGGTAGGACACCCCCAAATTGAGTTCCCTGAGATTTATGACAGGGCGAGTCCCGCCCCCTTTCTTCGCAACCAGGAACAAATTGCTCACAAACTTGGGTGAGTCCCAAGGGACTTCCTCTATGGCCCCTTTGGACGCCAGGGCCACCACCTCGTCTTGAACTAAGTGTTCTTGCTCCACAGAAAAACTGAGTGGTCGTGGAGGCATGGAGTGATATGGAGGGACAACCTCGAAATCTATCTCGAACCCTTTGACCGTGTTTAAAACCCATGGGTCCGCCGTGATCAACTCCCATTTTGGAAGAAAAAACCGAATACGGCCCCCCACCTGAACAGATGCATGAGGAACAATACATGGAAGACTTACCATTCTGTCGTCGAGCACGAAATTGGGTTCTGCCACCTCGGAATCCGCGGCCTCTCCAGGCCTGAGCCCTGGCCGAGGAACCATAAGCGGGGGGACCAGAGTCGGTGGCATTAGAGGTACGAAATGATCCTCTCGTAATGCCCGTAGATCCGGCGCGGCTGATAGAGCGGCCCCTTCCTCTACCAGCCCTATCGAAAACCTTTTTGGGAAATACCTTCTTAATGGCTGTTTCCACTTTATCCAGCGCGGTAAAAGCGCTGGTGTATGTGCCCATATTTTTTATAAAACCATCTCCGAAGAGAAGTCCTTGAGCCTTGGCCCCTTTATCTTTATTGGCCATAGAAGTGAGTTGAGGATCCATCCTCAGAATCATAGACTTTCGTCTCTCCGCGGCTAGAGCCGCATTAGCACCGCCCAACAGGCACAACGAGCGTTGTATCCAGCCCGTGGCGTCCTCTAAGTCCAAGGGGGTACCTTGTAAGCGAGCATCCTCCACCACGTCAAGGAGGTATATCAACGGTGATGCAACATCCAACACCTTGTCTTCACAGACCCTGAAGGCCATATCCACCCCTTTCTTGGGGGACCATCCCTTGTTGGTCATGAACTTTACAAAATCCTCATCAACCACCGGGGTGAGACAGGTTTTGCCCGCGGTGGTAGGGCGAGGGCATTCCGCTCTCATATTCACCCTGGTCTCTTTATCCATAGGGAGCCGCATGTGGGCATCCACCCACATCTCTACATGAGGCATCGGGGACCATGCCGTGGAGCGTGGGTGTAGGACCCCTGCCGGGGAAAACATCGGGCGGCCCTGAGGGTCACACACAACCTCTTTAGCAGACAGTAAAGGTGGTGGGGGCCTTTCCTCCTCAGCCAACAGGCCAACATCATGTGGAGCGTATAACTCAATCGCACCATCATCCTCCCCATGCTCAGGTTCCTCACTCTCTGAGTCAGTGTTTTTGGGGAGTCGGCCAGAACCCGTAGGTAAAGGCCTATCTTTAGAGACCGCAACCAGTGCCCCGCGGTCAGGGGCTCTCTTGTGCGAGGACACCTCGCCATCGTCAGAAAGCAGAGTATCGGGGATGCCAGCCCCTCTTGGAGGAATATCAATGTGCTTAGTCTTAGCACGTTTCTTAAGGCTAGTTGTCACAGAGCCAGAGGGTATAACCGGGTCAACAGGGAGAACCGGGCCTGCATCAGGAGCGGGGGGGGCCGCATTAAAAGAAGCCACCGCTTCATCCATGGTCCTTCTGAAGGACAGAGACAGGGTGGAGACAGCTGAAGAGAGCGACCGGGTAATGGACGCCTGTAAGGCTGCCTCCATTGCTGCAAAACGGGCTGCCGTTTTTGAGCGCTTTCTCGGTGGTGGAGGGGAGGCAAAAACATCGGAGTGCTCAGACCGCCTGGAGCTCCCAGCAGAATCTGATTCCCCTGTAAGGGGAGACTTGTCGCCCCCAGAAGGGTTCAAACGGGCCATATTCAACAATAATCCCCCGAGAACAACGTACCCAGTCGAAGGAGCCGGTGGATGTGTGAAAACGCGTGGACACACGCGGTCATGTGATGCCCAAGATGGCCGCCGGGATCTCGCGCTAGTCTCCCGCGAGATCTCGGGCGGCCTCGAGGACACCAGTGCGCAGGACGAGGGGAGTTCGTACGAGCGCCGCTGCCTGCCAGAGACAGGCACACCAAACAACCAGCGAAAGCTGCAACCAATGGAGGGAAACTCGGGAGGGACCTATAGGTCCAGACCCGCCGAGTTTTCCCGCCGAGCGGGCGCTGACCCCCGCGGTTATAGCCGGGGTAAGTCAGCACCCGATGTGAAAATATATATATATAAACTTTAGTTAAACTCTAAATCTGAAAAGAAACATATACAACAGTAAAAAACATAGAGGAGAGAATTATACTTATCTTGTCCTGAACAGGAGCAGTAAAGAAAGAGGGCGTTACTGCTCCAGCTCAGACTGTTTATAGGCTAGGGGGCTGGACTTATTAAGAGGAGGGTTACCCCACGTTGGGGGTTTGACATGTTTTTTTTTCTGGTTCTTATCACTCTTCTTTACTGCTATAGGAGTAATAAAGAAAGAGATTGCAAATATGAAGCCTCCGAGGCCTGCCTTAAAATTGTTAGTGCAGCATCATTGTTCACATTATAAATTAAATGGGAACAATATTGGTGCATTAACCTCCCTGGCGGTATTCCCAAGTGTGACTCTGGGTTAAATTTCACTACCACGAACGGTAACCCCGAGCCACACTCGGGCTGGATGCATACTCACCTCCTCCTGGCTCCCTCGCTGTCCCTGCAGTGTGATCGCGGCGAGCTGCTTCCTGGATGGCTCCCTGGGAGTCACATGATGCAGGGGGGCTGGACGCAGCAAACTTCATTCATAATACTCACCGAATACAAATGGAAATGTTTATGAACGGCCACTAGGTGGCAGTACAGGATAAGAAATAGACCATACATCGTCTCACCCTTGTTCTCAGACAGATTTCAGTGTTTTTTGTTGTATTTTATTGTACATCATTTATTTGCATTATTTTGGATAATTATTTTTGGGCTAATAGATTATTATGTCGTGTTTCAAACTTTATCGGACTCGGTGTATTTACTATTTATTTTAAATTTATTTATTTATAAAGAATTTTACCAGTAAGGACTCTTGATTTCACGGATTTCAGTGCGTGATTCCTAATTATTACAGGCTAACTATGTACAAAAACACGTTTCCTTTAAAAAAAAATTGAGACGCTTTTAGACGCGAAATTTTGAAAAAATTAGACCGCCAGGGAGGTTAACAAAACAAATTTAAAAAAAACTTGTTTATTTTTTTTAATTTTCTTAACTTTTTACATGGAAAGGCCATGCTCTGGCCCAACCAATGATATCAAACATTAACCCCTAGCTGCCACAGATCGGGGGATAGGCGGTTCATTGCAACCCTCTATCTCCACCATTGGTGGCAGCAAGGGGTTAACTCCAAGACTGACGTCATTGTGCTATGCACGATGACGCCAGTCATCAGGGGGAGTTCCCGGAAGCTTGGCCGACATCCAAGATATTGGCCAGCCCTGGGAGAAGATCACGATCCGGTGCTTTTCCGCGCCGAATTGTGATCCGGCCCCCAAGGGGTTAATGCCAGGTACCATTTGGAAGGGCAGGCTGTGCCCTTCCAAACGGTGCCTGACATTAAGCTCAGGCCCCCAGCGATTGGGAGGGAGAGAGGTCCCCCCTTTTCAGGCGCCTCCTCCGCACTCGCGGGGGGGGGGGTCTGAAATGGATGTCATCACGCCGCTGCGATGACATCTATTGTGCCCGCGGCGGTCCGGAGTGCCGGGCTGACATCAAGGATGTCAGCTCGCACCGGGGGGCACAGCGATCGGCCGGAATTCGGCCGATCACTGGCTGCAAAGAGAGGACGCGCTCATCGCGTCCTCCGCAGCCAACCCTTTCTGCGGGAGGACGCGCTGAGCGCGTCATCCGCAGCGAAGTGGTTAATAAACCAGAAAAAAACCTGAATATTCCCTACCCAAGTGGAGAGGGCAAATGCAGCCCCTTATCCTGCCCTCTCCAGAGTCTCATAAATGTCCCCTCCGCAAGCAGTAATTCCTTTCTTAGATGCGGAAAGCTAACAGAACTCCACAAATAAAACCAGAGTGCAGGATTCACGATAAGGTAAGGAAAGAAGCCTTAAAATTATAGAATTTAGCTAAGTATGACGATAAGTTAGAATTTTAATAATAAGACTCTGAGGCGAGTATTGCTTCTCTTTCTTGCTTTATTAAACATAGCAGCAAGTGGCAACTAGCAAGAACTTGGAAATATGAAGCATTTATATTGAAATAAAAGAGAAAACACGTAATAACAGGTATAAATGGTATCTTCCGACACCCCTTCACTCTTTGGATCGGTCCTCCTTCCTGTCAGAGCCCATCAAACCCGGTGAACATCCCTCCTACTTCCTCTTTCTTTGCTGTACGAGGTGATCAGTGTAGGCGTGTAGGGAACCCAAAGGGCAATCCACCGGATACCAGGAAATCCTTTATGAGGCTGAGAAAAAGAAGACGTGAGAGTGGAAGATATTGGATCCGCAGACCCCGTAATACAATAAACCACAACAGCGGTGGGAGTGGTGGGCAATACTCGCCTCAGAGTCTTATTATTAAAATTCTAACTTATCGTCATACTTAGCTAAATTCTATAATTTTAATACATCGACTCTGAGGCTCCTATTGCTTGTTCAAAGCTAACCCACAACTGCGGATGACCAATGAACAACAGGCTTAAAATAAAAGGATCGGAAGGTGGACTCCCTGGACCAGTCAGCTGATCGTAATAGGTCCTCCAACCGACAACCTGCCGACACCGCGGAAGACGCTACCGCACTGCGAATTGAATGAGCGCCAAACATAGAAGTATCAACACCTGTTAAATCCAAAAGCCAGCGAAGCCAGCGTGCAAGCGTAGTCGTACCCACCGGGGCGAAAGGAGATTTAAAGGAAATGAATAGAGGAGAAACCCCTGGACCCCGGAGCGAAGCTGTACGGGACTCGTATCCCTGGAGACACAAGACCGGGCATAAAGCCGGACGTAAAGGGAAAGCCGGATAAAACGCAGACGAAATGGCCGTCTTAGTACGGCGGGAGATGTCAAAGCGTACCCCCTCAGGTACGAAGGAACGCGCATTGAAATCCAACGCCCTGACATCAGCCACCCGTTTGCAAGATATCAAGCATAAAAGGGCTAACAATTTAGCAGAAAGCTGACGCAAGGTCAGAACCTGGTTAGAGGGCCATTGCTCTATAAAGTTCAATAACAGGGTCACATCCCAAGTTGTCGTATACCGCGGCAACGGGGGACGGTCAGCCCTGATACCCTTAAGTAGACGACAGACCAACGGGTGTTTGCCCAAAGGTGTCCCATGAAAACCCACGTGATAGGCTGAGAGAGCAGATCTATAAACATTAAGCGTGCGATAAGCTTTACCCTGATCAAAAATTTCCGTAAGGAAGTCCAATACGAAGCTCAAAGGGGCCTGGAAGGGATCCTGATCCCTTGACAGACACCAATGATGCCAGGTGAGCCAAGCTGAGTTATAACAGGATCTAGTACCTGGGGCCCATGCATGGCGCAGGAGCGCCGTAGTCCGTTCCGAAATCTCTCTGGCTCCCCCGGGCGTCCCGATACCAGCGAGGCCAAAAACAGACTGTGGCCTGTGGATAGTAGCGGGTGAGGGTGCCCGGATGAGTCCACCAGGAGATCCGGGAGATAACGTGGAATATCCACTAGGAGTTCCAACAGAATCGGGAACCAATGCTGGTTCTGCCAGAACGGGGTGATCAAAACCACTTGGACCTGCTGGGTCCTGACCTGTCGCAGCGTGCGCGCGATCAACTGAAATGGCGGGAAAGCGTACTGGCGAGCCCCGGACCAATCCTGCAGGAAAGCGTCCGTTGCCTCGGCCAGTGGGTCTGGCCGCCAACTGTAGAAGAGCGTTGAGACGGCAGGCAAACAAGTCCGCGCGAAACGGCCCCCAGAGGGCCGCCACACCGGAAAACACTGACAAACTCAGCCGCCAATCCCCGGAGTCTTCTGTGTGTCTCGAGTTCCAATCCGCGAATTGATTCGAGATTCCCGGAATAAACTGCGCCTGGACTACGATCCCTGTCTGAAAACACCATTCCCAAAGGCGGGAAGCCATTGTTGTCAGAAGTAGGGAGCGAGGACCGCCCAGCGAGTTGATGTATCGTACCGCCGGGAAGTTGTCCATCCGGAGGAGGACTGAGCGATGAGTGTGATCTTTGAGAAAACTCTGGAGTGCAAAAAGTCCTGCCAAGAGTTCCAAGCCGTTCATGTGTAGGTGACGTTCTTGAATGGACCAGCGCCCTCCTGTGTCGGGGGCGACACCAGGATAGGCCTGCCGTTGCAGGAGTGGAGGTGATTGGTCCACCATTCTAGATCTAGTCTGGCCTCTCCCGAGAGACAGATCCGAGCAGTGTAGGGGAGACCCTTCCTGAGAAAAAGGGCCTTCAGGCGTTGGAGGGCCCGATAGTGTAGGGGGTCACCGCCAGCCTTGTCGCTGCCAAAAGGCCAATCACGCGAGCCAGATCCCTTAATGATGGAGCCTGGGCCCCCAGAAGGGATCGGACTTCGCGTAAAATCGATCGACATTTGGGCAGGGGAACGCTGAGAGACATGAGGGTACTGTCCACTCTGAATCCCAGAAATTCCAGGGTTTGAGATGGAGAAAGAATTGATTTCTCCTGGTTCACAAGGAATCCTAGAGACTGAAAGAGGTCGACCGTCCATCGTACCTGGAGACGTAGCAGACTCTCCGATGAGGCCATTAGCAATACATCGTCCAGGTATATAATGAGGCGGACACCTTTGGTGCGTAGCCATGCTACGACCGGTTTCAGTACCTTGGTAAAGCACCAAGGGGCGGAAGACAGGCCGAAAGGCAGGCAGCGAAATCTCCAGAGGTCTGGACCCCAGCGGAACTGGAGGAAATCTCGTGATTCCCTGGCAATCGGGATGGTCAAATATGCGTCTTTGAGATCCACCTTTGCCAACCAATCGTGGGGTCTCAAGAGGTCTTTGAGCATGTGCATGCCCTCCATCTGGAAGTGTCGGTAGACCACCGTCCCATTCAACTCTGAGGTTGATGACTGGACGGACGCCTCCGTCCTTCTTGGGAACCAAGAACAAGTTGCTCAGAAAACCTGAGGTCCCCTGTGGAACCCGTTCTATGGCTCTTTTTTTGGTACAGTTCCGAAATCTCCCGCTCCACTAACGTCCCCCCTCCCCCGAAAAGGGTAGAGGGTGAGGCAACGTCATCTGGAGCGGGGGAGAAGAGAACTCCAGAACAAACCCTTGTACAGTATTGAGGACCCAAGGGTCCGATGTAATGCGACACCATGCGGTGTGAAAAAACTTTAAACGACCCCCCACCTTGGTTGTAGATGGGTGTATGAGGTGTGGAATTACCTGCGTGTCTGAAGGACGAGGAAGAATGGCCTCCTCTGGCACCCCGGAATCCTCTGCCACGCCACGGCCGTGAACGGGTAGGGAAGAACGGGGAAGGTGCAGGAGCAGCGGTCGTGGAGGGGTTGCCTCCCGTGGGACCAGAAAAAATGGGTTTTGCACGGCCGGTAGCTCGGCCCCGATATCCACCGGCCCGTGGAAAAACCCCAGAAAACACCTTCTTTAGGGAGTTGGACACACGGTCCATCGTATTGAATGCCCCAGAATACTCGTTCATGTCCTTCAAGAAACTTTTGCCGAATAATGCTCCATTAGCCGTAGCACCTAATTCATGGTCGGCTATACCAGCCAACTGGCAATCCATTTTAAGGAGTATGCATTACGCCTTTCAGAGGCAAGAGCCGTATTAGCATTGCCCAAGAAACGGAGTGACCTCTGTACCCAATTGGTGACTTGAACAGGGTCCATGAGGTCACCAGATAATTTGGCCTGCTCCGCTGTATCCAGCAATTTAACAAAATGACCCGTGGTGTCCAGCAATTTATCCTGGCACACCCTGAATGCGTGGTCTATGCCTTTTGTTGGGAACATCCCATCCCTTAGGAGTGACGAAGTCCACAAAGGCTTTATCCACGTCAGGGGTCAGGCAAGTCTTCCCGCTCGTGGTGGGGCGAGGGGATTCCGCCTTCATGCGGTTCCTAGTAGCCTTATCTAAGGCTTTGCGTGCTTGTGCGTCCACCCATTGTTCCACATGGGGTAGTGGGGACCATTCGGCGGACCGTGGATGGGAAAGGTCCTCCGGACAAAAAAGTGGGTTACCCAATGGGTCATAAATAATGCCCGGTCGGGCTTTTGAATCTACTTCCACTGTGGTCTCGGTAAAATCCTCATCCGAGGCATACACATCTAAAGCATCGCTATTAGTATCTGCGTCCGAATCCAGGTTAGTGTCCTGAAGCGGAGCAGGGACCACAGCGGTGTCAGGGTTGGAAACCGAAATAATTTTAGCCTTTTTGGTGTGCGTTGACACCGTTTGTGCAGAAGCCCGTTTACGGGTTGCAGGGGATGGGTGCACGTGTCCCGGCATTTTTGCGGGGATGCCAACCCCTCCAGTCGAGTGTCGTGCCTGTTTCACTGACTGTTTCCCCGTGGTGGTGGCCAGGGGGGTCTCGGAGGGCCTCACCGCGGTGAGTATATCGCCCGTATCAGTAGTCGCCAGTGGCGGTGTATAATCATTGTGGCGATTCTCAGCCATCATCTCTTTGAGGGAGCGGGTGAAATCCGCTGACAAGACAGACACAGCTTTAAATACTGCAGAATCAATAGATGCCTGCATATATGGGTCGAGGGTAGCAGGTTGGGAAGGAGCCATCTGTGCCTGGATCAGAACGGGAGCATTAGGGTTATGTTGCTGCTCACCCGGACTGTCCTCCGAAGAATGCTCAGAGTCCTCCGCTGGGGAGGCTGGGCGCTGCGGGGTTTTGCCTCGTGGCATGGCGCTGGTAAGATGAGCTCCGGCGCTGGGAAAATCCCCTGTGCGCAGACTTAGCAGAGGCCCCGCCCACCCGATCAGCGAGCGCGTGCAGCGTCTCGTGAATCCAGGCAGAGGGGGGGACGCTGCGGTCAGAAAAACACACACTGGAACATGAAAGTAAAAACGAACGCGGACCCGCGGTTAAAGCCGGGTGCCCGCGAAATAAATAATATATATAGATGAATATAGCCCCAATATAGATATATATAATGACTATGGGGAAAATATGCAGAGAAAAGTTCTATAGTACTTATCTAGTCGCCGAGCAGCATAGAAAGAGGAAGTAGGAGGGATGTTCACCGGGTTTGATGGGCTCTGACAGGAAGGAGGACCGATCCAAAGAGTGAAGGGGTGTCGGAAGATACCATTTATACCTGTTATTACTGTTATTACGTGTTTTCTCTTTTATTTCAATATAAATGCTTCATATTTCCAAGTTCTTGCTAGTTGCCACTTGCTGCTATGTTTTAATAAAGCAAGAAAGAGAAGCAATAGGAGCCTCAGAGTCGATGTATTAAAATTCAGATGCCTGGAAGACGAGACATTAACCCCTTAAGGACCTAGGGTCTTTAAAGTCAATGCATTTGTTGGCCCTTGGGTTAAAACATTGGAAACTGTACAGAGACTGTGTGAAAGCACAGCAGCCATGTATAAACAGACTGTGTAACACGGCGCAATATAGAGAGACGCCCCCCCCCCAAATGAAGGTCAATTTATTAGACACAATAGGACTAAAGGGAATGGGAGGGAGGGAAATACTCGACTCTGAGTCCTCATTAAAATCTAAACTTTTCATAATGACAATAGGAAAACTTTAGTAATTTTTAATGCAGGCTTTGTGCTTCAAAGCTGGGAAATTGCAAAATCTGACCAATGCACGGTAGGCTTAAAATAAAAGGTACAAAGCGTAGATTCACGTAACCAGTCCGCTGCACACATCCTCAAGACGGCAACACAACGACACCGCCTTAGAAGCACTACGGACAGAGTGACACATCCACCTCTGCTTGTTCCAAAAGACATCTAGAGTCGTATTCCTTTACACAAAGTCTAGGGCAGTGTTTCCCAAACCTGTCCTCCAGAACCCTCCACCTCGCCAGGTTTGCAGGATATCTGAAGCACAGCACAGGTGATATGATTTGCTGCTCAATGATTGCTGGATTCAGTCTGAATTTCCCCAAGGTGATCCTTAAAACCTGGCCTGGTTGAGGGTCCCGAGGACAGGTTTGGGAAACACTGGTCTAGGGGAACACTGAAACGCTGGAATAAACACTGACAAGCAGGGATGCACCGATATTTCGGCCACCGGTAGATTCTGCCAATAATGGTGTTATCGGTTTCAGGCCGAAAGCAAAACACCAGCCAAAAAAGTCAGCTGAAAATTGCTGATCCCAGCTGACCCTAGGCGCGCACTCTTTCAAAGCTGCTTAGCTGGAGATAATTGTACTTGGAAAGAGGCAGGAGCTGCTACATATTTATTTCTGCACACAAAGGGTTAACTGCAAGAACCACGTTATCAGTGCAAGCAGTAACCTCTCAGTGACAAGGAACAAGTGATTTATCACTGACCTCCTGCCAACGGTGTCTGCACTTTATAAAATAGATTAAGAGAAACAGACTGATGTTTAGGCTCCATCTGAGCCATTATAGATGTATATCTACTCATTTACATTGTGTTGGAGGGCAAAAAAATTAGGTTAAAAAAAAGCCTCCACACAACAAATAATAAAGTTTTATAGTTGCAGAGTTTTCTGAATTGCTGGGATGTGTAAATGTCTTCTGCAACTATAAAATGTGTGTGTGTGTGTCCAAAAATTATTACACATGAATGTATGCACTAGATGCTAAATAACTCCACCAAAATAGGACAAAAATATCAAACATTTTAATGTGGATTAATTTAAATACATGATATTAATTTAATAAAGTCTATCTTAAAATAAATTGTAGGGGGGAAAAAAAGTAATTTACGGTTTCGTTCCAAAATTTTCATTTCGGAGAGAATATATATATATATCTCCCAACCATGGAGAGAGCACTCCAGACAAAAACCTGCAATAACCGCTCCATGCATGGGTACATAGGTCAGGTGCATATGGTGCGTCCTTCTCTCTCCTTGGTTTATATATATATATATATTTACACACACCAGACACATGTATAGAAAGTCGTTTTCGGCCAAGCTCATCGTGCATTTTCGGTCCCAAATTTTCATTTCGGTGCCTCCCTACTGCCAAGATAGAAGTCCTGGTGTGGCGAGAAATAACAAAACGCACCCCATCCGGTGAAGACCTGGTGCCAAAGTCCAGCGCTCGAACGTCTCCACACGCCGGCAAAGCAACAGAAGTGATTTGGCTGAAATGGCCTGCAGAGAGTGGGGGCTGCATATTATTTTTTTTTATTTAAAGTATTTTACCAGGAAGGATACATTGAGATTTCTCTCGTTTTCAAGTATGTCCTGGGTGGCGAGTATGTACCGTTAGGTGTCTTGCCCAAGGACACTTACTGGAGAGGTGCTCTTGCCGGGATTGAACCCATGACTCCACAGGCTCTCTCCACGCAGAGCAGTGATGTTACCTCTACTCCACCCAGCCGGTACTACATATCCTCATCATGGGGTTTTATCTTTCTTTTGTACTTTTGGGATCAGTCCACCCCTGCCCCATTTCCGGAAGGATGTAGGAAGGAAAGGAGTTCTGTGTAGAGAAGACCTCAGGATTGGTGATATCTTCTGTTTTATCCTCTGCGTTTTCCCCCTTTTTGTGGGTCCTTTTGTGCTGTCAGATTTACACTGTTGTGGCTCGTACTGTTTTTCAGGATCTCCCTCACTTTTTGCCACAGGTATGCTCGCCAACGATGATGTACAAAGTTACTTTGTATTTGGTGCATTTGGAAATATAACACATACAAGTGCTCATCAGCAATAGCAGAAAAGAAGCCGCTGACAATGTAACCTTTTTTTTTTTTTCCTTCTCCAGCGGCCAGAGACTGCGTAATCGAGTCGCAGATTATAATTGGGACCCCAGGTACGGTCATGGACTGGTGCTTCAAGCGGAGGCTAATCGATCTTTTAAACATATGCGTCTTTGTGCTTGATGAAGCGGACGTGATGATCGAGCTTCAAGGACACTGTGACCACAGCGTCCGCGTTAAAAGGCAAGTAACCGGTTTGCGTTCTGTGCGTGTAACATCTCTTTAGGCTGGGTACACACCTGCGCATTTTTTGACGCGCATAGTACGCAAACGTAAAAAACACACAAACACCGATAACCGCGCGTCCATGTCTATGGCTGCGAACGCGCCGCAATACTCCCCAAAGAAGCTCCTGTACTTTGGGCGTAGGACGTTTTACAGCGCATTCCTACGCGCTGTAAAACGCCCAGGTGTGAACTGGGCCTTTAAATGTTTGGGCTCGTTTAGTGCTTCAAATCAAACTTCAGTGACTCGATTTAACGGCTACAAATCCTGTGTGTATGTAGAAATTAAATTGATAAATATGTGTCAGTTATTTAAGAAGGTGCAGAAAAATAGACGTGGTTAATCCCTAACCTCCGAATTTGCCATCGACTCGCACCGAACGATGACTTTCACCATAGGTGCAAATTCAAATGAAATTTTGTCTACTCACAAAGCTGTCAATTAATGCACCGGTCAGACGAGCGCAGCGTTCACGTCTGTGATGGCGCACAAAAGTACGTCCGTGATAGCATGACATAAACGCCAATGGAGTCCCACACACGAAGTACGTCCGCACTGAACTGCGGACGCACAACGGCCGCGGCAAACGGATGCAAGTTAGGCAAGAACGTACAACCCCTAGAACGGCCGCCTAAAGTGCACTATGTCCGCATAGCTATGTGTGTGAGTGATGGAACGTGGTCAGACGGACTGCATTTATACGTCCAGCATTTTTGACGGACAGAATGTTTTTTCTTTTTAATTTATTTTCCGTCCTACATCCGTCAAAAATAGCGTCGGTGAAAAAACAGACTGTGTGACCACTACTGTGTCTTCCGTACTAACGTACGTCTGTACTGCACAGTCTGTAGAAATCACGTTCGTCTGACCCTAGCCTTGCCAAATACAGGTGAATTGACAGCGAAATACGGTGCAATGCGGCGACACAGAAATTGTCCCATAGACTATCAATTCATATATTAACAGAACACTGAAATGCCATGATTGTCGGTGATTCAGCGTGATGGGTTTAAACAGGCAAATCCCATTTTTCCATTGAATTCTTTTCTTTATTTTTTAGACTGTTCATTATTTCTTGCAAAAAACACTTAAAAAGAGCTTTTTGTATTTTTTAAGACTTTTTTATTTAATTTTTTGGACTTTTTATTATTTGGACACACGTTTAATACATTTTTATTGGTTTAAGCTCCTATCGCATTAAATGAGGCATCGATGGAAATGTGAAAGTTTGACCGTTCCATGATGTCTCTCTTCAATGTGAAAAACTTAAGCTTAGTTTTCCTTTTTTTTTTTTTTGTAAAAGCGGCAGCATTGGTTTTTTTTTTCCGTTCTTTCCTTCCTCCGTTCTTTTCGTTTGTTCTTTCCTTTCGTTCCACAAAGGTGCCAGAAATAATTTGAAATTAAGATGTAACGCTGCGGAATATGCTGGCGCTATATAAATAAAGAATAATAATAAAATAATGTTGATGTATTATTATGTGACAGGACATATTTTGAATGTGTCCACTGGGGAAAAAAGATGTATAATTTTTATGGGTCCTACAATAAAACCTGATTCAGTGTTTAAACGGCATAAGCACGAAATGATCTCCGTGCACAGGAGTGAAATGGATCCGCACTGAAGCGGTCAAGAGATACTTTAAGGCTGGGGTCAGACGAACGCAGTGTTAATGTCCGTGTAGCCGCACTTTAGTACGTATGTTGTAGCAGATAATCATGACCGATGAAGTGCGGAGGCAGCAAACGGACGCAGGCTAGCAAGAATGTCAAACTACTAGGATGGACGTGCGGAGTGCGCCACGTCCGCATAGCTTTGTGTGTGAGTGATGGAACGTGGTCAGATGGACTGCATTTATACGTCCAGCATTTTTGACGGACAAAATTTTTTTTTCATTTCAATTTATTTTCCCTCCTACATCCGTCAAAAACGGACTGTGCGGCCACTACTGCGTCTTCCATCAAAAAGTGCGTCCGTACTGTACGGGCGCACAGTCCGTAGAAAACGCGCTCGTCTGACCCTAGCCTAAGCTAAAGCACTTGGAGAAAAACTCTGGGTTAATTTAACTGCTGAAGGGGGGGGGGGGGTTTGTCTGGTGGGAATCCAGGAAGGCTTTCCAGCAGCTTGTTGGTTGAAAATGGTCCTCTGCCAGTTATGCCAAGCGTGGAGGGGGCACTCGGCTCACCAGCCCCATTTGAAATTAAATGTTCAGTGGCTGGAGTGTCCTTTTTATAATCCCAGACCATTCACAGTTTATTGGTAATTTGCATTGGTGTGTGCCTTGATACCATCACACTGTGTCTTCACAGAGCCATCCCCAAAACCTGCCAAATGCTCCTGTTCTCGGCTACGTTTGAGGAGTGCGTGTGGGGCTTTGCGGAGAGGATTGTCCCGGATCCAAACATCATAAAACTGAAGAAAGAAGAGCTGACGCTCGCAAACATAAAACAGTTCTATAATCTGTGCGAAAACAAGGAAGACAAATACCGAGTGATGTGCAACATCTACGGAGCGGTCACCATTGCTCAGGCTATAATCTTCTGTCAGGTACGGGTACCACCACCCCCCCCCCCTAATTCATAGACTGTCAGATATCCTCTGCTTAGTGATGTCCCGTACCTTTTGATCGCTACACGGTATCTTTAAATGAAACCTTCACCAAATTCCCTGGACACCTCGTTCACCAGATATCACCCCCCTCCACTTCTTTCTATGGGGGTGATATGTTAAAGATATGGTGTAAGGGACGTCACTAATCTAAAGCAGAGGATCACTGAGGCCACCATTGATGAGGGGAAGCTACAGCCAACATGGCAAGAAATCCAGCACCGTCTTGATGTGCTTCGTGCAACTAATGGCGCCCATATAGGTGTGTATTAAATGAGGCAAAAAAACCTTTAATCTATACGTCTCCTTTTGTAATAATGTTCACTGATCTCTTTTCATTTGCCTTTAGAATAAAATTTTTAAATTGTTAAGAGACTTTATGGACGCCCTGTATAATGAAAGCCATGTGACGATCTAGGGGAAAAATACATACACCTTCCATACAGGTCTATTCAATAAAGGTGAAACTCAGGAGAAGTGAAAAATCCAGGTCAAAATAGCCAAACCAGAAAAATTCTCCCCTTTATCTCACTTTCCAAATTGGCTATTTGGTCTGGATTGTTCTTCTGCCAATTCACCTGAGTTTCACCTTTTAGTGAATAGACCTGATTTATTCCCTAGATCTACTCCCTGATTTTATATTTTTTTGATATTACACGTCGTCTGGAGGAGACTATTTGAGTGAGATCAAGGTGGTGTATTTTTTATCAAACGTTTTGCCTTGATGCCCCACCATGTATGTGTGCAGTATATTTGCAACAATACCAGCTGAACTAGAACTACCACCACGTGCCCAGAAGAGGGCGCTCTGAGTGCCAAACACTGCAGATATTCAGTAATATCAAACGCAATTTTAATTTTTTTCATCTTCTTTAAACCAGAGTCGTAAAATAGCCAGCTGGCTTTACCACACCATGTGCAGAGACGGTCACTGCGTGGCCATACTTACAGGAGAGCTGATAGTCACCGAAAGGGCGCGTATGATTCAAAGGTTTCGCGATGGAGAGGAGAAAGTTCTGATCACCACAAACGTTTGCGCTCGAGGTGAGTCCATTTAACGTAATGGGAGGGCAGTTCATATCCACCTTAAAGGAACACTATTAAAACCAGAGTTCCCTTTTTTTGCCCTTAAATAATTGGAGATCCTGCTTCAGCCTCTGCCAAATTTCTTTTTTTTTTTTCTTCCTATTTTGAGTGATTGTACTCATCTTTTTGTCCCTCGTCGCACGCAGCTCTGGGACTCCCAGACCTGCAAGTCTTTGATCATTTTCTGTGCAATTTGTGCTCTTGCACTACACGTGTCGTGTAGGAACCGCATATTGCACAGCACTACGGGACTCGCACACTTTATGTAGTTAAATGTCTGCACAGAGCGATGGATCGGAGCTGAACGCGCATTCACAGATCTGATCCATCGCTGCCTCTCTAGGAACGCTCGCTACAGCGATTGGTCTCGGAGGGTGACGTCGGCTGCTCTGTGACATCACTAGCGACCGATCTGGTGACCTGCACCTGGGAAATTCAAAATCCAGGCTGTTTCTGACTCTGGGTGGGGTGGAGGAAATGTTGTATTTTTAAAGTGGTCTGGATGAGTTGAAAGTGCACCTGTACTGCCCGCATCTCCTGCGATAAATCCCATCAGGATTGGATATTACATTGGTATAAAAGCCCCAGATTGCAGCCTGTATTTGTGACACTCAGCCGCTGAGCACTGGTATCTTAACCCTCCACAGGTGACGCTTATAGAAGCCCATCATGCTGGACGGGTTCCCCTCATTGGTGCATTGATTTGTCAGCCAGCACAGCAGACTACAACAGGGGTGCATGGAATGAGCGAAGGGCTGTCATTTTTATATAATGTATACATCTTGTATGTCTAAGAAACTACATTTAAAGGGAGGTATAGTCTTCATGAAATTGGCATCTGTTACTGGCTGCTACTTTTTTTTTTTTTCTTGCGTGCTTTGTAACAAATGTAATTTTTAGGGATGCCCTGAAGCGGTTTTTTTTTTTTTTATTATTTTTTGTAAAGACAGAGACTTTTCTTTCCAGGTACTCGCCGGTACTTTTAATGTCATGTGACTGCTTTCCAATCAATAATTTGGGATTTTGCCTATCCATGTTATGTTGAAATGTATGGCCGCACACATAATTTATCCAACACACCCCCCCCCCGACAATGACACTGAGGGTGGCTGGCATCGTGCAAATGCCCGATACTTCTACCGATACTTGAAGCCAGCACTGGGCTGGCTTGTAGGTGGTATGTGAGGGCTGGGGCGGCTGGCAGAATGCACTAACAGCATTCTGCCATGCTCCTCCAGCTGACAACGTTCCAAGGAGTGGCTGCCGGCATGTGAAGGCGGCTATGCCGGGGCTGTGCTCTCGCAAACTCTGCAAGATCGTATGAGAGTGCAGCTGGAGGCCCCAGCAGAGTGCGTTACAACCTTCATGTGCCAGTGGCTTCTCGCTGGAACGTTGTCAGCCGGAGGAGCCTGGCAGAAAATCGGGGGCATTTACAAGTGTCGGTATCTGTGCATCTCTAGTAATTTTTGTTTTCTGTTTTCAGGAATTGACATAGAACAGGTTTCCGTTGTGATAAACTTTGATCTGCCGCTGAACGCAGACGGATCGATAGACTTTGAAACCTATCTGCATCGCATTGGGCGCACTGGGAGGTTCGGGAAAAGGGGCATCGCATTCAACCTTGTGGAAAAGAGATGTCTCAGTATGATGCTTGATATTGAAAAGCACTTCAGTGAGTGTGTTTGTTTTATGGGTGTCTGGTGGTGGGTGTTTTACTTTAACTCCTCCCCCTCGTATGAAATGCCTTTCAGGCTGTGTATAAGGTGTGAAACATAATGTCAGGTTTAGACTTGAGTCCCTGAAATATCTCATTATATGAAAAATATTCCCAAATCCAGAACATTTCTGGTCCTGAGCTATCCAGACACAATCAAACCTCCAAGCAGCTGGTTTTCCGGGGATTTTATGATATGTGGGTTAATTTATTCTATGTATACATTTCATGATATTAATAATTTGAACAGAAATTCTAGTGTTTTGGTTTTTTTCTTTCTTCTAAAAATTGATTTATTCTTTCTGTGCAGGTACAAAAATATTGAGGCTTAACACAGAAGATTTGGACGAACTAGAAAAATCATGTTTTTGAACTTCCGTGGGAATAGATGTCTGTTTTTTTTTTTGTTTTTTTTGTAGTTCTTGACATTTTGTTGTTTCCTGTGTTTATTGCTTTATCTCCGGTGCCTCGTCGCGCTTGTACTTGCACCACGTTTGTCTCGGACACTTTTCTGAAAATCACATGTTGTGAGAAGTTTTAGATTTGGCACATCAGGAAGAATCACATTTCTATAAATATATATACTTTATTAAATTATATCTTCGCATTTTGTTTACGGTTGTAATTTCCAGCCGCTGCTACGATTTCAATGTTCACTATTAGTACTTGTTTCACACACTCACACACTGACACATCATGAATCACAAAGCAAATTACCAGTTTGTTTCTCTTTCACACCAAAAATGTTAAATGTAAAACCACAGATAAGATTTGACCTGTTTAATGTTTGTTTAAATGTGCATTATATGTGTTTTTATTATTATTCCTGTAGCGGATTTTGTGTTTATCTTTTAATACAAAGTTGTTGTCTTTTTATAAGGATTGATCTTTTATAAAGACGGGCGCTGCCAGAGAAATACAGATATTGGCCTCTGGACTGGTTAATACTGCAGAATTTAACCCTTTCACCTCCACGATGGAGAATTCGATCTTAAAGTGCCTCCATGTGACAGAATAGGGTTGCCAAATCAGCAATGTTCTCCTGGACCTATACGATTTCATGCAGATGGGAGCATAGGGGAGAAGTGCTGCCCTGCAACATGTATAACTCATATGCTGCAGGAAAGAAATCAAGGCGGGTCACCCGGGATTATTTTATTCATTTATTTTTTTATTACCTTCAGCGCCCAGCAGCATGAATAATTTGTGTCCAGAAAACCACAGCTGATCTGGCAACCCTGGTCCTAAAGTACCCCCAAAAGGCCAGGTTTGCAGGATATCTGAAGCACAGCACAGGTGAGGAGTTGCTGCTCAGTGATTGCAGGATTCAGTCTGCATTTCCCCAAGGTGATATAAGACCAGGGTTGGGAACCACTGATCCAGCACATAGAATTTTATGCTTGCTGAAAACCAAATCATTTGGGGCAAGAGATCGCTTCAAAATGTAGCGGCAAGAGAAAACCACTGGAGGGAGATGCTACCGTGAGGGTATGGACAAACTCCTCTTGTAGTACACAAAGGAAACCACAAGATGGCAGTCCTGACACGCTGATACAAGTGTAATAACTTGATCATTCACTAATCTGTTGCAACCAACTTCAGTGACCAAGATTTGGAAATTCAAACAGCAAGTGACGTTTCATTGGCCGCAGCAATGGTAAGCAATGACTATTCGTGCATAACCCCCACCTCGTTGCACACAAAAATTGCAATATGCCCTGTTTTGTGATCAGGGAGTTGGGTGTCAGGAATCGGGGTCGTAGTTAACCCCTTCTGTTAAGGTGTATACAAGACCAGCAGTAGCAGACACCGCAGCCCAAGGTCATACTAACACAATTGGGAGTTATGCTGTTGGATTGCAACAAAAATACGTAATTGTAAGTCAAATTTCATTTGCTGAAACCTGGAGCCCAAAAGCAAAGTTTTTTTATCCCTGTGAGAATATTGCCCGAAGTGCTAGAACAACTGTTTACAATTGGCTGCGGAATGGCCTGACATATCGGGCTTTCCCCACCCAATGCACTGAGCCACGGGCTGCTGCGTTTCTACCTGCAGTAACGCCTTTTCCATCCGCCTGCCAAATAGGTTATACGGTAAGGAATACGGGCTGGATGGAGTAGAGGTAACATCACTGCTCTATAACCGTGGAGACGCAGGTTGGAATCCCGTCCAGAGCACCTCTCCAGTAAGTGTCCTTGGGCAAAACACCTAACGGTACATACTCGCTACCCCACAAGATCGGCTGTGGAGTCCAGTGGTGACGTCTCTACCCTTTGACTGTGGAGAAGCAAGTCAAATTCTGTGCAGCACATCCTCCAATACAACTGTGGAGAAGCAAGTTCCGACTTCACGAGAAGCGGGTTCAACCTAACCACCAGGTCACTGCTCTACAATCATGGAAAGACCACTCGATCCCACTCAGAAGACGCCACCAGCGAGTGTCCGGGGGCAAGACACCTAACGGTATGGATGCGCCAACCTCACAAAATACCTGTATATCATAGATTGTAAGTTCCTTTATGAACCGGGTCCCCCTGAATCCGCTCATCATCCATGTGTGGTATTCAGATGTATCAACTCCTTGTACACTGATCAATGTAAAGCGCTGCGCAATATGTGGCGCTATATAAATAAAGGATAATAAGCTGGGAATATTCCCAAATATTTCTTACTGTATAGTGATTTTTTTTTCCCCCCAAAAATCCACTGGTTCCTGAGTGGATTTTTGGAAAAATCACTTGGTAGTGAAGGGGTTAAGTAGAATCTAATATGACGGGGTTGGGGTGCTTTCCATGCAACCTGTTTGTCACCGCAATGCAAGAATAATGAATAATTACATTAAAAAAGCGCAAATAAGTTAAAAAAAACCTCTTCAGACCCTGCACGGCTCCGTGAGAATGACGCTGGACTTCAAGCTACCATCTCCAAGTGTGATCGGAAAGAAGAACACGGCTACATATTCAGCTTTTCCCGCTATTGATTATCAGCGTGACGGGCTCATGCGGATATTTTTTTGATTATCCATTTGTTTTCCAAAGTACTTCATCAGTGGAGAAGCTGTAATCGAGGGCGTCCGCAACCTTACTGCTCCACAAGTATTCGATGATGCCCAGCCACTCCTTAGCATGGTAAAGCCTCATGGGAAATGTAGTTGCCAAACATCTGGAGTGCCATGGATGCTTTACAGCTCGGTGACATACAAAAGAAATGCAATGTTCCTTTTGTATGTCCCAAAAATGTTTGGGAGGGGAATATTATTTATTTAAAGTTTTTTTTTTTTTGTTACATCCTTCAAGCTGTAATACAGGGGTTGGCAACTTTGTCTCTTTAGACCAGTGATTCCCAAACCTGTCTTCAGGACCTGCTGTCAGGCCAGGTTTGCAGGATATCTGAAGCACAGCACAGGTGATAGGATTTGCTGCTCAGTGATTGCAGGATTCAGTCTGCATTTCCGCCAAGGTGATCTGTACAATCTGGCCTGGTTGAGGGACACAAGGAGAGGTTTGGGAAACACTTCGTTAGACGTTTCAGAACTACATTTCCCATGAGGTTCAGCCAACCTATTGAGTACCTGATCATCATGGGAGATGTAGTTCTAAAACCTCTGGAGGGCCAAAATTCCTGACCCCCTGTTTTAAAGAGTAACTATTCTGTACAGTTTAATGTATAATTCCGGGTTTGTTGTTTTTTTTATGTTACTTTGTGAGCTTGCACAAGTGACTGAACCGTGAAAATGCAAAATTTACCACAATTTCATTGTCCGATGTCTGTGAATGTACACGTTTCCGCTCCTACAGGAATACCCCGCTAATACAGCCGATTAGGGACCGGATGACTGACTGAAAATGAAGTGTTTTTTATTTCCACTCGCCGGTGTGTTTAGAAACTTTAAAAAATTTTTTTTAAATAATTAAGTTGTGCTGAGCGGAGCTTGGTCGAATGTAAATTCACGCGCAGGCACATGTATGCGCGTGCAGTGTCTGTAGTAGCACTGTATTAGTGAAGCAAGGCCTTGTAAAGTGGGATATTCCTGTTACAGGGTGAGGAAAATGGCAAATGTCATCCACAAAAAAGACAGGTCTTTCATGGATTTTTAACTTGCACTACTTAACTGTGACCACTAGATGGCAGTCTAGTCAATCAGGGATGCCAGTGCATGTTTAGCACCCCTTATCCAGATTGTTTGGGACCCCAAGCGTTGTAGATTTTGGATTCTTCCAGAGTTCGGGATCTGGAAAAACTGAATTCCGGGGATTGGAGTGGGGGGGGGGCTTGATCCCCTTCCGGCGCCAGCTCCAGTTTGTATACACTGACTGAGTGTCATGGGACATGTAGTTCAGAAACATCTGGGGTGCCAAGATTCGGCATGACTGGCTGCGACTGCGAGCGTCCCTTTAATTAATATTAAAAAATGGCTCAAAAACACATTAAATGCACAAAAATGAATCCTTTGTGTAACACGTTCTAAAAACTAGATTTTCTGCTCCGTACGATGAGACCGAGATTAAGGGTCATTTCAATGTTTATTTTGGGTTGTTTTTTTAAAAAAACTATGCATGAATTTAACACCTCGGGGCTCTTAGACACATACACACCTACACACACACCTACACACCTACACACACACCTACACACCTACACACACCTACACACACACAATAGGGAAGAAGGAAGGAGAAATTCCTCTTTCTGAAGCCATAAAGTATGCGGTGGGGTGACTTTGTGAACATTTTGGTGACACCAGGAAAGACTCAGAGTCTGATGTGCAATCACCGCCATATAATCATCGTCATAAAGTATAATAGCCATATTGCATGGAGGGAGCTTTTAATCTCCCCACCGGGTAATAGGAGTCAGAATTCACGTCATGCAGAAGCCGTGCTGGATATTTTCATCATTAATGTAAATAAATACGAGAAAGAACATATAAAAAAATAATAAATATAGTGGCGCAGTCATGACCCTATAGTTCAGGGTGAGCCTTTGGTTTTATATTATATATATATATAATGACCGCTGGTCCCTGCACTCGGAAAACAGGAGTCCCTTTCTCGTTGCAGCACCTGGCTATATATATATATATTCATCTGTGCGTAAGGAAACGCTGGAGGCACTCTGGGTCTCTATAAATTCCCTTATCAGGTATCCTGGTGAAAGTCTGCGGATAGCGGCCTGAAACATCAAATTTCTTAATAAATGGAATTTATAGAGACCCAGAGTGCCACCAGCGTTTCCTTACGCACGGATGAATATATATAGATATATATCGGCTTGATCTTTACTGGACGCACTCTGAATTATGATATAGAAGCCGATAGAGGACGCACTCTGGGGTTTAAGTTAAAACAAGTTTATTTCTAAATGTTAAAATACATAATATACATAAACATACATTCTCCTTTTAATATCAGTATATAAACCCCAAAGGCCGAGCAGACCTTTTCGAGGGACACGCTGCACAGAGCCAGCCTGTTTCTGAGCAGCATGTCACACGCTGGACCTGTATGAAGTCTCCCAGAGCGTTCCTGGTGGTGCTGCAGCCATCAGGAGACCATCGATGAACAGCAGGACCTATCCGTAATGCTTACCTTGATCAAGGCTCTGAAAGAGCCCAAACATCGGGTAATATGTGTTTTAACATGTAGAAATAAACATTTTTGTTATAAAGGGCCACTCTATTGTAAAATAAAGTGCTCTTTTTTGCTCTTAAATAATTGAGTGAATACTGCTGAAAGGCTCTGCCCAATTATTTTTATAATATATAAATATTTTTAATTCCAGGTGATTTTACTCACCTTTTCTCCCTCGCCGCGCGCTGCTCCTACGTTTCTGCTCAGGGACTCCCGAACCTGGAAGTCTCTGAAGCTTTTCTGTGCAATTTCAGCTTCTACGCAACTTGCGTAACGTAAGAACCGCAACTGCTACCGGACTCACACACTTTCTGTACACAAGTTCCGTAGCGCCTGCGCAGTGCGATGGATCGGAGCTGGCCGCGCATGCACAGATCTAAGCCATCGCTGCCTCTCTGAGAACGCTCGCTACAGCGATTGGTCTCAGAGAGTGACGCCGGCCGCTCTCTGTGTATGACATCACTAGTGACCGGCAGCCGGGAAATTCAAAATCCCGGCTGCTGGTGACACTGGGTAGGGTGGAGGAAACTCCTCTGCTTCACGCTGCACTTCTACAAGATCAAGGAAGCAGAGAAGGGGGGGGAATGCCTCACATCCTGACCACTTAAATAAAGTGGTCAGGATGAATATAGCGTCCCTTTAAGTTATTACGACTGCGTCTCCAACTCATTTACACACAATATATATATCTTAGTAAAACATAAAAATAAAGGAAATGTTGCAGATAAACCGTGCCAGGACCTTTACACCCTCGAGGTTATGCTCTACGGAAGCAAAGCAGAAACTATTAAAACACTCTGCCTTTGTCCCAAAGTACCTGTTTACGCCGCTTGCGTTGTACGAGGGTGTGAGCCGTCCCCGACCAATCACATTCGCAGGATAGTTAAAATAAAATAACAAAGCAGAACAGGTCAAAGTTCTTGTTTTGAAGCTCAGGGTGAAAATCCTCGCTGATCGAGCGATATGTCGGCGTGTCTCATCACAAAACAATGTCACAGTTGTTTTCCTAGAAGGAACCTCCAGTGATCTCTCGGGATAAACATATATATTTGTGAGCCTTGTTGTCTTTTATCTGATTCGTACACGTTGAACTTATGCTGGTGGTGACGCTTTACCAGGAAAACAACAGTAACATTGTGTTCAGTGGTGTAACCAACATCCAAGGCCTCCATCAGGGCGGGTGACAGCCCATGATGTGTTCAGGGACCCAATGACTCCAGGAGGCCCTTGCCAAGCCCAGTGTCACAGATGTAAGAGTCCCTCCATGTCACCCAGGACCACCCACCACGACACCAACAAATTTCCCGGTGGGCCGGGGTATCTGAGGCCGGTAAGCTCTGGCTCCTCACTGAGGGAGCGATTAGTATGGTCTGCATTAATGCGCGGTGCAGCGTGAACGCTCTCCCACAAGGGATCACTTTTTATGGGAAGAGGCAGCAAAAGGTTTTATTTTTCTTTAGTTTGGGGGATGGGGATGGGGGCATCCAGTGGTTTTGGAAGGGGCTCCTATAATTCCGATGGCAGCCCTGGCAACGTCAGCCCCAGGACGATGGCTGCGGATAATCTACAGAGTCCGGAATCATTATAATTGTACATAATACAGAAATATTACTGTTCCCATGAATGAAATTCGGGATTATTCTTTTGAACTTGGTCATAAATAGAAAAACAAAACCGTTTTTAACTTATAAAACAGATACTGTCGCCTATATACACCCACGACCCACCATCCATGGACTGTTCACGATCAAAATCCCTCGGTGGACCCTGCAGAAATGTTATAGAGATATTTTTATCCACATTTGACCATAGATCAGGGGTCGGCAACCTTGGCTGTCCAGAGGTTTCGGAACTACCAGGATGCTCAGTTACCCTTTCGATTGGCTGAACCTCATGATCCAAAACAACAATGTTTCCCCATCCCTGCTCCAAGGCCGGTGTCAGACGAGCGCACTAGGTACTTACCGGCGTTCTGACGCTGCAACGGGGCCGGTCACACGCTTGTGCGCACGCACAAAATGTGTGCGCAACAAGCGTCCGCCCACAAAGCCTCCCTGTCGACACGTTAGGACGCGCGTTGACGGGGCTGCATAGGAGGATGAGTGCGCTCAGCGAGGTCGGCAGACGGTCGTCGAGTGGAAGGAACATCCACTCTCACGGACGTTCCTTCCACTCTCGTCTGCCCCCGTTCTTAATGGTCACTGTGCGCCTGATTCCATCCAAGCCGTTAACTAATGACGGGGGCATTAACAGGTACAATGGATGTTGTTCGATTTGGTTCTGTTGGGTTTGTCGAGCTGGTGGTGTTTTTTTTTTTTTGGTGCAAGAAATAAACATACAGGGTTATTCAAAGAGATCCGAATGGCTGCCGAAAGGTAATTGAACGCTGAAATTCAGCGTTCGGTTACCTTTCTTGGCCATTCGGCTATTCAGAGAACATCCTGGCGAATTGCCTGCACATACGGTGCCTGTTCGGTGCCTGTTCGAGGGCAGTGAAATCCCCATAGAGAAGCAATGCTTCGGCTATTCAGAGAACACAAACCAGCAGTGAAAGGTTCCCCTAATGCCCTGTCATTCGCTGGCTTCATGCGGCAGATTTATTCAGGCGAATCCCATAGGCTTCAATGTTAAAGATATTCCCGTTTTAATTCAATATCTAATAAACCGTATATTATAATATTCTGCAGCAAAAAGATTCTTTATTGTTAGATTTTTTAGGATCTTTTAAACATTTTTCAGGATTTTTTTGCCAAAAAATGTTTGCCAATTTTTTTTAACCCCTTCGCTGCGGTGGACGCGCTCAGCGCGTCCACCCGCAGGTAGCATTCCTTGCAGAGGACGCGCTGAGCACATCCTCCCTTTGGGGCCAGCGATCGTCCGAGTTCCGGCCGATCGCTGTGCCCCCCGGTGCGGGCTGACATCCTCGATGTCAGCCCAGCACCCGGAACCGCCGCCGGCCTAATTAGATGTCATCGCGGCGGCGCAATGACATCTAATTCAGGTGCCCCCCCCCCGCGCATGTGCGGAGGAGGCGCCTGAAAGGGAGGGGGGGAGGTCCTTCAGACCTCTCTCCCTCCCGATCGCCGGGGTGCAGAGGGTTAATCCAGGTACCGTTTGGAAGGGCACAGCCTGCCCTTCCTAACAGTACCTGGAATTAACCCCATGGGGGCCGGATCACGAATCGGCGCCGTAAAGCACCGGTTCGTGATCCTTTACCAGAGCTGGCCAACATCTTGGATGTCGGCCAAGCTTCCGGGAATGCCCCCTGAGGACTGGCATCATCGTGCATAGCACGATGACGCCAGTCCTGGAGTTAACGCCTAACTGGCACCAATGGTGGAGATAAGGGGTTCATTGGAACCCCCTATCTCCCGATCTGTGGCAGCTAGGGGTTAATGTTTGGTACTGTTGGATCGGCCAGAGCATGGCCATTCCAACAATACCAAACATGGCTATGAAAAAAGTTAAAAAAATATATATATATTTTTTAAAAAAATTATAAAAAAAAAAATTCGTTTTTTTTTTCGTTTTTTTGGTTCGTTAATGCAGCAATATTGTTCCCATTTCAATTATAATGTGAACAATGATGCTGCACTAACGATTTTTGTATGCGGTGCGTTTGTTAAAAATCGCGTAACGAGACCCATCTCTAATTTTTTTAACAAGCGCACCCCATACAAAATATAACCACAATTGCTCGCATGTTAAAATGTGAAAAAAAAAACAATTTACACGTTGTAAATTATTGAAAATTCATATTTTATTGCATTTTTTGTTATAATATACAGACGGGACATGACGTATACATATAATAATGACATATTATGAATCTGCCGAGTCTGACGGAAAGAACGATATATAATATGTCTGGGTCATATACTAAAATAAGCCTTCAAAACGCGTTTAAACATGATGCGCAAAACAGGTAAAAATGACCTCAGCATAGGGGCGGGAAAAGCCTCAGCAGCGAAAGGGTTAAACGTTTTTCTTTTTTCTGTAACAGCCCTTTTTATTATCATTCATTGGATTTTATAAGTAAATTTCAGACATTTTCGCTCAGTAGTTTCTTTGCAAACAGCGTTTCACTTTTCAAACATTCAAGCAAACGTTTTGTTTTTTCACTCCATTCGTCTGCGGTGTCGGGTTTTTCCGGCGGCTGCTCTGCGCTCTGATCAGTTCCTGCTTGGGTTTCTCCAGCGTGTTCGGCGGGGTTAATCCAGATGTTTTTGCGGGTTTCGGTGTGCATTCGCCTTGGTTTTGCAGTGAGTGTTCGGCGGGTTTGCGGCGACTTTTTCCTGCATTTCAGCGGCCCTGTGGTGCTTGCTGAATACACCGCAGGGTCTCCGAAATGGGATCGCCGAATCGCACCGAATTGAAGTGAACGAAAAGTCACCGAACGTGCGGTGACTTTTCTATTCTCTTTGAATAACCCTGAATGTTTAGCCTCCAAGACTTCTCACGGGCAGCTCTGATCCTGTGGAATGACTTGTCTCGCCCTATCAAACTCTCCCCTGATCTTCAGTCCTTCAAGAAATCCCTCAAAACCCATCTCTTCAGATTATTGTACCACATCACTGACGCAACTCATCCCTCTGCTCACCCACTCACACAGGATTGAAGCCGCTTCTATGGTCCCACCATTCCCAAACCACTGGCACCAATGATCCTGCTATCTAGCAAAATTCCATGTCTTCCTCAACCCCAAACCCTCTAGATTGTAAGCTCCTATGAGCAGGGCCCTCTACATCTCTTGTTTCCTTCCTATGTCCGTTTATCTCGTTCCCTTTGGTTATTGTAAAGCGCTGCGGAAACTGGTGGCGCTATATAAATGGTGACAATAATAATAATGTCATGCTGGGAATATTCTCAGCTCATCTATACTAACCTTTGGTATATAATAGTCCTAATATTTTCTGATCCTGCACGGTTTATCATGTTAGTGAGCAGACCAATAAATGACAGCCTGCAATGAGGATAGGATATGATATGATATGAAATAATATGATAGGATAAGATATGATATAATATGATATTATTAGATAGGATATGATATGATATGATATGATATGAAATAATATGATAGGATTAGATATGATAGGATATGATATAATATGATATAGTATGATAGGATATGATAGGTTATAATATAGGATATAATATGATATGATAGGATATAATATGATAGGATATGATATGATATAATATGATAGGATATAATATGATAGGATAGGATATAATATGATATGATATAATATGATAGGATATGATATAATATGATATGACAGGATATGATATGATATGATATGATATGATAGGATATGATAGAATATGATATGATAGGATATAATATGATATAATATGATATGATATGATATAATATAATATGATATGATATATATGATAGGATATAATATGATATGATATGATAGGATATGATATATATGATATGATAGGATATATAATATGATATGATAGGATATGATATATATGATATGATATGATATGATATGATAGGATATGATAGGATATGATATGATAGGATATGATATAATATGATATGATATAATATAATATGATATGATAGGATATAATATGATATATATGATAGGATATATATGATATGATAGGATATATAATATGATATATATGATATGATAGGCTATGATATGATAGGATATAATAGGATATAATATGATATGATAGGATATGATATGATAGGATATATAATATGATATAATATGATAGGATATGATATAATATGATATGACAGGATATGATATGATATGATATGATATGATAGGATATGATAGAATATGATATGATAGGATATAATATGATATAATATGAAATGATAGGATATAATATGATAGGATATGATAGGATATAATATGATATGATAGGATATAATATGATATGAAAGGATATAATATGATATGAAAGGATATAATATGATATGATATGATATGATAGGATATAATAGGATATGATAGGATATGATATGATAGGATATAATATGATATGAAAGGATATAATATGATATGATAGGCTATGATATGATAGGATATAATATGATATGATAGGATATAATAGGATATGAAAGGATATAATATGATATGATAGGCTATGATATGATAGGATATAATATGATAGGATAGGATATAATATGATATGATAGGATATGATATGATATAATCGGATATGATAGGATATAATATGATAGGATAGGATAGGATATGATATAATATGATTCGATAGGATATAATATGATATAATATGAAATGATATGAAAGGATATAATATGATATGATAGGATATGATAGGATATAATATGATATGATAGGATATGATATAATATGATAGGATATGATAGGATATAATATGATATGATATGATATGATAGGATATAATATGATATAATATGATAGGATATGATCTGATATGATAGGATATAATATGATATGATATGATACGATAGGATATAATATGATATGATATAATATAATATGATATGATAGGATATAATATGATATGATATGATATGATAGGATATAATATGATATGATATAATATAATATGATATGATAGGATATGATATGATAGGATATGATATGATAGGATATAATATGATATGATATGATATGATAGGATATGATATGATAGGATATAATATGATAGGATATGATTGCCCGTTGTGAGTCGGTTGCAAAGCCCTTCTTTGGGAAGCGAGGAGGACCAGTCATTTAACGTACACAACCATCAGCTGAAATACCTAGGTATCGGGTGTCTGTTTATGCTTCAGGACTATTTAAAGTGCATGGGACGTGCTCCTCTGAACATAACAGCCCAGGCCACTGTATAATCCAATAGTTTAAGGCTGCTGTACAGCAGGAGCACAAGGTCCCGGCCAGCCTGACTCCCGGTGTCCACCTCAATCAAGGATATGTAAAAATGCCAGGATTTTATTTACACGATGATGGAGTGGGGCCCTGACATAGGGCGCCTTATCCCTAGTCCCTTTTTATTGCCCTTAAATAATTGGGCAGATCCTGCTGACAGCCTTTGCTCAATTACTTTTTTTTTGGTGATTTTTCTCACCTTTCGTCCCTCGCGCGCGCAGCTCCAGCACGTGCCAAAGGTTTAGTACTTTGTTCATAATACCCAAGATGCCAAAACAGTTCCCCCTCAAGAAATAGAAGAAACGGATTCCGAGCTGTGCTGTGGAGATGTAGCTGCACTATTTGGCCAGCAGGCGGCGCCATCTGCCTGTCTGATAATGCCTGAATTTGAAAATGTGCTATTGATATTTCAAGCTGTATTTGCCGCACAGTTTCTGTGTATGTAAAATGTAGATTTGGTGTCTATAAATCCACTGGGACCTGGCAGGGGATTTACGGAAAACAACTTGGTAGTGAAAGGGTTAAATCTCACTTTTTGTTTTTGAGCTTGTTATTTCATGCCTGCACTTGGAAGCGATATATGAAGATACCAGTGAGCATCAGACCAGAAGAACTAATAAAGTGATATTTTGCAGCTGCCCATACAAGTCTCAAATTATTTACCCCCCCCCCCCAGTCAGGTTGATCCAAAAACAAGGTGCATTATGGAGAATGAAGAGATTGACAGCCTCGATTACCAGCAAAAAGGAGATTTACTGGGTGGGTCCTTGAATTGCTTTGCCCAACCCAGAGTTATAGGGGAAGGATGTGGTTGGTCCTACCGTGATGAACTAAGTGTTCCATGATGCTCAGCCACAGATATGACTGGCTAAGCATCATGGGACATGTAGTTCAGAAACATCCGGCGTGCCAGGGTTCACCATCACTCGAGTAGGGGGTAAATAAAGGACACATTCTTAGGGGGACTGTTGGGATCTACTTAATGGACACTCTACACAGTTTGGCCCCTCGATATCCCACCAATTGCTCTCGATGGACTACAGCATTGAGAGCCACTGTACGCTTGCTTGAGTTGCCAACCCCACTGCGATCTCGCGACACGCTGGATTATGGACCAGCTAGGGTTGCCAGGTCGGCCAGGTTTTCCTGGGCACATACTACCATTTCTTGTAAAAGGGGAGCACAGGGAAAAGTGCTGCCCTTCAACATGTATAATTCATATTCTACAGGCAGGAAATCAAGGCAGGGTCACCTAGAGTTGCCAGATCGTCCATGTTTTCCTGGACACATATTACTATTTCATTCAGAGGGTGACTGCATGGAAATGTGCTGCCCTGCAACATGTATAATTCATATGATGCAGGTAGGAGATCAAGGCAGGTCACCTGGGATTCCTTTTTGATTTCTCACTTGCAGCGTATAGATTCTACATACTGCAGGGTGGCATTTTTCATGCAATGCCCATCAGCATGAATACATTATCAGGGTTATTCAAAGAGATCCGAATTGGGGCCGAAACGTAACTGAACGCTGAAATTCAGCGCACGGTTACCTTTCCTGGCCATTCGGCTATTCAGAGAGCAGGCAGTTCACCAAATGTTGGCGAATTGCCTGCACATACGGTGCCTGTTCGGTGCCTGTTCGAGGGCAGTGAAATCCCCATAGAGAAGCAATGCTTCGTCTATTCAGAGAACAGAAACCAGCAGTGAAAAGTTGTCGAATTGCCCTGCTATTTGGTGGTTTCATTCTGCAGATTTATTCAGGCGAATCCCATAGGCTTCAATGTTAAAAATATTCCCATTTTAATTCAATATCTAATAAACCGATGATTATAATATTCTGCAGTAAAGAGTATCTTTATTTTTAGATTTTTTTAGGATACTTTAGGCATTTTTCGGGGGTTTTTTGCGAAACAATTTTTACCGTTTTTTTTTTTTTAAATCGTTATTTCTTTTTTCTGTAACAGCCCTTTTTAATATCATTCATTGGATTTTATATGTAAATTTCAGACATTTTCACTCTGTAGTTTCTTTGCAAACAGAGTTTCACTATTCAAACATTCAAGCTGTACTGTTTTTTTTTTTCTTCATTCCATTCGTCTGCGGTGTCGGCTTTTTCCGGCGGTTGCTCTGCGCTGTGATCGGCGGCTGCTCGGGTTTCTCCGGCGTGTTCGGCGGGGTTAATCCAGATGTTTTTGCGGGTTTCGGTGTGCGTTCGCGAGGTTTTGCGGTGAGTGTTCGTCGGGTTTGCGGCGACTTTTCCCTGCACTACGGCGGCCTTGTGGTGCTTGCGGAATACACCGCAGGGTCGTCGAAATGGGATCGCCAAATCGCACCGAATTGAAGAGAACGAAAAGTCACTGAACGTGCAGTGACTTTTCGATTCTCTTTGAATAACCCTGTAAGTGTCCAGGTAAACATGGCTGATCTGGCGCCCTAGTTTCGGCATTCTCGTGGTGCTCTGGACTCAATCCTTATCTCCCTGTAATGTGGAAAGTAAAGACAAAGCCAAGATAAACGTTCAGGTAAAAGTAACACTTTTTTCATAAAATTCGAGGTAACGCACACACAGATATTGTTACCTTTTTGGACCATGAATATGGCAGAACAAAAGGCTCTCTTGTCCATATCATTAACATGCTTTCCATCAGCGTTGCGTGTTCCTCGCTCCCTGCCAATTTCACAATGTGACCCACCTCTTTCAGAGACTTTGTTCTTGCAGCCTTTATTTCCTCATAGTGTCCCAGGTTTGCAGTTTGATGCCCCCTTGGCATCGTCATCCGGTGCCCCCGTTCAGACATCGCCATATTAGGCTGGGGTCAGAAGAACGCAGCGTTAACGTCCGTGTTGCCGCACATAAGTACGTCCGTGATAGCATACAATTGTGTTAAATGGAGCCCCACACACGAAATACGTCCGCACAGAAGTGCGGGGGCTGACGGACGCTGCAAACGGACGCAGGTTAGGCAAGAACGTAATACTGCTAGAACGGACGTGCAGAGTGCGCCACGTCCACAACGTCCGCATAGCTTTGTGTGTGAGTGATGGAGCGTGGTCAGATGGACTGCATTAAGGCTAGGGTCAGACGAGCGTGATTTCTACGGACTGTACGTCCGTGCACACGGACGTACGTTAGTACGGAAGACGCAGTAGTGGCCAGACAGTCCGTTTATTCACTGATGTGATAGGATATGCATAAGGCTATCCTAAACAAAAGATAAATCCAGCTAAAGTATCCATGTAATTGGGCGACTAGATGGGCCGAAAGGTTCTTATCTGCCGACATTTTTCTATGTTTCTATGATGTATATTTTGACGGATGTAGGAGGGAAAATAAATTAAAAAGCAAAACCATTTTGTCCGTGAAAAATGCTGGACGTATAAATGCAGTCCGTCTGACCACGTTCCATCACTCACACACAAAGCTATGCGGACGTTGCGGACGCAGCGCATTTTGTGCGGCCGTTCTAGGGGTTGTACGTTCTTGCCTGCCTTGTGTCCGTGGGCCGCGGCCGTTGTGCGTCCGCAGTTCAGTGCGGACGTACTTCATGTGTCAGGCTCCAATGGGCTTTCTGTCATGCTATCACGGACGTACTTTTAGGCGCAATCACGGACGTGAACACTACGCTCGTCTGACCCCAGCCTTATACGTCCAGCATTTTTGACGGACAGAATGTTTTTTCATTGTAATTTATTTTCCCTGCTACATCAGTCAAAAAATACGTCAGTGAAAAAAAACGGACTGTGTGGCCACTACCTTGTCGTCAGTCAGAAAGTACGTCCGTACTGCACGGACGCACAGTCCGTACAAAATGCGCTCATCTGACCCTAGCCTTAGGCTAGGGTCAGACGAAAGCAGTTTTAACATGCGTTCTGGCGCACTTAGGCTAGGGTCAGACGAACGCATTTTTCACGTCGTCCGTGAAAAAGTTCGGTCGAACGAACGTACGTATTTTCCCCCGGAATACGCGATAGCGGTCATACGATGCGCATTTTCGTCCGTGATTTTGTACGGATCATCAATAAAACACTTTTTGAGTCTGGACGTTATGTTGGCCGGACATTAGCAGCGTCTGACGTCTCCTAATCACACACACACGCCGCTATGCGGCCGCAGCGCACTCTGTACGTCAGTAGTAGCGGTTTGACGTTCTCGAAAAAATGCGTTCGTTGGCCACTTGCGTTGCGCGGACGAACTTTCGTGCGGCCGTTCGTCGTATGTTCCCCGGCATTGGACGTCATTTGCTGCTAGTACGGCCGTGATTTCGTGCGGCTAAACGCACGTTAAAACTGCGTTAGTCTGACCTTAGCCTTAATCACGGCCGCACTAGCAGCAAATGACGGGCAATGACGGCCAATATACGAAGTACAGTCGCACGAAAGTCCGGCCGTGCAACGCAAGTGGCATACGAACGCATTTTGTCGAGAACGTCAACCCACTAGTACGGTCGTACAGAGTGCGCTGCGTCCGCATAGCGGCGTGTTTGCGTGATTAGGAGACGTCAGACGCTGCTAATGTCCGGCCAACATAACGTCCAGACGCAAAAAGTGTTTTATTGATGATCCGTACAAAATCACGAACGCAAATGCGCATGGTATGACCGCTATCGCGTACTCCGTGAAAAAATGCGTCCATTCGTTTGAACGCACTTTTTCACAGACAACGCGAAAATGCGTTCATCTGACCCTAGCCTTAACCAGCACTATTCTAAAATACACAAGTCCGAGCGCACTGGATACAATGTAGACATTTAATCAGTGTCTGCCTTATACCCTGTGCAACCCTGAAATCTGTATTTCTTAAACCTGTGCCCTTTCTACCCTTTAAGGACAATGAGGCAAACCTGACTGATCTTGCATCATTAATATTCGCAACCAAGGCAAACAGAGGGACTTGTGGCGAAATGTTTGCTGTAACAAGGCGGCCGTTCTATCGTTGTACACCCTCGTGTATATGGCAGCACTGAGCCTATATACACCCTAATCCAGGGGTCTCAAACCTGGGCCCCCCGAAATGTTTATTCCCTACAATTCTCAGCATTGTTTGAATGCAATACATGGCCGTGTGGTTCAGAAACATCTCTGGGGGGGGGGCAGAGTTTGAGACCCCCTGCCCTAAACACACAGGACCCTATTCCGACCCAGGATTCAATGTAACTCTAGAAGTGATTTCTGTATTTTTAAAGGGACACTACCCCTTTATATAAGATGTGACTAGATTGCTTGAGAACCACAAACGAACACACTATAAAACACATTATAAAACACACGCTGCTGGTTTTTCTTTGTTTGAAGTAATTGCAGGTAAAAAGGAAAAATTCAATTCGATTTTTTTATCTCCTGTTTCCATGTTTCCCATGATGCAACATTTACAAAAATCTGTGCAAAAGTTTTATTTTGTGGTTTAACAGTTAATGAGGTGGAGGAGGGAATGTTTAGACAAGGCTGCAGGGGGTGTATTGTGTTCTCCAGGCTACCTGAGATAAGACCTGGCAGCTGAATGAAATATGACAAGGAGCTTAACCCTTTCGCTGCGGCAGATGAGCGAGCATTTGGCTGCGGAGGACACGCTGAGCGTTATAATATACAGGCAGGACATGACGTATACATATAATAATGATATATTATGAATCTGCCGAGTCTGCCGGTAAGAATGATATATAATATGTCTGGGTCATATAATAAAATGTGACTTCAAATCGCGTTTAAACATAATGAGCAAAACCGGCAAAAATGAGCTCAGCACACAGGGGTGAAATGGCTCAGCAGAGAAGGGGTTAAACAGGTGAATCCCATAAGATTCAATGTGAAATAAAATAGTTTTTATCTTTTTTTTTTTTTATTCAACCGATTATTCTTTTCATTTGCAGCAAAAAGTCTTTTTATTCTTTAGGCATTTTCCTGAATTTTGTTTGGTGAAATTTTTGATTCACTTTTTTTTTAAAAATGGTCTTTTTTTATATTCCGTAACAGACATTTTATTATTAATTCTAGGGGTTGTTTTTTTTTATTATTATTTCCATGCATTATGATTCATTTTTATTGTTTTAAACGCCTTTTTAAAAAATTATCTGTTTTTCTTTTTTTACCCCCAGTTCGGCGGCTGATCGGCTTTTTTCAGCAGTGCTCGGCGGCGTTCGGATCGGCGGCTGCGGTGTTCGGCAGTGTTAGGCAGTTTGAGGCTGCGTTCGTTGGGTTGGTTGGCTGTGTTCGTGGATCCCTAGGGCGTATTTCGGCGACCCTGCAGTGAATGCTGAATTCACAGCAGAGTTGGCAAGTTCAACTCGCAAAGTGCGCCGAACAAGAGCGCACGTAAATTTTTGTGCTCTCTCAATAACCCCTCAAATGTCGAGAGGAATAACATGGACTAATGGCGTAATTTTAGCATCGACAGATCCATCCCATTAACTTTCCGTCACCTTCAGCCAGAAAGGAGAGAGACATAAAAAGGATAGGAATTTGGGGATTTCCTTTTAATTTTCTCCCCAAAAATAATTTATTTCATGAACAGAAAAGAGATACAATGTGACTGAAGCAGAAATCTCTCCCACTTTCCTAGAAACTAAGAAGATTGCGCAACTGTTTTTGTGAAATCACGCAAAGGAAGTAGGACGCGTTTTGCATAAATCTCTACATCATGCAAATTGTTTTGACATGACTCGTCCCATAAAAAACAGCTGCAGAGTCTATTATATTGCGCGGAAATTCGGTGCTTTGATTTTCGTCGTACTTTAGCGATTCCATGTCCCCGAAAATATAGCGAATGCACTATTTAGTTAATGTTCACTGTCAGGTTTATTCAAAGAGAATCGAAAAGCCACCGCACGTTCGGTGACTTTTCGTTCTCTTCAATTCGGTGCGATTTGGCGATCCCATTTCGGCGACCCTGCGGTGTATTCAGCAAGCACCACAGGGCCGTCGTATTGCAGGGAAAAGCCGCCGCAAACCCGACGAACACTCACCGCAAAACCCGGAGAATGCACACTGAAACCCACATAAACATCTGGATTAACCCGCCGAAGACGCCGGAGAAACCCGAGCAGGAGCCGATCAGAGCGCAGAGCAGTCGCCGGAAAAACCCGACACCGCAGACGAATGGCGTGAAAAAAAGAAACCAGTACGCTCGGATGTTTGAAAAGTGAAACACTGTTTGCAAAGAAACTACTGAGTGAAAACGTTTGAAATTTACATATAAAATGCAATGAATAATAATAAAAAGGGCTGTTACAGGAAAAAAGAAAAAACGATTAAAAAAAAAAAAAAACAGAAAAAAATTCGTAGAAAAATGCCTAAAAGATCCTAAAAAAAAAAATTGCGTTTAAACATGATGAGCGAAACCGGTAAAAATGAGCTCAGCAGAGGTGAAATGGCTCAGCAGCGAAAGGGTTAAACAGGTGAATCCCATAGGATTCGATGTAAAATAAAATAGATTTTATCATTTTTTTTTTATTCAACCGACTATTTTTTCATTTGCAGCAAAAAGTATTTTTTTTTTTTTTTTAAATTCTTTATTTTAAAATTTTTCATAACATAATAAAAGACACATCTACATGAAGACCCCGCAGGGTCAATACGAGAAACAGTAAACCCATAAAAATAACATTTCGCTCTTCAAAGGAATTATAAGGGTGCATATAATTCAGGATTAAGTCACTCATATCAAAATAGAAGATACATCATAAGCGGGTCCCCGGAGGGCCAATACAAGGAACTGTAACCACCTAGGAGGTAACACATTGCTCTGCAGAAAAATATAAAGGCAAAGATAGTACAGAAAGAAGAAAAACAACAACAAAAACAGCAAAAAAAAACAACAAAAAAACAAAAACAAAAAAAAGCAAAAAAAAAACATAACCTATAATAAAACAGGAGTGTAAGTGGAAAAAGATGTAAGATAAGGACCAATAGAAATGGAGGGCACTCAGTCATGTTCTGCAGCGACTCGTGAGTAGCAGCCAGGGAAAAAAGAAAAGGCTGCACAGCCGTCCAACCCTTCTAACCCGGGTCCAACGAGGCAATGGGGGAACCCCCGTGATCTAAGCCAGGTGTCGTCTGAGGAGGCGAGATGCCCAGGGTGCGCAACAGGTGCCATGCCGCCTCTGGGGTAGATACCAGATGGGACATGTTGTCATAACAAATATGCATCGATCCCGCCACCCCCCATCTATAACGAACCCCCTTGCTCCTCAGAAAGGAGGATATCTCCCTAAACTGCCGCCGGGCCACAAGCGTCACAAAGGGAAGGTCGTTAAAAAGTGTAAGCGAGAGGTCCTCATAAAGTATCGGGGCTCGGGCAACCGGGTTAGACATCAGCCTGCGTTTATCCATCTCCTCCACAGCGATTGCAAGCACGTCACGTGGGGACTCCACCGGAGCTGTGGCCGCCTTCCGAAGACGGGCAGCGTGTCTAAAAATGAGGGTAGTCCCAATCTGCGACCCCATGACATGAACTGCAAATTTGTTGACATATGCCAGCAAGGCCTCTGCGCCGATCGACTCCGGGATCCCCCTAATCCGGACATTCCTCCTGCGATGTCGCACCTCTGCCGCCTCCACCGCACCTGTGAGCAGCGAGACTTGGGAATTTAAGGCCTCCATCTGCGGCACGAGGAGAGCCTGTGTCACCGCAGTCTCCTCAGCGCGCGTCTCGACAACCGAGAGCCGTCCTTTTATAGATCGCATTTCTGTCCGCATGGTCTTGAAGTCAGCTTGCCACATAGCTCTCATCTCCGCCATTGTTTTGCCTAATAAGCGTCGAATATCGCTCTCCAGGAGGGGTAAAGGTCCACGAGCGGCCTGGGGCACCTCTGCCTCAGCTCGGGAGGTCATCGGGTCTATCCCCACCGTGTCAGCTACCGCTGATTTCGAGGGAGCCGGACCATCCTTTGGCTTTCTCACCTTCCCCGGATCACGGGGCGATCTCCGGGCTGCTGCCGAGGCCTCCGACCAGTATGGGTCCTCACCGTCAGATGAACTCAGTGTTGGGGACATATAGGTTTGCGGTTGCGCCTGCTTCTTCCGTCGGCCGTCCCCCATGGAATCGCGGATGTCTCTCTGTCGGGGGCTCTCTGGTAGCTGGGGCTTCTTACCCGATTTTCTCCCCATGAGGTCAGGCGTAAGCTGCGACTGAGATGAGATGTCCCCGACAGCGTGAGTAGCGCCTCAAAGATGGCCGCCGGCTGTAGGCCACAGTCCACAAAACTTCTCAAAACCAGCACCGTTCGGGTCCCAAATAACAGTCCTGGGCAGGTAAAGTAGGTCAGCCGGGTTCCACCTGAATGTGACAGGACCTCAAACTCTCCTTCCTCACAGTAAATGGCTGACAGGACAGAGATCTCCTCCAGTGCAGCCTCAGACATGTCCTGCTCACACTGCCCGAACCCGGCTCTTTAAATCTACGTATCGCAAAAAGTATTTTTAAAACATTAAAATGTGTCTAAATAATAAAAAAAGTCCAATAAAAAAAAATTATAATAAAAAGGTCTGTTACAGTATAAAAAAAAAAAAGAAGTCTTTTCAAAAAAATTGGGAAACAAAAATTTCTTCAAACAGAATACAAAAAGGCGTTCTAAAAAATATTTTTTTGTGATTGAAAATTAAAAGAATGAACGGGTTTTTTTTAAAAGTTGGGAAACAAAAATTTCTTTACATTTTTTTTATTGAAAATGAAAAGAATCGTATTTTAAAAAAAATATATAATTAAAAATTAAATAATCCCCTGATGGGGTTCCCTTCTCCCTCGGGCGCTTCTGTGTCTCCTATTCTTCTTCTCGAGTTTCTCCCTCCCCCTTTTTTTTCCTTCTTTTATCCCTTTCTCTCGATTTCCTCTTTCCCCTCTGTCCTCCCTTTATTGTTTCGGGTTGCTCCTACCTTTACGACTTGCCGCGCCTCTGGCTATATTTAACTCTGACCCTATATATTAAAATTGCTTTTGTTACTGTGGTTTATGCTCCTTTTCACATCCTCCTGTTTCTCTCGGCGTACATTGTATCATTTATTTGCCCGTTTTGGTTCTGATTTTCTGTTTGTATCATTTTCTAATAAAAAGATTTGATTAAATAAAAAAATAATAAGATATTACGTATTTACATTGAATCCTATGGGATTCGCCTGTCGAACTGAAACACTGAAAATCAGGTCATTTCTCTGCGGTTCGATGTCTCTGAATTGATTAACCATTACTTCTCTATGGGACAATTTCACCGCTCCTGAAGACTGACATAAGTTATCGTTTTTCGCCGTCAATTTGCCTGTATTTGGTGAATTGACAGTTTAGTGAATAGACAAACTTCCCCGAAATTGCACCGTATGGTGATATTCACTGTTGGGTGCAATTCGGTGGCACCTTTAGGAACGTGTCAGACGAACGCAGTGATCACATCCGTGTTGCCGCACAGTTTAACGTCCGTCGTAGCATAGAATCATGAGCAAGAGACCCACACACGAAGTTCGTGCGCACCGAACTGCGCACGCACAACGCACTTGGCAAACGGACGCAAGTTAGGCAAGAACGTCAAACCGCTAGAACAGACACGCAGAGAGTGCGCCACGTCCGCATAGCGTTCTGTGTGAATGATGAGATGTCAGACGCAGCGCATTTGCGACCTCCAGCACCTTGACGCACACCATGCCTCTTCATATCTTTTTCAATTATCATTCTTCATATTAATTTTATTTCCCATAATTCCATTTTTTTTCTACGTCCGTCAAGAAAAACGGACCGTGTGGTGTCTACAGTATCTTCCGTCAGTACGTCTGTCCGTTATGCACGCACGCAGAGTGCGCTCGTCTGACATTAGCCTTAGAGGAAGCCCCCCACCTCCATTACCAGATCCTGTCTCTCCTGTCCACACAACGTGTGATGCAGAGACATACAGGTCTATTCAAAGAAAGGTGAAAACCAGGAGAACTGGCAGGAGAAGAGAACAATCTAGACCAAATAGCCGATTTGAAAAGTGAGATTAATGGGAGAATTTTTCTGGTTTGGCTACTTTGCCCTAGAGTTTTCACTTCTCCTGTCATTCTCCTGAGTTTCACCATTCTTTGAATAGACCTGTTGGTCCTAAACAGTAGAGGAACTGGTGTAAAACTGGTCTGTACTTCCTCTGTTTTTGGGCTAAAGGTCAACCATCTGTGACCAATTGGGGTATGGGTTGGCAGTTATGGCATTTGTTGACAGTAATGGCATGCGCAGCGCAGATAGTAATGTTGTGAGTAGACAGTATTGCATGGGATGGCAGTAATAGTATGGGCAGCCAGTAATGGCATGGGTTGGCAGTAATGGTATGGGTTGGCAATAATGGCATGGGTTGGCATTAATGGTATGGGTTGGCAGTAATGGTCTGGGCTGTCAGTAATGGCATGGGTTGGCAATAATGGCATGGGTTGGCATTAATGGTATGCGTTGGCAGTAATGGTCTGGGCTGTCAGTAATGGCATGGGTTGGCAGTAATGGTATGGGTTGGCAGTAATGGTATGGGCAGCCAGTAGTGGCATGGGTTGGCAGTAATGGTATGGGCAGCCAGTAATGGTATGGGCAGCCAGTAATGGTATGGGTTGGCAGTAATGGTATGGGCAGCCAGTAGTGGCATGGGTTGGCAGTAATGGTATGGGCAGCCAGTAATGGCATGGGTTGGCAGTAATGGTATGGGTTGGCAGTAATGGTATGGGCAGCCAGTAATGGCATGGGTTGGCAGTAATGGTATGGGCAGCCAGTAATGGCATGGGTTGGCAGTAATGGTATGGAATTGGTAAGAATGGCACATCACGTGTTGGTGTTATTAGAATGATACACATTCTACAATGATGCCGGAGAATGACCAGCGTTTGACCTGGCACCTGGATTAAATTATTCCATATCCGCCTGATTTGCCCATGTGCCAGCTAGATGGCACAGGAGTCCAGGTAGAGCAGGAACCTGCTTTAAGGGAAACCATCGCAGAATGAGGTAACGGTGAGACAGGACGCATACCACCAGAATTCTGAAGAATGTTGAATACATTGTAGTAACGCTCAGCGCGGGGAGGAAATAAAATGACTTTATTTAGCGGCCGTCATTCCTTCACACGCAGGATTTATTTCAGAGGTTCAGCTTGTATCACGTTTGAAAGCTGGGAGGTCAGCGGAGGCAAAACTGGTGCAAGAATTGGAAGCTCGTGCATGAACATGCTCTACCTGTATTCGTTGGTGGCCTCTGTGCCAGAAGGGGGCAGGGGCTGTGGACGTCATATGGCGTAACCCACCATAAATGCCAAGAGCGAAGGTAAGGGGTCACCTCAAGCCAGGCTCGTGATCAGCATTGTGCAAGTCCCTACGCATTTTGCAACGTCTGACGTCACTGAAGCCTCTCGTACCACAAGCCTATGAATCCTCAAATCCCGGTGGTCAACTGTCCCAGGTCCCGTCCCGGATTAGGGCTCGAGTCCCTCAAACCACACCAAGGGGAGAAGGTGGGGGGACGACATCAACCAAAAGCTTCAACCCACACCCTGAATATATGGAGGAGCCCCTAAAAACACACCCTGAATATATGGAGGAGCCCCTAAAAAGTCACCCACACACCCTGAATGTATGGAGGAGCCCCTAAAAAGACACCCGCACACCCTGAATGTATGGAGGAGCCCCTAAAAAGACACCCGCACACCCTGAATGTATGGAGGAGCCCCTAAAAAGACACCCGCACACCCTGAATGTATGGAGGAGCCCCTAAAAAGACACCCGCACACCCTGAATGTATGGAGGAGCCCCTAAAAAGACACCCGCACACCCTGAATATATGGAGGAGCCCCTAAAAACACACCCTGAATATATGGAGGAGCCCCTAAAAAGTCACCCACACACCCTGAATGTATGGAGGAGCCCCTAAAAAGACACCCACACCCTGAATATATGGAGGAGCCCCTAAAAAGACACCCGCACACCCTGAATGTATGGAGGAGCCCCTAAAAAGACACCCGCACACCCTGAATGTATGGAGGAGCCCCTAAAAAGACACCCACACACCCTGAATGTATGGAGGAGCCCCTAAAAAGACACCCGTACACCCTGAATATATGGAGGAGCCCCTAAAAAGTCACCCACACACCCTGAATGTATGGAGGAGCCCCTAAAAAGACACCCGCACACCCTGAATGTATGGAGGAGCCCCTAAAAAGACACCCGCACACCCTGAATATATGGAGGAGCCCCTAAAAACACACCCTGAATATATGGAGGAGCCCCTAAAAAGTCACCCACACACCCTGAATGTATGGAGGAGCCCCTAAAAAGACACCCACACCCTGAATATATGGAGGAGCCCCTAAAAAGACACCCGCACACCCTGAATGTATGGAGGAGCCCCTAAAAAGACACCCGCACACCCTGAATGTATGGAGGAGCCCCTAAAAAGACACCCACACACCCTGAATGTATGGAGGAGCCCCTAAAAAGACACCCGTACACCCTGAATATATGGAGGAGCCCCTAAAAAGACACCCGTACACCCTGAATATATGGAGGAGCCCCTAAAAAGACACCCGCACACCCTGAATATATGGAGGAGCCCCTAAAAAGACACCCACACACCCTGAATATATGGAGGAGCCCCTAAAAAGTCACCCACACACCCTGAATGTATGGAGGAGCCCCTAAAAAGACACCCACACCCTGAATATATGGAGGAGCCCCTAAAAAGACACCCGCACACCCTGAAATATGGAGGAGCCCCTAAAAAGACACCCGCACACCCTGAATGTATGGAGGAGCCCCTAAAAAGACACCCACACACCCTGAATGTATGGAGGAGCCCCTAAAAAGACACCCGTACACCCTGAATATATGGAGGAGCCCCTAAAAAGACACCCGTACACCCTGAATATATGGAGGAGCCTCTAAAAAGACACCCGCACACCCTGAATATATGGAGGAGCCCCTAAAAAGACACCCACACACCCTGAATATATGGAGGAACCCCTAAAAAGACACCCGCACACCCTGAATATATGGAGGAGCCCCTAAAAAGACACCCGCACACCCTCAATATATGGAGGAACCCATAAAAGACACCCGCACACCCTGAATATATGGAGAAACCCCATAAAAGACGCCCACACACCCTGAATATATGGAGGAACCCCATAAAAGACACCCACACACCCTGAATATATGGAGGAGCCCCTAAAAAACACCCGCACACCCTCAATATATGGAGGAACCCATAAAAGACACCCGCACACCCTGAATATATGGAGAAACCCCATAAAAGACGCCCACCACACCCTGAATATATGGAGGAACCCATAAAAGACACCCACACACCCTGAAATATGGAGGAGCCCCTAAAAAGACACCCGTACACCCTGAATATATGGAGGAGCCCCTAAAAAGACACCCGTACACCCTGAATATATGGAGGAGCCTCTAAAAAGACACCCGCACACCCTGAATATATGGAGGAGCCCCTAAAAAGACACCCACACACCCTGAATATATGGAGAACCCCTAAAAAGACACCCGCACACCCTGAATATATAGAGGAGCCCCTAAAAACACACCCTGAATATATGGAGGAGCCCCTAAAAAGACACCCGCACACCCTCAATATATGGAGGAACCCATAAAAGACACCCGCACACCCTGAATATATGGAGAAACCCCATAAAAGACGCCCACACACCCTGAATATATGGAGGAACCCCATAAAAGGACACCCACACACCCTGAATATATAGAGGAGCCCCTAAAAAGACACCCGCACACCCTGAATATATAGAGGAACCCCTAAAAAGACACCCACACACCCTGAATATATGGAGGAGCCCCTAAAAAGACACCCGCACACCCTGAATATATGGAGGAACCCCTAAAAAGACACCCGCACACCCTGAATATATGGAGGAGCCCCTAAAAAGACACCCACACACCCTGAATATATGGAGGAGCCCCTAAAAAGACACCCGCACACCCTGAATATATGGAGGAGACCCTAAAAAGACACCCACACACCCTGAATATATGGAGGACTATCTCCCAGTAACAGTAGCGGGTCCTGGCGTCCCTGGCAGGGCGGTGCATGTAAGGTGCTGCCCCAGTGTTTTCCCTCCTGCTGCACAGAATGTATCTGAGGAGGTTTACATTCCGCACGTCACGTGACTCGCCGCTCCCCCATACAGCGGCAGCGGACCCCTGCAGACGGCCACGTGACTGTCTGCAGTTCCAACGTCATGGACAACGCCCCCCACGCGCCCCCTGCACCTGCTCAACTGTCCGTCGGCGCGCATGCGCGGTGAAGAGGGCGCTCCTACTCCCCCTCCTTCACCACCCGACGTCACAGCTCACACCCCCATTTCGAGTGACGCCATCAGAGCGGCCGGCCGGGGAGAGCAAAACCGGCTGGTGCCGGCTAAGACAGTGACATAGCGACAGCAAAGGGGCACAGCACAGGAGCGGGGCACCGCAGCCACCTCTGCCAGGCCTGCCGAGGGGACGATGACAGCGTGAGCCCGGACACCTCCACCAAACGCCCCGGGACATGGCTCAGAGCAAGGACACGCTGCTGCACCTCCTGGCCGGAGGGTAAGGGCGGGACGGGGGAGCTCTCTCCCCACATGGGGTCATAGACATGTGCCCCTCTATCCCTTCAGGAGGTCACAGACATGTGCCCCTCTATCCCTTCAGGAGGTCATAGACATGTGCCCCTCTATGCCTTCAGGAGGTCACAGACATGTGCCCCTCTATCCCTTCAGGAGGTCATAGACATGTGCCCCTCTATCCCATCAGGAGGTCATAGACATGTGCCCCTCTATGCCTTCAGGAGGTCACAGACATGTGCCCCTCTATCCCTTCAGGAGGTCACGGACATGTGCCCCTCTATCCCTTCAGGAGGTCACGGACATGTGCCCCTCTATCCCTTCAGGAGGTCATAGACATGTGCCCCTCTATCCCTTCAGGAGGTCACGGACATGTGCCCCTCTATCCCTTCAGGAGGTCACGGACATGTGCCCCTCTATCCCTTCAGGAGGTCACGGACATGTGCCCCTCTATCCCTTCAGGAGGTCACGGACATGTGCCCCTCTATCCCTTCAGGAGGTCACGGACATGTGCCCCCTCAACCCCCCCCCCATTTTTTTAGGAGGTCACGGACCTGTGCCCCTCAACCCCTTTTTATCGTCCCGTCCCCCATATGGTTCCTCTATCCCTCTTCCTTGTGTTTCTGTTGACATGCCCCCCCCCTCCTTTTAGGCTAGGGACAGATGAGCGCATTTTCTGCGGCCACCGTAAAAATGTACGTCGATGCGTGCGCACGCATTTTTTCACGGAATACGCTTAAGTGGTCAGACGATGCGCAATTCTGGACGTATTTCATGACGGTGGGGTAAAAAGAAGTCTAGGGAAATCCGGCTGTTTGAACGTTATGTAGGCCGCACACTAGCAGCGTCTGACATCTCCTAATCACGCACACACGCTGCCATGCGGCCGCAGCGCACTCTGTACGTCTGTAGCAGCGGTTTCACGTTCTGAGAAAAATGCGTTCATTTGCTGGTTGCGTGGTGTCGGCGCACTTTCGTACGCACGTACTGCGTATATTGGCCGTCATTGGCCGTTATGTGCTGCTACTGCCGCCGTGATTTAGTGCGTCTGCACGCGCGTTCCGACTGCCCCACTCTGACCCTAGCCTTACTCGGTGACTCATTTAAAGCCTTTCTGTATTAAATGTGCTCTGCGCTTCTTTTCTGTGGGTGCTGAGTTGGTGCAGAGCGCGTTTTAATATTTTATATTACATGAAAACTACACTGTTGAAGTTTTATTTTGTATAAATTTGTCTTAAAGAGGAAAAAAAAAATTGCTTTTGGAAATCTCCGAATGACCTGGATTTCCCCTCGATGCAAATAATTCATTTATTTTAGTTCTGTAATCAATTAACACACAATTCGTGGTGTTCAGATCGGGAACCCCCTGCAGCTCTGTTATGCAATCTACGTGCGTCGGATCCCTAAACTGCGCTACGAACTTGCTTGATTTTTGCACTCCTGTTCTGTAGCGCCTGCGCAGAGTGATTGGATTTGAGTTACACGCGCATGCACAGATTCGATCCATTGGCTGCCTCTGAGAAAGCTCGATACAGCGATCATTCTCAGAGGGTGGTGCCGGCCGCTCTCTGTGACATCACTGGTGACCGACAGCCGCAAAATTCAAAATCCTGGTTGCTGGCGACATTGAGTGGATGGAGGTAACTCCTCTGCTTTACCCAGCGATTTCACCAGACCAGGGGCAGCGCGCCTTATCCTGACAGTTCTAAAAAGATGATAAAGTGGTCAGGACGTGTAGTGTTCCTTTTAATGTACTCAGCGGCAGGCGGTTATATTTAGAGGTGGCGTGGCTCGAGGTGTAACATACCAGTAATAACGCTTTTATTTTATGGAAACGATTTTAAAGGCGTGTGAGCAAACCACAAGCCTCTCACCGACACACACCCCTGACACGTTAGACGACACACCGCCACACACTCCCCGTGACCCCCTCTCCCTGACATCAGCTTGACTTCTGCTGAGGACACCGGTCTTATAGGGGTTGGGATGGATTGGTATCCTTTTTCCTGTAGGTATTCCTATAACACGCTCTAGTGTGGTGTGTATGTATGTATTCTCTCGCAGGCCTATATAATGCAGTCTTAAATCCAGAAAACCGAACTCTCGCAGCAAAGGACCTGCCCTGTATTAAACTTTATCATTTCCAAAACTGAAAGCCTTTTACAAACTGCTTTTTTTGAAAAATAGAGGAAAAACAAAAAGCTTTTACGTGCTTCATCCAGCACCGCAAACCCTCCCCTGCCCTCATCTTGCTGCTTTGCTTTATTGGGTAATGATCTGTATTGTTGTGTGATGCTGACTTGCTATAATCCCGTCCATATCTGTACACGTTGCTGGTTTGACGTGCGTGGCAGATCGACCATCTTTCTATGCAGGTGCTGCGGTTGAGCTTCTGCGCCGATACATTGTTGCTACATTAATTCTGCTGATTTTCGACCTCTTGAACCTGTTGATGTCCTATAAATTAACGCCTTTTTTGTTGTTGTAAGCGTTAACCCTTATCGGTCCAATAAACTTTCACGGAGTGGGACCAGCAGATCTTAATTAATTTTCGAGAGCTAGAAAAAGCCCCACACTCTTAAGTTTCATATAACGGTTCCAATTTCTATGTTAGTCGTTTTATATTTTTCATTGTATGAGACTTTATAACCCCTTCACTGCTGAGCCATGTCACCTCTATGTGCGGAGCTAATGTTTACCGTTTTGTGGACATCATGTTTAAACACGACTTAGGCCCCCGGCACACGACTCATGTGCGTCCGCAATTCCCTGCGTCCGTGCGTTTTTGACGGGGAAAGCCCTCCACCGGACGTGAAAAAGCCCTCCCTGTCAAAAAGCTAAACGGACGCTGAAAGGATACAAAGCGCGATTTTCCATAGGAGGATCGCGCTTTGTACGCTGAGCGCAGAGAGTGGAAGGAACATCCACTTTCACGGACGTTCCTTCCTCTCTCTGTTAACGCTCGTGTGCCGGGGGCCTTAGGCTGGCGGCACACGAGCAGAGGAAGGAACGTCCGTAAAAGTGGATGTTCCTTCCACGCTCTGCGCTCAGCGTACAAAGCGCGATCCTCCTATGGAAAATCGCGCTTTGTATCCTTTCAGCGTCTGTTTAGTTTTTTGACGTGGAGGGCTTTTTCACGTCCGGTGGAGGACCTTCCCCGTCAAAAACCCACGGACGCAGGGAATTTGAGCCATAAATACGCTCGTGTGCCGTAGGCCTTAGGCTGGGGTCAGACGAACGCAGTGTTAACGTCCATGTTGCCGCACAGAAGTACGTCCGTGATAGCATACAATTGTGTTAAATGAAGCCCCACACAGAAGTGCGGACGCATGACGGACGCTGCAAACGGACGCAGGTTAGGCAAGAACTTAATACTGCTAGAACGGACGTGCGGAGTGCGCCACATCCACAACGTCTGCATAGCTTTCTGTGTGAGTGATGGAGCGTGGTCAGACGGACTGCATTTATACGTCCAGCATTTTTGACGGACAGAATGTTTTTTCATTTTTATTTATTTTCCCTGCTACATCCGTCAAGAAATCCGTCAGTGAAAAAAAACGGACTGTGTGGCCACTACCTTGTTGTCAGTAAGTACGTCCTACTGCACGGACGCACAGTCTGTACAAAATGCGCTCATCTGACTCTGACCCTAGCCTAAGTCATGATTTATTATACGACCCAGACAAATTATATATCCTCTTTAACGGCAGATTCATAATATCTCATATGTATACGTCATGTCCTGCCAGAGTGCTATAACAAAAACTGTGAATTTCAATTCCCCTACAGAGTGTAAAATAATTTCTCACCTTTTATTATCCAAGCCTTTGCGGTTATAAAGTCTTCGGGGGGAACGCTTGTTTATTAAAAATGGGAGCTCATTACTGTGTTTTTCTGAGAAAGAAAATACGTAATTTTTTTCCTTGGTGCAGCATCATTGTTCATATTATAATTGAAAAGTGAACAATGGTGCTGCATTAATTTAATTAAAAAAATAATACATTTTATATTTATTCCCCCCCCCCCACCCTTAACCTGGTCATGTTTTGTATCATTGGAAAGACCATGCTATGGCCTTTCCGACGATGCCAAACGCGACCCTGTAGCTGACACAGATGGGGGGTGGGGGGTTTCTCCTTGACCACCTTATCTCCACCATAGTGGTTACATCGGGAAACCCCTTGGCAGCTAGGGGTTAATGTACTGACGTCATCGTGCCGATGGCGTGTGGAGGCCCGGAGGCTTGGCTGACAAAGATGTCAGCCACTTCCTTGGTGCAGTCTGTGATCCTGTGCCTGATTATGGACTGGCGACTGAGGGGTTAAAGAGTGATCTTTCCAGCAATGCCTCTCTACACCAGGTACCCCTCAGCAATAGGGAGATAGAGGGGTCCACAGGACTTCTACATATCTTCGCTGTTATTGGTAGGGGTGATCTTTTTTATGGTACAGTACAGATAGAAAATGATTTATCACCAGAGGCACGATGGTAAAGCTCGGGTTTATATCTGAAGTTGGAGTCTTACTCCTCCTCTGGACGCTAATATCAAAATAGAGTGAGTACATCAGGGTAGCATGAAGCGAGTGGTGACTTGTCCAACGTCAGAAGTATTCTGGGTTTTGAAGACTGACACCGAAACTTTCCCCTATTTTTACGGTTTATTTTGGAAGAGGATTAGTATCAGGTTACAGAGTAAGGGACAAGAAGAAAAGAGTATGGGTGTAATTGGCAAGCCTTCTCAAAGATTTCAAGATAATTATAATGCAGTTTGTAGCAGACAGGATGTGTTTTTTAAGGTGAAAATGAGAACCAGAAGAAGACCCTCTTAAGGTTAGTCCCTGGTCTCATACCGTCGTATGGTTCAGTGATGCAGTCTTTGCCGCTGCCCCTTGATTCATTAATGTCTAGATTGAGTGTGACGCTCACTATGATGTCACTTAAGTATGAGTTGATCTATAATGAGGCTTTGCTAATTGCTACCGTTTTTAATAACCGCACACAGTTCTGAGGGTTTGTTTTTGTGTATTCGTTAGACATCAAATGCCATGTTCTAAAATAAACACAAACTGTTGCTGTATGGCTCTAGTTTCCAATGCGCTGACGGAAAGAACAAGCGCTAAGGAATTTGTTGGCGCTTTCTAAATGCTTGTAACTGTAACAATGTAGTTTTTCAACAAAGTAACATGTTATGAAATAGTGTATTTCACCCCCCCCCCCTTCCCTCTCTTGGCTTTTCAAGTGCCTGATGTCTGGGTTAAAACAAAACTTTGTGTGTGATTTTATATATTTATATTATTTATTTCCTGGAGAACAATAGTTTAGTAACGTATCGAGTGGCACAGTGGTTCCAGACCCTGGTCCTCGGGTCCCCCTAACAGGACAGGTTTTAAGGATCACCTTGGGGAAATGCAGACTGAATCCTTCAATAACCTGTGCTGTGCTTCACGTATCCTGCAAACCTGACCTGTCAAGGGGATCTGAGGACCAGGGCTGGGAAACCCTGTGCTAGAATATAGTATTAAATAGATCATCTCGGTATTGAGGTCACCGATGGGTTAATCCTGCGGTTATCTCTTGAGTCGTCGCTGCAGGCGAGGTGGATCTGGTTTAAACTAGACGTGTTCAAATAATGGAATCCTGAAAATTGCTCTGCATATATAATATATATATATATATCAAAATGATATTGCTAATTTATTGCTGCTGGAAAACGACCCAAGAAACCTGCAGGGGTGCTGTGCTTTATCCTTAAATAAAGGGGGGATGGGAAGTGGACGTCACCTTTTTTGAGGAGACCTGCATCTAGCTGGAAAGATGTGCTGACATGGCAGATTTCTTGCTGTAAATGGGGGATGAAAAATGCAGAGGGTCAATATGTTGAATATATGCAGCACATCGCAGATCCTGTAAACCTGCATCGTGGGCACTGCAGTTCGCTTCTTTCTGTCTTGGGTACCTCAGTCTGTGATTTTGATGTGATATTCACAAAGATACATTTTATCTCTGCAACATTGTAGCTGTCAATGCAGATCAGAGCAAGAACCATATCCAATAGGCCTGTCCTCAATGCAAGGAACATGAAGTCCATTTTCGATTTGGAAATGATGCACATAATGTCTGTCAGTCTGTGTGAGAAACAAGATTCTCTGGTCTGATAACAAAGATTGAACTGTTTGGCCTCTATTCAAATAGTGTCTGGAAAGCAGGCGCCGCTCATCACTTGCTCAATACCATCCCAATGGTGACGCAGGGTGGTGGCAGCATCCTGTTTTGGGGGTGTTTTTCAGCAGCAGTTACTGGAAGACTGGTCAGAGTTGAAGGAAAGCTGAACACGGCAAAATACAGATATCATCCCTGAAAACATGGTCCGGAGCGCTCAGGAGGACCTCAGACTGGGCTGATGGTTCACCTTCCAACAGGACAACGACATGAAGGACCCAGCCAAGACTATGCAAGAGGGGCCTGGAGGCAACTCTGTAAATGTCCTTGAACCCAACCCTGCTCTCTGGAGAGACCTGAAAAAATGTCTTTCCACTGACATCTCCATCCAACCTGACGGGAGTGACAGGATCTGCAGAGGTGAATGGCAGGAACCTCCTAACATCTAGCTGTGCAAAGCTTGTCACGTAATACCCCAAGAGACTCTGCGTGCACAACGGACAGACATACTGACGAAAGATACTGCAGGACACCACACGGTCCGTTTTTTTGTTGACGAATGTAGGGAAAAAAGGGAACTATGGGAAATAAAATTAATACGAAAAATGATAAAAATTTGAAAAGGATATGAAAAGCTATTGTGTGCATCAAGGTGCTGGACGTCGCAAATGTGGTCCGTCCGACATCGCCTCATCACTCTCACAGAACGCTACGCAGATGTGGCGCACGCTGCGCATCCATGGTAGCGGTTTATGTTCTTGCCTAACTTGCATCCGTTTGCCACGTGCGTTGTTCGGTGCGCATGTACTTCGTGTGTGGGTCTCTATTGATCATGAGTCTATGCTACGACAGACGTTAAACTGTGCGGCAACACGGACGTGATCACTGCGTTCGTCTGGCGCCGGACTATACTTCAGGCCTTGGTGTCTTTTAAGCCTTATAAGTAACGTATCAGAGCAGGTTCCCAGGACAGAGCAGTCGAATAATCCTGGAGTTTTTCCATGTATGTTTTGTTTCTTCCTATTTAATGGGATCAGATAATGTCTTTTCATATTCTGCAGGAATAAATAATCGCCCTGTGCCTGCGCGGCGTGTCCCGCTGTTACATAACCTGTGACTGTCCAGATAGAGGGATGTTGCATAAGATCCCATTAAAGCCATTAGGCTCGCTGAGGATGTTTCCTGGCCAGGCTCTGTTCCCTTGTGCCAGCCCAAAAATATCATGGCCACCTGCAGACTAAGTCTAGAAATGCAAAAGTGCGCACACCCTGGATGGTGGCCAACGTGGCTAGTAGCACACCTAACTTAATGTATAATCCACAACGGTTTCCAATAAAAAGCTCCAAACTCTGGCTCCCTAGACTTCGAACTACAACTCCCAGAAATCTTTGAATACAGTAGATGGACAGAGTCTCGCGGGAGTTGTAGTTCAGCAACATTTGAGGAGTCAGATTGGAGAACCATGCTCTAAAGCGGGGATCTTATCTCTGGCCCCCGCAGATGATTCTGAACTCCACCTCCCATGATTCTCTGGCCATTTATTGCATGCAAAGAAAGAATTCTGGGATTTGTAGGCAATAAACATCTGGGGGCCAGAGCTTGAGATCCTGCTCCAATGGATGAGAGGCCACTCTCTCGCACGTGCCTGGAACTGCGTTCGGTCAAGCAGATTCTCCATCCAGATCTTTAAGTGTAGCCTTTTTAAATCCTGGAAACGCTTGTACTGGAGCCTGTAAGGTTCAAAATTGCAGGAGCTGCATTCTATGTGAGACCTAAGGTAGTCATTGCTCAGGCTAGCACCGATGTTTGTTGTTGGCCTCTTGTACGTCATGGAGCATTCATTTTACATCACGTCTTGTGTTTTTATTTCTTGATTTCCATAAGTGGTGTCGTCTTATACTGCATATATTGCACATACGGCACCTGTAAGTCTACGCTATTGCACCTGACGCTTCGGCTCTCTTGATTTATAAACCTAAAAGAAAATGTTGCTGTGCAGGGGCGGCCCTGGAGTGTTTGTGGCCTTGGGCAATGTACAAAGGTATGGCAAATCTTGCGATGAAAACACAGAAATGAACATCATGCATTTTAATGTCTTCTCTCCAGCTCTTGGTAAATGTGTGTGAATGCCGTAGCGCATTTGTGTGTTATATCAGAATACAGGTGTATAGTTTACGCAGAGTAGGCGGCCACCTGATGCCTCACGCAGTTTGTACAGCTGCCGCTGTTGTGTAAAGCAGGGTTTGCCTGGTCTCTATGGCTTTGTGTCTCTGCCTGCAGCATACAATATAAATGAGCCGATACATTGTATGGACCGAGCTGCCAGGAAACGGAATCCTCAACAACTGCATAGTCACGGTGCGTGACCGGCCCCAGCGGCATGGAGCGATGCATCAAAAGCATTTACACTGTTACATCAGACTGTGAAACCAGGATCATGTTCGCGGGTATTGAAAAAGTGATGTATAGGGATTAGAGACCCATACACCTCCCAAATGGATATACTGTATATAAAGGGAGAGTCCAAATCACTCTGTACCTCCTTCCTCCGCACCCTGAGCTATGGATACTCTACTTCTGATGTGTACCTGGGGTCCGCAACACCTGAACATCAGATACTTTGATCATGGGAATTGTAGTTACAAACGGTTGGCATCATAGGAAATGTAGATTGCCGTGTGTGTTTTTTTTACGTACACACATACCATGTTCATGGAGTCTGTCATCTGTTGCTTTAGTTTCAGGGAAGAGCGTCAGCAGGAATGCGCCTCTGTGCTTCGTCCAAATGTTCCATTGTGCGTCTTTTATCACATGTTGGGTGTCATCCTAATACTCCGTCCTGTGACACAAAGTCTCAAGGGAGTGGATATATATATATATTTCACTCAATCAAAACATTTTTTTTTTTTTTCTTGACTGACCACCTGTGCCTTACCTATTTAACCCTCGCACTGCAGAGAGCTCCAGGGGATGTATGTGGGGTGACCTCATAAGAGCAGGCGATAGGTTAAGGTCGGAGGACATGACCTGTCACTGTGGGGTTCATGGACACGATGGCGACAGGCTTATGCAATGTATGATGGGGTATAATTACAAAATCTAATCATACATTGCATGTTGCCATCGTGTCCATGAACCCCACAGTGACAGGTCATGTCCTCCTTAACCTATTGTCTGCTCTTATGAGATCACCCCACATACATCCTCCCGGAGCTCTCTGCAGAGCGAGGGTTATTATTCTTTTTATATAGCGCTTTACTAGATCAGTGTATAAGGGATTGATGGGTGTCTTGCTCAATGGCACATACTGGAGAGGTGCTCTGGCCGGGTTTGGAACGTGGGTCTCTGGTTATAGCGCAGTGATGGTACTTCTACTCCATCCAGCCGGTTCAATAGGACCAGCAGACAGGCAGGTGTGACAGGGAAGGCACAGGTGCTCAGTCCTCTAAAACAGGGCTTGACAAAGCCAGGAACCTGGTAGCCACTGGCTCCTAGAATTTTACTCCTGGCTCCTAAATTTCCAGTTTATTTTACACAATCTAAAAGCAGTCTTTGGCATCTAAAAACATCTAGTTGGCTTCAATGTTTTCTTCCCATCTCCTACATTTAATGTAAAATCTATCCGGCCCTAGTGTATGTATATATATATATATATGTGTGTGTGTGTGTGTCTCTCTCTGCAGGGGGTAAATGGGGCATCCAATGACAACAAAGAAAATAAGTAAACGAATAAAACAACATCACAATGTACAGATGTTAACAACAAAAATAATAAGATATATCAGAGCGGCCAAACTGATATTAGAAGCAACGCTCTACACTTCTAGGCTCAAAAAAAGCAGCCGGTAACAAAGGGATAGAAGCAGCTAAAATCATAATTTGGGTCAGTACAAACCAACTCCCACATGCAGAGGCAGGTCCCCAACGTTTCGGTGAGGATTCGCCTTTATCAAGATATACCTTGATAAAGACGAATCCTCGCCGAAACGTTGGCTCCTCACTTTTGTAGCTGGCTCCTAGATTCAAAGCAAATTTGTCAAACCCTGCTCTAAAAAGCTTGTTCAGTGAAATTTTATATAATATTTTTTTCCCTCCCCACTCTACACTCGCTGCAATTTCCCACAATAGCCTGTCCTGATCACATTGCTTTTTCCCTATTCCTATCTCTAACCTCATGTGGGCCGGCGGGGGAGATAAACCTTCAGGAAGTGAAATGCGTTGTTACATCGGGCGGCTCGGTGTGAGATAACGCTCCTATTGATTGTCTGCGGTATGCTGGTGCAATCTTGCATCATTTCCACTGACCGTGTCCTGCAGCAGAAGCTGCAATTTCCAGACACTTCTTTTTTTTTTTTAACTTTAATGTCGCTGCCTATTATTTTTTTATTTATATTATTACTCTCTCTTTTTTAAAGCAAAATATTCGGCCTCCATACGTCTTTACGATACCTGTGCTCTGCACCGCACTGAGGACCGGCCACAATGCCCAGATTTATAAAAAAAAAAAAACAATTTTGGTGTTTTGTGTGGGGGGGGGGGATGTTTATATGTATAACTTCCCTTATTCCCCCCCCCTTCCAACTGTATTAATGGTTTTTATAGAAAAAAAAAATCCACTTTTTATTTTTTAAATTATTTATTTTTTTAGAAAATCTGGAACAGATTCCCACCAGCACATTTGCCAAAAAACAATGCACTCCGAGTTCTTTTTTTAGTATAGCATCTGAAACATAGCTGCAAGTCCTCAGTTTTTACAGTATCCCTTCTATATAATGTATCTGCGGCACAGCAAACTGATGCTGTCTGAATATATATTATATATTTTCTCTGCAAGCTCCAGGGCTCTTTAAAGGGCCACTACCCCCAAAAATGAAACCACCTTTTTGTGTTTATGTTGCTGATTGCTTGCATGTAATTAATTTCTCTCATGTTAAGAATATTTTACTGGGTGCATCCAATGTGTGATATTTTGGGTTGAAACTGCCCCCCCCCCCAGTATCTTTCCATCACTTGCTCCTCGGTGTGCGGCTTTGGCCATAGAATGGAGGGAATTGATCAGACATCTAGCAAACAGACCAAGTGCAGTGTGTGGGATGTGTATGCAAAGGGGGCAGATTAAAGTGTTGGAAGCCCACGATCAGATCTCCTTCAGCTGCCATCTCTTAACACAGACCACACAATAGATCCCCTGCAGCCATGTATAAACCTTCCCTCCTCCACCCCATTGCCTCTTCACTACTTTCATCCTGTACCACAGCTGTAAAAGCGAGACTTGCCATAAAATTTTGGTAAATGTTGCATCATGTGGAAAAATAAATCCACAAAATGGAAACGGGAGCCAAACACCTCGCTTTATTTTCCTTTTTCATGCAATTTAAAATGAAGGGGGAAAAGTAGCGTGTAGTGTTTTTTTTTTTTTTTTTTTCCTTTCCATACGTATTTAGTTGCAGCTTGTTAGTGGTCGTGTCCCTTTTAAACTCTGATTTCAGACCCCCCCCCCCTAAATTTTAAGCTGTAATGTCTGATCCAGCTGATTTTCCTGCAATCATCTAAAACTCGCAGCGACGGTATTAAACATCTCTTCTTCAATCCGCGTTACTGAGTCTGCGAGTGCTTTATAAACGCTTGTAATTGTTGATACACATAGTGGTGGTTACGCCGCCCTGTGTACGTATCTGTGGATCTCTTTGCTTCGTGCGTTCTGAGCCGTTTTGGGCCTCGGTAATCTTGTGCGCTCGCCAGTTTATCAAATTCAGCTTTTTTTTTTTTATTTTTCTCACGCTGACCAAGGAGAGGATTTCTTTTATTTATCTCTAGCGCTGATCGTCTAATTAGCAGTGACTGAACCTCCGGCCTGACCTTCATCTCCTTCCATATTAATTATCCGGCTCGAAGGAGATTGCGAAGAATTAAGAGCGCCGTGTTTTGACTATGAATATAAAGGTTTGTTTCCCCGCTCCCTGCCAAGTGTGTGACAGGTTATTAAAAGAACACGCGTCCGCCGCACACACGGTGCCACGCAGAGTACATGCAAAGGTCACGCACGGTGTTATGTATTTATGGTCGCCCGGCAGAGCTGCGGGACGCGGTGCATACATCACCACGCTGAAGAAACTCCATGAACTGACATTCGTGTCAGACGACAGCGGCCTCGTGGCTACCGGTTACTATTAAAATCCTTTTAAGAACCTGCTGGTTCTGGACCGTGAGACCTAAAGCTAATACGGCATGGATGGCCGGCAGCACCGGTTCACTTTGCTATATCTGCAATGTTTTTTTTGTTGCTGCGTTCGTTGTATCCACAATATTAATAATCCCATTATTTAACCGTGCAAAACGAGGCTTCTGGCTGCTTAGGGCAGTGATGGCGAACCTTGACACCCCAGATGTTTTGAAACCACATGTTCCATGATGCTCGGCTAGCCTTAAGTGCAACAAAGCATCATGGGACATGTAGTTCCAAAACCTCTGAAGTGCCAGAGTTCGCCATCTTTGGCTTGGGGCAGGGATGTCCAAACTCCAGTCCCCCAGATGTCCAAGAACTACAACTCCCATGCCGTTCTCCATACATCTAATGCACTCAGATTTCTGGGAGTTGTAGTTCAGGAACATTGGGGGGGCTGTAGTTTCAACACCCTGGCTTAGGGAATGGTGCTGGAGGCAGGGCCAGAGATGATGCCATTAATAGACTTTTTAGGTGATGTCACAGCCCGTCAATGCCTTGTTTTTATTGACCTAAAAAAGTGATTTTAGAACAAGAGCAAAGTCGATCTACCGTGAACAATTAATTTTACAGACCCGTTGTTTGGAGGTTTATTGCTGTCCAGCTCTGTTATACTCCCACACACCCCAAGTATATGAAGGAGCCCCTATAGACACTCACACACCCTAACAAGACGCCCACGCACCCCGAATATTTGCAGGAACCCTTAAAACTAAGCCTGCGCACCCCAAATATATGGAGGAAACTCTAACCGGGAGGGACAGAGCTGCAGGGGCGAGGAGAATTCGGCGTGTTTTGTTGCTCACGTGTCTCTCCCCTGTCATCGCATGACCTATATTCCCTTCTCATCCAGTTCGAGCACCAAATTGCTCACCAGCCTGTCCAGTCCTCCCATCCCCGTCTGTATCTGGAAGCCGGGAGCCGCTGTAATGCCGCGCGCTGCACTTTCTGTATTGTGCCTAATGTGCGTGAGTAATGGGCGCAGAGTCCGGCTTCATTATTTGTTTTGTTAATTTTCTCTTTTGTTGTGTCACGCTGGAGGCACCCGGGAAAGCTGTTGATGCAAAACCTGCGGTCGAGGTGATGGAACAGTTCCAGAGAACGCTTCTAGGCTCTGCGCGTTGTGTTGTCTTTATGGAGTGTGCTGCGCGCGCTGCTGGCATGTTCCTTTTAAAACAAGTCTGCATTCGGCAGGTTCTCTTCCCTGGTGATGGACCATTATATTGGTCATAAAGAACCATGAGGGATCACTGACTGCAGTTATCTGGTTCCCAGCGCCGGGCACCTTCATGCTTCTCACGGGCATCACTTTCGGAGGGTCCTTGGCGGTGACCTTGGCGCGCTGGCTCACCATTGTGGTCTTTGAGGTTATTTTTTGTTCTCTGGTGTTTTATTGTTGCAACAATGTTGTTTAACACTCTAAGACGAGGGTCAAGCAACCTTGGCCCTCCAGGTGTTTCGAAACTACATCCCCCATGATGCTCAGCTTCTTATATTGGCAGAGCCTCATGTGAAATGTAGTTCCAAAACAATCTGCGAGGCCAAGGATGCCGACACCTGCTCAAAGTCTCAATTCTTTTTCCTTTTTTTTACCTCTGGCTCAAATGTTTGTATTTTTCTATACCTGTCCTTCCCGAACCTGTTTAACAAGACCCGCAAACCTGACCTGGTTGCAAGTTCATGCCTGTGTTGCACTTCAGATCTCGTTTTCTGCTCAGTGATTGCAGTATTATTCAGTCTGTTTCCTCGTCGTAATCCTTTAAAATCCGTCTGGCTGGTACGCCCTGAGGACGGGACGTGCCGCTCTATACAAATCCTCCTCTGGCTGTGAGGTCTCCTATATACACTTGATAAACCCTGCAAGATACTCTGCAGCTTCCACAAATCCCTGCCTTCCTCCCCACTGGATTTTGTTTCTTCCCTTTTTTTTTTCTCCTTGTTTAATTATATATATATAACACACAATCACAATTTAACTTATACCGGGCGGTAATGCCCGCTACTGGGCACCGCAAACTGCCTCTTATAGGTCAGCGCTTATGAGCACCAGATATGTGAAAGGTCACAGCTCAAGTTGCTGTGCCAAGGCTGTTACCAAGATGGCGGCGCCCTGTAGGGAAGTATAACTGGTGCCCTTTAACCCTTTCACTGCTTAGGACGTGTGGGGAACGTCCTCATTGACTCCTAAGGAAAGATAGGGGTGGAGATAAGGGTTCGTTTGAACCCCGGTATCTCCCGACTGTTTTCAGCTAGCAGGGTCATGTTTGGTATCATTAGAAAGGCCAGAGCAGGTCCATGTTTAAAGTTAAATAAAATAAAAAAATAACAATAATACAAAAAAGAAAAATTTTATTTTTATTTTAAGAAGTGAAATGGCTCAGCAGTGAAGGGGTTAAGACAACATAAAGAAGTGGTGCGATGGCACCGCTGACCCCGGCTTGTTTCGCAACTACATCTCCCTTGATTCTCAGGTACTCATGAGATCGACCTGAGACTCATGGGAAATGTAGTTGCAAGACCTCTGGGTTGAGGTTGCCATCGCCCGCTCTAGGACTCAGGTCGTGTGCGTCTTTGCTCCCTGAACTGTCTTTACACTTTTGTTCTTTCTGCTCTCGCGCCTCTCCGAGCCCCCGGACTAAATGGCTGCATCGCACACATAAACGCATGGAGAGTCCAGAAACAACCGGGGTCGCAGCTCGTGTTATACAGCCGGGGCTCCTGCATAATGTATACAGCGGGGCGACATTAAACGTACAGCAGGCTGAGGGGAAGGAGCAGCCGGATCCAGTTTCTGCCAGAGCTGCAACTGATCTCCAGTAACCTTTTAATAAAATGCTAGATTGGCGCGGTTACCCGGTCTGCCGAACACTGGAATCTTATCGATCGTACATCTCGCTGCGTATCGTAAATCCAGCCAGCTGTGATCGATTGCCCCTCCTCCCGCTGCACTCGGCTACATTGTTACAAATCTCCCCCTTTTTGGATTCCTATTGGAAGCCTGCGTTTTATTGACCTGTGCGCCACTCAGGTGCCCAACTAGTCAGGGACAGAATACTTTTGTCCCCCTAGGAGAGGCGCCTGCCGAAATCCTACAAACCCAAAGAGTGACTGTGACATGGTTAGGCCAGGGGCCAGATCGCACCCTGGCTGCAAAGCACAGTGATCGGGACGTGCTGCATACCGTCTCAAGCTCCCTGCTTCATTTTACAATGTGTAGCGCCAGGTTACTGTACATTAGCGTCTCCTATACTTTGTACAGGAGACGTTAATGTGCCTCGATCAGATGGAAAACGAGCTATTCCAACCAGCTGGAAGCCCAAGTGCACCTGATGTCGTTCAGGATTCTGGTGTTATGTGATTGTGCTGAAGCGCAATCCCTTAACACACAAACCTAAAAAAAATCCCACACTCGCCTCCGAGCCCTTGGTGCAGAGAGTGGCCCGCTCAGCCGCTTCCTTGCTCCCACTGACACAAGCTCCTCGGTCTCCAGCTCCAGGTGTCCATAGTATTCCATGATCACACCATGGCACGTAGCACCGTTGGTGATCTCTTGTTGTGGCTCGGCAGTTTTACGACTCGAGCTGCTGCAAAGCCTCTTGGTCATAATACGGCATTAAAGGCGAGCCGCAAACGTCTCTCGCCGCAGATTTCTGATCTGGTCCCAGATGTTTTGGAACTACATTTCCCATGATGTTCAGCCTAACTACTCTGGAGAGCCTGGTTATTGCTGGCCCCCCCCCCCACCCACTCCCCACTTAGGGTTTTATGTTGTTTGTGTAAATATTTTACTTGCATGATACAAAAATCAAATGACGTGTTTACAAAGATTTGACCATGTGATCCACAGGATGGGCATTCCTTACCCAAAAAATGCTTGGGACCAGACGTCTTCTGGATTTGGGAATTTTTTGGGGATGTTGGAATATTTGCATAGAATGAGATCTCTCGGACACAAGTGTAAACGTGATAAATATATATATATCTATATCAACAACAACATTTTTTTATGTACAGTCTGAAGGGCGTTTTATACAGTATCTGTAATAGTTTGATCCTGTCACACGGGGTCATGGGTGGAATTTTACACTTATGTCATGTTGGTGCTCAAATAACCCCCCCCCCCCCCCCGTTTTTAGAATAGGGAAATTCTACCTGTAACCGGGGGGGTCAGAATGATGACCAGTCAGTGTAAACCCCGTTTTAATACATTGTGGCACGTGCAGACGGGATGAGAGCCTTTAACGATACAGACTCTATTCTCCGTATGTGTCTGCTGCCGCGTGATCGCTTTGTTGTGGTTCCTTTGCCGTTCAAGATGTTTGGTGTTTGCAAACCGTCTGTCATAATGTATTCATTTGGAAACTTGTATCTTCTCACGATAGAAATTATCAGACGTCGCAGAGCTTTGATCGACACATTGTAACCTGAGCAAAGCCGCCTCTGTTTATAGTTTGTAAATCTTAAACATATTTAGTTTTTATTTATTTTTTTGCCATTCGCTCTTTGAACCACCCCAATGTCACACTTTAATCTCGACGACTCCTGTGTGCGTCAACGGGTGCAAGAAAAACCTGTATTTAACAACATAAAAACCTTTCTTCCCGGGAATTAATGATTTACAGCAGGGGTTTGCACCAACCTTGGCCCTCCTGATGTATCGGAACTACATTTCCCATGATCCACACTCATTACGTTGCCTAAGCCTCATGGGAAATGTAGTTCCAAAACAGCTGGAGGGTCAAGGTTACTGACCCCGGATTTAAGCCTTCAGGCTTTCTCTAAAGCAGAGGTCAGCAGCCTTAGCCCTTCAGATGCTTTGGAACTACATCTCCCATGATGCTCAACTATGCAAATTTGGTGATGTTGTTCCAAAACATCTGGAAGAAAAGGAAATATGTTTTTATCTTGTTTTTTCTTCCCGGCAGTAATGGATTAAAGGAACGCTCTACTCAAAAATCACCCCCCCCCCCCCCCGTTTTTTTATCCTAACCTATCCCTATTCCCTTAATCTTTATTTTTTGTGTAACTGTAAGGCTAGGGTCAAACGAAAGTATTTTTACACGCGAACGTAAAAAAGTGCGTCCGAACGCATTGATGTATTTTTTTCACGGAATATACGAAAACGGTCATACGATGCGCATTTTCGTGCGTGATGTTTTACGAATCCAAACAAGGAAACTTTTTGCGTCTGGACGTTATGTTGGCGGGACACGAGCAGGGTCTGACGTCTCCAAATCACACACACACACCGCTAGCGGACGCAGCGCACTCTGTACGTCCGTACTAGAGGTTCTGCGCTCTCGAAAAAATGTGTTCATTTTCCACTTGCGTTGCGCGGCCGGACTTTCGTGCGACCGTACTTCGTATATTGGCCGTCATTGCCCGTCATTTGCTGCTAGTGCGGCAGTGATTAAGTGCGCCAGAACGCGCGTTAAAAATGCGCTGGTCTGACCCCAGCCTAATACTTACCCTAAAATCCACTTGTTTCCAGCGGCATCATTTTTTTTTTTTTTTTTCATACTCACCTCCCTCCTCTTCCGCTCCCGTCCTTCTTGCTTCTACTTGCCTTCTGGTTTACGTGAGAAGCGTGCATGCGCGCCTCTCACATAAGCCAGCCAATCGTCAGGCTTCCTCCCGGCTCCCTCTGAGGATTAGTGTTGCGCACAAGAGGAAGCACGCAACACTAACCCTCAGCCGCTGCCGCCAGCTACTGTGGCGAGTTGGAGACGTCATTGCGCTGAAATCGCGATGACGTCTCCTACGCGGAAAAAGTCAGCAGAAGCGGGAAATATGATTCCCGCTCTGCTGACTGACAGCTGGGAGGGCAGAGTAAACTCCTCCGCCTCTCTCAGCTGTTTTCAGCATTTTCTGCCGATCGGCCGAGCAGAGGGAGGAGGGACAGAGGGCAGGATACTCCGGGCATCATGACCACCTAAAATAGCTTAGGTGGTCATGTTGCTTAGAGTGTCCCTTTTAATGATTTGTAGTGCAGGGGTTTGCACCAACCTTGGCCCTCCAACTGTTTTGGAACTACACAGCCCACAAGGCTCCTCCCAAATGATGTGGTTGAGCATCGTGGGACATGTAGTTCAAAAGCATCTGAAGGGCTAAGGCTGCTAATCTCTGCTTTAGAGAAAGCCTGAAGGTTTAAATCAGGGGTCAGTAACCTTGACCCTCCAGCTGTGTTGGAACTTCATTTCCCATGAAGCTTAGGCAATGTAATGAGGGTCATGGGAAATGTAGTTCTAAACCATCAGGAGGGCCCAGGTTGCTGGTCTCTGGTTTCCATGCATGTATATCTAGATCAGAGAGGCTGGCCTATGCCTCGCTGAGTCTCATCCCAGAAAAATAACTTTTTACCAAATGATGGCCGTCTCCTCGTTACTGACCACGGTGCAAGCTTCGGGGGTCTCGAGCGAAGGACACTTTATATTGTGCCGGGGATTCTTGTCCTGCGGCCAAGATCCCAGTGTCCGTATAAAGGAATGGAGCGTGGGAAAAGGCTGGAGGCTTTCTCTTCTCCAGAGAAGGCTTTTTGTTATGTTTTGCACCAAGGCTGAATTTAAAAAGGTTTGCCTAAAACAGGAAAAAAAAGCGAAAAAAAACAGCTACCGCTCGCCGGACACAGCACAGCGCCACCTGCTGGATTCATAGGCTTTCCTATCCTACTCATGGCCTCCCGAGCTTCCCTTTTGGACACAGGTTTCTAACCTTCTTACCCCACATGTTTTGAAACTACACATCCCATGATGCTCAGCCAGACTACAGTTCTCAAGGGGAGACGAGGGTGAAATGTGCGAGTAAGTATTGGGGTTTTCAAGGCCTTTCCCAACCTTTTAACATGAGAAGCTTCCATACCTACCTCCTTCTCCTTTTAAACTGGGCATTAGGGTGTGAATGTCACGCACTTTTACACGCAGACACTCGTTCACTCGCTCCTGTGTGCGCGTTACGCAGGGATGCTCGCTCGCTCCTGTGTGCGCGTTACGCAGGGATGCTCGCTCGCTCCTGTGTGCGCGTTACGCAGGGATGCTCGCTCGCTCCTGTGTGCGCGTTACGCAGGGATGCTCGCTCGCTCCTGTGTGCGCGTTACGCAGGGATGCTCGCTCGCTCCTGTGTGCGCGTTACGCAGGGATGCTCGCTCGCTCCTGTGTGCGCGTTACGCAGGGATGCTCGCTCGCTCCTGTGTGCGCGTTACGCAGGGATGCTCGCTCGCTCCTGTGTGCGCGTTACGCAGGGATGCTCGCTCGCTCCTGTGTGCGCGTTACGCAGGGATGCTCGCTCGCTCCTGTGTGCGCGTTACGCAGGGATGCTCGCTCGCTCCTGTGTGCGCGTTACGCAGGGATGTTTTCCAGCGATGCCGCATACAAGATGCCCACACACCACCTGCAGGTCGTTCAGCTAAATATGGCAGGAGCGCAGAACCCACGAAAACCCTCGCCTTTAAAATACAGATTGTATATACGGGCAGTGGCTCTCGGTGCGTCCTGTAGTTTTGCAGATCCATAAAATGGAATTTTTTATTGCCTTTTTTTTCTTTTTTCTTTTCCGTTGCGATGGTTCCCAGCCCGGGTCTTGTTATCGCTGTGGAACGCGTCTTTTGTTCTTCTCTAGGAAACCCCGTTGCCCGGAGTGCTTCATGTTCCTTGCAAGTTTCCTGAAAATCCAGAACAGTGTGTATGTCATCTCTCCGGAAGGCTTGGCAGCGGACCCGGCACAGGCTTTTCCTGGAAGGGCAGAGTGCGTAAAACTTAAGGTAGTCGGGGTATTCACGTGATCACGGATTTTTAGCAAAGTCCTTTTGCCAGTGAGGGAAGGAGTTCAGATTCTGGCCTGTGGTCAATTCTTGAATTCCAGGTGCCAAGCTCTGTATACAACGGTTTGTAAAGCGCAAACAAATTCCATAGCATCGTACAGTGGGCAAGACAAAACAAACCAAAATTCAAGTCGGCCACACAGGGAATGCTGGGAAAAGAGGGCATGACTGGTGCTGCACCAATCCATCGTTTTGCTCAGGCGCTGCGTAACGTGATACAAAGTTACGCAAGTTCCTCACAATATGCCGTTTGCGTAGTGCAGGTAAGAAGCTGCAGGGACTTCTGCATTCTGTAAGCCCTGAGCTGAAGGGGAGCAGCGTATGGTTGCCAGAACGGCCATGGTTTCCTGAACTCGCATAATTTATTCATGCTGCGGGGTGGCACTTTCTATTCACTCCCGCACAACATGTATAATCCATACAGTGCAGGTCCGAAATAATAAACAAGGAATCCTGGGTGACCTGCCTTGCTTTCCTGCAGGATATGAAATATACATGTTGCAGGGCAGCCCTTTTCCCTGTGCTCCCCCCTCTGCATGAAATAGTAAGTGTCCAGGAATGCATGGCCGGTCTGGCAACCCTAGAGGAGCAGCGCATGCCGTGGGAGGAAAGGGGAGTACTTGCATGAATAAATCTGATTTACCTTTTCTCGTCTTCAAAAATTTCAGGGAATTGTTTTTGGTTGTGTTTTTTTTTTTTTTTATTTTATTTTTTATATATCCTTCTTTTTCATATTTACTTTTTATTAATGTGTTGCTTTTACCAGTTGATTTACAAGATGTGTTGAAGTCCTGTTTGCTTTAAGCTGTAATGTGTCACCCTGAAAGCATCACTCGCTACTGTTTTTTTTGTGTTGGCGCTTTTAGTGCTTGGAAATGTTTAAACAGGTTAATGGTTGACACGTGGCGGTAATGATTGCAGTGGGTTCACTATAGGGCGCGTAACATTAGTATTTGGTTGTGAAAAACGGTTGTTTTTGAAGAGCTGGTAGCTCTTTTTCCTCGTGAGATTTTCCGTATCGCGGATGTTTGTCCACCTGCTCTTTCCAGCAATATTCATTAGAACTCCCTTCACTCTCAGCCAAATACAATGAAAATTATTCTGGTAATCGGAGAATAAGCAGAGAGGCTGCAAGAACATGTTAGTCTGACCCTAGTCTTAAAAGGGCTGATTTAACGTCTACCGTCAAAAAGTGCGTCTGGACGCACGTTTTGACTGAAGACGCAATAGCGGTCATACAGTGCGCAATTACGGCTGTGATTTTTGACGGAGCTATAAAAAAGAAATGGACGTTATGTTGGCCGGACATGTGCAGCGTCTGACGTCTCCTAATCACACACGCCGCTATGCCGCAGCTGCGCACTCTGTGCGTCGGTACTAGCGGTTCTACGTTCTTGCAAAAATGCGTTCGTTTGCTGCTTGCGTTGTGAGGACACACTTTTGTGCGGCCGTACTTTGTATGTTGGCCGTCATTTGCTGCTACCACGGCGGTAATAAAGTGCGGCTAAACGCACGTTCACACTGCGTTCGTCTGACCCCAGCCTAACATCTACATGAGTGAAACCTTCCACTGTCTCCTAAATATATTCTGCTGACAACCAAGCTACATTAAAAACAAAAACCTGAATGGGTTTGCAAATTTCCCCTTCTATCTCCAAAAATGATAAAGTGGATGAATCGCCTTTAAAAAAAGAGGTCTCCGCTCTGTAACCTGGTATCAATTCTCTATCCCCCCTGCACAGAACAGCAGAAACTCACACCCCAAACTGCAAGCCTAAGGTGGTGTTGTTTTATGAAGACTGTTGACTTAATGGGGTTTACTACTCTTCGGCAGGAAATCAGGGGCTTTAAAAGACGCACCGACTCGGTATTTAGCGAGCCAACCCCATGGCAGTTTTTTTGAAACGTAAACTTTGCTTAGACTTGCTGTTTTTTTTGTACTTCCGCTGCTTTAAATATAACTTGCGTACTTGCTATTTTCGGTACAGTTCCTCAGGACACCGCACCACTTGCATTCCTTTGCGTATGGATTTAGGTTGTTTTGGATGTTTTTGTTTTTTTATATAGATTTTTCTTTTCTCACGCATTGTTATAAAGTGCGTTATCTAGTGTTCTGGGCCCAATGTGTGACCTTGTCAGAGCCGCTTTATTGCCGTCCTCCTCCGGTCAAAACCACTTCTTGCTGTTGTTGCTTTGGCCACTTGTCGTTAAGCGTTTCAGCGTTTCTCTGGTTTTATTGGCGGTGTTTACGGTTCATCAGAAAATGCTATTAAAATCGGGGCAGATGGGAATGAGCCTCCGGTCCATGTTGTGGCTTTTTATGAGGGTGTTTGATTCTGCTGCACATGATGTAACTGCGAGGGCAGGACATGTCTCACTTGTTTGCACATAGTCCCCAGGAAGCTGTGGTGGATTTTCTGATTTGGATCTTGGGGGGGGGGGCGCTCTGTGACTTGGAGCTCTGTGTGTGTGGGGGGACTCTGACTTAGAGCCCCCCCCCACACATTATAGAGCTCCGACTTGGAGCTCTGTGTGGGGGGGCTCTGTGACTTGGAGCTCTAGAACACGAGGGGGCTCTGACTTGGAGCTCTAGAACACGAGGGGGCTCTGTGACTTGGAGCTCTAGAACACGAGGGGGCTCTGTGACTTGGAGCTCTGGAACACGAGGGGGCTCTGTGACTTGGAGCTCTGGAACACGAGGGGGCTCTGTGACTTGGAGCTCTGGAACACGAGGGGGCTCTGTGACTTGGAGCTCTGGAACACGAGGGGGCTCTGTGACTTGGAGCTCGAACACGAGGGGGCTCTGTGACTTGGAGCTCTGGAACACGAGGGGGCTCTGTGACTTGGAGCTCTGGAACACGAGGGGGCTCTGACTTGGAGCTCTGGAACACGAGGGGGCTCTGTGACTTGGAGCTCTAGAACACGAGGGGGCTCTGTGACTTGGAGCTCTATAGTGTGTGGGGGGGGGCTCTTACTTGGAGCTCTATAGTGTGTGTGTTTGGGGGGGGGCACTTACTTGGAGCTCTATAATGTCTGTTTCTGTTCCCAATCTATTGGGCTGATGTTCACCGGTTCTCTTTTGCAGGTGTGCCGGTACCGTGGGAGCCATCGTCACGTGTCCCCTGGAGGTGATCAAGACGCGGTTACAGTCCTCGGGAATCGCTTTCCATTCAGTTTACTACCCCCAGGTACAGCTGGGGACCATCAGCGGAGGCGGCGTGGTCCGGCCCGCTACCTCCGTATCGCCAAGTGCTCTTCAGGTTCTCAAGTGAGTATCAATCCTTATTTACCCCAATAAATCGCTAAAATGGAAATGATTATTTTATTCCTGCAGCACATCGGACAATTCCAGCCGCTATTAAGAGCTAGAAGTGTTTTTATGAGGCCGGGAGCGCAGCTTAAGGTGTTATGAGGAAAGGTGCATATTTCGGGCATTTTTCCTCTTTCCTAATGTCCCTCTTTCTAGAGGCTCCCCTATATATTCAGGGGGTGTGGGTGTATAACAGAGCTGCACAGCAACAAAACTCCCAGCACCCCCCCCCCCCCCGGCACTGTGTAACCAGGCATTGTTGTCGCTGTACCTGCGCAGCCTGTAACCATGGCTGTTTTTGCTGAATCATTCCTCCAGGCTCCGTCCGTTTCTTCCTGGTTTGTGAAGGTAAAATAGACCTGGTATACAGCTTCTAGAGCAAAGGGCTATATACCAGCCAGTCAGCAGACGCCTTCCATTAGTTTCCACCCGCCATGTGTTATTGCCGTAAAATACACTTGCTGGATCTGCTGATGTAAACGTCACGGGACGCCGTGCGCCTCGCTTCCTCTATCTGTAGGTTAACGGTCCCTCCACAGGTCTGTGCACATTCTGGTCCTATACCCCAGGGGGTCAGCAACCTTGGCTCCCTGATGTTTTGGGTGACTGAGCAACGTGGGAGATGTAGTTCCCAAAACCTCAGGAAGCCAAGGTTGCTGACCCCCTGCTGTAAGGAGTATAAAAAGCCTTTCTTTCCATTCCTTTAACCAAGAGCCACGAGATGATGACGTCCGTGTTATCGAACGTAAGATTAAATATGTTTAATGCAAAGATGGAAGCGGTAAAAGTCACTAAGTTAAAGGGACACGATCACCGAAAAATGTTCTTTAGTTTGTTGCTGATATTTTACGTGCGCTTTGTTTTTCGCCTGCATGTTTTAGTTATTGCAGCCATTGTGTGATATTTTGTGTTTTAATCTGCCCCCTTTTCTTCTCGTTGTGAGGCATCGGGCATAGATTGGAGACTATGGGTCAGATCTTCAAAATCTGACCCATAGGATTGCATGTGTGGGATGTATGCAAAAAAAACATCACCAAGGGGGTAGATTAACGTGTCAGAAGCCCACTGTCAGCTCTCATACATGTGCCATCTCTTATCTGAGGTAGCCCAGACAACACAATAGACCACTTCCAGCCTGGTCTAAAGATTCCCCCTCCACCCCATTGCCTCTTCACTCTTTATCTCTTACCACAGCTGCAAAGGGAGATTTGCCATAAGATTTTGGTAAACGTTGCATCATGGGAAAAATCCACAATAATGAGGCTTATGCATTAAATCCATAGCCTGTGTGGTTTTTGCTTGGGGTTTTGTTTTGGGGTTTTGTTTGTTTTTTGTAAAGCAGAAGTAATCCAGTTGGGTTGTGTTAGCCGTCGTGTAGCTTTAAGGCCATTCGCCCGGGTTTTGACATGTAGCATTTCCAGTTTAGAGCGATGGAATAAAGCCAAAATCACCCGAGTTAAACCTGCACCAGGAATGTTTTGCATCGCCGTATGATGTGATATATCTTTATTAAAATCTTAACACTCCTCATATCTTTGTTTTTACAGATCAATCCTTGAAAAAGAGGGACCAAAATCGCTTTTCCGTGGGCTGGGTCCTAACCTGGTTGGTGTGGCGCCTTCCAGGTGAGCGCAGTATAATGCAGATAGAAGCGCGTCCGAGCTTCAAAGAATCATGTTTTCCCTGACTAGACATCACATGTCACATGAATATTCATATCTTGTCTGTATCACCCACAACCAGAAAGGCTGCTCTCGCCCTGAACATGCATCTTTCATAAAGGGCTTCTGAGGCCAATGGACACGTCGTAGAGCGCTCCACTTTCATTTAGCTTTATTGATCCAAAAAATGCCTGACACGGGCAAAATTATGGGGATTTATAAAATCTAATCATGCATGGTATTAGCTGCCACATCAATGTACCCCTTCATGGCAAGTGCTATCCTAACCCTGTACTACGCTACGATCTCAGGTTGCATCAGTTGGCCAGGTCTAGGTTCACCAACGTTATGTGCCCAAAAAATGATGTCATGTGACTCCCTGAATACACTGAATGAGCAGGTTTTTCCATCAATGGTTTTTTTTTCTCGCCTGATGGCACAGTGGGCATATTCCAAGATGGCAATGCCAGGATTCATCGGGCTCAAATTGTGCAAGAGTGGTTGAGGGAGCATGAGACATCATTTTCACACATGGATTGGCCACCGCACAGTCCAGACCTTAACCCCATTGAGGTTAATCTTTGGGATAATGTGCTGGAGAAGACTTTACGCAGCGCCGCGACTCTCCCATCATCAATACAAGATCTTAGCCACAAATTAATGCCGCTCTGGACGCCAATAAATACCGTGACATTGCATGAGCTTGTTGCAATCACAGCAAAAGGCGACACAACCAGATATTACAGCGTGAGACTTTTTATTTGGGCGGGCAGTGTGTGAAATGGATACAGTTCTATCGTTAGACAAAAGGTGTGCGTGTCGGTGTGGCTGTGCATCGGTGTGGCTGTGCGTGGGTGTCGGTGTGTCGGTGTCTCGGTGTCAACCTTGACATATCTACAGTCTCTGATTTTAAATTATTTTATGGACAAAGCAATATAAATGGCGATAAATCTAATGCAGAGCACATGAAAGCCCAGACACTTATCTGTAGTTATTTGCATGTGGGATAGCGCTGCGCCAATCCGCTCCCTATAGGAGAGCAATTTAACCGTCAAATGGATAAAGAATGATCTAACCTCCTTTTTATGATGGCCGTAAAAGTGCAGATAATGATAATAATAATTAATTGATAAGAATATTTTTTTGGGGTAATATGTCCTAGATAAGAATATGGGTAATCTACACTAGAAGGATCCTAGAGGTACGCTGAGCTGCACCATGGGTGATGTAGTTCACACCTCTAACAGTGTCACGGTTGGTTGTGTCATTAATCTGGACAAGGAACAAAATAGGCTTAAACCCGATCTGTGCCAGGAATACACAACAAATGAGTTCATCGACCTGCAGGGAATACTGAAAACTGCCATAAAGATAACCTGAAGGCAAAACCGTGATAAGGCAGGAGGTGACAACGGGAAAAACTGTGCAGGGAGCAGGAAATGTCATAAATTGTGTGGCTGGGGGTGAGTGCAAACCCTGTATCAGAACTAGGGCGCCAGGTCGGCCTTATTTACCCCGACACATATAATCATGCTGCTGGGCAGTGCATGAAAAATGCCCCCCCCCCCCGCAGCATGTATAATCCATACGCTACAGGTAAGGAATCCCAGGTAAGCTGCCTTGATTTCAATCTTGCAGCATATGAATTATACATGTTGCAGGGCAGCACTTTTCTGTGTTCTCTTCTGCATGAAATTGTAATGTGTGTCCAGGAAACCATGACTGATCCGAAAAATGCCTGTGCCAACTCCAACCCCTGCTGTGCACGTCTATGCCATCAGCAGGGACTGAGCTGCTAAACAAAGCTCATAATGTAAGGTCCGGAGGGTGAAGTCCTCAGACTCTGCTCTTACACCGCCAGAACTCCTTATGTTTAGGGGATAAACAATGGATGTAAATTTAAAAAAAGTTAGATTTTTAGCATGTAGAGTTAATTCAGGTAATGGTTCACAAATCATGGAATGCGTGATTTTAATAATCTGTGTGTGTGTGTGTGTGTGTGTGTGTGTATATGAATGTGTGATTTTAGTAATCTGTGTGTATATGAAATATAAAAATGTGATATATATATATATTTTTTTTTTTATGCATTTTCCTTGTCCAGATCCTTAATGTCAGCGTTATGAACAGTCTCTTATTCCTGTTTCTCCCTTTCTCCAGGGCCGTCTACTTTGCATCATATTCCAAAGCCAAGGAGCAGTTCAATGCCATCTTTGTTCCAAACAGTAACATCGTGCACATGTGCGCTGCTGGCTCCGCAGGTACCGCCCCAGAAGAATATATAATATATAATCCTTTTTAATAAAAGCTGTGTACTCGTGATGATCAAAACTCCTTGTGTAGAATCGTTCTGCCACGCCGAGCTTTAAATTATCCTCTGTCCAAAGCTAGATACAGTCAAAACTGAGAGGGGTTTATTCACTAAATAGATGCACATAGTATATCATGGAAAATGTCAGACTCTGATCTGTCCACTGACCTCTCAAGTGACCCTGTGAGGTGTGTAAAATGGGTATAGGAGTCCAAAGAAACCCCAGCCTCTTCTCCTACCAGTGTTGCAGCTTACATTTTTAGATTTTTTTTTTACATTTTTACTCACGGTGTCATCTCCACACTTGCTCCTGATGTGGGAAAATGGAGAGTGAGTTATCGCAGTGGCATAATGTGCTTTATAATTGTAAAGCGGACAATGCTGCTGCTTTTTAGAGAAAAAAAATAATTGTCATTCTATTATCTTCTGTTTTGATTTGTACATTATCCTGCAGAACTGTTCCACGCATCAGCATTCCTGGGTTATTTTTTTCAGTCTTGGCCTTTTTATGTAGACAAGTCTATCCTCCTCCAGTGATCAGTAGCGGGTTAAATTGAATACGGATTGCTGTGCTTTCTATCGGGGTTTGACACATGGGGAAGGAGTTGGCATAGATGGGTGACTGCATCGCGCAGCGTTTTCTAAGATTGCTGACGAAGGCTGGGATAATATGGAGTTGAAAGACAGGTTTCAGGGACAGAAAATGTCATTGCACAGAGTCCCATTGTGTGTCCCACAATATATACGCGCAGCTCTGCGAACAACATGTTCCTGATACGATGGAGGAATGCGAGCTCCATGTGACAAATCACAGCGGGATCTGTGCAATTTCTGTTAAGTCTATTTTTTTATTTGCGCCACCCCCCCCCCCCCCTTCAGATGGCTGGTTTCTGATTTATATTGGTGCGCTGTTTAGTGAATTATCCACTTTTTTTATTTTTTTGTAAGCAGTATATAGAGCAATGTTGTGATCTGGAAGGTCCCCTGTATTGGGGGGGGGGGGGTGTGTGTGTCTGTGTGCATCGTATACTTTAAAACGTATTTATCTCCACCTGTAGTAGTAATGGGGTGATGTCGGGACCTCCTTGAATTCTGTCCTTATTTGAAAGCTGGAAGTGTAACTTTAGTATAAAAAAGGCAGTTTTAATACAATCACTTCCTACATTATACAAAGGCTGAACATGATGGACGCATGTGTTTTTTTTCAGTTTGTGTAACTATGTAATGCACAGGTCACTTTTCTTTTTCGGTGATTTTTTTTACTCCCCTTTTGTCCCTCGTCGCGCACTGCTCCCCCTTTTCAGCTCAGGGACTCCCAAACCCAGAAGTCCTTGAAGCTTTTCTGCAGAATTTACGCAACTTGCATAGCCTGGGAACCGCATATTGCGCAGCGCTGCGGGACTTTGCGCTTTAAATACGCAAGTTCTGTATCGCCTGCGCAGAGCGATGGTTCGGAGCTGCACGCACAGATCCGATCCATCGCTGCCTCTCCGCTTGATACGTGGGTGATCTCAGAAGGTGACGTTGGCGCACGGTCTGTGTGTGACCTCACTAGTGACCGATCCGGTGACTTTTTGTAGAAGATTCCGATCAATCATAATATCTATAGCTGGATGTGGCACAGGCTTAACATCGTCTGACCTCGCTGAATGAAGCTGCCGTGTCTGTCAGCGCATGTATCCAGGGCAGGAACTTCAGATGTTCTTTTAAAGTTTCTCTTTATTTTTTTATGTGTGTTTTTTATACTGTTTATATATAAACGCATACTCTGCACCAAAAAACACATCTATGAGTAGGAGGAAGCGCTCCCAGGTTTTAAAATGTAGCTTTTAGGTTAGGGTCAAACAAACGCTTTTTTCGCATCGTCCGTAAAAAGTGCGTGCGAACGCATTGACGTATTTTTTCACGGAAAGCGGTCATACGATGCTCATTTTCATGCGTGATTTTTGACGGAGCTATTAAAAACAAATGGACGTGATGTTGGCCGGACATGTGCAGCGTCTGACGTCTCCTAATCACGCACACACGCCGCTATGCTGACGCAGCGCACTCTGTGCGTCAGTACTAGCGGTTCTTCATTCTCGAAAAAAATGCATTTGTTTGCCGCATTGCGCGGCCAAACTTTCGTGCGGCCGTACTTCGTATATTGGCCGTCATTTGCTGCTACTGCGGCCGTAATAAAGTGCGGCTGCACGCGTGTTCGTTTGACCCCAGCCTTACTTCATGGTTTCTTTTACAAAAAACAGGATCAGCGTTTCGGCCTCGCTATGGACCTTTTTTATCAAGCGGATCGAAGCGCCAATCCTGTGTTCAGGGCTCGAAATTTCAAGTCCCAAGCTACTAGCCAGGACTTAAGAGTTACTCGCCACTAGTTGCCCCACCTAACTCTATCCTGCCCTGCCTCTGTATTCCCACTCGCCCTCATGTAATTTCCACTCGCCAAATGCGAGCAGGCGAGTGGAAATTTTGAGGCCTGTTGTGTTGTTCGATGGAATAAAAGGGTACAAACATTTCCGTTTTATAAACTGGCGAGTGCGTCCTGTTTCTGATGGAGGATTTGTTGTCTTCAAAGGTCTGAGAAACCTTTTAAATGTGGGGAGAGCGCCGGGAATATTACGTGCGCCGCTTTCATAAAATGTTTACAGAACGTCTTTGACCTGTGGTCCCGGAACCAATGCAAAGGGCTTCGTGTAAACACATGTTCTATGAAAGCTGTGTGTGTGTATCCGTTTGACAGCATTGCAGGGATGTAGTGACAAATGGAAAGTGCTGGTCTGCAGGGAATGCGCTGGGATAGCTTGGGGGGGGGCCGGGGGAGGCAGCGAAGCTGAGTCTGCAGATCAGGTTGTGTAACACTGCAGCCATTTATGTTGGCTGACACGACGGCGCCCCCTAGCGCTGAGGAATGAGCACTGCTGTGTGCTAAAACAGGACAAGCGCAGGACCCTTCCCTCCGTGCCACAGATTTTTCCAGCTGCAGTGCGGCGTAAAGCGTCTGTGCCTCTAAAAGACGTCAGATCTGCGCGGCCAGAGGAATATATTCCACGCGTGGTGCAACGCAGGAAACATTCAATGTTCTTGGGTGCAAATGACTGAATGCACAGCCTCGTGATTCCCAGATAAACTGAATTCATTATTAACCCCAGATTTACTCCCAAAAAAGACTCCCTTTATATACAAATAATCCAGTACATGTAGATTTAAGTAACATTTGTCTGTGTATAACTATGTATATTATAGACTCCTTTTTATCTGTCTGTGCTTAATAATGGCCAAAGTGTTGCCAGAAAATATAGATTAACTGATTTAATGTGGAGATCTGTCTGATTGCACCCCCTGCATTTTAATCTGCATTTCTTTGTATATTCTATGTATTCTGAGCCCTGTACGTTTCAGCCAGTTGAATCTGCGCCTCTTGTTTCCGTTCCTGTGTTTGTTTTAATTTCCTCTTGTTCCCATTGGTTATTGTAAAGCGCTGCGGAAACTGTTGGCGCTATATAAACGACAAAGAACTGAGTGTAGCGCACCCAGTGTTGCCAAAATACAGTATTTACCGTATATCACAATTTAAGTTTTTCTGGTACAATATCCTCGAGAGACGTAAAGATCCTAGACGTGCGATACATTTAAATGATTCTATATGGTTTCACTCACTTCTTTTAAAGGGCCAAAACCGTCTCTCGAGTGGTCACCTGTCGGTTGTTAATTCGGCCACCCTGCAGCCCCGGTGGATATACCGGTGCTTTATAGATCCTATCGGTAAAACAGAAGCTCCAATAAAGCACAATATTAAATGAGGTGGATTTATTCTAATCCCCAGAAGATGAGGTTTAGACCAGAATGTTTTTGTCAAGCGTCCTTCTGGTGATTGAATAAATCCACCTTGTTTAATATTGTGATTCATTGGAGGCTCCTTTTTTACCGATCGGCTTTATAAAGGAAACGTTTTTGGTTATGGCACCATAGGTAGTAGGTAATTGGATGGAGGTCCTTGCTCCAAGGCCCCAAAAATGGCGATGAATCACTATAAAGAGGCTCCAATAAACCACATTCTTAAATAAGGTGGATTTATTCCATCACCAGAAGAGGACAACGTTTGACAAACTTGACAAAGACCAATTCGGGTCGAAACGTTGTCCTCTTGCTTCTGGTGATGGCATAAATCCACCTGATTTAATATTATGGTTTATTGAAGCCTCTTTTTACCGATTATTGCCGTTTTGGTGCCGCGGAGCAAGGACCCCCATCGAATTACCTACCTATGGTGCCATAACCAAAAAACGTTTCCTTTTTATAAATCCTATGGCACCATAGGTAGTAGGTAATTGGATGGGGGTCCTTGCTCCACGGCCCCAAAACGGCAATAATCGGTTAAAAAGAGGCTTCAATAAACCACAACATTAAATCATGTGGATTTATTCCATCACCAGAAGTAAGAGGACAACGTTTCGACCAGAATTGGTCTTTGTCAAGTTTGTCAAACGTTGTCCTCTTCTGGTGATGGAATAAATCCACCTTATTTAATATTGTGGTTCTTTTGGAGCCTCTTTGTACTGATTCATCGCTGTTTTGGGGCTGCGGAGCAAGGACCCCCCCCCCATCCAAATACCTACTACCTATGGTGCCATAATCAAACCTTTCCTTTTACAGATCCTAGATATGTAGAGCAACACATCCAGGGTCCTCCACTCCAATCTATGGTACAGGACCTCACCCAGGTCCTAGGATAACTCTCTCCCAGAGGTTGTTAAGTATGGGTACAACTTCCAAGAAAACCCCGAAATCTATCAAAGGCGGCGATTTTATATTAAGTGTTTTATGAAGACCAATAAAACAAGCCAGCACGCGTTTCGCCATTGGGTCACATATGCCGTGGCTTCCTCAGTTGGCAGCTATATAGACCGTGACCATGATGATGATCTCTTACTTGCTCGGCGTTTCAGCGTTCATGCTTTTTAAAGAAACCTTTGTATCCCTCCGCTTGTTACACAAACCCCTCACGTGTCACAATACTTGCAAACGTAGGAATAAAGAATGCCGTTGACCTGGTGCCTTCTCTTCACAGCATTCATCACAAACTCCATGATGAACCCGGTTTGGATGGTGAAAACACGAATGCAGCTGGAGAGAAGGTAAGGCCCTCCTCGTGCGGGACTGGATGGATCGTGGAGTTTTGGTTCTGAATTGCACGTCCGGGCCGTGACACCGGCCTCAGACACATTGAAAAATGCCGCTCAGTCACCATATCCCGTATTACCTGGAAATAAAATGTCATTAAAAAAATTATATATTACACTGCCCAAATTCCCATCCAGCGCGGCATCGTGTGGATAAGCTCATGCAATGTCACAGCATTTATTGGCGTCCAGAGCGGCATTAATTTGTGGCCAAGATCTTGTATTGATGGTGGGAGAGTCACGGCGCTGCGTAAAGTCTTCTCCAGCACATTGTCCCAAAGATTAACCTCAATGGGGTTAAGGTCTGGACTGTGCGGTGGCCAATCCATGTGTGAAAATGATGTCTCATGCTCCCTCAACCACTCTCGCACAATTTGAGCCTGATGAATCCTGGCATTGCCATCTTGGAATATGCCCGCTGTGCCATCAGGGGAGAAAAAAAACACTGGAGAAACCTGCTCATTCAGTATATTCAGGGAGTCACATGACCTCATTTTATGCTGAAACCTATTAATCACTGCAGTAATTATACAATGGAAGGTGAGCACCTATTGGCTGAGTTACACCCGAGAGAAGGGGAGGACTTTTTTTTTTTTTTGGGCCAGGCAGTGTAATTTTTATTTGCTTTGCTGCGGAGGCCGCCTTGAGCGCGTCCACCCACAGGTAGCGTTGGTTGCGGAGGACGCCTTGAGCGCATCCTCACTTTGCAGCCAGCGATTGGCCGGATTGCTGTGCCCCCCGGAGCCCAGCATCCGGGACCGCCGCGGGCGGCACCTATAGATGTCATTGCCATCTATTGAAGGCCCCACCCCCCCCCCGCGAGTGCGGACGAGGTGCCAGAAAGGGAGGGGGGGGATGTCTTTTGGACCTCTCTCCCTCCCCTTCAGTTCAGGCCAGTGATCAAAGCCAGGCACGGTTTGGAAGGACACAGCCTGCCCTTCCAAACTGTGTCTGGCTTTAACCCCTTGGACCAGATCACTATTTGGTGCCAAAAAGCACCAGATGGCGATCTTTTCCCGGAGCTGGCCGACATCTTGTATGTCGGCCAAGCTTCCAGGATCTCCCCCAGACGACTGGCATCATCGTGCATAGCGCAATGACGTCAGTTTTGGAGTTAACCCGTAGCTGCCACCAATGGTGGAGATAGGGGTTCCAATGAACCCCCTATGTCCCGATCCGTGGTGGTTATGGGTTAGTGTTTGGTATCGTTGGATCGGTCAGAGCATGGCCTTTCCAACGATACCAAACATGACCATGTAAAAAAGTTAAGAAAAAATAAATAAAAATATAAATAATTATTAACGGTGTTTTTTGTTAATGCAGCAATATTTCCATTTCAATTAGTGCAGCACCATTGTTCACATAACGGTTTTTGTTCCCCCCCCAAAAAAGTAACGATTCCCTGTTTCAAAATTTTTTTAACCAGCGCAACCCATAGAAAATATAACCGCAAACCCTCGCATGTTAAAGTGTGGAAAAAAAAAAAACACTTTACACGTAAATTATTTGAAAATTCTAATTTTATTGCATTTTTTTGTCATAATATACAGGCAGGACATAACATATAATAATGATATATTATGAATCTGCCGAGTCTGCCCGAAAGAACGATCTATAATATGTCTGGGTCCTATAATAAATATGCGTTTAAACATGATGAGCGACACCGGTAAAAATGAGCTCAGCAGCGAAAGGGTTAACATGAAGTAACGTTTTGGTTTGAGTTCTTTCAGAATAGAAAGAAAATGTGTTTAATCGAATGTGCCAAGGAGTTTTTTGGGTTTTTCGTGCAATGTCTCACCATGCCATGAAATCTACATATCACTGTTCATTAGGATCTGTGATGTCATTGCTTGATGAGGTTTTACACCTGTACTTCCCATTCCACCAATGAGGGAGCTTCCCCCCTGCATCTTCTTGCCCAACCTCTCCTAGCAGACGTTACCTGCTCACGTTACGCACACCAAGCGAAGCCATATGCTTGTATACTGGTTTTACTGCCTGCATTGATTGATCAGCAGGGGGAGCTCCACAACTTCTTGAGAACTCTCCTGTCAATCAATCCTCAGCACTGAGTCCCTGCTATCGGCGCAGTCCTGGGTGTTGGGTTCTAATGGTACGATGGACACTTCTTGCTTTCTAATAGCAGAAGTGAACCTGCACATTAGATCTGGGCTGCTCTGCCAGGTTCTGCCCGCATGTTTTTTGTTACCGGGGGCTCTCGCTCCTTGTAAATATATTTTTATTTAATCTTGCACTATTCTAGAATTGAGGTGCACAGAGGACCCCGATTTCATCCTCTTCACTGTTTTCTTGCCGTTTTTTTTCTCCCCCTTTCAGAGTCAGAGGTTCAAAGCAGATGAACGCCTTTCAGTGCGCGCGGTACGTGTACCAGACGGAAGGCGTGCGTGGTTTCTACAGGGGCCTCACCGCCTCCTACGCAGGGATTTCAGAGACCATCATATGCTTCGTGATCTACGAGGGTTTGAAGAAACGTCTGCAAGAGGTCCACTTGCCGGCATCTAAGGTCGCGGGAGGAGAGAAGACCTCGGCCAACTTCCTGGGCTTAATGTTCGCTGCGGCATTTTCCAAAGGCTGCGCGTCCTGCATTGCGTATCCACACGGTGCGTACACGGCTTTTGTTTGTGCTTTGTTTCCCAATAGGAGTAGATTGTAAATTACAAAAAACAAAATACTAGACTTGCAGTTGCAATTATTATTTTTTTTTTCATGGTGCGGCACGACTGTCCCGGATTTTACTGCTTTTCTCAGCTTTTCACGGTTTTAGCTTCTATTTTCTGTGTTTTTTTTTTTTGTTTTTTTTAAATTCTTTATTTAAGGATTATAAAACAAGTCTCATGAAATCAAACAAGGTACGACCACGCAGGGCCAGCAAACGTATATCAAAAAATAACCTTACAGTATGTAATAATATGCATAGAAATTATGGAAACGGCGTAAGTAAGGTCATATTCAAGTAGCAAAAGGTCCTCCGGCGAGAAAAAAATTAAGAGGGGGGGGGGGATTAAGATGAAGGCTTAAGACCTCTGCATTTAAGAAGGCGTAATCGCCTATGTAGCTAAGAAAACGGTCTGCGAAACTAAACAGGGTGGGGGGGGGAAACTAAAAAATCGGGAAGTGGTCCAGACAACAGGAAAAAGCAGCAGACCGGGGATCTCAGCTATCCCTGCTATATAAAAAGAAAAATTGAAAAGCAGTGGTGACCCAGGACCGTCTGGAGACCGAGGGTAAAAAGGCAACAAAAATGTCTCATCCCGGCTGAATCTCCAGCGCGTCCGGTGAGATGCCCGTGACTGCCAAGGCGGTCCAAGCCGTATCAGGGTTGGTGACCGTGTACGGGATGTTAGCATGTGTCACCACCAAGGAGCCAGCCAGCCCCATCGGTATCGAATCCCCCGACGACGTAGAGCGGCGTCACCTCTCGAAATCTGCGACGTGCCAACAGAGTCATAAACGGGAGATCATGATATAGGTCCAGCAGGACTCCCTCAAACTGCACAGGTCCCGTGCACCCGGAGCAGACATAAGAGCGACTTTCGAGGCCACATCACGAAAGACCACCACGACGTCCCTCGGCTTCCCTTTGGGGGCCGTAGCCGCCTTCCGGACACGGAATGCAGCTCCAACTAAGTCCGTTGTATCAGAAGGAGACCCGAGACCTGGATTACGAGCCGGTTCACGAATGGCAACAGATCTTCCGTGGAAACCGAGTCCGGGATACCCCTGACTCGTATGTTACGACGACGATGACGTGACTCCAACGATTCCACCGAACGCGTTAGGACCTCCACCTGAGAGCGAAGACTGTCCACCTGGCCAGATAAGCTTGTTTGCTCCAATACGACCTCCTCCATCCGTACGTGCGTCGCCAACACCTGAGTCTTGATCACCTCTACCTCAGCTCGAACAGCCGCCACCTCCGGTCTCCACATTTCCCTAATTTCAGCCATGATCTTGCGTAGATCCCCTTTCGTGGAAGGGAGATCATCATCCTCCACAGTAGTCAGGGGAATAGCGAAACTACCGGGTGCCCCCACCAAGGCTCCCTGTTCCTGGGGGTCCCGAGAGGAGCCATCACAGTCTGAGACCACGCTGCCAGACGCTGAGAGCTGCGGTACGTCCAGCAAGTCCCCCTGCGGTAAAACATGTGCGTCCACCAGGGATGCCGCCATCTCAGCCCTCCGCTTCTTTTGTGCCCGCTTCTTGGCAGCTGTGGACATAGGTCGCGATCCCAGCGGCTGAGACGATGGGGTGAGCCAGGACACCGCAGCCCCTGCATCCTGAAGCCAGGAAGCATTTTCCTCGTCAGAGGTTTCATATCCCGAGGGGAAGGGGGAGGGGCAGACTCCCTCTGAGGAGCTGATCCCTGCCTCATGGATTCCCTTATGTCCGCTGTCGGGAGCCACTCTTCGAGGAAGCACCGGGGGGTTGTTTCTTACCCATACCAGCGATCAAGTCCGACGTGGCACTGTAAAACTCCACAGAGCTTCTGAGGAACGCAGAGGAGGTAGGCCCAAAATACAGTCCCAAACTCCTGGGAGCCGAAATCCACCGCCGGGCACACCAAGCAGCACCAATTACGTCCCCCTGTGCTCAGGTAATAGTCCAGGGAGTTTAAAAAGCAGTTTTGTGGGGAAACGAGCGGTTTAAAAACATCAAAAGTCAGAAAGCTAGCGGGAGCTCCGCAAAACGTGACCGCTCGCTTCCACAGCTAGCTCCGCCTATTCTATTTTCTGTGTTTTGACGCCTCTCTGCAAACTCTGGGCCCCTGCCTCCTTTCTCTGCAAACTCTGGGCCCCTGCCTCCTTTCTCTGCAAGCTCTGCGCCCCTGCCTCCTTTCTCTGCAAGCTCTGCGCCCCTGCCTCCTTTCTCTGCAAACTCTGGGCCCCTGCCTCCTTTCTCTGCAAGCTCTGGCGCCCCTGCCTCCTTTCTCTGCAAGCTCTGCGCCCCTGCCTCCTTTCTCTGCAAGCTCTTGCGCCCCTGCCTCCTTTCTCTGCAAGCTCTGCGCCCCGCCTCCTTTCTTCTGCAAGCTCTGCGCCCCTGCCTCTTTCTTCTGCAAGCTCTGCGCCCCTGCCTCCTTCTCTGCAAGCTCTGCGCCCCTGCCTCCTTTCTCTGCAAGCTCTGCGCCCCTGCCTCCTTTCTCTGCAAGCTCTGCGCCCCTGCCTCCTTTCTCTGCAAGCTCTGCGCCCCTGCCTCCTTTCTCTGCAAGCTCTGCGCCCCTGCCTCCTTTCTCTGCAAGCTCTGCGCCCCTGCCTCCTTTCTCTGCAAGCTCTGCGCCCCTGCCTCCTTTCTCTGCAAGCTCTGCGCCCCCTGCCTCCTTTACTCCTGATTTCTCTCCTGCCCTTCTGTCTTTGGCCGGCACGCAAGAAAATGGCGCTTGCGCGTCATCTGATGGCACCCTCCTTACGTACCGCTAACATGGCGCTGAATGATTCGCCGTGGGTCCGCGTGCTGCCACTGTAGGCTCTGCAAGCTGCACAAAGTGTGGCAGTGCCGCAGAGATATCCAGTGTTTAATTTCACACGGGGTAAACTACAATGTGAAGCTGCGAGAATCCAGTCTGTTAACCCCTGCACGTTCATTAATCTCAATGTAGCCTTCCTGGTAAAATACTTTACCCATTTCCCCCCCCCCCCTTTTTTTATTTGCAAACCGTGTAAAACCTGTCTGAAACATGTCGCTTTTACCGTCTAATTCTAGAACAATCCCTGCACCAAAAGGTTACTGGCGACACACTGCTCAAACAGAATAGCAAACCATGATCACCTGTACGGATTAACCCTTTCAATACCTAACATGAGCTTCAAAAGCACCTTCAGGCTCCTGAAATCGAGTTAATGTGACCTGGACTTACTCTGGAGTATCGCAAATGAATTAAATTTATTGTAGAGAAAGTCCAGATCGCATGAAATCGATTCACTTGAGCAGAGGTTTAACCCCTTCATGATCATTTGCCCCCGTTCAGAGTTGCATTCTCCCGGTCCAGGCTGATTGTGCGTAAGGATTGTAACCACCCCTCGGTCTGGACATACTTTTTCTGATCGTCTACTTGTTTCCGTTTTGCAGAGGTGATCCGAACCCGGTTGCGAGAAGAAGGCACAAAGTACCAGACGTTTTGCCAGACTGCCCGGCTGGTGGCCCGAGAGGAAGGTTACCTGGCCTTTTACAGGGGACTCTTAGCCCAACTCATTCGGCAAATACCGAACACTGCCATCGTGCTATCCACATACGAACTCTTAGTCTACCTGCTCCACGACGTGCCCAAGTAGCCGGCCCAGGGACTCTCAAAAGGGACAGTGACCAAACTGCGGACTTGTCCACGGCCTGCAAGGGACGGGGCCGCCACGCGGAGCTGACAAACCTCACCTTTTTGGATTTTCCGGAAGGATTAAATTATCATTAACATTGGTAGTTAATTTGTATATTTTTGTTACTTTTGAGACGGGCAGAGTCCTCCTCTTCCTCCTCCTCTTCACCGAAGCTGCTGTTCAACGAAACCAGTACTATTTAACGTGCACCGACCCGGGTTGGTACGAGGTTCCCCTGCACAAGTTTTATCTAATTTATATCTATAGAGCGTGAATATACCACCTCAAACACCTCCTATGTCTGTCTGCTTTTTTGGGGGTTCTGGTATGATTGGTCACTGAAATGCAATGTTGTTTTTTCGCCATTCGCTCATCTTGGTCACCTGACTTGCGCTTTGGGATCGCAATGACTTTCGGCGCGATCCAGGAGGAGATCTCATGCTCTCAGCGTCCCGACTACGGAGGGATCCTTCAGGATCAACGGTATCTGAGTGCCCCTATTACAATTTCCTACAGAGGGGGGGGGGGGGCACGTGGAATGCGATACCCTGCAATATGTATAAATCATATGCTTCAGGAGGGAAATCCATTGCCAAATCAGGTCTTGATTTCCCAAATGCGGCATATGAATTCTACATGCTGCAGGGTTGCACTTTTCATGCCATGCTCATCGTGACCGAATTATGAGGTCTGTTCACAAATCACCGAAATTCAACGCAATTTCAGTCCGTTACGGCAATTCCATTTTGCCAAACGTTTTAATTCCCTATCAAGTGTTCACCGTATTTTGACAAAATTTGGAGTCGCCGCAGAAGTAAGATGTCGGCAAAAACCATCAGATTGGCGTTTTGGCAAATTCCACTGACGGGGGGGGGGGAGCGCTTAAGTCAACTAGTGTTTTTTTGTTTTTTTTAAACGAATTCTTTTTCTGTAAACTTTAACCTCCCTGGCGGTCTCATTTTTTTCAAAATTTTGTGTCTAAAAAAAAAAATTTGACGCTTTTAAAGGAAACGTGTTTTTGTACATAGTAAGCATGTAATAATTAGGAATCACGCACTGAAATCCGTGCAATCGGGTCCTTACTGGTAAAATCCTTTATAAATAAATAAATAATAAAAAAAATAGTAATACGCGGAGTCCGATTAAAGTTTGAAACGCGACATAATTTATTATCCCAAAAATAATTATCCAAAATAATGCAAATGATATTCAATAAAATACAACAAAAAACACTGAAATCTGTCTGAAAACAAGGGTGAGACGATGTATGGTCTGTTTCTTATCCGTTCATAAACATTGCACATTGGAAAACGGTGTATTATAAAAAAAAATTAAGTTTGCTGCCTGGTCCCGCCCCCTGCATCGCGTGACTCGCAGGGAGCCTTACCAGGAAGCAACTCGCCGCGATCATACTGCGGGCGACAGCCAGGGAGCACAGGAGGAGGTGAGTATCCAGCCCGAGTGTGGTTCGGGGTTAGCGTTCGCGGTAGTGAAATTTAACCCTGAGTCACACTCGGGAATACCGTCAGGGAGGTGAAGTTCTTTTAACATTTAAAATTAAAAGATTAGGTTTCAATGTAATAGAAAAAAAAATAATCTATTCGCCTGTTTTAAAGGTGTCGATCATTAAAAATCAGGTCATTTCGGTGCAATTCGGCATTCTGGGAATAGATGAATTCATGGTTTCCAATGGGACAATTTGGTGCTGCAGTGATTCGCTGTTGCTTCACCTGTATTTGGAAAATTGACAACTTGGTGAGAAATCAAACTGACCCGAAACACAAGTGAAATTCACCGTAATATAAGGGGTGAGTGCGAATGCGTCTCAGTGAGTGCGTGTGACATGTAAGATGCTGAGCCGCGTTCAGATCCTCAGCAGCTGCTGAACTGCTACATTGCAGCCATCTTTTCTGTCGTAAAAACCCAAGGGCTGAATATAGAATATTTGATACAGTCCTAACCTCAACATCTGAGGAAAGGGATTTAGGGGTTATTATTTCAGAGGATCTAAGGCAGGGGTGTCAAACTCAAATGTCATTGGGCCGCATCAGCAGTTTGGTCACCCTCAAAGGGCCAGTTGTATCTGTAGGACTATGTGTCCACTCTTTATTATCATAAATTATTGTCACTGCATTCAATTATTACTGTTTTTTGTTCACACATGGATTTGCCCCCAGCTCATGGATTTGCCCCAGCTTACACATGGATTTGCCCCAGCTCTCACCTGGATATGCCCCAGAGGCAGCCAGCTCTCACATGGATACTTGCCCCAGCTCCGGCAGGGGTTGAGGGGACCCAGATGCCGGGCAGCGGGAGTGCCTGCACGGTCCTGAACAGTCCGTCCTGTTGAAGGGGATGCTGCTGCGCACGTGCGCAGGTCACGCGGTCCGGCCAGTCAGGTGGTACAGAGACTCAGTACCACCTGATTAGCCGGACCACGTGACCGGCTGCGCCTGCACGCAGCCGCCTCCCCTTTAACAGGACGGACTGTTCAGGACCGTGCCTCAACCCCCGGGCCAGTTTTAGGGGCGCGAATGCTGCGCAGGCTGGCGGCTGCACGGGCCACATGACGAGGTCTGGCGGGCCAGATTTGGCACGCAGGCCTTGTGTTTGACACCCGTGATCTAAGGGTAAGTAGTCAATGTAATAGAGCAGCAGGAAATGCTGGCAGAATGCTTGGTTGTGTAGGGAGAGGTATTAGCAGTAGGAAAAGGGAAGTGCTCATGCCACTGTACAGAGCACTGGTGAGACCTCACTTGGAGTACTGTGTGCAGTACTGGAGACCGTATCTCCAGAAGGATATAGACATCTTAGAGAGAGTTCAGAGAAGGGCTACTAAAATGGTGTACGGCTTGAAGGAGAAAAGTTACCAGGAAAGGCTTAATGATCTTAACATGTACAGCTTGGAAAAAAGACGAGACAGAGGAGATATGATAGAAACATTTAAATACGTAAAGGGAATCCACAAGGGAGTATATTTAAACGGAAACAAAGTAGCAAAACAAGAGGACATAGTCTTAGATTAGAGGGGCAAAGGTTTAAAAGTAACATCAGGAAGCATTATTTTACTGAGAGGGTGGTGGATACATGGAACAGTCTTCCAGTAGAAGTGGTAGAGGCCAAAACAGTAATTGAATTTAAGCAGGCATGGGATAGACATAAGGCTATCCTAAACAAAAGATAAATCCAGGTAAAGTATCCATGTAATTGGGCGACTAGATGGGCCGAAAGGTTCTTATCTGCCGACATTTTTCTGTTTTTTTTCTATGTCTTACTGAACGCTTTGGCTGTGAAATGTGGAAGCGAAAGGGCAGAGGATTGCTTGATGAAAGGTGCTGTTTCTGCAATATCCACTGTTCGTTTTATTACCACTTTAGTGTTAATGTTTATTGGATTATTTGCTAACTCAGCTCCCCACTACCTGTCCTCACTAATCACCAAATACACCCCAACCCGCTCCCTAAGGTCAAACAGTGACCTGCGTCTAGCTTCTCCCCGCATCACCTCTTCCCATGATAGACTGCAGGATTTCTCACGCGCAGCCCCCACTCTCTGGAACGCTCTCCCTCGTACTGTCAGACTTTCCCCTAAAGACTTTCCTATTCAAGCAAGCCGACCACCCGACTCGCTAATACACTGCACTGCCCCAACCAGCCCAGCGCTCTCCCCTTGCACTCCAGCGCTCTCCCCTTGCACTCCAGCGCTCTCCCCTTGCACTCCAGCGCTCTCCCCTTGCACTCCAGCGCTCTCCCCTTGCACTCCAGCGCTCTCCCCTTGCACTCCAGCGCTCTCCCCTTGCAGTCCTCTCCTCCTGTTTCCACCCCAACCCTTCTAGATTGAGTTCCCACGGGAATAAGGCCCTCATCTCCTCCTCTACCGGATTATCAAATGTTGCTCAATGTATTGTAACCCTGTCTCCCATCATGCTCAAACCTGCGTTAGGCTGGCTGAGCATCATGGGAGCGTTAGTTCCAGAACATCTGGAGGAACCAAGGTCACCGAGCACCAGCTTTAAACCATTCAGCACCTGCAACGTCCGTCTCCACCCGGGTCTGGAAAGGCAGATAAACAGCAGCATAATAATAACAGAAACAAAAGTATTCAAGTATTTGCTGTTGTTTATTTCCCTGTTCAGCGCATCCATGTGCCGCAAAAGGACCTCGCTTTATAGACGGGACCTCACCGCTGGGCGCATCTTTTTGCCCACTCGAGTCATGCTTTGTCACCCTGCCAGGACCTCACTCTTCAATGCATCTTTCTGTACGCTCATGGACCTTGCTATATTGCCCTGCCAGGACCTCCTCACTGCTGGGCGCATCCCTCTGTGCGCACACGGGTCTCGCTTTATCACCCTGCCAGGACCTCCTCAACGCACTGCGCATCCCTCTGCGCGCACAAGGGTCTCGTTTTACCACCGTGCCAGGACCACCTCACCGCATCCCTCTGCGCGCACACGGGTCTTGCTTTATCACCCTGCCAGGACCTCCTCACTGCTCGGCGCATCCCTCTGCGCGCACAAGGGTCTCGCTTTATCATCCTGCCAGGACCTCCTCACCGCATCCCTCTGCGCGCATGAGTCTCTCTTTATCGCCCTGCCAGGACCTCCTCACTGCTCGGCACATCCCTCTGCGCGCACAAGGGTCTCGCTTTATCATCCTGCCAGGACCTCCTCACCGCATCCCTCTGCGCGCATGAGTCTCTCTTTATCGCCCTGCCAGGACCTCCTCACTGCTCGGCACATCCCTCTGCGCGCACAAGGGTCTCGCTTTATCATCCTGCCAGGACCTCCTCACCGCATCCCTCTGCGCGCACAAGAGTCTCTCTTTATCACCCTGCCAGGACCACCTCACTGCTCGGCGCATCCCTCTGCGCGCACAAGGGTCTCGCTTTATCATCCTGCCAGGACCTCCTCACCGCATCCCTCTGCGCGCACAAGAGTCTCTCTTTATCACCCTGCCAGGACCACCTCACTGCTCGGCGCATCCCTCTGCGTGCACAAGGGTCTCGCTTTATCACCCTGCCAGGACCTCCTCACTGCTCAGCGCATCCCTCTGCGCGCACAAGGGTCTCGCTTTATCGCCCTGCCAGGACCTCCTCACAGCATCCCTCTGCGCGCACACGGGTCTCGCTTTATCACCCTGCCAGGACCTCCTCACTGCTCGGCGCATCCCTCTGCGCGCACAAGGGTCTCGCTTTATCATCCTGCCAGGACCTCCTCACCGCATCCCTCTGCGCGCACAAGAGTCTCTCTTTATCACCCTGCCAGGACCACCTCACTGCTCGGCGCATCCCTCTGCGTGCACAAGGGTCTCGCTTTATCGCCCTGCCAGGACCTCCTCACAGCATCCCTCTGCGCGCACAAGAGTCTCTCTTTATCACCCTGCCAGGACCACCTCACTGCTCGGCGCATCCCTCTGCGTGCACAAGGGTCTCGCTTTATCGCCCTGCCAGGACCTCCTCACAGCATCCCTCTGCGCGCACACGGGTCTTGCTTTATCACCCTGCCAGGACCTCCTCACTGCTCGGCGCATCTCTCTGCACGCACAAGGGTCTCGCTTTATCATCCTGCCAGGACCTCCTCACCGCATCCCTCTGCGCGCACACGGGTCTCGCTTTATCACCCTGCCAGGACCTCCTCACTGCTCGGCGCATCCCTCTGCGCGCACAAGGGTCTCGCTTTATCATCCTGCCAGGACCTCCTCACCGCATCCCTCTGCGCGCACAAGAGTCTCTCTTTATCACCCTGCCAGGACCACCTCACTGCTCGGCGCATCCCTCTGCATGCACAAGGGTCTCGCTTTATCGCCCTGCCAGGACCTCCTCACAGCATCCCTCTGCGCGCACACGGGTCTTGCTTTATCACCCTGCCAGGACCTCCTCACTGCTCGGCGCATCTCTCTGCACGCACAAGGGTCTCGCTTTATCATCCTGCCAGGACCTCCTCACCGCATCCCTCTGCGCGCACGAGTCTCTCTTTATCGCCCTGCCAGGACCTCCTCACTGCTCGGCGCATCCCTCTGCGTGCACAAGGGTCTCGCTTTATCGCCCTGCCAGGACCTCCTCACAGCATCCCTCTGCGCGCACACGGGTCTCGCTTTATCACCCTGCCAGGACCTCCTCACTGCTCGGCGCATCCCTCTGCGCGCACACGGGTCTCGCTTTATCGCCCTGCCAGGACCCTGCAGCCGGCGCGCGTACTCTCGCGAGACCCCTTGGCGTCCAGCGGCCTCACGACGCGGTGACTCAGGCCGCTCCTCCCACTCCCGCAGCCTCGCACGAACTCGGCCTTTCACGACCGACGCCCCCGGAGAGCAGCAGAAACCACGCAGGAACGTGGCTCCGCCCACAGCGTGCGCCAAAGCGTGCGTCACGCCCCCCTCCCATCATCTCCACCGCGCGCCATGCTCCGCTCGAAACCCCACCCATCCACTCTCGCCGCTGTGCGCGCAGCGATTGGACACCGCCCCCTCTTGCCTAGCGAAGGGTGCCATTGGCCCCCGCGTGTTTCGCGGGTGGGCGTGGCGCATCATGACTGGCTGAGGAGTGCTGTGAGGAGCCTCTGGTCCGGATCCCCTCAGTGCGGAGCAGCGAGGCGGCATAATGGAGTGGAGCGCCGTGTCTGTCAGCGGCCTGGCCGCCGCCACCGGCCTCACCGGAGCCGCGCTGTACCTGCTGAGCCGGCGGTGAGTGAGAGGGGGGAGGGGCTCAGCTCTGTGTCCTTCGCCGCGTGCGCCTCTCCCCCCCCCCCAGGGCTTTATTCACTAAACTGCGGGTTTGACGCTGCCCGGAGAGGGCGGGGAGGATCTATTTACCTCAGAGACCCCGGTAAATCCCGCTTTATCTGAACATAATCTCCCCGGCGCCTCCTCACCGTCACACGCCCGGTGGGCCGCACATTCCCTTGTCTGGCCCAGGTTTCCCCCGGCGAGCCTGCACCCTGCCGGGCAGCACCTTTCATGTTCCCTGCCTCAGCACCAGCCCTTGTGGGACAACGGGGGGGCGGGGTGGTATTAACCCTTTCCCTTGTGTTGGCACAAAGCAGAGGCTTTATAGCAAAGGGTTTCCCTGAAATGTCACCTCAATAACACCATGGTGTCACCATGGCAACATGGCATCCTGCTGCCCCCCCCCCCCCAACCAATTACCATGTGTCCCTAGGGGCTCCTCCATATATTCAGGGTGTGCGGGTGTCTTTTTAGGGGCTCCTGCATATATTCAGGGTGTGCGGGTGTGTTTTTAGGGGCTCCTCCATATATTCAGGGTGTGGGTGTCTTTTTAGGGGCTCCTGCATATATTCAGGGTGTGCGGGTGTGTTTTTAGGGACTCCTCCATATATTCAGGGTGTGTGGGTGTCATTTTAGGGGCTCCTCCATATATTCAGGGTGTGTGGGTGTCTTTTTAGGGGCTCCTCCATATATTCAGGGTGTGCGGGTGTCTTTTTAGGGACTCCTCCATATATTCAGGGTGTGTGGGTGTCTTTTTAGGGGCTCCTCCATATATTCAGGGTGTGCGGGTGTCTTTTTAGGGGCTCCTCCATATATTCAGGGTGTGCGGGTGTCTTTTTAGGGGCTCCTCCATATATTTAGGGTGTGCGAGTGTCGTGTCGTTTTTAGGGGTTCCTCCATATATTCAGGGTGTGCAGGTGTTTTTAGGGGCTTCTTTCTATATGTTTGGGATTTGTGGTGTCTTTTTAACCCTGTGAGATTTTCTGCATGTCTCCGTTCTGCCTGTGTATGTAGTCTGTCAATGTAATGCTGGTCCATAGAGTGGCTCCAGTAATACAATGTATTCTATTTAAAGCCTTTTATTTATACTAAACACATAAACAACACTGTCGAATAAGAATGTGTGTGTGTGTGTGTGTGTGTGTGTGTGTATATATATCGGTGTGTAAACCTATGGTGTTTTCTAAACACTCGCATGGTTCTTTAAACGAACACATTTTACTGTTAATCTCTTCGCATGTGTATAATATTCTACATTAAAAATGTCCTCTGTTCCTGGACATGCATGTTCTCTTTCCATCTTATATGTAAGTTGTTTCCAGCCCCGCACTCGCTTGCCCTTGTATATGGAAGGACAAGGTAATCTGATGGTACTCTGACCAGGAATGTGGTGTTGCCATTTCACTAACCCTTTCACTTTCTGTGCGATGTCCTATGTATAACGCACCTGAAAATACAGATGCAAACGTCGTTTCTAGGAGAGTCCTAACACTGATCCATTAGCTTTGGATACATATGGCTCACTGACAAACGGGGTCATCCATTGGAAAAGCAGTGGTTTTGCTGCGGTGAGTTCACTAGCGAGGGAGCTGCCACCGTAGTTCACCGTATATCTCACCAGTGTTGTACAGTACATCTCTTCGCATAGGATTAAAGGAACACTTCATCCATCCTCACTACTTTAGTGTTTTAAAGTGGTCAGAAGTGTGCAGTGCGGACCTGCCCAATTATTTAAGGGCAAAAAAGGGTCTGTATCGGATGGATCGCTATAGAGATGGAAATCATAGTTTCTGTTGTACTTTAGGTTCTTCCAGTTGAAGTTGCCGGCTGTTTTCACTGAAGTTTGTGTCGGAGGTGTATGGAGATCCCAGGAAGATGAGGCACTCCAGGTGTTGTGTACACGGGTCTTTATTGGAATGGGGATAAAATAAACCCTTAAGGGCTGAAATGTCACCTTGATTTTTACCTCAATTCCAATAAAGATCCGTGTATGCTACACCAGGACTGCATCGCATCTTTCTGGAATTTGTGTCGTGGGCATAGCGGGGCCCTGTGGGAGAGGCCCTGTGGGAGAGCACCATTGTGCAAGGATGGGGCTCTCTTAGCTCGACTTTAAGCGCTTGTTCTCTATGGAGATCGTCACGTTAAAATCTCAATCATATTCACTGGTGTAACAATGGTAATTGGAGAGTTGTCGCATTTCACTTTCTATGTAAGATTAATGGTGGTAATGTTGTTCAACGGAACTTGATCTGTCATTAGATTGTCCTTCTCTGGATAACTGACATTCACCGTAGTTGGAACAACAGTGAACATCAGCTCTTTGTGAATTACACTTCAATCTGTTTTTAAAAGGTCATGGATTATGGATAGTCCCCTCACTCCCATGTTGGCCTGATCCGTCAGGGCTTCCCTCTGCCCAGGAGACTGTCGATCACTGGATTGCTTTCCCAGGGTTTAGTTGTACAGCTGTGTATTGCTGACCTGCCAATTTCACTCAGGGTTGAGCAGGTGTGTTTCTAGGGGCTCCTCCATATATTCAGGGTGTGCACGTCTTTTTTAGTGGCTCCTCCATATATCCAGCGTGTGCACGTCTTTTTTAGGGGCTCCTCCATATATTCAGGGTGCTGGGTGTCTCTTTAGGGGTTCCTCCATATATTCAGGATGTGTGGGTGTCTCTTTAGGGGTTCCTCCATATATTCAGGGTGTGTGGGTGTCTTTTCAGGGTCTCCGCCATATATTCAAGGTGTGCGTGTGTCTATAGGGACTTTTCCATATATTCAGGGTGTGCAGGTGTCATTTTAGGGGTTCCTTCATATATTAAGGGTGTGTGGGTGTCTCTTTAGGGGTTCCATCATATATTCAGGGTTTGCGGGTGTCTTTTTAGGGGCTCCTCCATATATTCAGGGTGTGCGGTTGTCTTTTTTGGGGTTCCTTCATATATTCAGGGTTTGCGGGTGTATAACTGAGTACAATAATACTCCCAGCAGCGAATTTGTAAACTATAATAAATGTTGTTCTCTTGTTCTAAAATGTTATATTTTTATTGACCTAAGTGGACCCGATGCCTCGCGACATCAGGTTGGCAGGACAGTTGAGTGTTGAACGTGGCAGCAAACCTTCCTGTATTGAAAGTATTATCTGTTTAGTTATTTAAAATTCTGCAGAGAATGTTCTTTGCTTTTTAATGACACCTTTTTGCATTTTACGGTTTGCAGCTACAGGAAGGAGTTCTACCCAAACAAGAGTTTAAACCATTTGGGATTTGCCTATATCCCATTTAAATCCCTGCCCACCAGGTGCTTGTAGTGCTGTGCTCAACTGCTAGATCTTCAATCAGATAAGTGTATGTAGGGAATAAGCCATTAACATAATCTGCAGAGAAGCAAAGACTGCAGAACGTTTCAATAAGTTTACACCATTCTAGCAAGATATGATTCCAAGGTAAACTGTTAATGTTTCACAGGATAAAATGCTGTTTTTATGTACTATTTCTTGCAGCGTTATAGCTTTGCATGTTTAGGCCTGTGTTTTATATAGTTCCAAAGCTTTTCTCGTACCTACCACGAGGGCGTCAAAGCATCTATGGTCCTTCAGGTGTCTCCATGATCTTCTCTATTATCAATACAACTTGCCAAAAAGATGTTGCCCTTGGCTCCCCCACATATGTAACTGTGTCTGTTTTGTCTGCCACAGCACGGCCTGGTAATGTATATCACGTTTTCCTCTGCCAGGCTTCAGAGGTGGCCCTTGTGGAGCTCCTGTTACCCAGCAGGGACTCGCCGTACAAATAGGCAAGGAGACACATTGCATTGAGATGCAACTTGGTCATTGTTGAAGGTGCAAAAATGAGTGTCTATAGCAGAACTCCCATGCTTTAGCAGACCCCGCATATTTATAACCTTTCTACTGGTATTTTACAAATCCTAAAATAATATTGCAGATGTTTTACTATACTGCAGCAAATTCTGCCCAGACTGAGATTGGATGTGATATCTGACTTGGGTCCCTTCAGAGTAAACGTACCCTGTATATAGGCGCCTATAAGGGGAAACGGCATATACGTAAAATAGACGCATTGTGCATGAAAGCCCTTTACGTTTGCTAATTTGAGCCAGTATCTTCAGTTTTGACCCTTGCGGCTGCTGTTCTTGCAATTCAGTCGTAGAGAATCCTGGGGAATGTAGTCCAGACTTCAGCAGCATGTTTGGCCAAAGTTTTATTTTGCTATTGTCATTGTAGCTGCAACTGTATGTCCATTATTCTGTCACATCAGAAAGGAATAGTAGCATCCTCTGGCTTGTGCATACTTACAATTAGAGCTGTGCAATTAATCGCAATCACAAAAAAATCGCGATTTAAGCACATGCAATTTCTAAACCGCATAAGGCTGCAATTTTATCCATTTTAGGGCTGTGGAAATTAACGTGTTCGGCTCCCTGTAAGCTTCCGGCGGCATGGAGCTTTGGGCGCTCGCAGGGGGAACCACGTGTACAGATGCGTTCTCGCGGCTCGTCACGTGGTTCCCCCAGGTGAGCGTCCAAGCTCCATGTCGCCGGAAGCTCACAAGGAGCCGAACACGCGGCGCATGTCCGTGAGCTGGGGGCAGCATGTCCGTGAGCGAATTGCAAATGAAATCGCAGTATTCATTCAAAAAAACCACTGTTTATTTTGTCCATATTGCACAGTCCTACTTACAATGCATTAGTGCTAGAATGGAAGTGGCTCCTGCCAATACGTTGGTTCAAGATTATAAATGTGGGTCTGTCCATTGACTCCTGTATTGTACATATTCGCTTATCATAATTTTGTGTCCGGCACTCATTAATTGCGTTGTCTTTCTCTGACAGGAGGCGGCCTTCCCACCTGGATGTGAATTGCTGGTTCTGCAATCAAAATACCGTTGTACCTTATGGTAATCGGAACTGCTGGGATTGCCCAAACTGTGAGCAGTACAATGGCTTCCAGGAGGTAAGCTCAGGACAGCAGCATCAGTAACCACACAATTTCCTACTTAACCACAATTATCATTAGCACATCACCAGCTGCCTCTTTACAAAGACTTTGAGTCAACATTGATGTTGAGGATTTATCCCAAATAGATTTGTTATACAACCCATGAGTGCCTTCATTTTTATATACATTACAACCACTCGTCGGCAGTGCGGCTCAGGATATAACTCCATGAAGGTGTGGGCACAGAAAATCACACTTTTGAGTTCATGAATGCACATAGGAATGGCCAGAGGGGTGTGTGTGTGTGTTGTATTACTTTATTTATATAGCGCCAGCATATTCCGCAGCGCTGAACAATGGGCACAATATAGACAGGGTTACAATACACGGAGACTGAACAACATTTGATAAACCAGTACAGGAGGAAACAAGGGCCCTATTGCCGTGGGAACTTACCATCTAGAAGGGTTGGGGGTGGAATCAAATATTCAGTAATAAGGAAGAAATTGCAAAGCTATGAACCACGGAGTTACTCTTCATAAATCCATAAACCATTAAATGCCTAACTAAAAACCTAAAGGGACACTCTACTCATCCTGACCACTTTTATAGTCTTAGATGTGAGGAGTGCCCCCCTGCCGCTGCATTGATATGGGTGAAGTGAAGGAGTTTCCTCCACCCCAGCAGCCAGGATTTTTGAATTTCCCAGCTGCCGGTCACCAGATCGGTTATTAGTGATGTCACACACAGAGCGGCCGACATCACCCTCTGAGACCAATCGCTGTTGCAAGCATTCTCAGAGAGGCTGCGATGGACCGGATCTGCTCATGCAGCTCAGACTCCTCGTTCTGTGCAAGCGCTACGGAACCTGCGTACGCAAAGTGCACGAGTCCCATAGTGCTGCACAATTTGCAGTTCCTACTTTTACGCAAGGTGCGCAGAACTATTTCAGGGACTTCCAGGTTCGGAAGTACCTGAGCTATTTTTCAATAGTATATCCCTTTCAGGTTTATTTCTGTGTATGTATATTTAGCATTTCCTTTTCTCTTTTTCCTCTGTAGAATGGAGACTACAACAAGCCTATCCCTGCACAGCACAGTGAACATTTAAACCATGTAGTATCTGGGAGCAGCAGAATCCCTGACATGATTAAGCCCCAGCAATGGGTCAATTGTCAGATGCTGCTCTGCAAAAAATGCAACAATAACCAAACCACCAAAATCAAGCAGCTGTCATCCTTCGAGGCCAGGGACGAGGTAGGCATCGTTCTGCAAGGGCTTAAGTCTCTGGTTGTAGATGTTATTCTGCCTGAGCAATGAACATGTCCAAAGGAACCGTGCGGTATTAATATTTCATAGGATTTGTGGTTGCCAGCAGTTGTACATTGCATGATACTCGCTGCTGAGACAGCCACCAGTCTAATGGATGTTCGGAAGAATGAGCTTGGCTACAAATTACAGTATAAAACCATCTACATCTGATAGTTCTAGCAATCAATAAATGTATTTTCCCGTATATCTTTGGGCAATCAGGAGGTATGAATTATTCAATGGTCCAAGCACATCACAACTTGAAGCCTCAAGTAAAACTGAACCCGTGTTTCACTGGCTCGCAAGAGACCCAAAATAACACGTGCATAGATATTTTTTACATTTTAAATCAAGAGCTTCCTCTGTTACAGAACAGCTGCTCTGTTCAGTTGAATTGGCTTCTCGGCACCAAGTAGCAGCTGCAAAACAACTGATGCCTTGCAGCTGCATGGAATAAAACATTTGTTCTGTCCTTACGCAGAGGCCTGTAGCTAGTGGCCCTTCAGTAGTTCAGCTAATAGTCCCTCTTGTGTTTCTTCAAGGTCATATGTATGGCTGTGATAGATGGGAGTATTTCTAAGATGTCTTCTACAGGCTTTAACTGTACACTTTACTGGTGAAATGCAGTCACAGTGTGTAGTTAAGATGTATAATTCGCAAAAAATATTTGCAATAAGTCACGATCCATTCATTTTTAATATGGCCGTACTTAAATCATATCTTGGTAACCACTATTATCTCCCCTCTGGATTGCTGGCCAGTCTTCATATAATAGTTTACACCCTGCAGAGAAGCACGCTATAGTTTGTGCCCGTAGTTAGATCTGGACAAAACTAAGGTCTATTTCAGTTTTACTTCTGCAGCTGTCGAAATCTTTGCTATATTTTTTTTTTCTCAAAAAAAAAAAAAATATCTGTCAAACTTGCATCCTCCCAAATGTTAATACATACCATTCCTTGAAGTCTTCTACTGCAATAGATGGCTAGAGAATCATCATAGTTGTAGTTCAGAAACGTATGAGGGATTAGTTTGACAGGGCTGGTCTAAACAGATCACCCAGCCCTAGTTTGGATTTCCCTCTATCACCATGATTTTAATTACTTCCTGAACCACATGCGTTTTTGCATTGCAGGGGAGCACTTGAATGTGCTGACCAATCCGTAGGTAGAAGCTACATTCCCTGGGAAATGACAACCCAATCTTTAAGGCCTGTACATTGTATTTGGAAGCAAATTCTTGTTCAGCCGCACCCGATGACGGCTACAACGTCTCAGTTGGGTGTTTGGTTTAGAGGTTTTTGTGATGTTTTAAGGGGAGCCAGATCTTGCACGCTTTACTCAATGCATGCCTATTTTCTCACATGCTAATTGACAGCCAAACAAGTGCTTCTCGGGAGTGAATGATCTGGTCATGGTAATTTTCTTTCTACTTCTGATCCGTTTCTTTCCTTCTCTGTAGGATCAGTATGATGAGGAGATTGAGGTGTACAAGCATCACTTGGAGCAGACCTACAAGTTATGCCGGCCGTGCCAAGCTGCAGTAGAGTATTATATCAAACACCAGAATCGGCAGCTGCGGGCTCTGTTACTTGACCACCACCTCAAGCGCAGGGAGTTAAATAAATACAATATACAGGTGAGCGATGTGTGGCTGCTGGAAATGATTGTGCAGGTATCTGGTTTTAATGGGAGACTTAAAAGGATATTCGTCTGAAGGCAAGGAAAATAAAACCCTATTAAATGCACATTTATCAGTCTGATTATAAAAATCTAGATTAGAGCAACTCCTTGTGTACAGAATTTTTCAGTTGTTGGGTAACTTTAAGGTGCTTTGTGTTGAAATACAATTGAGTAGTGTTTGTAATTTATACTTTTTTCTTTTGCAGAGTTTTGGATCTTCATCCAGCCGAGCCCCGCTGCATGTCATCATCCTTCGCTTTTTAGCCTTCTTGAGCTGTACGTTCTTGCTCTCCCTGGCTGTCTTGGGCTCCGGAGACCTCTTCTCCAGTATTCAAGAGACTGTAAATTCTTCGCTTGCACAACCTCCAAACCAATCTCGTGTCACTTTTGAGCACGTAGGAGACCGTACATTCTGGATAAAGCTTTTGGATGTTGTACCTCACGAGACATTCGAAAAACTGAATGTCGCCTGGAGATATGGCCAGACACACCAGATCGAGATGGTGTTGCTTGGCCTTGCGGCTTGCATTTTTGCCATCATTCTTGCAGGTCGTGTCAGGTCAGTTTCTACATTTTTTTGGGTATGAGTTCTTTATTTGGGTAATTCGCAACTCCTTTCAATAAAGCAGTGATCTCAAACACCAGGCCCCCTCAATGTTGCTGAACTACAACTCCCATGATTCTCTGGCCATGTATTGCATTCACAGAAGTCTGGGAATTGTAGACCTCAACATCTGAGGGGTGGGAAGAGTTTGAGATCCCTAGAACATGTAATGATTATCTGTGTTAACACTTTTTCAATTTTGTGTTGAAATTATGATCCCTATTCAATATTCTGAATTTTTATAGAATAGCCATTTAGCCGTCTATAAAATGTTATTACTTAATACAATCTTGGTATTTGAAGGATAATGTCAACATCGTCAGCCTTTGCTAGAATCCAATCTAGGAGCGTTATAGACATAAATGTGTTAATTTCTAAAGCCAGCTATAAAGTGGCTTAGCCAGATGAAAGCCGTGAAGCTGGTCTGTGGCGTCTGATCCTTTCATAACCACCTGCCTGAGGCATCTACATCAAAGCAAAACCTGCAACAGAATAGCCTAGTTTAGCGGATAATCAGAAAAACTATATTGATCTTCCCAGAATGTCTTGGAGATCAATAACTTGCATCCAAATAAAGTTTCTTTTTATAGGGGGTATTCACACAGCGCTGTAGTTCTAGTTGTTGCAACGGCGACAAACGTTTGGCGATGCCAAGAGATCAATCAGGCGCGTGAGAAAGTGTATTGATGTAGCTATTCCTTACGCCGTCCAAGTTTTCTTCTTGGGAAACTTACCGTCGTCGCAATTCACCAATGGTAACCTTACGGTGCTTCATGAAAAACCTCCATAGTTTCAATCCGTAGGAAACACAATGTCCAGAGCATAAAAACTAAACACAAACATTAATTTAAAAACAAATTGGTCCCATTTACATATTCAGGAGCCAGATTTCTGGACCAATACTTGTTTCTGTAGACCACTATAGGTGGTCTCCCGGTTACTTCTAAAATTTTACAAAACAAAAAACCTAACCTGGGCACAAACAGGATGGTAGCAAATGACATTCACTAGCACCTCTGAATAGATGGGTAGATGTGATATATTGTAACCAGCTGTGGCCCAGTCTTCCTCTCAGACTGCAGGCAGCCACCAGCAGGTGGAGCCAGATACACTCTCTACCTGAAATACTGGATTCATAGGGCACTGAATCAGCCTGCAGGGAGGTGGAGAGGCATGTGTGGCAATATTGTAACTTTTCAGTGATCAGTTAATGTCACGGCAAAAAAGTAACTGAGGAATTTTTTATCTTTTCCCATATTCTAGTAGTTTGTTTTTTGTTAAATGTGGCAACATTCTTCTCACTAAACCAGTTCATCTGTTTTGTCTGTCTGTGCAGGTTGCGCCGGGTCGATGCTTTTGCCTCTTTTTTGTGGCTGCTAGTCGCCTGCTTGTACCTGAGCGAGAGATACCTGGTAACTGAATCATTCAGTTGGCTGGACACGGTTAAACTTGGCACCACAACCTTATGCTGTCTGGCTGGATTCACCTCGGCTTTCGCCACACGCAAAGCTGCAGTTCAACAGAAGCCTCGACCGAGAAGGTCAGAACCAGAGCAGTGAACACTGGGGCCGGAATTTCCTCGTCCCGCTTATCAGAAGTTCAGTTTCATCTGTCCCTCTCTGTACCTCATCGTCTTCACAACTCTCTTCCTCTCTCCATGCTTCTGTTAAGAGTCTGTCTCTTAGGTTTAGGGCAGAGTTTAAACCTGTTTACGATAAGGTATAAGGTTAGAATTAAGAAACCTGGAATGTAAACCTTTTTTAGAAGCTCCATTTTCTAAGGGATGTCACTGGTGAAAATCATTGTGTGAATTATTTTATTTTTCTCTTTCACCTTGAAGTAAATCATGATGTGTAAAAGTAATGAAGTTTGCTCATCAGGCATACATCCATTCTGTAATTAGCTGTAGAGCAGTGGCGCCCAAGCCCGGCCCTCCAGATGTTTTGAAAGTACATGTCCCATGATGCTCTTTTGACCTAATGAGTGGCTGAGCATCATGGGGAAGTGTAGTTCTGGAACATCTGGAGGACCAAGGTTGGACACTGCTGGTGTAGTGTTGTTCAGGTACCGCTGCTGTTTGCCAAAATTGCAGGTGGCACAATTCTAGAAAACACCGGGGTTTCATAAACGTTAGATCCAAAAATTTTCAGACGTTTCACCGTGCAGCTTCTGACATGGTTTAGATTTAACCCCCTTGACTGATCAGGTTTACATGATCAGCGGTAGCAGACACAGCAGCCCAAGGTCTTAACACGTTCTGCTGTATCCTTGCAAAAGAAATTAATTTATTTTAAATGAATTTCGATTGCATTCGTGCTTCAGATCATTTCCTAAAGGTTTAGCGCTGGAGGCATGAAGCCCGAGGTGATATCACTACTTTTAATACCAATGGGAATGCGTCTGAATGACGTCTCCCCAGCTGATCCTGCACGAAGACCGAGGTTGCAGTAACTCCATTTGGCCAGTAAAAAAATAGCTTATTGCAGTAAGGAATACATTGGGAACATTCCCAAATATTTCTTGCTGTAGAATTTATAAACTATTGTCCCCAAAAAATTACTGGTTTCTGACAGTGTATTTTTGGAAAAACTCTCTAATGAAGAGGTTAACCCCTATGAAACATCATATTTCAGAGCTGCAACACGGGGGATTTGTGCAACTTTACCCGAATAACCCGCTTAGTTTCTAAGACTACTAATGTGAATATTTACACTTCTTGACAACCTTGCCAAGTGGTTTTTATTTTTTGCGGCATAATGCCTATTTTAAGCACTACAAAGATCAGTACTCACAACTACAACATATAGGTTGTGGTAGAGCACTGTCTGTAAGTCATGTGTTATGCACAGGTAGTTCATGTATTTGTCTCAATCATGGGGGCCATTATACAGACTTATTTCTACTCCATGTTGATGTTTGCATAAAGAGCATTAATGATCATGCACGTAGGAACCGGTGCTATATTTATAACGGCTGAGGTGCAGGCGTAGTGCACCACAGCTATGTCAATACGTATTTATGGTCGTAATTTTGCCTTTTGTTTGAATTATGTAAACGCACTATTCTGGGTGTTGATTTTTGGGGAGGGGGGGGGTTGAGGGTTGGGTTTGTATTGGTGATGACAGAACACTATTTTTACACTTTGATTTTTTTTTATTTTTTTTTTACCTTCGATAGTGAGCACAAATAATGATATAATCAACGTGTAAACCCTGTATCGTGTGTAGTCCTGTAGTGTCTTTTTATAATAGTGTAGGTTTAATCTATTGATGTGCTGTGAAGGACTGACTTTTTTTTAAATCCGGTATTCTGGAATAAATAATGTGGATCTTGACATGGTATTGATGCACCACAAGGAAACGTATCGCCAAGAACTGTTATGTACAGGGTCCATGTCATAGACCAACAACTGTATCTTTTCAATCTCAAGTTTTGCGCAAACTGTATTTTTGTAAAGGCCAGGAAGCAGTTGCGTATACTCATCCATTCCCGGTGTCCCTTGTTTTCGTCGGGTACTTTGTCACAGATCAGCATTGATTTAATAGTTCTTAAAGTTTTGTTGCGGTTGTGAATGAAAACACTTGGTTCTGTCGACCTACACATGTTGGATGCGCTTTAATACCGCATGTGTTCGCTGCATTTTATTTTTAGGCAAATATCTTTTATACAGATTAGTGCAATGGGAAATGAGAACATTGGGAGCCAGGGGCTGCCTGGATTTGTCAAGCCCTGATCTACAGGCACACGCTAATTAGGATGGGTCTGAAACGGAGCACAAGGAATACTCCATCTCATGACGAAACATGAGCTGGTTACTGCAAACAAGTGCCACCTTGGAAGAGGGCAATGTTATTTATTTATTCTTTTTAAATTGGTGATTTCTCAGCCAGACCTGTCTACTGATTGTGTGTATCTACCTCAAACAGTCATCTTTTAGGTTTACTGGATGCTGGAGTCCCTTTCAAACAGTAGGACATCTATAGGAGTAAAGTCTGGGTGTTTTTTCTTAAATTTATTTTTATGAGCGTGCAGTGCTTACTCTTGCCTCATGTCTTTAAAAATAAAAAAAAGTCTGGTCTACAAAGTGAGGGCAGAAATTGATGTCTTTTCATACACTTGCCTTTTTTATTATCGTGACCTTTTAATAATTTTTTTCTTATACGATGCGCTAAGGAAGGGGGTGTTTATTCAGTAAGAGCAAGTATTTCACAAAAATAAAATGCAAAATGCGTCGGAAGCTTTGCAGCGCATCGTCTCCTGTTGCTCATTGGATATTACTTTTGTGACATGTCGGTGTTTGTCAGCGTTTCAGCACTGGTGATTTTCATTGGTATGTCTGCCTGGAGTGTCCTCGGGTGCAAATTGGCTCCTCCGAGTTCGCAATTAAATATCACATAAATATGGTTTGCTAAAAATCCAGCTTCTGGGAGATATTCCAGTGTTGCGTAAAGTGATTCACACTTATTGTGCCATTTGCTTTTACTTTTTTTTTTTTTTTTTTCTTGAATGCGGGGAAAGGTATTTTAATGACCATAAAATGAATATATTTTTGTGTACAACTGTAAGACCACCCCTACGTTCCATCTCCCATGTATTTTTGAGGCAGAGAGAAACTGACGTCAGTAGGTAAAGCCACAAGCTTTAGAACGGCGTTGGTTCTCCAAATGTTTTGGAACTACGTTTCCCTCCATGAGACTCGGCCAAGTTAATAAAAAGTTGGGCATCATGGGAAATGTAGTCCTGAAACATCTGGAGGGCCAAGGCGGCTGAGATCTGAGACGCTGCGCTCTAATCAAGACTGACCGGGTTATTCAGAGAGAGGTGATAAGCAGGAGAAGACTGGAGAATGGAAAATTCTAGGTCAAAATAGCTGATTTGGAAAATGAGATGCATGGGAGAATTTTTCTGGTTTGGCTATTTTGACGTAGAATTTTCACTTTTCCAGTCATTCTACTGCTTTTCACCACTCTGAATAACCCTGAAAGTGGTCGTATTGAGATCAGATCGCAGTGAGTGATGCAGGAACGAGAGGACCAAGCAGAGGTTTGCTTTACTATAACAGAGCAAAATATTCTAAATGAAAATCCAGCTAATGCCAACAGAGACCTATTATGTGGCGCCAGCGTGTATTCCATGAACGAAAGAGGAGCAGGCGCTCTAATGCTGGATGATTATTAGGACAGTAATGCTTCGGCCGTTCCCAAGCTGACTAGACGCCATACTAAACTGCTCACATTGTGTTGCTGGGCGCGCATTCGGGTTTCTCGTTACTGTTGCTTGACAATAAGTAGGCAGCAAGCTGATATTTGGATTTATCATGTTCTTTGTGTGTAAGAATTGGGTAAAACATGTCAAAAATACTGACATTCGTTTTTATAGTGGAGCGATTGGCAGAACATCAGAAAATTGACCCTCGTGCCCCATTCTTCCACATCAAACGTGTTGCTTTAGATCCGTAATGACCGGCCTCTTCAGAGGTTTTTCAGTTCAGACTCCTTGATGCTGGGTTGCATTGTAACACCTAGGATGCCGAGGCTGGCCATTACAGCACTTTACTGACACCTTGTAATGCCCATTTACTTTGTTTTTTCTTTGCATGCATTCGGGGCAGTGAAAGGCGTAACATACCCTGCTTCATTATAGAGCGGAAACAGGATCCTGTGCTTTTCCCTACATTTGCTTGGTGAATGTGATTGCTGGAGCAGCTGCCTTGATCGCTGTGACTGTGCTGTCATTTTGCTTTGTCTTGTATTTCCCATGTCCCCTCTCGCCTCTTTGCCGATGCAGCTGTTGGTCTGTGATGTGCTTTCCTCGCCGGCCTCCCTGTATGCTCACCATTCTTTCCATGGCTGTGATCAACCTACTGATGTGTACGTCCTCCATTGTTATTGTAAACCAGTGTTAATTTCATTTTACAATTTAAATAATGTATTTTCTGGAAGTCATGGCATTTTAAATTATTGGTTCCTGTTTCCAATAAATGGCCATAGAGCCCGTTACATGAAACCAAAAACGCCTCTTACCTCTGCTTTCATGTCAGATGCATCAAACACACAACATACATAGGGGTGTTGTACAAGGCTACCTGCCCTCTTCAAAGCCTAGCGTTTAAAGAGGAACGCTCCCCTCGGAGGTAAGGGCACATTGTAATGTTTGTATAGGATTGGGAGGGGGGTGAGTTTCTTGATCCCGCAGCATGCAAGGCCGAGGATCGCTGCTTCTCCAATAATCCCAAAATCTCATCAAATCCTGTTGATTTAAAGGGGTTCTCTGTGTCACGGCAGACACAACCATAACCTTTAAATTCTAAATGATTCCTCCCCGTCATGTACGCCAGTGGTCCCCAACCCTGTCCCTCAGGGCCCACTAACAGGCCAGATTTTAAGGATTACCTTGGAGAAATGCAGACTGAATCCTTCAATTACTGAACAGCAAATCATATCACCTGTGCTGTGCTTCAGATATCTGGCAAACCTGGCCTGTTAGTGGGCCCTGAGGACCAGGGTTGTGGATCACTGATATATGCAATAGGGATTATTCACGAAGCGACGGTGTTGCTGCACCAACAAATGCTGTTTATTCACAAAACTAGAATCCAAAGAGCTGCAGAAGCTTCTCCGGTCATTCTTTGGATCTCTGGTGCAACACTGGTGCTTTTTGAATGACCTTATGCCACAAGTGGGTCTGATTCACATGAACAAATGGATAGGTTTAACTGAAACATTGTATCATGTGTCAAATATATACCTAGATCTTCAGTATAGCTCTTTACGTTCACTTATTTTCCCCAGTTCCCCTCACGCACTCCTCCCCCCCCCCCCCCCATGCTTTTATGCTTTTGGGAGGATGCAGTCTATAGCTTGAAGCCCTTTACATCCGTCCACATAATCTGAACAGTTTTTTTAGATGCTATGCCGCTCCCAAAACTTTCTAACGGACCAGATATCCTTAAGACTAATCGGAAAGACAAAATAATAACATACGGAATGCGTTTTTGGAAAGACAGGGGGGGGGGCCTCCTACCATCCATGTGATTGCTTTGATTTCCTTCCCTTTTTGACATTCCTGTGTGTGATCCTTTCACTTGCATTCTGCTGTGTTTCCACTCCTTCTCCTTTCACGTTGGATCAAGGGGGGCTGGAATGAAACCTTTTTCAGGGGTTTGGAGCCCCTGATAGTCTGCCCCTTTTTCAGAAATTCAAGCACCGTAAGAAAGTGTGCGAGACTGGGCATACCCCCCCCCCCTCCCCCCAGGGAATCTTTCCCGAAGGTCTGGTCACAGGACCCATAAAAGACACTGGTCACATCACTGCATTGACCCCAAAAGTGATTGCAAAGAAATGAAGACCTAAAGACAATATCTTTTGCCATACAACTCCATGACGCTAGATCGCCGATGTGTGACCCGGGTGGGTACTAAAACGAGAGATGCTGCGGCATTGGTTTGTTTGATGGAAACAATCTTGTAAGAATCGTGATTGGGTGGATTGGATGCACCATCGCCAAAGCCAACATTCAAGACGCTCCAACCAAACAGGCTCACGTCGCTGGAGTAATCGTGGGTCTGATATGCACCAAACTAAATGAGGGCAGGAAAGTGACCAAATTACCCTCTGTTTAAACATCGCAGAATAAATGCCCGAGAATCCATCGGTTAAGGATCCCAGTCAGTGTATAACTTCCCACGTCTGCATCGCCACGGACGGTGAGGTATTCAAATGTCATTTCACTTTTAAACACGTGGTCGACAGGTGGACTCCTTATGATTTACACGGGGTTAATCGCACAGTGTTTGCTGATGCTGCAATGGGGACAAAGGATGGCGCTTCACAATGGAGACAGCCAAACAGTGACAGGAGAAGCTTCACTGAAGATTCTCCTATCGCTGTTTGGATATCTCCATTGTGAAGCGTTGGTGTTTGTTGCTGTTGCAACATCAGCAAACACTGTTTTCTTAATTGTCCCCCCTATGTAATGGTTTCTTTTGCTGCTGACCTCTACTTCACTGTCTCATTAACACCTAAACACCTTAGAGTAATGGGAGCTCTGGTTTTATAAACGTCTCTTGACAAACGTGTGGATTTTATTTTGTGTTGACCTGAAAATAACACTTCTAACCGGTTTTCCTTATTCGATGCCTGCTGAATCCAGTCTGGGAGAATCGGTCTTTACCAGGGATCTCAAACTCTGAACTACAACTCCCACGATTCCCTGGCTATCTATTATATTGGAGGATTTCTGGGAATTGTATGCCATCAACATCCGGGGGGGGGGGGGGTTTGAGATCCCTGATCTTGAGCTACATGGTTGCCCTTCAGTAGCATAGTTTTCAACGTCCTGCATGCGTATGAACAAAGACTCCAGGCATGAGCAAACACAAAAAATGCATGTGTGTTTTTGATGTGTTGGTGGGTTGTTTGGGTCTCTTTTCTGGACGTTGAACATTATGATCTGATCTGGTTCTGGGCCCGGTTCTTAGATTTCTGATAACGATGTTTGCCATAGATTGTCGTTGCGTGCATTGCTGTATTTCACCCATTTTCGGTTATAGATTATATGTTCCCGTCCAGCTTTACGGAGGCAAACAAATAGGAATACATCAGACCCGTATAAGCTTTTGACAAGGAACGTGTGGTACATCAGCCGCAGCTTAGTGCTTGTAAGATGCTTAAAGTTACATTCACCGTCTCTCGGTCTCCCAGGTATTGGCACTTCCTGACGTTCCCGTAGCTTTGTTACATGTATTACAGGTTACTCCTTTTTTGTTTTTCTGCTTTCAGGCCGGCTTCACCCTTTTCTCCCTTCCCTCCAGCAGATTTATTTCCAACAACGGAGTCGCTAAGTTTGGAACGGCGACCGGGGGCTCCGGGATGTCTGACTTTCTATCTCCCCTCCTGTCTGTCCCACCGGGTCTATTGCAACTGATAAACCAGCGAATGCACCGCTCAAAGAGTAAGGAATACCAGTACTCCCTGCCGGGACGCCTCAGCAAGGTCCTTTCCCTGGGTACTATACCAACGTTTTCACGGACAGGTAATGGGACAACCAAAGCAAGCAGGGGTGGCGGGAACTACTCATGTCAGGCCTGACCTGGATATGACCTCCCTGGCCACAGACTAATATATATATATATTAATCATTTTTCATTATTTTAAATATGTAATGTGTGTGTGTATGATCCGAAATTGTTGACTCCCCAGACATTTTTCCAGAAAACCAAGTAACACATGTTTATTCCCTTTGTGTGTATTAAAACAAAACAAAAAAAGGAGGAAAAAAAAAGCAAATTGGACATGTCACAAAATTCTTGGCACCCTTCACTTAATATTTGGTTGCACACCCTTTGGGAAAAAATAACTGAAATCAGTGGCTTCCTAACCATCAATAAGCTTCTTACACCTCTCACCCAGAATTTTGGACCACGCTTTCTTTGCAAACTGCTCCAGGTCTCTTGTTGGGAAAAGGCACCCTTCCAATAGCAATTTTAAGATCTCTCCACAGGTGTTCAATGGGATTTAGATCTGGACTCATTGCTGGCCACTTCAGAACTCTCCAGCGCCTTGTTGCCATCCATTTCTGGGTGCTTTTTTGACATATGTTTGGGGTCATTGTCCTGCTGGAAGACCCAAGATCTCGGACGCAAACCCAGCTTTCTGACACTGGGCTCTACAGTGCGACCCAAAATCCTTTAGTAATCCTCAGATTTCATGATGCCTTGCACACATTCAAGGCACAGAGTGCCAGAGGCAGCAAAACGACCCCAAAACATCATTGAACCTCCACCATATTTCACTGTAGGTACTGTGTTCTTTTCTTTGTAGGCCTCCTTCTGTTTTCGGTAAACAGTAGAATGATGTGCTTTACCAAAAATCTGTCCACAAGATGTTTTCCCAGAAGGATTTTGACTTACTCAAGTACATTTTGGCAAACTGTAGTCTTGATTTTTTTATGTCTGTGTCAGCAGTGGGGTCCTCCTGGGTCTCCTGCCATAGCGTTTCATTTCATTTAAATATCGACGGATAGTACGCGCTGACACTGATGCTCCCTGAGCCTGCAGGACAGCTTGAATTTCTTTGGAACTTGTTTGGGGCTGCTTATCCACCATCCAGACTATCCTGCGTTGCAACCTTTCATCAATTTTTCTCTTCCTTCCACGTCCGGAGAGGTTAGCTACAGTGCCATGGGTTGCAAACTTCTTGATGATGTTGCGCACTGTGGACAAAGGAAAATCTAGATCTCTGGAGATGGACTTGTAACCTTAAGATTGTTGATATTTTTCCACAATTTTGGTTCTCAAGTCCTCAGACAGTTCTCTTCTCCTCTTTCTGTTGTCCATGCTTAGTGTGGCACACACACACACCATGCAAAGACTAAGTGAACGTCTCTCCTTTTTATCTGCTTTCAGGTGTGATTTTTTTTATATTGCCCACACCTGTTACTTGTCCCAGGTGAGTTTACAGGAGCATCACATGCTTGAAACAATCTTATTTATCCACAATTTTGAAAGGGTGCCAAGAATTTTGTCCAGCCCATTTTTGGAGTTTTGTGACATTCTATCCAATTTGCTTTTTTCCTCCAATACACACAAAGGGAATAAACGTGTTACTGCAATACTTTTCTGTGAGAAATACTTTATTTTCTGGAAAAATGTCTGGGGTGCCAACAATTTCGGCCATGACTGTATATATAGATATATGTATATATCTATCTATTGGCATTTGATGAGTGGAAATGCACACGTAAGCAGCACAATAATTTTGTGCTGCGTATTCCAGCGGTGCCATGGTGCAGCACCCCCTTTCCCCAGGCTGCAGGGATCCGCTGCCTAACCTGACCAAGCTCGTCTGTCACTGGCAGGTGGAGAGGAGCTTCCTTGCTCTGCTGACACTGGGGGTCTGACTGGGTATACATGTATCAGGGGTCTGATGTCTGGGTATTAATGTGTATTTATTCTAAATACAACCTTTAACAGTGTAATTTCATGAAATAATTTAAGGGTGTGTGTGTTTAGGGGCAGAGTTAAGGGCTGGGTAGGGGGTTCGGTGGAGCAACTGGTGGCGGGTAACTCTTATGGCCTGGTTAGTGGCTTGGGACTTGAAAGTTTGTATAATTATATTATATTATATAAAGGTAAAGTACAAAAAGTATGGAACACGCATCAAACAGGGCTCTGCTGCAGCTTAGTCTATATCTTCATTTTTACATCGCATTTTACAGTTATAAATTGAAGATAAGATACTTTAAATGGACTATGTAATTGTATTCCGGTAGATCTAGTATAACCATCCGTGTCATTTTGTTGCAGATTCAGGATACCTGTTTAGTGGCAGCCGCCCCTCGTCCAGAGCCTCCGGCTACAAGGACTCCCCTGGGTCAGGTGAGCTGGGAACAAAAATCCAAATTTCTCTAGTTTTTGACCTCTAACATTTGCAGGTTAGCATTTATAAAGCGGGTGCTCTGTGTATTGCTCACTCATTGCCTGACTTTTAGTGTCTTCAGGATATTGTCAGTCACGCCCTGTGACAATAATAGCTGAGAAACGGGCCTTTTTAGCCGCTTCGGGCCCTTGAGATTGGAGAAAAAGGAAGTGTTTTTTAAATAAATCTAACGACCCGAAACACTAATGTAATTTGGAAAACTACAGCCGTTTCAATCTGAATGGTTTGACAAACCACTGGGCCTGAAAGGGTTAAAAGGAACGATCAAACTGCTGTAATGACTTTCAAAATGCAGAGAACTCCTCCCCTATTCCTTAGATGTTCCACAATGGCTGCGTGTGTGTCCCATCTTCACGTTTGCAATCTTATGTACCCGATATACAAACACATAGAGCCGCGGAATACAGGCACGTTTCTAATCACACACTTTGAATTGATCTATGATGAATACGGTGAAAATTTGCTGTAAAATACTTTTCCGGGGGTGATACATTACCCATGCACTAACTCAGGATGCTCATCCTTCACCCTCCAGATGTTTTGGAACTATATCTCTTTTGATGATCAGCCTCTCATTAGGGTGACAGACCCTTGTGGGAAATGTAGCTGCAAACATATTGAAGGTCAGGGTTGTGAGGACAACTGAGGTGCTGCACTGTTCCTACCTCAGCTCGTCAGATCATCCTCCTAACCTCCATCCCTTCAATTCCCCTAGATGCATCTCTTTAGGCTAGACCAGTGATGGTGAACCTTGGCAACCCAAATGTTTCAGAACTATCGGGGTTATTCAGAGAAAAGGGAAACTCTGGAGAACTTTTGGAGAAGTGAAAATTCTAGGTCAAAATAGCTGATTTGGAAAGTGAGAGAAATGGAAGAATTTTTCTGGTTTGGCTATTTTGACCTAGAATTTTCACTTCAACAAACGTTCTTGAGAGTTTCACCTTTCTCTGAATAACCCTGTATGTATTCCATGACACCTAGCCAGGAATAAATCCATTGGAGCGTCATGGTTCTTGTGTCAAAACGTGGGGTGCTGAGGTTCACTATCTTCAGGCTAGAATAACGTGTGACTATCCACTGTCTTCCCTTCCTCTTCCCACACCGCTAGTAGTTTCCATTAACTCCTTTCCCTTACTCCCACTCTGAAGCTTCAATCTCCTCTCCCTATAATAAGGACTTCCCTGCAGATTGTGCGCTTCCTCTGAGGACCTGCAACAACTCCATTTCTGGTTTCTAAGGCCGTTTATTGCTACGATTTATTTTGTTTCCTTCATGATGTCCCCAATTTATATTGTAAAGTGCTGTAGACACTGCAGGCGATACGTAAAGGTAATAAAATAGCACAATCCATTTCTGTAGTTTGTTTTAACTGTTCAGTTTTCTTCCCCTTTCCTCTGGTTCTGGAATAATCTTCATTGTAACAGAAGTTAAAGTGCTTACAGTTTATAGCTTGGGAAACAATCCATAGGTGAGGACATAAGATTTGTGCAGATTTTCCTCTTACAGGACGCTCTTTTTTTTTTTTTTTTTTTTCCCTTTATCCAGATTATTTCTCGCTCCTGTCGGGCAGCAGTGCATCCTCTCCTCTCCCGTCCCCGACACCTTCTGTCGCAGGATCTGCCTCCTCCAGCTCTGGATCCTTACATCAGAGACGTCCACTGATCAGTCCTGCCCGCCTCAACCTGCAGGGACAGAAGCTTGGCTTCTCACCTACCATGCTCGACAGGAAGGAGCCCTGGAGCAATAATGACAATGCTTCGCACCCAGACAGCACTATGTATCCCCTGGATTTCACACCCATCACTACAAAGAGGAACTGTAAGTATACAGAGTGTTTCCGCCACGGAGCCTGGTGTCATAAAGAATGTTTGTTAAAGTTGACCCATCCTCGAGTCCAGTTTATTCCATCTAGTACAAGCACAGAGACTTTTAAAGCCTTAAGGATGCAAATGTGCTAACGGTGTGCCTTTTTAAACCGTGGCTTGACAGTCATCCAGGCTTCCTTTTTTTTTTTTTTTTTCCCTGCTCCCTCCAGGCCCATCAGTGCTGTCAGTGAAGTCAGGGTCACGGCTTGTGCCCCTGCTTTGACATGTTTCATCAAAGGGCCTGGCTGCTCTGTTTCCAGCTATTTTACTGACCACTTCCTAACGTTACACACCATAGGAAAGTATCCTTTAATTACAATGGACTTGGAAATGTTTAGGGAAGAACAGAACATTAAACTGGGACAAGGGCGGGGGGGGGCCTTTAGGAGTAGACCCTGCATCATATTCAGAACGCAAGCTTATCTGCTCAGGATCCCTGTAACCTTGCATTTCTTACGGTTCATTTGTTCTAAAATGTGTCACTCGTGAATCATGTCCACTCATGAATCCGTTCTTCCTGCAGCCAGTCCAAAGTTCCTTCCAGAAACCGGGAGTGTGTCCAGCGATGCCATATGCAGCAAGGATGATAACTCTTCTGGTTCCTCAACGTGTAAAGTAGATACAACTACTGAATTCCTCGACTCTCCAAAGAGTGAGACAGGTACGTTGACACATGTGGCTGGGCAGGGGGATCTTTGCGGTGGTGTTCTCTTCACGGTTGCCGTCTTGTCTTGCAGGATGTAACTGGGTCTGGCTTATTTGTGGATTCCTGGTACTGAGCCTCACCATAAACCTCCTCTTCATCTCCGTCTACATGTACCCAATACTCAACTGACCTCATATGGACCTCTCAGAACTCCTGACCCGCGTGTCACTTGGTGCTCCTGTAAATACTGTCACTGCCCGATCATTGGAGCAGCTTGTTCTCGCTGCTCCAGCACTGGTGCTTCCCCTTTAGCTGCTGCAGTCTGATCCGCTCTGAACATTTTGTCTTTCTGGACTGTTGCTTGGGTGGGAAGGTGCTGCAGATTCCTAATTGTTTCATAGAAGACAACGACGACCAGGAAAGCGAGTGGAGTCTGGGATTAAGAAATGGAGAGAAAAGAAAAGCATAGAAACCGATCTGACTTTATTTATCCATTGATTTCAAGTAATAAAAGGGTCATGGGGGGGGGCATATCCTAATTGGAGAGAGCTCGTGTGTCTCACCACAACGGGGGGTTAAAATATGTTGAAACTCTGCTGCACAGCCAACCTGTGCATGTGTGCTTGCTGAAGCGATGGTTTTAAAAGGATGTTGTATGCGTGTGTTGTCACAAAAGGGAGTAGAAATCATGCGTGAACTGGATAATTGTGATGGATTTGCACATATACCTGGTGCTGTGTTAGTGGATATCGCTAGGTATGCGCCTATTCATGATCATATTGATACTGGACTGATATTCTCCCAGGTATAAAGGATTTTGGTGCGTCGTCATCGTTGTTGCTGCCAGAGTATGGCGGATATTGAGAAGTAATATTTATAAAATAAATGTACATAGAGTCCCCTCAAGCTCATTCTTTTATCCACCCACTAATCTACTAATTGATTGTCTGGTTCTTTCCCGTTTTTTGTGGTATATGTTCTTTTTAATGCCGTCTCTCTGACGGTTCTGTTTCCCTGCACTCCTAACTTTTTGGAGAACGCCTATTTTTCTAGAGGCCTCTTGGTGCTCTTGTCCCTTCTGAGCCGAGAGCTCGTCTGCTACACGTAACGGCACATATCTCCTCGAGCAGCTTTTCCAACCAAGCCGCGAGCCCGGCGTCTCTGCTCTACATTAACATCTCGTATAGTTTCTATAGGGGCCGTTTAAGAAGTGCTCAGAACAAGAGCTATTCTTGGTAATATTCCAACAAGAGCCTCTGATACGGCAGCTTGGACGGATTACAGATCCATATAGCGGCTTCTAAATGGAGAAATGCTCAAGTGGGATTTTTCCATTCATGAACTGCTTTTTATGGCTTGGTTGGTATAGGACCCCTGGTTGTCAGTCATCATCCATGGTTTCCCTATGGGAGCTTAGAGCTTCCCTTTTTAAAGCTTTTTTCTTTTCATGGAAGGTGACTTAAAGATGTGAACTCACTGACCAGGTGACAAACCTACCTCTTAATAAGCCAAACGAGAAGTCGTGTGCAGAGACGGGTCTGTGTGTGAGGACAGCGGGAACAGGGGTCGTGTACAAACTATAAAGAACACCGGGACGGTATAGGGTGGTGCTGGGTAAAACGTTCTATAAACCTCAAGCTCCGATGGAAACTCCGGGGTAATGGGTGAATCTAGCAAAGCAATCTGATCTCAACTGTACGTCAGTCATTGGGGACACGAATGGAACGAGCCCGTATTAACCTGAAAGATCTGGAAGCTTAGGCTGGGGTCAGACGAACGCATTTTTAACATGTGTTTAGGCGCACTTAATCATGGCCGCACTAGCAGCAAATGAGGGGCAATGACTGCCCGTATACAAAGTACGGCCGCACGAAAGTCTGGCCGGGCAATGCAAGTGGAAAATGAACGCCTTTTTTTTTTTTTTTGAGCACTCAGAACCGCTAGTACTGACGTACAGAGTGCGCTGCGTCCGCTAGCGGCGTGTTTGCGTGATTAGGAGATGTCAGACGCTGCTAATGTCCGGCCAACATAACGTCCAGACGCAAAAAGTGTTTTATTGACGATCCGTAAAAAATCACGCACGGAAATGCGCATCCGTATGACCGTTTCGCGCATTCTGTGAAATACGTCAATGTGTTCGGACGCACTTTTTGACAGTCGCTGCGAATAATGCCTTTGTTTGACTCTAGCCTAAAAGGGTTATTCGCTGACCTCCGAATTGGCCCAAAATTCATTGTTCGGTGCAATTTTGAGTCAATTCGCCAATTCATTTAAGTAGTAAATTTGCCAAATGCTGGTTTACAAACCACAATGCACCAAAATATCCCTATAGATTGTCTTTTAAGAATGCCGAATTGCACCAAAATTTCTTCGACCTGACCTTTTTTGGTGTCGCAGTTTGACAGGTTTAAGCAAATCATATAGGATTCAATGTGTAAACTTCATTTTTTTTAATTTTTTTTGCTGAATATTTTTTTATTAATACATTTTTACTGATTTTTTTTTTTTTTTATATGCCTATTAGGCGAATGGGGAGTCTCCTTTTTTTAGTTTGGAATTCGCTGAATCCACATCAGCGAATTCCAGTTTTTTTTTTTTGTGTTTTCACCGACCTGATAATTAACCTCCCTGGCGGTCTAATTTTATTCAAAATATTGTGTCTAAAAGCGTCTCAATTTTTTTTTTTATTAAAGGAAACGTGTTTTTTTGTACATAGTTAGCCTGTAATAATTAGGAATCACGCACTGAAATCAAGAGTCCTTACTGGTAAAATCCTTTTTATAAATAAATAGTAAATACACGGAGTCCGATGAAGTTTGAAACACAACATAGTAATTTTATCCCAAAAATAATTATCCAAAATAATGCAAATTTATATTCAACAAACACTGAAATCTGTCTGAAAACAAGGGTGAGACGATGTATGGTCTATTTCTTATCCTGTACTGCCACCTAGTGGCCGTTCATAAACATTGCATTTTGTATTCAGTGTTTCTTATGAATGAAATTTGCTGCAGTCCAGCCCCCCTGCATCATGTGACTCAAAGGGAGCCTTCCAGGAAGTAGCTCATGATCACACTGGGGGGGCCAGCAAGGGAGTCAGGAGGAGGTGAGTAAACATCCAGCCCGAGTGTGGCTCGGGGTTACCGAGTCACACTCGGGAATACCGCCAGGGAGGTTAAGGCAAATGCTGGGTGTGTTTTCAGACATTATGGGGTTAAGGCAGGCACTTTGCGTGCAGCAGAAGAAAAAAAAATCTGCATTCCAGCCTCAACAGAGCTTTTATGGACTGGTTTGTTTGTCCTCCTGCCTGGCAGAGCTCAATTAACCAGCAGTAGGAGACCCCATAACACTGCAGTTGGGATCAGATTTTTGGACACAAGTCACAAACAAGTAGTCACATAATATATATTTTTATTATTCAGACAATGACACTGATAGAATTATTTTTTTTAATAAGAGGTATGACACATTTTTATTTAAACGAGGAGCCTCCACTGTGCGGTGTCTTTTAGCTTTTCCAGTTTAGCGGTTTGCAAATGTATAACGGCGCTATCAAGCCGTCAGCATTGAGCCTCTTAAAGCAGGTGCGCAGCAGCTCTGGCCCCCCAGAAGTCTTGGATCTACATCTCCCTAGATACTCAGTCACATCTGACTAAAGGCTCCAGGGAAATTTAGTTCCAAAATATCTGGGGGACCCTCTGCTCTAAACCTATGTTAGATGTTGCTCTCTGTGTAGGAGACGCTTTGCCAATGAAAATGTCAACAGCAGCCAGCCCCGACAAGGTCATAAAATGTGGGGTTAATGAAAGGTGGCAAAGATTGTAACCTGGTTAAATGGTAATAAAAATACATTAGAATTGTATATGGCACCAACATATACTGGAGTGCTGAACAAGGGGGATGATACAGTTGTACAGATCTCCTCTGTACTGTAAGGACTGATCAGATCAACTCTGGTCTCTCCTGTTATATCTCACATCAGATCTGGACATTGGGATTAGATAGGTCAGGGCTCTGTTAGGTCTGGACTGGACACTGGGATTAGATAGTCCTGGGCTCTCCTGTTAGGCCTGGATATGACAGATTAGTCAACTCTGGGCTCCCTTATCACGCCTGGATCCGTTACGGTCTCTCCTGTCAGGTCTGGATGCTCAGGTCAGCTCTGGATACTTTGTTTCTGGGGGAGGTCAGGTTCAGGGCTTGAGGTCATGAATAGGTTCAGAACATCCTGACCTTTAGGTGACACCAGGCGGGTCTGTCAGCAGTGGGTGTGGCCCAGCGCTGAAAGTTACCGGTGGGGGCGTGGTCCGCCCGGGTCACTAACCGCCAGTGGGCGCGTCTTGGAGGTGTGAAAGATGGCGCTGGGCGTGGCGTGGGAGCCCCTGGGCTGCCTGTGGGCGGGCACTCTGGGCATGTGGTCGCCGCGGAAGCCCCTGTGCTGGCAAATGCCGAAAGAGCCAATGGAGAAGCAGAGCTCGCCCGGGCCCGCCGAGAGCCCCGCTGAGAGCACGGAGGGCCCCGCGGGGGAGAAGCCGCCCTACTCGTACGTGGCGCTGATCGCGCTGGTGCTGGAGGAGAGCCCGGGCCGGCGGCTGCCGCTGTGTGAGATTTACCGGGCCATCCGGTGCCGCTTCCCTTACTACGGGCGCATCGAGGCCAAAGGCTGGCAGAACAGCGTGCGACACAACCTCAGCCTCAACGACTGCTTCATCAAGCTGCCCCGAGACCCCGCCCCCGCGGGACCCGCCGCCAAGGGCTGCCTGTGGGCGCTAGATCCGGCTTTCCGCGGCATGTTCGAGCAGGGCAACTACCGGCGACGCAAGCGGGTGAAGCGGGCCCCCCTCCCCGCGGAGCCCCCCGGCTACAGCCCGTACTACCCCCTATACAACGGCCCCTGGGGGCCCCATCCGGGAGCCGGCCCCGCCGTGCTGTACCCCCATCTCTTCCCGCCAGGCGGGGGGTACCCCATGGAGGGGCCCCTCCTGCACCTCTGGGAGCCCGAGATACACCCGCCCGTCTGGATGGAGGGGGGGCCTGTGCTCTGCCCCTGGGGGCCAAAGCCCGGCTGGTAACTGCACCTGGAGGGGGGGCTGCTCCTATCAAACCCCCAACAACTGCCCCAGGAGGGGACCTGCTGATATCTACCCCCAACAACTGCACCTGGAGGGGGGGCTGCTCCTATCTAACCCCCAACAACTGCCCCAGGAGGGGGGGCTGCTCCTATCTAACCCCCAACAACTGCCCCAGGAGGGGGGGGGGCTGCTCCTATCTAACCCCCAACAACTGCCCCAGGAGGGGGGGCTGCTCCTATCAAACCCCCAACAACTACACCTGGAGGGGGGGCTGCTCCTATCTAACCCCCAACAACTGCCCCAGGAGGGGGGGCTGCTCCTATCTAACCCCCAACAACTGCCCCAGGAGGGGGGGCTGCTCCTATCTAACCCCCAACAACTGCCCCAGGAGGGGGGGGCTGCTCCTATCTAACCCCCAACAACTGCCCCAGGAGGGGGACCTGCTGATATCTACCCCAACAACTGCCCCAGGAGGGGGGGGGCTGCTCCTATCTAACCCCCAACAACTGCCCCAGGAGGGGGACCTGCTGATATCTACCCCAACAACTGCCCCAGGAGGGGGACCTGCTGGTATCTACCCCCAACAACTGCCCCAGGAGGGGGACCTGCTGATATCTACCCCCAACAACTGCCCCAGGAGGGGACCTGCTGGTATCTACCCCCAACAACTGCCCCAGGAGGGGGACCTGCTGATATCTACCCCAACAACTGCCCCAGGAGGGGGACCTGCTGATATCTACCCCAACAACTGCCCCAGGAGGGGGACCTGCTGATATCTACCCCAACAACTGCCCCAGGAGGGGGACCTGCTGATATCTACCCCAACAACTGCCCCAGGAGGGGGACCTGCTGATATCTACCCCAACAACTGCCCCAGGAGGGGGACCTGCTGATATCTACCCCAACAACTGCCCCAGGAGGGGGACCTGCTGATATCTACCCCAACAACTGCCCCAGGAGGGGGACCTGCTGATATCTACCCCAACAACTGCCCCAGGAGGGGGACCTGCTGATATCTACCCCCAACAACTGCCCCAGGAGGGGACCTGCTGGTATCTACCCCCAACAACTGCCCAGGAGGGGGACCTGCTGATATCTACCCCAACAACTGCCCCAGGAGGGGGACCTGCTGATATCTACCCCAACAACTGCCCCAGGAGGGGACCTGCTGATATCTACCCCAACAACTGCCCCAGGAGGGGACCTGCTGATAACTACCCCCAACAACTGCCCCAGGAGGGGACCTGCCCTGCTGATTTAGCTCCAATACTGGCCTTGTGGGGGGGGGGGGGTTTGGCTGATATTTAACCCCTCCCAGTAACAACCAGCAGAGGGGGCAAAGCTACATTTACTCCACAGTAACTCTCCACCTGTTCTCACCCCCACATTTACCCCAGGAGGGGCCAAAACGTGACTCCCCATGAAATAAAGCAACAGACACTTAGCCCCGCCGACATGGAACTTATCTATACTTTCAGCCCAATGGCATCGCACACAGGGCAATGAGGGTCCCACAATCCAGGCGCCCCCCCCCCTTAATTGTGGCTTGCTGAGCATGATGGGAAACACAGATCTCAGGAGAAGAGAACAATCCAGACCAAACAGCAGATGTGGAAAATGAAATAAATGGGAGAATTTTTCTGGTTTGACTATTTTGACCTGGATTTTTCCCTGGGGGGGGGGGGGCACTGGGAAAACAAAGAGTTAAGTCAGCAGTCCCTTTTGATTTGGATGGTAAGGGTCCTCCTCCCTGATCTGCACTACTTCTCCTTCCTGTCCTGGGGGTTACAGGGACCCCCCCCCCCTCACTGTATGTAGCCCATCAAGGGCCAAGCTTGTCAGCCCAGAGGCTTCATGGGACACGTAGTTCTCAAAGCCTCTGGATTGACAAGCTTGGCCGCCCGGCTTTAAGACCCTTTTTTCACCTGAAATAAGTCGGTCAGTCACTGCTGCCCCATAACTTCACGCGTTAACCTCTTACATACCATATCCGTCCTGTTTAACGTTCTATGCACTGCCCCCCCCCCCTTTAATGGAAAGATTGCACTTATTTTGGAAATCTTTGAGGATTTGTAAAGCTCTTTATATTTTCTTAGTATAAGTAACTGGTTTTAGTGTTAAATAAAAAATGTTTTGTGTCTGAACTACATGTCCCATGATGACCAGCAAGCCTCATCTCTGACTAAGCATGGTGGGACATGTAGTTCTGAAACATCAAGGTTCACCAATCCTGCTCTAGAGAGGATGGTGAACCTCAACATCCCAGATGTTGTTTCAGACGTACAGGTCCCATGATGCTTTGTCACAGTTGAGGCTGCCTGAGCTTCATGGGACATGTAGTTCTGAAACATTTGGGGCGCCAAGGTTCACCATCGCTGCTCGAGAGGATGTAAAAATGGAAAGTGATCAGATATATAGCGTATTCAATGAAATTACACTGTTTTCTGTTAAATTGCCCCAGATATTTTGCTCGATCTCCCGCAGCTTCATTTTGGGATATTTTATGCATTTTTTTTTTGTTGTTCTCCCGCAGATTGATTTTGGGATATTTTATGCTTTTGTTGTTCAGAATTAACAGTTATTATTATTATTATTATTATTAAAGGTTTTATTTCTGCTTTTATATAAAGGAATTTTATTCTGTGATTCGATGCCCAGGAATTTTTGTACTGATTGTTTATATTTTTTTTGTTATGGTTTATTAAAAAATCTTTTATTCTTGACATCCACCAGTTTTTTGTCATTTTTTGCTGTTTTGTGGTTATTTTGGTCATTCACTAAGGCTAAGGTCAAACGAACGCATTATTCGCAGCGACCGTCAAAAAGTGCGTCCGAACGCATTGACGTATATTTTCACGGAATGCGCGAAAACGGTCAGACGATGCGCATTTTCATGCGTGATTTTTTTACGGATCGTCAACAAACCCCTTTTTGCGTCTGGACGTTATGTTGGCCGGACATTAGCAGCGTCTGACGTCTCCTAATCACACACACACACCGCTAGCGGACGCAGCGCACTCTGTACATCAGTGCTAGCGGCTCTGCGTTCTCGAAAAAATGCGTTCATTTTCCTCTTGCGTTGCGCGGCCGGACTTTCGTGCGACCGTACTTCGTATATTGCCCGTCATTTATTGCTACTGCGGCCGTGATTAAGTGCGCCAGAATGCACCAGGACTCTCAAACTCTGCCCCCCCAGATGTTTCTGAACTACAAGTCCCATCATTCAATGGCCCCACCATTCCCAAACCACTGGCACTAGTGATCCTGCCGTCCAGTAAAACTCCCCTGGTCTTCCATCCTCAACCCCAATCCCTCTAGATTGTAAGCTCCTGTGACCAGGCCCTCTACACCTCTTGTTTCCATCATATGTCTGTTTATCTTTGTTTTTTGTAAAGCGCCGCAGATACTGTTGGCGCTATATAACCGATGACAATAATGATTCCCTGACCATCTGCTGCAGTGAAGGAATTCTGGGAATTGTAGGCAAGTTCTACAGACCCATTCTACACCTTTGTTTTTTAAATTTACCCTAAATCAATTTTTGTTATTATTTATTTCTTACCCTTACAAGTTATTCCTGTGTAATGGAGTCCGCGGACTTCACGCTCCTGGCCTAAACACACGCCCTGTATTCCCCAGCGGAGTCCCTGTGAGCCGCATAGCAGTGCACGGCAGATACAGGAGTCGGTGCAGAGATTGAGATGGTTAGTAATGCTCCTGTGTTTTGGGAGGGAGGGAGAAGTCCGCGGACTTTTCATTTAAACAGGAAATCTTACTAAATGAGGAAAATGAAAAAGGGGAAGTCGATCGCGTCAGCGCTTCTTTCGACCACAGTGTCTTCTTCCTCTCTGTTTATATCTATTGGGTACCTTTAAATAAAACCGAGTGCTGCCATAGAATAGTAATCTTGAACCACAATAAGGATATAATGAAAAGAAAGGAATGCACTCACATTTCCATGTGTCTAAATCAGACACCAGATAAACCAGACAGCCGGCGATATTAGAGGGAACGCCGGATCTCCCACATAGATTCAGAACGCCGGGAGGTAATTTCAAGGCTGATTTATTAAAACAAACAATACAACGAAACACCTAAACGCGTTTTTTCAGTAGGTGTTATTTGTGGACTTCACATGGACTAATTATATCCATATATGCCTACATTTTTGTGCTGAATACTTGTTCATTTGATACCTCCTCTAGGTGGCGCCATAGATACAGGCTTTTTTCTGCAGATAAATGAGGAAAATGCTTCTTTAAAAGAATTTATTTAAGGAAAGAAACCACTAATACTGCCTTTTATTATTCTAACGGAGCACAAATTCAATGGATCTTACCAAGGATTTCATTTATTTAAGATAAAGTAAGTACCCGGTGGGTGCGGGGCCTGAGCCGGCTCACCTGCTGGGCGGTCTGGTTTAGGTTGGCGTCCTCTGGCACTTTACGGGCGTATTTGCTGTAAAAGTGAGCATGCCGCCCGGGGAAACAATTTGTTTCTAATTTTAGTCTAAGATTTGCAATTGTTAGAAAGTCCCCATTTCTCCGCTGCGCTATGACCTCTGCATAAGGGTCACGAACGTGAAATACACATCAGTGTGTGAGAGGAGAGCGGCACCTGCTGGTAGGAACAGGTAATGCAATGAAAAATGTGATGTTTGGAGAAATGAGCTTTCCCATTATCAGAATATATCGTAATAGTGTTATGTCACATTCCTGTACAGCACATAGTATGACATCATGACGCTACAGCATACATTATGTTATGTCACATTCCTGTACAGCACATAGTATGACATCATGACGCCACAGCATACAATGTGCTGTACAGGAATGTGACATAACAATGTATGCTGTGGCGTCATGATGTCATACTTTGTGTTATACTATATGCTGTACAGGAATGTGACATGACCTCATGACGCTACAGCATACATTGTGTTATGTCACATTCCTGTACAGCACATAGTATGACATCATGACGCTACAGCATACATTGTGTTATGTCACATTCCTGTAGAGCACATAGTATGACATCATGACCCCACAGCATACATTGTGTTATGTCACATTCCTGTACAGCACATAGTATGACATCATGACGCTACAGCATACATAGTGTTATGTCACATTCCTGTACAGCACATAGTATGACATCATGACCCCACAGCATACATTGTGTTATGTCACATTCCTGTACAGCACATAGTATGACATCATGACGCTACAGCATACATTGTGTTATGTCACATTCCTGTACAGCACATAGTATGACATCATGACGCCACAGCATACATTGTGTTACGTCACATTCCTGTACAGCACATAGTATGACATCATGACACACTACAGCATACATAGTGTTATGTCACATTCCTGTACAGCACATAGTATGACATCATGACGCCACAGCATACATTGTGTTACGTCACATTCCTGTACAGCACATAGTATGACATCATGACACACTACAGCATACATTGTGTTATGTCACCATCCTGTACAGCACATAGTATGACATCATGACGCCACAGCAAACATTGTGTTACGTCACAATCATGTACAGCATATTGTATGACATCATGCCCCCAACCAGAAATAGACTCGCTGGGAATAAACAGCTCAATTTATTAAATAAAATAGGCAGATTACAATAAAAACACGGCAAACGCGTTTTGCCGGATGCAGCTTCATCGCTGATACTCCTATACACCACTAGAGGTCACCATTCCACAACTATTATTTTATTTTATAAGAATTAATCCCAAGTGACGTTTTATCCAATTCCAAATCTCCACATTCCTATCCACACAATTATTATTAATTTGCCATTTCATAATGTTCCACTTAGCACTTGAATTATATTAGCACATATATATTATAATTTTACACATTGCTAATTTATATATGTATTAAATCGTTTATTTATAGATCTAGCACTTTAATAATTTTAGCACTTTAATATTGCTAGCTATTTTAGCACATTTACTATAGAAATATTGCACAGCAATTATACCAGCACACATATATTGTAATTTTGCACAGAGTAGTTACGTGTATATATATATATATATAACATATTTGTATCACTGTCTTATTGTGTACTTTATTATTTCTATCAACATTGTTTGCTATTCTATCACATTCACCCATGCATAATAATTATATAAGCACCTACTACGCATTGTAGTTTTGCACAATATATTACATAAATATCCAAGTCCCTTTACGTATTATAACCCATATCAATAGACCATTTAGGTGGCGCCTACATTACACATACTTTGCATACATTGTGTTATGTTACATTCCTATACAGCACATAGTATGACATCATGACGCCACAGCAAACATTGTGTTATGTCACATTCCTAACAGCACATAGTATGACATCATGATGCCACAGCATACATTGTGTTATGTCACATTCCTTTACAGCACTAGTGATGAGCCAAACACCCCCGTGTTCGGTTCGCATTCGAACAATTTCAAAAGTTCGAACACGAACTAAAGTCAATGGGACTCGCATGGGGGTGGCATGTGGAAAATCTCAACTAAATGCGCCCCCCCCCCCCAATTTGGCTGATCTCTCCAGAAGAAATGTTGAACCCGACAGAGCAGAGAATATATATATTATTCTCTGCTCTATCGGGTTCAACATTTCTTCTGGAGGGATCAGCCAAATGGGGGGGGGGCATTAGTTGCCAAAATGTGTGTGTAATACAAGTCTGGATATATATATTTATAAGTATATAGAGATATATATATATATATATATGGTATTTATCATACCTGCCCTTACCTTCCCCTATAAATTTGCTAAAAATATACAACAAAAACAAACAAACCACTGCCTGAGTCCCCACGCAGCCCACATGCCACCCCCTCTACCTGGCTGAATGTATCTAATATATATAATTAAATACATTCAGCCAGGTAGCGAAAGAAAAAAAAAGGTTTTATTTTATGTTCCCGGGGATATTTAAAAATGTCCTCGGATTTTATTTTTTTTAGAAATGTGTCGCCTTACCTTAGCCTGGTGGTCAGTGGGGGCTCCCTGGATCCTGGTTGTGGGGAGGGGGTCTGCCATGGCCACAGGTGCAGTGGCTCCCTCCCTGCGCTGCCTGTCTCTGCCACATGCACCCGGGCGGCTAGCCCGCACAGTCGCAGCTCTGTCATCTAGCTGCCGAATGCTCCTCAAGGGGATCCTTGGGAGGCCCCAGCAAGCTGCCCTCTACAGTGCCTGATTAGAGGGCCAAGTCTGCCTGATGTTTTGTAACATATTGTATGACATCATGACGCTACAGCATACATTGTGTTATGTCACATTTCGGTACAGCATATTGTATTTAATAGTACCTAGGACATACTTAAAAATGAGCGGAATCTCAAAGTATCCTTCCCGATAAAATACAATTCTATAGTATTAGTGTCATATTCAGTGTTTTTTCACATTCCTGTACAGCACATATGACATCATAATACTATAGAATAGTTACATTCGTGTACAGCACAGTAACACTACTGAATTCAGTTGTCACATCTCTGTGCAGCACATTGTATTCCATAGTATGATGTCATACGGAGTTGTGTAACATTCATATATGGCACATTGTATTCTATAGTATTGTGTTGTCATACAGTGTTATATGACATTCCTATAAAGCACGTAGTAGAACCTCATAATATTATAGAATACAGTGTTATGACATTTATGTAGAGCACGTAGTTTGACATCATGACATTAGCATGTGATCTCATAACTGGAAAATATACCAGGGTCTTAAGCCACACAGTAAAACACTGCATTGCTGTACAGCTCATGGTATACACATCTTGTTAATGATCTTTCCATGGTCCGGCTATCTAATTTCACAAACACAGCTATTGATACATTATGATATTAATCTTGACGCTCACCTGTCATACTTAGCCTTGGCACGGCAAGCCAGGGTCTAATCAGAGCTGCCGATATTTACTAGGGATGAGCTGTTCGGGTTCGGACAGTTCAGGGTTCGACCCGAACCCCGAACATTTCCGGGTGTTAGCCGCATGTTCGGCCACAATGCATTTTCCCACTGCCTGAAGCTTGTAATTGGCTACAGCCTTGCACCTGACCACAGGTCTGGTGCAAGACTGGTTGAACACTATGCCAATCACCGCTCAGAGTCCTGATTGGGCAAATTTTGCCCAATCATGGGCTCACAGAGCTAAGCAGCACACTATATAAGGTTTCAACACAGCGCTTTCTGCATGCATTTCAGAGGAGATTTCAAAGAAGATAGTTGTGTGTGTTGTTACTGCCGGTCTGCCACGCTACTGGGGGGGTCTCATTTCAACCAAATATCAGGGAATTTAGGTGATGTGTGTCTTGTCACTGTGCCAGCAAATTTTTGGGGTTTACAACTTTATTTAAAACATTTGTGAATTGAGGTGATTTTCTGGGTCTTGTCACACTGTGCCAGCAAGTCTTTTTGGGTCTCATTTATACCAAATATCAGGGAATTTAGGTGATGTGTGTCTTGTCACTGTGCCAGCAATTTTTTGGGGGGTTTACAACTTTCTTTAAAACATTTGTGAATTGAGGTGATCTTCTGGGTCTCGTCACACAGCCAGCAATTATTTTTGGGGCTCACTAATTTCTTTAAAACACTTGGGAATTAAGGTGATCTGTGTCTCGTCATACAAAGAGTACCACGCTGTATTTTGGGGCTCACTAATTTCTTTAAAACACTTGGGAATTAAGGTGATCTGTCTCTTGTCACTGGCTGCCAGCTATCAGTGTGTCTCACTGAGTTATACCAGAGTTATTTAAATCTTTATACCAGAGTTGAATCAGAGTTCTGTATATATTAATCTATATATCACTCACCATGTCTGAAAGAACAAAAAGGACAGGCAGACGCTCCCAGCCACAGATAAGAGGGCAAGCAGCCCCTGTGTCGGGAGGCTGTGTCTCTGGTCGTGGTGGACGTGGTGCATCCTCTGCAGGGGCACGCTTGTCCTTTCTAACTGGTGCTGGCCGTCTTAAGCAGCAGCAACATACAGAGGACTTGGTGGATTGGCTAACCAGGCCATCCTCATCTTCCGAGTCCTCTGCCAGCCAGGCTTCTAGTGCTTTACAGTCCACCTCAGCTGCCAAAGCATCTAATGCAGCCACCATGTCCACAGATACTCCTGCCGTAGCCTCGCTATCACACACGGAGGAGTCAGCTGAATTGTTTGACTACAATGAGAGTGACATGCTGCTTGAGGATGCGCAGCAAGTACAGTGCTCTGATTCAATCTCTGAGGTTGAGCAAGGGAGTATAATCAACCTAGAGGAAAGGGGTGCCAGTGATGACACACAAATAACTGGCACTCATGTTGCCCCAGCATACTGCCAAGTTGGCTCCAGTGACGAGGAGATAGGGGGTGAAGATGACATTGATGATGATGAGGTCACTGACTCCACCTGGGTGTCAGATCGAACTGAGGAATCAAGTGAGGAGGAGGGGGAGGAGGAGGAGGAACAGCAAACACGAGGCACAACATCCTCTGTGACCAACCGTAGCACTAGCCAGTCCAAGGCATCACATGTCAGAGCTGCTCCGGTGCAGAACGCTGTTGTCTCAAAGAACACATGCAGGAACTCTGCTGTCTGGGAGTTCTTTAAGAACTGTGCAGCAGACCCCACCGTTGCTATTTGTAATCTATGTCAGAGGAGGCTGAAGCGTGGGATAAACACCGGACACTTGGGTACCACATGCTTGAGGCGACATGAACAAGTGCCACACATCCCGTTGGGGCAAAACTTTGCGTAGGTCCTCCTCCTCATCTGTCTCTACCCACACTGTATGTCCTGCCATGCAATTGCCTACAATCTCCACCGACAGGGATGATGCTACAGTAATGGATGTACCAGCAGGTCCTTCCTCACAATGTGACATCATCCCAGTAGCTGAAGATTTACGCAGTCAGATTACGTTGCCGCAGCTGCTGCAGCGAAAGAAAAAATATAGTCCCAACCATCCCCAAGCACAGCATCTAAATGCCAGCTTAGCAAAATTACTCGCATTGCAGCTGCTGCCTTTCCAGCTGGTGGACTCTGCTCCCTTCTGTGAATTTGCTGAATGCGCTGTACCACAGTGGCAGGTTCCAAAACGCCATTACTTTTCACGCAAGGCCATTCCAGCACGTGGAAGACAATGTTATCCAGTCATTGGGAAAGGCAGTCAGCAGCAAGGTGCATGTCACTTTAGACACGTGGTCCAGCAAGCATGGACAGGGTCGTTACATTTCCTTCACGACACACTGGGTAACTCTGATTGCAGCTGGGAGGGATCCAAGACGGGGCTCTGTGCTGGAGCTTGTTCATCCACCACAACTCCAGAAAGCTGCTTGTATGAGGTCTGTCTGCTCCACCACCACCACCTCTTCCTCCTCCTTCTGTCTCTGGCAAAGTGGCAGTTAAACCGACGCCTGACAGGGTCTACGCAATGGCTCAAGCAAAAAGATGCCATACTGTGCTTGAGCTGGTTTGTTTAGGGGACAGGAGCCACACCGGGTCAGAAATTTTGTCAGCTCTGCAGGGGCAGGTGCAGAGATGGTTAACACCACGCCAGCTTGAGATGGGAATGATCGTCTGCGATAATGGCAGCAACCTTCTCTTCGCCCTACGCAAGGGTAAATTGATGCATGTAGCATGCCTAGCACACGTCCTAAATCTGGTGGTACAGCGTTTCCTAACCAAGTACCCAGGGCTACCAGAGCTTCTCAGCCAGGCCAAAAAAGTCTGCAGCCACTTCAGACGGTCATTCCCAGCAAGCGTTCACCTGGCAGAAATTCAAAGAGAATTCCACCTTCCCACAAACCGTCTGATCTGTGAAATGCCCACCAGGTGGAATTCGACATTAGCAATGCTGCAGCGTCTGCACAAGCAGCAGAGGGCCATCAACGAGTACCTGTGTGAGTATGGCACAAGGACAGGTTCAGGTCAACTTGTTTTTTCCCCCCCCCCCGCAGTGGCTGATGATCAAGGATGCATGCACTGTACTGTCACCATTTGAGGAGGCAACGAGGATGGTGAGCAGGGACAGTGCATGCATCAGTGACACAATTCCTTTAGTGTTCCTGCTGGAGCACACTCTGCGGGGAATTATAGATGTGGCTCTAGAGGCAGAGCAGCGGGAGGAAGAGGAGGCCTTCCCTAGCTCTCAAGGCCCCAGTCTTTCCGCAGACAGCATTCCAGCGGTCCTACTCAGATCAGACAGGAGGAGGAGGACTATTTAAGTAGTGGGGGCATTGAAGGTGGGGATTCCTCAAGGCAGGGTTTTGTGTGCCCAGAAACAGAAGGGCTTGTGCGTGGCTGGGAGGAGGAAGTGCACGATACGGTCATCCTCATTGACCAGGAAGACTCGGCAGCTAATGCCACTTCCAACCTACGCTGCATGGGCTCCCTAATGATGCAAAGCCTGCTAAAGGACCCCAGGATTCGTGCTATCAAGGAGAGGGATCATTACTGGTTGGCAACCCTTCTTGATCCACGATACAAGGGGAAAGTTGCAGAGCTCATCCTGCCCGCACAGAGGGAGCACAGCAGGGCTCGAGTCGAGCGGGAACGCGCAGGAACGGCGTGCCCGCACTTCTCCCACAGTGGGAACGCTGCGGGAATGCAGCGTTCCCGCTGTGGCCCGAGCCCGAACGCCGCGGCCGCGCATTGCCGGCGGCCGCGTGCTTTCTGTTACAACGGCCGGTGACAGGAGGTGGAGCCGCTCGCCAGGCTGTTTCATAGATCCCAGGCGAGCGGCTGCACTTCCTGTCAGCGGCTGCTGAAGCAGGAAGCACGCGGCCGCCGCAATGTGGAGCAGGAGCAGCAGAGGTGAGCTGGGGGGGCAATATCCATGAGACCTGGGGGGGCAATATCCATGAGACCTGGGGGGGCAATATCCATGAGACCTGGGGGGGCAATATCCATGAGACCAGGGGGCAATATCCATGAGACCTGGGGGGGCAATATCCATGAGACCTGGGGGGGCAATATCCATGAGACCTGGGGCATATCCATGAGACCTGGGGAATATCCATGAGACCAGGGGGCAATATCCATGAGACCAGGGGGCAGTATCCATGAGACCAGGGGGCAGTATCCATGAGACCGGGGGCAATATCCATGAGAGCTGGGGCATATCCATGAGAGCTGGGGACATATCCATGAGAGCTGGGGACATATCCATGAGACCAGGGGGCAATATCCATGAGACCTGGGGCATATCCATGAGACCTGGGGGCATATCCATGAGAGCTGGGGACATATCCATGAGACCAGGGGGCAATATCCATGAGAGCTGGGGCAATATCCATGAGAGCTGGGGCAATATCCATGAGAGCTGGGGCATATCCATGAGAGCTGGGGCATATCCATGAGACCAGGGGGCAATATCCATGAGACCTGGGGGCAATATCCATGAGAGCTGGGGCATATCCATGAGAGCTGGGGCATATCCATGAGACCAGGGGGCAATATCCATGAGAGCTGGGGCATATCCATGAGAGCTGGGGCATATCCATGAGAGCTGGGGCATATCCATGAGACCAGGGGGCAATATCCATGAGACCTGGGGCATATTCCATGAGACCTGGGGCATATCCATGAGACCAGGGGGCAATATCCATGAGACCTGGGGCATATCCATGAGACCAGGGGGCAATATCCATGAGACCAGTGGGCAATATCCATGAGACCTGGGGGCAGTATCCATGAGAGCTGGGGCATATCCATGAGAGCTGGGGGCATTATCCATGAAACCTGGGGCATATCCATGAGAGCTGGGGCATATCCATGAGACCAGGGGGCAATATCCATGAGAGCTGGGGCATATCCATGAGAGCTGGGGCATATCCATGAGAGCTGGGGCATATCCATGAGACCAGGGGGCAATATCCATGAGACCTGGGGCATATCCATGAGACCAGGGGGCAATATCCATGAGACCTGGGGCATATCCATGAGACCAGGGGGCAATATCCATGAGACCAGTGGGCAATATCCATGAGACCTGGGGGCAGTATCCATGAGAGCTGGGGCATATCCATGAAACCTGGGGCATATCCATGAGAGCTGGGGGGGGGCATTATCCATATGAGCTGGGGCAATTATATCCAAGTGAACTGGGGGCAATTATATCCAAGTGAACTGGGGGCAATTATATCCATGTGAACTGGGGAAAATATATCCATATAACCAGTGCTGTGTATATTATTCTTGGGGTTCAGTGCTGTGTATGTTATTCTGGGGGCTCAGTGCTGTGTATATTATCCTGGAGGCTCAGTGCTGTGTATATTATCCTGGAGGCTCAGTGCTGTGTATATTATCCTGGAGGCTCAGTGCTGTGTATATTATCCTGGGGGCTCAGTGCTGTGTATGTTATTCTGGAGGCTCAGCGCTGTGTATGTTATTCTGGGGGCTCAGTGCTGTGTATGTTATTCTGGGGGTTCAGTGTTGTGTATGTTATTCTGGGGGCTCAGTGCTGTGTATGTTATTCTGGGGGCTCAGTGCTGTGTATGTTATTCTGGGGGCACAGTGTTGTGTATATTATTCTGGGGGTTCAGCACTGTGTATATTATTCTGGGGGCTCAGTGCTGTGTATATTATTCTGGGGGCACAGTGTTGTGTATATTATTCTGGGGGCTCAGTGCTGTGTATATTATTCTGGGGGCACAGTGTTGTGTATATTATTCTGGGGGCTCAGTGCTGTGTATATTATTCTGGGGGCACAGTGTTGTGTATATTATTCTGGGGGCTCAGTGCTGTGTATATTATTCTGGGGGCACAGTGTTGTGTATATTATTCTGGGGGTCTGTGCCTAGAAATTATATATAATATATATATAAAATGCGTTAGTCCAGTTGCCACAATCACGAGTATACCTGTACGTAGTGATACCTTTCACTGATCAGTATAGTTTCCAGTTTACACTCTTGAAAGCTTGTCTTTTAAATGTAAAGTTAACCCAATAAAAATGGTATCACCGGCACGCACTGCTATACTCGTGATATATATATATATATATATATATATATTTTCTTCAGGTAATAGGGGTTGTGGAATTCGTGGGTGAGTTCCCTCACTTTTTTTCCCAGGACTTGACCCCTGGAGCACAGGATGACAAAACTTGAGGACGCTCTAAAGCGACACTTGTGTAACACCTTTCCAGGCACTGGTAGATTACCAAGTGATGACACAGGTGCTTCTGAGGCTGCGGATGATCAGAGGAATAGTGGTGAAGGCCAGGGCCGCTTGACAGATGCATTTTTAAATTTTTTTAGTCCTCGACACCCAGGGACGTCAAATGTAGGCACCCATTGCCAGCGTCTTCACCATATGGTGCAGGACTACCTAGGGGCAAGGGCAGACCTGGATACCTTTCCAGCAGATAATCCACTGGTTTACTGGGTGTTGAGATTGGATCACTGGCCAGAAGTTAGCCAATATGCTATGCAGCTACTAGGTTGCCCTTCATCTAGGGTGCTTTCCGAAAGGACGTTCAGTGCTGCTGGAGGTTTTGTCACAGACAAAAGAGTGCGTCTGTCCACCGACTCTGTAGACCGACTGACATTTATAAAAATGAATCAGTCCTGGATCAGCAGCTATCAATCCCCTGATGCTGAAGTAATGGAATAGATAGGGGATGTCCTCTTCTGCATTCACAAAACCTCCAGCACTGAACTCTTCCACAATACCACAAAAGGGTTACGGTGTGAAGGCACTTGCTGCCATGAAAGGCACAATATCTGGCTGCACTGGCGCCCATTAAAAAAAAAAAAAACACTTTTCAATATAGGACCACATGGTCCACTCCTGCACTCTTCCACAATACTACAGAGGGGTTACTGTATGATGATACTTGCTGGCCTGGCATTAAAGGCACAATATCTGGGTGCACTGACGCTTTAACCAGATGCATATCTTTTCAATATAGGACCACATGGTCCACCCCTGCACTCTTCCACAATACCACAGAGGGGTTACTGTATGAGGATACTTGCTGGCCTGGCACCAAAGGCACAATATCTGGGTGCACTGACGCCCATTTACAGATAAAAAAAAAACACTTTTCAATATAGGACCGCATGGTCCACCCCTGCACTCTTCCACAATACCACAGAGGGGTTACTGTATGATAGTACTTGCATGCCTGGCACTAAAGGCACAATATTTGGGTGCACTGCCATTGACGCCTGTATCAGATTCATATCCTCAGAGGGGTTACGGTGTGACGGCACTGTTGCCGACGCTAAAAGCCCAATTTTAAAGCACCTATTGTTACTTTCATCCAAATCCTGCATAAGTTTCACAATAATTTAGCCAAAAAAAACACTAAACTTTTTCTGCGCGTCCTAAAATGTCTTTTCATACAGACTGCCGCCCCAAGCAGTTGTTTATGGATAGATTAAAGTAAAAGCATTTACCGTCATATGAAACGTCATTTATTTGTTTTTAAGTGTTTCTATACATCCTAGAAATCCGCCACGTCACGGGCAGGTTATGGGGACCTCCTAGGCACGATATTTGAAGGAATTTTTCGTTTTTATTTTTAACCCTTATTTCATGGAAAACTCTCTGTCCCTTTAAAAACTTTTTTTTTTTTACTTTTTGTCCTTGTTTCCTGTCCCCCAGGGCACTACCCGGACCCCCATACACCTTTTATGGCAAATATGTAGCATATGTGCCCTCTTGGAGGGCACTCTAAAAAACCGAATTTTCAGCCCTATTGACTTGCATGGGGGTTCGGGTTCGGTTTCGGTCCCGAACAAATGGGAAGTTCTGGTTCGGGCTCGAACCGAACTCGGGGAGTGTTCGGCTCATCCCTAATATTTACCTGTCAGGTGAGATCAGAAGGGCCGGCCTATAGCAGACAGGTAACGGTGGCGCCCAGCAGAGTATGACAGGTGGCACTTTAAACTGAGGAATAGAATTTGCAGAATATATGTATAATCTGTATGAACTTGCATTATATAAAATAATGTACAACGGTGATCAGGAAATACACGCACCGGGTATTTTCCCAGCACGATGCAGCAATGTCATACACAGCACAGGAGGAAAAAAGATCCCCTTCTCACAATTGCAGGTTTATCAGGTTGTTTTTTGTGTCAATATGACACACAGCAGATATTTTACACCCCCCCCCCCCAATGCTGCTGACAGGATTTGCCCAATTATTTATTTATTTTTAGCAGTAAATACTCACCTTTATTCCCTCGGCACTTGCTGCTCATTCTCTTCAGCTCAGGGCTTCCAAGATGCAGTTGTCCCTGCAGCTTCCCCCCCCCTCTCTCATTCCTATGTATTTCACTCCGAACTTGCGTACTTTTTCTTTTGTACACAAAAACCGTACCAATAGCATTGCACTGTCTCCTAATTCGATTCCATCAGACTGAGCATGTCTAAAGTGGAGTCGTCTGGGTCAGATTTCAAAACCGCCCCAAGTACAAGTCCTCGACATGCTCAGTTGCTCTGCACATCTTTAAGTCAGCATTAATAACTTATCTCGTAAGAACAGGGATCTCAAATTCTGGCCACCCAGATGTTTCTGAACTAAAACTCCCATGATTCTCTGGCTATTGTATTGAAAGAATTCTGGGAATTTTAGGCCATCAACATCTGGGGGACCGGAGTTTGAGATCCCTGCTTAAGAGTGTATGGTTACCATTCTTTTTGAGGAAAAAGTGAATTTTTTAATAAATCTTTACTACTAGTGCCCATTGACTGATATTATTTGCAATAATCGCCGTGGGAGGAGCCTCCAACGTGTTCTATACATGTTTGGGAATGCATGGTTTCCACGCAGCATTATAAAGGGGAAGCACTTTAAAATAAATCCTAATATTAAATCTAAAATCAAGTTGTTTTCACCAATTACAAGAACCCCATCCAGGCCTCTAGGAAAGTAATTTCCTATATATATATGATTTCAGAGCTCGTGCTGAGCTGCGCGGCGGTTCTCGCGTGTAGTGGGCGTCTTTCAGAATTACGGTATTTGAATGAGTTTGGTTGGAAGCCGCACGCCTCGCTACGTTCATTTCCTGTTTTTTTCTTACATTACTGTTGCTCTCGTTCCACAACGCGTGTGATCTGCCAAGTGTGGGTGTGTGATAAGTGACTTTGCACTATGTCTAGACCGAGACGCTTGTGAACCGACAGCATCGATACACGCGGGTAATGTTATAGTGTGTGGGGTATGTAACAAACAAACAAACCTCTAAAGTGTCCCTATTTACAAAGGACAGTCCCATGATTCCCCTGATCGCTCTGCCTCCTCGTGTCTCTTTTTAGGGGTTCCTCCATATATTCAGGGTGTGCGGGTGTCTTTTTAGGGGCTCCTCCATATATTCAGGGTGTGCGGGTGTCTATTTAGGGGCTCCTCCATATATTCAGGGTGTGTGGGTGTCTTTTTAGGGGCTCCTCCATATATTCAGGGTGTGTGGGTGCCTTTTTAGGGGCTCCTCCATATATTCAGGGTGTGTGGGTGCCTTTTTAGGGGCTCCTCCATATATTCAGGGTGTGCGGGTGTCTTTTTAGGGGTTCCTCCATATATTCAGGGTGTGTGGGTGTCTTTTTAGGGGCTCCTCCATATATTCAGGGTGTTCGGGTGTCTTTGTAGGGGCTCCTCCATATATTCAGGGTGTGTGGTGTGTTTTAGGGGCTCCTCCATATATTAAGGGTGTGCGGGTGTCTTTTTAGGGGCTCCTCCATATATTCAGGGTGTGCGGGTGTCCTTTTAGGGGCTCCTCCATATATTCAGGGTGTGTGGTGTGTTTTAGGGGCTCCTCCATATATTCAGGGTGTGTGGGTGTCTCTGAATAGATTAACCATTGCTTCTCTATGGGCGATTTCACTGCCGTCGAACAGGCACCGTATAATATTTGGTGAATCGCCAGCTTTATCAATAGCTGAGTGGCCACCAAATTGCACCATATGGGGAAATTCACTGTTCGGCTCATAGTGAATAACCCCTTTACTCTAACAGGGATATTCGGAGAAAGGTGAAACTCTGTAGAACTTTTGGAGAAGTGAAAATTCGAGGTCACAATAGCCAAACCAGAAAAATTCTCCCATTTATCTCACTTTTCAAATCGGCGATTTTGACTTCTCCAAAAGTTCACCAGAGTTTCACCTTTCTCTGAATAACCCTGTTTGTAACCTGTATAGTGTTGTGTAACTGAACACCTGTTCCGGCTCCATCAATAAAATGCGCGCTGTATAACTACTGCACTTACTGTAACATTCACTCACTTTCAGAATGAATCGATGCGCAGAAACAAAAAAACCTGCGATCAAAACACAAGTCGGATATTAGGTAACAGCTTCGTATTTAATCATCAGGAATTCACATTTCTGTTTTCTGAGTGACAGAGAATGTAAAGCCAGCGCCGTCTTACCAGGAGACGAGAAGTAGGTTTAAGCCTTTATTAATAAGCACTGATAAAACAAAACATAAAAAAGCAGAACTGAGTGCGTTGGAGAATTCCTGTAATTTTGCTGCTTTTGCGAACATTCCGCAGTACCTGACCTGCAACTCCTGGCTTAGTGACTTTCCTGGCAGGGCTGGCCCATCCATGGGGACAGATAGAGCCTTGGCTCCAGGTAGCACTTTGCCAGGGGCAGCATTTTGGGCCTCAGCTAGTCACATCACACATTACTAGGAGTTTTATTGCTGTGGAGCTCTGTAATACGCTCATAAACACTGCACATTACTGTGGGTTTTATTGCTGTGGAGCTCTGAGACACTCATAGACCACACATTACTGTGAATTTTATTGCTGTGGAGCTCTGTGATAGAGTACTGTGCAGTGTGTATGAACGTATCACAGAGCTCCACAGCAATATAACTCATAGTAATGTGCAGTGTGTAAGAGTGTGAGTTATATTGCTGTGGAGCTCTGTGATACGTTCATACACAATGCAGATTACTGTGAGTTTAATTGCTGTGGAGCTCCGTGACTCACTCATATACACACATTACTGTGAGTTTTATTGCTGTGGAGTTCTGTGATACTCATACACACTGCACATTACTGTGAGTTTTATTGCTGTGAAGCTCTGTGATACAGTAATGTGCAGTATGTATGAGTGTATCACAGAGCTTCACAGCAATAAAACTCACAGTAATGTGCAGTGTGTATGAGTGTATCACAGAACTCCACAGCAATAAAACTCACAGTAATGTGTGTATATGAGTGAGTCACGGAGCTCCACAGCAATAAAACTTACAGTAATGTGCAGTGTGTATGAGTGTATCACAGAACTCCACAGCAATAAAACTCACAGTAATGTGTGTATATGAGTGAGTCACGGAGCTCCACAGCAATAAAACTTACAGTAATGTGCAGTGTGTATGAGTGTAAGTTTTATTGCTATGGAGCTCCGTGACTCACTCATATACACACACATTACTGTGAGTTTTATTGCTGTGGAGCTCTGTGATACGCTCATACACACTGCACCTTAATGTGAGTTTTATTGCTGTGGAGCTCTGTGATACGGTCATACACAACGCAAATTACTGTGAGTTTTATTACTGTGGAGCTCTGTGATACGGTCATACACAACGCAAATTACTGTGAGTTTTATTGCTGTGGAGCTCTGTGATACGGTCATACACAACGCAAATTACTGTGAATTTTATTGCTGTGCAGCTCTGTGATACGCTCATACACACTGCACATTACTGTGAGTTTTATTGCTGTGGAGCTCTGTGATACGCTCATACACACTGCACATTACTGTGAGTTTTATTGCTGTGGAGCTCTGTGATACGCTCATACACACTGCACATTACTGTGAGTTTTATTGCTGTGGAGCTCTGTGATACGCTCATACACACTGCACATTACTGTGAGTTTTATTGCTGTGGAGCTCCGTGATACACTCATATACACACATTGATGCACGCATACACTGTATTTTTTTTGGGGAGGGGGCAGCATTTCATCCTTGGATCCAGGCATCACAGTGTTTTGGGCCAGCCCGGTTTCCCGGTATCACGGACAATATCCTTTATATAGCGTCACATGACACAACGCCAGAATTGAGAGATTTCCTGTTATTTGCAGAAATTCATGAAAAAGTGTTTTGCTGCCACGAGAGATAAGTAGCTTTTTTTTGTGGTGACTTCAGAGCAAAATAGTCGTATTTACAGGAAAAATGACAGAGACGCGCTGAGCATCGCTCTGTCTTTGAATAGATAAGCACGGCAGCGCGCGGAACAGCACCGAGAACACGGCTTCGTTCTGACAGCGAGGGAGATTTTGGGGAAAATGTTTAGTACAATGGTTTTGCTGTACGTTTCCTGCACAAGAAGGGAAGGAAAAAATGGTCTTTTTTTGCGGTTTTCAGAAAACAGATTAAAAAAAACAAAACACTAAAGAGTTGCAAATTTCAGACTAAAATAGTTCAGCTGTAGGAGTTCCGGGATAACATTTTTTTTCTCAAGTTCAACTATTTTTACCAAAAACATTGAAGTCATCACCAATTTACCGTCCAGTGAAAAAACCTTTACGTGTTTTAACCCCTTCACTACCGAGCAATTTTTGGTGAAATATTTTTTATCACAACATTTATTTGAAACAAGGGATGCGAAGTTAATTAAACATGGGGTGAAATGGACGTTTTGCACAGAAATAGCTAAAAAAAAAAATGAAAATAATGTTAATTTACTCATTTTTTAATTTTTCATGTATCGGTTTATCCTTTACAGAAATATCGCCGGGATGAAAGGTTTTAAACTCTAGATGGCGTCCCTTATCTGGCACAATGTTAAACGGGGTCTGCATTATCAACATACAGGCAGAAATGGCCATTTACATTGTTACATTATTATTAACATCGCTCTCCTGCCCATCTAACCAGGCGTTTTTTCAAACCAACGCGTTTCGCCAGCTGCCGGAGCAAACCCCTCCCTTGATATTACAGGAAGAGCTGTGGGAGGATTTGTGGACTTGTTTCAAAGTGTTTATTTAAGAGGGAGATACTTTAACGCGTCTCTATCGATCTCTAATAAATATTTTGCACGGAGTTATGGACCAAGTTTAAAAATCACTCCACATATTTTTACCCCCAAAAAATTTTCTATTTTTTTTTTGATCATGTGATGCAGTTGGATCGTGGTTAACCGTTAGTGCACCATTATATACAACATGAGAGGTTATTCACTAACCTCCAACTTGGCCCCGAATTGCATTGGACTGCTTGCCAATACATCTATTCATTAAGCTGTCAAATACTGTCGAACTGGCAGCAAAATATGACGCAATTCACCGAAACTGCCCCATAGAACCCTATCGTGTCTTCTATTCACACAGAACAACGAACTGCACCAAAATTATAACAATCTGATGGGTTTAAACAGGCAAATCCCACAGGAATCAACATATTAAAAGGAATATCTTTGTTTATTCTTTTTATTTTTTTAAAGGCGTTTTTGTATTATTTTTTTTAAAAAAAAAATGACGACATTTTTGGTTTTCAACCCCTTAAGGACCAAGGGTCTTTAAAGTCAATGCATTTATGACGTGATTGGTCCTTAAGGGGTTAAAAAATAAGAGAAACAAAAATGTCGTAATTTTTTAAAAAAAATAAAAATACAAAAAGGCCTTAAAAAAAATAATAAATGGAATATCTTTGTTTATTCTTTTTATGTCGATTCCTATGGGATTTGCCTGTTTAAACCTGTCAGATTGTTATAATTTTGGTGACTTTATTTTGTAGCAGACCTTTTTTATTGTTTTTTTTAAAAGGACTTTTTAAGCGCTGCCCCAAACATCCAGGAGTCTAGCGGCCGCTACGGGGTGTGCTGTAGACTCAGCGCCTGCCCCATAATCCACTGGTGAAACGGGGGCGCAAACGCAAATTTTTCCCCTTAGCGTCCCCGTTTTAGCGAGTTGCAGCCGATGGGCAGTGGATAAAAGATGCCACCCCGCAGCATGTATAATCCATACTTTGTAGGTAAGAAATCATAAAGGAATCCCAGGTGACCTGCCTGGATTTTCTTCCTGCAGCATATGAATTATACATGTTGCAGGGTAACACTTTTCCCTGTCCTTACCAACTACAGGAAATAGTAATGTGTGTCCAGGAAAACATGGTCGACCTGGCAGCCCTATTCACCGCTGGAGACCAACATGGAGATGACAATGTCACCAGCCCAGACAGACAAATGACCAATATTAAACCCATCCTCCTCGTTTACTCTTCTCACAATCAGTAATGAGGATCCTGCGTGTCAGAGGAGCAGGAACAGCGCAATAAAACTTCCTTTTCCCACCTACTAGTCCTTCCGCACATCTTCCCCAAACACATACAGCTACGTTCGGCAACCGTTCATCATCTTCCTCTTTTTCGGACCTTCCCTTTCCCTGGTATTAGAGAACCCATATAAATAAACAATAGGGCTTTCTTTGCATAAGGATTATGTTTCAGGCAGGTTCCTCCAGGACGTCACCAGCAAGGACAAGATAAAAAAAAAAAACAGAATGAGAGTTTCGGCCATCACCAAAAACCCAAAACATGATCAGGTTACGATAAAAAACCCGAAAATGCATATCTGACACCGCGTCAAACACGATTATTCAGAGAGAGACGAAAATATGAAAGTTAAAAATGTCTTCGAGAAAAAATAAAAAAAATACAAAAAAGGTTTTTCAAAAAAACAAAAAAGAAAGAAAAGAATAAACAGCGCTAAGAAAAAAAACCGAGAAAAGATATTATGATTTTATATAGAATTCTACGGGATTCACCGGTTTAAACCTGAAACACTGAAAATCAGGGCATTTCGAAGGAATTTCGGTGCAGTTTGGCGTTCTGTGAATACAACATGATAGGCTTCTACGGGATAATATCGGTGCTGCCGAATGGTGGAGAACTGCAACGCATTTTTCCGTCAATTCAGTATTTGACAGCTTAGGCTAGGGTCAGACTGAGGCAGTGCGAACGCGCGTTCTGGCGCACATAATCACGGCCGCACTAGCAGCAGATGCCGGGCAATGACGGCCAATATACGAAGTACGGTCGCACAAAAGTCCGGCCGCGCAACGCAAGTGGAAAATGAACGCATTTTTTCGAGAACGTTAAACCGCTGGTACTGACGTACAGAGTGCGCTGCGTCCGCATAGCAGCGTGTGTGCGTGATTAGGAGATGTCAGACGCTGCTAGTGTGCGGCCAACATAACGTTCAAACAGCCGGATTTCCCTAGACTTCTTTTCACCCCATCGTCATGAAATACGTCCAGAATTGCGCATCGTCTGACCACTTAAGCGTATTCCGTGAAAAAATGCGTGCGCACGCATCGACGTACATTTTGACGGTGGCCGCAGAAAATGCGCTCATCTGTCCCTAGCCTTAGTGAATTGATAAATTGACCCAAAGTAACACCGAGCAGTGAAATGCGAGGCCAATTCGGTGCTTAGTGAATAACCTCTTCTCTGTTTGCAGAAGAGTCATTTATTAGCTCTGTATATACCAGCAAACCGAAAAACCTGAACCGAATCACTAAAACCCATACTTCCCTTATGGCGACAGGAACGACTGCCGATACCAGAGCCGAATCAAAATCCAGGAAAACCCTTAATGAAATGGAGGAACCCCCTAAAAAGACACCCTGACTATATGGAGGAGCCCCTAAAAATACATCCACACACCCTGAATATATGGAGGAAACCCTAAAAACACACCCACACACCCTGAATATATGGAGGAACCTCTAAAAAGACACCCACACACCCTGAATATATGGAGGACCCCCTAAAAAGACACCCGCACACCCTGAATATATGGAGGAGCGCCTAAAAACACACCTGCACACCCTGAATATATGAAGGAGCCCCCAAAAAGACACCCACACACCCTGAATATATGGAGGAGCCCCCATAAAGACACCCACACACCCTGAATATATGGAGGAGCCCCTAAAAAGACACCCACACAACCTGAATATATGGAGGAGCCCCTAAAAATACACCCACACACCCTGAATATATGGAGGAGCCCCTAAAAACACAACCACACACCCTGAATATATGGAGGAACCCCTAAAAAGACACCCACACACCCTGAATATATGGAGGAGCCCCTAAAAAGACACCCGCACACCCTGAATATATGGAGGAACCCCTAACAAAAGCGATATTATAAGTAAATATCATCACTTGCCTTTAACCTTCCCTCCATGGAATAATAAGAATGGCATTCAGGCACGTGTCCTCAGGGTGAGGAAAGGGTTAATGAGTGCTGTGCAGGTTGTGAAAGTGAAAGCGCATGATGACACAGCGGTGACAGAGGGGAAGTGAGAGTCCAGGAAAGAAGACAGAAAGCAACAGGAAACAAATAGATTAGATAAAGGAGAATTTGCAAGGAATAAATATTTCACCAAACTAGTGGCCTGGAGCATTTAGTGTGGGTGCGGTGCGGCGCTTACCTGCTGGATCCTCAGTAACAGCATAGAAATCCAGCTGTCGCTATCCCCGGGAGCTGACACTCTGGTCCATTGACTGGTGACCTTGCTACAACAGACGTTTCAGGGACTTCATATCTCTCCTAGCTCAGCTTCATGGAACGGATACTGTATTTCCGAACCATCTGGGATGGCATGGTTAGTTATCAATGGAATAGAGCGTCAGCTCCTGGGGATAGTGAGAGCTGGATTTCTAGGCTGATCATCCACAGACACAGCAAGTAAGCACCGGCACCAAGTGAAACATCTATTTTTCCTGCCATCATACAGCATCTCCACATTCTCCTCCAGCTCCCTGGATACATTTCATTCCTATATGATACAATGTGACACATTAAAAACACTTTTTAACATTTCATAACGAGGGCACTAGTATTTAAGGGAATGTCGCTGGAGGCGGGGCCAGAGTCAGGAGGCAAGTGAGGAACAGAAGCAGCATATTTGAAGGCGCCGAGCATGAAAACGCAGGGATTTATTACGAGAAATGAAAGCGCCGGTTCCGCATTTCTTGTATTATCCAAAGTTGTTCTTACAGAAAAATGCGGGTAAACGCTTGAGCGCAAAAATCAGAGCCTTTCCACGGTTTCTATAAACATTCTTACTTTTGCCAGGATGACGTATTTTCATGCAAATATCATCAAGAGAGCACAGCGAGCCCACTCCACCGGAGCAGTGGAGGCCGGGGTCAGACGAGCCTCTTTGGAGAGCGGAAGGAACGTCCTTGAGAGTGGACGTTGCTTCCACTCGACGCCCGTCTGGCCGCCTCATTGCGCTCAGCGCTGCAATGTCCGATCCTTCTATGGAGAATCGCGCTTTGCAGCCCCGTCAATGCGCATCTAACGTTTTGGCAGGGACACTTTGTGCACGGATGCTTGTAGTACACGCAATTAGTGCGCGCGCTACAGCGTGTGACCAGAATTGCAACGCTGCGACGGACGCTGGTAGGCATGTCAGTACGGGTGCACTGAGTGCCCTCGTCTGACCCTGGCCTAAAGGGACGCTCTACTCATCCTGACCTCTTTATCTTTTTCAAGTGGTCAAAAATGTGAGGCGTGCCTCCCCCCAGCCTCCCCGATCCGGAGATATCACTGGGCGAAGCGGAGAAGCATCCAAATGAATGTTCATATCAGGGAAATTACGGTTTACACAAAGTGATTATTCACTAAGCAGCGAACTGATAGAAAATGCCTACCGGATTTACAGTTTTAGTCCTTATCCTGACAGATGAATATTCATATTATTATATATTATATTATTATAGATAGATTATACATTTAATATTCCTATAGCTAATTAATTATGAAAGAAAGCTCACAATGAAAGAGCAAAACAAAATAACGAAAGAGGGGAAACAGATGGGGGACAAAGAGGGGAAAAAAGAAGGGGAGAAAAAGGGGGAACAAAGGGGGGAAGAAGGGGAGGGGGAAAGGGAAGAAAAAAGATGGGGAGAAAAGAGATTAAAGGGGGGAAAGGAAAAAGGGGAGAAAAAGGGGGAACAAAGGGGGGGAAGAAGGGGAAAGAAAAAAAGGGAGGGGAAAAAGGGAAGAAGGAGAGAAAAGGGGGAAGACCAGGGAAGAGAGGAGAAAACGAGGGGAACAAAGAATGGAGGAAAAAGGGGAGAAAAGAGATAAAAGGGGGAAGAGGGAAGAAGGGGGTAAAAAAGGGGGAAGAGAGGCGAAATAGAGGCAAACAAAGAGGGGGAAAAGAATGGGAGGGGAAAAGAGGGGAAGAAAAGAGATAAAAAGAGGGAAGAGGGGACAAAAGGGGGGAAGAAAAGAGATAAAAGGAGGGAAGAGGGGACAAAAAGGGGGAAGAGAGGAAAAAAAAAGAACGGTACAAAGAGGGGGGAAAAGAAGGTAAGGGAAAAGAAGGGGAAGAAAAGAGATAAAAGGAGGGAAGAGGGGGAGAAAGAGAGGTGAAGAGAGGAGAAAAAAGAGGAGGGGTGAAAATAGATAAAAGGTGGAAGAGGGAAGAAGGGGAGAAAAAGGGGGAAAGAGGAAAGAAAGGCGAAAAAAGAACAGAACAAAGAGAGGGGGAAGAAGGGGAGGGGGAAAGGGAAGAAAAAAGATGGGGAGAAAAGAGATAAAGGGGAAGCGGAAAAAAAAACAACGAAGACTAAAAAAGTTATAAATTTATAGTTATTTCTGATCCATAATGAACTTAAATATTGGTTGATTTTGCTTTCACACCCGCAACAACTGTCACTAACAAAAAACAGCACAAAATTACTGTCACTAACAAAAAACAGCACAAAGTTACTGTCACTAACAAAAAAAAACAAATTAATGTCACTAACAAAAAACAGCACGAAATTACTGTCACTAACAAAAAACAGCACAAAGTTACTGTCACTAACAAAAAAAACAAATTACTGTCACTAACAAAAAACAGCACAAAATTAATGTCACTAACAAAAAACAGCGCAAAGTTACTGTCACTAACAAAAAAAAACAAATTAATGTCACTAACAAAAAATAGCATCAAATTACTGGCATTTCAGCATTTTTTTTAACCCATGTGTTAACTCACTTCACTTTTGGTGTAAAAACAAACCCTTGCCATGCTCTAAAAATATCTCTGATACACATTTCAGAGTATTCGGCGCGGCGCAGCACGGTGAGTCTAATAATAACAATGGCATTAAAGAAAATCCAGTTTGGGTAGTTTTTAAAAAAAAAAAAAAAAAATCTCTGAGGAATATTTTTAGCAAACAATCACCTAACCCTTTCAATGCCGCAGCAGAGACTCTATAACCCTCCTTTCTGCGCAGACTCCCCATCCCTGCCGTCTGGTACAGATTGTGTACTTCCACGAAGACACAAAAAAATAAAAATACAAATAAAACAAATATCAATAGAAGGAAATCTGTGGCTCTGTACACTCGATGCAATGTCTCGTTACATGCACCCCATCACATCCCCAGCAGTTGTGTAGGGCACAGATAGGGCGGCGCAGCAATTCTAGCCTCGTTTCATTATGGTGAATGGTATTTGGAGATATAAGGTAACCCAAACTCCTGGCTGACACCCAGAAAGGGCCAGGGGACATACAACCCCATCCCCACCAATAATATACAGCTGTCCCTGAAAACCAGGTCTGTCAATGGAAATGCCCTCTGATATATAAATATATTTTATTATTTTATATCATCTCAACAGGCGTGGCCTCGCTCAAAACAAAAAAAACTTTTATCTAATCTATATTAAAAAACATCTGAGTAACATTTCGCCTCTCGCGGAGCCTTTATCAAGGGGATAGTGGCGCAGTAAGAGCCGAAAAAAACAATCAAATGCAAATACAGATTAACCCCTTCACTACCAAGCGACTTTTGTCAAATATCGTAACGTTTGTTTGAACCACAGGATCTGAAGTTAACAATTAAATATAGGGTGAAATAGGTAAAAATACAACTAGGCGGCCGCAGCAGCCGAGCCGCAGCAGCCGAGCCGCAGCAGCCGAGCCGCAAGAGAAGTTTGCAGCTCAGCTGGAATAGGACGGGAGACGTTACGATTAACGAGTAAAGCCGTTATAATCATCAGGTCACTCGTTAGCCGTAACGATTTGATCGGAAACGAGGCTCGAGGTTTTCGCATGTCATTACGTTTCTGATTCGAGAAACCTGACTAAACGAAGACGGCCTTTTCGAGGATTATTAATTAATGGCCAGCATTTCCAAAATATATTTATTTTTTCTTTTAGGAACAAAAAAAAAATAATACACAAAGCTACTAATACGGAAACAAAAATACATAAAATACTGTAGATTACACCTGATACAGGGCTCTATTACATTCTTCGTGCACTTTTTAGCACACGCGCAAAAGCGCATTAACGTGAGGGGCAAAACCCTTTGCGCCGAACGTCGTATTATGACGTCCGCGCATACGATGCGCTTTAACGTCTAACGCGAGTGACCCTGCGCGAACCCTGCGCAAACTCAAGTTCGTGCGCGCATCCCATACTTAACATTGTGGGCGAAAATGCGTTTGTACGCTGGTACGCAGATGGTATTACAATCGATGCGCAACGTTTTACGAACAACGTTTGCGCGCATAATTTTAACGTCTTTTAAAAGCTGGTGGTAACGGCAAATCTGAACGTCCTGGACGATCCCAAATACACCAGCACGAAAAAAAAAAATACAGCACAGTATAGTTACACATTCTACACATACCCAAACAATAAAATGGAGACATCGTGCGTGTTTTTATTATTGCTGCAGCATATATACTCAGATTGATTTTGACAGGCGCTAAAACTGAACGGGAGACAATTGTGGTTCTTAATTCTGATTGGCTGAATTGCGTGAAAAAACAGTCCGCCCACTGATTTCTGCGCGCAGCGTTAATGCCTGTGCATTTTTGCACGTCTTTTTTAAGCGCGATCTTTTTTGACGGATGAAAAAATGCGCTCGGATCGTAATACCTGCTTTAATTTACGCTCGTTAACGTTTAACGCTGCGTGCAAAAAAAATTGCGCCCACAATCTTTTCATTTAAACATGAACCTGCGTTTTGCAGAGGGGTTTTTTTTTTTGTCTGCAGCTCGCACACACACCTTCCCCCTCCTTTTTTAAATTTTTATTTTTTTTTTTCTCAAGATTTCCTGTGGTTAACTTATTTTTATTTTTTTATTTTTTTTAAAATTGCCCAAAAACCTTTGCATTTAGCAAAATACAGGCAGGGTTCTCTGAAACCATTTCTACAAACAACATTACATTTCCTCTTTCCAAAATAGCAGACCCAGCAGTAAGATGCTTCTCATCGATAGCTTTAAGGAAGATTCAACACAACAAGCATCTTCGCTTTTGTGTGTGGTTGTTTTTTTGTTGTTTTTGTTTTTCCTGTATCTCTGTTCCTCATCCGCCGAGGCTTCCGCATTCTACTCGATCTAGAAGGGGTTATTCACTGAGCACCATTGGTGCACCGAACGTCACCGTAATCGCACACATTGGTAAAGATCACCACAATCGCAAGTACAGTGGACGTTAGCTGTCCATAGATGCAAAATCCAACACCGGCAGGCAGAGTTGATGCAAACAATGCTGAACTGCGGTGCCACTGTTGATCTTCTGTGAAATCAGTAAACTCTGGCTGTTCTCCAGCATTGTTCTGTAACACCGGTGAGTAGATTTTGCCGATTTTAAGTGGCGATCTCGATCGAACGACAGAAAAAAAAGGGGGAAAAAAACGCCGGACAACTGCGAATGAAACACTGGTGCGAACTATAAGGGTTATTTTCAGAGAGCACCGAAATGTCACCGACAGTTCGGTGGTCTTTCGTTCTCCGCACTTCGAGGAATCAAATTTCTCGACCTTGCGGTGAATTCAGCATTCGCCGCAGAGTCTCCGAAGTGCCAGTAAAATCTGCCGAACACATCCGAAAATCCGACGCATCAAATGGAAAAACCGATGAAAAAAACACTGCACGCATCCGAAAAAAGCCGACCATTTGCTGCAAAACTGCCACAATAAAACAAGCGCGTCTGAAAAATGCCGACGATCCACCGAACACAGAGCTGACCAGCTGCCAGAAAAAGGCAAAAAGCAGACGAGCGGGGGGCGAGAAGAAAGAATCGAAAGTTCCAAATTTTTCAAAAAAAACTACTTGACGGAAATCTCTGGAATTAACATATAAGGTTCTATGAATTTTAATATAAAGTTTTGTTACAGGAAAAAAAAGCTATTTAGAGGGAAACAAAATAGAATTTTTTTTCCTGAAAAATGCCTAAAACCCCCCCAAAAAAAACAACTAAGGAAAAAGTAATAAAGAGACTTTTTGCTGCAGATTAAAAGAATACATGTTCAATAGATATTGAATAAAAACAGGAATAGTTTTTACATTGAAACCTATGGGATTTGCCTGAATAAACCTGCCGAATGAAACCACCGAACAGCAGGGCAATTCGGCAACTTTTCTCTGCTGGTCGGTGTCTGAATAGATTAACCATTGCTTCTCTATGGGGGATTTCACAGCCGTCGAACAGGCACCGTATTTGCTGGCAATTCGCCAAAATTTGGCGAACTGCCTGCTTTCCGAGTAGCCGAATGACCCCGAAATGTCACCGTACGTGGAAATTCCCTGTTTGGTGCAATTTCGGGGCCAGATCGTCTCTCTCTGAATAACCTTGTAAGCTAAACTCCGGCAGAAGCCACGATGGAAAGTATGAAAATCTACAAGGGAAGTTCCATAAATAGTGGTTTCACTGTAGACGCATCGTATATTGCTCCACCGTGGTTCCCCAAAGTTCACAGAACTGAATCCTCTAGAATGGGTTAACAAAAAACTCATATATATATATATATATATATATACACTGTATATATATATATATATATATATTTTTTTTTTTTTTCTAGTGCCCCGGAGTTATGGGGGGCCTGTATTTTAATGAGATACTCTTAAAAACAGGAGTTTCCTTTTTTTTTGCATGTGATTTTCACTCATCTTTTGTCCCTCGCCGTGCGCTGCTCCTCCTCTTCCTCCTCCTCTTCGGCTCAGGGGCTCCCGAAACTGGAAGTCTCTGAAGCTATCAAACACAACTTGCATAGCGTAGGAACCGCAAATTGCGCACCACTACGGGACTCGCACACTTTACCTACGCGAGTTCCGTAGCGCCTGCGCAGAGTCATGGAACGGAGCTGTGTGCAGAGTCATGGGACGGAGCCGTGCGCAGAGTCATGGAACGGAGCCGTGCGCCGGTGCAGAGCCGATCCATTGGCTGCCTCTTTGAAAACACTCGCTGCAGCGATTGGCCTCAGAGGGTCTCTGTGTGACTGTATAGTGACCGGTAGCTGGGAAACTCAACAATACCGGTTGCTGGAGACGCTGGGTGGGGTAATAATGTATTAACGCCACATTGAACAAGTTGACTAGATCTCTCAGTTGTTACATTTGCTGTGATGTCACCGGAAGCCGGGCTCTTCAGTTGAGCCGAACAGGAGTTTGCCCACCTGCAAGGACCACAAGAGCCAAAGGACATCGCAACTATGTTGCCAAAGTTTTATTACCCATTAAGCAACTCTAGTTCACAAGGTACAGCTAGTGGATTTATAGCTAACCGTAGTCCAGGGCAAGGTGGGAAAGCTGTACCAATGGACACCAACATGTATCAAACAGTAGAATGCTGAAATTCTGTGTGCGGACCCCAAGACGCTCTGTCTGTTTGCTACCATGTACTGGATGGAGTAGAGGTAACATCACTGCTCTACTGGAGACCCTGGTTCGAATCCCGGCCAGAGCTCCTCTCCAGTAAGTGTCCTTGGGCGAGACACCTAACGGTACATACTTGCTACCCCACAATATCGGCTGTGGAGTCCAGTGGTAACGTCTCTACCCTGTCGACCGTGGAGAAGCAAGTCAAAATACCATTCGGCACATCCTCCAATACAACTGTGGAGAAGCAAGTCTCGACTTTACGAGAAGCGGGTTCAACTTAACCACCAGGTCACTGATCTACAATCATGGAAAGACGACCCGATCCCACTCAGAAGACGCCACCAGCGAGTGTCCGTGGGCAAGACACCTAGCGCTATGGATGCGCCAACCTCACAAAATACTTGTACATCTCATAGATTGTAAGTTCCCTTGGGAACAGGGACCCCCTGAATCAGGTCATCATCCATGTGTGATATTCCAATGAATCTGTCACGGATCCCTCTGATTACCAAAATAGTGGTCCCTTTACGCAGACCGCTCTCTACCCTTCCGATCCTTGAATGGTCGGCAAAACTAGAGAGACAATTAACCAGACAATAGATAAACAAGGGGTAACACCAGACAGAGGTATGGAATAGAGTACTGTCACGAATCTTTCTGACTACCAAGATAGTGATCTCTTTATGTAGCTCACTCTCTACTCTTCCGATCCTTGAATGGTCGGCAAAGCTATATAGACGATTAAGCAGGTAACAGATAAAGAAAGGAAAACACCAGACAAAGGTACAGACCAGAGTACAAGTCCTCCCTAGGACTTTAGTATTAGCAGAGGTAATCTGATGTGTGCTTAGGGTGCCACATAGACTGACCTCGGTACCAACGTTAAGGGCAGAACCAAGAGCAGAGTAAATGCCAATACCAGGGGTTATACACAGAAGGGTTCGTCTGCAAATGCCAGGGGTCATACACAGGAGGGTTCGTTTGCCAATGCCACGGGTTATACACAGGAGGGTTCGTTTGCCAATGCCAAGAGTCATACACAGGAGGGTTCGTTTGCCAATGCCAAGGGTCATACACAGGAGGGTTCGTTTGCCAATGCCAAGGGTCATACACAGGAGGGTTCGTTTGCCAATGCCAAGGGTCATACACAGGAGGGTTCGTTTGCCAATGCCAAGGGTCATACACAGGTAATAGCCAAATATTCACAAGAGCTCTGCGGGAAGTGAATACCACGTCAGGGCACCGGTATAGTGGTGAGACTGGGTTTTAAACCCGGCGGGTCCGCGTCATAACGCCAGGCCCCGCCCCTCGGCGTCCCACGTGAGCGCACCCGGAAGCGTTTACATTCGGCGCCTGGCCAGCGAGCAGCGAGGAAGCTGCTGCCAGGCGCCCCATCCCCTGACCCACCGTGACAGAATCAACTCCTTGTACACTGATCTTGTAAAGCGCTGCGCAATATGTGGCGCTATATAAATACAGGATAATAATCAAGGGAGAAGGGATTGTAATGTCACTTTTGTTACAGGATGGTCAGTTTTTCAGGTCACCGTGATAAGAAGAACCCTTAGAAGGTTGAATGAAAGGATGAAGGAAGCGTCAGAATAATCAATGGTCGGGGGTCGAGGCTAAAAGCAGCAATCCTCATAAAGTGAAGCTATTACAAAGCAAAAGGAAGAACAGAGCGAAAGTCAGCATCTAGGCCAAAGCTCCACGAGCAGTGCTCGTCTCAAAGACCTCCCTTGAGGAGCAGCAGGAGCTGGATAATGAGTAGGTCAGGAGGACCAAGTAAACAAACACAAAACAAGGTAGCAAGAAAAAGATTCACTGGACAGTAAAAACCTGCTTCTTAAGACCAGGAGTTATATAAATATATGTATATACACACACACAAAAAGTCACACACTAATATGTGGTTGTGTGCTGCCCTTTGCTGTAATTGCGGCACGCATTCGCCGCGGCATCGTTTTGCTGTGATTGCGTCACACATTCGCCGCGGCATCGTGTGGATAAGCTCATGCAGTGTCACAGCACTTATTCTCGTCCAGAGTGGCATTAATTTGTGGCCAAGATCTTGTATTGATGATGGGAGAGTCACGGCGCTGCGTAAAGTCTTCTCCAGCACATTATCCCAAAGATTAACCTCAATGGGATTAAGGTCTGGACTGTGCGGTGGCCAATCCATGTGTGGAAATGATGTCTCATGCTCCCTCAACCACTCTTGCACAATTTGAGCCCGATGAATCCTGGCATTGCCATCTTGGAATGTGCCCGCTGTGTCATCAGAGGAGAAAAAACCCATTGATGGAAAAACCTGCTCATTCAGTATATTCAGGGAGTCACATGACCTAATTTTTTGGGCGCATAACGTCGCTGAACCTAAACGTGATCATGTGAAGCAACCTCAGGTCATAACAGGCTTGCGCGCTAGGTGGTGACCTTTTTCTTGCCAGGCAGTGTCTATTACGCGCGATGTCAAAGTCCATAAAGGCAGGTGGCAGGAAACAGAAAATCCATACAGATAATTTTCACTCAATGCCAGATCTTTGCCCACATGCAGTGCCCACGCAGCGCGCGGACCTCCTTATGAGGTTTAAGGTGCTCGTAAGGAACGTGACATCAGAGCGAGAAGAAAAGCAGGATACTGGAGGGACAGAGGAGGCTTGATGGTGGTGACAGCAGGTGCATCGGCAGCTCGGGGAGGTAATGAACGTCTGATGGCTTTATGGAGGTCTGACAGCTGCAAGTGATGAGTACAAGCCGCCTTATCACACGGGAAACTACTGTTAATATATAACTTTCTCCTATATGAGAGAGCAAGGAGAACATTCACAAAAGCAACGGTTAAAGGGATTAATTTATGACACGGTTTAAAGAACTACCGTCATTTATCACCCTGTGTCACCCAATCCCTTATTAACCCCGAATATTCGTGAAAAAAAACACATTTTACATAGTTTGGGTGTTTAAATAAATCTTGGAATGAAAATGTATATACAGGAGGCTGGGGACCCCGAGGATTCTGCCTGAATTTGGATCCGTCACTTACACTTCCCAAATCAGGGGGTCAAGTCCTGCAGGGACACATGGGAACGCAGGTCCCTCACTATTTTAGCAGCAGGAACTTAGTTCCCTTTCGGATGATACACTGGGAAGCTGCAATACCTTTCTATATAGATACAATTTTATAAAACCGTCTATATTTAAAGTGTTTTTCCTGGATTTAAGCATATTGAGAAGGCATGGGAATGATAAATTCTCACAGGGTTATCCAAAGAGATTCGAATTGCTTGAGAAAGGTAACCGAACGCTGAAAATCAGCGTTCGGTTACCTTTCCTGACCATTCGGCTATCCAGAGAGCAGGCAATTCGCCAAATCCTGTCGAATTGCCTGCACATACGGTGCCTGTTCGGTGCCTGTTCGAGGGCAGTGAAATCCCCATCAAAAAGCACTGCTTCGGCTATTCAGAGAACACAAACCAGCAGTGAAAGGTTCCCCTAATGTCCTGCCATTCGGTGGTTTAATTCGGCAAATTTATTCAGGAGAATCCCATAGACTTCAATGTTAAAAATATTCCCGTTTTAATTCAATATCTAATAAACCGTTCATTATAAAATTCTGCAGCAAAAAGTCTCTTTATTTATAGATTTTTTTAGGATACTTTAAGCATTTTTCTGAATTTTTAAAAAAAAATTAAAAGTCCGATTTTTTTTTTGATTTTTTTTTCAGTTTGCTTATTTTTTTTGTAACAGCCCTCTTTATTATCATTCCCTGGACCTCCTGTGAAAATTTCACTCAGTAGTTTCTTTGCAAACAGCGTTTCTTTTTCCCAGATTCATACAAATGGTTTTTCTAATTTATTCACTGCCTCCTCTACGTCACAGCTGCTTCGGTTCTGTGTGATTCGGCTCCTTTTCGGCTCCTGTTCGGCTCCTCTTCGAAGGTTAATCCAGATGTTTTTGCTTGTTTTCAGCGTGCATTCGGTTAGTTTTCGTCAGGTTTTCGGCAGCTTTTCCCTGCAATTCGGGGACCCTGTGGTGCTTGCTGAATACACCGCAGGGTCACCGAAATGCAATCGGCAAAAAGAACCGAATTGAAGAGAACGAAAAGTCACCGAACGTGCGGTGACTTTTCGAATCTCTTTGGATAACCCTGTTAGTGTTTGCCAGAGGAATAGCATGCTTGTGCATAAAGAAGCGCTGCAGCTGCTGCTGCTCCCAGTAATCTTTAAGATCAGAATGTACAGAAATGTTGGTGAGTTCCCACGCTTACTTTTTAGGACTTGGTCCCTGCATAGAATAGAAGATACAGGAGCTGTTAATGTACATTAAGCAGCTGGAACAGCCGAGCCGCAACAGGGTTTTGCGTTGCGGCTGTAACACCAGGACAGATGTTAATATCAGCAAAAAAGGGGTGGCTATACTTAACCCCTTCTCACCAGGGGTCCGCAAGCAAGGAGGTAGCACACTCTGCAGATCTCTGGCAACTACTACAGCAGCTTCCTTTCCCTGCGGCCAATCGCCGTCATTGGCAGCAGGGACGAGAGGCGGCATGTAGTTGTTGTCAGAGAAGCCGTGGAACACCATAGCGGCATGAAGGGGTTAATGCTTCACTGGTTAATAATGGCCCATAGTTTGGTGTCACTTCCTCCAGAAGGCAGGAGAAATCATAGTGCAACATCTCTGCTCCATCCTGTCCCCAATGACAAAAAGATAATAATAAAAAGCATTTATGTGTCACACACACCTTATACACGCACAGACGTACAAGGCATTTTATACAGCATGTTTAATCATCCCGTGCCTGTCACACGAGGTCAGTATGATCCAAGATTTTCAACCAGTCACTGCAACAAAAAGAACTAGGTTTATCAGTATTTTCATTAACAGGGTTATCCAAAGAGATCCGAATTGCTATAGAAAGGTAACCGAACGCTGAAAATCAGCGTTCGGTTACCTTTCCTGACCATTCGGCTATCCAGAGAGCAGGCAATTCGCCAAATCCTGGCGAATTGCCTGCACATACGGTGCCTGTTCGGTTCCTGTTCGAGGGCAGTGAAATCCCCATAAAAAAGCACTGCTTCGGCTATTCAGAGAACACAAACCAGCAGTGAAAGGTTCCCCTAATGCCCTGCCATTCGGTGGTTTAATTCGGCAAATTTATTCAGGAGAATCCCATAGGCTTCAATGTTAAAAATATTCCCGTTTTAATTCAATATCTAATAAACCGCTCATTATAAAATTCTGCAGCAAAAAGTCTCTTTATTTATAGATTTTTTAGGATACTTTAAGCATTTTTCAGATTTTTTTTTTTTTTTTAAAAAGTCCGATTTTTTTTTTATTTTTTTTCAGTTTGCTTATTTTTTTTGTAACAGCCCTCTTTATTATCATTCCCTGGACCTCCTGTGAAAATTTCAGACATTTTCGCTCAGTAGTTTCTTTGCAAACAGCGTTTCTTTTTCCCAGATTCATACAAATGGTTTTTCTAATTTATTCACTGCCTCCTCTACGTCACAGCTGCTTCGGCTCTGTGTGATTCGGCTCCTTTTCGGCTCCTGTTCGGCTTTTTCGAAGGTTAATCCAGATGTTTTTGCTTGTTTTCAGCTTGCATTCGGTTAGTTTTCGTCAGGTTGTCGGCAGCTTTTCCCTGCAATTCGGGGGCCCTGTGGTGCTTGCTGAATACACCGCAGGGTCACCGAAATGCAATCGGCAAAAGGAACCGAATTGAAGAGAACGAAAAGTCACCGTGCGGTGACTTTTCGAATCTCTTTGGATAACCCTGTTAGTGCTCTCATATAAACGACAAAGTAACACAACTCACTGCCTACAAATACCCGACTCGCAGCCAATAGGCTGAGATTACAGTGAAATTCTTACAGACAGGGTTATCCAAAGAGATTCGAAAAGTCACCGCACGTTCGGTGACTTTTCGTTCTCTTCAATTCGGTTCCTTTTGCCGATTGCATTTCGGTGACCCTGCGGTGTATTCAGCAAACAGCACAGGGTCCCCGAATTGCAGGGAAAAGCTGCCGTAAACTCACCGAAAACTAACCGAATGCACGCTGAAAACAAGCAAAAACATCTGGATTAACCTTCGAAGAGGAGCCGAACAGGAGCCGAAAAGGAGCCGAATCACACAGAACCGAAGCAGCTGTGACGTAGAGGAGGCAGTGAATAAATTAGAAAAACCATTTGTATGAATCTGGGAAAAAGAAACGCTGTTTGCAAAGAAACTACTGAGCGAAAATGTCTGAAATTTTCACAGGAGGTCCAGGGAATGATAATAAAGAGGGCTGTTACAAAAAAAATAAGCAAACTGAAAAAAAAAAAAAAAAAAAAAAATCGGACTTTTAATTTTTTTTAAAAAATTCAGAAAAATGCTTAAAGTATCCTAAAAAATCTATAAATAAAGAGACTTTTTGCTGCAGAATTTTATAATGAACGGTTTATTAGATATTGAATTAAAACGGGAATATTTTTAACATTGAAGCCTATGGGATTCTCCTGAATAAACTTGCCGAATTAAACCACCGAATGGCAGGGCATTTCGGGAACCTTTCACTGCTGGTTTGTGTTCTCTGAATAGCCGAAGCAGTGCTTTTTGATGGGGATTTCACTGCCCTCGAACAGGGACCGAACAGGCACCGTATGTGCAGGCAATTCGCCAGGATTTGGAGAATTGCCTGCTCTCTGGATAGCCGACCGAACGCTGATTTTCAGCGTTCGGTTACCTTTCTCAAGCAATTCGAATCTCTTTGGATAACCCTGTTTGTTTTCATCGGAACCACCGGACTGATTATTATTAGAGAACAGCAATTACATGGGACGTGTGAGGAGCCCCTAAAAAGTCACCCGCACACCCTGAATATACGGAGGAGCCCCTAAAAAGTCACCCGCACACCCTGAATATATGGAGGAGCCCCTAAAAAGTCACCCGCACACCCTGAATATATGGAGGAGCCCCTAAAAAGGCACCCGCACACCCTGAATATACGGAGGAGCCCCTAAAAAGGCACCCGCACACCCTGAATATACGGAGGAGCCCCTAAAAAGTCACCCGCACACCCTGAATATATGGAGGAGCCCCTAAAAAGACACCCACACACCCTGAATATATGGAGGAGCCCCTAAAGACACCCACACACCCTGAATATATGGAGGAGCCCCTAAAAAGACACCCGCATACCCTGAATATATGGAGGAGCCCCTAAAAAGACACCCACACACCCTGAATATATGGAGGAGCCCCTAAAAAGACACCCACACACCCTGAATATATGAGGAGCCCCTAAAAAGACACCCGCACACCCTGAATATATGGAGGAGCCCCTAAAAAGACACCCACACACCCTGAATATATGGAGGAGCCCCTAAAAACACACCCACACACCCTGAATATATGGAGGAGCCCCTAAAAAGACACCCGCATACCCTGAATATATGGAGGAGCCCCTAAAAAGACACCCGCATACCCTGAATATATGGAGGAGCCCCTAAAAAGACACCCGCACACCCTGAATATATGGAGGTGCACCTAAAAAGACATCCACACACCCTGAATATATGGAGGAGCCCCTAAAAAGACACCCGCACACCCTGAATATATGGAGGAGCCCCTAAAAAGACACCCGCACACCCTGAATATATGGAGGAGCCCCTAAAATGACACCCGCACACCCTGAATATATGGAGGAGCCCCTAAAAAGACACCCGCACACCCTGAATATATGGAGGAGCCCCTAAAAAGACACGCGCACACCCTGAATATATGGAGGAGCCCCTAAAAAGACACCCGCACACCCTGAATATATGGAGGAGCCCCTAAAAAGACACCCGCACACCCTGAATATATGGAGGAGCCCCTAAAAAGACACCCACACACCCTGAATATATGGAGGAGCCCCTAAAAAGACACCCACACACCCTGAATATATGGAGAAGCTCCTAAAAAGACACCCGCACACCCTGAATATATGGAGGAGCCCCTAAAAAGACACCCGCACACCCTGAATATATGGAGAAGCTCCTAAAAAGACACCCGCACACCCTGAATATATGGAGGAGCCCCTAAAAAGACACGCGCACACCCTGAATATATGGAGGAGACTCTAAAAAGCACCCACACACCCTGAATATATGGAGGTGCACCTAAAAAGAGGAACAATGGGATTTGGGCTCACCATAAGGACTGTTTCTGCTAAATAAGGACACTTGGAAAGTATGTGAATAAATCTGCACCATGTTAACTTTTTAAATAGAGGTTTATGTTTTCTCGTTTGATTACATAACGCACATGTCACACACTAAGGTCTCCAACCCCTTCCAAATATCCAGTTATTATAATTCTCAGCCATCCTCACGGATGCCAAACTCTGGCCTCCGAGATGTTTGTGAACTACAACTCCCATGATTCCCTGGCCATCTGTTGCAATGAAAGAATTCTGGGAATTGTAGGCATGAACACCCGGGGGGCCCGGAGTTTGACATCCCCACTCTAGGGGTCTATCTGTTAAACAGCAAGTTGCAGAGCACTGACAGACAATTCCGGGGATAGCATTATTTTTATAGATCAGCTGGAAATGTTAATAGTCTTCAATTTCCCGCTGTTCTCAGTTTAGTGAATAAGCCTCTATTATGGAACAGGAATTGCTGGTTCCACCACCCTCCCCTAACCCAGGGTGACTGTGTGAAGGTCAAAGGTTGGGATCTCCTGTCGTCACGTTTTGGTATTTCAGGTGTGTGACTGAATTGTGACTTATTTTCTCCATTGTTGTTTATCTAAATTTTATTTAAAACGTGTATTTTTTATATAAAAAAAGAAGAAAATGCAACCCCCCCCCCCTTGTACTTTTTAGTGACACATTCCTTCCAGTTTAGGCTAGGATCAGACAAACGCATTTTTCGCCTAATTCGTGTGAAAGTGCGTTCGAACGAATGGACGTATTTTTTCACGGAATACGCGATAGCAGTCATACGATGCGCATTTTCGGCCGTGATTTTGTGCGGATCGTCAATAAAACACTTTTTGCGTCTGGACGTTATGTTGGCCGGACGTGTGCAGCATCTGACGTCTCCGAATCACGCACACACGCCACTAGTGGACGCAGCGCACTCTGTACGTCAGTAGTAGCGGTATCACGTTCTCAAAAAAAATGCGTTAGTTTGCCGCTTGCGTTGCGCGGCCGAACTTTTGTGTGGCCGTACTTAGTATATTGCCAGTCATTGGACGTCATTTGCTGCTACTACGGCCGTGATAAAGTGCGGCTGCACACGCGTTCGAACTGCGTTCGTCTGACCCCAGCCTTATATGACTTGTCACTGACATTTCGATGCTCTCCCGTTCGCTGTATTTCAGCGACTCAAATTCGCCGACCCTGTGGGCAACTCAGAATTCACCGCAGGGTCCCTGAAGTGCCGCGAATGAGCCACAGAACGCATCCGAAAAACCGCCAAATCAATCTCATAAAGGTTGCCGACCCTCCGAACAGAGCGCCGAACAGGGGCATAAAAAAATAAATAAATGAATAAATCACACCGCAACTTTGAAAACGCATTTGCAAAAAAAAAGTACTGCACGAAAATGCCTGGAATTTACATATAAGATCCTATGAATGATAATAAAAGGGTCTTTTACAGAAAAAACGCTATTTAACCCATTCCCGTCGCAGGACGTTCTATGCCGCCTGTGCAGCGGGTGGGACTTGAAGACGCAGGGCGTACAGGTACGTCACGCTGTCTTCAATGGGCCGCCTCGGCCCCTCCCTGCAGCCGGCACGCACCGCGCGTCATTGGATGCAGAAACATCGCCTGAACTCAGGCTGCCCCCCTACATCCAATAACGTGCGCAGCGCGTCGGCGGGCCAAATTAGGCTGGGGTCAGACGAACGCAGTGCGAACGTGCGTTTAGCCGCACTTTATTATGGCCGTGGTAGCAGCAAATGACGTCCAACGCAGGCCCACACACGAAGTACGGCCGCACGACAGTTCGGCTGTGCAACGCAAGAGACAAACGAATGCATTTTCGCAAGAACGTCGAACCGCTAGTACTGACGTACAGAGTGCGCTGCGTCCGCATAGCGCCGTGTGTGCGTGATTAGGAGACGTCAGACGCTGCTAATGTCCGGCCAACATAACGTCCAGACGCCCAAAGTTTCCTGGTTTGAATCCGTAAAAAAAATCACAGCCGAAATTGCAGCATCGAATAACCGCTATCTGTCTTCCGTGAAATAGTGCGTTCGAACGCAGCGATGCACTTTTTGACGGTAGACGTGAAAAATGCGTTTGTCTGACCCTAGCCTTAGAGGCCCGTGGCAGCACCTGGCGGCGAGGCGCACCTGTATGCCTTGCCATTTTTATCCCCTGACCGATGGGCATCATGTAGGGGTTTAAAAAAAATATATATTGGGTGGGAAAAATCTTGAAAAAATGCCTAAAAAGATCCTAAAAAAAAATAATCAATAAATAAAGAGACTTTTTACAGCAGATTAAAATAATAAACGGTTTATTAGATATTGGATTAAAACCGGAATATTTTTAACAATGAAACCTATGGGATTCGCCTGATTAAACCTGCCGAATAAAACCACCGAACAGCAGGGCATTTCACTGACATTTCTCTGCTATTCGGTGTCTGTGAATAGATTAACCATTGCTTCTCTGTGGGAGATTTCACTGCCGTCAAACAGCACCGTATGTGCAGGCAATTCACCAAAATTTGTCTCTAAAGAGCCGAATGGACCTGAAATGTCACCGTACTGGGAAATTCCGTTGGGTGCAATTTCGGAGCCAGATCATCTCTCTCTCTGAATAACCCCTAAAGTGTTTGGCCAATATTTTGTTAAGCGGGGGGGGGGGGGCTGGTGACAGGCCAGCCCCCACCGAAAAAAATTGTTACTATTTCTTCTTCTACACGTTATCTAACGCAAACAACAAATTGATCGAACAATCATCCAACCACTGCATGAGTTTTGTTCAAAAATATTGATATGGGGGGGGGCTGACCCGGCTGAGGTGGTTTATTCGCTAAATAACGCGTGGTGCAGCAGCGCAAGAACAAACATTAATTAGGCTTCACTGAACGAGTTGGAGGAAACCTTTACGGTTCGGTAGATTCTATTGCTGCCGTATGGGGATTTTCAGTGTGAAATGTGGAGAATTAGCAGAATTATGCATTTCAGCCCAAAATAGCAGAACTACTCCAGAGTTGTTGATGTTATATTTTTTCCAGTTTAGCTGCTTCGGCCTGAAACGTGCGATTCCCCTGTGCATTCTTCACATTCCCTTTTTTTTTTAGCAAACAAAGTGCTTAATATACATTCTGTAAATCAGTTCTTAAGCCGCTGAGATTCTGGGTTTGCGTTTTCCTCCGTGCTTTTAGGTCTTTGTATCGTGCACGGAGATGTTCCTCTGATGACAGATCACGGGCTTAGGTCAGTAAGCTCCGATCTGGATAGTTACACGAGTGAAATGGGAAACAAAAAGAATGTTATTGTGATAGATTATATATTTATAAATACACACACACCATGTTTAGGCTTAGTGCCACATCCGGCACTTCATATTCAGCTGAGCCCCCCCCCCCATCCCTCCTCAATTTCACATATATATGAACATAAACGTGACATTAAGACACATATACACAACCAATCGGGGCCATATGTCAATAAAAATGACAGAACAAGAGCAAAGTATCATATTTACAGCGAGCGATATCTAACAACATTTATTATGGTATAGAGACCCGTGCTGGGAGTTTTATTACTCTGCAGCTCTGTTATACACTCGCACACCCTGAATATATGGGGGAGCCCCTAAACTATACCCACATACCTTACCGGACCTCTAAAAAGAAGAGAATTAGGAAAAAATGCTGCCCTAGAACCTGGCAAGAAAACATTCCTAACGACAGTGTGTGTTTATTTTATTTATACAGTAGTAACAGGTGTACTCAGTGCTTTACAGGTTACATTACAGGGAGTTGCAGTAGTTATGCAGTGTATGTATATTCATATAGCAGTAACAGGTGTACTCGGCGCTTTACAGGTTACATTACAGTAGAGGGAGGTGCAGTGGTTATACAGTGTATGTATATCTATATCACAGTAACAGGTGTACTCGGCGCATTACAGGTTACATTACAGTAGAGGGAGGTGCAGTAAGTGCAGTAGTTCTACAGTGTATGTATATTTACATCACAGTAACAGGAGTACTCAGCGCTTTACAGGTTACATTACAGTAGAGGGAGGTGCAGTGGTTATACAGTGTATGTATATTTATATCACAGTAACAGGTGTACTCGGCGCTTTACAGGTTACATTACAGTAGAGGGTGGTGCAGTAAGTGCAGTAGTTATACAGTGTATGTATATTCATATAGCAGTAACAGGTGTACTCAGCGCTTTACAGGTTACATTACAGTAGAGGGAGGTGCAGTAAGTGCAGTAGTTATACAGTGTATGTATATTTATATAGCAGTAACAGGTGTACTCAGCACTTTACAGGTTGCATTACAGTAGAGGGAGGTGCAGTAACTGCAGTAGTTCTACAAAAGTATGCATATTTATATAGCAGTCACAGGTGTACTCAGCGCTTTACAGGTTACATTACAGTAGAGGGAGGTGCAGTAGTTATACAGTGTATATATAGCAGTCACAGGTGTACTCAGCGCTTTACAGGTTACATTACAGTAGAGGGAGGTGTAGTAAGTGTAGTAGTTATACAGTGTATGTATATTCATATAGCAGTAGCAGGTGTACTCAGCGCTTTACAGGTTACATTACAGTAGAGGGAGGTGCAGTAAGTGTAGTAGTTATACAGTGTATGTATATTCATATAGCAGTAACAGGTGTTCTCCAGTGACGTGTGGTGAGGTCAGTGGCGGGTGAGGCACTGGCTAGTATCAGAGCCAGATATACACAGCGTTACGCAGTCGCAATTTACGCATTTGATTATCGTTATATAGGAGAATAGAGTTTCACTATTTATAAAGTAAAGTTTGCACTTTTTTTTTTAGTTCAGAGCATGCACTTACAATACTGACTAATAGAGGGCGCTATTACACACATGCTGATTGCTGAGCTCTGCCTGCCCGCCCCCCATGACGGTCCTACGTCAATCAATCCATGGGGAGCGTTTTTTTTTTAAAAAAGTGCTTGAGACCAATGAAGCTTTCCCATTGGCTCAAGCTTTCAATTGCTCTCATTGCCTCTGGAGGCACTGAAAAGTGTAGAACCAGGAAGTCAGCTGGAGCTACACAATTAGTGTAGCATTCAGCTGCGCAAATTGTGTAGGCTAGCCTGGCTCAGTGCTGCCCCTGCTGTCTGTGTAGTGAATCACACACACAGCAGCCGGCAAACTGAAAGTGCAGTGGCGAAAAAAGAGGACAGAAGCACACGAGGGAGAGTGGAGAGGTGAGTATGAGAACTTTTTTCAATAAATAACATTTTATTTACAGTTTAAATATACACACATGTCATTACAGCACAATGAGCACATTCATTTACTGGAATGGCAGGGGAGGCTCTGCCTCCCCTGCCACCCCTGACTGCACGTCCCTGGTGTACTCAGCGCTTTACAGGTTACATTACAGGGAGTTGCAGTAGTTATACAGTGTATGTATATTCAAATAGCAGTAACAGGTGTAGTCAGTGCTTTACAGGTTACATTACAGTAGAGGGAGGTGCAGTAACTGTGGCAGTGATACAGCTATATAAATAAAATATAAACACACTGAATAACTACTGCAACTACTGCACCTCCCTCTACTGTAATGTAACCTGTAAAGCTGAGTACACCTTTGTAAGTTCCCACATTAATTTTTTAGGACTTGACTCCTGGCTATAAACGTTATGAATTATGGGTAAATTGACTGAAAAAGCACCCGTCATACTCACTGCTGGATGGCGCCATTGCCCGCTTCCTATAGGTCAGTTCTGCGGATCTCACTTGACAGGTAAACACTGGCAGCTCCGATTGGACGTCAGCTTGCTGTGCCAATGCAATTAACAACATGGCGGCGCTCTGTAAGCAAGGACGACAGGTGAGCTTGAAGGCTGAAACACAAGGCCGAAATAGACACTCAGATTCCGCTCCCCCCCCCCCATTTATTCATTTTTTTGCTTAAGTGTTAAAACACCTTTGGTCAATTGCTAGTAGAAAAAACCCAAAAACATTCATTCAGAATATTCCTTCGGTTTGAATTTTGGTTACTGTTCCCTTTAAAAAGGGAAATGTGGTAACCCTAACGGAGGGGTGAGTCACCCCGCTTCCTAGAAAACCGTAGATGTGGTCTGACATTATGAAATATTTTAAAGGAACAGGCAAGATGAAAAAACACTTCTTTTTTTCCCCGCACCATTTCCTAAAACTTTTTTTTTTTTAAATAAAACAAAAACATTTTATTTTGGTTAACTTTTCTAACCAACATAAATGGCAGCTGCAGCCGGACTGTACCAACACATTCTTATAACGCACAGCAGCAACACACACGACACAATGACACACACACGGGTCAGATATTCAGTAGTCACCATTATTGCTTTGGAAAAACGTTGGTTTTACTTCCGGGAATATCGGTGGAGAAAATACGGCGAATTTGCCATTTTCAGGAACCGACACTATAGTTCGCTGTACTTTTCACCGTTCTTTCCACCATAGTTTCTGATGAAGTTATTTAAGGGGTTATGCAATAAGAGCTGAACTTTCCACCGAATTTCTACGTACGGTGCAATTTCGTGGCAGATCATCTATTCTGAAAGCTGGCAATTCGCCAAATAATGACAAATTGCCAGCGAAATACATTGCAGAGCGAACATTTCGGCGACAATGAAAATGTCGCACAGAGAAGTAATGGTTAATCTATTCACAGAATGCCGAACCACACCGAAATGTTGGCGAAATGCCCAGATTTTCTGTGCTTCAGTTCGGCAGATTCAAACAGGCAAATCCCATAGGATTCTATGTAGAAAAAAAATACTGGTTTTATTCAACCGTTTATTCTTTTCATTTGCAGCAATAAGTCTTTTTATTTATCTTTTTAGGCATTTTTCTTGATATTGTCGGCAAAATTTTGGATTTGTTTTACGGCTTTTTTTTTCATTCTGGAACAAATTATTTTATTATTTTTTATAAGACCTTTCTTTATTATTTCCATGCATTTTTTTTTTTTTGCTTTAAAATGCCTTTTTTTTAAAAAAAATAAATTGAAGAGTTACGTTTTTGTTTTAACCAGTTTGGCGGCTGATCGTCTTTTTTTCGGAGGTCAGTTCGGCAGCGGATCGTTAGCTCTTTTCGGTGGTGTTTGGCGGTACCCATTCGAAGGCATTTGGCAGATCCCATTTGGCGCACTTCAGAGTCCCTGCGTTAAATACTGAATTCATGTTGCAACGGACGCCAAAATGGCATCGACGTGAAAAAGCTACACGGACGTAGAGAAACCCCTGCATACGGCATTTTTTTCTTTTTCTCAACATCAATCAAAACTAACTGATACAATGTAACCACACTCTAATCCGGTACAAAGTGCATCCGTTAGGCTGGGTTCACATCTGCACGTTTTTTTACGCGCGCAATACGTGTGTTTTTTAACGCGCTTATCTCGCAAACGTAAAAAAAGAGCGAACGCGCATTGCAGCGCGTTCACGGCCATAGACTGCAGAGTGAACGTGCTGCAAATACACCCCAAAGAAGCTCCCATACTACTGTTGGCGTAGGACGTTTTACAGCGCGTTCCTGCGCGCTGCAAAACGCCCAGGTGTGAACGAGTCCCATAGGAAATCATGGGATTTCCGTTTCACAGCGTTTTACAGTGCGCAGGAACGCTCTGCAAAACGCTGAGGTGTGAACGGGGCCTAACTGTGAGCAATCAGTGCGCTCGACTGACCCCAGCCTTACGCTTGCAAGATCGGCCATGTTTTCCTGGACACATATTACTATTTCATGCACAGGGGAGCACAGGTGAAAGTGCTGCCCTGCAACATGTATAATTCATATTCTGCAGGAAGGAAATCAAGGCAGGTCACCTGGGATTCCTTTTTGATTTCTTACCTGCAGCGTATGCATTATACATGCTTCGGGGTGACATTTTTCATGCATTGCCCATCAGCATAAATAAATGATATGTGTCCAGGAAAAGATGGCCGATCTGGCGACCCGACTACGCACATGTCGAGAGAAATGGAATTTTTACCTAAAGGCTAAAAAGCACACATATCTACAAATATCTTAATATGAAAAATAAAACCCATATGAACGGACCAGCTCCAACCCTTGCTCCATAATTCAAAGAAAATGACAATTACCGAATGATGCCATCCTGGTGGCATTTGCAGAATGGATGGAGGTGCCGACATGCAAAGCATTTTTCAAATTTTAGGCCTGGACAAATAGCTGCAAACTAAAAAACGACAATTCAGTTCCCAAAGAGTTGAGTCTGTTACTGAAAACTGACAAAGTAATGGTTATCCCAGATATTGTTAATTAGGCCTAATTAAAGCTTCCTCCATTTTTTTTTTTTCCTGCATTGTAATCCATGGAGTCACACTGAGAGAAGGCTCATTATGTTTGTGCAATGGGAATCAGGACAATAAAGCCATAAGGTAAAATAGCTATAGCATCTGATTGAGATATATATATATTTATCTATAGCACATATCTCCCTGATTCTGAAATCATACATAAAGGCTATTTTAAGGAGAACCAATAGGCTTTTTTTCCGGCTAATATAGTAGAAGTGAACGCTTACATTTTCTGCTATTTCAGCTTATAATTTGCATTTTCCCTTTTGTAATTCTCCTCTAGTTCACCTCTTGTCCGACTCCTCTGTTAAAATGGTCTCCCCTGTGGCTGCCATGTTTTCCTGTGTATACCGTTACACCAGAGATGGCGAACCTTGGCACCCCAGATGTTTGTACTACATGTCCCTATGCTCCACCAGCTTTAAGGTTGCCTGAGCAACATGGGATGTGTAGTTCATAAACCTCTTGGGTACCATCACTGACCGATTAACATTTCCAAGCTTATGGCTGCCACATGAAAGTGCTGAGGCGAGTTCAGTTGCTCAGCCGCGGCAAGTGCGAAGTTAGCAACTTGCCACTGAACGCCATTCTGCCGCTCAGCGCTGCTAACGTCGCACTTGCAGCGACCCGGAGAGGTGCTGCGAGTAACTGAGTGTGACGTATTAAAGATGGCCGCCGCCATGAAGCAAGTAACAATTCAGTACGACAATGTTAATTTTGAGGTTTTTGTTCACCAAAGCACAAACTATTTAATTACCCCTGCACATAGACGTATATTACAGTTCAATTATAATTTGTTTCAGAAGTAAAACATTACGTTTATTCAATAAAAACTATAATTTGTGGTGTGTGAGTACAAAACGGAATTGTGCCGACTGCTTTTCTTTATCATATATACCTCAACTGTTGTCCGAGTCATACGAAAATCAATCTGAATCTTTCATTAAGAAATCGGCCATTTTGCTTAGAAATTCGCATCCAAAGCGTTCAGTGACACTGCTGCAGCAAACTGAATTGATGCGCTGCAGCAATTTACCAGCTGCTGAGGAACTGAACGGGGCTCTGCCCTGTAGTATGTAGACCTCATATGTTGCAGGAAAGAAATCGTCACATTGTCTTCATTCGTGAACTGTCGCGTACGTTCCTGCAGCGTATACTATGACTGACACACACACACACACACACACACACACACACACACACTCTCTGAACATTATAATGTCGCGGACAAGGAGAGCACAGGGAAGATGCTGCCCTGCAGTATGTATAATTCATATGCTGCAGGAGGGAAATCTGTCATCTAATCGGGGCAGGTCACTAGCTATTCCACTTTTTATTCTTACCTGCAGCTCATGAGTTCTACATACTACAGGGCTACATTTGTCATGCACTGCCCATCACCATGAATAAACAAGATCTACCATGAAACCATAGCCGACCTGGCAACCCCAGCTGCACAGGAGAACCTTTTGTGTGTTGCCCATTGGCATGGAGACGCTCTGAGGCTGGGGTCAGACGAACGCAGTGTGAAGGCGCGTGCAGCCGTACTTTATCACGGCCGTAGTAGAAGCAAATGATGGCCAATGACGGGCAATATACGAAGTACGGACGCACACGTTCGGCCGGGCAACGCAAACGAATGCATTTTTTCGAGAACGTGAAACCGCTAGTACTTACGTACAGAGTGCGCTGCGTCCGCTAGCGGCGTGTGTGCGTGATTAGGAGACGTCAGACGTTGCTCATGTCCGGCCACATAACGTCCAGGCGCAAAAAGGGTTTTATTGATGATACGTACAAAATCACCGACGAAAAAGCGCATCGTATGACCGCTATCGCGTATTCCGTGAAAAAATACGTCCATTTGTTCGAACGCACTTTTTTCCACGGACGACGCGAAAAATGCTTTCGTCTGACCCTAGCCTTAGTCCTGGAAATTATGACCAACCAGGTAGAGCTAGTTGCCATCTCTCTGCAGTGCCAAGGAGGGGGACACGTGGGTCACCATGACCGTTCAGATTACAGCGAACGGTCATGCTGCCTTGAGTGTCTCTTCTTAAAAGTGGATAGTTTTTTTAAAAAAAAAAACCTTTGCATGTAAACGGTTATCCTGAAAGTGCCAAAAAGATTACAATACTTTACATTTTGTTCATTTTTCATACATATTTATCCTTTTTACAGTGAACATACAGAAATATTGCTGGGAAGAAAGGTTCTGTGCTCTAGTCTTGATGGCGTCCCTTTTTATCTGGCATGTTTTCAAATGGGTTCTGCAATGCATTATTTTATTTTTTTAATGACAAAAATGTTGCTATTCTGCTTGTGAGGCTGGGGTCAGACGAACGCAGTGCGAACGTGCGTTTACCCGAACTTTATGATGGCCGTGGTAGCAGCAAATGACGTCCAACGCAGGCCCACACACGAAGTACGGCCGCACGAAAGTTCGGCTGCGCAACGCAAGCGGCAAACGAATGCATTGTTGCAAGAACGTCGAACTGCTAGTACTGACGTACAGAGTGTAGGCTTGTGCACCTATATATATATATATATATATATATATTTATTTTTTTCGGTTCGATTTGTTCGGATGTTTAAACTTTTCAGCTCGTTTCGGACGATTTCTGTTTCGATTCGGCTCGACTCATTTTTCGTGTACATTTTTTTTTCGGAATATTGACCACTTTTCGTGTCGCTTTGCTCGTTTTTTGTATCGACTTTTCGGAAATTTTCGCTTCTATCGTGTTTTTTTTTATTAAATATAGATCCGAAATCACGAATGGAACCGAAATCATGAATAGAGCGAAAATAAATTTCGATTTGACACATTTCAAGTCCATTCGAAAATATTTCGTTTTCGGCTCGGAAAACTTTTCGGATCTGCCATTTTCGGATCTAAAAATTTTCGGAAAATCGTCCGGATCCGAAAACACGAATCGGGAAATTTTGTGAAAATTCCGAAATTCCGAAACGCACATCCCTAACAGAGTGCGCTGCGTCCGCATAGTGGCATGTGTGCATGATTAGGAGACGTCGGACGCTGTTCGTGTCCGGCCGACATAACGTCCAGACACCCAAAGTTTCCTGGTTTGGATCCGTATGAAATCACGGCCGAAATTGTGCATCGTATGACCGCTATCGCGTCGTCCGTGAAAAAGTACATCCATGCGTTCGGATGCACTTTTTTTTATGGACTATGTGAAAAATGCGTTCGTCTGACCCTAGCCTAACGGACAAAATACTAAAGCTTTTTTTTTCTTCAAAAAAAAAAAGGAAAAAGAACATAAAGGTGTGTGTGTGTTCAAATACTTAATCTTGTAAAACCTTATCTGTACAATACAGAGGTTTCCCACTATTATAAATACCTGAAACGTACCTTACAGTATGGAGTAACCCCAGAGCTTCCGTGTTGCTTACTGAAACCAGCACTGTGGCATATGTTGGCGCTATATGAAGTATAATAATACTATAGAATATATTATTCTGCAGGGTATGCGGAGTGTGCGAGCGAGCGGGGGGAGCGCAGGTCAAGTGATCATTTTACCTCAGGCAGTCTCTGTCTAATCCAAGATGGCTGCCGCTTACACCATTACTAGTGCCAATTGGACGACTGCAACTTCTACAAACGGAGACGCTTTCGTGCTGGTTCTTGGCAAAGAACTTCTTTTTTTGTTGTCCTGTATATTTCTATAGATGTTGGTGTGGGTTATTCCACCTGGGACAGGAGTTTATTGGTGTGGCAGCACAAGTATGGCCGCTGTTCCCTGTAAATGAAGGGCCGCGCATATTGATGGAGGTGTGCAATGCATGCAGACGGCCTGTCTGGCGGGATGCACAGTGTATATTTGGGTGGTCTAGGGTTGCCAGATCGGCCATGTTTTCCTGGGCACAGGTTTACTGTTTTTGCAGAGGGGCAGCACAGGGAAAAGGGCTGCCCTGCAACATGTTCAATTCATATACTGCAGGAAGAATATTTTATCTGCAGCGTATAGATTTTACATGCTACGGGGTGGCATTTTTTCATGCACTGCTTATCAACGTGAATAAATTGTGTCCAGGAAAACGTGGCCGATCTGGCAACCCTTGTGTGGTGTCTAGGTGGGCTGTGTATACGTGGGTGGGCGCTTTGTCTCACGCGGTTTAGTCCTGGGCCCTTTTTTATAAAACTCCACATATGGTCACCATGATGTAGATAAGGTTTGCTGTCTGACATTTCTTTAAGACCACGTGCCTTTTTATTTAAAGTGTTACAGCGTCGCTCTACGCGTTTCGCACGCCTCGCAGGACTTTGTCATGGGCTCCTGAGTATGTGAGGCACACTGAGGGACGCCCCACCAGGTTATATCTCGCTGACGGACGCATGGCGGTAGCTTTCTGGATTTTGAAGCTGTTCTTTCTTTTTGGATATTTTACCTTTTTTAAAGACACCAGATCCCTTTCTAAGAAGATTCAAGATGGTAAACCTTTCCTCATGTCATTGTGACCATAGGCGTGTGGCTGCCTGTGTGTGATTGGGTGTATGTACTGTATGTAAAGGAGTCCTTTTGTATGTGTCGTGAAGGATTGTGAGCTGTTTTGGGGGGGGGGATTCCTGTGTATATGTGTGTGCTGGGTGAGCATTGTGTGTTGGGGGGGTTACTGTCCTATGTATATATGTGGGGTTTGCGTGTGTGTTGTGAATGAAAGAGGATCCTGTGTGTGTGTGTGTGATGGGTGAGTGTGTGTGTGATGGGTGAGTGTGTGTGATGGGTGAGTGTGTGTGTGTGATGGGTGAGTGTGTGTGTGTGATGGGTGAGTGTGTGTGTGATGGGGGTCCTGTTTGTGATGGGTGAGTTGTGTGTGGGGGGTCCTGTGTGTGTTGGTTTAGCTTTGTATTTTGAGGGGAGGGGGTTCCTATGTGTGTTGTGTTGTGGTTCCTTATGCGTGTGTGTGTGTGTGTTGTGTGAGCTTTTGTGTATTGAGGGGGTGATGTGTGTGATGTAGTTTTGTGTCTTGGGGGTCCTGTGTGTGTGTGGTTTTGGGGGGGTTCCTGTGTAGTGGCCCCCGGTTCTATCCGCAGCCAGTCAGGATGAGGCTCAGTCTCTCCCCCATAGGCCTCTGTGTTTGTGTTCTGTTTCTCCAGCAAAGACATGGTTAAATCAAGAGCCGTCAGGCATTTTGCTCCGCCCCCTCTGATCACAGGACAGCCCCTCCTCCAATGACCGTGAAATGCACTGGGTTGTCGCCCTGTGGCCCCGCCTCTAACCGATGCTCCGTCACCTCTGCTCGGAAGCTTTAGCCAGTCGGTTCCCGGCCTGCACCGGGGAAGGAGCTGGTGCCGCGGCTCCCGGGCCTCTCACACCGCGCCCGCATTGTGCCGGGTTCATGCCGCGGGGGACAGGGCAGCGCCACGGAGAGGCCAGGTGAGGGGAACCGGAACCGACCCGTGACACCTGTCTGTGAGGAACACGACCGACACCCTGCCAGCTGACCCCCCCCTGTAACCATGCCTGGCAGTGCCCCCTCCCCCTGTAACCATGACTGGCAGTGCCCCCTCCCCCTGTAACCATGACTGGCAGTGCCCCCTCCCCCTGTAACCAGGACTGGCAGTGCCCCCAAACCCCCCCCCCTGTAACCAGGACTGTCAAGAGTTCTGCTGTAATAATAATGACTGGTAGTACCCCCCCCCCCCTAACCATGATCTCTTCATGTATCCATGGCTGGCAGCGCCCCTCCTGTCCTGCGTATCCATGGCTGGCAGCGCCCCTCCTGTCCTGCGTATCCATGGCTGGCAGCGCCCCTCCTGTCCTGCGTATCCATGGCTGGCAGCGCCCCTCCTGTACTGAGTATCCATGGCTGGCAGCGCCCCTCCTGTACTGAGTATCCATGGCTGGCAGCGCCCCTCCTGTACTGAGTATCCATGGCTGGCAGCGCCCCTCCTGTCCTGCGTATCCATGGCTGGCAGCGCCCCTCCTGTCCTGTGTATCCATGGCTGGCAGCGCCCCTCCTGTCCTGTGTATCCATGGCTGGCAGCGCCCCTCCTGTCCTGCGTATCCATGGCTGGCAGCGCCCCTCCTGTCCTGCGTATCCATGGCTGGCAGCGCCCCTCCTGTCCTGCGTATCCATGGCTGGCAGCGCCCCTCCTGTCCTGCGTATCCATGGCTGGCAGCGCCCCTCCTGTCCTGCGTATCCATGGCTGGCAGCGCCCCTCCTGTCCTGCGTATCCATGGCTGGCAGCGCCCCTCCTGTCCTGCGTATCCATGGCTGGCAGCGCCCCTCCTGTCCTGCGTATCCATGGCTGGCAGCGCCCCTCCTGTCCTGCGTATCCATGGCTGGCAGCGCCCCTCCTGTCCTGCGTATCCATGGCTGGCAGCGCCCCTCCTGTCCTGCGTATCCATGGCTGGCAGCGCCCCTCCTGTCCTGCGTATCCATGGCTGGCAGCGCCCCTCCTGTCCTGCGTATCCATGGCTGGCAGCGCCCCTCCTGTCCTGCGTATCCATGGCTGGCAGCGCCCCTCCTGTCCTGCGTATCCATGGCTGGCAGCGCCCCTCCTGTCCTGCGTATCCATGGCTGGCAGCGCCCCTCCTGTCCTGCGTATCCATGGCTGGCAGCGCCCCTCCTGTCCTGCGTATCCATGGCTGGCAGCGCCCCTCCTGTCCTGTGTATCCATGGCTGGCAGCGCCTCCACCCTTTCTAACCATCAGTTTATGCTGCCCGTCTGCTCCTAGCCATGAGTGGCTGGCAGTGCCAACTCTGCATCCTCTAGCCCAGGTTCCGATGCGCGGCATGTGATCGGGCAGCTGTACCTTTTTATTTATGAAGGGGGATTTATCCTGTGTCTTATTTTGCTTTGTGACTGTGACAACCTGTTACTGCAACACTTTAGCCACGTCTATCTGTGCCCCTTGTAGCCCTGCCTGTCTGTGCCCCCTCATGCCGCTTGTAACTACCTCCATCTGCGCCCCCTTTCTGCCCTTTGTAGTCTTGTCCTTTTACTGATATCCTATTGACATTGTGCCCCAAAAATACTTAGGATTGCCAGTTTACACTCCGCAGCTTCCCAGCGCTCCCTGCAGCGTCAAGACTTTGCCGTCGTGCCCACAGGCTGCCAACGCATCAGGCTGCCAAGGCCTCTCCAGCTGGTGTTCAGCCACGTTTTATCCATGGCATCCCATGCACAGAGAACCTCTAACCCATCTGTGCCATCTTTCCCATTGTCCCTTCCGCCACCTCTCCAGCCCCCCCCCCTTCATACCGTATGACTGTATATAACCCTCTATTGACTCTCACTCCCTCCCTTTTCATTCTTGTTGGCCTAGCTCTGGCACTGCCATCCCTCGGCTATTCCCGCTTCCACTTCTGTAGCCATTCATTTGTCCTGCGGTCATTCCTGCCCGCGGCCCCTTTTTGTCACCACCTTTTTTAATATTGCCCCTCTCACCGCGTTCAAACCGTTGCTCGGTTCGTCGCCTGCACCGATTTATTTCCTCTTTCCAGTTAACTCTGTGTTTTCCTTGCCTTAACCCTCACCGTGCCGCCCTCCCCCTGGGGTACATGAGCAGCGGTCACAGACGGGTACCTCACTTCCTCTACAGCAAAGCATCATGGGGCTTGTACTTTTACAAGCTCAGGTACCCCTGATGAGTCAGTCCGGTCACCACGGGCAGATCCTGGCCTAATCCTAAATTTGAGTGATGCCCGTACCCCAGTGTGCCCCATCAGTATTCCTCTGACACTGTCATTTCTCTGCTCGATACATTGTGTCGCTGAAGATTCTGCAGCCTTATTGGAACATTCTGTGAGCTCTGAGCTTCCCTTTAAATCCCTTTGTGTCAAGTCGAGTGTTTTCCTCATTTCCAGCCGCTATTTCCTGCATTTTTCTCGCTTTATTCAGATTTAAGCAGGGTTTCGAGTGGGGACACAGTTCCTTCACTATTTTTGCAGAGGGAACGACGTTCCTACACTTCCCACACACTATATAAAACTTGTATCCAGGAGGTCGATCATATCTTTCCCTGTTAAACCAAAAATATTCACCAAAATCCACATATATGTAAATATATCACATCTGAGTGTGTGTCTGTTATGTGTAAGATATATGTTGAATACATTTTTTAGGACTTGATGTCTGAATTTAAGAGTCCAGACTTCTCCCTCCTGACCCCAACGCGTGTCGCACAGCTCACAGGGACGTGGCTGGTATGGAGAGAGAAGACCGCAGATTTTCTGTTTTGAAATGGCAATAACTCGCTAAGGCAGGTGTCGGCTGCCATGACCCTCCAGGTGTTTTGGAACTACATCTCCCATGGTCCTCATTCACTCACTAGATTGGCTGAGACTCATGGGAGATGTATTTCCAAAACACCTGCAGGGCCAGTGTTGCAGATACCTTTGCTCCTGTGTATCACTGAAGGGAGAAAAATGGTGAACCTGGGTGCCCCCCTTCCCCACTAAAAAAAAAAAGGCCCAAATATTCACGTTTTCACCATAAAATGACAGCCAATCAGATATTTTCCATCTCTTTGCATTGTGGGTTTGGTTCTCTTAGACCTGCTGGGAGGGATCCCAGGCATCGCAGAGCTGGTGCATTATGGGAAATGTGTCTGCTCTCTCGGCTGCTGAGCTTTATTTTCGCTGAAATCATTTTTTTTTTTTGTGAAATCCCAGGATACAGCCAGGTGTGTCGCCGTGCCGTGGGAAAGGGCTGGCGTCTTCTTTTTTTTTTTTTTTTTTTTTCCTTTTCTTTCTAGAAATTAGCGGATGATGAGACGAGGTGCGGACGACCGTTGCCCACCTTACAAAACGCCGCGTTTCCCAGATATCGTTACATGGAAAGTGACCTGTAAACCGAGCTGACTCATATCGCGCGGATCAATAACAACTGCCATGTCACGGCTAATTTCTGTGCGTGACTAATTACAAAATATATATCTATCTCTTTGTGGAAAACCGCTAAACAAATCCGAAACAAGTTTGTGTATTAATTTATAAAGGATTCAGTCCTCAATGAGTTAATCCATAATAGCGGTCATTAGGTGATGTACAGCAGGACCTGTCAAAGATGGGATACTTGACGCTGTTGATACCTTGCTTGTTGACGCCTTGCTTGTTGACGCCTTGCTTGTTGACGCCTTGCTTGCTGACGCCTTGCTTGCTGACGCCTTGCTTGCTGACGCCTTGCTTGCTGACGCCTTGCTTGCTGACGCCTTGCTTGCTGACACCTTGCTTGCTGACACCTTGCTTGCTGACACCTTGCTTGCTGACACCTTGCTTGCTGACACCTTGCTTGCTGACACCTTGCTTGCTGACACCTTGCTTGCTGACACCTTGCTTGCTGACACCTTGCTTGCTGACACCTTGCTTGTTGATACCTTGCTTGTTGATGACAGGCTTTTGAGCAATTTATGTCCATATGTTGTGAACTAATTCATTTATTATTGTGTTTTTTGTTTAACAGAGTTTAGAGGTAAAAATCTTGAATGGGTTAAATCTCTTACAATCCTGAAAGGGTAAAGAGTTGTTAGAATCTTTCAAAGAGATAAAATGTTTAAGTCTTTGTTAGCTGGTGTGCGCTCTCCCTGGTTTGTTTATATTTCTGTGTGTGTTGTTGGTTTTTCTAAAATGTATGTGTTAATGACCTGCTTTGTTTTATGCTGCTGTTGTTGCCCTAATCCCTCTTTCAAGTGCCCCCCCCCTGTTGAACATATCAAGGGGGGGGCATACTTTTGGGTCTTCTATGTTTTTAAGTTCTATTCTAATTCTTCATCGGGGGGGGGGGATGTGAGGCGTCTCGATCTCTCAGCCGACCTGCATAAAACCAGTAAATGCAATTTAAAATGAATTGGCAGCGTTTTAAAAAATTTTTTAGGCTAAGGCTAGGGTCAAACGAACGCATTATTCGCAGCGACCTTCAAAAAGTGCGTCCGAACACATTGACTTTTTCTCACGGAATGCGCGAAAACGGTCAGACGATGCGCATTTTCGTGCGTGATTTTTTTTTTTTTACGGATCATCAATAAATCCCTTTTTTGCGTCTGCACATTATGTAGGCTGGACATTAGCAGCGTCTGACGTCTCCAAATCACGCACACACGCCGCTAGTGGACGCAGCGCACTCTGTACGTCAGTACTAGCGGTTTCACGTTCTCAAAAATGCGTTCATTTTCCACTTGCGTTGCGCGGCCGGACTTTTGTGCGGACATACGTCGTATATTGGCCGTCATTGCCCGTCATTTGCTGCTAGTGCGGCCGTGATTAAGTGCGCCTAAACGCACGTTAAAAACGCGTTAGTCTGACCCCAGCCTAAATGAACGTGGATTTGATAAAATCTTGTACTGTTATGATTTCTTTTTCGGCCATGCAGCAAGAGAAAGCCTTGGTACTTGTATCTCTTTTGTAACTCTTTGCGGGGCACGTGCGGCTCTGATAGAAGGGGGGGGGGGACCGGATCCCCAGGAAGTCACAATATTTACCACTGCGGATGAAGGTATCAAAACTCTCTGGCTGCACGGCGATGGAGGAAAAGTGTAGCAAGAGAACGTTTTGTTGCATCTTGTGTATCATTATACAAAGGACTACATGGGTGATTGCGCGCACACATCCCATTGCCACCGTCTGGGCAGCGCTACCAGACCGCACACAGCCAAATGGTACAGAATAAGCACTTGCGCTCAAATCCCTATTCATACTGCAAAAGTGTGTGTGTGTGTGTCTCTCTGTGCGTCTGTCCACGGCAAACTCTATGGTGTGGGTCCCATCCTTGCAAAAAGTATTTTAAGGGGGACCACAGAAAAATACACCATAAAGTGCCATTTAGGCCGGCGTCAGACGAACGCAGTCATCACATCCGTGTCGCCGCACAGTTTAACGTCCGTTGTAGCATTGATTTGTGATCAAGAGCCCAACACACAAAGTACGTGCGCATGCACTATGCTGGCGGCAACGGATGCCGTTTAGGCCTCGCTGTAAAAGCGTTACAACGGACGCCCAGAATGCGCCGCAGCCTGTGTGCGTGGTGAACGACGTCTGACGAGCGCATTTGCGACATCCATCACGTTGATGCTCAGAAGTGTTTTTTTTTGTCTGGCTGACTACCTGTCATTAAATTGATTCCCATATTTTTTTTTTTCTTTTCTACATCCGTCAAAAACCAAACACTGTGTCTACAGTATTTTCCGTCAGTACGTCAGTCTGTTACGTACGCACGCAGAGTGCGCTCAGACCGCGTTCATCTGACATTAGCTGAAGGAGATACGACTCTCAAACCAACAGGCTCATCTTCTGACAGCACGGAGGGTTTCGTTCTTGTGTGATGTGTTGGGTTTTTTTTTGGGGGGGGGGGGGGGGTTGTCACAATTTAGTGAGTGTACGCCTAAGAAGTGTTAACCTGCCGGTCTCTGAAACCTGAAGCGCTTTTGAGGACTGTTGAACGGGTAAAATACAAAAATTAAACCTTTTTGGCCTGAAAGTTGTAACTTCTGCCATCAGTTGGCTTCTCCAGCAACTCACCTGTAATGTTACCTGAGCTCCTTCTCTCCCCAGAGCTGTGTTTGCCGTCCGGCCAGTTCACATTCCTTTTATTCTTTTGTACTTTATATTTTTATTTTTGGCACCTGCTAAAGCTCCTGCAGCTTTTCCTCATTTCTGTAATACTTGAATGCAGATTGTTTCGAACTCGCCAGCCGGCTTCATTTCCTTATTTTTATATTGTGTCTGTGTCTGTCTCTGTGTGTGTGTGCGTGCGTGTCTGTCTCTGTGTGTGTGTGTGCGTGCGTGTCTGTCTCTGTGTGTGTGTGCGTGCGTGTCTGTCTCTGTGTGTGTGTGCGTGCGTGTCTGTCTCTGTGTGTGTGTGCGTGCGTGCGTGTCTGTCTCTGTGTGTGCGTGCGTGTCTGTCTCTGTGTGTGTGTGTGCGTGTCTGTCTGTGTGTGTGTGCGTGTCTGTCTCTGTGTGTGTGCGTGTCTGTCTCTGTGTGTGCGTGTCTGTCTCTGTGTGTGTGCGTGTCTGTCTCTGTGTGTGTGCGTGTCTGTCTCTGTGTGTGCGTGTCTGTCTCTGTGTGTGCGTGTCTGTCTCTGTGTGTGCGTGCGTGTCTGTCTCTGTGTGTGTGCGTGTCTGTCTCTGTGTGTGTGTGTGCGTGTCTGTCTCTGTGTGTGTGCGTGTCTGTCTCTGTGTGTGTGCGTGTCTGTCTCTGTGTGTGTGCGTGTCTGTCTCTGTGTGTGTGCGTGTCTGTCTCTGTGTGTGTGCGTGTCTGTCTCTGTGTGTGTGTGCGTGTCTGTCTCTGTGTGTGTGCGTGTCTGTCTCTGTGTGTGTGCGTGTCTGTCTCTGTGTGTGTGCGTGTCTGTCTCTGTGTGTGTGCGTGTCTGTCTCTGTGTGTGTGCGTGTCTGTCTCTGTGTGTGTGCGTGTCTGTCTCTGTGTGTGTGTGCGTGTCTGTCTCTGTGTGTGTGTGCGTGTCTGTCTCTGTGTGTGTGCGTGTCTGTCTCTGTGTGCGTGCGTGCGTGTCTGTCTCTGTGCGTGTCTGTCTCTGTGTGTGTGCGTGTCTGTCTCTGTGTGCGTGCGTGTCTGTCTCTGTGTGCGTGCGTGTCTGTCTCTGTGTGTGTGCGTGTCTGTCTCTCTGTGTGTGTGCGTGTCTGTCTCTGTGTGTGTGTGTCGTGTCTGTCTCTGTGTGTGTGTGCGTGTCTGTCTGTGTGTGTGTGCGTGTCTGTCTCTGTGTGTTGTGTGCGTGTCTGTCTCTGTGTGTGTGTGCGTGTCTGTCTCTGTGTGTGTGCGTGTCTGTCTCTGTGTGTGTGCGTGTCTGTCTCTGTGTGTGTGCGTGTCTGTCTCTGTGTGTGTGCGTGTCTGTCTCTGTGTGTGTGCGTGTCTGTCTCTGTGTGTGTGCGTGTCTGTCTCTGTGTGTGTGCGTGTCTGTCTCTGTGTGTGTGTGCGTGTCTGTCTCTGTGTGTGTGCGTGTCTGTCTCTGTGTGTGTGCGTGTCTGTCTCTGTGTGTGTGCGTGTCTGTCTCTGTGTGTGTGTGCGTGTCTGTCTCTGTGTGTGTGCGTGTCTGTCTCTGTGTGTGTGCGTGTCTGTCTCTGTGTGTGCGTGTCTGTCTCTGTGTGTGTGTGCGTGTCTGTCTCTGTGTGTGTGTGCGTGTCTGTCTCTGTGTGTGTGTGCGTGTCTGTCTCTGTGTGTGTGCGTGTCTGTTCTCTGTGTGCGTGTGCGTGCGTGTCTGTCTCTGTGCGTGTCTGTCTCTGTGTGTGTGCGTGTCTGTCTCTGTGTGTGTGCGTGTCTGTCTCTGTGTGTGTGTGCGTGTCTGTCTCTGTGTGTGTGCGTGTCTGTCTCTGTGTGTGTGCGTGTCTGTCTCTGTGTGTGTGCGTGTCTGTCTCTGTGTGTGTGCGTGTCTGTCTCTGTGTGTGTGCGTGTCTGTCTCTGTGTGTGTGTGCGTGTCTGTCTCTGTGTGTGTGTGCGTGTCTGTCTCTGTGTGTGTGTGTCTGTCTCTGTGTGTGTGTGTGTCTGTCTCTGTGTGCGTGCGTGCGTGTCTGTCTGTGTGCGTGCCTGTCTCTGTGTGCGTGTCTGTCTCTGTGTGCGTGTCTGTCTCTGTGTGCGTGTCTGTCTCTGTGTGCGTGTCTGTCTCTGTGTGCGCGTCTGTCTCTGTGTGCGCGTCTGTCTCTGTGTGCGCGTCTGTCTCTGTGTGCGCGTCTGTCTCTGTGTGCGCGTCTGTCTCTGTGTGCGCGTCTGTCTCTGTGTGCGCGTCTGTCTTTGTGTGTGCGCGTGCGCGTCTGTCTCTGTCATACACACACTAGCTACAAACCTTGCTAGTAGTATTAATAAGTCACATAAAGCTTGTCATCAGCACTTGACGTCTCCAAATCGTCTAAATGCCAAGGTGCATTCCTGGAGCCATGAGGGGCACTTGTAGAGCCTCTTTACATATTTAAAAATCTAAATGTATATAGGGTTGTTGTTTGTTTTGTTTTTTTTTTCTTTCGAAACCTGTATAAGCTTCTTCTTGGTGGGAAACGGATCTCTCCAGGGTGAGTGGAAACGACCCAAGTGTTGTCATAGAACATCAGACTAGTAACACGCTATACACAACAACCTTTTGTTTAACGCTCTGTTGTCCGGGAGGTTATGTAAACCTCACCACGTCAGCGACAGAAAGGGATAAACACACCGTGCCGTAAGCCAGGTCTGTGTCCCTGGGGAGTTTAAGCTACGTGTCAGGTCTCACGGGAAAGGTAAAGTCCAGGTGTAGGCCTGGCCTGGATAAGGTACAGGTATTGTAGATTGTGCCCCCTCCCCCAAAAAACCACCCAAATTGGTAAAATAAGTAAAAGAATGTATAATATACGTTAGTTAAATATGTAACAAACTGGTCGGTTGAGTTTGTCACAAGGAAGTCCTCAGCAGAATTTTTCCTTTTTTTTTTTTCCTTTTTGGTAGAACAATTCCATGAGCGACTGATCAAATAGATAAGGGAGATACATCGATCTTTTTTTAAAATGTATTTCTACTGCTTTTAGTGTGTGTGTCTGTGTCCAGATGTTCTGTGATCACGTGACCTACCAGGGCAATTTGTCGCTTTAAAAATGTAATTTAGAACCAGGTTTCTTATTTGCAGCATCATTTCGAACAGTTCTAGACTCATTGCTGGGAGGTTTTGCTCCGCAGCTTGTATACATCTATAAAGTTTATACTTGCATGTATTGTGAAACTAAGTTTGCGTAAAAAGATTATTCTGAGATGGTTACAGGATTCAAATGCTGATTTGCACTTTATTTTTCCTCATCCTGTAGAGATATTGCTGGTATATAAGGTTCTAAACTCTAGATGGAGTGTCTTATCTGGCACAATGTCACACGGGGTCTGCATTATCAGCATACAGGCAAAAATGGCCTTTCTGTCAGATGCAGGAAATGTGCTGCAGAATAATAAAATGGTGAGATCTCCTGCTTATGGGGGTTTGTAGTGATCAGAATGAGATTATTAGCAATGCAATATCTGTATGTGCTGCATAATGCCTGTGTATGGCAATTACAGAAACACCTTGTATCTTATCCCTGTACAGCAACGACTGACCCCCCCCCCCACATCTCTCCCTCTATTCTGACTAATCCCCAGCTGCTGTAATGCTGCAGTAAAGTTTGAGCTTTTTGTTACAGTGAGGGTGGGGGCTGCTCCTTGTAGCTTCTTTATAGAAATACAGGTGACACTTAGGATTACCTGATCTTGCTTTAGAAAAAGTAATCAGTTTATGTGTGTGTTTATATGTACTCTACTACGTCTTGTCCTCTAATCACTCTCACCATATGTGTGTGTCCCCCCCTCCCTCTTAGATTGTAAGCTCTTGAGTAGGGTCGCCTCTCCTACTGTTCTCTGTGCGTATGTATATTTGTTGTTGTGTCTCTTGTACAGCACTATGGAACTTGTTGGCACTTCATAAATGCTTGTAACGAACTCTCAAATTCCTGCGTACAAGGTTTTGATGGTGAAAGTGTTTAAGAGTCATTTTCGTCTAGATGATAGAATATCTCGCTGGTATGCTGGTCAGTTTTATACATATTTTACACTTGGGCTATAAATAAATAGGCGCTTTCACATACGGTTATGATATCACACTCTCTGGGCGTAAACTACGTTTTCCCTTAATCGCTGAGTAATATTCCCAGATATTGCTGCTCGGTGTTTGTGTAGAGAGACGTCCAGGATCTTACAGAATGTGTACGTAAACAGCGACGCTGTGATCGGAATCCCCCCCGTCTTCTTCTGAGAAACATGCAGTGTCATGTGCGCTTCTTATGAAGTCCCACTGGACGCTGAACTCTGAAGCATAAACACACAATACACCATCAGTGATTTGCTGAGCGTACCTGTATAAAATATACACGCACTGTGTAACTACTGTACAGGTAACATGGGGGTGTCAGAAAGTGCGGAGTACACTTACCTGTCACTCCTATAATATAAATGGCTCCGCACTATCCGGGTTACGTTACAGTCGAGGGAGGTGCAGGTGTTTTACAGTGTATGTTTATAAATATATAGTGCAAGCATATTTACATATCTATTTATAAGTATACCCTATAACTACTGTACCTCCCTCTACAGAAATGTAACCTATAAAGCACCAAACACAACTGTTACTGCTACATTGTAACCTGTATATGCAGAGCACGCCTGTAAAATTATGTATGTAACAGATGTACTCTGCAGTATACAGGTTACATTGTAGCAGTAACCATTGTGTTCTGTACTTGACAGGTTACATTTCTGTAGAGGGAGGTACAGAAGTTGTACAGTGTATGTTTATAGTTCTGTAAATATAAATGCACTGTATAACCTCTCTGCGGACGCGCAGTTGACGCGGGGCACACGTTACGAGACCTGTAGAATACACAGACAGAACCACAATGCTTCACTCTGATCCCAGGAACCAGCATAAGGTATCCAGGGTTCAACCTGCCGTTCAGCACTATTCTCCAGACTGCTCCATTCTTACAATTTGTATTTTATGTGTGCATTTATTAATTTATGGCCGATTTTTATATTTTAGTTGTCTTTTTAAATTTCATATATATTTGACCAGTTGCATAACCTTCTTTGCTACAAAGTCACAGTGTGGCATAGCATTGATTTTAGGGTTCTGTGTAATAACAGATCCAGGATGCATAAAAGTGAGACAGAGGTCATTTACATATCCTACCCAGAATTCCTTGCTGCATATGGGGAATGTGGCACAGGAGCTCTGGGTTGCAATTCTTTGAATTGCTGTGATGTGCAGGTGGCTTCTGCAATAAAATATACTATAAATATACATATATCTCCCTCCCTCCCTTCATCGTGAAATCTTTAACAATCTGGGCACTTTTGCCAATTCTCACTCCCCCCCCCCCCGCATACACAGACAGAACCACATTTCTCTACTCTGCTGTACCGTTCCCCCCCCCCCCGCCCTGTCCCTAATTCCTGGTCTCCTTTCCATCTGTCTCCACTTCTCTCTCTGATTACTCTTACTAAGCCCAAGCTTCTGGTCCTTCCTCCTGCAATCCCTGCTATATTCTTTCTAGCCACCAGCTCCACCTTCCCTCTGCTCCCACTTGTTTCACTTGCACCAGCCCCTTAGATTGTAAGCTCATGGGATATCTGGCTGAGCACTTGGTTAAAGTGCTGTATAACTTGGACAGTTATCCTACTTGTAGGGCTGTCTTTTCCTCATTTACATCTCGTGTTTGGAAAGCGCTGTGGAATTTGCTGGCGCTGTAGAAATGCCTGTAGCTACTGCACCTCCCTCTACTGTACTGTAAGCTAAAGTTTTATATAGAGCTTATTACTGCTATAAATATATAACTACTGTAATGTAACAGGTGTATATAAGTAACAGGTGTGCTCCAGCGCATTGCAGGTTACATTACAGTAGATCAGGAGGTTCCCCCTCTCTCTCTCTTTTTAGACAGGGACGTTTTCCTGAATTTGGTGGTGGCCAATTCCCAATTGAATGAATTGGTTGATACGTCCAATAAATGTTGGTCAAACCTCAAAAGAAATGACTAATTATATATTTTATTTTTTTGTTGTTGAATCCGCAACGTTGACCCTCAGATAATTCTGAACTGCAACTCCCATCATGATTCCCTGGCTATTACAGAGTATTCTGGGAATTGTAGGAATCAATATCTGAGAGGGGGGGGGACTGAGTTTAACAACCCTGCTTTATATATTTTGGAAATAAGACTCCCATGATGCTCAGCTTTTTTTATTAGGTTGAGCAGAATGGAGAAACATGGTTTCTAAATATCTGGAGGGCAAAGATTTAGCGGATTTTTATTCATTCTTACAGCATTCACCGCAGGGTCCCCTAATTGAGTTTAATCGATGCACCAAATGCATCCTAAAACCGCCGGTAAAAAAAAAAAAAACTTTAAAGTTTTAAAACACAAAGTACATGGAAATTAATATATAGGGTCTTTAATAAATATCAAGATCTGGTACGGAGAAAAAAAATCTATCAAATGTTGCCGAACAAATGCCAAAAAAACAGACTTTTTGCTGCAAATGAAAAGAATAAACGTTGAATAAATATATATATTTTTAAAGTTTTTTTTTTATTTTGCAAGCAAGAGTGATACACAAACTGGCAAAGCCGGCCTCGCAGGGCCAAATAGCCATCAAATACACATAAGGCATAAGGGGGGGGGGGGGTCCTCATAGGGAAACATCAAATTCTCGAATAGCAGAGGGGGGGGGGCGGGGGTCACAATCAAAATAAGCCCCAGCCGGGGGAACTATAGCAAAAAAAGGCTTCAGTATCCCGAAATAAAAGCATCTGAAGACAGCAAGATATCGGCAGAATCCTCCCCAATTAGGGGGGGTCTTCTCCAAAATTTGTAGTCTCAGCATGGTGGGGAGATGAGGGTCACAACGAGATGGGGCGGCTCAGACATTCTGTCCAACTGTCCCTTCAACCCGCATCAAGAAACAAGAACGGGCGGTATACAGGCAGCGTGACCCACGGCGCCCGACAGCCGCCCGATCAGCATCCCCCGAAAAGCCATCAGGGCCTTTCAAAACCCGAGCCGTTCTGTAATGTCCACCGCCAAGTCCTCTGGGCAAAACTACCTGGTACTGCAATGTACGCTTCCGCGCCTTCCCAACCGCTAGCTTGGAGGGGATCGTTGTCCCAGGCCCTAGCGAAAGCACTACTCTTTGTGGGGACCAGGCCAATCTGTGGGCATCACCGCCAGATCTCTTCGGCGGAGCTGCTCGGCGTCTCAGTGTGCTTCCGTGGTCGCTAACCTAGCAGGACCCTTCGTCCCTGGTTGTCGAGGGGGCACCATCGGCACCCGTCCTGCCACCGCTCTCCAGGGGGTGCGGCAGTAGCCCCGGGACCAGTGCATAACGGCAGGTACCTCCGTCGCCACTCTCTGCAGCAGCAATAGGGCAGGTCACCGTGGTGTACTGGCACAAATCGGCTCCCATCTCAAGTGGCCTCTGGGTCCTCTCCCGGCAGCAGAGCAGTGCGGTCAGCATCTTGCGCCAAACCCCCTTGGTGAGTGGGCTATCTGCATCCTCCCCCTCCCAGAATAAGTAGGCAAGCATCTAGGCCGCAAATGGCAGCCTCCACATCTCCGGTGGAGGGAGGATCACCACCCCAATCTTGACCCGCGGGTCCGTCCGCCACCCCTGCAAACCTGACATCCGAGGCGGCCTGGAGATGGGGTCCCCCCATCTCCGAGTCGGCATAGTAGGTTTGGCCCGGGGTATGCGTCAGCACCGTGTGTTCGCAGGTCTGCATACAGGAGCAAGGCCTCAAGGTGGCCGCCGACGGCTTACTCCAACCGTCCAGCTACAGCGGTCAGGGTTGTCTCCGGTCCGACGGGGGGGGGGGACTAAACGGCCTCCGGACATATCCGAGCCGGTGACCAACTGCTCAGACCCAAAATTGGCAAAAAATGGGCACTCAAATGTCATGTAAGGGTCCCCAGAAGGAGCAGAGCAGCGGAGCTCCAGCATAACACGTCCGCTCCTGTGACATGTTTAACAAAAACACCATTTAACATTGAAACCTATGGGATTTGCCGGCTTAAAGCTGTGGAACCACTGAAAAATCAGGGCATTTCAATTTGCACCGTGTGGGGAAATTCACCGTTCAGTGCTCTCTGAACAATCCCTATAGTGTTCCTTTTTTTTTTTTTTAAGTAAACCTAATTATATTGTTTGCTGAATTTTATTATGATTTTTAAATTTTAATTAAAAAAAAAAATCGTTCCTTGCAGCGCTGGACTAAACAATGGCTTCCGCTGCTCGAAAGAAACAACTTATGGGTCGCGCTTTCTTCCAAACGTTAAATTCCCAGGTAGCGTAAGTCCTGTGGGGTGAAGGCTTAGAGCGTTGTAGAACTCATGCCCGGCGACATGCCCTGAATCCTGCGACACGCAAATAGCTGGAGCGACCGGCGCGTTTTCTGCTCTCAGCCCTGTGCGTTCCACTTCGAGGAATCGCTCGGGGACAGAAATGCCGCAGAGTTACATTTTAAGTTTTGTATCTCACAGTATCGGAGGAACGCTGTCACTTTGTTTATTTTTTATTAATGTGCATCCAACGTGACTAATCACTCCGCGATTTAATACACCGGCCGCCCATTAAGTCTCTTTACAATTTCAAAACTTTATTCCAAAAGCAAATGAAGAGACGGACAAGTGAAAACTATTACAAAATGAGATGTATATACTTAAGGGTTTTTTGCCTCATTTTAATACACCTCTATATGGGCGCCATAAGTTGCACAAAGCACATCAAGACGGTGCTGGATTTCTTGCCGTGTTGGCTGTAGCTTCCCCTCATCAATGGTGACCTCAGTGATCCTCTGCTTTTAGGTTAGTTTTAGGTTATTTTTTATCCCCCCCCCCCCCCCCGACGTGCTCCTCCTATTCGGCTCAGGGAAGTCTGAAACCAGAGATGCTTGGAGCTTTTCTGCGCAATGTAACGCCTGCACAGAGCGTTGGTTTGGAGCTGCATGCGCATGCGCAGATTCAATCCATCAGCTGATTTTCTGAGAACACACGTTTGGTCTCAGAGGGTGATGTCAGCTGCTCTGTATGATGTCACTGGTGACCGGCGACTGGGAAATTCAAAATCCCAGCTGCTGGTGACGCTGGGCGGAGGAAACTCCTTCACTTCACCCCGCAACTTTGAGTCTTCATAGAAAAATGTCGGCAGATAAGAACCTTTCGGCCCATCTAGTCGCCCAATTACATGGATACTTTACCTGGATTTATCTTTTGTTTAGGATAGCCTTATGCCTATCCCATGCTTGCTTAAATTCAATTACTGTTTTGGCCTCTACCACTTCAACTGGAAGACTGTTCCATGTATCCACCACCCTCTCAGTAAAATAATGCTTCCTGATGTTACTCTTAAACCTTTGCCCCTTCATGGATTGGATGTACGTATGGGACGCTAAGTATCCATCTGATTTTCTGACGTCCTCTGAGTGAATACAGAGGTGACCAAACGGCAAAAGTCCACCACACCATGGAGGCTTCTGAACACTGGCCTTATGGCTCATTGGTTCATTTGTTTGTTTTTGTTTTACTTTCTGTCCAGCTTATTTTTCTGTCGGGCATTCACTGACCTTCATTAACCGTTAAGGAACCAGAACAGATGCTGAGGTCGATGTAAAAATATGCCGCTTTAAAAGCTGAATTATTATTTTTTTTTATTATTCAACAAATACTAGGAGTTTGTTTATCTATTGGCGGATACATTGTTTTACGCGCGCGCTTCTTTTTTTCTTTTTGCGAATGCCATGTATGATCTATGGAACGTGTGATGCAGGACTATTAATATTCCAAACAAATGGGAAATATTTTGTTCCCGCGCCAGAAAATTCCCACTGATGTCTCTGTCGGAATCCGGAGTCGTATCTGTAGTGAACACATGTTGTTCAGCTTTAGGTCTTTTATAAAGTGAGGTCATGTATCCCATGAGTCATGTGCTGAACTTTTCCATCAGGAATCCCTCCCGCCATCCCCTGCTCATTCATTGACTTGACTTTATTTTATTATTTTTAATATAAGTGGTTGGTACAAATTCCTAGCGCTGAAATTCATGCTGGGAAATGCTTCTTTTGGGACGGGTCACGCGGGAAGTACAGGCTCGCTGTCACGCTTGCCTCCTGGGGTGCCACAATTGTCTGTCTCCTCTCGGCTCTAACCTATGGATTCATAGGTCAAGGAGTCCGGTGATTAATGTATGGACTCCCCGAGTGTAGCCCGTCCTCATTTCGTATGTATGGACTCCCCGAGTGCAGCCCGTCCTCATTTCGTATGTATAGACTCCCCGAGTGCAGCCCGTCCTCATTTCGTATGTATGGACTCCCCGAGTGCAGCCCGTCCTCATTTCGTATGTAATTGTATGGACTCCCCGAATGCAGCCCGTCCTCATTTCGTATGTAATTGTATGGACTCCCCGAATGCAGCCCGTCCTCATTTCGTATGTATGGACTCCCCGAGTGCAGCCCGTCCTCATTTCGTATGTAATTGTATGGACTCCCCGAATGCAGCCCGTCCTCATTTCGTATGTATGGACTCCCCGAGTGCAGCCCGTCCTCATTTCGTATGTATGGACTCCCCGAGTGCAGCCCGTCCTCATTTCGTATGTAATTGTATGGACTCCCCGAATGCAGCCCGTCCTCATTTCGTATGTAATTGTATGGACTCCCCGAGTGCAGCCCGTCCTCATTTCGTATGTATGGACTCCCCGAATGCAGCCCGTCCTCATTTTGTATGTATGGACTCGCAGTATGAGGAGTCTCTGATCAGCGGACTCGCTAGATAAGGAGCACTTCCTCTACTTTGTATCAAAGATGCAGTCAGGCGGCGCATCCAGTGATTCCAGACTCGTGATGAGGAGCGCTGCCTGTGCCGTGTGTGGGCCGGCGCTACGAGGAGGAGGAGGAGGAGGTAGGTGTGTGTGTGTGTGTGTGTGTGTGTGTGTGTGTGTGTGCGCTACTACTCCTACTACTACTCCTACTACTACTACTACTCCTACACTTACTCCAACTATTCCTACTACTTCTCCTTTTTCTACTCCTACACTTACTCCTTCTACTACTCCTACACTTACTCCTTCTTCTACTCCTACACTTACTCCTTCTACTACTCCTACACTTACTCCTTCTACTACTCCTACACTTACTCCTTCTACTACTCCTACACTTACTCCTTCTACTACTCCTACACTTACTCCTTCTACTACTCCTACACTTACTCCTTCTACTACTCCTACACTTACTCCTTCTACTACTCCTACACTTACTCCTTCTTCTACTCCTACACTTACTCCTTCTACTACTCCTACACTTACTCCTTCTACTACTCCTACACTTACTCCTTCTACTACTCCTACACTTACTCCTTCTTCTACTCCTACACTTACTCCTTCTACTACTCCTACACTTACTCCTTCTACTACTCCTACACTTACTCCTTCTACTACTCCTACACTTACTCCTTCTACTACTCCTACACTTACTCCTTCTACTACTCCTACACTTACTCCTTCTACTACTCCTACACTTACTCCTTCTACTACTCCTACACTTACTCCTTCTACTACTCCTACACTTACTCCTACTCCTGTCAGTGGCAACACGTTAGACTTCCTAGTAACACGGTTTGAACGAGAGATAATGGAGCCCTGCCTGCGGTGTTGAGCTTTTTTTTTTTCCCCCAGTGGTTATTTATTGCAAGAAATAAAGTTTGAATACAGGGCTTCATATCTATATATTTTCATGCGGTTCACTTCTTGGATCTTGAGTTTGTGTTTACATGTTATTATTAAAAACTGTTTAAAACCAGCTCTGAAAAAAGTAAACAAGAATCTGGAATGTCCTGTAACAAAAAAAAATCCACTTCTAACCCAAATGTGGAATTTCCACATCGCCGTCACCTGTGACCAACACCGAGTGAGCACTTTATTACTCTGGCGGAGGTGCATTTCCCTTTCCTTGTGTGTGTTTGTGTATGTACAAAACAAAATCTTACTTGGGTTACAATGCCGGGCAGTGGTGACTCTAGGAACAATATCTGGAGGGGGGGGGCACATAATCTACTTTACTACAGTCAATAGGGGGGGGCACTTATATTTGCCACTAAATCAAACCACTGAAAAAATAATATCGCTCTGACTTTTTTTTTTAATTGCTGTGATGTGCAAACGGCTTCTGAGGTGTGTGAATAATTATATATATATCTCAGATTAATGTGGTGCAATGATGCCTTTTTTTTTTATTGCACTAACCTGATATATTGAAGTATTTTATTCGCCGCAATTCGTCAGTTTTGCCGAAATCCAATAACTGCTTCGGCGACTCCAATTTTTGCAAATTGCGGTGACCATTGACTAAATGGAGAATTCACCGCCTTTTCGGATTCCCCGGGATGTGGACAAAAGCATAGTCTAATTTCCATAATAACCCCTTAAATGCCATAAACCCAAGGAAATACAATAAAAATAATAAACAATAATAAAATAAGGAAAAAATGTGTGCTGTGAGGCATGTAGCCTACCCATTAACTCCTAAAATGCCATTAATCAAGGAAAAAATGTGTGCTGTGAGGCATGTAGCCTGCCCTTAATATGCAACTATACCAAGGAAAAACAAAACAGTGGGCTGGAGTTTGGACATCCCTGCTGCAAGGGATGTAAGGAAAGACCCTGCCGTGTGATTATGGTGCCCACATTGTCCTCCTGAGATCCTCATGCCCTCCCTATTGCCATTGCATCTGGTCTGTGTGCAAGGGACCATGGGAGTTAAAGCTCATTTGCATTGGATGCCTTCCCGGCTGACCCTTCGCACGAGCCATTCGACCCTCCCCTAGGTTTTGTGTTGCCTTCACGCACTTCTGTTTAGGTTTAAGGTTTCGTTTTTGTTTTGGGTTTAATTAATGTGCTGCGTTCCTGATGACCGGGGGGGGGGGGGCGGGAGAAAGTCTGTTTTATGAAAACTGATGGGTTTCGGCTTTCTTCTTCCCGTGCTATCGGTACATCCCTTTCGATAGGGATCAGGTGTTAAGAGTCAATTTAAAGCAGAATCTCACAGCTCCTGTTCCTCGTTTTTTTGCCCTTTTTTTTCTTTCCGGTATTTACCTGTCCCTGGTCTCACGTCGTTCGAGATGGTGCGCAAGAGGAATGCGGTCCTTCAAGGCTCCTCGCCAAAGTGACACCTGCAGGGGGAGGGGGTGAGATTTCGCGACTGAACCAGTAAATAAGGAAAGAAAATCATAAAGGGTCGTTTCCGTCTCGTGAACTTTGTAACGGAAACGTGGGTTAATCCTGCTGACATCTCCCACTGACCAATTATGCAATGAGAGCTGACTTGGTGGGAAGCCACCCTGTATCTGATCAATGAGAGGGTTATTCACTTTAATGGTGTATTGGTGAAGGAGAAAGGAATACCTGCACTCCACAAATCCATTTGCTTAAATTTTGTAATTCTCCACCAACTCACTGCTTAGTGAATAATCCCAAGGCTTTGCATGTCGCCCATTCCTGCACGAGTGAGGTTATGGGACCTTGCGGTGTTTAAAATGCAATACAAAGGATAAAACGTGTTATTTTGAAGATCTAAGGAAGCACTCAGTCCCTGATTAGTAGAATGAATGACCGGGCAACACGTCTAGTGCTCAGGTGGTCCATAGTGGCTCTTAAAGGGCCGGTACCCCCAAAAAATGTCCTTACGGTATTTATTTATGTTGCTGATATCTTACATGTGCTTTGTTTTCCTCTTGAATGTTAAGAAAATATTTTCCCCTATAGGTGTCACTGGGTGCATCAATTGTGTGATATTTTCCCCTATAGGTGTCACTGGGTGCATCAATTGTGTGATATTTTCCCCTATAGGTGTCACTGGGTGCATCAATTGTGTGATATTTTCCCCTATAGGTGTCACTGGGTGCATCAATTGTGTGATATTTTCCCCTATAGGTGTCACTGGGTGCATCCATTGTGTGATATTTTCCCCTATAGGTGTCACTGGGTGCATCCATTGTGTGATATTTTCCCCTATAGGTGTCACTGGGTGCATCCATTGTGTGATATTTTCCCCTATAGGTGTCACTGGGTGCATCCATTGTGTGATATTTTCCCCTATAGGTGTCACTGGGTGCATCCATTGTGTGATATTTTCCCCTATAGGTGTCACTGGGTGCATCAATTGAGTGATATTTTCCTCTGTCACTGGGTGCATCAATTGTGTAATATTTTGTGTTTAACTGCCCCCCCCCCCCGTATCTTTCCATCACTTAATATTCACTCTGGCATTGCAAATGGGTCAGATCTCCAAAAATCCATCTCCTAAGGACTGCATTGTGTGGCATGTATGTGAATGACGTCTCCAGGTCTACCAGTTTTTTCCAGCGAACTATCAGATCTCATTCAGCTGTCTTCTATGATCGCGGGTAGTCTAGACAGCACAATAGACCCCCTACACCCTTGTCTAAACATTCCCTCCTCCACCTCCATTGCCTCCTCTCTACTGCTTTATCCTCTACCACACCTGTAAAGTGAAGTGATATGAGACTTGCCATAAGATTTTGGTGAATGTTGCATCATGGGAAAAATCTACAAAATGGAAAAGGGGAGATAAAAAAAAATATATTTTTCCTCTTTGCATCCAATTACTAATAACTCATTTTTCTCTCCCTCCCCCCCCCCCCAGGTCAGGTGGGCTGGTAGGGGATGTGCAGGATGCCCCCGGGAGTCTATTGCCCAGTTGACTTCTGGGCCAAGGAGGAGAAGCAGAACATCTCTGTGGACTTCCTGCTTCCAAATGGCATTTACATCAACTTCCGCGTGTCGTGCGATGCCTACCTGGAGAACATCAAGAAGGTACGAGGAGCGTCTCCTATGAGAGGAGCCAAAGAATCACAATTTTTTCCTGATCTCAGATTGAGCGTGTTTGTTTGTTTTTTTGTTTTTTTTTAAATTTATTTAAAAAAAATTCTGATCGTTTTGAGCAATACTTCGGGTTTGGCGCAATCCACACATAATGTGACTTTATTGATTCAAAACCGTCTTATTCCTGGGGGTTTGGTTACACGCTATGATCATAATCCTACGATGTCACTATGCACCATCGCACGACTGCTTATGAAATGTATGATCATGTTTTGTAACGGGACCCGACTCCGGTGTTTTTGTATGTTTTTAAACCCGCGATTGGGGTGAGTGACTGTTTATACGATGTATTTATGCTCGCCAACCCTGCTGTGATGGGGGGGGGGGGACGTTGAACTTGCGATAGGATTTATATTTTCTAAATAAATCCCCCATGTGTTTTAAAATCGGAATGCTGTAAATTTGGGGAAAATACAAAGAAAATAATATAAATCTATGTTCTTGCTAAAATAAAATCCACATCCTGGAGCCTGAAAAGCCGTCCTCGCGTTATGGAGCGTGTGGATTGTCACGAAAATTAAATACAATCCTTCCCATTCAAGAATATTCTATGACCGATACTGAGTTAGGGTTGGGTTATTTGCTATAACTGCCTACTTGCTGTCACTTCAATACATTTTAAAATTATATATTAAAGTTGTGGTGGAGGGCAAACAAAAGATGAGATTAAAAGCCTCCACACAGCAATTAATAAAGTTGATTATTGCCGAAGTCCTTTACACATCCCAGCAATTCAAAGAACTGCTTCACAGAGCTCATGTGTTACATTGCTCATATGCAGCAAGGAACTCTGGGTAAGACATGCGAATGACGTTTGCGATTTAACTTTTTTTGCATCCTGGGTCTGTTTTAACACCGACCCTCTTACCAGTGGCATGACATACTATATGGCTTTTGCATTAAAAAAAAAACAGGTCACAGCCACTCCTGGACAGCCCGAAACAGCTGTCCAGGAGTGTCTGTGACCTGTTGCATAAAAAATAGCCATTTAGTATGGCATGCCACCGGTAAGAGGGTCGGGTGTTAAAACAGACCCAGGTGCAAAAAAAGAGAAATTGCAAACGTCATTTGCATGTCTTACCCAGAGTTCCTTGCTGCACATGAGTTCTTTGAATTGCTGGGATGTGCAAATGACTTCTACAATAATAAACTCCTAACATATACATTTGTATACATATAATCGGCAGAAGGATGATATATTCTTGCTGTCACATTCGTTTTAGTTGCATGCATTATGACCGGGGACGGCAACCTTGGTGCCCTGTGGATGTTTTGGAGCTACATCTCCCATGAGGCTCGGCCAACCTATCTGTGGGGCCGAGTTTGCCGACACACTGTTGAACCTATAAATGCAGGTATTTAACTTATTTTATATATATATTCTAGCTATTATGGCAACATGCACAGCAGGAGCCGCTGTTTCACATGCTCAGCCACCCGTCATCCTACGTCTTCACCTGCATCAACCAGACGGCAGAGCAGCAGGAGCTCGAGGACGAGCAGCGGCGACTCTGCGACATCCAGCCCTTCCTGCCGGTCCTGAGACTCGTCGCCAGAGAGGGTGACAGGGCCGAGAAGCTCCTGAACTCTCAGATCAGCCTCCTCATCGGCAAAGGTGGGAGAGCCGTGTCCACAGATACATTTTAAAGGAAATAAGACCAACTCAAAAGCGCAACGGGCAGCTAGATTGATGCAACGGGCAGCTAGATTGATGCAACGGGCAGCTAGATTGATGCAACGGGCAGCTAGATTGATGCAACGGGCAGCTAGATTGATGCAACGGGCAGCTAGATTGATGCAACGGGCAGCTAGATTGATGCAACGGGCAGCTAGATTGATGCAACGGGCAGCTAGATTGATGCAACGGGCAGCTAGATTGATGCAACGGGCAGCTAGATTGATGCAACGGGCAGCTAGATTGATGCAACGGGCAGCTAGATTGATGCAACGGGCAGCTAGATTGATGCAACGGGCAGCTAGATTGATGCAACGGGCAGCTAGATTGATGCAACGGGCAGCTAGATTGATGCAACGGGCAGCTAGATTGATGCAACGGGCAGCTAGATTGATGCAACGGGCAGCTAGATTGATGCAACGGGCAGCTAGATTGATGCAACGGGCAGCTAGATTGATGCAACGGGCAGCTAGATTGATGCAACGGGCAGCTAGATTGATGCAACGGGCAGCTAGATTGATGCAACGGGCAGCTAGATTGATGCAACGGGCAGCTAGATTGATGCAACGGGCAGCTAGATTGATGCAACGGGCAGCTAGATTGATGCAACGGGCAGCTAGATTGATGCAACGGGCAGCTAGATTGATGCAACGGGCAGCTAGATTGATGCAACGGGCAGCTAGATTGATGCAACGGGCAGCTAGATTGATGCAACGGGCAGCTAGATTGATGCAACGGGCAGCTAGATTGATGCAACGGGCAGCTAGATTGATGCAACGGGCAGCTAGATTGATGCAACGGGCAGCTAGATTGATGCAACGGGCAGCTAGATTGATGCAACGGGCAGCTAGATTGATGCAACGGGCAGCTAGATTGATGCAACGGGCAGCTAGATTGATGCAACGGGCAGCTAGATTGATGCAACGGGCAGCTAGATTGATGCAACGGGCAGCTAGATTGATGCAACGGGCAGCTAGATTGATGCAACGGGCAGCTAGATTGATGCAACGGGCAGCTAGATTGATGCAACGGGCAGCTAGGGTGATGCAACGGGCAGCTAGGGTGATGCAACGGGCAGCTAGGGTGATGCAACGGGCAGCTAGGGTGATGCAACGGGCAGCTAGATTGATGCAACGGGCAGCTAGATTGATGCAACGGGCAGCTAGATTGATGCAACGGGCAGCTAGATTGATGCAACGGGCAGCTAGATTGATGCAACGGGCAGCTAGATTGATGCAACGGGCAGCTAGATTGATGCAACGGGCAGCTAGATTGATGCAACGGGCAGCTAGATTGATGCAACGGGCAGCTAGATTGATGCAACGGGCAGCTAGATTGATGCAACGGGCAGCTAGATTGATGCAACGGGCAGCTAGGGTGATGCAACGGGCAGCTAGGGTGATGCAACGGGCAGCTAGGTTGATGCAACGGGCAGCTAGGTTGATGCAACGGGCAGCTAGGTTGATGCAACGGGCAGCTAGGTTGATGCAACGGGCAGCTAGATTGATGCAACGGGCAGCTAGATTGATGCAACGGGCAGCTAGATTGATGCAACGGGCAGCTAGATTGATGCAACGGGCAGCTAGATTGATGCAACGGGCAGCTAGATTGATGCAACGGGCAGCTAGATTGATGCAACGGGCAGCTAGATTGATGCAACGGGCAGCTAGATTGATGCAACGGGCAGCTAGATTGATATGACCTTTAAAGAAAATGCATTTTTATAGGTTTCATTCTCTAAATCGCTCGTATATCAGATTCAGGTCTCGGGTCGTTTGGTTAATGCTCAGGTTCCTGCAGGGTCGATGTCTAGAGATATATAATACGTTTATTTTAGAAAGTTTACCTTTTTTTAAGGCTGTCGTTACTGCATTGCAACATTTATAGTTTGAATTGAATCGGCTCCATCCCCTGGAAACAAAGTATCACAGTTGCAGTGAATCATCTAGTTCTGGGCTGTCAAGGTCCAGCTCCGCACGTGTTTCTGAACTACAACTTCCATGATTCCCTGACCAGCTATTGTGCTGAAAGGATTCTGGGATTTGTAGGCGGAATCATCTGGGGGGGGGGCTGTGAGTTTTTCAGCCTTGGTCTAGTTATTTGCGATGTTTGTGCGTTTTTTTTTTTTTTATTTTTTATTCCCGCCTCTCCCCTGCCAGGTCTGCATGAATTTGACTCTCTAAACGACCCAGAAGTGAACGATTTCCGCAGCAAGATGCAGCAGTTCTCCGAAGACACGGCGTTACAGCGGCAGCAGATGTCATGGCAGAGCTGGATGGAAACCAACTTCCCCCTGCAACTCGAACTCTCTTCGATGGTCTTCGCCAGAGAATCGACGCTCAACAAGACGCTCATGGTCAACGTCAAGTTTGAAAGCAGCGAGGTACGCCTGCTGGGAGGAGAGACTGGTGCTCAAATCAGAGATGTTAACACAGTGTAGAGACTGTCTCTGCTGAATCGGGACGCTTGGGAGATGTACAAATACAGGGAAAGTGGGCATTAATGGGGAACAAACCGGCTTTCATGGGGAGGGTGAATGCTTGGACGTTAATCTGGCCTTTACGACCGTTTCCTTTCACCTTTTCTGCCTGGGCTGGTCCATGTCCTAATGTGTTTTTTTAGTCCCGTCCCCCCCCCCGGGTTCTTTCCCCTCTTGCCTCACAGTGCGTCTCGTCTCCTGTGCTTTGCAGGAGAGCTTCACGTTGCAGGTTTCCTGCCGGGATTTCCCCGTCACCTTGGTCAGTTTGGCACTGAAGAAGAAATCCAATGTTTTTGGCCAGCGTTCCTTGGGGCATCCAGAAGATTACACCCTGCAGGTCAACGGGGTGCTGCAATACCTGTATGGAAACTACCCCCTGTGCCAATTTACAGTGAGTGCCGCCTATTCCTCCTCTAATGATTTGGTACGGCAGTGTTTCCCAACCCTGGACCTCAGGTCCCCTAACAGGACAGGTTTTAAGGATCACCTTGGGGAAATGTAGACTGAATCCTGCAATCACTGAGCAGCAAATCCTGTCACCCGGCAAACCTGGCCTGTTAGTGGGTCCTGAGGAGCAGGGTTTGGGGACCCCTGATTTACGTGACTTAGTCACGGAGGGAGGGACGCTGCAGATCTTCTTTTATATACTGTTATTTTATTCCACTTTTGCGGATTAAAAAGACACACACACACACACACACACACACACACACACACACACACACACACACACACACACACACACACACGTGTATTTAGGTTTTGTGCTGCCCTAGGCCTGACTAAACTCGTGCACCCCCTAATTTAAATTTGACGCACCCCTTCCCCTTTAAGCTCCACCTTTTCCTCTTTAAGCTCCACCTTTTCCTCTCTTTATATTAAAAGTGGATACCAAGTGCCTACTTGTATATTGTGTATACCATTTCAAATGTATCTATTGAGATAAAGAAAATTATGAAATGTTTAAATTCAAGCATTTTTACAAAGAACAGCCACGCATGTCAAGTATACTGGATCACAGCCGCTCTAATTGGTTGAACAATAAAATCCACAGAAACGTGCACTGCATATGAGCGTATCACAGAGCTGCACAGCAATAAAACCCACAGTAATGTGCAGTGTGTATGAGCGTATCCCAGAGCTCCAGGGCAATAAAACTCACAATAATATGCAGTGTGTATCACAGAATCCACAGCAATAAAACTCACAATAATATGCAGTGTGTATCACAGAATCCACAGCAATAAAACTCCCAGCCAATGCAATGTGCGGTGTGTATGAGTGCATTAGAATCCACTGCAGTAAAACTCCCAGCAAACCGAGTGTATATGAGCACACAGTAATTATGCTGTGGAGTCATCTTGTCAGCAGTGGGGTGCCACTGTCAGAGGGTGCACTGTAGCCTTGATTCCCTTCCCAGTGGGTGTTCAGTCCAGAATAGAGTCTGTGTTAACGAAAGGGCGGGCAGCTGCGCGCGTGCGTTTCACGTGGTTCAGCCAGTCATGTGGTACTGAGACTCAGTGAAATGCCCTGATGTTCGGTGGTTTCAATCAGCAGGTTTATTCAGGCGAACCCCATAGGTTTCAATGTTAAAAATATTCCCGTTTTTATGCAATATCTAATAAATCATATATTATTTTAATCTGCAGTAAAAAGTCTTTACTTATTGAATTTTTTTTAGTACCTTTTAGTCATTTTTCAGATTTTTTTTGGGCAAAATTCCCCCCTTTTTTTTAATAGCAGTTTTTCTTTTTTCTGTAACAGAACTTTTTATTATCAATCATAGGATCTTATATGTAAATTCCAGACATTTTCGTTCAGTAGTTCTTTTGAAAACAGCAGGCCACGGGTTTGCGGTGGCAGCATTCAGCGGCCGACTCCATGCACTTTGGGGACCCTGCGGTGAAAGGAGAATAAAATTTCCCCACTCTGCAGTGAATTCACCAAAGTGCAGGGAACTACAGAACACCAAAAAGTTGGCGTCATTTCGGTGCTCTGTGAGTAACCCATTTAGTGGTGAGGTTTTTTGCTGCCCCCTGGAAAGTGAAATTGAAAGTGTAAATTAGTGAAATCTGAATGTATCCTTCCTGGTAAAATACTTTGCAAAAGTAAAAAAAAAAAAATCATTTTTTTTTTTATTTTATTTTTTATTTTTTTTTAGGGGTGGGGCTACCCAGTGCGGGCCGCCGCCCCCTGTAAAGTGCCGCCCTAGGCCTGGGCCTAGTCGGCCTAGGCCAAAATACACCAGTGCACGCACACACTCACACACTCTTTCGGATCCACAGAGCAGTTTTCAACACCTTTTTGAGAAAGGCTCTACAGCGCCAAAACATCAGAATGACAATTTTTAAAGGGACCTCCTCATCTTAAACTCTGATCCCCAGGATGTTTCTGAACTACAGCTCCCATGATCACGTGACCATTTGTTGCATTATAGGAACTCTGGGAATTGTAGGCAGTCAACATCAGGAAGGGGGCTTTAAGCCTAGGGTCAAACTAACGCATTTTTTGCGTCGTCCGTGAAAAAGTGCGTTCGAACGAATGGACGTATTTTTTTCACAGAATACGCGATAGCGGTCATACGACGTGCATTTTCGTCCGTGATTTTGTACGGATCATCAATAAAACCCTTTTTGCGTCTGAACGTGATCTTGGCCGGACATGAGCAGCGTCTGACGTCTCCTAATCACGCACACACGCCGCTATGCCGACGCAGCACACTCTATATGTCAGTACTAGTGGTATCACGTTCTCGAAAAAATGCGTTTGTTTGCCGCTTGCGTTGCGCAGCCGCACTTCGTATATTTAGTGCAGGAGGGGTGGGGTCGCGCCTATTCCCCGAAGGGTTGGCTGCAACCACCAAATGCATCCAGCCCAACAACATGTGTAGAACATAACAAAGAAAAAAATGTCATTTGTGCTTACTCCAATTACACCGTGTGAAACTAAACACAATTAGAGGTTTGGTTTCTTATTAATGGCCATTATAAGACTAGCTCGCCCGCCAGCGTCAAGGCACCTCTATAAGGGCGAGTCCTAACCAAAATGAAACCACAGGCGGCTACATAGCAAACCATACCTGCTCATGCTGCTTGTCAAACATGAGGTAGACTGGTGGGCCTTTATTCATGCTCCCCCAGAAACAAAATCCACTTTGGGATCAAAACAAAGACACGGAGCGGAGTCTTGCTGCAGGAATGACCTGGCTGGAAGTACATTGAAACATACATAGTGCAGGAGGGGTGGGGTCGCGCCTATTCCCCGACGGGTTGGCTGCAACCACCAAATGCATCCAGCCCAACATGTGTAGAACTTCGTATATTGCCCGTCATTGGCCGTCATCTGCTGCTACTACGGCCGTGATAAAGTGCGGCTGCACGCGCGTTCGCACTGCGATCGTCTGACCCCAGCCCAAAGGTATAACATTATTCTATTACACAGTGAAGTAGGTGTTTGTTGTTTTACACAGAAAAGTGCGGATGTAAAAAATCTGGTTTGAAATACAATCACACATACCTGCTCTTAAGTGCGCAGGGATTACAGCGGGTCCGGTGTCCGTGTGCCGCCAGCTGCTGCCTGATAATGAGATCCCGGCTTGCTGTGTGTATCTCTACAGATGGGTAAAGCTACTTGGCCTTTATTAAGGGCTCGTTACATAACCTTATATACAGGAGCCGGCGACGTAATATCTGTCACATGTTATATAACTGTGAGAAGGGGACGGGGTGTGTCCTTGTATAGACAAACTAGGTCTGTGCTGAAGGGCAACAAATTAACCCCCTATGTCCTTTTTCCCAAACATAAAATATATTCAGGGTGTGTGGGTGTCTTTTTAGGAGTTCCTCCATATATTCAGGGTGTGCGGGTGTCTTTTTAGGGGTTCCTCCATATATTCAGGGTGTGTGGGTGTCTTTTTGGGGGCTCCTCCATATATTCAGGGTGTGTGGGTGTCTTTTTAGGGGTTCCTCCATATATTCAGGGTGTGCGGGTGTCTTTTTGGGGGCTCCTCCATATATTCAGGGTGTGTGGGTGTATAACAGAGCTGCATGCAGGGAGTCTCTAAGCTATAAATGCATGTTAGAAATCGCTGGCTGTGAATAAGACACTTTGTTTTCTTTTTATTGGTATAAATTTATCCGTTCTATGAAGATGGGATATTGGGTTGGGGGGGGGGGGGGGTTGGTCGCAGTTTGCTCCGGGCACCATCGCGTCTTATTACTCTGGATTTGCCGTTGTTTGGTTTTTCGGTTAGTTTGGAAAGTCCTCGTCTCACCTCCTTTTATTTTTATATTTCTCCACAGTATATCAACAACTGTCTGCTTCAGAATTGCACTCCTCACCTCACTCTGGTATCCATGTCCAACATGTTGCCCGATAAGCAGGGTGACGCCACCGTTCCCAGCTCCAAACTGCGCCAGAAACCCCCGCCTTTACCCAGCAAAAAGGTAAGAAGACTCTGACTCAATCAGCATGGTGCCCCACGAATGTACCCCGTGATGCCCACGTGAGGTTACATAGTGTCCTCTATCTGAGCCCGGATGCAATCTGAGATCTTGTGACCTGCTCATTAACATCAGTGTAGAGAGATGGGTCATTGAAACTGGTTAAAAGGAGCTTTTACCTACAGCAGACAAGAGTAAGTGTAGTAAAGCTGACCCATTCTGAGGTTTTATATCACTTGTACATGGTCAACCCCAACTTCCAGAACCCGGGTAAATGTATGTTCTAGAACGCAACAATAACTTTATCGATCCATAAGATGATTTCGATTAATCCTTTTTTTTTTTTTTTTCCTCTCCAGCCGCTTCACATTTCCCTGTGGAATTTGAATAATCCATTTTCCATCCTCCTCATTCAAGCCAGTAACGTGAACGGGGACGAAGGATATAAGGTACTTCTCACCGGGGCAAATGTAATGCTTTTCCCATCTGTCTCCCATGATGCTTTGAATCCGTGACCTCAGCAGAGGCATTCTGGGAGTCGTGGTCCCAGAGCAGCTGGGGATATAACTTTTCGGGGAAGCTCTCCACTTAATATTTTTGACCCTGTTCCATCTTGCAGCTCCTGGTCCACGCTGGCCTGTACCACGGCAGCGAGCTCCTGTGCAAAACGGTGGCGAGCTCGGAGGTGAACGCGTCCTCTGACCCCGTGTGGAAGCAACCACTGGAGTTCGACATCGCCACGTGCGACCTTCCCCGCATGACGAGGCTCAGCCTGGCGCTCTATGCAGTCGACAAGTCCAGGAGAGCCAGATCTGCCAGGAAAAAATCCAAAAAAGCAGTAAGTTATTTTTTTCGTGATTACGCCCCGGTTTTATTCCACCAGATGGAACCTGAAGACCCCGCAATGTTTTACCAATTGTTTTTTTCTTTCCCCATTGCGCAGGATTACCCCATCGCCTGGGTGAACACTATGGTGTTTGATTACAAGGACCTGCTGAAATCTGGAGAATATTCCCTGTGCATGTGGGCCTCCTTCCCAGGTAATCCTCCACGCCCGTCACTTTATGCCCCACTATCTGACCCCGAAGTGTGACCTCATTAACATGAAAGTCTGCAGGGCGCTCCAATATCACCGTCCCTCCTGAGTTTGCCTCTTTGCTCTCTGACATGTGAGGGACATCCGCATTGGGTGACTTAAACCGCCTCGTCGCGTTTTGGAAAGCCGCTGGGCGTCCGCACAGTTCAATGAGAGCAGCTGCGAACTCAAGGTTCTTGGTCGGGGGCAGGTTCTTGGTCGGGGGCAGGTTCTTGGTCGGGGGCAGGTTCTTGGTCGGGGGCAGGTTCTTGGTCGGGGGCAGGTTCTTGGTCGGGGGCAGGTTCTTGGTCGGGGGCAGGTTCTTGGTCGGGGGCAGGTTCTTGGTCGGGGGCAGGTTCTTGGTCGGGGGCAGGTTCTTGGTCGGGGGCAGGTTCTTGGTCGGGGGCAGGTTCTGGTCGGGGGCAGGTTCTTGGTCGGGGGCAGGTTCTTGGTCGGCGGCAGGTTCTTGGTCGGCGGCAGGTTCTTGGTCGGCGGCAGGTTCTTGGTCGGCGACTGTTACGAGAGTGTAACGGAGCAAAATCCTAGACTTGAACAAATAGGGCACACAGTTGGGAGAGATAGAGAGATAGAGAGAGATATATATATATCTCGAATTTCTAGTATTCTGTTTATTTTTAACATTGGAGGCTTCAGTTCAGGGTTTCCTTCTGGTCCAGGAGAGACGGGGAAGGTGATGGACGCTGGGGTTTTCCCACCTCTGTTTCTATGTAGCTAAAGGCTCGGTGTTCAGTTTTCAAAAGGCTGAAACCAGGACAAAAGTCCCGACGGGACGCGAAGCCTCGCGTGTCTCCTGCGTCCGCTTCCTCCATGCCACCTCTTTAATGCACGACACGAAGAACATTCAGCAACGCTAAAATTGTGCACCTAAGAGCGTTGTTGTGTCTTTGTTACACTCTTTGCTTCTATATTGTGAGGATTTCCTCTTCTGAGCGATTTCGTCTTGTCTGTGGTCATCCACAAAACCAAAAACTTCTTCAGAAGTGAGCCGGTCACAAAATTACTCAGAAAAGCCACAATACAAAACAAGCAAACACGGCGGCGGCGGTGTGGCGCTTTCGTGCTACAAATTGTGTATGGGAAGGGGGGGGGGACACCACTAAAGCTTCAGCTCACTTTTATAAAGTCTGGAGGTACCCTTACGTGGTACATGTTGCTGCTGACCTCCTCCTTCACCCAGGATTACTGCAATTCCTCCCATTAACCTCAGCCAGCCTGTAGGAAGCCCTGTCCTATGGCACCGTGTTGTCGCTTCCCAAGGACAGGAGGAGTAGATCAGAGCGGGCACAAGCAGTGCCCTCCATAGCGCCTTGGATAATGGCGATGCATAGAGAGAAAAACGGGGGGCCGCCTCCAATCGAAACTCACAGCGGAGGCAACCCAAAAAATGATATAGATTTATTAATTGTTGGAGGTTGCAAAGGCTAACAGGGTTATTCAAAGAGCATCAAAAGCCATCGCACGTTCGGTGACTTTTTTCATTCTCTTCAATTTGGTACGATTTGGCGATCCCATTTCGGCGACTCTGCGGTGTATTCAGCAAGCACCACAGGGCCGCCGTAATGCAGGGAAAAGTCACTGCAAACTCACCGCAAAACGAGGGCGAACGCACACCGACACCTGCAAAAACATCTGATTAACCCGCCAGAAAAACCCGAGGAGGAGCCGATCACACGCAGTGCAGCCGCCGGAAAAAGCCGACATCGCAGGCGAATGCAGTGAATAAATTAAATCACTTGAATGATTGAAAAGTGAAACGCTGTTCGCAAAGAAACTGAGCGAAAATGTCTGAAATTTACATATAAAATCCAATGAATGATAATAAAAAGGGTTGATACAGAAAAAAGTTAAAAAAAATCAGAATTTTTTTTTAAAAGGATGAATCCCGACAAATGCTTAAAATATCCTAAAAACAATCTGTAAAGACTTTTTTTTTACTGCAGAATATATTATAATGAACGGTTTATTAGATATTAAAACGGGAATATTTTTAACATTGAAGCCTATGGGATTCTCCTGAATAAATCTGAATGAAACCATCGACTGACAGGGCATTTCGGCAACTTTTCACTGCTGGTTTGTGTTCTCTGAATAGCCGAAGCATTGCGTCTCTATGGGGATTCACTGCCCTCAAACAGGCACCGTATGTGCAGGCAATTCGGCAGGATTCGGCGAATGGCCATTTTCAGCGTTCGGTTCCCTTTCGGGAGCCATTCGGATCTTTCAATAACCCTGAAAATCTTCTGAGAGTGGATGTGAGTCTATAAAACATGGCTTATAATGGAAAATACTATAAAAAGCCATGTATGGACCTAACGTTTACCATAAAACCACAAGGAAAAGTCAAGGTGTCGGGAATGGATACCAAGGAACCACAAAACAAACAATAGGAACAGCCAGGTTAAACGTTCTGACAAAAATTAACAAAACAAACAGTTGCAAGAACAATACAGAGCCTGTGCTTTATGGGTCTTGCAACTGTTTTTTATGTTTGTTGTTAATTTTTGTCCACACGTTTGGCCTGGCTATTCCTATTAACAACAAACTTAAGCAGGAGCGCAGAGCCGCAGAGCGCAGACCCTGTATTGTTCTTGCAACGGTGTTTTTTTATTTTATTAATTTTTGGCAACGTTTAACCTGGCTGTTCCTATTGTTTGTTTTTTGTGGTTCCTCGGTATCTATTCCCGACACCTTGAGTTTTTATGGTAAACGTTTGGTCCATACGTCACTTTTTATAGTGTTTTCCGTTAAAAGCTTCGGTTTTTATAGACGCGCATCCGCTCGCTCTCAGAAGGCGATTTGGCTTTTGCAACCTCCCACAATTGATAGTTTCAAAACCTGCCTGGGGTCGGCGAGATCCGCCCTGGCTCATAATTTAGGATTTGGGACGGTCGCTTTTAGCTGCCCTGTCCTTCCCAGGGAGCCTCGGAGTCTAACGTACAGTGCAATGGAAAAACCCTCAATGCAACACATGGACGGATCCGCCTTTTCTAAATGTTGCATGGATAATGTTTGGTTGCTGATGGCTGGCTGAGAGTCCTGGGAGCTGCATTCCACATGTGCCTGTGCCTAGCAACACACCCGTTTATCACTCGTGCGTGCAGATAGTGTTGTAATTGTGCCTTTTGTTGCAGATGACAAGGGGGAGCTGCTGAACCCCATGGGGACCGTCCAGTGTAACCCGAACACGGAGAGCGCCGCCACCCTGCGTGTCAGCTTCCCAACGTATGATTACCCGGTCTACTTCCCGTCCATTGAAAAGGTAAACGCTAGGAGAACCTGCGGCACAAACCTTCACTTTATTGGCCGGTAAATAGCCGGGAGTGACGCCTGGTTGTACAATTTAATTTGTTTTTCATTACCTGTTGATTCTGTCCCCGCGTTTGGCAACGACATTTTATATGAATGTTTGGTCTCGGCGACCTTGGTCCTCCCAGATGATGGTTTGGCACTACGTTTCCCATGTTGCTCTGAGTAGCTGAGCATCATGGGAGATGCTGTTCTGAAACATCTGGTGGGACAAGCTTGCCGACACCTGCTACAGTTGTATCGAGGGATGTTTTTTGCGCTGTAAGAAAACCATGTGCCTGTCTGATCTTCATTTGAAGTCTCCCGGGTTTCTGGGCGCCGGTGATTCAACCGACTGTATTTAATCCAAGCTGAAGCGCGCCCCGGAGCAGGGCTGTCCAATGCCAACCCCCCCCCCCCCCCCCCGATGTTTCTGTATGAAATCGCCCATGATTCCCTTGTCCATTTATTGCAATGAAGGAATTCTGGGAAATGTAGGCATCAACACCTGGAGATCCGTGAGTTTGACAGCCCTGTTCCAGATCAGCATCGCAGGATTTGTATCTTTGTATGTCAGTCTGTGTCTGGTGTAGAACGTGCCGCTCCGCACGCATCCGTTGACCTGTTCTGTATGTCCTTCACTTTTTTATAGATTCTGGAGCTGGGGAGGTGCAGCGAGATCCCGAATCCCACCCCTGAGGAGGTAATGTGCCAATAAAAGCCCGGTAACCTACTGTGACCGAGAGAAATAAGCGCATATGTCTGTATTCACACATCTTATTACACACGGTCTCCCTGTTCACTGCAAAGGGATATATTTCCCATAAAACCATTTCCGGGACCTGGTGGCGTTGTGGGAAACCACTTTCCTTTTTAGACATTTAAACATGTTCACTTTGATACGTTTTAGAGACGTTGCGCTTATTTGAGAGGGCTCCCCCTGCTGGCCAAAAAGCTCTACTACATAATACAGCCGGAGCTCAGTGTTACTTTCTAGGAAACAAACTGATCTTCCAGCGGTTTCGGCGCCGTGTGTGACCTGTCCGAGGTGCTGACACTTTGGAGGCGCCTTCTGGAGCCAGTTTGAAATGAAGGAAAATTCCTTTGCACTGCTCCGGAACTTGAGCAGATCTAGAGTTTACGGTGTTAAAAAGCTCAGGCAGGAGCCCAACATTGAGTATACTCAGTCATGGTAGTGAAGGGGTTAAGCGCTGAGGGACGCCATGGCCATAGGCCTGGTTGATGGCGGTGTCCAGAAGTAACCATATGTTGCACAGAAGGTGAGCAGTTCCACAAGAGATGACGGATTCCTTCAACTCAAGACGAACGTCTGTTTCTGAGACAAACACATTGTACAGCGCTGCAGACCTTGTTGGCGCGTTATAAATACTTGTAACTGTAACATTTTCATTTTTATCATTAAATGTGCTGGAATGTCTCTGCGATCAGAGGAGACTTCATTCTCTTGTTCTCCGTGTCGGTGGGGGCTCTTTATGTTGAGCGCTGGCTGTGGGGACAATCCGTAACGTGTAATGATGACAAACCCCACCGTTTATGGTTTATCTGTCGAGCAGCAGCAACAACTCCAGGAGATCGTGGAACGAAAGGGCCACGCTGAACTCTACGAGCACGAGAAGGACCTGGTGTGGAAACTGCGCCACGAGATCAAAGATCGCCACCCCGATGCCCTCTCCAAACTACTGCTCACCACCAAGTGGAACCGGCACGAGGACATGGCGCAGGTGAGGTGGAATATAAACCCTCTGTATGGGGAAGTCGTGCGGCGTCTGCCCGTTAACTCGTATAGGACCGGCATCGCCTGTTTGAATCGGGTTCTCCTTTTCTCATTATAAATCCACACCCCGTCCATTCCTGAAAAAGGAGATTTATACGAGCGGCAGGAGAGGCTTCACTATCTCATTCAGTCCCTCAATCACAAATATTGCATCAAAATGGATGAGTTGACAGAAAACTGACGTCTGTAAATTTTTCTAATTGGGCTTTATTTACCTAAAACTTAGTAAATGATTTTTTTTTAAATAAACTGACTGCTCCTAACCATGTGAGTGATCAGGATGTAGGGAATAACCCCTTAATGACTGGGCTCCTAACCATGTGAGTGATCAGGATGTAGGGAATAACCCCTTAATGACTGGGCTCCTAACCATGTGAGTGATCAGGATGTAGGGAATAACCCCTTAATGACTGGGCTCCAAACCATGTGAGTGATCAGGATGTAGGGAATAACCCGCTTAACCCCCCCCCCCCCGATGGTTTTCCCGAGTGTGGCTCGGGGTTAAATTTCACCACTGAGAGCAGTAACCCCAAGCCACACTCGGGCTGTATACATCACCTCTCTCTGCGCTCCCTCGCTGATCTCTGCAGTCTCCTCCTGCGATCGCAGCGTTTTACTTCCTGGTTTCCTTCTCGCGAGAAGGAAACCAGGAAGTATGAGGGTCGCGATCACCGGAGGAGACATTGAGGGAGCGCAGAAACAGGTGATGTATCCAGCGGCATCCCGAGTGTGGCTCTGGGTTACCGCTTCCAGCATAGGATTTTAACCGAGCCACACTTGGGATACTGCTTGGGGGGGGGGGGGGGACCACTTTTAGACAGTTTTTAAAAAAAAATAAAAAATTAGACGGCCAGGAAGGTTAATGCCTGGGCTCTTAGCCATGTGAGTAATCAGGATGCAAGGAATAACCCCTTAATGACGGTGCTCTTAACCATGTGAGTGATCTTAATGACTGGAATCGGGATGTAGGGAATAGCCCCATAATGACTGGGCTCTTAGCCGTGTGAGTGATCTGGATGTAGGGAATAACCCCTTAATGACTGGGCTCTTAGTGGTGTGAGTCATCTGGATGTAGGGATTAACCCCTTAATGACTGGGCTCTTAGCCATGTGAGTGCTGTGGTGATTAAGCCTTGGATTGCTGCACTTCCCTTTTAATTTCTCTAATCCTTTTATCTCCCTCAAAACAGATGATTCATTTATTGCAATCCTGGCCAGAGCTTCCGGTTCTTACAGCCCTGGAACTGTTGGACTTCAACTTCCCCGACCACTACGTGGGAATCTTCACCATCGAGTGTCTGAACAAACTCACGTGAGTGCCGCTCGGGTGAGAAGGGGTTTATCTGGCAGCCGCAGGGTAACGCGAGAGAGATGATGGATTGTGTTGTGTCCTCTGCTGGCAGGAACGAGGAGCTGTGTCACTACCTCCTCCAGCTGGTGCAGGTCCTCAAGTACGAGTCTTACCTGGACACTGAACTCGTGAAGTTTCTCCTGCAGCGAGCCCTGATCCACCGGAAGATTGGACACTTCCTGTTCTGGCATCTCCGGTGAGATGAACCAAAGCGCTCGGCTGATCTTATAGGATGGGAAATTGTGGTTTGTTTGAGGGTTTTTTATCTGAAGCTGCTTTTCTGGAGGCAAAACGGATGATCTTCATCTTGCGGTCTTACCCAGCAGAGAGTGCAGTTTAGGATCCAGATGGTTCACTGCACTTTAAGGCCTAAAACCTAATAATGGATGGTCTATATGGACTGCCAAGGTGTGAACTCTCAAAGTGCATGGCAAACCTCTCGGGCGAGTCCTGCATCAACACGCACCCTGCTGAAAGACGACAGCTAAACGAGGGCTCTTAAACTCTGCCCCCCCAGATGTTTCTGAACTACAAATCCCATGATTCCCTGGGCATCTATTGCATTGAAAGAATTCTGGGAGTTGTAGGCAGAAACATCATCTGGGGAGCCATGAGGTTGACGGCCCTGCTCTAAAGCTATTCTGAATGCAGTGATGGGTGGACAAGGAGACCCACGTTTAAAAGCATTTTGAAATTGACCCAAAGACTGAGTAGGTTTCAATCCAAGTCTCCTTATTTTTTGTTTCACTAGGTCAGAGATTCACGTCCCTGCCGTGTCCGTGCGTTTTGGACTCATTCTGGAGGCTTACTGCCGCGGGAGCAATTACCACATGAAGGTGCTAATGAAGCAGGTAGGACGTTACACTGATACATTGATCTTGTTGCTGGTTAAATGACAGCGGAAAGATTTCTGTGACGAGAATATACATTAAAGGATCTATTGATCCAGTGGTGGTGATGCAGATCTGGAGGCAAGGAAGGGTGGATAGACGTTAACATCTCTATAAATGCAGAGGGAGGGGATGATGGCAGCGTGAATAGACAGATTAAATATTCGAGGTATGTGAACAGAGGAGGGCGGGGGGTGACGCAGGTGGTGCATGGAGGAGGGCGACAGGTGGTGCGGGGGGTGACGCAGGTGGTGCATGGAGGAGGGCGGGGGGTGACGCAGGTGGTGCGTGGAGGAGGGCGGGGGTGACGCAGGTGGTGCATGGAGGAGGGCGGGGGGTGACGCAGGTGGTGCATGGAGGAGGGCGGGGGGTGACGCAGGTGGTGCATGGAGGAGGGCGGGGGTGACGCAGGTGGTGCATGGAGGAGGGCGGGGGGTGACGCAGGTGGTGCATGGAGGGCGGGGGGTGACGCAGGTGGTGCATGGAGGAGGGCGGGGGGTGACGCAGGTGGTGCATGGAGGAGGGCGGGGGGTGACGCAGGTGGTGCATGGAGGAGGGCGGGGGGTGACGCAGGTGTGCATGGAGGGCGGGGGGTGACGCAGGTGGTGCATGGAGGGCGGGGGGTGACGCAGGTGGTGCATGGAGGAGGGCGGGGGGTGACGCAGGTGGTGCATGGAGGAGGGCGGGGGGTGACGCAGGTGGTGCATGGAGGAGGGCGGGGGTGACGCAGGTGGTGCGTGGAGGAGGGCGGGGGTGACGCAGGTGGTGCGTGGAGGAGGGCGGGGGGTGACGCAGGTGGTGCGTGGAGGAGGGCGGGGGGTGACGCAGGTGGTGCGTGGAGGAGGGCGGGGGGTGACGCAGGTGGTGCGTGGAGGAGGGCGGGGGGGGTGACGCAGGTGGTGCGTGGAGGAGGGCGGGGGGTGACGCAGGTGGTGCGTGGAGGAGGGCGGGGGGTGACGCAGGTGGTGCGTGGAGGAGGGCGGGGGGTGACGCAGGTGGTGCGTGGAGGAGGGCGGGGGGTGACGCAGGTGGTGCGGGGGTGACGCAGGTGGTGCGTGGAGGAGGGCGGGGGGTGACGCAGGTGGTGCGTGGAGGAGGGCGACGCAGCTGGTGCATAGAGTCAAATTTTAATTATTCCTTCAACTTAAATTGTCAGTCCTCCTCCTCCTCCTCCTCCATTTGATCCTGGCCACTAACTTGTAACGCTGTATATGGATATTTTATTCCCTCTCCCACAATGCTCGCTGTCTGCTCACTATAGCCATGTGTATGGCATTCATGTTTGCGCACCTGCCATCAGCGTTTTGGGAATAAGGGAGGGGTGTCACTTGGCTCGCTGTGTCGTGGTAGTAACATCAAGCCAAGCAGCTGCCAATCCTCTTCCCATGATGCTCTATTGTAGGGAGAAGCTCTGTCAAAGTTGAAAGGTCTGAACGACTTTGTGAGGTCCAGTATGCAGAAGACCAATAGTAAACCCATGGCCAAGGAGGCAATGCACGTGTGTCTGAAGCAGGAGAGCTATCGGGAGGCCCTCTCAAACATCTACTCCCCACTGGATCCAGACATGATCCTAACCGACATATGGTGAGAGACCACATACCGGCGCGCGGCCATCTGTGTCTTCTATCACAAGTCATGATGTTTTAACTTTTTGTGGACTGTCTCGAAGCTGTGAGATGTTCTTGCTGTATCTGGAGAGGAGATGCAGCCAATTCAGGGGTAGAAGCTGTGGTTTTTGGGCTTAAGTTGCTCGTTTTGGGGGGTATCAGTGGTTATTGTTCTTTGTGAAATTCTTTCATGACAGGATGTGTCGCTGTTTTGTGTAACCAGAAAGATGTGTCCAGGAAAACATGGCCGACCTGGCGATGCCAAGAGAAAGCAAAGTCTGGGAATCACAATTTATTCATGGGGACAGGTAGTGCATGAAAAATGCCATCCTGCAGCATGTATAATCCATACGCTGCAGGTAAGGAATCCCAGGTGACTTGCCTTGATTTCCTTCCAGCATGATTTATACATGTTGCAGGGCAGCACTTTTTTCTGTGCTCCCCCCCTCTGCATGAAATCGTAATGTGTCCAGGAAAACGTGGCCGACCTGGCAAGCCTACGTTCGCTTTGTAAAACCCTGGTTGTAATGATTGCTCCTGCAGTGCGGAGGTTTGCACCTTCATGGAATCCAAGATGAAGCCGCTGTGGATCGTGTATAATAACGACGTGTCGGGCGGGAGTCGTGTTGGGATCATGTTTAAGAATGGAGATGGTAAGTTGTTTGTGTGTCGGGGTGGTTTGTGTGTCGGGGTGGCTTGTGTCAGCCTCACACTGTCATCTGGTGCAGATCTGCGGCAGGACATGCTGACGTTACAGATGATCAAGCTGATGGATCTCCTGTGGAAGCGGGAAGGCTTGGATCTCCGGTGAGAAGCTCTGGATTCCAGGCTTGGCTTTCATGGTGTGGTGGGGGGGGGGGGTGCGCACTTTGACTAAATCTAGCGATAGTCCAGTCTGTTTAAACACCGGGAAATTCGGTACAAACCGGCTGATTCTTTGCCGTCGGTGTCACTGACCTCTCCCTCTGTGCTCAGGGTGACGCCGTACGGCTGTCTGTCAACTGGAGACAAGACCGGCCTCATTGAGGTTGTGATGCACTCGGATACAATCGCAAACATCCAGCGTAATAATAGCAATATGGCAGCAACAGCGGCTTTCAACAAGGACGCCCTCCTGAACTGGCTGAAGAGCAAGAACCCAGGGTAAGGAGATTCGGCAGCAGAGCTCAATGTAACCCGGGGTGACGGTTCAGCAAGTTGGGTATCCGGATAAAGAAACCTCGCAGAACAACCTGTCGTACAGATGCGCTCTGCCAGACTGTGCCGCAATCTGCGCGGCACTCTGCGCCCTTTTTTGCTCTCTGGCAGACAGTGCCGCTCTTGCGTCCTCTACCTCTCTCTGCCGGACGGTGCCGCTCTTGCATCCTTGCTATTCCGGTCTGCGCCCCTTTCTCCACTGTTGGATAGATTTTTGCTAGAATTGTTAATCCGAAAAGAAAAGCTACAAATGTATGACGGGGGGGGGGGGGGCTTTCAGGAACAAGGTATCATTTTCCCCTTTTCTGCCTCAGGGACGCCCTCGAGCACGCAATAGAGGAATTCACGCTTTCCTGCGCCGGATACTGTATCGCAACGTACGTCCTGGGCATCGGAGACCGTCACAGCGACAACATCATGATCCGTGAAACTGGACAGGTGCGTTTCCACTGACGGGAGCAAACGTTTTAAAGATGGTGTGTCTGTGTGTATTGTGTGTATTGTGTGTGTGTGTATTCTGTGTGTGTGTGTGTATTCTGTGTGTGTGTGTGTATTCTGTGTGTGTGTGTGTATTCTGTGTGTGTGTGTGTATTCTGTGTGTGTGTGTGTATTCTGTGTGTGTGTGTGTATTCTGTGTGTGTGTGTGTATTCTGTGTGTGTGTGTGTATTCTGTGTGTGTGTGTGTATTCTGTGTGTGTGTGTGTATTCTGTGTGTGTGTGTGTATTCTGTGTGTGTGTGTGTATTCTGTGTGTATTCTGTGTATTCTGTGTGTGTGTGTGTATTCTGTGTGTGTGTGTGTATTCTGTGTGTGTGTGTGTATTCTGTGTGTGTGTGTGTATTCTGTGTGTGTGTGTGTGTATTCTGTGTGTGTGTATTCTGTGTGATTGTGTGATTGTGTGTGTGTATTCTGTGTGATTGTGTGTGTGTATTCTGTCTGTGTATTCTGTCTGTGTGTGTGTGTGTGTGTGTGTGTGTGTGTGTGTGTGTGTGTGTGTGTGTTAAAACCGTTTAAGAGTTGGCAGGAAAGCGTGCGTCTGTCCAAGCGAGTGACCGTCCGTCCGATTTTGTCTCCTTCAAATTGTCCTGATATAAAGCCGTATCCTATGGATAAAGTCGCCCCCTAGTGGACATGTCTGAAAACCATATACAGAATAAGCAGGGGCTGCGGTAACGTGGCGGCATCGACCTTGACTGAGTTGGTGCATTAACTTCTGATCTGCTGACAGTGACAGGACCTGACGTGACATTTGCTAAAAAGCTTAGAAATTGCAGGATTGTTTCCCTCATTAACCCCTCGTGATCAGTTGGTGTTACAGGACCCTGGTGTTGTTGTGTATGGCGCAGATCTCTTCTTGCACAATGTTACTGATAATCTGCAGCGCTTTATTTATTTTTCAGCTGTTTCACATAGATTTCGGGCATTTTCTGGGTCATTTTAAGACCAAGTTTGGCATCAACAGAGAACGCGTTCCCTTCATATTAACCTACGACTTTGTTCACGTGATCCAGCGCGGGAAACAGAGCAACAGTGAGAAGTTCGACAGGTGAGATCCCTTCACTTTACACCATTTAAAAACGGCAAAACCTGCTTTTACTGTTTGAAAAAATTCCGAAACCTAAACCTGATGTGCGTATTAACCCCTCCCGCCCTCCCTATTTATTTTCTAGGTTCCGCGATTGCTGTGAGAAGGCTTACATGATCTTGCGCAGTCATGGCTCCCTCTTCCTGAATCTCTTTGCACTTATGAAAGCTGCCGGGTTGCCGGAGCTGAGCTGTTCGAAAGACATCCAGTACCTCAAGGTGAGCCGTAAAGCCGCCGCTGCCGCCGCTGCCGCCAGGGTGAGATTTAAACCTGGAAGGGAATAATCGATTTAATTTTTGGATAAAGCCCTTTCCGAGGATTCTCGAGACCCGACGCACGCGGGGTTTACTTGCCAGCGGTAAAATCAGGGGACTGACGGTAAATCCTGCTCGTTCAGGTCTGCGGACTCTTTAGTAACAACTCGCTGAACGCAGGAAATAAATAATGGAGGGAAATTAGGAAAACGCAGGTTTTTGTTTAGACCTTGAAGAGGTTTTCGGTGCGATGCTGAAATACCTGTGAGCTGCAGCACCGAACCTGCAAGGAGCGACAACCTGCATCATAAGTATCAGCATCTGTCTCCAGCAGCCGCACCTCCTGAATCTTATTTTTTGCTTTAAAACCCTTTCACTGCTCCCCCCCTTCCCCCCCCCTCTTTTCTGCTATTTTGGCATTTTTGGGCTGTACAGAGGAGTATCCTCGGTCGCCCTGGCCTCGTGACTAATTCACTCCTTGGCCTTCCCCACGATCCTTGGGCTATGAGGTTTGTGCCGGGAATGTCACTTTTTGGCCTTTGCCATATTATTAATTTTTTTTTTTTTAAATTTTATTTTCTCCTTCTCCCTCCTCCCTTTTAATACGATGCGTATTCTAGTTCTTTTGATGTCCTTCTCCTGCTCCCCCCCCTTATTATGAGACGTATTGGGCACTTTGAGTATGCTTTTATTTCTATGAGTCTGTCCTCTATCAAGGACAGTTAGCCCTCAGCGTGTTATTGCAGATGACTCATTATGACCATTGGTAGATGTTGTTTTATTTATACCGATGCCCTGTATTTACTTAGATGGCTTTATGCGGCCCTGCGTGGCAACTTTCTCAACGCTGGTTTTTTGTCTGACTATGCAAAACTTCTAAAATAAAGAATTTAAAAAAAAAAAAAAAAACAACCTTTCACTGCTGTTCCTCAGCAGTGTGGGGAACGTCCTCATTGACTCCTAAGGAAAGATAGTGGGTTCCTTTGAACCCTGATATCTCCTGACTGTTGGCAGCTAGCAGGGTCATGTTTGGTATCATTGGAAAGGCCAGAGCATGGCCTTTCCAATGATACCACACATGACTGTGTTTTAAAGTAAGGAAATATTATTATTATTATTATTATTATTACATTTTTTTTATATTAGAAGACGTGAAATGGCTCAGCAGTGAAGGGGTTAAACCAATAGCATCATGGGGCAGGTGGTTGCGTTGGCATCATGGGTTAATGCCAACGTCCTACAGAATATGGATCCTTGTATTACATAGAGGTCGTGTCTGCAAATCCCCCTCTAGAAATGCGCTGCAGCCGGCCAGTGCTTGGCACCAGTAGGGTCACCAGATCTGCCATGTCTTTCTTGACGCGTGACTTTTTCATACACAGGGAAATTGCTGCCCTGCAACATGTATAAATGTATAAATAAATAAATGTATAATTCATACGCTGCAGGAAGGAAATCAAGACTGTTCACCTGGAGATTTGTTTTTGGTTTCTTACCTGTAGCGTATGGATTGTTCATTCCGCGGGGCGGCAGCTTTCATTCACTGCCCATCAGCATCAATACATTATACGGGCAGAACCAGGTTTGTGCTGTTTCCCAAGGGGTTAATTATCCCAGGACTCTAAACTTGAGAAAGGGTTGCCAGTTCGGCCATGTTTTCTTGGACACACAACTATTTCATGCACAGGGGGAAACAGGGAAAAGTGCTGCCCTGCAACATGTATAATTCATATGCTGCAGGAAGGAAATCAAGACGGGTCACCTGGGATTCCTTTTTTTTTTATTTCTTACCTGCAGCGTATGAATTCCACATGTTGCGGGGTGGCATGTTTCAGGCACTGCTAATCAGCATGAATAGATTGTGTCCAGGAAAACCTGGAGGATCTGGCGACCTTCGAGCTCAGCTCAGCCAGATCCCAGGGTCAAGTGAAGCGTCTATTTCTCCTTTTTTACCCAGATTTTATTTCTTTATTCAGTATTAATGTATCATTTTATTTCTCTCTTCGGTATTAATGTGTATTCTTTCCCTCCCCCCTCCCCCAGGATTCGTTGGCCCTCGGGAAGAGCGAGGAGGACGCGTTGAAGCATTTCAAGGTGAAGTTTAACGAAGCTCTCCGCGAGAGCTGGAAAACCAAAGTGAACTGGTTTGCCCACAATGTGGCCAAAGATAACCGCCAGTAACCGGGGGCAGAGGACAGCGAGCCTCCTCCAGGAACTCGAGTGCCACGGAATAAAAAGGGAACCTGGGGGCAGATTCCCCCCCCCCCCATCTGTGGTTCTGAGTATTCTCCCCCATTGCCCCCGACCAGACGTCTACCTGGGGGAGCCGCATTCCACTGGAAAGCCACAAGTTGATCTTGGGTGAAGGACTGAAGGACACTGATCCACTCTGCTGTGTGCCACGTTTTACAGACGGGACTGACGTGATTCCCCTGGGTTCTGATGCATCTCGCTCCATGCGCGGCATCGAAACCTGCAGACTATTTCCATTACAGCCGCGTCGGACGCTGCGTTTTAGGGGACTGTATGTTTCTGGCGAGATCTGGGCAGGCTCTAACGAAATGCTCACAATGGGACGGGCTCCTCCACCTGCACTAGAACAACCTGTATCCCTCGGGCTGGAAGATTTCCCCCCCCCCCCCCGGTGTGCGGAGTAATGGATCCCCCCCCCTGTGTACAGAGTAATGGATTCCCTATAGATCAGATGCTGGAGAAACTAAAAGTATAAACCGTTTCATTCTGAACTTCCCAGTTTTTTATTTTATTATTTTTTGTCGTTGAAGGTAAATTTACTGTTTCTCAGGGTGATAGATGCGATGCACTGCTGTGCGACGCGCAGAGGGAGGAGTCCAGGCCTCTCCTGCTCAGTCATGCAGGCCGCGGAGTAACGCGCACATTGGACGCTCCGCCCTTTTTATGGACTGAGATGCACAAAAAATGAGGGGACCCCTGAAATGTTACTTTGTGTCGGGAGGGAGAGTGGGGACCCCTGAAATGTTACTTTGTGTTGTGGGGGCTCCCTCAAGCCTGTGGCCATTTCTCCAGCGCATTGCAAGACGTGCAGGGACTCCTCTGTGTGTATATAGAGGGAACACGGGCTGCAAATGAGGAATTCTGCTTCTTACTGTAAGAATCGCCTATAAAGGTACTGTAAGCCGGGGGCCCGCGCGTCTGTGCGCAGAGCCGGGGGCCCGCGCGTCTGTGCGCAGAGCCGGGGGCCCGCGCGTCTGTGCGCAGAGCCGGGGGCCCGCGCGTCTGTGCGCAGAGCCGGGGGCCCGCGCGTCTGTGCGCAGAGCCGCTCCATGTTTAAACATTGATCGCTTGATATGGTCCTAAAGAATCTAAAGTGATCAGGTCTGTAATGAATCCCGACTCTCCGCAGCCGCCTGGACGTTGGCAGGTACGATATTCCGTGAATATTAAATATATGCAGGACGTCAATGTAAACAGATGTTGCTTCTTCCTCTTTAGATCCTGGTTGCAATTATCGAACGGGTGCAAGGTGTGTGTTTATGACTTGCACATTGATCGTATACAACGGGGGCTCAGCAACCTCAGCTGGCCTGCTAGAACTACATCTCCCATGATGCTTAGATACATGTATCATGAGACATGTAGTTCAGAATCACCTGCAGTGTTGCGGTTCCCCATCCTGGTTATACCTGCTGAGTAGTTTGGAGTTACATGCGGCTCCAGGGAATGGCAGCGCTCTGGGTGCAGATGCAGGTTCCAGGGCTGAAGCTGTGTAAGCTGCAAACCGGTCCATGCCGATTCCCTTCCCCCCCCCCCTTTCTTTACATTGAGAATAAAAAGGCAATACTACTTGTTCTTGAAACGATTTTTAATGGGGGAAACCGGCGCCAGACTCATTCCTGTATGGTCCTTCTTATGGAAACGGGTTTTCCTAAAACACGCTCCGGTTACATCGGTGATTTGGTGGAGAATCCAGCGTTTTCTTTAGTTTGTGTGTGTGTGTGTGTGTGTGTGTGTACGGATGGTTGCACTGATCAAAAATAACACCCCCCCCCCCCCAATTATCTGCTCACTTTTTTTAAACCCTTTTATCCAGGGGCTGCGCAATAAAACCAACTCCTTGTACAGTCTGTCAATAAATGTACATTATTTTTTTTTGCATGTCTGTATAAAGACAAAGGTCTCGTGACTTTAGATTTTTTTTTTTTTTTTCGGTACAGTCTGAAAAAACCCAATATTTTTCCTTTTGTTTTTACATGAATTGTATGTTAGCCGATGTGTGCGGAGAGCCGGGCCTCGAGCCGGGATACTGAAAATAAAGTGTACGTTCCTTTTAGCGACACACACACAGCACTGCTTCTAGTGAATGTGGGGCTATTTGAAGTTTTAGGCCAGTCGTTTGCCCTGCGTGGCGGCGAGTTGCCGTGAATAAGTGTACTGAATGACGGAAATAAAGTGTCGGTAAAACCACCCGAACGTCTCGACGTGGCTTGTTTACAAACACCAGGGGGTCTATTCACAGAGCAGCGACACTGAACGCTATTTCGGTGCTTTTGCATTTTGCCAAAATTCGATTCAAATGGTCACCGAAGCCGCTAACAAAACCTGCCGAATTGACCAAATGGCAAAGTATTAATGGAGCTTTAAATCAACAAATGGAGTAAAAGTGTTTCTTCTTATTATTATTTTTTTTTTTAAACTTATTTTGTAAAAGACCTTTTTTATTTAACCCCTTAAGGAGCAAAGGGTCTTTACAGTCGCTTTGCATTTAGGACGGAACAGTTAGATCATTGGCCCTTAGGGGGTTAAAGATTCAATTTATTGCAATGAAACCCAAAGGACGCGATTACACGGCGTCCCCGTTTTTTAGCAGGCTCAGAGGTGGAAAATGTGCACCTGAAGGTTTCCTCTTTGCATCCCCCTTTTTATCTCCTCCATATTACACGGCTGCTGCAGATTCGGCAGCTTCCCCTCCTGGAGGATTTGTGCTGCTGGGGTCACATGACCTGCAGGTTGGCAGAGGGAGACTAGGGACTTTTTCCTGAGTCTCACTCTGTTCCCGAAAGCCAGAAGAGGCGGGCGGCACCACCATTCACACCATGGGAGGAGAGGATCTGATTTTTGGGGGTTTCAGCTGGTTCTAAATGATTCTGCAGAATCGGTGAACAGCAGCTTTGTGGTGCTTTAAGCTCCGTATGTTAAGCATAGTGAGCGCAGAGTACAGTAAGCGAGCACCAAGTGGTGTTTGTTTTTTAACCCGTTAATGTACGGATTGTAATATGGGCCGTCTGCGCTAATGGGGGCCCAAAATCAGGAAATTGTGATGTTGTGAAGTGTTTTCTAACAGGACAGGTTTTAAGGATCACCTTGGGGAAACACAGACTGAATCCTGCAAACACTGAGCTGCAGAACCGTGTCAAAGCTGTTAAATATGGTTGGACTAATCGCCACAATTCAGTTAATTGTGATTCGGCGGTTGGTGAATAACCCCTCGATTGCTGAAATGTAGAATTATTATTTTTTTTGGGGGGGGGGGGGGTCTTTAAAAAGAGGGCATCAGAATCCTAGGCACTCTAGGGGAATTGGAACTACATTTCCTACAAGGCTTTGCCAGTCTGAGTGGAGAAGCATCATGGGAGATGTAGTGCCAAGACAGGCAGTGGAGCAAAGGTTGCCGACCCTTGGGCTAATGGCAAACTGGCGCTGTGTGAGGCGACGCTAACTGTATTCGTTGAAACCGTCAAGATCTTACAGATGATGAACAGGGATGGGGGTTATTTTTTCACTAAGCATTGAAGGTTTTGGAAATCTATTTTTGAAGTTTACTCACATTTATCTATTTTTAGAGGTTTCGACGGGGGGCTGTCACAACATTTAGGCTGGTGTCAGACGAGCGCAGTGATCAGGTCCGTGTCGCCGCAGAGTTTAACATACGTCGTAGCATTGAATCCTGATCAAGAGACCCACACACAAAGTATGTGCGCGCCGAACTGTGCACACACAAACTGCTACAACGAACTTGCGTCTGTTTGCCACGTGCGTTAATGTTCTTACCTGACACGCAGAGTGCGCCATGTCCGCGTAGCGTTCTGTGAGCTGTCAGACGCAGCGCATCCAGCACCTTGACGCACACAATGACTTTTCATTTTATTCCCCATATTTTTTTTTTCTACGTCCGGCAAAAAAAAAAAAACTGTCTACAGTATCTTGTCAGTACATCTGTCTGTTAGACGAGCGCACTCTGCGTGCGCGCATGACATTAGCTAAGGCTGGCCGTTCATGCGATCATCTGATATCATCTGTCGTTGCACGTCCGATCCTGTAACATGAATGGAACCATCGTCCAACTTCTGGTGACGGGTAAAGACGGCAGCAGCTGGGCGATCTCACCTTGCAGGCTGGGAGTTCAGAAGGATTAGGCAAGATGGATGTTGACAAACACATTAGGGGAGTTTAAAAAAAAAAAAAAAGCATTTATATCCGTTTTGCAGATTTTTTAACTCCCATTGAACATAATGTGGTGCAGACATGATGCAAGTTTACTAAAACATCTTTTGTACATGTTGGGACTAGCTGTGCTGCTGCACAAAGGGGTTTATTTACTAAGCAATGACATGCCTCCCACAGGGCACTGAACGTTGAATTTCCCCATACGGTGCAATTCTGTTGCTGTTTGCCATATTCCACCATTTTTGCAGTGCTGCACTGAAGCGTCGGCGCCATGCCCTGATTTAGGGGATAGTTTGACAGACAAAGCGCATAGTAAAAAAATAATAACAAAGACTGCACTGGTTCCAAAAGCAGAAAGTTGGCAGCCTCTGCACTCCACCTGATTTTGATTTGGGTCGTCTGTGGTCGCACAACAGATCGCATGAAGTGAACGACCCTAGTCTGACCTGGGTAGACAACCGATGTCATCCGACTACGGATCCATTGGACGCCAGCCTAAGGCTGAGCTCAGACAAGTGTGTGGATACATTGTATCAGTTAGTTTTGACTGACATTGACCAAGCTGTATGAAGGGGTTTCTCTAAGTCCGTTGTAGCTTTTTCACATCAATGCCATTTTGGCGTCTGTTGCAACATGCATTGAGTGCTCTATTGACGACTCTGAAAAGCTACAATGGAAGTAAACCGTGCGGTCAGACGAACGTGAAAAGTGCACTTGTCTGACATTAGCCTAAGGCGCACTGCGTGCATGCACAATGGACAGACACTTATTTAACTTCTGGCAGTATAAGTGAAGAAAAATGGAATTATTGGAAATTTTAATATAAAAAGCCATTTTGTGCATCAAGGTGCTGGACATCTCATCACTCACACAATGCTACGTAGACATCGCTCACTCCGTGTCTGTTCTAGCGGTTTGATATTCTGGCCTAACTTATGTCCGTTTGCCACGTGCATTGTGCGTGTGCTGCGGACACCCTTCGTGTGTGAGTCTATTGATCATTCTATGCTACACACCGGACAATAAACTGTGCAGCAACATGGACGCGATCACTGCGTTCGTCTGACATCAGCCTTTAGGGGGTTAGACAGAAAAAGCCGTGTTGCACCTCATGCCCACCAGGAGTAACCACCCACTTCATGTATAAAACAGAAGATAAAGTGTTCCCTTTGCTCCTTTCTATACAGCTCCATGTGAAACAAATCAATCTGTTTTTCACATGGAGTTATATACAAATGAGCGCAAAGGACTTTTTTTTTTTAAAACATGAACTGGATTGTTACTCCTGGTCAGCGCGACTTTTTCTGTATGTATATTTTGTCAACTCATTTTTACTGCTGTTCCTTTTTCCAGTGTTTTTTTCCTTCTAACCCCTACAGGAGAGCATTTTGCGAGTGTATATAAACAAAAAAAATAAAAGCCACCATTCTGCCTCTCAGGCGGCGTCCCAGCCAAGAGTGTTTAGTTGCTCAGGAGCAGCTTCTGGTTTCATTAGGTAGGACTCACCAAGAGGTGCCGTGACAGGTGAGCTTACACTTCAACGGCCATTCAAGTAAATAAAAACCTGCTTTCGTTTCACAGGGAGTGGTATAGAAATGAGCACAGATGGACAGTTTTCTTATGTTATTCAGAAAGCACCGAAATGTCCTTGCTCTCACCCTCGGTGCACCTCACCCTTAGTTTGCCGCCGCTGCGGTGAATTCACGTTCAGTGCAATACAAGCTGTAAGGTGTGCCTTTACAAATGAAAGTCGTGCTGTTTTCTTTGAAGTAATTGCACATAAAAAGCACCTAACTTGATTCCTTTTACCTTCTGTTTCCATTTTAAGGAATTTTTTCACATGATGCAACATTTACCAAAAAAGTCTTTACTGCTGTAGCTACAGCATTTAACCCTTTCACTGCTGAGGACGTGTGGGGAACGTCCTTTATTGACTAAGGCTTTTGTTTGAACCCTGATATCTCCCGCCTGTTTTCAGCTAGCAGGGTCATGTTTGGTATCATTAGAAAGGCCAGAGCATGGCCTTTCCAATGATACCAAACATGACCATGTTTAAAAGGTAAAGAAAACAAAATAATAAAAGAAATGTTTCTTTTAAAACGTAAAATGGCTCAGCAGTGAAGGGGTTAACAGTCAATGGGGGGTGGAGGAGGGAATGTTTAGAGAAGGTCACAGGCAGGAGGCCATTCTGCAGGCTGATATGAGGCATCTTTTAAAGCTCCCAATTTTATCTGGGCCCCCCCTGGTGATGTCCCTTGAATACATCCCACACAATACAACAATGTGAGTCAGTGACTGGCCCATTCACCCCATTCTATGGACCAAAGCCACACATTGAGGAGCAAGTGATGGAAAGATACATCACACAAGCGACGCACCCAGTGACACAGAGGAAAATATCACACAATGGATGCATCCAGTGACACATATAGAGGAAAGTATTTTCTTAACTAAACATACAAGTGAAAAACAAAACACATGTAAGATATCAGCAAATAAGGACATTTAACTGCTACGGTTTTGAAGTGAAGCAATTAAACCTCTACTACTGGAGGTAAAATAGTTAAAGACTAAAACACTGAAATAATTCTTTCTTTCTACATTGTAATAAATTGAGAAACCCGCGTGCAAATAGGGTTTTGATATGCTAGTATCTTAACCCCCTTCACTACTGCCATCGATCTCTGGCTTCAAAAGGCACCATCTGGTGTCCCCAGATTGGACATTCAGCAAGCAGATACAGTTGCAGCCAGTGGTTCACTGCAACAAATGTAACTCAATTTGGCAGATGGCACCATCTACTGGCCAAACAGGTTAGTGCAGTAACATTTCTAAATATGTCTTAAAGTATGATTATTTTTTTTTTCCAAAAACACAGGTTCCTGTCGTTTTTTAATCACTTGGTAGTGAAGGGGTTAAGGAAGGATTAGTGAACCCCCTGTGGAGAAATCATTCACAGAATCCACTACTGCTGCTCTATAGCTGAAATTAGCAGCCCCAATTCTCCGTCTAACAAAAATCTCAAACTCGTTAATGCGGCAATGCAGCAGCCAGGGATTTGTTAGAATACAAAGAGCTGTGGGGTCAGTCGCTGCTGTACAGGGATAAGATTCAGGGGGTTATAATGAGTATAAATCTCTGTACTGTGCAGAGACAAGGTGTTGCTGTAATTGCCACACACAGGCATTATGCAGCACATACAGATACAAGGTGTTGCTGTAATTGCCATACACAGGCATTATGCGGCACATACAGATACAAGGCGTTGCTGTAATTGCCACACACAGGCATTATGCAGCACATACAGATACAAGGCGTTGCTGTAATTGCCATACACAGGCATTACGCGGCACATACAGATACAAGGCGTTGCTGTAATTGCCACACACAGGCATTATGCGGCACATACAGATACAAGGTGTTGCTGTAATTGCCATACACAGGCATTATGCGGCACATACAGATACAAGGCGTTGCTGTAATTGCCACACACAGGCATTATGCGGCACATACAGATACAAGGCGTTGCTGTAATTGCCACACACAGGCATTATGCGGCACATACAGATACAAGGCGTTGCTGGAATTGCCACACACAGGCATTATGCGGCACATACAGATACAAGGCGTTGCTGTAATTGCCATACACAGCATTACGCGGCACATACAGATACAAGGCGTTGCTGTAATTGCCACACACAGGCATTATGCAGCACATACAGATACAAGGTGTTGCTGTAATTGCCATACACAGGCATTATGCAGCACATACAGATACAAGGCGTTGCTGTAATTGCCATACACAGGCATTACGCGGCACATACAGATACAAGGCGTTGCTGTAATTGCCACACACAGGCATTATGCAGCACATACAGATACAAGGTGTTGCTGTAATTGCCATACACAGGCATTATGCGGCACATACAGATACAAGCGTTGCTGTAATTGCCACACACAGGCATTATGCGGCACATACAGATACAAGGCGTTGCTGTAATTGCCATACACAGGCATTATGCGGCACATACAGATACAAGGCGTTGCTGTAATTGCCACACACAGGCATTATGCGGCACAGATACAAGGCGTTGCTGTAATTGCCACACACAGGCATTATGCAGCACATACAGATACAAGGTGTTGCTGTAGTTGCCATACACAGGCATTATGCAGCACATACAGATACAAGGTGTTGCTGTAATTGCCATACACAGGCATTATGCGGCTCATACAGATACAAGGCGTTGCTGTAATTGCCACACACAGGCATTATGCAGCACATACAGATACAAGGTGTTGCTGTAATTGCCATACACAGGCATTATGCGGCACATACAGATACAAGGCGTTGCTGTAATTGCCACACACAGGCATTATGCAGCACATACAGATACAAGGTGTTGCTGTAATTGCCATACACAGGCATTATGCGGCACATACAGATACAAGGCGTTGCTGTAATTGCCACACACAGGCATTATGCAGCACATACAGATACAAGGCGTTGCTGTAATTGCCACACACAGGCATTATGCAGCACATACAGATACAAGGTGTTGCTGTAATTGCCATACACAGGCATTATGCGGCTCATACAGATACAAGGCGTTGCTGTAATTGCCACACACAGGCATTATGCAGCACATACAGATACAAGGTGTTGCTGTAATTGCCATACACAGGCATTATGCGGCACATACAGATACAAGGCGTTGCTGTAATTGCCACACACAGGCATTATGCGGCACATACAGATACAAGGCGTTGCTGTAATTGCCACACACAGGCATTATGCAGCACATACAGATACAAGGTGTTGCTGTAATTGCCATACACAGGCATTATGCAGCACATACAGATACAAGGTGTTGCTGTAATTGCCATACACAGGCATTATGCGGCACATACAGATACAAGGTGTTGCTGTAATTGCCATACACAGGCATTATGCAGCACATACAGATATTGCATTGCTAATCTCATTCTGATCACTACAAACCCCCATAAGCAGGAGATCTCACCATTTTATTATCTGTCTGCAGCACATTTACTGGCACAAAGTCCATTTCAAAGTCCTGTATGCTGATAAGGGACACCATCTAGGGGTCAGAACCTTTCATTCCAACAGTAATTCTGTAAAGGACAAATTAATACATTAGTGAGTCTACATTTTAATTGCCAACTTCACGCCCATATTCAACAAAGTGCTTGGTAGTGAAGAGGTTAATTGCCTGTTCCCTTTGTGTCAAGGGAAAACGCAAACTCCTTGAAGAGATTCTTGATGAGATTCCTCGCTAGTGATGCCAGAACGTCCACCTTTTCCTGCAACAGATACATTAATAAAATCCGTGCCGAGTCGACAGGCACAAAGTTGTGACAGCAAACCCCGAGGACATTTTGTAATAACTTTCACTTATCGGTCTTTTCATTTGCCTTTGGAATAAAGTTTTGAAATTGTAAAGAGACAATATATATATAATGTTGGGCTCATGCAGGAGCTTATGGACCCTATACTCCACCATGAGGAAAGGGGGTTAAAGGTCAAGTGAACAAGAAGAGGCGCAGCACCCCAACATTAATTCCTTTTAAACCAACAGGCCAGCCCAAGACTTTACCCAAAGAACTGTGACGCCTTATGTTTGTGTGCGGGAAAAAAATGAAACAAACCCCTAAACGGCCGAGTTTAGAACCAGAAATTTTATTGTAGCTTATAGACTGTTCAAACTGACCTATCACCAATATACAAATCTGAAAAGTTATAATCGCGGCTACATACAGCATCGGAAAGATTTTAAATCAACAATAGTGTTTTCGTGTCGCTTTTGTCTTTTTTTTAAAGTTTTTTTTTTTAGTCTAAATACAGCAGCTACGGTGATATTAAAACGGAAGGACAGATCTACACATCGACATGAATACAGGACGACTGCCAGAAATAAGTTAAAATTTCCCCAGAATACGCCAGAGCTAGCGGTTATGATCGTAACGTTATCACGTAAAATTGTTAAAACCCGTTCCCCTCCCCCTCCCTCGTTTCTTACATAGAAATCTAAAGAATTTACATTTATGGTATAAAATAAAATAGAACACCTAAGCCTTAAAGCCTGCAGCCCCTTCACCCTCGTACCGTTGTATGGAGACACACCCCCCCCCGCCTCATCACAAGGGGGGGGGGGGGGAATACAGCCGCCGGCTGACCGAAGCTACCTTCCAGTTATCCGATTCTCACCTTGATAAAGTACAAACCTGCTTTCAGGGGGAACTTCCAATGCTTTCTAAAAAAAAAAAAAAAAAAAAAAAACGCACCCAACGTGTTTCACCCGACGCGGTAACCTTCACTCGTCCTTTCTAAAACGGAAGCTTTTTCAGGAAAATAAAAAAGGAAAAAAAAAACAAAAAACACCAATTACTTGGAGTTGAATATATTCAAGTAACAAGCCAAGGGGGTTATTCAGAAAGCGCCGGTGTTTGCCGACGTTGCAATAGTGACAAACACCGGCGCTCAACAAGAAACCTTGAACAGCCACTGGAGGATCTTCAACTACAGCTATTTGGGTTTTGTGACGTAACGGCGCTTTCTGACCCCATCCTCGCCCATTTTCTGACCCCTCCCCATGCGTCTTCTGACCCCTCCTCGTCCGTCCCTATGAAGTATCCCATACGACATTTTCGTGATTCAGCTCGTTACCGTCCCACCTAATTACCAAGCAATGTCGGGTGCTTCCAGACACCTCCCGTCTCGTCCAAACGTCCCACCAAGCCACGTACGGCTTTTCCATTTCATTAGGTTTGCAGCAGCCCATAGGAGCGCATCCCCCTACACTTTATTTCCAACCACAAGTTACAGTATTTTTAAATTTGGGCAGGAAAAAAACATAATAAATTGTAAACAAAGTTTTGATACAGCCCGTCTGAGGCTTCCAGTCAGCCCGATGCAGCGAGAGGCATCGTACTGTCCGTGGAGGTTTATTCTCAACTTCCTCTAAATCGAGAGAGAAAGAAAAGGAGACATTTAATAAAAACGACAGAAAGTATGCAGCGAGGATCACGCCTGCTCTGCAGGCACTGAATGTAGCCGCTGGTACCGGCAGTCACCCTGCGGAGCGCTGGGGGGTGCTGAGCGTGGGCATTCCGGACCCTTTAAACCGTACCGGCGAGGCCCAACAGTCTCTAAATCCCAGATTCTGTGCTCTGAAATGAAGGGATAAAGCCAGATCGTGGCCGTCCCGACTCCTGCGGAGCGAGGCTTCTAGTGATGGGAGTCACTCCGCACCTTGAGAGCAGCGGGTCCTAGTAAAGCACGAGGGTGGGCACAGCGCCGGTAAAATTAGGTCTGCAATCCAATAGCAAATGTGCTGGCTGCACCGCCAGAATCCTCCACGGAATGATACAACGCATGCACCAGTGTGCCCGGTTGGAGGTCAATGCCAACTGCAGCCTGTCTCGGTAGCAACGCGGCCACCGTTCTATACCGTGAGACTAGAGACCTCTGTCTGCCACGAAAAAAAAAAAATGAAAACAATTAAAAAAAGGGAAAAATAAAAAAGGAAAATCACCTCACTGAGGCTGCACAAGAGATTGGCATGGGAGCGCCAAGCTACCCGCATGCCAACCTGCATTCCATCGCCCTGAACTCCCTTTACACCAACATGGACATAATTACATTGATTCCAATATATTTACAAAAATATTAAAAAGTTAGTCTATCAGCTACACTACCACCCCCCTCCCCGCGCCCCCCCCTCCCCAAACCCCTTCCCCGGCAGAGAAACCACTTGCAGATTCGGTTACAAGCTTGGACAGCGGAAGCGTTATTGACTTTCACTGCCAGGAGGAGTGTGACCCCCTCGCACGGGGAGCAGGGCCCTCAAAATTATTTTTTATGCCAGTATGCTTGACATGCACTAATGTGGGACAGTAATAAAAAAAGAAAGGAAACGGTAAAATCATCGGTGTGCGCGGAGTCCGTGAGCCCCTCATCAACCGAAATGTCTGAATGTTCCAGAACAGAAATCAGGAATGGAGGGAGGAAAGAAAGTCGGGAAGCGGCTGCGTCTCCGTGGAGAGAGCGAGGGTGGGGGAAGTGCAGAATGGACCAAGCACTGTGTAAGAATGACCCCAGCCACTAGGGGCGCCGAGGAGCGGGCGTCGCACACAAATCCACTGTTTGAGTTAGCATCTGGAATGACTTTTACACGGTGGGTCGGCCGGAGGATGGTGCGGAGGTCGAGGTGGCAAAGCAGAGATGGTGGCAGGGATCAGTAGGTCAGGGTGGAGTCGTCCCATTCGAGCTGCTGCTGACGATTAACGTTCTGCTGGTCCTCCTCCTGCTCGCCATCCTCCTCTTCGCTGCTTTCCGAGTCGGCGCTGGTGATGTCGTCTTCCTCACCTTCTTCGCTCTCATCCTCTTCCTCCTCCTCTTCCTCCTCGCTGCTGTGCTGGTCCTCGTACGTCTAAGACGAGAAACACAACAAGCTCTTAATTACACGATTAAAAAATAATAAATAAAACCTCTGAAACGGAAAATATACATGTGATGGTGCAAGCTTTATGGCAACGCTTCCCGACTCTGGTCCTCAGGTCCCCTAACAGGACAGGTTTTACAGATCATCTTGGGGAAATGCAATCACTGAGCAGCAAATCATATCACCTGTGCTGTGCTTCTCATATCCTGCAAACCTGACCTGTCAGCGGCTTCCGAGGACAGGGTTGGGAACCACTGACCTATGACAATACAAATGAGGTTTCCAACACGTGGATAGATACGTGCGGTAACTATGGAAAGAATGCGGCACGTTTACAAGAAACTACCATTCATGGATTGCAGTCGGCATGCGGCTCACGCCTGTCTGTCCGTCTGTCCTGGGAGGGTGGAATCACAGTTTGGTTCACTTAGGATTAATACATCCACATGAAATCCTGCTTTATAAGACTGAACCGAGGCCGGAATGACTTACCTCCATGGGGTTAACGGTGATGGTGAGGGCAGAGTCATCCCAGTCCATCTCGTTCTCTTTCCCTCCTTCTTGGTCCCTCATTGTTCGCTGATGCGCAGCCCGGATGCGGAAAACCCCCAAGATGATCATGAAGACCAGGAAGCTGACGCAAACAACGATCACGATGGTGGCTGCGCTTGGAACGACTGAGGAAGAGAAGAGCGAATTAGAACAAAGAAATTCAAGTGACTGGTCCCCTCCTCCAGGAAAGCGCCAACCAGCCCGCGAGCCGGCAGCAAGCGCGCACCAACCAGCCCGCGAGCCGGCAGCAAGCGCGCACCAACCAGCCCGCGAGCCGGCAGCAAGCGCGCGCCAACCAGCCCGCGAGCCGGCAGCAAGCGCGCGCCAACCAGCCTGCGAGGCGGCAGCAAGCTCGCACCAACCAGCCCGCGAGGCGGCAGCAAGCGCGCGCCAACCAGCCCGCGAGCCGGCAGCAAGCGCGCGCCAACCAGCCTGCGAGCCGGCAGCAAGCTCGCACCAACCAGCCCGCGAGGCGGCAGCAAGCGCGCGCCAACCAGCCCGCGAGCCGGCAGCAAGCGCGCGCCAACCAGCCCGTGAGCCGGCAGCAAGCGCGCGCCAACCAGCCCGCGAGCCGGCAGCAAGCGCGCGCCAACCAGCCCGCGAGCCGGCAGCAAGCGCGCGCCAACCAGCCCGCGAGCCGGCAGCAAGCGTGCGCCAACCAACTCGTGAGCAGGCAGCAAGCGCGCCAACCAGCCTGTGAGCCGGCTGCAAGCGCGCCAACCAGCCGGGAGCCGACAGCAAGTGCCACTGCGAACCTCAAGACTCTCAAACTGGAAAACTATATATTAACTGTGATTGGAGTCTTTGTTACTGAAACGCATTTAACCTTCTCAGAGGAGACCTGATCACCCGGTCACTGTAGGACAGCCTCTAGATTGTAAGCTCCTCTACACCTCCTTTCTGTTTAGATTTTGTCTCCGTCCCGTTTGCGATTGTAAAGCGATGCGGGAACTGTTGGTGCTATATAAATGATAATCGTATAGAAAGCACGGTGTGTGTGTGTGGGAGGGGGTGATTGCAGTACACAGTATGTGCAGCAGAGGGCGATATTTACCTTGTAATATCCCTAACCGCACCAAATAAGAGCCGGTACCAGCAGCTGAATGGGGAGGTGATGTCACTCATTGAATGAATAAATTCAATTTACAACTTGCAGTTAAAATGGTTAAAAATAAATGGTATAAAAAAGGCCCTGCAGACGCCCTGACACCCCCTTTCAACCAGGAGGGAATGTCATTGTGAGGTGGTCACACCCCAAGCAGAGGTTTCCAGGCTTTCTGAGTGTTCATGAGACTAAGACTGGATTAAACAGACGATTCACCCCAAGTGCTGTGTAGGAAGGACAGCAGTGCAGCTATAGCCGGGACAAGACCATAGCACAAGCAGTGCCAGCCTGTGGTAACGTACCCGATGTGGTGTGAGGGTTTGCCAAGTTGTGTCCAGACAGATCTACGAAGGAGTGATGCACGGGATTGACAAACTGCGGCTGTGCCACAATATGATTGGGTGTTTCAGCCGGGCTGGCGGTGTGGATGACGTTCACCTGGAGTGCGCAAAAAAAAATATATACATCATGTCCTGCTGTTTCAGCAAAATAGAAATCTGTAAGAAAAAAATAAATACATCCACAGAGCCAGGCGGCCAACGAGCCTGGAAAAGGAATGAACCATCGCCTAAAGAGGGGGTCAGCAACCACGGCCCTCCAGATGTTTTGAAACTACACTCCCCATGATGCTCAGGTACTCATTACATTGGTTGAGCCTCATGTGAAAAGTAGTAGTAAAACATCAGGAGGGTCATGGCTGCTGACCCCCAGCATAAAGCAGACAGGTGAATATTAATGTCCCTGGTGGTAGTTTCCGTGCCGCCGGCATGGCGCGGGTATGAAGCTGCTGCAGAACAGAATCCTCATTGACATCTTCCAACATTCCATCACTTTTCCCCAAACTTGAAATTCTTCTGGTGTTCGTGTAAGAGCGACACCGTTCAGTTTGTGATCGGCTTTTTCATTTTCAGCACATTAACCCTTCGCTGGCATCTCACCTCCACTTGGAACTCGTTACTGTTGTAGCGGCCGTTCAGCTCGGAGCACACCAGCTTGAACTTCCTGTCGAAAAGCGACGCCGTGTTCCAGTTCTTGTATCGGATGAGGTGCAGGACCTCCTCGTAGTTTGCCATTGTCTCAACGCCTGGAATGTAAACGTCGCATCAATCTCCAAACTCAGAAAATAGAATTAACCCCTCGCTGCCAATACGCTGCGTATCCACCTCTAGACTGACAGAGAGTGCAGAGAAAGGAAGCGCAGGCTGGGGACTCACCGCTGATGATCATGCCGAGGTTTGAGTTGCTGATCTCCAGTCCTTTTTGCTGCAGGTGAGTGAGGTCCACTTGGAGACTCTCCTGGTTGGAATTTAGCTCATCACCCACCACTCCGACCTCGCAGGTGTCCAAGTTGTGCATGATTTCTTCGGAAACTAGGGACTCTTGCACTGCAACAGAAAACAAGGCTGTAACGCGATGACGTCTGGATGAAGGCAGGACGAGAAAAACAAATGCTGGCTCTACTAAAAGCTGCACGTTAGATCCGAGCGATCATTTTTGGACAGAGATTCGACCGAATAACAAAACGACTGAGAAGAAAAACGAGTCACTGCAGCAGTTTTGTGGTTCGTTAATTGTTCCATACAGACGGGGGTACATGAAGATAATGGTATGGGGGGGGGGGGGTTGCAGTGGCATGTCCATGTCTTCACAGCAATTTCCAGACCTACCTGTAGGATCCTCATCATCATCTCCTTCTGCCTCCACCTCACGGGTGATTGTGCTGATGATGTGCAGCTCTGGGAACAAGGTGACGCCTTCGCTGCTCTCGAACTCAGAAGCCGAGCGGGCGAAGTGATCGATGCCGCTCAGGCTGATTTTGGGCTCCTCAGGCTGCAGCACCATGACGTAGCCGTCGGCGTCTGGAATCGAGATGCACGTCTCCTCGTTGAAACATCTGCGAAACACATTGCAGGCAGAAAATGTTATGGCGCAGAACGGAGAAAGAGACAACGGGCAGAAAAGTCGCCGTGTAGGAATATGAAGCGATTTTAGCCTTGCGGGATTTTTAAACGTCCATAAAGATTTCAGACGGGTCTTTGTGCATCAAGGATAACAACGTCTGAGGTATAAACACTTCTCCATTACACACAGAGGGCCGTATTACACTCTCTGAGTATATAATCGGGCTGGTAGACTCCTCTTTATATCACACACACACACATTAGAAGCCACCCTGCTATGTACACATTACATCAGGCCGTGACAGATCCAGGGGCCGCCGAGCACAGATCCGGGTAGCCGAGGATTTCAATCTCCCATTTCTTACACACACAAAGCTCGGTTTGCAAACATTTTCCTGCAGAGTCTATTAAAATGTCAATATGTGTGACGGTTGCCGGATCCGGCAGATTAATACGCGTTTCTGGGAGCAAAGAATCCGGCAGGAAGAATTCCAGCCACAAATATTTACCGAGTGAGTGTACACAAGAGACAGGCGGGTAGATTGCCGCACAGAGCTCTAAACACCGGGCCAGTGACAGACAAACACACACGGGATGGTGCAGCCGGGACTTTGCTGCGCATTATATGTGACAGCATGATGGGAGGGTTTTTTGGGGAGCTTCGCCACGTCTCTGATGCATCACGTGGCTTTTAGGAATCAGTTCTAACAGGCCATAGCCAAGTGGTAAGTTTTGGTGGCAAAGAGGCAGGCAGACAGACAGACGCGCAGCCAGCGAGGCAGACAGACGCGCAGCCAGCGAGGCAGACAGACGCGCACCAAGCGAGGCAGACAGACGCGCAGGCAGCGAGGCAGACAGACGCGCAGGCAGCGAGGCAGACAGACGCGCAGGCAGCGAGGCAGACAGACGCGCAGGCAGCGAGGCAGACAGACGCGCAGCCAGCGAGGCAGACAGACGCGCAGGCAGCGAGGCAGACAGACGCGCAGCAGCGAGGCAGACAGACGCGCAGGCAGCGAGGCAGACAGACGCGCAGGCAGCGAGGCAGACAGACGCGCAGGCAGCGAGGCAGACAGACGCGCAGGCAGCGAGGCAGACAGACGCGCAGGCAGCGAGGCAGACAGACGCGCAGGCAGCGAGGCAGACAGACGCGCAGGCAGCGAGGCAGACAGACGCGCAGGCAGCGAGGCAGACAGACGCGCAGGCAGCGAGGCAGACAGACGCGCAGGCAGCGAGGCAGACAGACGCGCAGGCAGCAATGGTACCTACTTCACCGTGGTAGTGATCTTAAAACGTCGGATTCCTGGAGTGGGAAACTGGCGTGAGTTCAGGTAGGAGACGCGCTGCATGGCCTGGTCAAAACGGTCAATGTCATCGCCTTCCATGGTGAGGCCGGACTGGCCGGGGCTCAGGGTGATCTGAAAACACAAAGCAGCCCTTTAACTTACCAGAAGAAGAAGCGAAAGAGCCTCTCGATCTCAGAATTTACAGCTTCAGAAATCAAAGCACATTTCCAGTTACCTCGCTTTTTCCGGCACATTCCAGTAGAATTATCTGCGGATTCTGAGAACGCGCTTTGTTTTCATTAAACACGCGGCTGCGAGGGAAACCTTCCCATATGAAAACATTTTAGCAGGAAATGAGGTTTTAAAAGTGGAAACTGCAAAGCGTTCCCATTGTTTCCTTGTTCTGTCTCCATGTGAATAACATGGCTCACCTGCGCAGGAAACCGCGAGAAAACGGGGAAAAAGTGACGAACCGTCTGCTGGAAAAGCAAACAGAGGCCGCAGGGGATTCCACTAATACAGAGGTTTACATCTGGGAGAATGATCTGCGTGTTACCGTGTAAACCTGGAGGAATGTCCATCACCCCCCCCCCCCCCAACCAAAGCATTCACTTAATCTATAATTCTATATCACTGTTACTGGAGACTATTCCATGTATCTACTACCCTTTCTATATCACTGTTACTGCCCCCACTGGGAGGCTATTCCATGTATCTACTACCCTTTCTATATCACTGTTACTGCCCCCACTGGGAGGCTATTCCATGTATCTACTACCCTTTCTATATCACTGTTACTGCTCCCACTGGGAGGCTATTCCATGTATCTACTACCCTTTCTATATCACTGTTACTGGAGGCTATTCCATGTATCTACTACCCTTTCTATATCACTGTTACTGCTCCCACTGGGAGGCTATTCCATGTATCTACTACCCTTTCTATATCACTGTTACTGCTCCCACTGGGAGGCTATTCCATGTATCTACTACCCTTTCTTTTTTTTTTTTTAAATTCTTTATTTTTGGAAGTTTGCATCGACATAGAGAGTCAACATATAATGAAAAAGACCTCGCAGGGCCAAAATAAGTCAACTGGTAAACTATAGAAGAAAAACAAAAAAAGAAATTTAAGATCATTCTCGGAAAACACATGTAAATGTAAGGTCTCCTGCAAAAAACACTCTAGAGTTTAAAGTCATCTGCGAAAAACACATTAAGATTTCAACGTCATCTACAAGGAATGCACTCAACAAAATCATCCTATATTAGGGGGGTCTCATCCAAAAAGCAAGTTATAGGGAACTAATGGCTATTAACAGCCAGAGAAAGTCTTCAGGTAGGAACAGAAACATAAACATAAAAAATTAATAATAATAGCCAGCGGGGACATCAAGCTGTAAAAAAAAAAAAAAAAAAAAAGAGGGGGGGGGGGAGGGAATAAAAAGATGGCAAAGGCCAAAAATGTGCCTGCCTTGGCGACTACCCAGACGGTCCATAAGGCCGCAGGGAGGCCAAGGGGGAATAACGGCACCTGGCCCGGGCGCTCAGGAGCAAGCCGGGCACCAGGCCACGGTTGCGTCCGAGATGTCCCGGAATAGCCAAATTAAAAAAAAAAAAAAAAAATGTCCCCAGCCGGGGAATATCATCAAAAGAGTCAGCTGTATCTGCGGTAAAGGACAGATAGAAAGAGAAAGCGAAAGAAAAAAAATAAAAAAAAATAAAATAAAAAAAATTGCCAAGCGGGGGGGGGGGGGGGGGAAGAAAAAATAGCTCGGTGGGATTTTCCACAACTCAGCGAGGAGAAGAGTCCCAGGGGGGGGACAAAAAGAGGTCCCCATAGTGTGGCTTTCAACCCGGGTCAGTAACCGCCCGATCCGGAGCGAGACCCGCTCCTAAAAGCACTGGCCAGGCTTCAGCCGGTTCCGGTATATTGTAGAGAACGTTCATGTAGGTAACCGCTAGTGAGCCAGCTAGCCCCCAGCGGTAGCGGACTCCCTTATGCCGTAGGAAGGCTGTCACGTCTCGGAACCGTCGACGTGCCACCAGGGTCATGAAGGGCAGGTCTTGATATATCGTCAGTAGGGCTCCGTCAAATCGAACAGGTGCTCTAGCTCCAGGGGCCGACATGAGTCGCGTCTTAGTTGCCACATCTGCGGCTACTGCGATAACATCCCTCGAGGCATCTTGGGGGGCTGTCGCAGCTTTGCGGATACGGTACACCCCCCCAAACACGTCTGCTTTATCGGGTGGGGACTCGGATACCTGACGAGCCAGACGATTAGCATAGACGAGCAAGTCCGCAGCAGAGATCGACTCCGGGATACCACGGATTCGGACATTGCGTCGACGATGGCGAGATTCCAGTGTCTCCACAGATCGTGTCAGCAGATCAACTTGAGATTGTAGAGCAGACACCTGGGACGAGAGAACCACCTGCTCAGTCGCAAGGTCCGTAGTTTGGGCCTGGACCGCCACCACTTGGGATCGTATCACCTCCACATCAGCTTTCACTTTAGACATCTCCGTGGACAGCAGCGACTTAATTTCGGCGATGAAGCTCCGGTAGTCCCTCATCGTTGTGGGACGTGCATCATCCGAGGCATCCTTAGTATCCTCTCCAGAGGAAGTCGCCTCCTCAGAAGGAGCTCCCATCTCCCCTGCGGGCAACCGCTGCAGGACCTCATAGCGAGGAGAGCGAACGGCAGGCTGCGGTAAATCCCCGTCATCTGTGAGCGGTAAGTTTGCGTCAGTATAGCACAATAGGGGGTCAGGGGCAAGAACCGCGGGCTCGGGAGAGGTCGCCACCACAGTCTTCTTGCGCTTTTTCTGTGCCCTCTTCCGCGCAGCAGGGCTCATTGCTGCCGGAGCTCGGCCTCGGGACCCCGAGGGCAACCAGTCAGTCTCAGGCAGACACCCCAATAACCAGGAACCATCCTCCTCTTCCGACGAGCCATACCCCAGGGGAAGGGTAGAAGCGATGGCTGTCGCTCTGGCAGGGCATCCACCCCCCAAGGACTCCCTGATGTCCCGCTGTCTGGAACTCACCGATCCGCTGCTCCGTTTAAGTAGCATTTTTTTTCCCATCTTCAGGGAGAGAGGAATGGTCGACCGCCGGGAATCAGTCCCACGCCAAAAAACCTCTGATGTCTCTTTGTCTGGGGCCCTCTGGGTAAAAATGTGAGGCCGACGGCCGGGATTCAGATCCGCTACGTGCAGCAGGAAACTCCCCAGGCTTCACAAAATGGCCGCCACCGCAAGGCCGAACTAGGCCCGAACTTCGACCGTCCCAAAAATGTCTCTGCGTGCCCGAGGAACAGCGATTCCGATGCGCTGCGGGTGTCAGGTCACCAACAAGTTGAAAGCAGAGGGAGAGGATCGCTAAAAATCTGTCAAAAAATGCTGGAAATGCTGAAATCACAGCAGAGCTCTCACTGCATGCGACCTCTCTCATCCGCTGCTGGCCACGCCCCTACTACCCTTTCTATATCACTGTTACTGCTCCCACTGGGAGGCTATTCCATGTATCTACTACCCTTTCTATATCAATGTTACTGCTCCCACTGGGAGGCTATTCCATGTATCTACTACCCTTTCTATATCAATGTTACTGCCCCCACTGGGAGGCTATTCCATGTATCTACTACCGTTTCTATATCAATGTTACATGGAATAGCCTCCCAGTGGGGGCAGTAACATTGATATAGAAAGGGTAGTAGATACGTGGAATAGCCTCCCAGTGGGGCAATAACAGTTATATAGAAAGGGTAGTAGATACATGGAATAGCCTCCCAGTGGGGGCAGTATCTACTACCGTTTCTATATCAATGTTACTGCCCCCACTGGGAGGCTATTCCATGTATCTACTACCCTTTCTATATCACTGTTACTGCCCCCACTGGGAGGCTATTCCATGTATCTACTACCCTTTCTATATCAATGTTACTGCTCCCACTGGGAGGCTATTCCATGTATCTACTACCCTTTCTATATCACTGTTACTGCCCCCACTGGGAGGCTATTCCATGTATCTACTACCCTTTCTATATCAATGTTACTGCTCCCACTGGGAGGCTATTCCATGTATCTACTACCCTTTCTATATCAATGTTACTGCTCCCACTGGGAGGTTATTCCATGTATCTACTACCCTTTCTATATCACTGTTACTGCTCCCACTGGGAGGCTATTCCATGTATCTACTACCCTTTCTATATCACTGTTACTGCCCCCACTGGGAGGCTATTCCATGTATCTACTACCCTTTCTATATCACTGTTAATGCCCCCACTGGGAGGCTATTCCACGTATCTACTACCCTTTCTATATCAATGTTACTGCTCCCACTGGGAGGTTATTCCATGTATCTACTACCCTTTCTATATCACTGTTACTGCTCCCACTGGGAGGCTATTCCATGTATCTACTACCCTTTCTATATCACTGTTACTGCCCCCTGGGAGGCTATTCCATGTATCTACTACCCTTTCTATATCACTGTTAATGCCCCCACTGGGAGGCTATTCCACGTATCTACTACCCTTTCTATATCAATGTTACTGCCCCCACTGGGAGGATATTCCATGTATCTACTACCCTTTCTATATCACTGTTACTGCTCCCACTGGGAGGATATTCCACGTATCTACTACCCTTTCTATATAACTGTTATTGCCTCCACTGGGAGGCTATTCCACGTATCTACTACCCTTTCTATATCAATGTTACTGCCCCCACTGGGAGGTTATTCCATGTATCTACTACCCTTTCTATATAACTGTTACTGCCCCCACTGGGATGCTATTCCACGTATCTACTACCCTTTCTATATCACCGTTACATGGAATAGCCTCCCAGTGGGGGGCAGTATCTACTACCCTTTCTATATCACTGTTACCTTTACGTCCTCCACCGTGAAGCTACCCTAGATATGAACAATGAGTATGGAGATGATCTTTGCTCGGTGCCGAATCTTACCTTCATCCCTTTCCCAGCGTTATCCTCCGGCTGGAACTCCAGACCTTCCTTGCAGGTGTACAAGCAGTCAATCACCTTCTTGCTCTCCAGTTTGCCGGAGCGGATCATGAGTCCTGCCAGATTCCCGCGGAAGAACTGGGCCATGTGTAGCTCCCCACCTGCAGAAAGATAAAGCGTGAGGTCCGTCAGTCTCCGTCCACACACTGGGGGGGCGCCGCGGAGCAGTGAGGAATTACTGGTTTGTAGATGGCTCTTGGCATGCAGGTTAGTCACGTTCTCATGGGGGGGGGGGGGGTCACCTCGCTCCCGAAAAGTGCAATGGAAGGAAGTATTAACATGCAGATGGAGCTGGGAGGACTGACCGAAAATACAACAACAAAAAGGACTCCTTGAAGCGAGACCTACGAGACGTTTTCTGGATATCAAAGGATTCTAAAGAGAAAAACCCTGTGTATGGTTATTTTTAGGCTTTTTATTGTACTTTTCAATCAGGAGGACCTTTGGATTATCCTTAAACCCAAACCTTAAGCTAGAATACAAATACAGAGGCCTCTGGTGTCCAGGGTCAGTCAACAGGTCATAGCCAGTATGTGGCACCACAGCATCATGGGACAGGAAGTTCCAAATACTCTGCGATGGCAAGTTTTGACATCACCACCTCAAGCTGCGCAAAAGCCGCCGTGGTGGACCAGGGCTGATCAATTCACAGCATATCCTTTCGCGGGGGTCAGTCTAGGGATCTGCACCCATTGCCTTCCGTAGAGAACACAAGGAAACGCAAACAATCCATAAGAGATGCCGCTTGTTTGGGGGATGGATTGCCCGGTGGAGCGGCTTGTTTGGGGGATGGATTGCCCGGTGGAGCGGCTTGTTTGGGGGATGGATTGCCCGGTGGAGCGGCTTGTTTGGGGGATGGATTGCCCGGTGGAGCGGCTTGTTTGGGGGATGGATTGCCCGGTGGAGCGGCTTGTTTGGGGGATGGATTGCCCGGTGGAGCGGCTTGTTTGGGGGATGGATTGCCCGGTGGAGCGGCTTGTTTGGGGGATGGATTGCCCGGTGGAGCGGCTTGTTGGGGGATGGATTGCCCGGTGGAGCGGCTTGTTTGGGGGATGGATTGCCCGGTGGAGCGGCTTGTTTGGTGGATGGATTGCCCGGTGGAGCGGCTTGTTTGGGGGATGGATTGCCCGGTGGGGGCAGCTTGTATGGGGCAAGATTGCCAGGGGGGGCAGCTTGTTTGGGGGTGGATTGCCCGGGGGGGGCGGCTTGTATGGGGATGGATTGCCCGGGTAGGCGGCTTGTATGGGGATGGATTGCCCAGGTGGGCGGCTTGTATGGGGTTGGATTGCCCGGGGAGGGGGTGGCCTGCTGACAGCTCTATCCAGGAAGCAATCAGACCTTGCAGGCACATTTCGCAATAGGGTTTCCTGAGCATTAAGGTTAACCTTGACAGAACGTTTATCCTGGAGTTCAGCCCATTAAGGTTACATGGCTATGGCAGATGCAAAGCGCTGGGTTAGCCGCGGCCCCTGCAGGTCGTGAGATGGAATAAAACCCTTGGCTTTCATACAAGAGGTAGAAAAATCAAAGCATGAAACAAAAATAGAAGGAAAAAAATATGGAAGTGGAAAGAAAAATAAATGTGTAGAGATTGAGTTTTTTTTGTGTGTTTGTTTCATGCAGCGGAGATGGGAATGGAGGATGATGGGAATTGTACAAAAAAACGGCAGCCACCTGCATCGCTCTCTGGCATTGAGTCAGTGCCATTTCCACTTCCCGAATACTCTGTAGAAAAGCGAGAGAAGGGACAAACAAACAAGGGAAGTGACCACAGGATTAAGGACATCGCTACATCGACAGAACCAGGTACGGAAGAAAATGTGCAAGAGTAGACATAGGCTGCGACGCAGACAAAAAAAAACCCACCTAGTTGGAAGCTTTTTGCCCTTATCCTGGCGATTTCTGAATTTCTATTTATTATATCCATAGCTATGGCTTCTGCAAACACCAAGGGTTTGTTTTACATCGGCTCAATCCCCGACATTTATCCCATTTTCAGTCGCAATTCCGCCATTTTTTTTCCCCTATCGATACACATTTAATGACAGGTTTGCCGAGATATTGATTCCCGTTACCGGCACTCGCGCCTATACTCCACCATGGAAAGATCAGCTTTAGCCGCTCAATGGAGGTTTTTCTAGTATGCAGATTGTAGGGAATATATGTTGGGCTGAAAAACGACTCCACGAGATATAAACTCACCCTGAAACCCTCGTTTAAACATTGCATTTTCACACGTGCACGCGCCAAGCTGCCGTAATACGATGCCAACTATGGCAGGTGCAATGTATGGTAATTATGATGCATCTTTGCCGATAATACAGCAACAATGCGCCATTAACAAAATGGAAAAAAATAAATATTTAATAAATAAATAAAAAAAACACAAATGCAATAAATCGGAAATATTTATAAAATTAAAAACTAATATATATATATATATATATATATATATATTTAAAAAGATAAATAAAAGTCTGATAATCACAATTTTTTTGATAAACTCGCAAAAAGGATTAAATGGAGCCCCGAGTTGGAGCGTCGGTATAGAAAGTAATGTAGAACGTTTACAGATTGACTTAATAAAAGGACCGGAGAGCTCGGGTCACTCAACCACCAAACCACGTGCGCTCAATGGCCAGGGAGCAAAAAAAACATGGCCGCATCCACCCACAGACCTCAGGCTTAGTTCACACATTTTGCTACATGCAGCGAGGCTGTAAATAGTGTATCCCTAGGACAGACTCCACAGGTGAGACGCACGTTACCTTGCCAACAGGCACCAACCACCAGCTGGGTATCGATCTGTGTTGGGTGCAGCGGGTAATCCTCCGTCACTGTGAAAGGGTCGTACGAATCTCCGTCCACGTAAAGGGTGACGGTGGGGAAATCTACAGTGAGGACGTAGTGATGCCATTCCTTGTCACAAGCCTAGAAAGTGACGACAGCAGAATGAATAAACCCAGGTTTCAGGGTTAGAGGAGACACATCTTAGAAACCGATAAAGGGAATTGTGTGGACGTGGATTATCATCAGGACCTTGAGGACACATCGGCGCAAAAATCCTACAGCGAATAAGCATTGATACCTAATAAACAGACGAAAACAGCCAGGAGGGAGCAAGAAACCTAAAATACTGCAAACAGTGCGGCTCATACAGCCCCCCGCTTCGTCTCGGAGGGGATTCTCATGAGGGCACGAGACACAGATGAATAATAAGTGGATTTTAGTGGAGCAACATCTCCTCCGATATGCAAGTGTTTACTTAAAAGCGTAGTTTGGTCTCTGGCATCGTGACGTTTTCTCCTCCCACACCTCCCCCGGCAATCTGCTGCGCCAGGATCTGCAACTGGCGTGAAAGCGGCGGCGTAACGAGCGGACGGCGCCGTCTGTAGGAAGCCGCGAGTTCTCCTGCCTACAATTTAAACAAACCCTAAAAACGCATGTGCGGACGCCTAGCAGCAGCGACGCAGCAATTTCTGGACATCTCCCGGTCCCTCGCCCACATCACCGGCTGTGAAGTATCTGACTCGTGTAGCAGATTCATAGCGTTAAAACCCAAGCGTCTCATTCCGGCCTGTTCCCCCAACAGCTCCAAACGGATACAGATTATCCAAGAAAAGAACCAGGGCTATCAATTGCTGAATGTATCAAGAGTTTACAGACTCAATGCTGGGAGTGTTACTGCTATGCAGCTCTGTTATACACCCGCACACCCCAATATATAGAGGAGCCCCTAAAAAGAGACCCGCACACCCCAATATATAGGAGGAGCCCCTAAAAAAGACACCCGCACATCCCGATATATAGAGGAGCCCAATAAAAGACACCCACACACCCCAATATATAGAGGAGCCCCATAAAAGACACCCACACACCCCAATATATAGAGGAGCCCCATAAAAGTCACCCACACACCCCAATATATAGAGGAGCCCCTAAAAAGACACCCGCACACCCCAATATATAGATGAACCCCTAAAAAGACATCCGCACACCCCAATATATAGAGGAGCCCCATAAAAGACATCCGCACACCCCAATATATAGAGGAGCCCCATAAAAGACACCCACACACCCCAATATAAAGAGGAGCCCCATTAAAAACACCCACCCCCCAATATATAGAAGAGCCCTTAAAAAGACACCCGTACACCCTGAATATATGGAGGAGCCCCTAAAAAGAAACCCGCACACCCTGAATATATAGAGGAGCCCCTAAAAAGACACCCGCACACCCTGAATATATGGAGGAACCCCTAAAAAGACACCCACACACCCTGAATATATGGAGGAGCCCCTAAATAGAATTTTATACGAGATGAAATGGATCACTTTTTTCCCCCCATTAAATAATCGGGTGTGAATGTTGTTACACATTTCTTTAGCGCATTTATGGTGTAAGATGTTGCTGATCCGGAAGGTCGCTCGATGTATCTATTACTCTGATTCGCTGCCGCCTTTGACAATTATCTTCACAGAATGCGTTAATCATTGTTACACACGTGTTAGAGGTGAGGATGTGATTGTCATTTTGGGGTCACCTGGTTGAGTTTCCAGTGGAATTCGGCCGGCTTGTAACTCTTCTCTTCCGTCGGCTCTTGGCGGAACAGGAAAGCCAGTTTGCAGTTGTGGATGTAGAGCGAGTAATGGTGGCGATTCATTTCTGTGATGGGATACGGCAAGAAATGCTTATGAAACTAGGGTTACTTTGTATTTCTGTAACAATTCAATGTTCTTGAAACCAGGAGATCCTTTAAAACCAGAGAAATCTCAATGTATCCTTCCTGGGAAAATACTAAATAAATAAATACCCGGGGCGAAATCAACCTCAGACGACGGAGGCGTCTGCTGACATGATGCAATCTGACAACAAAATATACAAGAAATAAAAAGATCTACAGGAAAGTCTGGAGAAAGGGGGGGGGGTGCAGAGTTTAAGCCAAAACCATTAACATTTGGAGGGAAATAGAAAAATTATTTTTATATATCTTTGTGTAGACTCTGGCATCCTACATTACTCCTAACTACATGTCACATGATGCTCAGCCAGCCTCACGGCTGTATCAGCATTACAGGACATAAGCGGAAATATTTAGCGCGTTCCTTCTCTCACCGCCCAAAAATTCATTAAAAAAAGGTGTTATATATATCTCTATAGTTTAAAATTAGGGCATTTTCAGATTAGCTCTTTAATTCCCAAATACGTGATGGGGTTAATAACGCTCAGCCAGGTTTGTACCTTTTCAAAGGGGGTGCAGAGTATTTCCTTTTAGTCAGGGTTTATGGTTTTTATCCCTAAACAAATCCTCACCCAAACGTCAACAATAAGGTTTAGCTTCTAGGATCTTACTCGAAGAATATTTCCTTCCAAGACGCCTCTTACCGAAGATTAAACCTGGAGAACTTGCCAGGGAAGTGCCAGCAACTATAGGGTTAATGGAAAGCATCCCCCCCCCCTTTGAGTGCTTGTTCAAAGGTTCCCATTAAAAAGAGCATTAAACAGAAGGTTTTGCTTCAGCGATCAATGGCGCCATTAGCAAGAAACCCGAGAGTGCTGCAAGAAACGCCGTCCTTTGTCTGAGGAAGGGAAAGGTGATCTCAATGTTATCCTCTCCTTTCTCTGCCGAGAGTCGCTGGGTGGCTGCTGCCTGGCATAATCAGCCGCGCCACGGTTCCAGGTCGCAGAGATGCTCTGGAATTGGATGCCCAGCAGGTCCCTGGCAGATAAATGCAGAAAACTCAAACAGGGAATTTAGGGGTTAAACTGACACACTGGAAAGTGTCTACGAATGAGTTTTTCTAGTCTAACACATCTGCAAGTCCTTTTAATTTGCGCAGCGCCTGTCTGATGGAGGCGCCCATAGGCCTTCCTCATGCCCAGTTTACGGTCTCACTGATCACACGTGGGGGGGGGGGCACAGGCGTTTGCCGGCGTTGCATATAACAATAAATATCTCTATAGCTGCTTTGGCAACAAACTCCGGCGTTTCACAAGAATCTAAACAGCGGCAGGAGAAGAATGAACGTGATAATTCTCTGCAGATATTTGGACTTTCCTATTGTGAAACGCAGGCGGTTGGCGAAAACCTGTTGCGACGATGACAGGGTTTGCAACATCGACAAACACTGGGGCTTTCTGAATCGCCCCCTTCATGTGATCCTCTAGATCTGCTCCTTCCACCACAATCAAATTAATCGAGCGAAGTTAAGAGCTTTTGGTCTGAGACAGGAAATCGGTTTGTGGAGATTTTTACCCATCTTCAGTCTCACACAAGGGTTAACAGGAAGGACTGCAATGCTGCGACCGAAGCACAAAATATCTATTTATTCCCCATGGAATTGGAAGAATTAAAACCCAGGGTGGGACACGGATGAAGCCTGCACAGTGTTTTTAGGCCGGGATCAGACGAGCACACGCTCCACATGAGAGTGGACGTTCCTTCCACTCTGACGCCCATGTGGCACCTCGCTGGGCACAGTTTGTGCGCTCAGCGCTGCAAGGCTCGATCCTCCAATTGAGGATCACACTTTGCAGCCCAGAAAGCGTGTTGTAGTGTTTCGACGGGGAGGGTTTTCCACGCGTCCGTTGTAGCGTGCATGCATAACTCATGTGCGTGCGCTACGCCATAATGGCCCACCCCATTGAAAGGTCTCAACGCTGCGACAGACGTCCATACGCACACTTGTCTGACATCGGCCTTATAAGACATTGTTTCCCAAACCTGTCCTCAGGTCCCCCTAACAGGCCAGGTTTTCAGGATATGTGAAGCACAGCACAGGTGATCTGATTGGCTGCTCAGTGATTGCAGGATTCAGTCTGCATTTCCCCAAGGAGATCTGCAAAATCTGGCCTGGCTGAGGGTCCCGAGGACAAGTTTGGGAAACCCTGTTATAGGAGGTCAAGCGCAATAGCTGTAGATACAGCATTAGTGGGTTTGCATGAACTAAATGGTTTTAAATGGACCATACGTTAACATGCAGTTAGATAGGGGCTTTGCTTGTCGGCTTTGGCAGGGGAGCAAAACATATTTTGGCCACGAAATGGAACAGAATTTATATATATTATTTTTCATTACATATATCTTTGGTTAAAAGTCTGGAAGCAGGTTGGCTTTAACCCATGTTCAGTCTCATACTCGGGTGATCAGGGAGGGCTGCGATACGGTGACCAGTGGAAATGTCTATTTATTCCCTGTGGGATTCAAAGAGTTAAAATGACAAGAAGAGCACGAAGCCTTCGATGAGCTAAAGGTCCATTATGAGAATTGGAAAATGGTTTCATGCAATTAAGCTCTGCTGGCAGGTTTAACGTCATGTGGACAATCCATACATTGTACCAGTGGATCGCTGAGGGACGAGGCCTGCGCGATATGAAAATCTATACGCAGCAACATCAATATGCCAAAACTACAAATAGATGCCAATCCATATTAAAAAAGGCTTTATCCATCCAGTGCATGAATCATGAACACGGAGACGACAGAGAATTCTGGAAAATGTGTGTTTCAGGGGGATTATTTCCATTTCTGCCGGCAGCACCCCTTAAGTTACACCTTCATTGCGCTACAAGAACAAATCATTCATTCCAGAACATAATAATGTATCCCCCCCCCATGTGATCCAATGCTACAGAGACCGCCCGGAATTACTTCTCAGAGGATCAAAGTACTCGAAGCAAAGAGGTATTAAACAGCAACTGCCAACATCCAGAGTGCCCGACAGCAGCCCAATGTCTCCTGCAGAGCCATGGGGGGGGGGGGGGGGGTGTTTGAGTTGAGCAAAGCAGAAATGGTTAATGTGCAGTAAAAGGGATTGCGGATTGAAGTGATCAACGTACCGGTCTTATCAGAATTGCATAATATGGTCTCCTTGTCTCTGCCCCCGGGCCCATGTCGCATCCAAACCGAAATCACAAAGGGCTCTTTAAGGTTGACCGTCACGACGCCGTCAGGTACTTTAACTGCCTGTGTGCCGTTGAACTCAAACACTTGGTCGCTGTCATGGCCATTATCTGTAGGAAGGCCTACGGTCCAGTTGCTGGTGCTGCTGGGTGGGGGGAGCAGCTCTGCGGTGTCAGAAGAAACCCCTGTGCGAACACACAAATACATCGAGACTTAAAATGTGTCATTTAGAAAAAGGTTGGTTTTGGTCCCAGAATAAATGGAAATACAAAAACACACACGAACATGAACACACACACAATATAGAGTATTTAAAGAATAACGCCGTTACCGCACAGCCTGTGGATAGATTTCTCAGAGTATGTATCTCTGTCGCAGCCTTTGCCGATGTGGCTGGTTTCAAGTTGCACATTTGCTTGGATCGATGTAATGGGCTCATCGCAGGTTTCAAGGTGAATGCCGGGAAACAAGGCTAAAGAGCCAGTACCAGGTTCATACTCGATCCTTTTACTCCAACCTGTCGACAAGATGAATGGAGAGTGAGACAAGAAACAAAAAGGCGCCAGTGGGCCAAACCAGGAGACTCCGAGGCCCTCACCCGAGCACCCGCCACTCACCCAGCCAGCTGGCTTTACATGTGGGTTTAATGCTGATTTTAACGAGTATATCCTCCGCGGCCCTCTTCTTCCCACAGTCGTACGCCGTCACTGTGAGTTTGTATTGGCGCTCCTTCCCGTAGTTCAGTTTCTCTGTGTTTTTAATGAAACCTGAAAGATAATGGAATGAAAGGGTTGGTGGTCGTTGGTGACATGTGATGAATAAATATGTCAGCAGATCCGCTAAACCGAACCATCTCTGCATTGTGCAAGAGAAAAGCACCAAGACTAAATGAACCATTATGTGGATTATTTGGTGAAGGGTTCCTGCTCCTCAGGGGAGCCCAGATAAACGGTATAAAGCATCGCAAGCAGAAACATCCAGCACGGGGAACAGCTAGACACTTGGCTGAGGCCGGGCAACAGCACATAGGAAAGGGGGGGGGGGGGAAATCAAAAACTAAAAAGATTAACGTTTACAATGGTCTTTACAGGACAGGATGTCATCTATTTGCAAATGTCTAATATTTACTATCAATATATTTATTGACATGGTTTGTATCAATACACAAGATTCACCAACAAAGAAAAAAAAAAAAAATATATATACACTGCTCAAAAAAATAAAAAGGGAGCACTTGAACAACACAATGTAACTCCAAGTCAATCACACGTCTGTGAAATCAAACTGTCCACTTAGGTAGCGACACTGACAGTCGAGTCCACATGCTGCTGTTGTGCAAATGGAATAGACAACATGTGGGAAGCATAGGCAGGTAGCAAGACATCCCCAATAAAAGGAGTGGTTCTGCAGGTGGTGACCACAGACCACTTCTCAGTTCCTGTGCTTTCTGGCTGATGGTTTGGTCACTTTTGAATGCTGGCGGTGCTGTCACTCAAGTGGTAGCATGAGACGGAGTCTACAACCCACACAAGTGGCTCAGGTAGTGCAGCTCATCCAGGATGGCACATCAATGCGAGCTGGGGCAAGAAGGTTTGCTGTGTCTGTCAGCGTAGTGTCCAGAGCATGGAAGCGCTACCAGGAGACAGGCCAGTACATCAGGAGATGTGGAGGAGGCCGTAGGAGGGCAACAACCCAGCAGCAGGACCGCTACCTCCGCCTGACCGCCCTTGTGCAAGGAGGAGCACTTCCAATGACCTCAAGCGGGCCACAAATGTGCATGTGGCTGCTCAAACGGTCAGAAATAGACTCCATGAGGGTGGTATGAGCCCAGGTGTGGGAGGAGATCCCTCAGGAGACCATCCGCCACCTCATCAGGAGCATGCCCAGGCGTTGTAGGGAGGTCATACAGGCACGTGGAGGCCACACACACTACTGAGCCTCATTTTGACTGGTTTGCAGGACATTACATCAAAGTTGGATCAGCCTGTAGTGTTTTCCACTTTAATTTTGAGTGTAACTCCAAATCCAGACCTCCAGGGGTTAATCAATTTGATTTCCATTGATAATGTTTGTGTGTTTTTGTTGTCCGCACAGCTACACTATGTAATGACCACAGGATTTAATAAGAAGATTTCATTCATTCACATCGAGCAGGTCTTAGGTTTGTGTTCACTTTATTTTTTTGAGCAGTGTATATGTACCCACACTCTAAAGCTTATTATTGCAGAAGTCATTTACACATCCCAGCAATTCAGAGAACTGCTTCACAGAGCTCATGTGCAGCAAGGAACTCTGGGTAAGACATGCAAATGACGTTTGCAATTTCTCATCCAGGGTCTGTTTTAAACACAGAACCCTCTTAGCAGTGCCACGTCATACTAGATCACACACACACACACACACAAACACACACACACACAAACACACACACACACAAACAAACACACACAAACAACACACACACACACAAACACCTCCAGGATTTACTGTGACATCATATATATTTATTCCTTGTGTTTTGGAAAATATATATCTATTTAATTCCTTCCAACTAATCTTCAAGGTGATCTATCGACAGGAAAACACAGAATCATGCAGGACCTGAGGCCAGCAGACTATCCTGCTCCATCTATACAAACCCCGAGGCTGCGGGGGAGGCGGACGCCTGATTTCTGATGAATTTAGGAATATAGACCCGTTACAAGCCAACATCGCAATGATGAAAATGTGATTTTACTGGATATTGAGGGGAAAAATCTGAGCGCATCTGTCCTGAATGCTTAAATAGATTTAAAAATAAAATAACGGGGGGGAGGGGGTAATAAATGTCACCTGCTCACATCCAGTTTAATACGGAGTTATGGCCTGTATATATTTTGTTTTGGGAGCCCGAAAAAACTCTAGGATTAGTGAAACCAGAAAAAAAAATTGTTATTTCTGCAATAATTTCATAAGTTTACTTCATTGTTTTACCTTTAAAAACCTGCATTCTGCATCGTACGGATAAAGTGTTATATTGCTGAAAACGGGGTATCGAACATGGCGGCCCAGACGCGACAGATCTGCACACGTTCAGGCTGATGGGACATTCCCTCAATGTAAAGGAAGCCTCTGGGTACCAGATGTATGAGAGGATGAATGTGATACAGTATCCCTCACATTATTGTGCCATGTTGCAACAAGTAAAACAGCTTCATGAATGTGACACGTCCCCCTCCGTCAGGCTTCACATCTCCTACCCTGATCTGCCCAAACTATTCTGTGCTTTACATATGAATGGGAGCCGCTTGTGAAGGAGAATAGAGCTCTCCTCGGGGTCCCATTCACTGTGAGCGAGTGAATAATTGGTTTTAATGAATGAGTCAGCAGCTCTCTATGCGCACGCATGACACAGAGGTTTATGGGATGTGTGCAGCCATACAATAGAAAGTGACGGGGTTTAGAGATCACTGCTGGTTCACAGGACGGGAAGGGTATTCAAGCAGAGATTAAGGCAAAGCTCACACAAATGTACTTTGCTGTTCAAGCCTCGTGGTTTGAAGAAACCTCTTCCTGTGATAACATTGATTAAAAATGTTCTCCCCTAAACACAAGGATCCTCGCTGGATTTCATTCGTGAGTCACAGCGGCTAGAGAGAAGTCATGATCATTACCGAAACACCTGTGACCTATCAGTGTGGCTCCGCCCCCAGGGAATACTGCGTATTTTAAGCCTTTAATACAGATAAATGTAACACATCTATATCTTTTTAAATGGAACCAAGATTAAAAAGTCCTGGCTTTAATCAATACGGAGATGAGCGGAAAAATGCATTAATTACCTTAACTGTAATTTTCTCTCCGCTTTTGACTTCCCAGATTTCACATACAGGGTTATTCAGAGAAAGGCGAAACTCTGGAGAACTTTTGGAGACGTGAAAATTCTAGGTCAAAATAGCTGACTTGAAGAGATAAATGGGAGAATTTTTCTGGTTTGGCTATTTTGATCTAGAATTTTCCCTTCTCCAAAAGTTCTCCAGAGTTTCACCTTTCTCTGAATAACCCAGATTCTTTTTCCTCAGTTTCTGACGGTCTCTGCTTCTTTCATTACAAACACTGCCCTCTTTCCTCCTTCCCTTAATCTGCCTCTTTCCTCTGTGCCACCACATTGCACCCGCACGTCACCAGAAGACCCCCACCATTACGGCCCGTCGCCACTGCCGGCTACATGAGCCGCACAAGGAGTACGAGCGCCCTAGTATATGCATCCCATGGCTGTGTTGCTGACATGGAATTCGATATATATATATTATTATTGCAGAAGACCTTTAAACGTCCCAGCAATTCAGGGAACGGCTTCACAGAGCTCATGAGCAACATTCCCCGAAGTGGGAAATTGCAGACTTCATTTGCATGTCCTTCCCAGAGTTCCTTGCTGCATATGGGGAATGTGGCAAGTGAGCTCTGTAAAACAGTTCTCTTAATTACCGGGATGTGTAAAGGTCTTCCACAATTATAAACTTTAATATTTGCTGTGTGGAGGCTTTAAATCTCACTTTTTCCCCACCACCATAATTTAAATGAGATATATATACCTCTCATATAATTTTGTCCATCCGCCAGTGTTAAATAAGAAAACTGGCGCTTGCTCCTGCCATCAGGTACAAATAACATTAGGAAGACTCTCCGTTTGTCTTGTATACTCCTTTTTGACTTTTTTGCAAGTTCTTCTCAACACATTATCTACAGAGAATGTTCTGGTGCAAACCGAGCCTTTTTTTTATTTTGCCCGCTAACGAGGATGCTCTAATGCAGGGCTGTCAAATTTCAACCACCTCCATATATTTCTTAACTACGACTCCCATGATTCCCTAGCTATCTTTTCTGTTCAAAGAATTCTGGGAAATGTAGGCCTTCGTCTGTGGGCCTGAGTATGACGTCCCTGCTCTGACACAAAAATAGCAAGTCCTGATGCATGTGAACGGGTAGGCTTTTCTAATTGTCCTGTAGAATTCGATCTTCTATCATGTAACTGGGTATTAAAATAACATTTTTCAGACCCCCCCCACCCCCCACTCTGGTCACATCTCAAAAACCAGCTGTACTCCTACTCGCTTTGAAGGGTTAAAGAATTATTTTCTCTTTCGGTCACGGATACCCAGAAGAAGAAGCTTCACATCGACCTCTCGTATACTGTACCACGCGTCACCCCATGCCTGGAATGTGAACATCTTACCATCTTTGTCGATGATGAAGGGCACGTCGGGGGTTATGATTTCGTAGCTGCAAATCTGGCTGAACTGCGGAGAGCAATCGGCATCTACAGCTTCCACCTTCAATATACTGTCGTATTTTTTCCCTTCGATGACGGTGGCTTTGTACGATTTCTCTTTGAAGACCGGAGCGTACTCGTTCACATCGTTCACCTGGATATGGACGGTGGCCCTGCAGAAAGCAAAACGCAACGGGGGTTAGGGCTGCATGCATCAGATCAGCCTGGTGGCAAAACAAGTGATAGCACGTCGACATGTAGGATGAGAAATGAGCTGCAATCAGGGCCGGTGCTCCCACTAGGCAACCACCTAGGACGCACTGCCATCTAGGAGCGCAGCCGGCCCCAACTTGGATTCCATTATTGTACCCGTTACCAATTGTGCGGCTCGTGTGGCTGGTAGTGGCAGCTCTCAGACCCCCGCTAGCGGCGCAGAAGGTAGACGTCTTCTGGAAAAAGAAAAAAGGAAACGAAAGAAAGAGGCGCAGAGGAAAGTAAGCAAGAGGCACAGAGGCGCAGAGGAAAGTAAGCAAGAGGCACAGAGGGCAGAGGAAAGTAAGCAAGAGGCACAGAGGGCAGAGGAAAGTAAGCAAGAGGCACAGAGGGCAGAGGAAAGTAAGCAAGAGGCACAGAGGCCACAGGAAAGAAAGAAAGAGGCACAGAGGCCAGAGGAAAGAAAGCAAGAGGCACAGAGGCCAGAGGAAAGAAAGCAAGAGGCACAGAGGCCAGAGGAAAGAAAGCAAGAGGCACAGAGGCCAGAGGAAAGAAAGCAAGAGGCACAGAGGCCAGAGGAAAGAAAGCAAGAGGCACAGAGGCCAGAGGAAAGAAAGCAAGAGGCACAGAGGGCAGAGGAAAGAAAGAAAGGCACAGAGGGCAGAGGAAAGAAAGAAAGGCACAGCGGGCAGAAGAAAGAAAGCAAGAGGCACAGAGGGCAGAGGAAAGAAAGAAAGAGGCACAGAGGCCAGAGGAAAGTAAGCAAGAGGCACAGAGGGCAGAGGAAAGTAAGCAAGAGGCACAGAGGCCACAGGAAAGAAAGAAAGAGGCACAGAGGCCACAGGAAAGAAAGAAAGAGGCACAGAGGCCAGAGGAAAGAAAGCAAGAGGCACAGAGGCCAGAGGAAAGAAAGCAAGAGGCACAGAGGCCAGAGGAAAGAAAGCAAGAGGCACAGAGGGCAGAGGAAAGAAAGAAAGGCACAGAGGGCAGAGGAAAGAAAGAAAGAAAGGCACAGAGGGCAGAGGAAAGAAAGCAAGAGGCACAGAGGGCAGAGGAAAGAAAGAAAGGCACAGAGGGCAGAGGAAAGAAGAAAGAAAGGCACAGAGGGCAGAGGAAAGAAAGAAAGGCACAGCGGGCAGAAGAAAGAAAGCAAGAGGCACAGAGGGCAGAGGAAGAAAGAAAGAGGCACAGAGGCCAGAGGAAAGAAAGAAGAGGCACAGAGGGCAGAGGAAAGTAAGCAAGAGGCACAGAGGCCACAGGAAAGAAAGAAAGAGGCACAGAGGCCACAGGAAAGAAAGAAAGAGGCACAGAGGCCAGAGGAAAGAAAGAAAGAGGCACAGAGGCCAGAGAAAGAAAGAAAGGCACAGAGGCAGAGGAAAGAAAGCAAGAGGCACAGAGGGCAGAAGAAAGAAAGCAAGAGGCACAGAGGGCAGAGGAAAGAAAAAAGGCACAGAGGGCAGAGGAAAGAAAGAAAGAAAGGCACAGAGGGCAGAGGAAAGAAAGCAAGAGGCACAGAGGGCAGAGGAAAGAAAGAAAGGCACAGAGGGCAGAGGAAAGAAAGAAAGAAAGAAAGGCACAGAGGGCAGAAGAAAGAAAGCAAGAGGCACAGAGGGCAGAGGAAAGAAAGAAAGGCACAGAGGGCAGAGGAAAGAAAGAAAGAGGCACAGAGGCCAGAGGAAAGAAAGAAAGAGGCACAGAGGCCAGAGGAAAGAAAGCAAGAGGCACAGAGGCCAGAGGAAAGAAAGCAAGAGGCACAGAGGCCAGAGGAAAGAAAGCAAGAGGCACAGAGGCCAGAGGAAAGAAAGCAAGAGGCACAGAGGCCAGAGGAAAGAAAGCAAGAGGCACAGAGGCCAGAGGAAAGAAAGCGGCATAGAGGGCAGAGGAAAGAAAGAAAGAGGCACAGAGGAAAGAAAAAGGGAAAGAAAAAGACCGATCCTGGGCCCGACCATCGGAGGAGTAAGATGGGCACAGAAAGACCAGGTGCGCCCCCCGTGCACAGTGTGTGCGTCCGTCCCCCCCCCCCCGCATTTCAACAGTTAACAATTTTTATGTGGGGTGGGGCGGCGTAAGTAGCTGGTCTTGCCTGGGGTGCAAAATAGTTTAGCACCGGCCCTGGCTGCTATGGAATACGGACTCCAGTGAAGGTTATTATAAAAGGTTAGATTGTAAGCTCTTGAGCAGAGTCTTCTCCCATTGTTCTCTGTGTGTCTAACCAGTTTGTTAATTTGGTTTGTTTTGTCCTACCCATTGTACAGCTCCATGGAATTTGTTGACACTTTATAAACGCTTGTGATTAATTTTAACGTAGTCACATGTTGGCAAGGTAGGCATTGAACCTGCACATGGCGGACGTTCAATAGGTTCCCACAATACGCATCCAAAAATGAAATCCTCTGGGCTGTTAGAATCAGCAGAATCGTTCGAATAAATATAAATATAGAACATGAATATTTTCTTTCATGGCTAAAAAAATAAACATCGCCTTGTTTTGTCTAATAAATATATTTGTATTTTGCTGGTCTTTTCAGAGCTGTTCCGCGATGGAACGCACAAGACCAGCTTGGATCAGGATCTGCTCCTCCAGGACCCACGATACTTGTCACGTATTACAATGGCAGAACGGATAGAATTATAACGGAGCCCATCGTGTCAGCTAATTGTGCCGCAAACAAAAAGGACACTTTATGCTGTTAATTTATTGTTCCACAAACATCCTGAATGCGCGCTGCAGCAGCCAAGCCAGATAAATCTGCCGTTTAGCGCAGAGAAGCCAAGGCGAATGGAGATTATATTGTCGCCTCTGGATGCCGTTACGTAATGTCCATCACTGCCGCCAAGAACAATTTAATACAGCTACAATCTCACGCGAGGCACCGAACCGCTAAATACTGGCAGATATACCTTTTCTATGCTACTTACAGCACTATATGTGCATATATTTTTTATTTTAGGCTGGCCGTCCACTGGGACCGTATTTGTGCGATGGAGTGATCATCCGATATCGTCTGAAGTTGTTTGACCGATCCTACAACATGCAGATGAATCAGCCTCTTCCACTGCATCCGACCACTATCTGACAATTGCAGACAATTTTTTCCGTCTACAACAGACTAGCGATCTTTCCCATTTCAATGTGAGTTATCGGACGAAGCCGGGACGAACTGGCACAAGTTTACTTGTAAAAGATGTATTGTATAGATAAACCACCGTGCCGCGGCAGGGGAATGTAAAAAAGATGCATTGTATAGTTAAACCGCCATGCCCATAGCATAGGATTCAACGTAAAAAATTATTTTGCTTTTATTCAACCATTTTTTTAAAAAAAAAAATTCAATATAAAGTCCTAAAAATTTAGTTTAGGTATTTATCGGAATTTTTTTTAGGCAAAATTTTGGGCTCTAATTAAAAAAAAAAAAAAAAAAAAAAAAGGAATTAAGAGTAGCCTTTTTTCCCTCAAATGCGTCTTTTATTTCTGCGAGCCGGCTGTCGACAGCGTTGTTGTTGTCGCTGATGCTAAAACCTAATTCAGCACCAGGAAGAGGGGGGTTAAACCCCCCCCCCCCCCGCTTCATCGGTGCCGGACAGGGCTGTTCTTGGTGCTGAAACTCTTGCAGGTGTTAAAATGAATGGACAGCCAAGACAATCTGGTCCAAGTCCTTTCGGAATATCGGCCACCTACATCAAATGCCCCAAACCCATCCCTTACTTGTGGGATCTTTTAGTGTTTGTGCCATCTGATCCCTTGCCACAGTCGTAGGCCTGGATGGTGAACGTGTAGTCCTTCTGCAGCTCGCAGTCCAGCTTCTCCGTCGTGCGTATGGCGCCCTCGCCGGTGGACTTGTCCAGCACCACCGCCTCGAAGGGGACATCTTGGTCGTGGATCTTGAAGCCACAGATTTCACCTGAGGGTTTTCACAAGTACAAAAAAAAAGAAATGCATACCCATATGTAAGTAAGAACAGGTGACCGACCAGCAAGGCCGTGGTCTTAACCCTTTCAGAGACAGAGCAGCCAGCAAAGCAGGCTTATTCTGGCAGAAAAGGGGTTAATCATTCGATACACAAAACTTGGTTTTGTACACAGACATATACATAACAAAACAAAAAAAAATAACAAAAAAAATCATAAATGGTGTTTTTTTTATCAGCCAGGGGGAACGTGAATATCTGGTCAAGGCAAAAAGCAATGTATTTTTAATTAATGGTGTATTGAGGGGGGGGGTGACGTTCAGGACGCTCGATTAACAGAAAAAGCAGGTGTTTGCCCGTCAAGCATTTTATCTGGCATTCATACATGCAGGAAATTAAAAGAGTAAAAATAAAAAGGTAGACAGGCATTTCACAGGAGTACTTAAAGATTACTAAAAAAATAAAAAAAATGATTAAAAACAGAAAAGCCAAAAGAAAGAGACAGGGAAATGATGAATAAACAAAAATATATATAAATAAAAAGGCATGCAGCCAAGGCCGCTGGTGTCTATATTAGGTAGTAAGATATTTGCCAAGCAAACCGGGCAACGTCAGCGACATAAAGAACAGAAAATCTGTAAAAATAAATTCTGATGGGGGAAGAAAGAAAATAAATCGTAAAATAAAAAAAAATAAAAAACAAAAAAAAAAACGTTAAAAAGATCAACATGAAGTCTTCCTGTGCAATGAACCTGGCTATAATAAGGGAATCAAAACTTAAAAAAAGAATAAAGAAATTCTGGATCACGTAGAAATATCAATAGCTCAGACATCCAGTTCATGACGGACTTGCACGCGCCGGTTCTGCTGGATGTACCGTTTGGAGAGCCGAATACCGGCCTGGGGTCTGACAGAGGTGCACACAGCGCTTTGTAAAAAATGACAGCGGAGCGATCCATTTCCACTGTGCGTCGTTGGCTGAGGATAAGCTACGCAGTCTTTCAGCAGCTGCAGAAGCCAGACTAGCTGTATACAGTATACACGAGTAGTGCTACGTTAAAGTCCGTTTATAAACGGATCTCTTCTATATAAATAACTATGCTAACATTACAGAGATGCCCAAACTGACTGACTGGCCGTGGCATTTAATGTGCAGGGAAGGAGCGCCCAATTCCCCAGCCATGTCACCGTCACATGGCATCTATGAATGGAATTCATCCCCGGGGTGGGAAAGATCCTGCTAGCCAGAGAGCAAAGCCTCGACAGGAAGGAATTCCAGAACGTACAAAGCAATATGTGGATTGCTAAGGCTAAATTATCTGGACATGGAGTGGCATGAAGGTGCAGTCTGCAAGCTGGCACTATTTGTGGCATGGGTGGAGTGCTATGATGCAGCCTCGAAGCTGGTGGCATGTACGGCGCAGCCTCGAAGCTGGTGGCATGTACGGCGCAGCCGCGAAGCTGGTGGCATGTACGGCGCAGCCTCGAAGCTGGTGGCATGTACGGCGCAGCCTCGAAGCTGGTGGCATGTACGGCGCAGCCTCGAAGCTGGTGGCATGTACGGCGCAGCCTCGAAGCTGGTGGCATGTACGGCGCAGCCGCGAAGCTGGTGGCATGTACGGCGCAGCCGCGAAGCTGGTGGCATGTACGGCGCAGCCGCGAAGCTGGTGGCATGTACGGCGCAGCCGCGAAGCTGGTGGCATGTACGGCGCAGCCGCGAAGCTGGTGGCATGTACGGCGCAGCCTCGAAGCTGGTGGCATGTACGGCGCAGCCTCGAAGCTGGTGGCATGTACGGCGCAGCCTCGAAGCTGGTGGCATGTACGGCGCAGCCGCGAAGCTGGTGGCATGTACGGCGCAGCCGCGAAGCTGGTGGCATGTACGGCGCAGCCTCGAAGCTGGTGGCATGTACGGCGCAGCCGCGAAGCTGGTGGCATGTACGGCGCAGCCGCGAAGCTGGTGGCATGTACGGCGCAGCCGCGAAGCTGGTGGCATGTACGGCGCAGTCTTTGAGCTGGTGGCGAATAACATATGGTGTGTTCAATATGTTGAGGAATTGACTACGAGGTAGAGCGAGACCTTAGAAATCAGCCAGATGGATTGCGGCAGCCAAGATTTCCCATACGTTCTCCACCATAACAGCTTTGCACACCTCTGTGGTACGCCATGCGGTATACGGCTCTGACCAATAGACCTACTGAAATGGATGTCTGATCACCAGATATTTCTACCCAAGTGGGGAAGGGATTGTCACATAGCAAGTCAGTTTTCTATTTAAAGATACAAAATAATAATAAAAAAAAAAAAGAAAGAAGACATGAAGGAATCAGAGCAGTAAATGAGCTTCTGTTTAACCCCTTCAAAGCCACCGTGCAGCTCGACTGAAGGAGTTAAGTGCTGATTCCCCATTTTCAAAACCAAAAAGTAATTAAAAATAAATGTTAGTGGGTTAATAAAGTCATACAAGGAGAGAAAGAGCCCTTTATCACCTTCTTTGGTGACTGTCACCTCAAAACTCTCTAAAGGGAGAAAAGATAAACCTGTATCAGTAAATGCAAGAGAGATGAAGCAAGAGACAGACAGACACAAGGACATCAGTTCAGATTAGAGCAGAGCACAATGACCCATTCATCCCCGGAGCCGGAAGCATCCTCAACTGCTGACACAATATGGATCGTGGACGTTATCAGGTAAAAGAGGCTTGTTTGACATTGAAAGAACACGTCAAGGTCACAGTGTCCTATGCGGTAAAAGAGCCATTTACTTACCATGGGATTGCTGGGGGTTCTCTCTGACCGTATATATTTACAGACTGACTTCTTACTTTTAAATGGATACACATTAAAAATGCCAATTAAACCTAGTTCCACGGGCGCAGCTCCTAATAAAACGCCGCTTATGGGCTTCTAGAGAACCATAATTAAACAGGAGTAACCGGAGCATGTAAAGAATACATCGATATCCGGATACAGACCCTGCTCAAAACGCGGGAATCAGAACCCGATAAAACCCGCTGCACGCCATTTATTATTAATCGGTCGCCTTTCTTTCGGGACGGTTAGGTTTCCACTCATTAATATTTCAGCGAGCGGCGCCTCCTTATTGGATTCCAAGAAAAATCAAAGCGCATTCACATAGCAATATGGCAGTGTAATCATTAACCCTTTAAAGACGGCTTTAAATAAAAAAGGTGGCAGACAAACAAAAGCTTTAAAACAAGCCTTTGTACAGAATATCATTTCCAGGAGATCATTGTATCGCAATCTTGGTGGGAGAATAACCCCATAGAAAGAAGTGGAGGGGGTGATATCTGGTGAACGAGGGGGCCAGGAATTTGGGCCACCCCGTCGGAAGTGTTTCATTTAGGAACCCACCAACACGCCGTCCCCAATGTGGTGCCGCAGCATCTTGCTGGAAAATGATGGTTGCTTGAAGGTCATGTAGTTGTGGTGCCGCATATTCAGTCAAAAGGTCAAGGTAAACATTTGCAGTAATTGATGTTTCGCCCAAGAAAAAACACTTCTTTCTATGGGGTTATGTTAAAGATATGGTGTGTGGAACAAAGGGACGTCACTAATCTAAAGCAGAGGATCACTGAGGCCACCATTGAAGAGGGGAAGCTACAGCCAACATGGCAAGAAATCCAGCACAGTCTTGATGTGCTTCGTGCAACTAATGGCGCCCATATAGAGGTGTATTAAATGAGGCAAAAAAAAAATTAAATATATACGTATCATTTTGTAATAATTTTCACTTATCTGTCTCTTCATTTGCCTTTGGAATAATTTTTTTAAATTGTAAAGAGACTTTATGGACACCCTGTATTTTTAAAACCTCTGGGGGGGGCCTAGGCTGCGGACCCCTAACTTGCTCGATTGCAATGAGCGAGAAGTGCTTTCCTGCATCATATGGAATACAAAATGTTGTAGGAATTTAGGAATCAAGGAGGGACACTTCAGCACATGCATGCTTTATACGTGAGGGCAGCACTTTTCAAGCCCCTATTGATTGCCGGTACATGACGCATATTACATGGAGAATTGCTGAAAGGAACACGTTAAAAAAAATACTTGAAGTTATTGCGAGGTGAACCGAGCGTTTCTAAATGGTAAATATCTGATTTATGCAAAATAATCTTTAATATTTGCGTAAGGTGAATAGTGAAATCGATCCTTACTGCCTAGTAGTGATTTTAAATCCAATCCACCTCCATTACAAAAGATTTATAAACCGCGGGATCACGAACGTTCATTTACTTCAGCTTTAGGACCACCTGTTTGGAAGCTTGTAACACCCAGGATCCTCAGCCAGCCCAGATAAATCATGTATGTTTTAAACATGACACTTCGCAGTGAATGCGAACCAGCGGCGTCTGGAAACGTCAGAGCTACTAGAATACATTACAAGGAACGCGACGCGGATCAGGATTCGGATTTAGCGGTGTGAAGTCATTAGATGCAAAGATAACCTTTTTTTTCCCCGTTTTAAATCTTTTAAACAATGGTAAAGCCTGTAAGAGCAAGGCTTCAGCTTCTCTGCGCTGGTATTAATAATCCTCACTGGAGTCTGCTGTAAAAACACAAAGCCCAGCAAAAACCTTAATCGCAGCCTGAAGGAAAGACAAAGGACGCTGCGATGAGCCGCGTCTAAGAGCATTTTCCACCTGGATGTGTTACACCCCTGATGAAGGACGTGCAGGTGGTGGTAAATATTCATTTTGGAGTCCATAGAGTGGAAGGTGCCTTCAAGCCGCTTCTTGTTTAATGAGGAAGAGGTTTTCTTCTTCATGCGGTAACAAGTCCAATACAGACTGGGATATGATTCTCATTCAAGGACGCCATCAGATCTCCTCCTGCAAAACGATCCCTCTGTACACCACACCCTGAATCATGCACTAGGGGGATTGACAGCTGAATCCAGGCCCCTCCAGGGACTGTATCACAGGTGTCTCATTGTATTCATTATTAAGTAACAATGTACTGACAAGCTGTAGGAAGAAGAGCCTGGCATTTGGGGAGCTTAAACAAGGGGGGGGGGGGACAAGTCACCCAAACACTAGTCTATCCTCGAAAAGGTCTCTTCTTCAAAATCCTGTGAGGAAGAGGATATTGATCTTACCAGTCTCTGAAGACAAGTGCCCTAAAACACCAGCCTCTTACAGATGTGTCTCAATCCCCAGGCCTCCCTTCAAAAGCACCCCAAGAGGCTTCCCCTCAAAATGAGTACCCAAAGAAGGCTCCCCTCAAAACATACCCCAAACACAAGCCCCCTTCCTCAAAAAGCAACCAAACACAAGCAACCAAACCCCTCAAAAAGCACCCAAACACAAGCCCCCCCCCCCCTCAAAAAGCACCCCAAACACCAGGCTCCTCCTTCAGTACCCTAAAAAAAGAAAAAAGTCTGCCCTCAAAAAGCGTCAAATGCACAGCTTCCCATAAAAGTGTCCTAAACACCAGTCTGCTCTTGGAAATAAAGTTTTGCTTGTTGAAGTTGCTTCTGCTGGGATGAAGGGGGCGTGGCACTAAGTGCCCCAGACACAAGCTTCCTATTCCGGCTCCCACTAACCCGCCCGTTCAATACCTCAGCAGCTGCTGAATTGCTGCAGCGCAGCAATTCAGTTTGCTGCAGCAGTGTCGTTGAACCCTTTGGATGCGAATTTTGAATCCAAAATGGCCGACGATTTCTTAATGAAAAATTCAGATTGTTTTTCGGATCACTCGGACAAAATATGATAAATAAAAGCAGTCAGCACAATCCGTTTTGTACGCACACACCACAAATGATAGTTTTTAATGAATAAACGTTATGTTTACTTCTGAAACAATATATAAATTGAACTGTAATATATGTCTATGTGCAGGGGGAAATAAATATTTTGTGCTTTGGTGAACAAAAACCTCAAAGTTAACATTGCTGTACGGAATTATTACTTGCTTCGAGGCGGCGGCTATCTTGCTGTACGGCATTGTTACTTGCTTCATGGCGGCGGCCATCTTTAAAACGTCACACTCCGCTACACGCAGCATCGCCTCGGGTCGCTGCAAGTGCTAGGTTAGCACTGCTGAGCGGTTGAACGGCGTTCAATGGCAAGTTGCTAACTTAGCACTTGCAGCGGCTGAGGTATTGAACAGGCCTCAGGTAAGAGGAATTATTTCATAACGGCCGCTTCCTCCAGGACCAAATCACTCCCGCCGCCATCACGACTTTATACAAGATTCCAATTCCCTGCCCGGTGTTGTGTCGGATCTGGTTCCTCGTTGAGAGCTGTTCCAAGCAGCCATTTCTCACCCATTTGACACTCAGTTTTTGGGGTTTATTTCTTGCGGAGATGTTTTGTATGGAAAACAATAAATGTTATTTTACACTGAGAAACGGTTAATGTAAAATATATTTAATAATTATTTGGTTATATATATATATATACACCAATTTAAAGGGTCGTTTTGTTTAAGCCTATTTAATGTTATGTCGTATTTATTAAGAACATACTTAGTTTTTGCACTGAAAAACTGTACATAATTTGTATAAAACCCTCATACAAAGGCTGCTTGGAAAGAGCTCTCGACGAGAAACCAGATCCGACACAACACCGGCCTCCATTCAGCCCCACTATATGGCTGCACAGGCACTGGTCACGCCCCCTCACAGGAAGACCGGCTTCAACAAAACTTTATTGCTGCATTGTAACACCCAGCTAGAACACTGTTGTGTCATTCAGTACAGGGATAAGATGCAGGGTGTAAAAGAAGCTGTAAAGCTCTTAGATTATGTTTAACCTGTATGTTTATTTGTTGTTCTACCGCCCACTGTACAGCGCTACGGAACTTGTTAGCGCTTTATAAAAACTTGTAACTAACTATAAATCCCTGTATAGTACAGATATATGGTGTCAGTACAGGGATAAGATGCAGGGCTTTATAGAAGCTGTAAATCCCTGTATAGTACAGATATATGGTGTCAGTCAGTACAGGGATAAGATGCAGGGCTTTATAGAAGCTGTAAATCCCTGTATAGTACAGATATATGGTGTCAGTACAGGGATAAGATGCAGGGCTTTATAGAAGCTGTAAATCCCTGTATAGTACAGATATATGGTGTCAGTTTGTACAGGGATAAGATGCAGGGTGTTATAGAAGCTGTAAATCCCTGTATAGTACAGATATATGGTGTCAGTTTGTACAGGGATAAGATGCAGGGTGTTATAGAAGCTGTAAATCCCTGTATAGTACAGATATATGGTGTCAGTTTGTACAGGGATAAGATGCAGGGTGTTATAGAAGCTGTAAATCCCTGTATAGTACAGATATATGGTGTCAGTCAGTACAGGGATAAGATGCAGGGTGTTATAGAAGCTGTAAATCCCTGTATAGTACAGATATATGGTGTCAGTTTGTACAGGGATAAGATGCAGGGCTTTATAGAAGCTGTATATCCCTGTACAGTATGGATATAGGTCAGTCACAGTACAGGCATTTTGGTGTAAATGCACCTCCTGCCTCAGACATTATGCCACACACTGTTGTACAGTATTTACGCGGCGCCTGCACTTTCTGCAGAGTTTTCAAATGAGAAAAAATGAATTAAGAGATTAAAGTTTAGAACCAGAAGCAAGATGTGCAGAGGAGCTCACAATCTAGAAGAGTTAAATTGATTAGATACCTATAAACATGACTAGAGAGCTCAGAAGTGTCAGTATGTAGCTTTATGTCATACATAAAAGATGTGAGTAGTATCAATAAAGCCATCATGCTAGGTTACCCCGCAGAATAAACACGCATGATAATAAACATTAATACACAAATACGTCTAAGGCTAGGGTCAAACGAAAGCATGTTTACACGCGAACGTAAAAAAGTGCGTCCGAACGCATTGACGTATTTTTTCACGGAATAGGCGAAAACGATCATACGATGCGCATTTTCGTGCGTGATGTTTTACGGATCCAAACCAGGAAACTTTTTGCGTCTGGACGTTATGTTGGCCGGACACGAGCAGGGTCTGACGTCTCCAAATCACTCTCACACACCGCTAGCGGGCGCAGCGCACTCTGTACGTCCGTACTAGCGGTTCAGCTTTCTCGAAAAAATGCGATCATTTTCCACTTGCGTTGCGCGGCCGGACTTTCGTGCGACCGTACTTCGTATATTGGCCATCATTGCCCGTCATTTGCTGCTAGTGCGGCAGTGATTAAGTGCGCCAGAACTCACGTTAAAAATGCGTTAGTCTGACCCCAGCCTAAAAAGAAGATGGGTCATCAATGCACACAAGAGTCTCCATGAGATGGCACCAGCAATGTGGACAGAAGCCATGCCTAGAGAGACTGGTTTATAAATGGCATGCCATCTGATAATCGCTGCTCCCTGTAATGTCTAAAATTTTGGAAAAATTAGTCTACACACAATTACGTGATTATTATCAATATTGGAACTACTTAACCCCAGATCAATCAGGCTTCCGTCCAAATCACTCAACTACAACCGCCCTTTTAAAAGTTTGCAATGATATCCAGGCTGGGATGGAACAAGGAAACCTAACTGGAGCCATCTTCCTTGATTTTGCCAAGGCCTTTGACACAGTAGACCATGGCATCTTATTACAAAAACTTAAAAACTCTGGCATTGGTGATCACACGCTAACCTGGTTTCAATCATATGTATCCGACCGATCACAATATGTGTCCATTTCTGGCAGCTCCTCCCTCCCGCTCCCAGTCATGTGCAGTGTACCCCAAGGCTCAATACTAGGCCCCCCTGCTATTAATAAATGATCTGCCCAATGTCTGCAAAGCCTCAACTGTACACATGTACGTAGATGACACTAATCTATACCAGCAAACCAAATCTCCCGCAGCTGGAGGCCGCGCTGCAAGAACAATTCACAGGGGTAGAAAAGTGGATCAAACACAACAAACTTTTTCTAAATGCTGACAAAACTGTAACGATGCTCTTTGGAACAAAACTACACAAATTGCAAACACCCCATCTATGTGTCAGGACAAAATCAAATGGCACGCTGACCACAGTCACTTCTCTCAAATATCTAGGTATGTGGTTAGACCCAAATCTATACTTTGGCTCCACATCGAAAAACTCATCTAAACTTTACCCCAAACTAGGTGCCCTGTACAGAAACAAATCCTGCCTGAGCCCCGCGGTAACAAAGCAGATTGTACAGCAAATGCTTATGCCGGCTATTGAATACGGAGATGTAGTGTATGCAGCCGCCCCACAAACACACCTTCAGAAACTTACTACATTGTATAACTCATTCTGCTGCTTTCTGCTACAATGTAACTACATGACCCACCATTGTGACATGTTAAAAGAGCTAAACTGGCCATCGCTGGAATCCAGACGCACCCTTCACCTTTCCAACCTGGTGTTTAAGCGCTTTACTGGGAAGCTGCCACCCTACCTGAATAGACTGCTTTCCCCAGCAGTTCCCTCATCCTATAACCTCCGATCCAGGACCGGCACCTTACTTACAATACCACAATACAAAAAGTGGCTCGATCCTCATTTTCCTACAGAGCACCGCAGTTATGGAATAACATCCCAGACACCATCAAATCTTCCCCCAGTCTTGGGTCACTCAAGAGCTCCTTACGAACATACCTCAAAACGGAATGCACCTGTAAACATGTAACATAATTACTATTTCCGAAATATTTATTTTCTGTTTATCTGTGTTTTTTTTAATATCTTGCATTGTATTGTATTACTTTGTATTTCTGTAACATTTCAATGTTCTTGAACCCAGGACATACTTGAAAACAAGAGAAATCTCAATGTATCCTTCCTGGTAAAATCCTTTATAAATAAATAATGGCAGCCACGCTATGCTTAGATACACGTAGCTTTCCTTTGACTGTATATTGTGTGAACTGGAAATAAACAGTAACAAACACCCCTTCACATTGAATAGCACACAGAGCACATTGGCCCCTTTTCCTTTATCGTAATTCTTATTACTCTATAATTACATGTAATGATGATGTGGTTCTGCATGGCACTGTACAGGTGGTCTCGCAGCCCCCTGTAGGGTTAATGTCCCGCTGCCCTCCCCTGTTAAAGCACACACCAGATGTTACTGTTAAAAGACCGGGGAAACCCTATGAAAGACACGGTGATTGGTGTGACAAGTACAAGATGTGCTGGGCCACTAACAAGGCACTGGGAAGGAAGGGGTTTTGATGGAAGGGACCTTGTATGGAGGCACAGGCTGCGCCAAGGGTTTATCACGTCCCAGGAGAGTCCCTGAAATGCTATAAAAGAGACTGGTCTCAGGGTTATCAGTGAAATACATGAAAAGTGGGGGCACAGAGACAGCCCCCCCCCCCCTCGGCCCCATTGTTCACCCAGATCACAGATGGAGGCGTGCAGAGAATTATCCGGAGGAATAAACACAAAGCTGGGCGGCTAAATGAGCTCCCCCGAGATCTGAACAGCACGAGCATGCAAGACTGACACAATATGAGGACTTCGTTATGTGTAACGTGAGCGATAAAGCTTGAAATGTGAAACACATGATCAGTCAGCAACACTTTATTTACATCTAGACAAGGGGGGGGGGGGAACTCCCAGAAGCCTCACTGTGCACGAAAGAGGGACGTCTTGATTGGCCGAGTCACTTCCTGCTTCGAGCAGATACTGCAAAGCCAGAAACCTCAAGCAGGGGGATAGTTATTAACCCCTTAATGCCGCAGGACGTACATTTACGCCCTGCATTAGGCAGGCTTTGACGGGCCATGCGCGATGATGTCAGTTAACCGGGGAACCCCCTAGCTGCAAAGGGATTTCCTATGGAAATCCCTTAGAGATAAAGGGGTTCAAAGAACCCCCCTATCTCCTGATCAGTGGCAGCTAGGGGGTCATGTATGATATCAAACATGACCATGTTATAAGTAAAATAAAAGTTTAAAAAAAGTAAAAATAAAAAAATAATAAATTAAATAATAAAAAAATAAATACGTGTTTTTTTTTAATGCAGCACTATTGTTCACATTTCAATTATAATGTGAACAATGATGCTTCACTAATGATTTTTTTTTTTTGGGGGGGGGTTAGCTAAAATCACGCAATTTCTCCCCATAAAAAAAGTGGGTTCCCCGTTCTAATTTTTTTAACAAATCTACCCTATAGAATATGACCGCAGAGCCTCGGATAATAAAAAAAAAAAAAAAAAAAAAAAAAACACTTTACACACTGTGGAAGATTGAAATTTTATTGTAAAAAAAAAGTAAAAAAATTAGAATTTTCATTTTTTGTTATAGCATCTTGGCAGGGCATGACATATAATAATGATATATTATTAATCTGCCGAGTCTGCCGGAAAGAACGATATATAATTTGTCTGGGTGGTATAATAATACGTGACTTAAAAATGGTCAAAATGAGCTCAGCAAACTTCTACTTCCGAAACAGCGCCAAAGTTGTAAAACTACTCCCGTCCTTAAGGGGTTAAATAGATAAACTGACTTGGCGTGTACCTTTAAAAGTGCACTGTGCAACGTGTCGTTAATTATCCGAAGACACAAACACTTAAAATAACAGATAAAAACAGAAAAGTTCATATTGGCATGACTCGATTACCATTTTAATAATGAACCTCACTGGTTTTTGTGATTGTGATTCCCCAATCACAATCATGTCCTTCCGATTCCCCAATCACAATCATGTCCTTCCGATTCCCCAATCACAATCATGTCCTTCCGATTCCCCAATCACAATCATGTCCTTCCGATTCCCCAATCACAATCATGTCCTTCCGATTCCCCGATCACAATCATGTGCTTCCGATTCCAATCCCCCCGATCACAATCATGTCCTTCCGATTCCCCAATCACAATCATGTGCTTCCGATTCCCCAATCACAATCATGTGCCTCCGATTCCCCAACAGATCACAATCATGTGCTCCGATTCCAACAGATCACAATCATGTGCTCCGATTCCAACAGATCACAATCATGTGCTCCGATTCCAACAGATCACAATCATGTGCTCCGATTCCAACAGATCACAATCATGTGCTCCGATTCCAACAGATCACAATCATGTGCTCCGATTCCAATCCCCCGATCACAATCATGTGCTCCGATTCCAATCCCCCGATCACAATCATGTGCTCCGATTCCAATCATGTGCTCCGATTCCAATCCCCCGATCACAATCATGTGCTCCGATTCCAATCCCCCGATCACAATCATGTGCTCCGATTCCAATCCCCCGATCACAATCATGTGCTCCGATTCCAACAGATCACAATCATGTGCTCCGATTCCAACAGATCACAATCATGTGCTCCGATTCCAACAGATCACAATCATGTGCTCCGATTCCAACAGATCACAATCATGTGCTCCGATTCCAATCCCCCGATCACAATCATGTGCTCCGATTCCAATCCCCCGATCACAATCATGTGCTCCGATTCCAATCCCCCGATCACAATCATGTGCTCCGATTCCAATCCCCCGATCACAATCATGTGCTCCGATTCCAATCCCCCGATCACAATCATGTGCTCCGATTCCAATCCCCCGATCACAATCATGTGCTCCGATTCCAACAGATCAATCATGTGCTCCGATTCCAACAGATCACAATCATGTGCTCCGATTCCAACAGATCACAATCATGTGCTCCGATTCCAACAGATCACAATCATGTGCTCCGATTCCAACAGATCACAATCATGTGCTCCGATTCCAACAGATCACAATCATGTGCTCCGATTCCAACAGATCACAATCATGTGCTCCGATTCCAACAGATCACAATCATGTGCTCCGATTCCAATCCCCCGATCACAATCATGTGCTCCGATTCCAATCCCCCGATCACAATCATGTGCTCCGATTCCCGAACAGATCACAATCATGTGCTTCCGATTCCAATCCCCCCGATCACAATCATGTGCTTCCGATTCCAATCCCCCCGATCACAATCATGTGCTTCCGATTCCCCAACAGATCACAATCATGTGCCTCCGATTCCCCCAACAGATCACAATCATGTGCTCCGATTCCAACAGATCACAATCATGTGCTCCGATTCCAACAGATCACAATCATGTGCTCCGATTCCAACAGATCACAATCATGTGCTCCGATTCCAACAGATCACAATCATGTGCTCCGATTCCAACAGATCACAATCATGTGCTCCGATTCCAACAGATCACAATCATGTGCTCCGATTCCAACAGATCACAATCATGTGCTCCGATTCCAACAGATCACAATCATGTGCTCCGATTCCAACAGATCACAATCATGTGCTCCGATTCCAACAGATCACAATCATGTGCTCCGATTCCAACAGATCACAATCATGTGCTCCGATTCCAACAGATCACAATCATGTGCTCCGATTCCAACAGATCACAATCATGTGCTCCGATTCCAACAGATCACAATCATGTGCTCCGATTCCAATCCCCCGATCACAATCATGTGCTCCGATTCCAATCCCCGATCACAATCATGTGCTCCGATTCCAATCCCCCGATCACAATCATGTGCTCCGATTCCAATCCCCCGATCACAATCATGTGCTCCGATTCCAATCCCCCGATCACAATCATGTGCTCCGATTCCAATCCCCCGATCACAATCATGTGCTCCGATTCCAACAGATCACAATCATGTGCTCCGATTCCAACAGATCACAATCATGTGCTCCGATTCCAACAGATCACAATCATGTGCTCCGATTCCAACAGATCACAATCATGTGCTCCGATTCCAACAGATCACAATCATGTGCTCCGATTCCAACAGATCACAATCATGTGCTCCGATTCCAACAGATCACAATCATGTGCTCCGATTCCAATCCCCGATCACAATCATGTGCTCCGATTCCAATCCCCGATCACAATCATGTGCTCCGATTCCAATCCCCCGATCACAATCATGTGCTCCGATTCCAATCCCCCGATCACAATCATGTGCTCCGATTCCAACAGATCACAATCATGTGCTCCGATTCCAACAGATCACAATCATGTGCTCCGATTCCAACAGATCACAATCATGTGCTCCGATTCCAACAGATCACAATCATGTGCTCCGATTCCAACAGATCACAATCATGTGCTCCGATTCCAACAGATCACAATCATGTGCTCCGATTCCAACAGATCACAATCATGTGCTCCGATTCCAACAGATCACAATCATGTGCTCCGATTCCAACAGATCACAATCATGTGCTCCTGATTCCAACAGATCACAATCATGTGCTCCTGATTCCAACAGATCACAATCATGTGCTCCTGATTCCCCAATCCCCCCCAATCATGTGCTCCTGATTCCCCAATCCCCCCCAATCATGTGCTCCTGATTCCCCAATCATGTGCTCCTGATTTCCAAATCCCCCCAATCATGTGCTCCTGATTCCCCAATCCCCCCCAATCATGTGCTCCTGATTCCCCAATCCCCCCAATCATGTGCTCCTGATTCCCCAATCCCCCCCAATCATGTGCTCCTGATTCCCCAATCCCCCCCAATCATGTGCTCCTGATTCCCCAATCCCCCCAATCATGTGCTCCTGATTCCCCAATCCCCCCCAATCATGTGCTCCTGATTCCCCAATCCCCCCCCCCAATCATGTGCTCCTGATTCCCCAATCCCCCCCCCAATCATGTGCTCCTGATTCCCCAATCCCCCCAATCATGTGCTCCTGATTCCCCAATCCCCCCCAATCATGTGCTCCTGATTCCCCAATCCCCCCCCCAATCATGTGCTCCTGATTCCCCAATCCCCCCCCCAATCATGTGCTCCTGATTCCCCAATCCCCCCAATCATGTGCTCCTGATTCCCCAATCCCCCCCAATCATGTGCTCCTGATTCCCCAATCATGTGCTCCTGATTCCCCAATCATGTGCTCCTGATTCCCCAATCATGTGCTCCTGATTCCCCAATCATGTGCTCCTGATTCCCCAATCATGTGCTCCTGATTCCCCAATCATGTGCTCCTGATTCCCCAATCATGTGCTCCTGATTCCCCAATCATGTGCTCCTGATTCCCCAATCATGTGCTCCTGATTCCCCAATCATGTGCTCCTGATTCCCCAATCATGTGCTCCTGATTCCCCAATCATGTGCTCCTGATTCCCCAATCATGTGCTCCTGATTCCCCAATCATGTGCTCCTGATTCCCCAATCATGTGCTCCTGATTCCCCAATCATGTGCTCCTGATTCCCCAATCATGTGCTCCTGATTCCCCAATCATGTGCTCCTGATTCCCCAATCATGTGCTCCTGATTCCCCAATCATGTGCTCCTGATTCCCCAATCATGTGCTCCTGATTCCCCAATCATGTGCTCCTGATTCCCCAATCATGTGCTCCTGATTCCCCAATCATGTGCTCCTGATTCCCCAATCCCCCCCAATCATGTGCTCCTGATTCCCCAATCATGTGCTCCGATTCCCCAATCCCCCCCAATCATGTGCTCCTGATTCCCCAATCCCCCCCAATCACATGCTCCTGATTTCCAAATCTCCCCCAATCATGTGCTCCTGATTCCCCAATCCCTTCACAATCATGTGCTCCTGATTCCCCAATCCCCCATCACAATCATGTGCTCCCGATTCTCCAATCCCCCCATCACAATCATGTGCTCCTGATTCTCCAATAGATCACAATCATGCGCTTTGATTCCCCATTCAAATCCCCAGATCCCAAATCATGTGCTCCCGTTTCCCCAATCAATCCACCAGTTCCCCTATCATGTGCTCCCACAAGTCCCACTAGATCCTACTAATGTGCTCCCTTGATTCCCCTAACTCCACAAGATCCCTATCATATACACCCCATATTCCCACCAGATCCAAGTAATTTGCTCCCAATCCTGACCAGATCCCAATCACGTGCCCCAATTTCCCATTCAATCCCACCAGATCCCAATCATGTACTCTCTGATCCCAGTTTACAAGCCTCATCAAAACCAAATCATGCGCTCCCCAATTCTAGTTTAAATCCCTCCCTGGATTCCAAACATGCGCTCCCCAATCACAGCTTTATATACAAACTGCAGAATGTCTCACACATCTTGTGTATCAGGTTCCAGGATCACAATTGGGATCTGATGAGCAATATAAACTGGGATTAAGGAGCACATGACCAGGTGTATGCAATAATTCATAGAACATACAGTAATATGAGGCAATATGGAGGAGCCTTTATGCACAGCAGGAAAACCCAATAATATATAATATAAATTACTTTTTATTTTAGACTAGAATGACCCGTGCTCTTCCCTTTGCTTGGCATACAACCATAGTATGGGTAACCATGGAGGGGAATAAATGAAACTGCATAATATCCAATATTGAACCGTTTACAAACAAAACAAATGTGTATACAGCACTGTATATTGCAAGGTTAGGCTATGAAAATGAGCACACAAAACCGCACTTGTACATGAAAATAAAATGTATGCAACTAGGGAGTAAAATAGTCGGAGACCTCTCTCCGGTCATCCTGTTTAACTTTAAAGAAGCTACAAAAAGCAGCCCCCCTCCCCCCACTCACTGTAACAAAAAAACTCAACCAGCATTCCAGCAGCCAGGGATTTGTCAGAATACAGTGAGAGCTGTGGGGTCAGTCGTTGCTGTACAGGGATAAGATTCAGGGGGTTATAAGGAGTGTAAATCCCTGTACAGTACAGATACAAGGTGTCGCTGTAATTGCCATACACAGGCATTATGCAGCACATACAGATACAAGGTGTTGCTGTAATTGCCATACACAGGCATTATGCAGCACATACAGATACAAGGTGTTGCGGTAATTGTCATACACAGGCATTATGCAGCACATACAGATACAAGGAGTTGCTGTAATTTCCATACACAGGCATTATGTAGCACATACAGATACAAGGTGTTGCTGTAATTTCCACACAGGCATTATGCAGCACATACAGATACAAGGTGTTACTGTAATTGCCATACACAGGCATTATGCAGCACATACAGACACAAGGTGTTGCTGTAATTGCCATACACAGGCATTATGCAGCACATACAGATACAAGGTGTTGCTGTAATTGCCATACACAGGCATTATGCAGCACATACAGATATTGCATTGCTAATCTCATTCTGATCACTACAAACCCCCATAAGCAGGAGATCACCATTTTATTATCCGTCACAAAGGCCATTTTGAGAGATAAGGGACGCCATCTAGGAGTTTAGAACCTTTCATTCCAGGAATACATGAATACCTGGAAATGTGATGAACTTTAAGTTATTTTAATCTTTTATTCATCACCCAATAACAATCGGAGAAATATTACCATTTTAATCCATTACATAATTGGCAATTATGTAGGTGATTTCTGTCGACAAAAAAGCACTCTGTAGCGAAAGGTTAAAGAACGACAGATATCGGGGCCATCGGTGGAGGAGGAGACACGTCTGGGCCTGATGCTCATTTCCACGCAAGAAACAAAGAAAGGAGCGATGTGAAGGCAAAACGCCGTGCGAGGTGCAGCTCCTTAATGGAGGCGCTTCGATTGAGAAGTCACATGATCCGAGCCGCAGCGAGAAAAAGTGTTAATATGCGTTCATTCATATTCTGAGCACGGCGTCCTCGCTCATTCTCACAACCCTAGGCCTCTATTCTTCAAAAAGAGGAAGACTTGCGCTCATCTTCAACCAGCGAAGGCAGCCATGGGAAGCAGAGACATACACTGGTGAGCAGGATGGGAAGAGACCAGAAAGGATACACGGGGAGGGGGGGGGGGGGGAGATTAAAGAATTAGAAATTATCTGCTTAAAAAGGTAAATTATATAAATTACATATAAATATATATAAAATTCACGCAACGCTCCCAAGTGCGATATAGCAACATGGATCAAAGGACACGCGCTACAGCGGTCGTGCTGAAAGCCTCCCAGCAGAAAACACTACGACGCGAGTTCGACGGGGCAGCAGGTTTAAAACATGCATTTTCCCCAATTTACATCCATGATAGATCTCATACTGTGCATGCCGTTACCAGGGTTTCAAGTTGCACCAGCCATATAAAAAAACAATAAATAACCTTTCCTCTTCCACCCTGGAAATGTCAGATGCCGCAGTTGAAGTGCAGTTGGCAGTAAGTCAGTAACATTCCACAACACATTCCAGCCCGCGCCGGGCATTACGTCAGCACCATTCCCTGCCAAGCATCCCCGCGCTGGAAGAAAAGCTCCCAGACTCAGATTTTCAGGGATTTCTCACACGTATGCATATACTTTATTAATACATACACACAAGCTGGAACAACAGCTAGAACTCTGGGGTCTTCATAAAATAAACTTTATTGATGTACGTCAACGTGTCGGCTCCGAGCAGGCGCTTCAGCAGGACATATGTCTGGACGAAAAATACAAATACCTCGATTCCAGCACGCATTCGCCGCAGCGTCGTGTCCATAAGCTCATGCATTGTCACAGCATTTATTCGCGTCCAGAGTGGCATTCGTTTGTGGCCAAGATCTGATCTTGTATTGATGGGAGAGTCGCGGCGCGGCATAAAGTCTTCTCCAGCACATTATCCCAAAGATTAACCTCAATGGGGTTAAGGTCTGGACTGTGCGGTGGCCAATCCATGTGTGAAAATGATGTCTCATGCTCCCTCAACCACTCTTGCACAATTTGATGAATCCTGGCATTGCCATCTTGGAATATGCCCGCTGTGCCATCAGGGAGAACAAACCTATTGATGGGAAAAACCTGCTCATTTAGTATATTCAGGGAGTCACATGACCTAATTTTTTGGGCACATAACGTTGCGGAACACGGCCATGACCATGTGAAGCAACTCCAGATCATAAGAGACTTGCACCGCAGGTGGTAACATTTGGCCGCGCAGTGTATAGTTTACACATACACCTGTAACATTTCAGTGAGGGAAGAGACGTATGGAGACTCGTTTTCAGTATTTTATAAACATACAATGTACACACACACACGCAGAATTTTAAACCAAACATTTTATTCTGGAAAGCGGGGAGGTTTGCACAAATCATTCGTGTTCACAATATATACGTACACACACACGCGGACTCATTAAATTCCAACCTGCATCTAACAGCGATGGAATTCGCAGCCAAACATGTCTGTGCGGGAAGAGACCGTCTAACATTTGCATTTAACGTAGGATTTTCATACTGTAATCCAATACGTCTGCAACCAGAACGTGAAACCATTGTAGAGCGGCCAGAATAAGGGGACGATCCAACTGGTGGGAATACGTGAACACACAGACTGCACAATGCAACCAGGACAACAGAAAGCCCACCTGGCGTGAACGCATGGAGATGCAGACTGCACAATGCGACCAGGACAACAGAAAGCCCACCTGGCGTGAACGCATGGAGATGTCCTGGTCGCATGGTTCAATTAGGACAACGGAAAGTCCACCTGGTGTGAACGCATGGAGATGCAGATTGTCCTGTTTGCATGGTGCAAAGTCCACCAGACCTTGTGCAAGATGCAGTCAACAAGAGAAGGTCCAAGAAGAGAGGAAGCATGGAGGGACAGTACAAGAGAAAGTCCACCAGGAGAGTAAGCATGGAGATGCAGTCTGGACCATGTGACCAGAACAAGCGAAGGTTCAACTGCAAGGATATATGAAGATGCAGTCCACACTATATGGCCAGGACATGAGAAGCTCCACCTAGAGTGAATGTGTAATGCTGCAGACTGACCATGTGGCCAAGCAAGAGAAGATCCACCTGGAGCGAATGCAAGGAGCTGCAGTCTGCACCACTTGACCAGGAGATGAGGGGGCCCACCTGGAATGAATGCGTCCAGACAGACAGCACCATGTGGCCCAAGCAAGAGAAGGCCCACCTGGACATGCAGATTGCACCATGCGACCAGGACGAAAGAAGGTCCACCTGGAATGAACGCATGGGATGCAGACTTCCCCATGTAACCAGGACAAGAGAAGGTTCATCTGGAATGTATACACCGAGTTGCAGAGACTGCACGCCATGATCAAAGAAGAGAGGGTCCACTTAGAGGATGCATGGAGATGCAGGTAGCACCAGGCGACGATGCATGCATGGAGATGCAGGTAGCACCAGGCGACGATGCATGCATGGAGATGCAGGTAGCACCAGGCGACGATGCATGCATGGAGATGCAGGTAGCACCAGGCGACGATGCATGCATGGAGATGCAGGTAGCACCAGGCGACGACGCATGCATGGAGATGCAGGTAGCACCAGGCGACGACGCATGCCTGGAGATGCAGGTAGCACCAGGCGACGATGCATGCATGGAGATGCAGGTAGCACCAGGCGACGATGCATGCATGGAGATGCAGGTAGCACCAGGCGACGACGCATGCATGGAGATGCAGGTAGCACCAGGCGACGACGCATGCATGGAGATGCAGGTAGCACCAGGCGACGACGCATGCATGGAGATGCAGGTAGCACCAGGCGACGATGCATGCATGGAGATGCAGGTAGCACCAGGCGACGATGCATGCATGGAGATGCAGGTAGCACCAGGCGACGATGCATGCATGGAGATGCAGGTAGCACCAGGCGACGATGCATGCATGGAGATGCAGGTAGCACCAGGCGACGATGCATGCATGGAGATGCAGGTAGCACCAGGCGACGATGCATGCATGGAGATGCAGGTAGCACCAGGCGACGACGCATGCATGGAGATGCAGGTAGCACCAGGCGACGATGCATGCATGGAGATGCAGGTAGCACCAGGCGACGATGCATGCATGGAGATGCAGGTATCACCAGGCGACGATGCATGGAGATGCAGGTATCACCAGGCGACGATGCATGGAGATGCAGGTATCACCAGGCGCCGATGCATGCAGAGATATGCAGGTAGAACCAGGCGACGATGCATGCAGAGATATGCAGGTAGAACCAGGCGACGATGCATGCAGAGATATGCAGGTAGCACCAGGCGACGACGCATGCATGGAGATGCAGGTAGCACCAGGCGACGATGCATGCATGGAGATGCAGGTAGCACCAGGCGACGATGCATGCATGGAGATGCAGGTATCACCAGGCGACGATGCATGGAGATGCAGGTATCACCAGGCGCCGATGCATGCAGAGATATGCAGGTAGAACCAGGCGACGATGCATGCAGAGATATGCAGGTAGAACCAGGCGACGATGCATGCAGAGATATGCAGGTAGCACCAGGCGACGATGCATGCAGGGAGATGCAGGTAGCACCAGGCGACGATGCATGCAGAGATATGCAGGTAGCACCAGGCGATGATGCATGCAGAGAGATGCAGGTAGCACCAGGCGATGATGCATGCAGAGAGATGCAGGTAGCGCCAGGCGATGATGCATGCAGAGAGATGCAGGTAGCACCAGGCGATGATGCATGCAGAGAGATGCAGGTAGCACCAGGCGATGATGCATGCAGAGAGATGCAGGTAGCACCAGGCGATGATGCATGCAGAGAGATGCACGTAGCACCAGGCGATGATGCATGCAGAGAGATGCAGGTAGCACCAGGCGATCATGCATGCATGGAGGATGCAGGTAGCACCAGGCGATCATGCATGCATGGAGGATGCAGGTAGCACCAGGTGAGGAAAACAAGAGAAGGTAGATGATGCATGGAGATGCAGACTGCACCAAGAGATCAGGACAAGAGTAGGACCACCTTTAGAGCGGTTAACCTCTTCATCTTGGGTCACAATGATAAAGGAGGAAATGAAAAGATCAAGGCACACTGGCTTTTTAAGGATATATTTTATGATTTATGAGATTATTACAATGTTAAGAATTTGTTTCACGCTCGATTCGATAATCCATGCCCCCCCCCCTTTGTGTCACTGCCCCATCGCATCCTATTTAGCCCCTGCTCTGCTATTGTACAGCAAATTCCCACGGTTTACTTGAGGACCACTGCCATCAACCACACCGTCAGGGTGGATGAAAACCACTTTAGAGGTTGCGCGGAGCTGAAGATCATAAAAACCCTGCAGGGCCGTGGGATGTGGGGGGGTCTAGTGCAAATACTAAGGGAAAAGCTCCCTGTGCAACACCAGGAACCTTCCACATACGCCGAATCTGACGTCCAACTTGGACACACGCCACATTGAATTTTCCAGTTGGTCGGAGCAGATCTTGAACCGGTGTCAAAAGCCTTTTTCTGATGACCCCCCCAAGAGAGCCACCAGGCGGGGCAGAATTACTGAGCGTCCAGACCTGTTACAGTAACATCGGAGGCCATTCATCTGGTTAACTATTCCCAGACAGAAGTTGCAGACGCGTCCAATACGGCGAGGGCTGCTTAAGCCGATTAACATGTCCGTGCATAAAACATTTCATCCGTGCTTAATGGGCTTCTTACAATTCACACTCCACAAAACACCTACTTGGCAGGGCCTGGACAAAGCCGCCGCTGTGTCTCCTCCTGGGGGAGGGAAGGACAAGGAGACATTGTCCATTAATGTGAGAAGAACAATCCCTCTCGACTCGATGGGAGCGAAAAGCCCCGATCATGGTCAGGTCCTAACGAGGAGAAACAGCTCTCAGTGGAGGATCCTGCCGGCGCGTCGGCTTTACCGAGAGCAGGTTGACATCTGTCCTTATTGAACAGAAAACACAGATGTCATACAAATGTCTACACTCCACGCGTGTCCAGGTCAAGTGTTAATAACCTCGACTCCTCTCACTGGCCCTTTTCACATTTCATGGGTTTTCTTCCATCAGTCTGTAGGCGTGCCGGTAATTAACTTCATAATGTCCAAAATACACTCGACCCCTTCACTGCCGAGCCATTTCATGTCTTAAAAAAAAAAATTATGATTTTTTTTCTTTACTTTAAACATGGTCACGTTTGGGATCATTAGAAAGGCCATGCTCTGGCCTTTCTAATGATACTAAATATGACCCTGCTAGCTGCCAACAGTCAGGAGATATAGGGGTTCAAAGGAACCCCCATCTCCACCCCTATCTTTCCTTAGGAGTCAATGAGGACGTTCCCCACAGGTCCTCAGCAGTGAAAGGGTTAAACATTAGGGCGGTTATGGCAAAACCTGGGTACCAGAGATGCTTCAGAACTACAGCTCCCATAATGCTCAGTCAGCCTTTATATGGTCAGAGAGTCACGAGACGTGTAGTTCTAAAAGATCTGTACTGTCAAGAATAGCAAACACCAGCAAAAAGGAGCGTCTTCTACCCTGTGCCATAATCTACTGCCAACTGAATATCCCTGCTTTTCAAGGGCTTTACGTTTTTATCTGGAAAAATAAAATAGACGTTAATCTTTAAGGTTTTAAAAAAAACTGGACTTTTTTGTCGCACACTGTAATGCGATATCAATACAAATCCCCCTGAACAGAACAGCAAAAACTCCCACCCCCTGCTGTGAACAGGGGAAGATAAGGAGCAGGAAGCCGAGACTGCATTATGCTGACAAACAAATAGACTCAGTTGCTAAAATGCTTCTTTTACCAGATTGGATTTATTAAGGTTTGCGTTAAAACCAACAAAGTTACACTGAGACTGGCTGAGCATCAAGGGTCATGTAGTTCAAGATCGAAAGTTAATCAAAAAAGGTAGTCACTCTCCTCTGAAAACATGAACCCGGTGCATTGCTGTGCAGATCAGGAGATAGTAGGGATGCGGGATAGACGGGCAATCGCTGCAAAAAATCAGCAAAAGGCACTTCAATGATTTCCGCAAGGGTAAATTCTAGCAGTGTGCGACTGTATAAAGGATTTCCATCTGCTGCAAACTGTATCTTGATATTATTTAAATCTGTGAAAAGGTTTTCCAAATCATAACATTTATGTTCTGTCTTTACTCTGTAACAGAATATCAATCCTCTCCCCCCACGCACAGAACAGAAGAAACTCCCAACCCCTGCTGTGAACAAGGAAGATAAAAGCTGCAGAAATGCTGGCAGAATGCTTGGAAACGCTGGCAGAATGCTTGGAAATGCTGGCAGAATGCTTGGTTGTGTAGGGAGAGCTATTAGCAGTAGGAAAAGGGAAGTGCTCATGCCACTGTACAGAGCACTGGTGAGACCTCACTTGGAGTACTGTGTGCAGTACTGGAGACCGTATCTCCAGAAGGATATAGACATCTTAGAGAGAGTTCAGAGAAGGGCTACTAAAATGGTGTACGGCTTGAAGGAGAAAAGTTACCAAGAAAGGCTTAATGATCTTAACATGTACAGCTTGGAAAAAAGACGAGACAGAGGAGATATGATAGAAACATTTAAATACGTAAGGGAATCCACAAGGTAGAGGAAGGGTGTATATTTAAAAGGAAACAAAGTAGCAAAACAAGAGGACATAGTCTTAGATTAGAGGGGCAAAGGTTTAAAAGTAACATCAGGAAGCATTATTTTACTGAGCGGGTGGTGGATACATGGAACAGTCTTCCAGTAGAAGTGGTAGAGGCCAAAACAGTAATTGAATTTAAGCAGGCATGGGATAGGCATAAGGCTATCCTAAACAAAAGATAAATCCAGGTAAAGTATCCATGTAATTGGGCGACTAGATGGGCCGAAAGAAAATGTCGGCAGATAAGAACCTTTGTTTCTATGTACAGGGTGCTGAATAAAGATTATTTCTTGTAGGTAGAATTTTCTACGAAACTGTATCAGGATTCCCTTAATCTGAAGATTGAAACCAGAAAAGCAGTGACATATTCAATAGGCTGTGCCACCAAACCCACATGATGGAACAGAGATCACATGCCGCGCTTAGCCCTAGGTATAGAGCCAGATCATTGGGACGCTAGGCCAGCTACCATATTGCACACAAATACATTGCATTAACAGGGTCTGTCCACAAGAACTAAAAGTATAATTATGATACATAATTATATTATCAGGTATCTTATACCATTCATCTGCATGGAATACAGGCAGGTGCAGCTCACATACTGCAAGGAGAGCATCGCTGCGCACACTATTTTGCTGTTAATTAGAATAGTCTGTGGATTTACCAATTAAAACAAAAAACACAGTTCAGTCACATCCCCACCTAAGCATAGTCACAGTAATGTGCGGTTTGGATGAGCGTAACAGAGCTGCACAGTAATAAAACTCATAGTAATATACGGTGTGGATGAGCATATCAGAGCTCCACAGCAATAAAACGCAGTGAAGTGTAGTGTGTACGAGCATATCAGAGCTGCACAGCAATAAACCTCACAGCAAATTGACAGTGTATGAGGGTATCACAGAGCTCCACAGCAACAAAACTCACAGTAATGTGCGCGGTGTATGACTTCTATTGCTGTGCAGCTCTGTGATACGATCATAAACCGTGCACATTACTGGGAGTTTTAATGCTATGAAGCTCTGCGATACACACGGCACATTACTGTATCGCAGAGCTTCACAGCAATAAAACATAGAAACATAGAAAAATGTCGGCAGATAAGAACCTTTCGGCCCATCTAGTCTGCCCAATTACATGGATACTTTACCTGGATTTATCTTTTGTTTAGGATAGCCTTATGCCTATCCCATGCTTGCTTAAATTCAATTACTGTTTTGGCCTCTACCACTTCTACTGGAAGACTGTTCCATGTATCCACCACCCTCTCAGTAAAATAATGCTTCCTGATGTTACTTTTAAACCTTTGCCCCTCTAATCTAAGACTATGTCCTCTTGTTTTGCTACTTTGTTTCCTTTTAAATATACTCTCTTCCTCTACCTTGTGGATTCCTTTACGTATTTAAATGTTTCTATCATATCTCCTCTGTCTCGTCTTTTTTTCCAAGCTGTACATGTTAAGATCATTAAGCCTTTCCTGGTAACTTTTCTCCTTCAAGCCGTACACCATTTTAGTAGCCCTTCTCTGAACTCTCTCCAAGAGGTCTATATCCTTCTGGAGATACGGTCTCCAGTACTGCACACAGTACTACAAGTGAGGTCTCACCAGTGCTCTGTACAGTGGCATGAGCACTTCCCTTTTCCTACTGCTAATACAGGCTCTCCCTACACAACCAAGCATTCTGCCAGCATTTCCTGCTGCTCTATTACATTGACTTCTTACCCTTAGATCCTCTGCAATAATAACCCCTAAATCCCTTTCCTCAGATGTTGAGGTTAGGACTGTATCAAATATTCTATATTCAGCCCTTGAGTTTTTACGTCCAGGTGCATTATCTTGCACTTATCCACATTAAAACTCAATTGCCACAACTCCGACCATTTTTTTAGTTTACCTAAATCATTTGTCATTTGGCTGATCCCTCCAGGAACGTCAACCCTGTTGCAAATCTTTGTGTCATCAGCAAAAAGACATACTTTTCCATTAATACCTTCTGCAATATCACTAATAAAAATATTAAAGAGAATGGGTCCAAGTACTGACCTGAGGTACCCCACTGGTAACAAGACCTTGCGCCGAATAACTCCATTTACCACAACCCTCTGTTGCCTGTCACTCAGCCACTGCCTAATCCATTCAACAATATTGGAATCCAAGCTCAAAGATTGCAATTTATTGATAAGCCTTCTATGCGGAACAGTATCAAAAGCCTTACTGAAGGTCCTGCGCGGCCATTTTCCGCTGTTGATTTTTATTTTTGTCACCCCTTTTTTTTTGATGGCCTCTCCGGGAGCCCTTGGAGGGCGCAGCTGCGGCCTAGAGTCTGGCATCGTCCCCAAGTACCCGGGCCAGGTGCCACTTACTCCCCATGGCATCCACGTGGTCTTTTCGGCCCACGGGACTTTGCCAGGGCTGGCACGGTTCTGGCCTCCGCCATCTTCTCTCCTTCCCCAGTTTCTCCCCCCCCCTTATTTTTTCCTTTTAACCCCACACTCTGAGTTGTTGGTTCGAGGACTCTTTGAATATTAATTTCTGATGTTTAGTTTCTGTTACCTGACTCTAATATTTCTCTATGCGACTTATACGAAGTTTTATTGCTCATATAGACCATTCCATGTTTCGTTTGCTGTTTACCTTCGATGAGACCAACCTCTTAGGGGAGGTTTGTTAAAATGTGATTTTTCTCTGATGACTTCTTTATTCTATATCAATGTGTTTCTCTGATGACATTTCATGGCCCTGCGAGGCCATTCCACGCTTTGTTTGATGTTAAGCTGACTCTTTTTCAAAATAAAAAACTTTGAAATATAAAAGCCTTACTGAAATCTAAATAAGCAATGTCTACTGCACCACCTGTGTCTATTATTTTTGTTACCCAATCAAAAAAATCAATAAGGTTAGTTTGGCATGATCTCCCTGAGGTAAACCCATGTTGTTTCTGATCCTGTAATCTATGTGTTTTTAGATGTTCAACAATCCTTTCCTTTAACATGGTTTCCATTAATTTCCCCACTACTGACGTAAGACTAACTGGCCTATAGCTCCCCGATTCCTCCCCAATACCCTTCTTGTAAATGGGCACAACATTTGCTAATTTCCAGTCTTCTGGGACGACTCCCGTTAACAAGGATTGTAAACTCCCATTAATGTGCACTGCGTATGACAGAGCTGCACAGAAATAAAACTCACAGTAATGTGTGGTGTGTGTATAAATGTATAACGGAGCTCCACAGCAATACACAGCGTACATTACTGTGGAGCTCTGTAATACGCATCACACATCCCTCTGCTTCCTGCTCTGCATACAGACATTTTGAAACGTATTGCTGTGGAGCGCTCTAGTCAGTCTGTACTAGTACGATGCATTTTTTTTAAAGTTTGCAGGTGGCTGCCATGACCGAAGACACATCCAGGGGCCATCAGGTAATTTGAGTTTGAGAGCTCTCGTCTAAAAAGGGACAGGCACATAAAACGTCCCGTCCTGCTCGAGGCTTAGGGAACACCACAGCTCCTGTCAGCGTCCGTACGTGTTACCGAGAAGCAGAGCGACGCTCGAAAATAACATTTCATGAACAATTTGATGACAAACCGAGTGGAACAATTCGGAAGTGCTTCCCTGCTCACCCATGCGGTGCGGCCTTGGCAGGGCGGCTTGAGAGTGCCAGGGGCGAGATACCAACTCAGGCAGAAAGACACGCATCTAAACGGCATCCTTCCGTACCGAGGCAGGGCTTGGAATTGATTTATGTGGCCAAACAGAGCCATCGTTACGGATTCATCAAGAGAGGCATCAAAGCCCTGACCTCCCAAACCGGTTACAGAATTAAAGCAGGCGTTCACCATTATTATTAAACATCTAAACAAATCTAGAATAAACAGCAATACACAGGTAAACAGACACATTTCATATCACAGGATAAACACATGGAGCAATTCTGATTAAAGCGACATATTTATCCCCAAATTCCTAACGAAAACCATCAAGTTTGTCGGCTTCACCAAAAGAGAGAAAAAAAAAAAAAAAACATGAAACAGAGACGACGAACAAGCAGGGAGGTTTCTGTACCTGCGTATCGCAAGGGAGCGTCCTTATCCAACGCAATGAGAGGAGGGTCCAACAGAACCGTGTTGTCGTTTTCCGTTACGATGCCGTGGTAAGTGGTTTCAATCCATGGCTTGTGTTTGTTGACTGAGGGAGAAAGGGAAAAAAAATACATTAAAACCCAATATTATTACACCAAATAATTTTGTGATCGACGAATCCAGGGGGTGAGGCAGCAGCCAGTCCCTAAACCATGGATCAGCAACCTTGGCCCTCCAGATGTTTTGGAACTACACCTCCCATGATGCTCAGCCACTCATTAGATTATCTGAGCCTCATGGGAAATTTAGTTCCAAAACATCTGGGAGGGCCAAGTTTGCTGACCCCTGCCCTAAACTCACAGATCACCATACACATAAAAAAAAAAAAATTCCCAACCCAGTAGACTTTAATCCATTCCATTATAGGTTTTGTTTCGGCGTTAGAGACATTTTTTCTTTCTCTTTTCAATATTTTTATCATTTTTTTTAAAACAAATCGAAGAAGCAATTTTTTTTCCCCTATTTTGTTTTAGAACAATAAACAGGGACAACTGTAGGAGGGGACGGAACGGCGAAAGTGGAAAATTTAAACAATTTTTAAATTTTTTAAAAAAAAAAAAATTGGGAGTAATCAAAACACTTCAATTTTCATGGAATGCTGCAGAGCTGTGTACACATTCCTTACGCCTCCCCTCCTCCTATGAAAAAATTTATATATATAAAAAAGCATAACCTTCATTATTTAGTTTGTGAATCAGTTTTGCTCATTATTTAGCGGCATTTCATGGAAAAGGGAGGCTGACCGCTCGCCAGACTCTGGATTACAAGGGGAAAGCATCATATAGGATGAGACGCGGGCAGACAGAATTGGATGGAGGGAGCGGCTTTTGATGTCACACGTCATCACCACCTATTTGTATTGCGGCTGTGTTACGAGCACAACCGATACCTGCAATATGTTATTCAAGGCGAAAACCGGTTAAAGCAGGGCTGTCAATCTCACGCCCCCCTCTCCCAATGTTGATGCCTACAATTCCCAGAATTCTTTCAATGCAGCAGATGGCCAGGGAATCATGGGAGATGTAGTTCAGAAACATCTGGGGCGCCGGCGTTTGACAGGCTGGTGTTAAAAGATTAATAGTGTATAGCTTTTTTTTGTGGGATCACTGCAACGTGTATTAATTGTTGGGCGTTTGCATCATATTCTTAAGAGATCAGCTTTAAATCTTATTTACTGCCCCTTTTAAGGACAGGAGGGGGGGGGTGTGGTGCGACATGTGCTGACCCTCTAACTCGCCACCAAGAGCAGGGTAAGTCTTCAATTAAACCAAATCTGATTAGCCCCGTTTACACTCGCTCGATAATTTGACATGGAGACCTTTCGGTCTCAAAATGAGAAAAAAGTGAAGTACGAAAAAATAATAAATACATTACACGATAAAGTGGTTTGTATACGGCGCACTGTTATGGGGCTCAATGCTTGCGACATAATTGTTTTTGAGATCTATTCATACTAGGGTAGCCAGGTCAGCCATGTTTTCTTGGACGCGTATAATTTATTCATGCTGATGGGCAGTGCATGAAAAATGCCACCCCACAGCATGTATGATCTATACACTGCAGGCAAGGAATCCCAGATGACCTGCCTCGAGTTCCTTCCTGCAGTCTATGAATTATACATGTTGCAGGGCTGTATTCTCCCTCTGCATGAAATAGTAACGTGCGTTCAGGAACACCTGGCTGATCTGGCAACCCATCCATTCATACCTATAAGGGACAGGGAACACCAAATGATGGCATGTAAGGGTTAAATGGTTTTATCTCATGTTGAGCACCTCTATATACACACTCACTTTTGTAACATCTAACACTAGAGAGCCTGTGGAGTCATGGGTGCGATCCCAGCCAGAGCACCTCTCCAGTAAGTGTCCTTGGGCAAGACACCTAACGGTACATACTCGCCTCCCAGGACATACTGAAAACGAGAGAAATCTCAATGTATCCTTCCTGGTAACATACTTTCTCAAAAAAAAAAAAAAAAAAAAAGGCACTATACAGTTACTTATATAGCGCCAACAGATTGTGTAGCACTTTACAATGGGGTAAGCACAAACGTGGGAGCCAATAGATAAAAGATACATAGGTACAGGCGACCCTGCCCGTAGGATAACGGACCCGATATAGTAGCACTTGAAGCAGGTGCGCCGTATGGAAAACCCTTTTTAGACTGTAGTTTCCCATGGGTTTTGATGTTATACACCATTTGGCTCAGTAAGGCGGCACTTTCTGTTCTAAAGAAAAGGTTTTCATTTCCTCAACAAGCATAAAAGGTGCAGACTTAACGAGCCAAATGGGAAAAAAAAAAATACAACAACCCTTTTGTTTACAGGTAAAGGTTGCACCCCTTTACAGATCTATAAACCCCCCTACTCGCTGGCACATAACTAATACACAAACAGAATGACATTATTCATCCTCCTCCTATTTCACATATGACCATGATGCCAAAAAACAAACAATTATTATAGTAATTTGCGCTACTTCCCTCTGTTCTGGGAACCCTTTTTAAATAATACCTTTAATTTGAGAGAGAGAAAGAAGAGAAAAGAGAGAGAAAGAAGAAGAGAGAAGAGAGAGAAAGAGAGAGAAAGAGAGAGAAAGAGAGAGAAGAGAGAGAAAAGAGAGAGAAAGAGAAGAGAAGAGAGAGAAAGAGAGAGAAAAGAGAGAGAAAGAGAGAGAAAGAGAGAGAGAGAGAGAAAGAGAGAGAAAGAGAGAGAAAGAGAGAGAAGAGAGAGAAGAAGAGAAAGAGAAGAGAAAGAAGAGAGAAAGGAGAGAAGAGAGAGAAAGAGAGGAGAAAGAGAGAGAAAGAGAGAGAAAGAGAGAGAAGAGAGAGAAGAGAAAGAGAGGAGAAAGAGAGAGAAGAGAAGAGAGAGAAAGAGAGAGAAAGAGAGAGAAAGAGAGAGAAAGAGAGGAGAAAGAGAGAGAAAGAGAGAGAAAGAGAGAGAAGAGAGAAAGAGAGAAGAAAGAAAGAGAGAAAGAAGAGAGAAAGAGAGAGAGAGAGAAAGAGAGAGAAAGAGAGAGAGAGAAAGAGAGAGAAAGAGAGAGAAGAGAGAGAAAGAAGAGAGAAAGAGAGAGAAAGAGAGAGAAGAGAGGAAAGAGAGAGAAAGAGAGAGAGAAAAGAGAGAGAAAGAGAGAAGAGAAAGAGAGAGAAAGAGAGAGAAAGAGAGAGAAAGAGAGAAAGAGAGAGAAAGAGAGAAAGAGAGAGAAAGAGAGAGAAAGAGAGAGAAAGAGAGAGAAAGAGAGAGAAAGAGAGAGAAAGAGAAAGAGAGAGAAAGAGAAGAGAAGAGAAAGAGAAAGAGATTTATTTTGTTTGTTTATTATTGCAGAAGCCACTTGCACATCACAGCATTTTAATGAACATCCCAGAGCTCCTGTGCCACACACAAATAATTAAAAATATATCTTTTCTTTTAAATTTATGGTCTACACTTGAAGGGGTCGGCAATCTTGGCTCTATATTATATATATTTTCAAAGTATTGGCATGCATTAAAAGGGGAGTTCACTCACGGGATGAAAACAGAATTTTGCCTCTGTAAAATCAATGGTCAGGCGCACCTTGAATATGCGTGCAATTTTGGGCACTGTCTTAAAAAAAGATATTATATCGTTAGAAAAGTGCGAGACGGGCAACTAAATTAATAAGGGGGATGGAAGGGTTAAGTTATGAGGAAAGACTACAAGCTTAAACCTGTTTAGTTTAGAGAAACGGCGCCTTAGAGGGGATCTGATAACCTTATATAATAATACGGGGCCATTATCAACCATTGTCTGATAACCTATTCATTAACAGGTCTATACACAGGAACACGGGTCATCCATTTAGACTGGAAGAAAGAAATTTAGCTTAAAGCATAGGAAGGGTTATTTTACGGTGAGAACAATAAAGCTGTGGAATTCTCTGCCTGTTGAGGTGGTTGGGTCAGAGTCTGTACAGACTTTTAAAAACGACTGATGACTTCCTGCAGACACAGAATATTAGGGTTATAATATCTAATATGTGGGTAAGCTTCTTGATCCAGGAGAAATCTGACGCCATTCTGGGGTCAAGGAGGAATTTTTTTCCCAGTATGTTGCATATTGGCGAGCGCTCAGACTGGGTTTTTTGCCTTCTTTTGGATCAACAGCAGTAGGTTATGTGGAGAGGCTGAACCCGATGGACGCATGTCTTTTTTCAGCCTATATAACTATGTAACTATGTAACTATGTAAATTCTATCTCCCATGATGTTCAGCTATGGCTAGGGTCAGACGAACGCATTTTTACACGTTGTCCGTGAAAAAGTGCGTTCGAACGAATGGACGTATTTTTTCCCAGAATACGCGATAGCGGTCATACGATGCGCATTTGCGTCCGTGATTTTGTACGGATCGTCAATAAAACTCTTTTTGCGTCTGGACGTTATGTTGGCCGGACATTAGCAGCGTCTGACGTCTCCTAATCACGCACACACGCCGCTAGCGGACGCAGCGCACTCTGTATCACGTTCTCGAAAAGAATGCGTTTGTTTGCTGCTTGCGTTGCGCGGCCGCACTTCGTATATTGCCCGTCATTGGCCATCATCTGCTGCTACTACGGCCGTGATAAAGTGCGGCTGCACGTGCGTTCGTCTGACCCTAGCCTATAACGTTGGCAGGGCATTGAGGAAGTCGATGTTTTGGAACTACGTTTCCCATGAGGCCCTGCCAACCTTATGAATAGCTACTGGTCATGGGAGATGTAGTTCCAAAACATCTGGGGCTCTTATTCCGACCCTTGGTGTAAACACCAGAGTCATTATAGTCTATGGATTTGGTAAGTGTTTAAATTTACAACAAGGTTGGAATAGGGGTTCTGGAGGGCGAGGGTGCCAACCCCAGGTCTAAGATTTACATATTCCTGAAACAGCTGGCACACGCACATCGCAAAAATGCAGTCCCAGAGGTTTCAGAGTTACATCAACCCCCATCAATCTCAGCCAAGATTAAAGCTGGCCGAGCATCATGGGACACGTAGTTCTGAAATATTGGAGCCATGCCCAGCCTACGCTGCCTGGGGGATCTCAATAAGGAGGCGGGCATACTCTTTACACGTGCAATCCCCAGCTGGATGGTTGTAAGGGTTAAGTTTCTCACGATCAAAACGTACCAATGAAATCTTGGAAAGCACCGGATTTAAAACGTGTGACACTAAATCCAGGTATTATTCCCCGTGTAACAAAACAACGGTAAATTACAGGCCGTGTAATTGTCAATTTCTTCGTTTTCAGTGGGGGGGGGTGCAGGAAACCCCCAAAATATAGACACAATGCACGGGCTACATCAAAATATAAATTAAAAAAAAAAAAAGGCGTAGCCAGAGGCCAAGGAAAGTACTTGCTATTAGAAGAACGCACCTCTGTGCTGTCATCTCTGAAAAGCCACCCCTAAAGCTATCAACTTCCTAACCGAGAAGCTGTTTGACGGACGCCAGGAACCAGCTTCGAAACCGGTTACACCAGAGGACGCGCCGAATTTACAGGGTGGAGAAGAAAAAAGAAAAAAAAAACACCCTCGCAGAACTTCCCTGCAGCCGGAAAAAGCTGAAACTGACTGTTTTAGGCTGGGGTCAGACGAGCGCAGTTACCACGTCCGTGTTGCCGCACATTTGTACGTCCGTGGTAGCATAGCATTCTGACCAATGGAGCCCCACACACGAAGTGCGTCCGCATGACGGACGCGGAAAACGGACGCAGGTTAGGCAAGAACGTAATACTGCTAGAATGGCCGCACAAAGTGCGCTGCGTCCGCAACGTCCGCATAGCTTTGTGTGGGAGTGATGGAACGTGGTCAGACGGACACATTTATACGTCCAGCATTTTTCACGGACAAAATGGTTTTGCTTTTTAATTTATTTTCCCTCCTACATCCGTCAAAATATATGTCAGTCAAAAAAACGGACTGTGTGGCCACTACTGTGTCTTCTGTACTAACGTCCGTCCGTCCGTCCTGCACGGGCGCACAGTCCGTAGAAATCACGTTCATCTGACCCTAACCTTTATGAGGAACCGTTTAATAAGAGTCATTTGGTGCGGCGGTCGCGGAGATATGACGTGCGACGCTTTACAGACCGTTTCACTCTCAAAAAATAAAAAAGGTGAGGATTTAAATCATTAAAAAGTAGCTGTATCCAAGTATCGACGTTTCGGCCCCCTCAGAGTCTTTCTCAAGGAACCTTGAGGGGGCCGAAACGTCGGTACTTGGATACAGCTACTTTTTAATGATTTAAGTAAAAGCATCACCTTTTATTTTTTGACTCAAGCCCCTGAGTGCGTCTGTTCATGCGGAATTATATAGTATATTTCCTGGACTTGTGCACCTGGGCATCACTTTATCCTACACCGAGCAGATACAGATACAGACACACAGACACTGAAACAACTAAATCAATTAAAGCGACAACTAATCGATGCTTCGGAGCTGGTTGGAGAAGACGCGCCGCTGCTTTCCTTGGTATGATTTAGTTCTAGGGTTACGTCAGACGCAACCAGTTTGTTTTTATTCCGTTTACAAGAGTAGCAGAACTATAACACAAACACGGAGGATACTGTATACCTGTGTTTTATCCTTACTTGAAGCTGGAGTCCTGTGCCACCACCCCATGCTCCCTGCCACACCCTCTTTGGTTGGGAACTGCCATTCCCTCCCTTTGGTCTGGTCCCTTTCCCCAAACTCACTCCCACACTCAGATCCGGTCTTTGGTCAAGTCACTTGAGCAAAGTCACTCCCACCTCCAGTCCCTCCTCCCACTCAGTTTGTTCACGAAATTATTTAAAAAAGGGACACTCTACGCACCCTGACCACTTTAGCTTATTGACCCCTATTTCATACTGACATCTATGACCAAGTGTTTGTAGCCTCGTTCATTTGAGAAAGCAAACATGGTCTTAAGCTGCGCTCGCAGCATCAACCCATCCCTCTGACCAAGCGCTCGCAGCATCAACCCATCCCTCTGACCAAGCGCTCGCAGCATCAACCCATCCCTCTGACCAAGCGCTCGCAGCATCAACCCATCCCTCTGACCAAGCGCTCGCCAGCATCAACCCATCCCCTGACCAAGCGCTCGCAGCATCAACCCATCCCTCTGACCAAGCGCTCGCAGCATCAACCCATCCCTCTGACCAAGCGCTCGCAGCATCAACCCATCCCTCTGACCAAGCGCTCGCAGCATCAACCCATCCCTCTGACCAAGCGCTCGCAGCATCAACCCATCCCTCTGACCAAGCGCTCGCAGCATCAACCCATCCCTCTGACCAAGCGCTCGCAGCATCAACCCATCCCTCTGACCAAGCGCTCACATACCTTGTGTGAAAAGTACACAAGATACGCAATTTGCGTATGTACGTACCTACACTACGCAAATTGCTTATTTATTTTTTTTTTACATAAAATTCCTTTTAAGTAAACAATTTTTTTATCCGATGAATCGATTAGTCGAAATAATAAAATCGGCCAATTAATTCGATGAGATGCAGCCCTAATTAATATTATTACTCCATCTTGCACACAGACACACAGCCAAGCCACTTGCGTTAAATCCAAGACGCGATCCAGAGCACAAAGGGTTACAGATTCTCGCTTCGGGTAAACGTGGCGCAGTCCCATTAGTGCGGCACTACCTGCAGGGCTGTAAAGGCGTGTTTGTTGGGAGGAGTAGAAAATAAAGCCCTTTGTGCCGACATGAAAGGAACACTTAGTACAGCTTATTAAAGGACACCTGGCAGGGCAACACCACCGTGCCGCATCCGCCGCAAATCAGCACCGGTCTTATTGTAAAGCCGCCGCTTAATGTGAGCTTCAGAGGAAAAATTAATAAAAAGGACCAACTGCTAATACAGAGAGTTATTTACAGGCCGGGAGAATAAATACACAGAGCATGGAAAGCCCGGCCAACCGCAAATCAAACGACGCGCCGAGCGGACGCCATGAATTATACAGCAGCTCCGAGACTGCAGCAAACGAACCCGACAAGGACGAGTGAAGAGCATCGGGAGCCCGGCTACACTGAGAGGGGTTTACAGCAGATCATTAACATGCTTGCCAGGCAGCGCCGCCGCATAGGAGGGAGCCTGCAGTCACGGAGAAGGAAAATCTGTGAAAACAAATACATTTTACATGAGATCACGTCAAAAAGTTCATGAAAATGACCACGTTCCTCAAACTCTGCATCCGTTAGAGGAAATCTAGTGTTTAACCCCTTCACTACTGATATTGAGGTATCTCAGGCTTCAAAAGCATCACCCGGTGTCCAGATAGCGAAAGATGGCGATCTGCTGATCTGCAGCCCAAAAGCAAATGAAATTGGTTTTCTTTTGGGCAGCAGAAGGTGCCCCCAAAGTTTTAGTCCTGTGGGTATAACGCCCAAAGAGCTAAAACTGTAAAATCAGCTGCTGAATGCTCTGAACTATCGGGCTTTCAGCAGCCGATGCAGAGAAAAAAAAAAAAAAGAAGATAGACCTGCTGCTCAAACCTCTGTAACTCAAATTGGCAGTAGGTGGCGCCATCTACTGGCCAAAAATAGGTTATTTACAGTAAGAAATACAATGGGTATAAACTGAAATATTTCTTACTTTATAATCAATTAGAAATGATTTTACAAAACACTGATTTCTGACAATGTTTTTTTGGAAAAAATCATTTCGTAGTGAAGGGGTTAAAGAATATCCTAGGATAAAAATTTAATTTGGGTGGAGTAGAGGTAACATCACTGCTTTATAACCATGAAGAGAGACTGTGGAGACACAGGTTCGATCCTGGCAAAAGCACCTCTCCAGTAAGTGTCCTTGGGCAAGACACCTAACGGTACATACTCACCACCCAGGACATACTTGAAAACGAGAGAAATCTCAATGTAGCCTTCCTGGTAAAATCCGCTCAAAAAAAAGAAAAAAGCAAGGAACCTTAAAACAATTCAAATGTGTCACAGCTGGGCTGTCTTCTCATCCCTCGACTCTGTAACCGGATATCAATGCTCCTTAGAAGTAGGGCTGCACCGAAGTTTCGGCCACTGAAAATTAAATCGACCGAAAATGGTGTTTTCGGTTTCGGCCTAAATGGAAATTCGGTAGTCTTCCAAGCTCAGGCGAGCCCCCGACTTGGACTGGAGGCCCAGCCGAGCAGGGGGCTTGCCAGAGTCTGAAGGACAGCCGAGCAGGGGGCTCGGGCAGGCCTCCAGGCACAGGGGACGGATTTTGTTGGGGGGGGGGGGGGGTTTAGAGTGTTGTACATACTCACCTACAAAATCGGCCCCGAGTCCTCCACCGGTGGCGGTCCTCCTGCATCCAGTGTCCTCTCTCTCCTTTGGTCGCCAGTATGACATCACGAAGCCTTTGATCCTGGGTCAAAGGCTTTCGTGGCGTCATCCCGGCGACTGACAGAGTAGGCACTGTATGCAGGAGGACCGCCACCGATGGAGGACTCGGGCCGATGTAGGCAAGTTTGTGTAGGAAACATACTCCCCTACATCCTCCTACTTCGGCCCTGAGCTCCAGCGGTGACAGTCCTCTGGCTGTCCTCCAGGCTCAGACGAGCCCCCCCCCCCCATTGATAGGATATCAAAGCTCCACCCCCTTGCAAATCACAGGAAACTCCGCCCCTAACATGAACAAGGAAGACACAGCAGAAAGCCAAGTCAGCGGGATACCAAAGGCTGCAGGATAATTAGGATACACTGCTTGGTCAGGATATTGGTAGTTCTAGTTGCTAAAATGCTTCTTTTACCCGACTGAATTTATGACGGATTACATTAAAGAACTACAATGACCTTTTAATCATTTTTTTGTTATAGAAGAATAAAAAAAGCGTTACCACCTGGAATAACGATTCGAATCGATAAACAGATTGTGGATGGGGGTGTATAATCATCTCCGTAGTTACAGGTAAAGACATAACCATATGGTTTTATGGTCTTGCATTACGGTGCAGAAAAACAGTTTCAAACCCATTTACATGCGGTGGGGGAGGACTTGGCATTACATTTAATTCCAAGATCTTTGTGCATTATTAACTTTCCCCCAATTAAAAATCAAACCTTGTCCTGGTACAGACACGCAACTCCTGGGGCATAACGTCTCCACATTCAGAAACATCGACAGGGTGTGTTTACGGGGATCATATTATTAAACATTGTGTTTCCACATCAAGGAAACCAAAGAAATGGTGTAAAAAATACAAATAAATCTGTCTTCTGCAACGTAAGGGGGGGGGGGGGGGGGGGGCGCAGGTCATTTTCAGGGATTTGTTTCCAACCTCCGGTGTAACCGTAACCAAAAGCAGCTGTAAACGAAGCAAATCCACAGAATTCTATGTAAGTCTGAGCGTTTACCTCAAATTATATTAAGTTTTACATCAAGATACATTTTACAAGAATATATATATTTATTGTAAAATTATTATTTATATACACACACACACACACAAACTAATATATTTGTACTTTTTAAACGCAATTTGCAAATCCTTCACAACTCTTTATGACCAATATTCACACCAATTTTGGTGCTTTTCATTTTGGCTATTCCATTTCACCCAAAATTTGGTGAATTCACCATTTATCACCGCATGTTGCCGAAATTGGAGTCGCCAATGCACGTCGGACAAATGCGGCAAATTGGCATCGGAGTATTCCAGCGAAAAAATACATATATTTAAGTCTTCCATTCACCTAATAGGAGCTTAAATCAACAAAAATATAAAAATGTGGTGAAAATGTGTCCAATTAAAAAAAAAAGTAGTTAAATATAAAGATAATGGATTTGTTGCAAAATAAAGTCTTCATAAAAATAGATAAAATAAATACAGAACTGTAAAAAAAAATAAAAATAAAAAAAGATATTCCATTTATTACATTGAAGCCTATTAAAATGAATCACCGAAATCTGGTTATTTCGCGCTCTGAATAGACAAATCGATAGTTCTCTATGGGACGATTTCGGTGCCGCCGGTTTGCACTGGATTTTACGGTCAATTCGCCAGTATTTGAAGAATTGACAGCTTTGTAACTAGACGAATTGTCCCGCAAATTGGGGCACATTATACATTGTATTGCCACATCGGTGAAAATCAAAGAAACCGTATAAAAAAAAAAAAAAAAATACAACTAAATCCATCTTTTCTGTTGCAATTTGGTGGACAATTCGGAGGTTAGTGAATAACCCCTTTAGAGAATAAAGCTTTTTTTTTTACACTATGTCACACATTGAATGTTTAAAATTCCATCTCGTATTCCGGGCCCTGACACATTTTTAGGCCATAACGGTTGAATTTGAAGATTCTTTCAGCTCATCTAAAATTAGCAATTCCCCAAAGTACAGGGTGAGACAAATCCAGAGGCAGGAGACCACCGGCTCCCAGAATTCTGGATTATTCTACAAAAAAAAAAAAAAAAAATTTAGAAAACGGCGTCGCTCATATAAACGCGTGCCGGTTCTCAAGGTTCCCATTCATATGTCAGGCCCTGCTTTGGAGAGTAGCAGCCGATGCACAATGCAGACCTGGTGACCCACTCGTTTGATGCCAAGACCCTCTCAATCAGTAGAAGGCAACGTTGGCCCCACAGATGCTTTGGAACTACATTTCCCACGAGGCTCTGCCAACCTAATGAATAACTGAGTATCATGGGAGATGTAGTTTGAAAACATCTGGATCAGGGCTGTCAAACCCACGGCCCCCCTGATGCTCAAGTCTGCAATTCCCAGAATTCTTCTAATGTAACAGATTGCCAGGGAATCATGGGAGTTGTAGTTCGGAAACATCTGGGGGGGGGGGGCAAAGTTTGACAGCCTTGATCTAGAGTGCCAAAATGGCCTAGTCCTCCGCTAAACACGCTATATCGCAGGCCTGCTGGCGCAGCGTTACAAATCATGTCATATCAGATCGGCAGCGCATTCAGATTACAGCACAAAGAGGACCCGCGCGTTTCACCGAGGCCCTGATAAAAACATATGGCAGGTAAGGGCTGCGCAGGCACGCCACATTCCATTAAATACAGCGCTGTCCCGAGGGCTGATTTTTAACATTCAGCATTTCCAGGCTGTTACAGAAGAATGAAAAGCCCATTTCAGGAATGAATAGAGCAGCAGCCGGAAGAAATAGCCCAGGTGCAAAATCTAAGATGAAATATGCAAACCCAAACCTGGGTGGACGCACTCAGGGACTTAGGAAAAGTTTTTTTTTTTTGTTTTTTTTTTATATATACAACAAACAATGCTTTAATTGAAAAATAAATATGCGCCTGTTAACATCTTCCGACGTTTCTAAACATTTTTTAGATACATAAACGAGAAAAGAAAAAGTAAAACAAGGATTAGATTAAAAACAAAGGAAGGAAGGTATGTAGAAGAGGATAAAAGTCTCGCTGACTGCCTCAATGAATATTTTTGTTCAGTCTTTGCAGAAGAAAAGGAAAGGGACCTCAGTTAGGAGGAAACACTAACGAGACATTTACATATGAGTTTACAGAGGAGGAGGTTCTACAGCAGCTGTCTAAAGTAAAGACAAATAAGTCAATGGGGCCTGATGGGATCCACCCTAAATTATTAAAAGAGCTCAGTGATGTAATAGCAAAACCGTTAACAGATTTATTTAACCAATCCTTGCTAACGGGAGTCGTCCCAGAAGACTGGAAATTAGCAAATGTTGTGCCCATTTACAAGAAGGGTAGTAGGGAGGAATCTGGGAACTATAGGCCAGTTAGTCTTACGTCAGTAGTGGGGAAATTAATGGAAACCATGTTAAAGGAAAGGATTGTTGAACATCTAAAAACACACAGATTACAGGATCAGAAACAACATGGGTTTACCTCAGGGAGATCATGCCAAACTAATCTTATTGATTTTTTTGATTGGGTAACAAAAATAATAGACACAGGTGGTGCAGTAGACATTGCTTATTTAGATTTCAGTAAGGCTTTTGATACTGTTCCCCATAGAAGGCTTATCAATAAATTGCAATCTTTGAGCGTGGATTCCAATATTGTTAAATGGATTAGGCAGTGGCTGAGTGACAGGCAACAGAGGGTTGTGGTGAATGGAGTTTATTCGGCACAAGGTCTTGTTACCAGTGGGGTACCTCAGGGGTCAGTACTTGGACCCATTCTCTTTAATATTTTTATTAGTGATATTGCAGAAGGTATTAATGGAAAAGTTTGTCTTTTTGCTGATGACACAAAGATTTGCAACAGGGTTGACGTTCCTGGAGGGATCAGCCAAATGACAAATGATTTAGGTAAACTAAAAAAATGGTCGGAGCTGTGGCAATTGAGTTTTAATGTGGATAAGTGCAAGATAATGCACCTGGGACGTAAAAACCCAAGGGCTGAATATAGAATATTTGATACAGTCCTAACCTCAACATCTGAGGAAAGGGATTTAGGGGTTATTATTGCAGAGGATCTAAAGGTAAGTAGTCAATGTAATAGAGCAGCAGGAAATGCTGGCAGAATGCTTGGTTGTGTAGGGAGAGGTATTAGCAGTAGGAAAAGGGAAGTGCTCATGCCACTGTACAGAGCACTGGTGAGACCTCACTTGGAGTACTGTGTGCAGTACTGGAGACCGTATCTCCAGAAGGATATAGACATCTTAGAGAGAGTTCAGAGAAGGGCTACTAAAATGGTGTACGGCTTGAAGGAGAAAAGTTACCAGGAAAGGCTTAATGATCTTAACATGTACAGCTTGGAAAAAAGACGAGACAGAGGAGATATGATAGAAACATTTAAATACGTAAAAGGGAATCCACAAGGTAGAGAAAGGGAGTATATGTAAAAGGAAACAAAGTAGCAAAACAAGAGGACATAGTCTTAGATTAGAGGGGCAAAGGTTTAAAAGTAACATCAGGAAGCATTATTTTACTGAGAGGGTGGTGGATACATGGAACAGTCTTCCAGTAGAAGTGGTAGAGGCCAAAACAGTAATTGAATTTAAGCAAGCATGGGATAGGCATAAGGCTATCCTAAACAAAAGATAAATCCAGGTAAAGTATCCATGTAATTGGGCGACTAGATGGGCCGAAAGGTTCTTATCTGCCGACATTTTTCTATGTTTCTATGTTTCGGCCATCGGAGCCTTTCTCAAGGTTACAAGTAACAGGGAGAACAAGTACTTGCTCGCCTTGTAACCTTGAGAAAGCCTCTGAGAGGGCCGAAACGAAGATGTCTACAGGCGCATATTTAGGATTTTTCAATAAAGCATTGTTTTTATTTTTATATACATTTCCTAAGTCCCTAAGTGCATCCAGCCCGGTTTGGAGATAGATATCTCTATCCCATTCCAAGGAATCCTGCACAAATAGATTTGCTTCGGTGCAAATTTCGGCTGCAGGAACAATAATAGAAATAAATATTTAAAAAAAATAATATAAATGAAAAATATATGAAAGAATGCAGGTGCACACGAAGACTTGACAAAAATACATATAAATATTTATATGTATTTTTGTCAAGTCTTCGTGTGCACCTGGATTCTTTCTTAGATTATTTTTTAAATATTTATTTAAGGGTTTATAAAAATAGAAAAAAAATATATAAATCAAAATTTATAGATCTCACTCATACATGCATACTAATATAGACGCACACACACACACAAAAAAAATAAAAATACAGCAAGCCAGCACTCAATGTTCTTGAACCCAGGAGATACTTGAAAAACGAGAGAAATCTCAATGTATCCTTCCTGGTAAAATCCTTTATAAATAAATAAACTAACCTTAAGCTGATGGCTGCATCAATGCATATCAGTGAAAATATGCAAAAGGCCTATAAATTTTTAAAAAAAAATAAAATAATAGAGTGGCATTATGGATGCACTCGCGGTCTTCTATAAAAACAGTATTATTTCATTGGAATATTAATAATGGTTTTATATAAAACGTGTAATAAAATGGCGCGCCCACGTTGTGACAGGTTTATGCCATTTATGAGGTTGCGGAGCCAAATTCCCATCGTTTAATCCTACGTTTTTAAAATCTTTCAAAGTACAATTAAGTGCTCTGAATTTTTTATGCCATATGATATAAATTACACGCACACACGTGACTGGAAGGATTTCGTACACGCGGTGTATGACCAGACATGCCCGAGACGCGGCTGCTCCATTGCTTTGTGCCAGGATTGGTTTTTACAGGCAGACAATGGGACGGAGGCTAAACAATGCGCGCACCTTTTCACTGCAAAGCCCCCCTTTCCTGTGTTTTGCCAAGGTGGGGATTATCAAAGGGTAGAGTGAATTGAAATCAGCCTGTGTGCCGCATGTAATGTAAGCCCGGCGGGACAGAGGACCCAAGGACCCGCACAGTCACACACACACAACACACACACACACACACGTGTGATACGGGCAATAATCATCATAAAAACCTCATTATCCCTGAGGCAGAGATACTTAATGTTATCAATTGGTAGAGGGTCCCTTTAACAAGGCGCCTTCCTCCTTTCCATTCATTCTGTATCTACAACCCTTAGCGAGCTAGTCCTGTTATTTAAAGGGCCGGTACCACCAAAAAAATGAAATGTCCTTATTGTGTTTATTTGATGTTGCCGATAGCTTACATGTGTTTGTTTTTCTCTTGTTTATTTAAGAAAATATTTTCCTCTATATGTGTCAGTGGGTGCATCCATTGTGTGATATTTTCCTCTATTTGTGTCACTGGGCGCATCCATTGTGTGATATTTTCCTCTATGTGTCACTGGGTGCATCCATTGTGTGTTATTTTCCTCTGTCACTGGGTGCATCCATTGTGTGATATTTCCCTCTATACGTGTCACTGGGCGCATCCATTCTGTGATGTTTTCCTCTATATGTGTCACTGGGTGCATCCATTGTGTGATATTTTCCTCTATATGTGTCATTGGTTGCATCCATTGTGGGATATTTTCCTCTATATGTGTCACTGGGCGCATCCATTGTGTGATATTTTCCTCTAGATGTGTCACTGGGTGCATCCATTGTGTGATATTTTCCTCTATGTGTGTCACTGGGCGCTTCCATTGTGTGATATTTTCCTCTAGATGTGTCACTGGGTGCATCCATTGTGTGATATTTTCCTCTATATATGGCACTGGGCGCATCCATTGTGTGATATTTTCCTCTGTCACTGGGTGCATCCATTGTGTGATATTTCCCTCTATATGTGTCACTGGGTGCATCCATTCTGTGATATTTTCCTCTATACGTGTCACTGGGTGCATCCATTCTGTGATGTTTTCCTCTATATACGTGTCACTAGGTGCATCCATTCTGTGATATTTTGTATCTTTCCATCACTTGCTCCTCGCTGTGTGGCTTTGGCCATAGAATGGAGTGAATGGGTCAGCCACCGACTCACATCATTGTATTGTGTGGGATGTATTCAAAGGACATCACCAGGGGGTAGAAGACTTTTAAGCTCCCTGTCTTATCTCATTCAGATGCCAGCTCTTATCTCAGGTAGCCTGGATAACACATTAACAACTCCTGCAGCCTTATCTAATCATCCTCTCTTTAACCTCATTAACTGTTAAATACTGTGTAAATTAAACCCCAGCAGTAAAGTGAAAGTTTTGCACAGATTGTAGGAAATGTTGCATCGTGGGAAAAGCCAACAAAATGGAAACAGGAAGGGGGGGGGGATTCCTTTTTACATACAATCACTTCAAACAGGAAAAAAAAACAGTATTTGTTTTATAAAAGGGTTTTATTTGTAATAAGCACATTATCTAGTTAAAGCTTACGTTAGTGCTAGGGTCCCTTTAAAGAGGGCACAGCTTGTGACGCGGGCCTTTTAGACCATTAAAAAACAAAGAAAACATTTAGAAATGATCTGCCCAGGTGCGCTCAGCGCTCGCATAGCGATACCGGAGTTACAGAAAACCCAACTAAAATCACTGGTACAGGGTAAAAGCTGGACACACTCAGAAAGAACAAAAAATGTTAGGGATGTTATAAAATTAAACAAGTTAACAGCTCAAAATAAACACGAGCAAGTAACTAAAAAAGGGACGGCATGGGAAGAGCCTGGATTTAAAGAACAAGCCATAAAAAGAAAGAACAAAACACCATCACCTTCAAATTACAACAATACTGGGCAGAAGACGGACACTTTGAATCTCTATTCACAGACCGGATCATCATCCATCACCCCCACCCCCCCAAATATTTATATATCCTGAAAAAAATCCATGAACTTGCAGGGAATTCCCAGGGTTTGCAGCTGTGCGCTCAATACAGACCAGGAAAGGAGGCAGCCAATCAGGGTTCTCCCACAACCTCCAATGGCAGCGCTGAGCTTCAACATAAATCCGTGCCCAGTCATTGATTTCGGAGTTGTTGTTCACTTAGCGGCTGTGAGTGCTACATTAGCAAGTTACAACTGATGGCGGTGCTGCTATTCAGCGCGGCTACCGTATCGCTCACAGCGGAAGAGACTGTGGCTGCAGCGCCAAGCAAGAAGCTGATTGGTTCCTGACTAGCCGAGTCAGAAAGGCCAATCAGCTGTAGTCCAAGTTGCAGCAGGGTGTTCAGCGACAATGCCGCAGCAATCAGCATCGCTTCAAAGCAGCAATTCCACAGCTGCTGCTTAAAGGGCCAGTACCACAAAAAAATGCAATGTTCTTATTGTGTTTATTTTAGGTTACTGATATCTTACATGTGCTTTGTTTTTCTCTTGTATGTTTAGATAAGGAAATATTTTCCTCTATGTGTGTCACTTGGTGCATCCATTGTGTGATATTTTGTATATTTTCATCACTTGATCCTCACTGTGTGGCTTTGGCCATAGAATGGAATGAATGGGTCAGTCAACGACTTCAATTGTATTGTGTGGATGTATTCAAAGGACATCACCGGGGTTAAAATTGGAAGTCTTTTAAGCTCCCTGTTTTATCTCATTCAGCTGCCCTGTCTTATCTCAGGTAGCCTAGAGAACTATAGCTTCCTGCAGCCTTATCTAAACGCTCCCTCCACCACCTCATTAACTGTTAAACCACAGCAGTAAAGCACAGATTTTGGTAAATGTTGCATCATGGGGGAAAAAAAAAAAATCCAAAAAATGAAAACGGGAGATGATAACCTAACTTTATTTTCCTTTTCACATGCAATTACTCCGAAAAGAAAAAAACAGCAGAATGTGTTTATAATGTGTTTCATAATGTGGTTTTGTTTGTTACAAGTACTTATAAAGTGCTAACAAGTTCAGTAGCGCTGTACAAAGGGTGAGACAGAACAACAAATATACACGTTAAAACACACAGAACAGGAGAAAGATTGTAAGCTCTCGAGCAGGGCCCTAAGAGGAGAGGGGTGGCACATTAGGGGAGGGTAAATAGAGTAGGTGAGGTAGCGGGGTGCATGTGAGGGAAGATGGTGTAAGAAACGTACAGTTGGGGGATTATGGAGTGAGCCAATGTGTTTTCAGAGACTTCTTGAAGGACTGGGAGAGTCTTATGTTGCGGGGGAGTGAGTTCCATAGAAATGGGGCAGCTCCAGAGAAGTCATGAAGGCTGGAGTTGGGGGTGCGGGAACGAGGAACTGATAACGTCAGATCATTGGCCGAGTGAAGTGGTCGCGATGGGATGTACCTGTTAAGGGAGGAGATGTAGGCAGAGGTGCAGTTATGGAGAACTTTATATGTGAGGATCAATATATTGAATTGGATTCTAAAAAGGAAACTGAGTCAATTTAAAGATTGACAAAGGGGTGAGGTGTAAAAGGTGCAGGAGGTGAGGTGGATGTGTCTGGCACAGGCATTCATAACAGACTGGAAAGGGAGAATCTGGGATCTCTTAAGGCCAGAGAGAAGGAGGTTACAGTAGTCGAGGCGGGAGACAATAAGAGCGTGGATGAGCATTTTAGCAGAGTCCTGATTAAGACAGGGACAGACGCGTGACAATGGTTTTTAGGTGGAATTAGCAGGATTTGGTTAGGGACTGAATGTGAGGAGTGAAGGAGAGATCAGAGTCCAGGAGGACGCCGAGCCCAAAAGGTAGAAGTAATGGTGGCACCTTTCACCTGAAGGGAAATAGCTGCAGGAATGTTGGTTTTAGAGGGAGGGAAGATGAGACGCTCAGTTTTATAGAGGATAAGCTTTAGAAAAACAGGAGGTCATCCAGTCGGAGACAGACGATAGGCCAGCTGTAACACGGGAGGAGAGAGATCAGGAGAGGACAGATAGATAATGAACAAATAATCAAGTCACAGCTTATGTAAGCGGTAGTGTTTCTTTAAAACAGAGTCTGTATACTTCGTCCTCTAAACCTAAACCCATGCATGCGCTTTACATACAGCCAAATCCCTACTCTGACAGCTGCTTCTGCTGTGCACCTCTGGCTCGAAAAGGAACTGAGCTGCAAAGTGAAGCGCGTGGGTTTAGGTCAGGAGAGAGTAGTCCACAGACTTTACTATTAAACGGGAATAACTCCATAAAAAAACGGGAATAACTCGTGTAAAATAAGAAAAATTTTAAATTCGCTGAAATGATTTAGGGAAAGTGGAACAAAAAAAAAAAAATACAGAGTCTCTTCAATATATTAATAAAAAACCCTGAAGCGAATAACTAAAAACAGATAAGTCAGCAGGAAAATCCCACCGGTCCCTGAGCGACTGCTCCACTTTCTAAAGTATGTCCCCAAACCTTGCGTGGATTATCACAGGATACAGACACGTGTCGAGACCCGGGGATATAGTCACAACACGACTATAGTGATTTATAAAGCACCAACATAGCCTGCAGCGCTGTACAAAGGTTAGGACAGAACAGATAAAATTAAACAACTTTAAAAACACGCAGAACGATAGGAAAGGACGACCCTGCTCACGTGAGCTTACAATCTAAGAACTAGCCACTGGATCACTTAAGGACACGAATCTGATTTTAGAATCACAAAGTGACCTCTACCGATTCCATAAAGCAGATATTATGCGATCCCTCAGCGAGGCGGGCTCAGGAGGATGCCAGGCACCGCAGGGGTAAAACTGCCGCTTCGTTATCTCTGTGCCCAAAAAATGCCCCTGGTGATCCAGGCTTTAACACAACAGGCTCATCCATAAAAGGATCACCAGTACTGACCATTCAATTCCTATAAGGCTAGGGTCAGACGAACGCATTTTTCACGTTGTCCGTGAAAAAGTGCGTTCGAACTAAAGTACGTATTTTTCACGGAATACGCGATAGCGGTCATACGATGCGCATTTCCGTGCGTGATTTTCTACGGATCATCAATAAAACACTTTTTGCGTCTGGACGTTATGTTGGCCGGACATTAGCAGTGTCTGACGTCTCCTAATCACGCACACACGCTGCTATGCGGCCGCAGCGCACTCTGTACGACCGTACTAGCGGTATCACGTTCTCGAAAAAATGCTTTGGTGTGCCGCATGCGTTGCGCGGCCGAACTTCGTATATTGGCTGTCATTTGCTGCTACTACGGCGGTGATAAAGTGCGGCTGCACGCGCTCGTCTGACCCCAGCCTAAGCTGTGATAAAGGGAGACTTGGTCATCCCGGGGTCAGCGATCAAAACCTTTGAAACATTTCCCATGATCCAACAGCTTCAGCATGACAGAGCATCATGGGAAGTGTCGTTCTAACAACCTCTGGGGCGCACAGCGCATTTATTCCGTCACGTCAGGCCTCGCTGCTCTCAAAATGTTATAAAACAAAGTTTGCCTTTATTGTTGGTCACAATAACAAAGCATCATGGGAAATGTAGTTCCAAAACATCTGCCTTAATTCCATCAACATCAAAGCCAGGGCTGTAGATCATTCAGGCCTCCTTATAGAAACGCCATGATGGGGAGATACAAGAGGTCACAGGTCAGGTTAGTGGTACCCCAAATCACAACCGTACGCCTCTTGATGCCAAGCAGGGCAACGGGATCACATTCTGGTCATTCCAGGTCTGTGATCTACCTGTACATTCTAAATAACAATACACCTCGATACATCTTATCAGCTCCCATGACAACCGGCCACAGTACAGGGTGTACGCTACGTCACAGCCGCGTTATGCATCAGGGGAATGTTATTAGCCCCAAAAAGATACAGGTCAGTCCAAGGGGCCGAGGAACTGACACCCAGGGGAGCGGAAGAAGCAAACCCGTGTGTATGTATACAATACAGGGCTCAACGACTTTATATTTATGAGCCAGGATCTGTTTAAAGCAAGCAGCGCTTAACCTTAGCCCTCCGTGTGTTTCAGAACTACATCACCCATGATGCTCAGCAACTTGGTAGAGCCTTGAGGGGAAATGTAGTTCCAAAACATCTGGAGGGCCGAGGTTAAGGAGGCACAGAGCACTTTACCCGGCGCCGATCTGGTGAAATAGCTGGGGAAAGTGGAGGAGTTTCCTCTGCCCAAACAAGCGTCACCAGGCAGCCGGGATTTTGAGTTTCCCGGCTGCCAGACACCAGGTCAGTCACTAGTGACATCAGCACACAGAGCATGTAGACATCACCCGCTCTGAGACCACCGGCGATAGCGATCGTTCTGAGAGGCAGCTGATGGGAGGTGTGCATGCGTGCGCAGCCCCGCTCTGCGCCGCAGAACCTGCGTACGTAATGTACCCCCTGTGTAGAATAAATAAAACGATAGGAGCCAGAGGGAACTTTCTAGAATCTCGCATCTACCTGGGCCCTGGAGCTTTCAAAATCACACTTAATATGAAAAATAAATATAATACTTTGATACAAATCAGCACACGTTTTGCTCCTTATCACATAAACTGCAAATCCGCTCCATCAACAAAGCCCACCGGGAGCACGTCACGAGAGGACGGGACAACCTGGGGTGCGGAGGGATAGAACGTAACTACAGGGAATGAATAGACATGCCTCCACGTGAGCCTTCAAAGCGAAGAATGGGGGGGGGGTAACCGCAGCGTCACCTGCGGCGGGGAGAGGTGTGTACACAGAGCACAGGAACACGCACCATGTCATTTGTTTACACACCGTGGCGCACATCCCCCTCAGTACACACGTTCCTGATCATGCGCCTGGATGGTGAGAGTAGTAGTTCAGCCAGCACAGATGCCAAAAAGGTGAAACTCTGGAGAACAGGACTGTCAAAAACACCCCCACCAACCCCATATGCCTAGCATTCCCATAAATCTCTCCATGCAAATGCTGCCCAGGGAATCATGGGAATTGTAGTTCAGAAACACAGGAGGAGGCTGGAGTTAATCACCCCTGAGGTCTATAAAAATGTACTATGTCGCAATAGATCCAGAATTATATAGATTAAAAAAAGAGAAATTAAAATGTGGGGGGGGGGTGTATATATTACACACACACACACACACACACACACAGCGTTGCCGTTACGCACAAATAAAAACAAACACCCGGCCTGTGTGTCTCCGCAAACGTGGCACGGAACACGACTGCACATCCACGTATATACAGTCAGATCCAGAAATATTGGGACATGGACACAATTGTAACATCTTTGGCTCTATACATCACCACAATGGAGTAGGAATGAAACAAACACAATGTGCTTTAACTGCAGACTGTCAGCTTTAATATGAGGGTATGTACATCCAACTCAGGTGAACGGTGTGGGACTTACAGCAGTTTGCAGATGTGCCCCACTTGTTATTTAGTACGGCGCGGCATTGATTAGAGGGATCTGTGTTAATACAAACCCAGGATGGGAAAAAAAAAAAAAAAGGATAAATCGCAAAGGTCATTTGCATGTCTTACCCAGAGTTCCTCGCTGCATATGGGGAATGTAGCGCATGAGCTCTGAAGCAGTTCTCTGAATTGCTGGAATGTGTAAATGACTTCTGCAATAATAAACCTTTAATAATTTGCCGTGTGGAGGCTTTTAATCTCACATAAAAAACACAAAAAAGAGACTTGAATGCGACTTTAATCCAGTAAAAATACACAAAATGTTGCAGATACTGCACTCGCGCCTTCCACGAAGATCCATTGTAGCTCCTGTCCCCGGTGCAGCGTATCCCAGATATATATATCATCCAAGAGGAAGGTTGCACTCGAGGGCTTCAGTAAAACGTTTCCTTTATTGTATCGACATGTCGACTCAAACACGATTCTTTAAATCAAAGATAAACGCTTTTATTAAGGCTCGTGTTGGAGCCGAAACGTCAATACAATAAAAGGAAACTTTTTACTGAAGCCCTCGAGTGCAACCTTCCTTTGAATGACACACACAAGCACACAAAACACACAAACACACAAGCACACAAACACACAAACACACAAGCCGCACTCCAGCGTTGCAAAACAGTAAGTTGTGTAAGGTCGGGTGCTGGATCACGATCGTAACCCATAAAATCCAAGGAGTAATCCACGACCGCACGATTAATATTCTAAATATTTACTTATGACCTTGGTTCCATTTCCTCCGGTAACTTTTATTAAAAGGAACTGAAACATTAGTCATAAATATTTGGATTATTAATCCTTTTGTCAGTGCTGCGGATTACATATATTATTACACACAGATCTGCCATTTTTTCACCAATTCACCGCTTGCGCGGCATCCCTGCCGTCCTCCAGCAATTAGAGAGTCCTTTCCATAAATACGCAGGTTTGCCACAAACAGGGCGCATTCCAGCGCTGGCGGAGACGTTTGCTCAGGCGGCCGGCTCTATAAATGGCCCCAGGGACCACAGAGGGTCCAAAAATAAAGGCTTTTTCCAGCGGTATTATCTTCCGGCGGCTCAGGGCTGGTACTGATCGGATCTCCAGAATAGCCCGCAGAGAGCAGATTTAGCCACACACTCGGTGCAGGTTAAAACGGGCTGCTGCAGCGCATCAGTATGGTATGAGAAGGGGGGGGGCACGGGCCCAGCTAAAAAAATAAAATACAATCCACGTCAAGTTAACGCTCAGGGGAGGGGGGGGGGAAGCCAACCCTGGCACCTCTCAAACCTGACAAGTAGGCATGAACTACATCTCCCAGGATGCTCAGTCAATACATTTCCCACATTAACAGTGATGGCTGAAAGAGACTACATTTCCCATAATGTCCCCACGCAACCAATGCATCCTGATAGAGCTACCCCAGGTGTTCGAGGGAATTTCCCATAATGCTCTGGCCAGACACAGAATACATGTCACAGCAGGAAAGGCTAACCGTCGCACTCCAAGAGCCCGAGTACTACATTTCCCATGATCCCCAGGCAGCCATAGGAATGTTTAACCTACCCGAGCTAATCATTTCTGTGTATAGCACTACCCATGATGCTCAGCCAGCCAAGCATTAAGGGAAATGTAGTTCACAAATAATTATTAATATACGTTATGTAGCACCAACATATTCCGTAGCGCTGAACAACGTGTTCACTTTAAACAAATGCCGGCAAACCATACGAAAAAAAAAAAAATCCAAAATAAAACCAGAAGTAAAATGCATTTCCAAGATTTTAATGAAGACAAGGAGCTCGGGAGCGCTGCGTTTTCCTAAAACGAGCAAAGATCCCTTCTTTACGTGATTATGAAAAGAAAAGGAGGGAGGGGTCTCATTTTTAGGAAACCCACCAACATAAAAACAGAAAAAAATAATTATTTGGCACCAATCAGTCGAGGCGGTCACGTCATTCATAGAAATCAGATAGAAAAAAATATATGTAATATTAAAAGAAGACCTGGAGGCAGCGGCGCACCCCCCCCCCCCCCGAGCAAATTTTTCTCATGAGCCCGAAGCAGACACCCCACCTTTTCACATCAATCTTAAAGCCCGAGGCGCGGGGGGGGGGGCGCATTGTTAAACGCAAACTGTGCAGAAAGCGACGGGTACAATGGGGGAATATTAACAACCTACAGGGGGGGGGGGAGCGATTAAAAAGCCAAAAGGGGAGCGCTGCCCCCCCCCCATAACCATTGTCTGATGCCGCTTTGTGACCACGTAAAAAGAGATCTGCGCCTTTCAGGGTGGCGTGTGTGGTCTGATGGAAAAGGCTCAGCTGAAGGCGGTCGGGGGGGGGGGGGAATCTGCAATGCGCATACCTACAGACGCCAGGCTCCATCACCAAAAAGCCCCAGTGGCCGAGACAGACCGGCGGCGCTTTACCCCCATAGCGGGGCACGTATAGAAATCACCCAATGGGGATAAACCTCAAAATAAACAGGACTGGATGTATTCCTGAACCCAGTGCCAGGTCCCAGGGGATCATGGCAGGACTGTGCCAACGCAGGGCAGAGGAGCCAGCCACATCATTTTAGGAGCCAACTGAAGCCACCAATGCTGATTGTTGTAGGACGGTCCGCGGACCCAGGCGCCAGCTACGCCAACCCAGGCGCCACCTACGCCAACCAGGGGCCACCTACGCCGACCAAGGGGCCACCTACGCCGACCAAGGGGCCACCTACGCCGACCAAGGCGCCACCTACGCCGACCAAGGCGCCAGCTACAACTTGCTCTACTGGATTTTATAAAACAATCCAAGAATTTAGGAGGAAAAAAACAAGGCGCTAAAGGATTTTATCCAGCCGGGATGACGGAAATGATTGACGGCTCAGATTGGCAGCGCACCCACAGGTATCCAAGGCGTCATGCCCACCGGCACATGGGACACCAGGTGGCCAAGCTGGCAGATCCACTCATTAATACAGCTCCATCCCCCCCCCCCCCCGCACCAAGACAACGTGACAGCACAGGCAGCGGCTGCTGCAGAACATCTTGCACATCACATGTTGTCAAAGACATCACAGCGCCATCATGGAGCCCGTTTTAACTAACACCTGTGTTTGCAAGAGGGGGTGCAGCAGCTGATCAGGATGGGGGGGGGGCAGATCGCCCAGGTAAGGGCACAGATCACCGTGAAGGGCATCTCTGCACCTGCTGGCAGGTAAAGGGTTAAAAGGACAGTGAATGGGGGGGGGGTAGTTATAGGGGGAGGGGGGATCTGAGCATCCTTCCCATAAATCAGTGCTCGCCCATAGGTTTATGGACTACAATCCCCAAGATGCTCAGCAAGCCCTGGCCCAAGCTGTGAATCCCCTCCCCATGAGACCACCAAGTGGTGCCTCCCAAAAACACCGTGCAGCGGCGAGATGCCCCCTCCCAGTCGCCCCCAGGCTCCATGTCTCACCTCGGGCGGCCCAGACCCCGCAGAGCAGCCCCGCCACGAGCAGCAGGGAGGCCGGGGGGATCTGCCACGCTCCGGGCATGTTCACCGCCCTCCCTCGGTCCGCCTGGAGTTGTCGCTAGTGTCCGGATGGCCCCTCGCCCGCCCCGGTGCCCAGTTAAGATGGCGACTCGGACTGATGCTGATGCAGAGACAGTGTCTGTGAGGGGAGAGAGTGTGCAGGCACCACGGATACTGACCCCTCCCCCTCACAGCGCAACCACACCCCGCAGACCTAGCGTTTCACGCCCCGCCCACTGCCTCCGGTCTGCCTCTTTTCGATTGGTTCCCCGTGGAACGCACTCCCCCCGCCCCTCTTCTGAGGCAATGTTAGAAATACGCACCCCTCCCCCTGCTTGAGGGAGAAAGGGGATTAACCCATTAATGAGCGGGGATTAACCCATTACTGGACAGAATAGGATTAACCCATTCAGGGCCAGAGGGGGATTAAATCCCTCTTCGTGGAAAGAGAGGGATTAACCCATTTATCGACAGAGAGACTGTTTAATCCATATAGGACAGAGAGGGTTAAACGATTAATGAACAGAAGGGGGTAACCCAGTCTGAGAAAGAGGGGGATTAAACCATTCACGGAGAAAGGGAGAGGTTACCCATTAATGACCAAAGGCGGTTAACCTATTGATTGCCAGAAGGTTGTTAACCCATTCTTAGAGAGGGATTAACGCATTCATTGACAGAATCAAGGGATTAAAATTGAGAATAACCCATTCATGGACAGAAGGGGTTAACCCATTAATGAGCAAAGGGGAGGGGTTAATCCATTAATGAGCAAAGGGGAGGGGTTAATCCATTAATAAGCAAAGGGGAGGGGTTAACCCATTAATAAGCAAAGGGGAGGGGTTAACCCATTAATAAGCAAAGGGGAGGGGTTAACCGATTAATAGAAAGAGGGGAGGGGTTAACCCATTAATAAGCAAAGGGGAGGGGTTAATCCATTAATGAGCAAAGGGGAGGGGTTAATCCATTAATAAGCAAAGGGGATGGGTTAACCCATTAATGAGCAAAGGGGAGGTGTTAACCCATTAATAGAAAGAGGGGAGGGGTTAACCCATTAATGAGCAAAGGGGAGGGGTTAACCCATTAATGAGCAAAGGGGAGGTGTTAACCCATTAATAGAAAGAGGGGAGGGGTTAACCCATTAATGAGCAAAGGGGAGGGGTTAACCCATTAATGAGCAAAGGGGAGGGGTTAATCCATTAATGAGCAAAGGGGAGGGGTTAATCCATTAATGAGCAAAGGGGAGGGGTTAATCCATTAATGAGCAAAGGGGAGGGGTTAATCTATTAATGAGCAAAGGGGAGGGGTTACCATTAATGAGCAAAGGGGAGGGGTTAATCTATTAATGAGCAAAGGGGAGGGGTTAACCATTAATGAGCAAAGGGGAGGGGTTAACCCATTAATGAGCAAAGGGGAGGGGTTAATCCATTAATGAGCAAAGGGGAGGGGTTAATCCATTAATGAGCAAAGGGGAGGGGTTAATCTATTAATGAGCAAAGGGGAGGGGTTAACCCATTAATGAGCAAAGGGGAGGGGTTAATCTATTAATGAGCAAAGGGGAGGGGTTAACCCATTAATAGAAAGAGGGGAAATAACTCATTCATGAACAGAGGAAGGGTATTAACACGTTAATGAAAAGAGTGAACATAACCCTTTCATGAAAAGAGTGGAATTAACCCATTCTTTATTTATTTTTATTTCTAAAAGGATTTTACCAGGAAGGATACATTGAGATTTCTCTCGTTTTTAAGTATGGGACAGAGCGAGGGGATTAACCCTTTAATGAATAGTGGTGATTTAACTCAATCATGAAAAGAGGGAGATTAACCCATTTTTGGTTGTAGGGAATTATCCCATTAATGGAAATTGGACGGGCTTCAAGCCCCGCACAAATGTTTTGAAAGCGTACCCATTTCCCCACACCGCGTGACTCTTTTATTTAGCTGTCCATTAATAATCACAATAAATTTATGATAGTTTCCATTATTATCATTTTTATTCACTAAAACGCCACCAATATATGCATAAATGTTTATGCTGGCTATTGAATACGGAGATGTAGTGTATGCAGCTGCCCCGCAAACACACCTTCATAAACTTACTACATTGTATAACTCATTCTATCGCTTTGTGCTACAATCTAACTACATGACCCACCATTGTGACATGTTAAAAGAACTAAACTGGCCATCGCTGGAATCTAGACGCACCCTTCACCTTTCCAACCTGGGGCACCAATACATTCCTATCACTAACGATAACTCTCACCTGAGTGAGCGTTAACGTTAGCCCTGGTGGCCCCACCATATTGCAATCCAAACACTAACGGGTTAAAAAAACAAAAAATTACTCAATACCAGCCTTGGGTTTTAGGAAGGACTGGCTCACAACGGGAACAGATAAAGATGTAAAATGTCAAAAAATTCTAAATTGTTGAGTCACATACACATCAACTCTTGACCCATCCTTCCAACTCAAAATTAAAACCACGTTTGAAACCACCTCCTAGTTTATACAGTAAACCATGTTCAGTCAAGACATCCTTCCTCCTCTTCCACCCATGATTTTTCCTCTTCCTTGGTTTTTCTTGTTCAGGTTTACGTTTTCCTCTCTTGCTTTCTACCAACTGCCATCACCATTGTACGGGACGTTATCAGCCTTTTTGTAACCCATGGTTCCATGGTTTCCATTCCTGTGTTGGTTATTGGACTTGTAACCCTACAGCTTGGTGAATTTTTGTTCATTTTATTACATCGGATGTGTTCTCCAAAAACGAGACCTCTCTGTTGGTTGTAACATCGCCTGTTGTCAATTTAAGCTAATTGGTCTGACTAAAATGTTTAAAAACAATGAGTCCTTCTCCATTGGAGTGCCAAGTGCCAAGAATTAGTCCTTCTCCTTTGGAGTACCAAGTGCCAAGAATGAGTCCTTCTCCATTGGAGTACCTCGTGCCAACAATGAGTCCCTCTCCTTTGGAGTACCAAGTGCCAACAATGAGTCCTTCTCCATTGGAGTACCAAGTGCCACCAATGAGTCCTTCTCCATTGGAGTACCAAGTGCTAACAATGAGTCCTTCTCCATTGGAGTACCAAGTGCCAACAATGAGTCCTTCACCATTGGAGTATGAACTGTCAACAACTAGACCTTCTCCATTGGAGTACCGACTGCTACAATTAGTTCTTCTCCATTGGAGTATTGTAGTAGATGGCTAGCTGCTACCTCACGGCCAACTGCCAACAATTAGTCCTTCTCCATTGGAGCATTGTAGTAGATGGCTAGCTGCTACCTCACTACCAACAATTAGACCTTCTCCATTGGAGTACCAACTGCTACAATTAGTTCTTCTCCATTGGAGTACACTACCAACTGCCAACAATTAGTCCTTCTCAGTTGGAGTACCAACTCCCCCCATTGGTCCTGGAAATGGATAGGGTTGTGTACATTCCAAATCATCCTCTCCCATGGAAACTTCTATCTATAATGATAATTAGTTGGAATCGAGTTTCCCAATGCCGTGATTAATGCCTGAGCCTGAACCTCACGTATCGTGACTTACCATTATTGACTTTGAGTTTTTGTCGGGGCCTCCTCAAAGTGGCCGTGATTTTCTAGATGGAAACCCCTGTCCCGTTTCATTTTTGCCGTCCACCTTGCACCGCTCCAGAGAAAGGTCAACGCAACGTGATGTGTAGAGAATAATTTATAAATTATTAAATATGCTCCTTTTGGCCCGCGGAAGCCAATTATCCAGGAGTCGGGAAAAAAAAGACCATTGTAAATCTTGGAAGTGATTATGCAAATAACTGTTATTATTAGAGCGTTCTGTTTTCTTTGCCATGAAATAATATATTTAAATTAGAATCTATAATCTCATTATCCATTCACATACCAAGTACTTAACAGTAAATGAAGGCAGGGCGGTTTGCCAGATCTGTATCTCTCCCAGCGCGCGGGGTTATTATTAGTCTAAATACATACAATTAATTATAAGAGAAATATGGATTGGATAAAATGCTTTGTCAATGGCTTCAGTAATGTGAAGGCTCCTGATAAGTCCCATTATTCAACAGGGCAAAGCATGGCATTTGTGTGGCCCCTGGCATTATGCCCCCTCTCTCCACCACCACTATATTATTCTGCCCCCTCTTTCTCCACCATTATATTAATCTGCCCCTCTCTCTCCATCATTATATCATTCTGCCCCCTCTCTCTCCATCATTATATCATTCTGCCCCTCTCTCTCCATCATTATATCATTCTGCCCCTCTCTCTCCATCATTATATCATTCTGCCCCCTCTCTCTCCATCATTATATCATTCTGCCCCCTCTCTCCATCATTATATCATTCTGCCCCTCTCTCATCATTATATCATACTGCCCCCTCTCTCATCATTATATCATTCTGCCCCCTCTCTCATCATTATATCATTCTGCCCCCTCTCTCTCTCCATCATTATATCATTCTGCCCCCTCTCTCTCCATCATTATATCATTCTGCCCCTCTCTCTCCATCATTATATCATTCTGCCCCCTCTCTCTCCATCATTATATCATTCTGCCCCCTCTCTCCATCATTATATCATTCTGCCCCCTCTCTCTCCATCATTATATCATTCTGCCCCCTCTCTCCATCATTATATCATTCTGCCCCCTCTCTCATCATTATATCATACTGCCCCCTCTCTCATCATTATATCATACTGCCCCCTCTCTCCATCATTATATCATTCTGCCCCCTCTCTCTCTCTCCATCATTATATCATTCTGCCCCCTCTCTCATCATTATATCATTCTGCCCCTCTCTCTCTCTCCATCATTATATCATTCTGCCCCTCTCTCTCCATCATTATATCATTCAGCCCCCTCTCTCTCCATCATTATATCATTCTGCCCCTCTCTCTCTCCATCATTATATCATTCTGCCCCATCTCTCCATCATTATATCATTCTGCCCTCTCTCTCTCCATCATTATATGATTCTGCCCCTCTCTCTCCATCATTATATCATTCTGCCGCCTCTCTCTCTCCATCATTATATCATTCTGCCCTCTGTCTCTCCATCATTATATCATTCTGCCCCTCTCTCTCTCTCATCATTATATCTATCTGCCTCTCTCTCTCCATCATTATATCATTCTGCCCCTCTCTCTCCATCATTATATCATTCTGCCCCATCTCTCTCCATCATTATATCATTCTGCCCTCTCTCTCTCCATCATTATATGATTCTGCCCCTCTCTCTCCATCATTATATCATTCTGCCCCATCTCTCTCCATCATTATATCATTCTGCCCCTCTCTCTCTCCATCATTATATCATTCTGCCGCATCTCTCTCCATCATTATATCATTCTGCCCCTCTCTCTCTCCATCATTATATCATTCTGCCCCTCTCTCTCTCCATCATTATATCATTCTGCCCCCTCTCTCTCTCCATCATTATATCATTCTGCCCCCTCTCCTCCATCATTATATCATTCTGCCTCTCTCTCTCCATCATTATATCATTCTGCCCCTCTCTCTCCATCATTATATCATTCTGCCCCTCTCTCTCCATCATTATATCATTCTGCTCCTCTCTCTCCATCATTATATCATTCTGCCCCTCTCTCTCCATCATTATATCATTCTGCCTCCTCTCTCTCCATCATTATATCATTCTGCCCCCTCTCTCTCCATCATTATATCATTCTGCCCCTCTCTCTCCATCATTATATCATTCTGCCCCTCTCTCTCCATCATTATATCATTCTGCCCCCTCTCTCTCCATCATTATATCATTCTGCCTCATCTCTCTCCATCATTATATCATTCTGCCCCCTCTCTCTCCATCATTATATCATTCTGCCCCTCTCTCTCCATCATTATATCATTCTGCCCCTCTCTCTCCATCATTATATCATTCTGCCCCCTCTCTCTCCATCATTATATCATTCTGCCCCCTCTCTCTCCATCATTATATCATTCTGCCCCTTCTCTCTCCATCATTATATCATTCTGCCCCCTCTCTCTCCATCATTATATCATTCTGCCCCCTCTCTCTCCATCATTATATCATTCTGCCCCTCTCTCCATCATTATATCATTCTGCCCCTCTCTCTCCATCATTATATCATTCTGCCCCCTCTCTCCATCATTATATCATTCTGCCCTCTCTCTCCATCATTATATCATTCTGCCCCTCTCTCTCCATCATTATATCATTCTGCCCCTCTCTCTCCATCATTATATCATTCTGCCCCCTCTCTTTCTCTCTCCATCATTATATCATTCTGCCCGCTCTCTCTCCATCATTATATCATTCTGCCCCCTCTCTCTCCATCATTATATCATTCTGCCCCCTCTCTCTCTCCATCATTATATCATTCTGCCCCTCTCTCTCTCTCCATCATTATATCATTCTGCCCCTCTCTCTCCATCATTATATCATTCTGCCCTCTCTCTCTCCATCATTATATCATTCTGCGCCTCTCCCTCTCTCTCCATCATTATATCATTCTGCCCCTCTCTCTCTCTCCATCATTATATCATTCTGCCCCCTCTCTCTCCATCATTATATCATTCTGCCCCTCTCTCTCTCTCCATCATTATATCATTCTGCGCCTCTCCCTCTCTCTCCATCATTATATCATTCTGCCCCTCTCTCTCTCTCCATCATTATATCATTCTGCCCCCTCTCTCTCCATCATTATATCATGCTGCCCCTCTCTCTCTGTCCATCATTAATTTTTTCTGCTTCCTTTCTCTCCACGATTAGATTATTCCCAGTTGACATGGCCCCAGGGACTCCTCTTTCCCATATCCAGGTGCACCAAGGTCGTCTCCATGCTTCCACTATGGTCCCCGAATATCCTTCACTGCGGCATGCTCGTGGTCACCCACGTGTTCTGGTGGCCAACATCTTGGCGAACAACGAACCTCACCTGATGCCAATGATGCCCAACAATGACGCATCCACGACCTCTGCCAAAGCAGGCCCTCCTGGACTGACTCAACCACATCAGCTCTCGAAATATTCAAATGCAACACCAATGACGGCAAGTGATGACACGATCACAACAAAGACACAATGTGGCGATGCAATGGTGTATTTCTACTAAAGCAATGGAATGATTACATAGCACCTGAAGGTTCTGACAGATGCTGAGGTGAGAGGCCTCACCGCACCTGGAGGTCCTTTCCAGTTACCACATAAATATCGAGCACTCCAATCCTGCAGTGATCGATTATTTAGCTGCCTCTGTGTCGGTAACCCAACATTCTCGATTCTTGAGGTTTCTCCGGTTTCTGCCTGTCCTCCTTTTATGTGTATTCCCCCGGCTACCTGAACCCTACTTTGCTTCCGACTCTGCTCCCAGTCTGTTGCAACTGACCACCTGGCTACCGACCCTGGTTCTTTTCCCCACCACGCTTCTGACTGACCACCTGGTTCCAACTCCAGCTCTGTTCTTGACTATACTTCTGATTGAACACCTGGCTACCAACTTCGGCTCTGTCCCCGACTATGACCACCTGGCTTCTGACTATGGCTTTGTTCCTGATTATGTTCTTTATTGACCACCTGGCTACCGACTCTGGCTCTATTCCCAACTATGTTCCTAAATGACCACCTGGTTGTCCTCTCCACGATTACTTTATGAACTGGGCAAGGACTTGTTAATACCCGCCATTGGGTTTCATCCCCTTGAACCCACGTCCCATCACTGGACATGATACCACTGAAGGCAGCTTAATTGACCATAATGTTGGCAACACATGGACAAGAGGAAAATGGAGGGCATCTTGGAATTGGGTGGTTAGAAACGTATTTTGGGGTTAATTTAGTAGACCAGAAATGTGCAAAATTGCAAGAAAAATGCATAGTCTAGTCCATGATTTCCCCAGCTCCCTTATTTGGGGGCTATACTTTCACATTTTTGGCAATTTCCTGGTTTCAGGTGTAACCTCTGATTAATATGACGTTCCTCGTGTCAATTCCTAGTTTAGAGATGAAAAAAAAACAACAAATTATCCTTGTTCCGGGAGATTGACCTTCACGTTAATTCAGATGTGCATTTTTGTTTAAAAAACATGCTTTTCGGTCATTCATCAGAAAGTCAGATGATCTTATCTCTGGCCGCTCCAGCCCTTCACTTTATCGATGCCAGACGGGACTCCACCAGCTCGTCCATCGCTTTGTATCGGGCAAAAAAATAAACAACAAAAAAACAATTCAATGCAAATTCACCCCAGAAATATTCCCGGCATGTAGCGTCGCCGCCGCGAACATATTCACACAAATTAAAATATCGTCTGCATTGTAATGAGATTTTCAGAACAACCTGAACTTGTCACGTCAAGAACGAAAACATCTTCGTCTTTGTAATGAAGAAAGTTCCTCGTCCGATCTGATTTCCCAAACGGGAAGGCGGAATATTAATATCGGCGGGCAGGGAAGAAAAAAACGACATGGAAACGGCAGCGTATTTAGCCCGCGTTCTCTCCTGTCACGTGCTCGGGCCGGGATTAAACACTTCCCGGCCCTTCATAAAAACACAGAGCAGAGAGCGAGCGGCGATTTATCCTTCGAGCTGCCGTTTTGATGTGACAAATGGAAGGGATATTATTGCCCATGAAATATTTACAGGGTGGACTGTGAGCGCACAGCGACACGCAACAATGTTACGTTATTCTGCTTCCTGTGGTTTTTAATCTGGTCATTTATTCACCTGACCCTGAAGTGAAAAGGGAATATATCGAAATCCATCTTAAAATGGTTTGTAAAAAATCTTAGACCTCACTGCACATTACTGTGAGTTTTATTGCTGCGGAGCTCTGTGACACACAGTAATGTGCAGTGTGTATGAGTGAGTTTTATTGCTGTGGAGCTCTGTGATACGCTCATACACACACTGCACATTACTGTGAGTTTTATTGCTGTGGAGCTCTGTGATACGCTCATACACACTGCACATTACTGAGAGTTTTATTGCTGTGGAGCTCTGTGATACGCTCATACACACTGCACATTACTGAGATTCATGGCTGTGGATTCTGTGATACACTCATACACACCACACAGTACTGTGAGTTTTATTGCTGTTGAGCTCTGTGATACACTCATACACACCACACAGTACTGTGAGATTTATGGCTGTGGAGCCCTGTGATATGCTCTTACGTAGTGCACATTATTGTGAGTTTTATTGCTGTGGAGCTCTGTGATACAGTAATGTGCAGTGTGTATGAGCATATCACAGAGCTTTACAGCAATAAAACTCACAGTAATGTGCAGTGTGTATGAGTGTGAGTTTTATTGCTGTAAAGCTCTGTGATATGCTCATACACACTGCACATTACTGTGAGATTTATTGCTGTGGATTCTGTGATACGCACATACACACAGCACATTACTATGAGTTTTATTGCTGTGAAGCTCTGTCATACACTCATACACACCGCACATTACTGTGAGATTTATGGCTGTGGAGCCCTGTGATATGCTCTTACACACTGCACATTACTGTGAGTTTTACTGCTGTGGAGCGCTATAATACACTCATAAACACTGCACAATACTGTGTGATTTTTGCTGTGGTGCTCTGTGATACGCTCATAGAGCACTCTATTCTTACAGATCTCATTCTCCACCATACTCTGCGGTGCTGTACAATGGGCACATCTATTTGATCTGGTGCGCTGTGCTCTATACTCAGGGACGGGGGGGGGGTGAATAAAAGCTGATATTAAGTGTAATGTCAGTGATCGAGCATACAATGCAAACAAACACAGCAGTCTCTGCTTGAGAAAACCTTTAATTACATTTTTTTTGTACTAATTGTCAATTCCCCATAAACACAGGGGTTGAGCGGGTCTGAGCGCAGCAGGGGAGGTGCGTTTACTCTCAGATCCTCCGCTCTTTGTTCTTTTTGTCATATTGATTGTTCGGCTTAGAAATGGGTAATTATTACAATTATAGTAATGACCCTTTCCAGACAGTTCACAAACAGCCGGGCCCCAGGCGAGCAGTCTAGGCTAATTGCAGGACCAAGTCCACGTCCTACACCCGCTCTCCTGGCCGGCAACCACTCCCAGTACTTTGTGCCGATTGTTAAAAAATTTATTCTGACAGATTTTCTACTAACTTAACAAAAAACCCCTTCTTTTCTTATATCCTCTCTGCAGGGCCACCTGTAGCATTTTGTGAGCCAGGAGGGAGAGACATCGGTCAGCCGAGGAACGTCCGTCGTGCAGGCCTGACGACCGGCTGGTGTATATGTACCAGCAAGGTCAGCGGGTGGTCGTGTCTCCAGGATATATTTGGTGGAGCTTGATAAAATGTAGCAATACAATACAATGTAGTTATCCATATATTGGTTATGTATTGGCGGAGTGGGGTAAGCAGGAGGTAGCATAGTCCATGTCACAATGCAAAAGGTCAAGGTTCGGAGAAGGCAGCATAGTCCAAAGCACAGAGCAAAAGGTCTTGGGTTGGAGAAGGCTATGTAGTCCAAAGCACAGAGCAAAAGGTCGAGAGTTGGAGAAGGCTATGTAGTCCAAGGCACAGAGCAAAAGGTCTTGGGTTGGAGAAGGCTATGTAGTCCAAGGCACAGAGCAAAAGGTCTTGGGTTGGAGAAGGCTTTGTAGTCCAAGGCACAGAGCAAAAGGTTGAGCGTTGGAGAAGGCTATGTAGTCAAAAGCACAGAGCAAAAGGTCTTGGGTTGGAGAAGGCTATGTAGTCCAAGGCACAGAGCAAAAGGTCTTGGGTTGGAGAAGGCTATGTAGTCCAAAGCACAGAGCAAAAGGTCGAGAGTTGGAGAAGGCTATGCAGTCCAAGGCACAGAGCCAAAGGTCTTGGGTTGGAGAAGGCTTTGTAGTCCAAGGCACAGAGCAAAAGGTCGAGAGTTGGAGAAGGCTATGCAGTCCAAGGCACAGAGCCAAAGGTCTTGGGTTGGAGAAGGCTATGTAGTCCAAAGCACAGAGCAAAAGGTCTTGGGTTGGAGAAGGCTATGTAGTCCAAGGCACAGAGCCAAAGGTCTTGGGTTGGAGAAGGCTATGTAGTCCAAAGCACAGAGCAAAAGGACGAGAGTTGGAGAAGGCAACCTAATCCAAGGTGCAGAGCAAAGGTTTGAAGGCTGGAGAGAGCAGTGAGGTCTGGGTTACAAAGCAAGGGTTGGTACACAGTCAGATAAGGAGTCACTAAGGTTACAAAGCTCTAGAAAAATATTTGAGCAACGACCCACCGCTCGGCATCTTCTCTTATACCGAGGATGTAGTTCGCAGTTCAGAGAGTTGGAGAAGGCTATGTAGTCCAAGGCACAGAGCAAAAGGTCTTGGGTTGGAGAAGGCTATGTAGTCCAAGGCACAGAGCAAAAGGTCTTGGGTTGGAGAAGGCTATGTAGTCCAAGGCACAGAGCCAAAGGTCTTGGGTTGGAGAAGGCTATGTAGTCAAAAGCACAGAGCAAAAGGACGAGAGTTGGAGAAGGCAACCTAATCCAAGGTGCAGAGCAAAGGTTTGAAGGCTGGAGAGAGCAGTGAGGTCTGGGTTACAAAGCAAGGGTTGGTACACAGTCAGATAAGGAGTCACTAAGGTTACAAAGCTCTAGAAAAATATTTGAGCAACGACCCACCGCTCGGCGTCTTCTCTTATACCGAGGATGCCGAGGATGTAGTTCGCAGTTCAGTGGCGTCAGGACACCACGCGTCATTCTTAAGTGCCAGCGTCCTTTTCAATATAAAAGGCCAGTCAGCACATGCTCTTTGCGCAAAAGGAAACCACTGGTCACACCAGGGGCCACAGCCGCTGGAGGAGAGGAAGAAGCAGACCTGTCTATGTTGTAGGCCCCCACTCGTTTGGCCGGAAAAGGCTGAAGAGGTTTGGCGGATCGGGTGTCAGAGGCTGGACCGAGTCTGCGGGAGTGTAGGTGTGCAGGTAAAGTCACAGCATGCGTGGCGGCACTATAATAACGCATGCGCGCCTTCATCATTTATGCGGCGGTACCTCGGGTACATATAAATAGGTGCATGCACCGAGCGTTCTGTGTCATGATGGCCAGATGTGCAAAGTGGAAGGCACAGGATTCGGAAGTGACGCGAGGGCTGGAGAGGAATGCCAGAGGAAGACAGGTATGACATGAGGCGGCGCGTCCGGACGAGGCACGGGGAAGCGCCGGACTTGTTACACTTCACACATGTTAAGCGAAAAGACCATTTAGTGCAAAGATAAGTAACTATAAAAACGCGAGTATCGCATCGGAAAGATTTAAAATCATTCACTTTGGTTTCCTTTAGTGAACATTGAATAAAATAAGCAAGAATTCCATCGAACGCTCCCAGACAGCGGAGCAAGAGGCGCATTTGGCCTCGTAATAAACAGTTTATTTATAGTTATAATTTATTTTTACAGACGCGAGCCGCAGTGTTCGCCGCCGCAGACGTATACAGTTTGTAGCAAGCAATTTAAAGGAATCCAAACCTTGAACGTCGTGTAACTTTCATTTTAATGACCGCGCCGGCTACGGACACGACTCGCGTGTCCATGGGGGACAAATGATTCAGTTCGGAGCTCAGGTTTCAGGTCTGTGTTTATCGCTTCATGTGTTGTTGTTTTTTTCCCCTTTACCTTGCATCAAACCCTGACATTGGCCCGTCATTATCTGAACGGATTTGCTTTCCAGAAGGTTCCGGGAATTCACCAGATGTCATTATCTCGAGGACAAGGAAGATGGCAAGAGCTCTGGGCCCTGTCGATTAAAATAGGTTTCCGTGAGTCAATGTAACACACGAGCTATACGTCGCTTTAAAGCATCGCAAAGTCATATTGGAATTATTTGGACATTTGTTTGGATGTTTCATCTTTGACAAAAAATTATGAGATAATCCCGTCACTAGCAAACTCTTTATAGCGGAAAAAATACTATCATAACATTAATTTGAAACATTGAAGGTGTATTTAAGTTAAATAAAGGATAAAATGACATTTGCAGAGATTATTATTCCAAAACAGGTAAACCATTAAAATAATGTAAATTTGCTTATGTTTTGGTTTATCCTTTACAGAAATATTGCTGGGATGAAAGGTTCTAAACTCTAGATGGAGTGTCTTATCTGGCACAATGTCACACAGGGTCTGCATTATCAGCATAAAGGCAGAAATGGCCTTCGTGTCAGTAAATGTGCTGCAGACAGATAATAAAAATGATGAGATCTCCTGCTTATGGGGGTTTGTAGTGATCAGAATGAGATTATTCTCAATGCAATATCTGTATGTGCTGCATAATGCCTGTGTATGGCAATTACAGCAACACCTTGTATCTGTATGTGCTGCATAATGCCTTTGTATGGCAAATACAGCAACACCTTGTATCTGTATGTGCTGCATAATGCCTGTGTATGGCAATTACAGCAAAACCTTGTATCTGTATGTGCTGCATAATGCCTTTGTATGGCAATTACAGCAACACCTTGTATCTGTATGTGCTGCATAATGCCTGTGTATGGCAATTACAGCAAAACCTTGTATCTGTATGTGCTGCATAATGCCTTTGTATGGCAATTACAGCAACACCTTGTATCTGTATGTGCTGCATAATGCCTTTGTATGGCAATTACAGCAACACCTTGTATCTGTATGTGCTGCATAATGCCTGTATGGCAATTACAGCAACACCTGTATGTGTGCTGCATAATGCCTGTGTATGGCAATTACAGCACACCTTGTATCTGTATGTGCTGAATAATGCCTGTGTATGGAATTACAGCAAAACCTTGTATCTGTATGTGCTGCATAATGCCTGTGTATGGCAATTACAGCAACACCTTGTATCTGTATGTGCTGCATAATGCCTGTGTATGGCAATTACAGCAACACCTTGTATCTGTATGTGCTGCATAATGCCTGTGTATGGCAATTACAGCAAAACCTTGTATCTGTATGTGCTGCATAATGCCTGTGTATGGCAATTACAGTAACACCTTGTATCTGTATGTGCTGCATAATGCCTTTGTGTGGCAATTACAGCAACACCTTGTATCTGTATGTGCTGCATAATGCCTTTGTATGGCAATTACAGCAACACCTTGTATCTGTATGTGCTGCATAATGCCTTTGTATGGCAATTACAGCAACACCTTGTATCTGTATGTGCTGCATAATGCCTTTGTATGGCAATTACAGCAACACCTTGTATCTGTATGTGCTGCATAATGCCTGTGTATGGCAATTACAGCCACACCTTGTATCTGTATGTGCTGAATAATGCCTGTGTATGGAAATTACAGCAACACCTTGTATCTGTATGTGCTGCATAATGCCTGTGTATGGCAATTACAGCAACACCTTGTATCTGTATGTGCTGCATAATGCCTGTGTATGGCAATTACAGCAACACCTTGTATCTGTATGTGCTGCATAATGCCTGTGTATGGCAATTACAGCAAAACCTTGTATCTGTATGTGCTGCATAATGCCTGTGTGTGGCAATTACAGCAAAACCTTGTATCTGTATGTGCTGCATAATGCCTGTGTGTGGCAATTACAGTAACACCTTGTATCTGTATGTGCTGCATAATGCCTTTGTGTGGCAATTACAGCAACACCTTGTATCTGTATGTGCTGCATAATGCCTGTGTGTGGCAATTACAGCAACACCTTGTATCTGTATGTGCTGAATAATGCCTGTGTGTGGCAATAACAGCAACACCTTGTATCTGTATGTGCTGAATAATGCCTGTGTATGGCAATAACAGCAACACCTTGTATCTGTATGTGCTGAATAATGCCTGTGTATGGCAATAACAGCAACACCTTGTATCTGTATGTGCTGCATAATGCCTGTGTATGGCAATTACAGCAACACCTTGTATCTGTATGTGCCGCATAATGCCTGTGTATGGCAATTACAGCAACACCTTGTATCTGTATGTGCCGCATAATGCCTGTGTATGGCAATTACAGCAAAACCTTGTATCTGTATGTGCTGCATAATGCCTTTGTATGGCAATTACAGCAACACCTTGTATCTGTATGTGCTGCATAATGCCTGCGTATGGCAATTACAGCAAAACCTTGTATCTGTATGTGCTGCATAATGCCTTTGTATGGCAATTACAGCAACACCTTGTATCTGTATGTGCTGAATAATGCCTGTGTATGGAAATTACAGCAACACCTTGTATCTGTATGTGCTGCATAATGCCTGTGTATGGTAATTACAGCAACACCTTGTATCTGTATGTGCTGCATAATGCCTGTGTATGGCAATTACAGTAACACCTTGTATCTGTATGTGCTGCATAATGCCTGTGTATGGCAATTACAGCAACACCTTGTATCTGTATGTGCTGCATAATGCCTGTGTATGGCAATTACAGCAACACCTTGTATCTGTATGTGCTGCATAATGCCTGTGTGTGGCAATTACAGCAACACCTTGTATCTGTATGTGCTGCATAATGCCTGTGTATGGCAATTACAGAAACACCTTGTATCTGTATGTGCTGCATAATGCCTGTGTGTGGCAATTACAGTAACACCTTGTAACTTGGAAAAGCAAATGAAAATAAGTTTCACTGGGCTGAAGGAATGAGATGACATAACTAGGGGTGATATTATCCATGAGAACGCAGTCTTTTTCTCTCCATCCCTGACTCATATTGTGTCATCTGATGATGTAATAGCAGAAAACAAATACAAGCTGCGGCTGTGGTGGATGAGAGTGTGGGCACGTCTGCCAGAGGAGGACAGAGATCAGACGTGACTTCACTGGATAAAGAGGCAAAACACTCCCAGATCCTCCTTGGAACAAAAAGCTTCATTATATGGAATTATGATGAACTGGTGGTTATGCATAGAAAGCCCAGGGGAAAAGGGGTTTATTGTGCATTATCTTGTAATATCTTCAGGGATGGAGCCAATTCCTTACCATATCTTGGTGCCCCAATCCCTCCCATGCATTGCTCATATCTATTATCTAGCCGTGTCCTGCTGCCCCCAATCCCTCCCTTTATTTGTCCATCCCATGCCAGCCGTGTCCTGGTCCCCAAATTCCTCCCAGGCTTTGCTCATACCTAGCCGTGTCCTGGTGCCCCAATCCCTCCCAGGCTTTGCTCATACCTAGCCGTGTCCTGGTTCCCCCAATCCCTCCCAGGCTTTGCTCATACCTAGCCGTGTCCTGGTTCCCCCAATCCCTCCCAGGCTTTGCTCATACCTAGCCGTGTCCTGGTGCCCCAATCCCTCCCAGGCTTTGCTCATACCTAGCCGTGTCCTGGTGCCCCAATCCCTCCCAGGCTTTGCTCATACCTAGCCGTATCCTGGTGCCCAATCCCTCCCAGGCTTTGCTCATACCTAGCCGTGTCCTGGTGCCCCAATCCCTCCCAGGCTTTGCTCATACCTAGCCGTGTCCTGGTGCCCCAATCCCTCCCAGGCTTTGCTCATACCTAGCCGTGTCCTGGTGCCCCAATCCCTCCCAGGCTTTGCTCATACCTAGCCGTGTCCTGGTGCCCCAATCCCTCCCAGGCTTTGCTCATACCTAGCCGTGTCCTGGTGCCCCAATCCCTCCCAGGCTTTGCTCATACCTAGCCGTGTCCTGGTGCCCCAATCCCTCCCAGGCTTTGCTCTAAATTAACAGTTATTAATATAATTGTAAGAAAACAAGCACGCAGTCCGTGTATATAGTCGTTTTCAGACACTACGAGGCCCATCATCCCTTAGAAAGTCAGAGAGTCAAGGCCGCTGTAATGAGCTATGTGTTTTAGGGTGTAAATTAGGCACAGTTTATGCGGCTTCCAGCTCTGCGCCCGACACATTATATCTGAGAAATTAATGTCAAGACGCGGGCTGGAATGATGGCGGTTATTTCAGGAGCAGCGTTTGGTTCAATAAGCGCGTTATTCACATATTTCTATAAGAAGAATTTCCCCAAGACTGAAACTGCATCTCCTGAGATCCATCTTTATCATCAGCCGCTTCCATGGGGGGGATTGATTTATTTCACGAGCACAGCCGGGGCGGACCTGACCCTGACCCCAGACATGTGCAGCCCAGGCCAGCGCCCTGCGACCCCCTTAAAACAACATCCCTGGCATGGCAGCTGTTCGTCCAGCGCCTGATGGCATCACAGGGGGCACCAGAGAGAGAGGGGGACCTCAAATATATGGAGGAGCCCATAAAGAGACACCCACACACCCTGAATATATGGAGGAACCCCTAAAAAGACACCCACACACCCTGAATATATGGAGGAATCCCTAAAAAGACACCCGCACACCCTGAATATATGGAGGAGCCCCTAAAAAGACACCCACACACCATGAATATATGGAGGACCCCCTAAAAAGACACCCGCACACCCTGAATATATGGAGGAGCCCCTAAAAAGACACCCACACACCCTGAATATATGGAGGAGCCCCTAAAAAGACACCCACACACCCATAATATATGGAGGAGCCCCTAAAAAGACACCCGCACACCCTGAATATATGGTTGAGCCCCTAAAAATAAACCCGCACACCCTGAATATATGGAGGAGCCCCTAAAGAGACACCCGCACACCCTGAATATATAGAGGAGCCCCTAAAAGACACCCGCACACCCTGAATATATGGAGGAACCCCTAAAAAGACACCCGCACACCCTGAATATATGGAGGAGCCCCTAAAAATACACCCGCACACCCTGAATATATGGAGGACCCCCTAAAAAGACACCCACACACCCTGAATATATGGAGGAACCCCTAAAAATAAACCCGAACACCCTGAATATATGGAGGAACCCCATAAAAGACACCTGCACACCCTGAATATATGGAGGAGACCCTAAAAAGACACCCACACCCCGAATATAAGGAGGAGCCCCTAAAAAAAGACACCCGCACACCCTGAATATATGGAGGACCCCCTAAAAAGACACCCGCACACCCTAAATATATGGAGGAGCCCCTAAAAAGACACCACACACACCCTGAATATATGGAGGAGCCCGTAAAAAGACACCCACACACCCTGAATATATGCGCGAACCCCTAAAAAGACACCCGCACACCCTGTATATATGGATGAGCCCGTAAAAGACACCCACACACCCTGAATATATGGAGGAGCCCCTAAAAAAGACACCCACACACCCTGAATATATGGAGGAGCCCCTAAAAAGACACCGCACACCCTGAATATATGGAGGAACCCGTAAAAAGACACCCGCACACCCTGAATATATGGAGGAACCCCTAAAAAGACACCCGCACACCCTGAATATATGGAGGAACCCCTAAAAAGACACCCGCACACCCTGAATATATAGAGGAACCCCTAAAAAGACACCCGCACACCCTGAATATATAGAGGAACCCGTAAAAAGACACCCACACACCCTGAATATATGGAGGAACCCCTAAAAAAGACACCCGCACACCCTGAATATATGGAGGAACCCCTAAAAAGACACCCGCACACCTGAATATATAGAGGAACCCGTAAAAAGACACCCACACCCTGAATATATGGAGGAGCCCCTAAAAAGACACCCACACACCCATAATATATGGAGGAGCCCCTAAAAAGACACCCGCACACCCTGAATATATGGTTGAGCCCCTAAAAATAAACCCGCACACCCTGAATATATGGAGGAGCCCCTAAAGAGACACCCGCACACCCTGAATATATAGAGGAGCCCCTAAAAGACACCCGCACACCCTGAATATATGGAGGAACCCCTAAAAAGACACCCGCACACCCTGAATATATGGAGGAGCCCCTAAAAATACACCCGCACACCCTGAATATATGGAGGACCCCCTAAAAAGACACCCACACACCCTGAATATATGGAGGAACCCCTAAAAATAAACCCGAACACCCTGAATATATGGAGGAGCCCCTAAAAAGACACCCGCACACCCTGAATATATGGAGGAGCCCCTAAAAAGACACCCGCACCCCGAATATAAGGAGGAGCCCCTAAAAAAAGACACCCGCACACCCTGAATATATGGAGGACCCCCTAAAAAGACACCCGCACACCCTAAATATATGGAGGAGGCCCTAAAAAGACACCCACACACCCTGAATATATGGAGGAGCCCCTAAAAAGACACCCACACACCCTGAATATATGGAGGAACCCCTAAAAAGACACCCGCACACCCTGAATATATGGAGGAGCCCGTAAAAAGACACCCACACACCCTGAATATATGGAGGAACCCGTAAAAAGACACCCACACACCCTGAATATATGGAGGAGCCCCTAAAGTCACCCGCACACCCTGAATATATGGAGGAACCCGTAAAAAGACACCCGCACACCCTGAATATATGGAGGAACCCCTAAAAAGACACCCGCACACCCTGAATATATGGAGGAACCCGTAAAAAGACACCCGCACACCCTGAATATATAGAGGAACCCCTAAAAAGACACCCGCACACCCTGAATATATAGAGGAACCCGTAAAAAGACACCCACACACCCTGAATATATGGAGGAACCCCTAAAAAGACACCCGCACACCCTGAATATATGGAGGAACCCCTAAAAAGACACCCGCACACCTTGAATATATGGAGGAACCCGTAAAAAGACACCCGCACACCCTGAATATATGGAGGAACCCCTAAAAAGACACCCGCACACCCTGAATATATAGAGGAACCCCTAAAAAGACACCCGCACACCCTGAATATATGGAGGAACCCGTAAAAAGACACTCGCACACCCTGAATATATGGAGGAACCCCTAAAAAGACACCCGCACACCCTGAATATATGGAGGAGCTCCTAAAAAGACACCCACACACCCTGAATATATGGAGGAGCCCCTAAAAAGACACCCGCACACCCTGAATATATAGAGGAACCCCTAAAAAGACACCCACACACCCTGAATATATGGAGGAGCCCCTAAAAAGACACCCGCACACCCTGAATATATAGAGGAACCCCTAAAAAGACACCCACACACCCTGAATATATGGAGGAGCCCCTAAAAAGACACCCGCACACCCTGAATATATGGAGGAGCCCCTAAAGACACCCACACACCCTGAATGTATGGAGGAGCCTCTAAAAAGACACACACACACCCTGAATATATGGAGGAACCCGTAAAAAGACACCCGCACACCCTGAATATATGGAGGAGCCCCTAAAAAGACACCCGCACACCCTGAATATATAGAGCAGCCCTAACACTTAGGAGCTAGGATATGGTTCACTATATGTCAGTAATGTAACCCATATACAGTGATTCCTGGTTTCCACCAGCTCTACAGTAATGTCATGTATACAGTTACACATTATTTGGATTGATGGGGGAGTTTTTCGATGTGCAGGACATAAATAGCAATGTAAGCGCAGTAATGTCCTACGATCAATATAATGAGATCAATAACACAATCGTTGGGTCTTGGACCTCATTGCAGTGCCATACCTCCCGAGGGGCCTGATTAAAGGGAGGCAGTCCCTCCAACAGGGTTATTCAGAGAAAGGTGAAAACCAGGAGAACTGGCAAGAGAAGAGAACAATCTAGACCAAATAGCCGATTTGGAAAGTGAGATAAATGGGAGAATTTTTCTGGTTTGGCTATTTTGACCTAGAATTTTCACTTCTCCAGTCATTCTCCTGCATTTCACCTTTCTTTGAATAGACCTGCATGTGTTTCAAACTCTTCATTCCTCCTTTCCGTTCCTGCTCTGATGTTCCTCTTTTGTCCAAGAGCACACAATATTTCCTGTTTATGAGTGTATGACAGAGCTGTACATCCATCAAAACACCAGGTTTTAGGCTGGGGTCAGACGAGCGTGATTTCTACGGACTGTACGTCCGTGCAGTACGGACATCGTCAGTACGGATGACGCAGTAGTGGTCACACAGTCCGTTTTTTCACTGAAGTTATTTTTGACGGATGTAGGAGGGAAAAATAAATTACAATGAAAAAACATTCTGTCCGTCAAAAATGCTGGACGTATAAATGCAGTCCGTCTGACCTCGCTCCATCACTCACACACAAAGCTATGCGGACGTTGTGGACGTGGCGCACTCCGCACGTCCGTTCTAGCAGTATTACGTTCTTGCCTAACCTGCGTCCGTTTGCCGCGGCCGTCGTGCATCCGCAGTTCAGTGCGGACGTACTTCATGTGTCAGGCTCCAATGGACTTTCTTTCATGCTATCACGGACGTACTTTTAGGCGCAATCACGGACGTGAACACTACGCTCGTCTGACACCAGCCTTAAACTACAAAAAGAAATCGTTTACCAAGTAACTTTTCTAAAATAAATTATTTGCTTCTGTTCAATAATTATTCCATTGATATGGTCAGATCATTAGATGCTGCTTAGCCTTTCACCCGGTCACAACTCTTAGGCTGGGGTCAGACTAACGCATTTTTAACATGCGTTTAGGCGCACTTAATCACAGCCGCAGTAGCAGCAAATGACGCGCAGTGACGGCCAATATACGAAGTACGACCGCGCAACGCAAGTGGAAAATGAACGCATTTTTTTGAGAACGCAGAACCACTAGTACGGACGTACAGAGTGCGCTGCGTCCGCTAGCGGCATGTGTGCGTGATTAGGAAACGTCAGACGCTGCTAATGTCCGGCCAACATAACGTCCAGACGCAAAATGTGTTTTATTGACGATCCGTAAAAAATCACGCACGAGAATGCACATAGTATGACCGCTATCGCGTATTCCATGAACAAATACAGCAATGCGTTCGGACGCACTTTTTGACGATAGCTGCGTATAATGCGTTCATTTGACCCTAGCCTTAGTGTACCCCAATAAGGGTCCCATTTCAACAATCTGATTGGCCTTAACGCATCCCAAGAGAATTCACATTATTATTTATAGATCCCCTTTGTAGGGGCTCCTCCATATATTCAGGGTGTGCGGGTGTCTTTTTAGGGGCTCCTCCATATATTCAGGGTGTATTTTTAGGGTCTCCTCCATATATTCAGGGTGTGCGGGTGTCTTTTTAGGGGTTCCTCCATATATGCAGGGTGTGTGGGTGTCTTTTTAGGAGCTCCTCCATATATTCAGGGTGTGCGGGTGTGTTTTTAGGGGCTCCTCCATATATTCAGGGTGTGCGGGTGTGATTTTAGGGGCTCCTCCATATATTCAGGATGTGGGTGTCTTTTTAGGGGCTCTTCCATATATTCAGGGTGTGTGGGTGTCTTTTTTAGGGGCTCCTCAATATATTCAGGGCGTCTTTTTAGGGGTTCCTCCATATATTCAGGGTGTGCGGGTGTCTTTTTTAGGGGCTCCTCAATATATTCAGGGCGTATTTTTAGGGGCTCTTCCATATATTCAGGGTGTGCGGGTGTCTTTTTAGGGGCTCCTCCATATATTCAGGGGGGCGGGTGTCTTTTTAGGGGCTCCTCCATATATTCAGGGTGTGCGGGTGTCTTTTTAGAGTCTCCTCCATGTTTTTAGGGTGTGCAGATATCTTTTTTGGGTTCCTCCATGATAAGGCAATACAATGTGATTCCTGCGGTTTATGAATTCTGCATACGGTAGGGAAGCACTTTCATGCAGTACCCACCATGCTCTGGAGAACGTGGCAGATCTGTCTGTTCTAGCTAGTTATGACCTCTACAGAAATCAATGTATTGATGGGAATCGCTAGGGGCCAAATCAATATAATGACAAAGAAAAATCCCATTTTCTTACTTTTTACCCCAATTTCAAATGTTTAAAGGGACGCTCTACTCATCCTGACCATGTTATAGATTTAAAGTGGTCAGGATGTTAGGAGTGCCCCCTCCTCACCTCCTTCTCCAATCTGAAGAAATTTGGGTTTAAGTGGAGGAGTTTCATCCATCCACCCAGGATTACTGGCAGCCGGGATTTTGAATTTCCCGACTGCCGGTCACCGGATCTGTCGCTAGTGATGTCACGCACAGAGAGCAGCTGACATCATCCTCTGAGACCAATCGCTGTAGCGAGCGTTCTCAGAAACGCAGTGATGGACCAGATCTGTGCATGCGCGTGCAGCTCCGATCCATCGCTCTGCGCAGGCGCTACGGAACTTGTGTATGTAAAGTGTGTGTGTCCTGCGGCGCTGCACAATGTGCGGTTCCTACGATACACATGTTGAATAGGAGCACAAACTGCACAGAAAAGCTGCAGACACTCCGGTGTTTGGGAGCCGCCGAGTCGAATAGGAGCAGCGCGCAGTGAGATGGAAAAGGTAAAATCACCTGAAAATCGATAAATCTAAGAATTGTTAGAATGTGTCAGCAGGATCTGTCCAATCATTTAAAGGCAAAGAAAGGGAAACTCTAGTTTTCTTTACAATATGTCTTTAAGGTTACTTTGTTGCTCCTGCTTTTAGATTTTACGCTTTCAGGCCGTATTTACATAAATTGTACATCTGTTTATAAACACTGAGCAGGACCGGACCTGCCCGTCGCGATCGCTGCCGGTGGATATAGCAGGAATGCTGATCATGATGATGGTTATGTTTGATTCACTCCCAGCGCAGCTTCCCTTCAGCAAGTCCTGACATCGCATTCCTGGGTTTGGTGTCGGGAAGGCATGGAGTGGCTGGGTTTGGTGCCGGGAAGGCATGGAGTGGCTGGGTTTGGTGCCGGGAAGGCATGGCGTGGTTGGGTTTGGTGCGGGGAAAGCATGGCCTGGCTGGGTTTGGTTCCGGGAAGGCATGGCGTGGCTGGGTTTGGTGCTGGGAAGGCATGTCATTGTTGGGTTTGGTGCCGGGAAGGCATGGCGTGGCTGAGTTTGGTGCCGGGAAGGCATGGCGTGGCTTGGCTGGGTTTGGTGCCGGGAAGGCATAGCGGGGCTGGGTTTGGTGCCGGGAAGGCATGGCATTGTTGGGTTTGGTGCCGGAAAGGCATGGCGGGCTGGGTTTGGTGCCGGCAAGGCATGGCGGGGCTGGGTTTGGTGCCAGGAAGGCATGGCGGGGCTGGGTTTGGTGCCGGTAAGGCATGTCATTGTTGGGTTTGGTGCCGGGAAGGCAAGGCGTGGCTGAGTTTGGTGCCGGGAAGGCATGGCATGGCTTGGCTGGGTTTGGTGCCGGGAAGGCATGGCATTGTTGGTTTGGTGCCGGAAAGGCATGGCGGGCTGGGTTTGGTGCCGGCAAGGCATGGCGGGGCTGGGTTTGGTGCCAGGAAGGCATGGCGTGGCTGGGTTTGGTGCCAGGAAGGCATGTCATTGTTGGGTTTGGTGCCGGGAAGGCATGGCGTGGCTTGGCTGGGTTTGGTGCCGGCAAGGCATGGCGGGGCTGGGTTTGGTGCCGGCAAGGCATGGCGGGGCTGGGTTTGGTGCCGGGAAGGCATGGCATTGTTGGGTTTGGTGCCGGAAAGGCATGGCGGGCTGGGTTTGGTGCCGGCAAGGCATGGCGGGGCTGGGTTTGGTGCCAGGAAGGCATGGCGTGGCTGGGTTTGGTGCCAGGAAGGCATGTCATTGTTGGGTTTGGTGTCGGCAAGGCATGGCGGGGCTGGGTTTGGTGCCGGCAAGGCATGGCGGGGCTGGGTTTGGTGCCGGCAAGGCATGGCGGGGCTGGGTTTGGTGCCGGGAAGGCATGGCATTGTTGGGTTTGGTGCCGGAAAGGCATGGTGGGGCTGGGTTTGGTGCCGGGAAGGCATAGCGGGGCTGGGTTTGGTGCCGGAAAGGCATGGTGGGGCTGGGTTTGGTGCCGGCAAGGTATGGCGGGGCTGGGTTTGGTGCCGGAAAGGCATGGAGAGGCTGGGTTTGGTGCCGGATGGCATGGCGCGGCTAGGTTTGGTGCCGGGAAGGCATGGTTGGGTTTGGTGCTGGGAAGGCTTGACATTGCTGGGTTTGGTGCCGGGAAGGCATGGCGTGGCATTGCTGGGTTTGGTGTTGGGATGGCATGGTGGGGCTGGGTTTGGTGCTGGGATGGCATGGCGGTGCTGGGTTTGGTGCTGGGATGGCATGGCGGGCTGGGTTTGGTGCTGGGATGGCATGGCGGGGCTGGGTTTGGTGCCGGAATAGCATAGCGTGGCTGGGTTTTGTGCTGGGAAGGAATGGCGTGGCTGGGTTTTGTGCTGGGAAGGCATGGCGTGGCTGGGTTTGGTGCTGGGATGGCATAGCATGGCATGGTGGGGCTGGGTTTGGTACAGATAGATCTCACACCTGTCACGTGTCCCTATTCCGGATCAACAGTTTTTGTTTTATCCTATGGGAGAGTTTATTGATCCTGTCTGATCACTGGACCTGCTGCAGAGATAACTACAACTCCCATCAATCCCTGCAGCTCGAGGATGAATGTGAAAAACAGCTGTACCTGTCGCCTGGTCCCAAATTCCTCCTGTTCCTGTATCAGAGCAAACTGAGCAAATCTGGAGGTTACGCAGCACATGCAGGAGTCGATGTAACCTCTGTAACGCATTAAAACATGGGTTAACCCCTCGGCAGCGCACGGTCCTTTATCCCTATGTGTGACATGTGGAACTTGGGAGCTATTTAGAATTAGGATTCACATACGCCCTTAAAAAAAGGGTATATTCACTAAACAGTGGAATGGGAATTAACCAAATAGCAGATTTGGGGGATTTGTTCCCATTGTTATGGATACAGCGAGGTTTTTTAAGATGAAGCTTAAAAATCTGTGTCAGATCGCAGTTTAGTGAGTATAACCCCCCCCCCCCAGCCTGGTGTATTTAAATACCGATACAGGGGACGCTGGCGAGGAGCGGCACCGCAGGGAAGGGAATTCCTGTTTTGCTGCACCTCTTTAATAAGAGTCTACAGCTCCAGGGAAGCAGGTGAGCCATTCGTCACCTGTAGCTTTCACAGAGGTAAAACCCATTTCTTCTGTGACGCCGAGACTCGCCCGGCTACATCATCGCGGTGACTCACGGCAAACACAACCAGCACTTACTCACAAAGGATCGGCTCGGCCGCCGTATCAGACACCTCAGCGTTGATCACCGGAGGCTCAGCCTCACAAATTACGTATTATTTTTTATTTTTCGCCATAATTTCCGGCGGTGATTTACGCCATAAAACGAGGAAATAAAACAGCAAAAACGAGAAACAATATTAATTATGAAAACAGGAAAACGAAGCGGGATTTTTCATGATTTTAGGACATTTACAAACAAAGAGATGTTTTGGAGACAGGACCCGAGCCTAAACACCAAACTCAGATTTGTCATAATATGCACCTTATACACAGTCTGAGCGGCATTTTATACAGGGTTTACTGTTTTAATCATTTTATCCTCGTCGCATGAGGTCGGGGGGGGGGGATTTTACACTTTTAGTGTCATGTCAGCGCTCAAAAAAAAAAAAAAAAAAGGGAACTTTGCATCCCAGAGGATTCGGAACTGCATGTCCCATGATGCTCAGCTAGACATAAGTGTGATTAAGCATCATGGGACATGCAGTTCTGAAACAAATGGGGCGCCAAGGATCCCCATCACTGAACATATATATATATAATCACATTTACGTAGTGGTGAAAGGCAAAAAGCAGGAAACTAAAAGCCTCCACACCGCAAACAATAAAGTTTCTTATTGCAGAATTCATTTACACAATCCAGAAATTCTGATAACTGATTCACAGACAGAGCTCATGTGCTACATTCCCCATATGCAGCAAGGAATTCTGGGTAGGATATGCAAACAAAGTCTCCAACTTCTCACTTTTTTTAGCAATCTGGGTCTGTGGTAAAGCATCAAACAGCATCAAGTCACGGCCTATCTCCTGCTGATGAGGGCACAATAAGCCCAAAACATCTGTCCAGGAGGATTACACAGAGAAGACACAATACAGGGAGTCTGGGATTTACTGGCATGCACACAATACACAGACTCCCTGTATTGTGTCCTCTCTGTGTAACGCAGACATATCAGGGAATCCCAGACTCCCTGTATTATGTAGGCATTACGCAGAGAGGACACATCAGCAAATCCCAGAGAGGAAACAATGCAGGGGCTCTCTCTGTAACAGACATCAGTGAATCCCAGACTCCCTGCATTGTGTCCTCTATGTAACCCAGACATATAGGTAAATCCCAGACTCCCTGTATGGTGTCCTCTATGTAACGCCAGACATATAGGTAAATCCCAGACTCCCTGTATTGTGTCCTCTGTGTATTTTGTGTCCTCTCTGTGTATTATATGTAATGCAGACATATCAGTGAATCCCAGACTCCCTGATGTGTCCTCGTGATTTTGTTCCTCTCTGTGTATTATATGTAATGCAGACATATCAGTGAATCCCAGACTCCCTGTATCGTGTCCTCTGTGTATTTTGTGTCCTCTCTGTGTATTATATGTAATGCAGACATATCAGTGAATCCCAGACTCCCTGTAGTGTCCTCTGTTTATGCGGACATATCGGTGAATCCCAGACTCCCTGTATTGTGTCCTCTGTGTTACATATAATACACAGAAAGGACACAAAATACACAGAGGACACAATACAGGGAGTCTGGGATTATACACCAAGACACGGAGGCTTCATATTATGCTTAACTCTTCTTTATACAAATAAAGTTTTTTAAGTTTGAAAAAAGGTAAAAAGTTTCACATATACAGTAGAACCAATCAGAATAGGGCAGTCCAACTTGGGCCAATCATTATCCACCATCGGGTATATATTCAGTCAGCTGCGCCACATTCAGCCTCTTTTCTTTGCTGCTATTCATCAGCTAAGTATACTTTATTTCTCTCACTTATGTATTGTATCTATTATTATATTTGCCAGTTGCATAGCATTCTGTTCTGTTAATAAACGTTATCGCTGGCGCAATTTTCGCCATTTCTGTTCTGTTCATCTTTAAATCTTTTCAGCTCCCTTAAGAGAGACAGAACGCTCTGCGTGGTCTCTATCACGAAGGAAATACTTTCCTTCGTCGCCGCTTAGGGCGGGGGGAGCGTGCGGGGTCAAGCAAGCTTGATCAGTGCAGCCTCTGCCATTTGCATAGCGGGCGCGGCTTCCCGCCATTTGCGTTTCTGGGTGGTTGCTTGTCTCCCTGCGCGTGCGGTCTCCTCAGAGCGTTGCGCTGAGGTGATTTTTGGCGGTTTACACCATGTCAGGCTCAGACTCACCGGCGATAGCCATGGATAGCGCTCAGAGACCCCCCGATTCGGCGGAGGTTATCTCTGCTATTACTTTAATGTCCACAAATTATGAAAATACCTTAAAGTGCTTGCGGCTCAGCACATTGATAGGACTTTGATCGAAAATCCGACTGCGGTCATGCCTTCCACATCCGACAGGTACTGGTCGGCCCAAGAGGGTGGGGTACCCACTACCCTAAACAAGGGAGTTCACTGTCTCCCCAAAAAACAGGTACAGAAGGAACTCCCGTAAAAGAGATGAGTTACTGAAATCACCACATAAAAGTGGCAAATCACTGAAAAAGAGGCCTCTCCGCAAGGCCAAAAAACGCGGTTGGAAAAGGGCCAGGCATGACGAGTCCAGTTATACCAGCTCGGAGGTTACCCTCTCAGAGACTGACAAAGACACTGACGACTCAGATACGAGCGATACAGACTGGGTTCTGAACGAATCTGAGGGGATTTCGGATTCAGTCTCCTCACATTCTTTCCGTTCCCATAGACCAAGGGACGATGCCACCCCGCTAGATGCGCTGGGGCAAGCCATGTTCGTCCCAGAGATGCTAAAGCATCCCCGCTCCTCTGAGTGGGCTCCATTGGAACATGTGGCCAGTTATATTGAGGCTCGCATACGTACACCAATGGATAAGAAAACCCGCAATAAAATAAGGGCTGAATGCCCACGGCCGACACTGGCTAATGAAATTGCCTCTGCCCCGGAGGTAAACGACGACATTGTGGAGTTCCTCAGCAAGACTGGTTGGACTCCCAAAAAAGGTCTTGACGCAACCCTTAAGGTCTGCCAAGAGAAACTTTTGGACCTCTTGGGTCCCTTGACCAGAATGTTCAACGCTATCGAGCAATCCATTTTGGGGAATACCAAACCCGATATTTTTGAATATCGAGGCTGGGTTCAAAAAATGGTCTGCATCTTGGGAAATGCTAACACGGCCATTTCCACGGAACGCAGACGTTCTATTCTCCTAAAAGTGGAGCCAAAATTGGTCTCTATGGCCAATAAAGAACCTGGCCCACTGGCCAAAGGCAACCTATTCGCGGATGACTTCATCAAGCAGATGGGTTCTCGCGCAAATTCTTTTAGCTCCATAAAAAAGGACCAAGCGAACATGAGAAACACATTCCCGAATAGGGTTTTCAACAGGGCCGGGAAAAGTAGAGGCCGTTTTCCCGGCCGGAACTCTCAATTCCATACCAGAGGCTTCGCCCACTCCTCTCAAACGGGTCAATCGCAGATGGTCGAGCAACCGACCTTTTCCCGCAGAGGTCCAGGCCCGGACGATCAAGGCCTTTCCGTGGATATCGCAGAGCAGCGTATTCTGGGGAGTACGTTGATACACCAACCTTCTTTTCATGCTCCTATAGGAGGCAGGGTCCATCTTTTTTTCCGATATTGGCATCAGATCACATCGGACCCATGGGTATTAAACGCGATTATGGGTTACGAGATAGAGTTTGTTTCTCTACCAGTTCAACATCACTTGCCTCAACCTCTGTTTATGACCCCAGAACACCACCAGGTGATATCTCAAGAGGTTATAGATCTATCCCACAAGAACGCCATAGAAAAAGTGGTTCCTCCAATATTGGGTTACGTGAGCAATGTATTTTTAGTTCAAAAGAAAAACAGCGAATTCCGCCCAGTGATAAATTTAAAAAACCTGAATTACCACGTTCAGTATCAACCTTTCAAGATGGAAGGAATCCCATCATTAAAGGACAACTTATGCCCAGGGGATTGGATGGTCAAGATAGACCTCAAAGACGCCTACCTGACCATTCCAATTGCCCTCCACGACAGAGATTACCTTCAGTTTCTGTGGAAGGACGAGCTGTGGAGGTTCAAGTCTCTGCCATTCGGCCTCTCGTCGGCTCCCCGATGCTTCACCAAGATCATGAAACCAGTGGTTGCGTTACTGAGATCCAAAGGAGTTCGATTGGTCGTATATCTAGACGATATACTTCTAATGGCTCAGGATTTTTCCTTGATTATTCAGCATCAAGAATGGACAGTCAATCAGGGAAAGTCCAGCCTGGAACCTGCCAGGATTATGGAATTTCTAGGTTTTCAAGTGGACTCAGCCCAGATATCCCTCAGTCTCCCGACTCAGAAGGTCTGTCAGATCAGGAAGGAAGTAAGGAGATTGAGAGCTCTCGCTCGCCTATTGGGAATGTTGTCGGCATCGATTCAGGCCATTTTCCCCGCACCTCTATTTTATCGGGCCCTCCAACGACTAAAAGCATCCTACCTTCGTCAGGGTCTTCAGTATTCAGATCTGGTGTCCCTAGACGACGACTCCCGGGGGGAGTTACAGTGGTGGAAAGACCACATCGAAACATGGAACGGCCGTTCCTTTTTTCCGCCTCAACCAGAGGTGGTTATAGAATCCGACGCCAGCAACTTTGGTTGGGGCGCGCGTTTAGGTCCTATATCCACAGGAGGCAGATGGGCTTCGGAGGAAGCTTCATTGCACATAAACGTTCGAGCTCCTGGCTGGTTTCTTCGCTATTCGAAGTTTTCTAAAGAGCAGATCCTTCAAATCAGTGCTACTCTGTATGGACAATTTTTCCGCGGTGAGGCACATCAACCATCTGGGGGGTCCCAGGTCGAAACAATTGTCGGAGGTCTCCAAACTCTTTTGGGGATTTTGTCTATCCCGCAATGTTACAGTGAAGGCCCAGTTCATTCCGGGTTTATGCAACATTGTAGCGGATTGGAACTCCAGATTTTTGATAGACCCCAGCGACTGGAGATTACACAGGGCAATATTCCTATCTTTATCATCCCTATGGGGCCCTTTCAGTGTAGATTTATTCGCTTCTCGTTTGAATGCTCAAGTACCCCAGTATTTCAGCTGGAGGCCAGATCCAGACGCGTCAGGAACAGATGCATTGTGCCAGTCCTGGCCGGCGGGGATCCTGTATGCGTTCCCTCCATTTATCCTGATTTCCAGGGTCCTTCGACTGGTTCGATCCAGTCAATCGACTCTGGTTCTGATCACCCCATGGTGGACGACTCAACCATGGTTCCCTCAGTTACTAGAACTAGCGATAGATGTTCCCCGGATCCTCCGGCCGAACCCTGTGCTTCTGGAGGATCCGGAGAATACTCTGCAGAACGTCCTGTCAGTCCCCTCGTTCCGCCTGGTGGCTTGGAGACTGTCAGGCATCCTCTCACTCACGGTAGACTTTCGGAAACTACTTCCGAGCTACTCTCCAGCGCTTGGGCACCAGGTACTAGAAAGCGATACCTTTATTACTGGAACTGCTGGGTTTCTTGGTGTCTGGGCAAACAAATTGATTCCTTTTCAGCCCCTATAGAGGACATCCTCCAGTTTCTCACCTCTCTATATGAGGAAGGCAGGGCTTATCGTACCATTAACAACTTTAGATCAGCTCTTTCGGCGTATCACCCTAGCATTGAGGGACTTCCCGTAGGTCAGCACAGATTAGTCTGTCGATTACTTAAGGGAATTCGTTTGAAACGTCCTCCTAGATCACGGTATTCATTTACTTGGGATGTTAATACAGTCTTAGATTTTTTAGATCAGTGGCCTCCTAATACTGATCTATCAATTAAACAGCTGTCTGGTAAATTAACCATGCTTTTTTGTTTGATTTCGTGTAAAAGAGTCTCTGACGTCCGTGCTCTGGACCTGTCAGGGCGCTCATTTACGCCTTTGGGGGTCTTATTTTCTGTATCCAGACGCACTAAAACGGCCATTTCCCAGGTATTTTATCCGGCTTTTCCTCAAAAACCAAATTTATGCCCAGTGTTATGTCTACAGGAATATGAACGGGTCACTGCCCCGTATCGTCTTCCTTCCTTTGACCGGTTGTTCTTAACCATGACCAAACCGTATCACATAGCCTCATCTACTTCCCTAGCTAGGTGGGTTAAATGGATTATGGCTGAGGCAGGTATAGACACCTCCGTTTTTGGGGCCCATTCCTCTCGGAGTGCGGCAGCGTCTGCGGCCGTGTCTCAAGGTTGTAGATTGGAAGATATTCTAAAAACTGCTAATTGGTCTAACGATTCCACCTTTAAAGAATTTTATTTTAAACCTATTGTTCATTTTGCTCATTCCATTATTAACTAGCTTTCAACGAGCATAATATGAAGCCTCCGTGTCTTGGTGTATAATCCCTAGATTCCCCTATAGAGTTGACGGGGAATCAAGATTATAAATAAAGACACGGAGGCGAATATTATCCCACCCGAAATATGATTCTATCATAGTGTCCCTACCCATGACATGTAAACGTTCATACTTATTACCATGTTGGAAGTTATGGTGTTCATGCCAGATGTTTCCATTAAAATCTTTTGATTCACGGTTCTAATCCGGAGATTCTTGTCCTTTGTTGTTTCAGGTTCATAGCATCAGAGTTTTTCTCCTCTACGAATTCCATTGGATTTCGGTTTCCTGTTATAAAGTTCAAAACGATCGCACCTAAAGAAAAGAGGTCGAATGTGGCTCAGCTGACTGAATATATACCCGATGGTGGATAATGATTGGCCCAAATTGGACTGCTCTATTCTGATTGGTTCTACTGTATATGTGAAACTTTTTTCCAACTTAAAAAACTTTACTGTAACATCAGCAGTAAAGAAATACACAAAGAAGCGTTAAGCATAATATTCGCCTCCGTGTCTTTATTTATAATCTTGATTCCCCGTCAACTCTATAGGGGAATCTAGGGATTCACCGATATGTCCGCGTTACAAACAGGACACTACAGGGAGTCTGGGATTCAGTGACATGTCTGTGTTACATAGAATACACAGAGAGGACACAAAATACACAGACATGTCAGTGAATCCCAGACTCCCTGTATTGTGTTCTCTGTATTAGGTGTATGGCAGAATAGAGAATCCCAGGCTCCCTGTATTGTGTCCTCTGTGTATTTTGTGTCCTCTCTGTGTATTATAATGTAACGCAGACATGTCAGTGAATCCCAGACTCTCTGTATTGTGTTGTCGCCGATCTGCCAGCATTGCACACAATACACACAGTCTTTATTTTCAATAAAAACAAATAATGTCAGTTTTTCCTTTAGTTTCAGTAAATGGTCGCATCGATGTAAAGGATCAGGACACGTCACAATCTATTGTATTCTTTTTATTTTGGGGGTGAGGTCATACTTTACATTTTATTCTGCCCATTTCTCCTCCTCTTTACACTGACAAGTGTTTCAAGGAAGAATAAAACAGACGATACAACGTTTCACTCCCGTCTGCACAAACAGGCGCTCACACAAGTGCATCCTGGGATAGGAAACCAAGGATCATTGATTGGATCAAAACACACTCCGTCGGGACATATGAACACATACACATATTAAAGGGCGGTGCCCGCCTAATGCTAATCCTCGCGCCCCAGCAGTCACACCCCTTGGCACCAGGCGCTGGAGGGGCATTTCGCTCGCCCCCTCGGACTGCCCTAGGAGAGAGAGGTGGTCAAAGCGCAGTCTCATGACTTATCGCGCCCCAGACACCCCTAGAGACGAAGGAGTGCGTTTTCTGTTTGTCGATTAAATCCAGCCCCCCCCGATCATAATAAATATTACAAAACACAAAAACCACTTCTTTCAAGTCAGAAACACAGTGTCGTAACATCCAAAACAAGCAAAGAATAAAATTAATAAAGCGAAAAAAAAATTAAAAAAAAACGCAACAAAGTAAATAGAAGTCCGTATACTGCTCGGCGACGGACGCCGCGTAGCGTCAACGAGAGGCGCCGCCCCCGCTCGACTTCCAGTTGTGTTTTGTCGGCTCATTGAGAAGGATTACGTGGAGTGTTAGTCGTTCCGGAACGGGGGCTAAAAGACGGGAAAAATAAAAAGGATATACACCCCGAATTACCAGCAGCCAGTGAGCGCCGCCGAGTCTCCTGTCCGCGGGATGAGGCCCGGCCTCCACGAGCGGCGACGCAGCAGGATTTGCCTTTCTCTGTGCAATACGTGGAAGAACAAACAGGAGCCCGAGGGGGGTAAGCGGAGGAGGGGGGGGCGACTGGAGGAGCAAGGAGGGGGGTACAAATTAAAAGAGTTACGTAAACTTTGTGTAAAAACGCAGGGGGAGAAGTACGGCAAAGCGTCCAAAGAACCAGCGAGGTGTCTCTGAAAGCTCCGGAGAGTCTCCGTCATACCCCTCCCTCCTCCCGGTGTGTGCCCTCGGCGCGGCGGCCGCTACTGTCCGGTTACTGCCTCCGGTCTTCTGTTTCTGATCTGGAAAAAGCCATCACCACGTCCTCGGCACCTGGGAACGAAGCAGAGAGAGGGAGTGAGAGGTCGAACGAAGCCCGAGCTCTAAAACAACCGAGTCGTGCCAAAACGTCACAGAATACACAAGTAACGCATCAAGGAAACGAGGAACAAATATATGGGGGGGGGGGGTGCAATATAGTATGGTTTGGCCAAACCCCCATATTTCCATCCTGAAAGCTCTATACGGTGTGCACAGAGCCCTCCTGGTGTGTCTAAGCAGGGCCAGTGCAACCATTAGGCTGACTAGGCAGCTGCCTAGGGCGCTGGCTGGTGCCACTAGAAAAGGGGGCGTCATTAGGAGTCAATATTACCGCGGGCACTATGACAGAGGTTATGTCTGTTTTGTGCCGATGTGGCGCTTGCAGCAGCTCTCTCCTTGCTGTGAACGCTCTCTAACTGCAAGGGCCCTCTGCCTGCGTGCTCGCCCCGCCGTCTCACAGCGAGCAAGGCTGCTGTCCCCTGGTCTAGACCTCACAAGAGCACTAGACCTATTTAAAAGGGGCAGAGACAATATTTAGTGACGAAATGCGAGTGCGAGTGTGTGTGTGTTCCCCAGATCTCAATTCTAAACGCGGGATCTCTGGACGGAAAAGGCCTTGTGATGCGTCGACGCACGTCCTGCGCGGGTTACAGTATCCCAGCAGCCCCGCTCTCGCTCTCATTAAGCGATGCATCGCGCTGACAAGGATACGTTTCTCCTTGCTGACAGTTATTAGCAGATCGCGCCGGTCCTGTCTGCTCCTGCGTTTCGCGCAGCCCACGCCGTAGCGCCCCGCTGAGCAGGCACTTCTTAACGAGCGCACATCCCCAACGCAGTAATGATCCTTCATTCAGGCCCAGATAAAACGAGGCGGTGAGAACGCAGAGATCCCGCTCGCCGGGCTGCGCGCAGGGAGCCAGTAAAAACGTGACGCGCTCTGAGCCGCCGCTAAATGCACGGGGAACGTGCCGGCAGCAGCATGTATACAGACAGAGACTGTGTCCCTCTCCATTTGCTTTTCTTCCCTCCTTTAGCGTCCGCACGGTCTGCGTAAAGTCCCGCCGAACGCTTTAACAATAACAACAAAAATACAACATATTCTATTATTAAATCCTGCATTTTATGGATTTCCGCCGCTCTCTGATCATTCTGGCTGCACGGCCGCAAAGCATTGTGGGAGAAAATAAAATGAATAAAAATCAATGAACTGTCGACCAATCCTCAGCAACAATCACTTCCCGTTACCGGGATTTATTTGCTGTAGCCGGCACTTTCTGGTTTATTGGCAGCTATGGCACGCGCAAAGATACACGGTCACACAACAACAGCAACAAGAAAGAACGGTCACACAATGTATCACAACAACAAGAAAATACGGTCACACAATGTATCACGACAACAACAAGAAATAACGGTGACACAATGTATCACGACAACAGCAACAAGAAATAATGGTCACACAATGTATCACGACAACAGCAACAAGAAATAACGGTCACACAATGTATCACGACAACAGCAACAAGAAATAACGGTCACACAATGTATCATGACAACAGAAACAATAAATAACGGTCACACAATCTATCACGACAACAGCAACAAGAAATAACGGTCACAAAATGTATCACAACAAGAAATAACGGTCACACAATGCATCACAACAAGAAATAACGGTCACACAATGCATCACAACAAGAAATAACGGTCACACAATGTATCGCGACAACAGCAACAAGAAATGACGGTCACACAATGTAACAACAAGAAATGACGGTCACACAATGTAACAACAAGAAATGACGGTCACACAATCTAACAACAAGAAATGACGGTCACACAATCTAACAACAAGAAATGACGGTCACACAATGTAACACAACAACAGCAACAAGAAATAACGGTCACACAATGTAACAAGAAATAACGGTCACACAATGTAACAACAAGAAATGACGGTCACACAATGTAACAACAAGAAATGACGGTCACACAATGTAACAACAAGAAATGACGGTCACACAATGTAACAACAAGAAATGACGGTCACACAATGTAACAACAAGAAATGACGGTCACACAATGTATCACAACAACAGCAACAAGAAATAACGGTCACACAATGTATCACAACAAGAAATAACGGTCACACAATGTATCACAACAAGAAATAACGGTCACACAATGTATCACAACAAGAAATAACGGTCACACAATGTATCACAACAGCAGCAACAAGAGAAGAAAAAAATAACCATCACACAATGTATCACAACAAGAGAAGAAATAACTGTCACGCAATATATCACAACAGCAACAAAAAATAACGGTCACACAATGTACCACAAGAGCAAAAAGATAAGTGTCACGAGGCACTAGTCTAGGTGTGTGCGTGTCTGTGTGTGTCTGCGCGCTGATAGTTAAGAATCTCAACATTTATAAAATCACAGACGGAGGTTTACAACCAGAACAAATCCAGCTTGTGTAGTTACGAGTTTTACACACATCGATATCTATAAGAATGTGTGTATATATTTGTGTATATGTGCATTCATACGTGTACAAATGTATATATGTGGCTATGTTATGGTGCTGTGAATTGAACCCCCCCCCCCCCCGGGCACTGTCGATCTCCCGGGATAAATGAGAATTTGGGTCGGGGAGAAGAAAGGCCTGATCAGTCCATGGACGCAGAGTGATGAGCGGAGCGGCGGCGGCGAGAAAGCGCACGAATGGATGTGCTCTAATAATCCTCCCCCCCCGTCCCACTGGGAGCTGCCTCCGTCACCGGCAGAGTGAAGAGACGGCGCTCCAGTTTCCATGGCGACAGGATGGCTAAGCCGCGAGGGCACGCTAGCGTTCTGGATGTTTAATAAGGATTGGCGAGCATAAGGCGCCGCCGACACACAGAGATCCAACGCGCCGCAAAAATAACCCACAAACACAAACCGGGACACGGCGCAAGTAATTAAAGACACATCACACCCAGGGGCGTCTTATAAAGCCCCCCCCCCCCCAAAAGGGAACAGATCTTATACACAGAAAAAACCTGTACACATAGAATACAGCACCGGGTAACAATGACCACCCCAATAACACATCCCGTGTGTGCAACATACAGACACGCACGCAGAATATACCCGTATACACAGGATACACCCAATAACACATCCCGTGTGTGCAACATACAGACACACACGCAGAATATACCCGTATACACAGGATACACCCAATAACACATCCCGTGTGTGCAACATACAGACACGCACGCAGAATATACCCAATAACACATCCCGTGTGTGCAACATACAGACACGCACGCAGAATATACCCAATAACACATCCCCATGTGTGCAACATACAGGCACGCACGCAGAATATACCCGTATACACAGGATACACCCAATAACACATCCCGTGTGTGCAACATACAGACACGCACGCAGAATATACCCGTATACACAGGATACACCCAATAACACATCCCGTGTGTGCAACATACAGACACGCACGCAGAATATACCCATATACACAGGATACACCCAAACAACACATCATGTGTGTGCAACATAGAGACACGCACTCCGAATATACCCGTATTACACCCCAATAACACATCCCGTGTGTACAACATACAGATACGCACGCAGAATATACTCGTACAAACAGGATACACGCCAATAACACATTCCGTGTGTGCAACATACAGACACGCACGCAGAATATACCCGTTTTATACACAGGATACACCCCAACAACACATCCCGTGTGTACAAAATACACCCATATACACAAAACACATCCCACTGACACATCCTATGTTTGCAAAATAGACAGGATATACCCCAACACCACATCCCGTGTGTGTGCAAAATAAGCCATAAACAAAAGGATACACCCCAATAACACATTTTGTGCATGCAAAGTACAGACACGCACGCCGAATGCCCCCATATACACTGGATACACATCTAGTGTGTGCAATATACACAAGATTCAACCTACTGACACGTCCTGCAGGTGCTGGAACACACGAGAAACACCACAATAACTCTGTACATATAATGTACACACAAAACACACCACTCTAACACTGCACACACCAAGAATACTGTGAATAACAACTCTGATATTGCATTTAACACACTCCCATTAACACTGCACACACTGTACCCAGTAACAACACATACCTAATCTACACACAGAATGCAGCACATTGCCGCTGAATATATAGAACCCATTCCTCCCACGCTCTATATAACACCTCCTCACATGCTGTCACCTGCCAGACACAAACCTGCGCGCTCCAGATGGGCCGCCGTATCATCGCACCCCCTAGAACCACTTATTAACGCTCTTAAAATAGGTTTTATACATACATATACATACATATATATATATAGCCACAGACACACATCCGTATACACAACGAGCCTGTTAATAAGTAACACAATACAGAGAATTCTGAGGAGTCCCAAAACGCTCGACACAGCAACGCCATCTCAAAACCTGAAGCGAGACCAGGCGGCCGGTGCGCGCGCCGAGATATTTTATAGGTACGTTTCATATAGAAAAGAGGGGGTAAGAAAGTATGTATCCACACAACAGCGCCACAACGTGTCACAACGCCAATATAGTGCGATTTGTAAAGATTGCTTCAAAAATGAGATTTTACCCAGGCTTCTGTGCCTCGCAGGAAATGTAACTTATCACAAAAAGCCACAATAACAAACTACAACCCCCCCCCCCCAAAAGAGTAAAAAAAAAAAAAAGATTAACAGGCCCTTGACTGGCACTGGAAGAGAAAGCGCATAATGAAAGCGAGCACACGTGGAACCTGATTTTTGTTTATTATGGTAACAAAAAAAAAAAATTATTACAAAATAAAAATAAAGAAAATCGACGTTTCAGTCCAAAAACAGGACCCTTGACCCCTTCACCACCAAGCGATTTTTTCCCCCCAAAAAAAAAAAAAAAAAAAAAAAAAAAAAAAAAACATGGGACAGAAACCAGTGGTTTTTGTAAAATCATTTCTAATTATAAAGTAAGAAATATTTCAGTTTATACCCGTTTTATGTCTTACTGTAAATAACCTATTTTGGCCAGTAGATGGCGCCACCTACTGCCAAATTGAGTAACAGAGGTTTGAGCAGCAGGTCTATTACATTCTTTTTTTCCTCTGCATCGGCTGCTGAAAGCCCGATAGTTCAGAGCATTCAGCAGCTGATTTTACAGTTTTAGCTCTTTGGGCGTTATACCCACAGGACTAAAACTTTGGGGGCTCCTTCTGCTGCCCAAAAGAAAAACTAATTTAATTTGCTTTTGGGCTGCAGATAATCATATCTCGATATCGGGGCACCAGATGGTGCCTTTAAAGCCCGAGATTTCTCGATATCGGTGGTGAATGGGGTTAATCAATAATGAAAATAGTTGACAACTATTTTCATTAAATCGATTAGTTTCATCCCTAAAAAATAATAAAAAAAAAAAATATTATATATTATCTAAAATGTACGCATATAAAATGAAAAAAATAATAAAAATAATATATGTGTATATAAGGATTGTGTATATAATATAGTGTCTATAAGGATTGTGGTGAAGGACTAAACGTGAGATAAAAGGCCTCCACACTATAATAAGTGTGTTTATTATTGCAGAAGCCACTTGCACATCATAGCAATTCAAAGAATTGCATCCCAGAGCTCCTGTGCCACATTCCCCATATGCAGCAAGGAATTCTGGGTAGGATATGCAAATGACCTCTGTCTCACTTTTATACATCCTGGGTCTGTTATTACACAGAACCCTAAAATCAATGCTATGCCACACTGTGGCTTTGTAGCAGCGATAAGGTTAATGCAACTGGTCAAAGCCACTCCTAGAACAGCACTGTTTCGGGTTTGTTGAACCTTCATCAGCAGGAGGCAGGCATGACCTGTTGCAGTGGATGCTTGGACCATAGGTAAGTAAGTGTCTATAAGGATTGTGGTGAAGGACTAAGGCTAGGGTCAGACGAACGCATTTTTGACGTCGTCCATGAAAAAGTGCGGTCGAACGAACGTAAGTATTTTTTCACGGAATACGCGATAGCGGTCATACGATGCGCCTTTTCGTCGGTGATTTTGTACGGATCATCAATAAAACACTTTTTGTGTCTGGACGTGATGTAGGCCGGACATTAGCAGCGTCTGACGTCTCCTAATCACGCACACACGCCTCTATGCGGACGCAGCGCACTCTGTACGTCAGTACTAGCGGTTTGACGTTCTCGAAAAAATGCGTTCGTTGGCCACTTGCGTTGCGCGGACGAACTTTCGCGCGGACGTTCGTCGTATGTTCCCCGGCATTGGACGTCATTTGCTGCTAGCACGGCCGTGATTTCGTGCGGCTAAACGCACGTTAAAACTGCGCTAGTCTGACCCTAGCCTAAAAGTGATATATATATATATATTTTACAGACATAAGTGGGTTAAGCCCATAACGGCAGTCAATGGGTTTGCATAGTGTAGGACCTGCAAAAAGATGGGGTACATTGTTGCCGTTAGCAGACTTTGCAACATAAAATCATTTTTATGACCAAACCCCCCCCCCCCCCACCCCACCCTTGTCATCCTAGCTGATGAATTAAAAATCAGATATTATTATTGGGTAGAGTGTTCTCTTTAGGGTTGACCTGAACCAGTGTTTCTAAAACCTGGTCCTCAGGGCCCCCTAACAGGACAGGTTTTAAGGATCACCTTAGGGAAATGTAGACTGAATCCTGCAATCACTGAGCAGCAAAATCATATCACCTGTGCTGTGCTTCAGATATCCTGCAAACCTGGCCTGTTAGTGGGCCCTGAGGACCAGGGTTGGGAAACACTGCCCTAAACCATGTTTTCCTGGTCACAATAATATTTCATTCAGAGTGGGGGGGCAAAAGTGCTGCCCTACAACATGTATAATTCATATGCTAAAGGAAATCAAGGCAGGTCACCTGGGATTCCTTTTTGATTTATCTGCAGTATATGGATTATACATGCTGCGGGGTGGCATTTTACATGCATTGCCCTTCAGCATGAATAAATTATGTGTGTCCAGGAAAACATGGCTAATCTGGCAACGTGTGAACGTGTGTGTACGTTTTATTTTTATTTTTTACACATAACTCAAGTGTTACAAACAATTCGTTGTTGTTTTTAATATCTTGCATTTTATTACTTTGTATTTCTGTAACGACTGTAACATTTCAATGTTCCTGAACCCAGGACATACTGAAAACGAGAGAAATCTCAATGTATCCGTCCTGGAAATCCAATGAAATCTCAATGTATTCTTCCCGGGAAACCAGAGAAATCTCAATGTATCCTTCTTGTAAAACCAGAGAAATCTCAATGTATCCTTCCCGGGAAACCAGAGAAATCTCAATGTATCCTTCCCGGAAACCAGAGAAATCTCAATGTATCCTTCCCGGGAAACCAGAGAAATCTCAATGTATCCTTCCCGGGAAACCAGAGAAATCTCAATGTATCCTTCCCGGGAAACCAGAGAAATCTCAATGTATCCTTCCTGGAAAACCAAAGAAATCTCAATGTATCCTTCCTGGAAAACCAGAGAAATCTCAATGTATCCTTCCTGGAAAACCAGAGAAATCTCAATGTATCCTTCCTGGAAAACCAGAGAAATCTCAATGTATACTTCCCGGGAAACCAGAGAAATCTCAATGTATCCTTCCTGGAAAACCAAAGAAATCTCAATGTATCCTTCCTGGAAAACCAGAGAAATATCAATGTATCCTTCTTGTAAAACCAGAGAAATCTCAATGTATCCTTCCTGCAAAAATACTTTATAAAATAAATATAATGTAAAACAAAATAAAAAAAAAATAAAAAACTCTCGCCTGCTTAAGGTGAGCAAAGTTTTCAAACAATCCCCCATCAGACATGAAATTAGCTGCGGTAAGAGGTAATAAAGAAAAATGCCGTAGCCAGCTCACATCTCACCCCCTGCCTCTCCCTGCCGGCAAATTACACAAAATAAACCACTCAGAGGAAGAATAATTATAAGAATCACCGAGTCAGCACAGGACCCTCATTACATCCCAGGGCCACAGGGGGCAACACACAGCTCTCCAGCAGGGGGTTACACTGACACCCAGTGGCCATCATTAGGAAGTGCAGTCAGATAAAATAAAATTCCACTTAGAATCACATTCAAACCCAATAATCCAGAAACGTTCCGGTAAAACGAAACCGCCCGGTGACCGAAAGAGTTCTAACCATCAAATGGTATTAGATTGTAAGCTCACTGGAGCAGGGCCCTTTTTTTATCATCGTTCTCCGCGTGTCAAACATGTTAATTTTGTGTATGTTTTGTCCCACCCATTGTCCAGCGCTGCGGAACATGTCGTGACTTTATAAATATGTTTACACGATCATATGTGATACAGTTAAATAATAAACTTAAATTAAAGCTTTACATTTCCTATTTTTATATTGTGTGTATTTATCTGGGGGGGGGGGTTATATAGCGCCAACAGATTCCGCAGCGCTTTACAAAGGTGGAAATACAGTCAGGTGCAGAAATATCGGGACATGGACACAATTCTAACATCTTTGGCTCTATACATCATCACAATGGAGTTGGAATGAAACAAACACAATGTGCTTTAACTGCAGACTGTCAGCTTTAATTTGAGGGTATGTACATCCAACTCAGGTGAACGGGGTAGGACTTACAGCAGTTTGCAGATGTGCCCCCACTTGTTAAGGGACCAAAAGTAATGGGACAGAATAATAATCATAAATCAAACTTTCCCTTCTTAATACTTGGTTACAAATCCTTTGCAGTCAATCACAGCCTGAAGTCTGGAACGCATAGACATCACCATTTAAATCACTTTTAAAAAAACGACTGGATGACTTCCTGCAGACACAGAATATTAAGGGTTATAATATTTAATATGTGGGTAAAAGCTTCTTGATCCAAGGAGAAATCTGACGCCATTCTGGGGTCAAGAAGGAATTTTTTCCCAGTATGTTGCATATTGGCAAGCATTCAGACTGGGTTTTTTGCCTTCTTTTGGATCAACAGCAGTAGGTTATGTGGGAGAGGCTGAACCCGATGGACGCATGTCTTTTTTCAGCCTATATAACTATGTAACTATGTAACTATGTAACCAGACGCTGGGTTTCATCCCTGGTGATGCTCTGCCAGGCCTCTACTGCAACTGTCTTCAGTTCCTGCTTGTTCTTGGGGCATTTTCCCTTCAGTTTTGTCTTCAGCAAGTGAAATGCATGCTCAATGGGATTCAGGTCAGGTGATTGACTTGGCCATTGCATAACATTCCACTTCTGTCCCTTCAGAAACTCTTTGCTTGCTTTTGCAGTATGCTTTGGGTCATTGTCCATCTGCACTGTGAAGCGCCGTCCAATGAGTTCTGCAGCATTTGGCTGAATGTGAGCAGATAATATTGCCCGAAACACTTCAGAATTCATCCTGCTGCTTTTGTCAGCGTCACATCATCAATAAATACAAGAGAACCAGTTCCATTGGCAGCCATACATGCCCACGCCATGACACTACCACCACCATGCTTCACTGATGAGGTGGTATGCTTAGGATCATGAGCAGTTCCTTTCCTTCTCCATACTCTTCTCTTCCCATCACTCTGTACAAGTTGATCTTGGTCTTATCTGTCCATAGGATCTTGTTCCAGAACTGTGAAGGCTTTGTTAGGTGTTGTTTGGCAAACTCTAATCTGGCCTTCCTGTTTTTGAGGCTCACCAATGGTTTACATCTTGTGGTGAACCCTCTGTATTCACTCTGGTGAAGTCTTCTCTTGATTGTTGACTTTGACACACATACACCTACCTCCTGGAGAGTGTTCTTGATCTGGCCAACTCTTGTGAAGTGTGTTTTCTTCACCAGGGAAAGAATTCTTCGGTCATCCACCACAGTTGTTTTCCGTGGTCTCCCGGGTCTTTTGGTGTTGCTGAGCTCACCGGTGCGTCCCTTCTTTTTGAGAATGTTCCAAACAGTTGTTTTGGCCACACCTAATGTTCTTGCTATCTCTCTGATGGGTTTGTTTTGTTTCTTCAGCCTAATGATGGCTTGCTTCACTGATAGTGACAGCTCTTTGGATCTCATCTTGAGAGTTGACAGCAACAGATTCCAAATGCAAATAGCACACTTGAAATGAACTCTGGGCCTTTTATCTGCACATTGTAATTGGGGTAATGAGGGAATATCACACACCTGGCCATGGAACAGCTGAGAAGCCAATTGTCCCATTACTTTTGGTCTCTTAACAAGTGGGGGCACATCTGCAAACTGCTGTAAGTCCTACACCGTTCACCTGAGTTGGATGTACATACCCTCAAATTAAAGCTGACAGTCTGCAGTTAAAGCACATTGTGTTTGTTTCATTCCAACTCCATTGTGATGGTGTATAGAGCCAAAGATGTTAGAATTGTGTTGATGTCCCAATATTTCTGGACCTGACTGTATGAACATGAAACATAATAATGATACAATCCTGGTTACCCTGGTCGATGGAGTGCTGCGGCAGCTGGCTGAGCTGGCTGTTAACCACTCCGGCGTATGAGCGCAAAAATCCCTCTTCACTTGGGGTGAGCTGCAGGAACAAAACAAGACACAGGTTAAAGAGGACACGAAGGTGCGTAATCAGAGAAGCAGCTCCAACATACAGCGCGGCGCTCCCTATTAAAGAGGACGGCTGCTCTATCGGCTCACCTCCCCAATACTATTCATCTGAACGCCTACAAACCCCATTATCCTCAGCCCAGAGCACAGGGCTACAGAGACATTTTTGGCCTCTCCAGGTCTACCCAGCGAGCGATTCAAAGGTTTGAGGCTCTCACACAGTGTCCGGATCGGCCAGTTTCTCCTGGACACATGTTACCATTTCATGCAGAGGGAAAGCACAGGGAAAGTGCTGCCCCGCAACATGTATAATTCATATGCTGCAGGAAGGAAATCAAGGCAGCTCACCTGGGATTCCTTTTTGATTTCTTACCTGCAGCGTATGGATTATACATGTTGCGGGGCGGCATTTTTCTATGCACTGCCCAGCAGCAGGAATACGCTATATGTGTCCAGAAAAAATGTATGTGCTGCCACTCATGGCCAGGTGCAGAGTGCCCCCCCCCGATGGCTCTCGCGGCGTCCAGGAGCAGAGTGCCGCCCCCCCCCCCGATGGCTCTCGCGGCGTCCAGGAGCAGAGTGCCGCCCCCCCCCCCCGCTGGCTCTCGCGGCGTCCAGAAGCAGAGTGCCCCCCCCCCGCTGCTCTCGCGGCGTCCAGGAGCAGAGTGCCCCCCCCCCCGCTGGCTCTCGCGGCGTCCAGGAGCAGAGTGCCCCCCCCGATGGCTCTCGCGGCGTCCAGGAGCAGAGTGCCGCCCCCCCCCGATGGCTCTCGCGGCGTCCAGGAGCAGAGTGCCGCCCCCCCCCCCCGCTGGCTCTCGCGGCGTCCAGAGCAGAGTGCCCCCCCTCCGCTGGCTCTCGCGGCGTCCAGGAGCAGAGTGCCCCCTCCCGCTGCTCTCGCGGCGCCAGGAGCAGAGTGCCCCCCCCCCCGCTGGCTCTCGCGGCGTCCAGGAGCAGAGTGCCCCCCCCCCGCTGGCTCTCGCGCGTCCAGGAGCAGAGGTCCCCCCCCCCCCCGCTGGCTCTCGCGGCGTCCAGGAGCAGAGCCCCCCCCCCGCTGGCTCTCGCGGCGTCCAGGAGCAGAGTCCCCCCGCTGGTCCGCACTCCTGTGCTCAGTCACACATGGTAGAAATAGCCTGTATTATGAATAAACACCCCCAGACTCACATTGGAACCCATCTTCCGCAGCATGAGCAGGACCCGCACCTTCTGCTGAACGTACATGTCTTCCGGAGTCTTCCCGGGGGCTCCCCCCTCGCGGTTCATGCCCCCTGTCCTGATCCCTGAAAAAACAGAACGGGAGTCAGTCCCAGCTGAAGCAATGCAGCACACAGGCAGGAACGAACGCACAGGCAGGAACGCACAGGCAGGAACGCACAGGCAGGAACGCACAGGCAGGAACGCACAGGCAGGAACGCACAGGCAGGAACGCACAGGCAGGAACGCACAGGCAGGAACGCACACACACGGGAACACACAGGCAGGAACGCACACACACGGGAACACACAGGCAGGAACGCACACACACGGGAACACACAGGCAGGAACGCACAGGCAGGAACGCACACAGGCAGGAACGCACAGGCAGGAACGCACACACACGGGAACGCACAGGCAGGAACGCACAGGCAGGAACGCACAGGCAGGAACGCACACACACGGGAACGCACAGGCAGGAACGCACACACACGGGAACGCACAGGCAGGAACGCACACACACGGGAACGCACAGGCAGGAACGCACACACACGGGAACGCACAGGCAGGAACGCACACACACGGGAACGCACAGGCAGGAACGCACACACACGGAACGCACAGGCAGGAACGCACACACACGGGAACGCACAGGCAGGAACGCACACACACGGGAACGCACAGGCAGGAACGCACACACACGGGAACGCACAGGCAGGAACGCACACACACGGGAACGCACAGGCAGGAACGCACACACACGGGAACGCACAGGCAGGAACGCACACACACGGGAACGCACAGGCAGGAACGCACACACACGGGAACGCACAGGCAGGAACGCACACACACGGGGAACGCACAGGCAGGAACGCACACACACGGGAACGCACACACACGGGAACGCACAGGCAGGAACGCACACACACGGAACACACAGGCAGGAACGCACACACACGGGAACACACAGGCAGGAACGCACACACACGGGAACGCACAGGCAGGAACGCACACACACGGGAACGCACAGGCAGGAACGCACACACACGGGAACGCACAGGCAGGAACGCACACACACGGGAACGCAGCAGGAACGCACAGGCAGGAACGCTCACACACGGGAACGCACAGGCAGGAACGCACACACACCGAAACGCACAGGCAGGAACACACAGGCAGGAACGCACACACACGGGAACGCACACACACGGGAACGCACACACACGGGAACGCACACACACGGGAACGCACACACACGGGAACGCACACACAGGAACGCACAGGCAGGAACACACAGGCAGGAACGCACACACACGGGAACGCACAGGCAGGAACGCACACACACGGGAACGCACAGGCAGGAACGCACACACACGGGAACGCACAGGCAGGAACGCACACACACGGGAACGCACAGGCAGGAACGCACACACACGGGAACGCACAGGCAGGAACGCACACACACGGGAACGCACACACACGGGAACGCACAGGCAGGAACGCACACACACGGGAACGCACAGGCAGGAACGCACACACACGGGAACGCACAGGCAGGAACGCACAGGCAGGAACGCACAGGCAGGAACGCACAGGCAGGAACGCACAGGCAGGAACGCACAGGCAGGAACGCACACACACGGGAACGCACAGGCAGGAACGCACACACACGGGAACACACAGGCAGGAACGCACACACACCGAACGCACAGGCAGGAACACACAGGCAGGAACGCACACACACGGGAACACACAGGCAGGAACGCACACACACGGGAACACACAGGCAGGAACGCACACACACCGAAACGCACAGGCAGGAACACACAGGCAGGAACGCAACACACACGGGAACGCACACACACGGGAACGCACACACACGGGAACGCACACACACGGGAACGCACACACACGGGAACGCACACACACGGGAACGCACAGCAGGAACACACAGGCAGGAACGCACACACACGGGAACACACAGGCAGGAACGCACACACACGGGAACGCACAGGCAGGAACGCACACACACGGGAACGCACAGGCAGGAACGCACACACACGGGAACGCACAGGCAGGAACGCACACACACGGGAACGCACAGGCAGGAACGCACACACACGGGACGCACACACACGGGAACGCACAGGCAGGAACGCACACACACGGGAACGCACAGGCAGGAACGCACACACACGGGAACGCACAGGCAGGAACGCACAGGCAGGAACGCACAAGGAACGCACAGGCAGGAACGCACAGGCAGGAACGCACAGGCAGGAACGCACACACACGGGAACGCACAGGCAGGAACGCACACACACGGGAACACACAGGCAGGAACGCACACACACGGGAACACACAGGCAGGAACGCACACACACGGGAACACACAGGCAGGAACGCACACACACGGGAACACACAGGCAGGAACGCACACACACGGGAACACACAGGCAGGAACGCACACACACGGGAACACACAGGCAGGAACGCACACACACGGGAACACAGGCAGGAACGCACACACACGGGAACACACAGGCAGGAACGCACACACACGGGAACACACAGGCAGGAACGCACACACACGGGAACACACAGGCAGGAACGCACAGGCAGGAACGCACACACACGGGAACGCACAGGCAGGAACGCACACACACGGGAACTCACAGGCAGGAACGAACACACACGGGAACGCACAGGCAGGAACGCACACACACGGGAACACACAGGCAGGAACGCACACACACGGGAACACACAGGCAGGAACGCACACACGGGAATGCACAGCAGGAACGCACACACACGGGAAGCACACACACGACGGGAACGCACAGGCAGGAACGCACACACACGGGAACGCACACACACGGGAACGCACAGGCAGGAACGCACACACACGGGAACACACAGGCAGGAACGCACACACACGGGAACACACAGGCAGGAACGCACACACACGGGAACGCACAGGCAGGAACGCACACACACGGGAACGCACAGGCAGGAACGCACACACACGGAACACACCAGGCAGGAACGCACACACACGGGAACGCACAGGCAGGAACGCACACACACGGGAACACACAGGCAGGAACGCACACACACGGGAACGCACAGGCAGGAACGCACAGGCAGGAACGCTCACACACGGGAACGCACAGGCAGAACGCTCACACACGGGAACGCACAGGCAGGAACGCACACACACCACGAACGCACAGGCAGGAACACACAGGCAGGAACGCACACACACGGGAACGCACACACACGGGAACGCACACACGGGAACGCACACACACGGGAACGCACACACACGGGAACGCACAGGCAGGAACACACAGGCAGGAACGCGCACACACGGGAACGCACAGGCAGGAACGACACAACACGGGAACGCACAGGCAGGAACGCACAGGCAGGAACGCACAGGCAGGAACGCACAGGCAGGAACGCACACACACGGGAACGCACAGGCAGGAACGAACACACACGGGAACGCACAGGCAGGAACGCACACACACGGGAACACAGGCAGGAACGCACACCACACGGGAACACACAGGCAGGGAAGCACACACACGGGAACACACAGGCAGGAACGCACACACACGGGAACACACAGGCAGGAACGCACACACACGGGAACACACAGGCAGGAACGCACACACACGGGAACACACAGGCAGGAACGCACACACACGGGAACACACAGGCAGGAACGCACACACACGGGAACACACAGGCAGGAACGCACAGGCAGGAACGCACACACACGGGAACGCACAGGCAGGAACGCACACACACGGGAACGCACAGGCAGGAACGACACACACGGGAACGCACAGGCAGGAACGCACACCACACGGAACAACACACACACACGGGAACACACAGGCAGGAACGCACACGGGAATGCACCAGGCAGGAACGCACACACACGGGAACGCACAGGCAGGAACGCACACACACGGGAACGCACAGGCAGGAACGCACACACACGGGAACGCACACACACGGGAACGCACAGGCAGGAACGCACACACACGGGAACACACAGGCAGGAACGCACACACACGGGAACACACAGGCAGGAACGCACACACACGGGAACGCACACAGGAACGCACACACACGGGAACACACAGGCAGGAACGCACACACACACGCAGGAACGCACACACACGCAGGAACGCACACACAGGCAGGAACACACAGGCAGGAACGCACACACAGGCAGGAACGCACAGGCAGCAACGCACAGGCAGGAACACACACACGGGAACGCACAGGCAGGAACGCACACACACGGAACGCACAGGCAGGAACGCACACACACGGGAACGCACAGGCAGGAACGCACACACACGGGAACGCACAGGCAGGAACGCACACACACGGGAACGCACAGGCAGGAACGCACACACACGGGAACGCACAGGCAGGAACGCACACACGGAACGCACAGGCAGGAACGCACACACACGGAACGCACAGGCAGGAACGCACACACACGGGAACGCACACACACGGGAACGCACACACACGGGAACGCACACACACGGGAACGCACACACACGGGAACGCACACACACGGGAACGCACACACACGGGAACGCACACACACGGGAACGCACACACACGGGAACGCACAGGCAGGAACGCACACACACGGGAACGCACAGGCAGGAACGCACACACACGGGAACGCACAGGCAGGAACGCACACACACCGAAACGCACAGGCAGGAACGCACACACACGGGAACGCACAGGCAGGAACACACAGGCAGGAACGCACAGGCAGGAACGCACACACACGGGAACACACAGGCAGGAACGCACACACACGGGAACACACAGGCAGGAACGCACACACACGGAACACACAGGCAGGAACGCACACACACGGGAACACACAGGCAGGAACGCACACACGGGAACACACAGGCAGGAACACGCACACACGGGAACACACAGGCAGGAACGCACACACACGGAAACACACGCAGGAACGCACACACACGGGAACGCACAGGCAGGAACGCACAGGCAGGAACGCACATGCAGGAACGCACACACACACGGGAACTCACAGGCAGGAACGCACACACACGGGAACGCACAGGCAGGAACGCACACACACGGGAACTCACAGGCAGGAACGCACACACACGGGAACACACAGGCAGGAACGCACAGGCAGGAACGCACAGGCAGGAACGCACAGGCAGGAACGCACAGGCAGGAACGCACAGGCCAGGAACGCACAGGCAGGAACGCACAGGCAGGAAAGCAAACACACGGGAACACACAGGCAGGAACGCACACACACACGGGAACACACAGGCAGGAACGCACACACACGGGAACACACAGGCAGGAACGCACACACACGGGAACACACAGGCAGGAACGCACACACACGGGAACACACAGGCAAGAACGCACACACACGGGAACGCACAGGCAGGAACACACAGGCAGGAACGCACACACACGGGAACGCACAGGCAGGAACACACAGGCAGGAACGCACAGGCAGGAACGCACACACACGGGAACACACAGGCAGGAACGCACACACACGGGAACACACAGGCAGGAACGCACACACACGGGAACACACAGGCAGGAACGCACACACACGGGAACACACAGGCAGGAACGCGCACACACGGGAACACACAGGCAGGAACACGCACACACGGGAACACACAGGCAGGAACGCACACACACGGGAACACACAGGCAGGAACGCACACACCACGGGAACACACAGGCAGGAACGCACACACACGGGAACACACAGGCAGGAACGCACACACACGGGAACGCACAGGCAGGAACGCACAGGCAGGAACGCACAGGCAGGAACGCACAGGCAGGAAAGCAAACACACGGGAACACACAGGCAGGAACGCACACACACGGGAACACACAGGCAGGAACGCACACACACGGGAACACACAGGCAGGAACGCACACACACGGGACACACAGGCAGGAACGCACACACACGGGAACACACAGGCAGGAACGCACACACACGGGACACACAGGCAGGAACGCACACACACGGGAACACACAGGCAGGAACGCACACACACGGGAACACACAGGCAGGAACGCACACGCACGGGAACACACAGGCAGGAACGCACACGCACGGAACACACAGGCAGGAACGCACACACACGGGAACACACAGGCAGGAACGCACACACACGGGAAACACCAGGCAGGAACGCACACGCACGGGAACACACAGGCAGGAACGCACACGCACGGGAACACACAGGCAGGAACGCACACGCACGGGAACACACAGGCAGGAACGCACACGCACGGGAACACAGGCAGGAACGCACACACACGGGAACACACAGGCAGGAACGCACACACACGGGAACACACAGGCAGGAACGCACACACACGGGAACACACAGGCAGGAACGCACACAACACCGGGACACACAGGCAGGAACGCACACACACGCAGGAACGCACACACAGCAGGAACGCACACACAGGCAGGAACGCACACACACGCAGGAACGCACACACACGCAGGAACGCACACACACACGCAGGAACACACACGGGACACACAGGGAGGAACAGACAACGCAGAACACACACACGGGAACACAACAGGCAGGACGCACACACACGGGAACACACAGGCAGGAACGCACACACACGCAGGAACACACACGCAGGAACGCACAGGCAGGAACGCACAGGCAGGAACGCACAGGCAGGAACGCACACACACCGGGAACGCACAGGCAGGAACGCACACACACGGGAAAGCACAGGCAGGAACGCGCACACATATGGGAACGCACAGGCAGGAACGCACACACACGGGAACGCACACACACGGGAACGCACAGGCAGGAACGCACAGGCAGGAACGCAACACCAACCGGAACCTTCACAGGCAGGAACGCACACACACGGGAACTCACAGGCAGGAACGCACAACACACGGGAACGCACAGCAGGAACGCACACACACGGGAACGCACAGGGAACGGACACACGGGAACACACAGGCAGGAACGCACACACACGGGAACACACAGGCAGAGAACGCACACACACACGGGAACACACAGGCAGGAACGCACACACACGGGAACACACAGGCAGGAACGCACACACACGACACAGACGGGAACACAGGCAGAGAACGCACACACACACGGGAACACACAGGCAGGAACGCACACACACGGGAACACACAGGCAGGAACGCACACACACGGGAACACACAGGCAGGAACGCACACACACGGGAACACAGGCAGGAACGCACACACACGGGAACACACAGGCAGGAACGCACAACACGGGAACACACACAGGCAGGAACGCACACACACGCAGGAACGCACCACACGCAGGAACGCACACACACGGCAGGAACACACACACACGCAGGAACGCACACACACGGGAACACACACGCAGGAACGCACACAACGGGAACACACAGGCAGGAACGCACACACACGGGAACACACAGGCAGGAACGCACACACACGGGAACACACAGGCAGGAACGCACACACACGGGAACACAGCAACAGCAGGAACGCACACACACGGGAACACACAGGCAGGAACGCACACACACGGGAACACACAGGCAGGAACGCACACACACGGGAACACACAGGCAGGAACGCACACACACGGGAACACACAGGCAGGAACGCACACACGGGAACACACAGGCAGGAACGCACACACACGGGAACACACACAGGCAGGAACGCACACACACGAGAACACACAGGCAGGAACGCGCACACACGAGAACACACAGGCAGGAACGCGCACACACGAGAACACACAGGCAGGAACTTCGCACACACACGGGAACACACAGGCAGGAACGCACACACACGGGAACACACAGGCAGGAACACACAGGCAGGAACGCACACACACGGGAACACACAGGCAGGAACGCACACACACGGGAACACACAGGCAGGAACGCACACACACGGGAACACACAGGCAGGAACGCACACACACGGGAACACACAGGCAGGAACGCACAGGCAGGAACGCACACACACGGGAACACACAGGCAGGTACGCACACACACGGGAACACAGGCAGGAACGCACACACACGGGAACGCACAGGCAGGAACGCACAAACACGGGAACGCACAGGCAGGAACGCACACACACGGGAACGCACAGGCAGGAACGCACACACACGCGAACACACAGGCAGGAACGCACACACAGAACGCACGCGAACGCACAGGCAGGAACGCACACACACGGGAACGCACAGGCAGGAACGCACAAACACGGGAACGCACAGGCAGGAACGCACACACACCGGACACGGGAACGCAACAGGCAGGAACGCACACACAGCCGAACGCACAGGCAGGAACGCACACACACGCGAACGCACAGGCAGGAACGCACACACACGGGAACGCACAGGCAGGAACGCACAAACAGGGAACGCACAGGCAGGAACGCACACACACGGGAACGCACAGGCAGGAACGCACACACACGCGAACACACAGGCAGGAACGCACACACACGCGAACACACACAGGCAGGAACGCACAACACACGGGAACGCACAGGCAGGAACGCACAAACACGGGAACGCACAGGCAGGAACGCACACACACGGGAACGCACAGGCAGGAACGCACACACACGCGAACACACAGGCAGGAACGCACACACACGCGAACACACAGGCAGGAACGCACACACACGCGAACGCACAGGCAGGAAACACACACACACGAACGCACAGGCAGGAACGCACAAACACGGGAACACAGGCAGGAACGCACACACACGGGAACGCACAGGCAGGAACGCACACACACGCGAACACACAGGCAGGAACGCACACACACGCGAACACACAGGCAGGAACGCACAAACACGGGAACACAGGCGAGCAGGCGGACCGACAGGCGAGCAGGCGGACCGACAGGCGAGCAGGCGGACCGACAGGCGAGCAGGCGGACCGACAGGCGAGCAGGCGGACCGACAGGCGAGCAGGCGGACCGACAGGCGAGCAGGCGGACCGACAGGCGAGCAGGCGGACCGACAGGCGAGCAGGCGGACCGACAGGCGAGCAGGCGGACCGACAGGCGAGCAGGCGGACCGACAGGCGAGCAGGCGGACCGACAGGCGAGCAGGCGGACCGACAGGCGAGCAGGCGGACCGACAGGCGAGCAGGCGGACCGACAGGCGAGCAGGCGGACCGACAGACGAGCAAGCGGACGGACAGATCTCAGAATGATCCTGTTTTCTGTAATGAGCTGAAACAAGAATCTCGTGCGGAAAGTGAAACATTTACAGATCGGCCAATCAGAGCGTCCCGAGAGGTGGAGGCGCTTTCGATGCGTTAACAAGACTCTCCCGTACCTTCAATTCACTGACCTTTAGCGGAAAGAGCCGGGATGTGCAGCCAAAGGGACGACGAGCCGAGGACGCTGCGAGGAAAGCAGAGAGAGGGAGAAATCCATCATTTACCAAATATCTCACAAAGACAAAGAAAAGAACGTCTTCACAATCAGCTTTTAGCAGTTTCCTGAACGTCCTGTGAGCTCAGAGAGCCGACCCTTCCTCTGAATCCGGGCTCAGCAGCCTCGGCCCTCCAGACGTCTTGGAACTACATCTCCCATGATGCTCAGATACCCACTAGCTTGGCAGAGCCTCAAGGGAAATGTATTTCCGAAACATCTGGAGGGGCCAGGGTGACGAACCCTGCACTAAACCATCCACTGGGGCACTTTCTGGGGAGAAACGCCAGCACCCCCCTCCCAGACATTACTGAACTACAACTCCCATGATCCTCTGGCCATCTAATGCTTTAAAAGAATTCTGGGAAACGTAGGCCATCAACATCAACGGGGGGGGGGGGAGCTTGAGATTCTCCCTCACTATTAGACATAGAGGGTTAATCACAAAGAACCGAAACGGAGATCAGTTTCGGTGCATTTTACCACAATCTGGTGACTCCATTTTGGACAAAATTATGGTGTATTCACCGGGTCGTACCAAAAGTGGAGTCGCCAAAACAGCGGATGTTGGCAAAAAGCGCCTAATTGTCCTCGGCAAATTTCAATAAAAAAGGGGAAAAAAAATTAAAAATAGGTTAAAAAAAAAAAAAATCGATAAAAATGTATTAAAAAAAAAAAAAAAGTTGCAATAATAAAAAAAATTGTCAAAAAAATAATAAATTTAAGATTTTTCTAAAAAATATTTGACATTTATTACATTGAAACCCATTAGATTCGCCCGTTTAAACCTGTTGAACCGAAACACCGCTGCGGCATATGTTGGAGCTATATAAATTCAGAATAATAATACACATTACGCTTTTGACGTGTCCGAGCGCCCGATGTGTTTCACGACTACAAGAAGAAGCATCAGATGCTCAACTGGTTTCAGATATTCGGTGGTGAACGGACGGGATTCAGTAGAGCGGGCGGTGCCAGGGGGTGCGGGCATTTACCCTGAATGATGAAACGTGACGGTTTATTGCAGAGACAGGACGACGCGCCGCTTTATTCCCACAAACCTGAGCAGAAAGCCGGTACAGCCAGCACAGCGCCGAGAACACCGCTTTAACCAGAATTCATTATGGGGGGGTTTGACTATTGGCACCCGGTGCCAGGCGGGGATTCCCGGAAATGTGCCACGGCCCGAAACAGAAAAATCACTTTGATTTGGATGCAGTGACAGCTCTGCCCGCTCCCTCACCAAAACCCGCGGCAAAGGGCAAGCCCGGCCGTGACTCAAAGCCAAGCAGGGATTAACCAGCAGCGCAGGAACACAACCTGAAACAGCAGCTCCCATCACTCAGTCCGACCAGACGCACGGAACCCAACTCCCACCACTCAGTCCGACGAGATGCACGGAACCCAACTCCCACCACTCAGTCCGACCAGACACACAGAACCCAACTCTCACCACTCAGTCCGACCAGACACACGGAACCCAACTCTCACCACTCAGTCCGACCAGACGCACGGAACCCAACTCCCACCACTCAGTCCGACCAGACACACAGAACCCAACTCTCACCACTCAGTCCGACCAGACACACGGAACCCAACTCTCACCACTCAGTCCGACCAGACGCACGGAACCCAACTCCCACCACTCAGTCCGACCAGACACACAGAACCCAACTCTCACCACTCAGTCCGACCAGACACACGGAACCCAACTCTCACCACTCAGTCCGACCAGACGCACGGAACCCAACTCCCACCACTCAGTCCGACCAGACACACAGAACCAAACTCTCACCACTCAGTCCGACCAGACACACGGAACCCAACTCTCACCACTCAGTCCGACCAGACGCACGGAACCCAACTCTCACCACTCAGTCCGACCAGACGCACGGAACCCAACTCCCACCACTCAGTCCGACCAGACACACAGAACCCAACTCTCACCACTCAGTCCGACCAGACACACGGAACCCAACTCTCACCACTCAGTCCGACCAGACGCACGGAACCCAACTCCCACCACTCAGTCCGACCAGACACACGGAACCCAACTCCCACCACTGAGCAAATTGAAGTCTGCTACTGTCATACTGCAAACGTAAGTTGAAGCCCAGCTCCCACCACTTCCAGTCCAACCAGAGGCACTGAAGCTGGGTCCCACCTCCTTCAGTCTGACCAGAAGCACAGGAGCCAACTCCCACCACCCTCAGTCAGACCAGAGGCACAGAAGCCAACTCCCACCACCCTCAGTCAGACCAGAGGCACAGAAGCCAACTCCCACCACCCTCAGTCAGACCAGAGGCACAGAAGCCAACTCCCACCACCCTCAGTCAGCTCAGGGCACAGAAGCCAACTCCCACCACCTCAGTCAGACCAGAGGCACAGAAGCAACTCCCCACCACCCTCAGTCAGACCAGAGGCACAGAAGCCAACTCCCACCACCCTCAGTCAGCTCAGGGGCACAGAAGCCAACTCCCACCACCCTCAGTCAGCTCAGAAGCCAAATCCCACCACCCTCAGTCAGCTCAGAAGCCAACTCCCACCACCCTCAGTCAGCTCAGAAGCCAACTCCCACCACCCTCAGTCAGCTCAGAGGCACGGAAGCCGGTTCCCACCACCCTCAGTCAGACCAGAGGCACAGAAGCCGGCTCCCACCACCCTCAGTCAGACCAGAGGCACGGAAGCCGGCTCCCACCACCCTCAGTCAGACCAGAGGCACGGAAGCCGGCTCCCACCACCCTCAGTCAGACCAGAGGCACGGAAGCCGGCTCCCACCACCCTCAGTCAGACCAGAGGCACGGAAGCCGGCTCCCACCACCCTCAGTCAGACTAGAGGCACGGAAGCCGGCTCCCACCACCCGCAGTCAGACCAGAGGCACGAAAGCCAGCTCCTACCACCCTCAGTCAGACCAGAGGCACGAAAGCCAGCTCCTACCACCCTCAGTCAGACCAGAGGCACGGAAGCCGGCTCCCACCACCCTCAGTCAGACCAGAGGCACGAAAGCCAGCTCCTACCACCCTCAGTCAGACTAGAGCAGGGGTCAGCAACCTTGGCTCCCTGATGTTTTGGGAACTTCATTTCCATGTGGCTCAGTCAGCCTTATGGGTGACTGAGCATTGTGGGAGGTGTAGTTCCCAAAACATCTGGGAGCCAAGGTTGCTGACCCCTGGACTAGAGGCACGAAAGCCGGCTCCCACCACCCTCAGTCAGACCAGAGGCACGAAAGCCAGCTCCTACCACCCTCAGTCAGACCAGAGGCACGGAAGCCGGCTCCCACCACCTCAGTCAGACCAGAGGCACGGAAGCCGGCTCCCACCACCCTCAGTCAGACCAGAGGCACGGAAGCCGGCTCCCACCACCCTCAGTCAGACCAGAGGCACGGAAGCCGGCTCCCACCACCCTCAGTCAGACCAGAGGCACGGAAGCCGGCTCCCACCACCCTCAGTCAGACTAGAGGCACGGAAGCCGGCTCCCACCACCCGCAGTCAGACCAGAGGCACGAAAGCCAGCTCCTACCACCCTCAGTCAGACCAGAGGCACGAAAGCCAGCTCCTACCACCCTCAGTCAGACCAGAGGCACGGAAGCCGGCTCCCACCACCCTCAGTCAGACCAGAGGCACGAAAGCCAGCTCCTACCACCCTCAGTCAGACTAGAGCAGGGGTCAGCAACCTTGGCTCCCTGATGTTTTGGGAACTTCATTTCCCATGTGGCTCAGTCAGCCTTATGGGTGACTGAGCATTGTGGGAGGTGTAGTTCCCAAAACATCTGGGAGCCAAGGTTGCTGACCCCTGGACTAGAGGCACGAAAGCCGGCTCCCACCACCCTCAGTCAGACCAGAGGCACGAAAGCCAGCTCCTACCACCCTCAGTCAGACCAGAGGCACGGAAGCCGGCTCCCACCACCCTCAGTCAGACCAGAGGCACGAAAGCCAGCTCCTACCACCCTCAGTCAGACCAGAGGCACCGAAGCCGGCTCCCACCACCCTCAGTCAGACCAGAGGCACGGAACTCAGCTCCCATAATCCTCAGGGCAATGTTTGTAACCCCATTGAGCAGATGAAGCTTGGCATTCAGGCCGTACCATCCATTACCCCAAGGACATGACCGCCATGTGGAGCTCAGCTCCCACCACTCTCAGGCAGAGAATGCACAGCTTGCGGGTGTTTGCAGCGCGTGACGGCAGAGAGATTGAAAGTGACTGTTCAGGGAAGATCCCCGAAAGCAAAGAATGAATTATTCAGACAGACACAGCCTGGATCTCTGACTACAGCACGCCGAGCCGAAAGGTGGGGGCGAACGTGGGGACAATCTGCTCCCGACCCCCAAAAACCAAACACCCTGGGATGGACAGGGAGATGTCCATCATCATCCTCAGCCAGCCCTTCACAAGCAGCGACATTCCTGCCACAAGCACTTATTATCCGAGGGGTAAATCGGTGAAGTGCCGGGAATCACATTTAAGGCCAAAATAACTAAAAAAACTATATTTTTATACTGTATCCATGGAGGCGAACCTTGGCTCCCCAGAGGTTTCAGAACTACATGTCCCATGATGCTCGGCCAGCCTTAAGTGTGACTATGCATCAAGGGACATGTAGTTTCAAAACATCTGGGGTGCCAACGTTCGCCATCACTGCTCTAGTGTCAACTCTGTTATCCTGACCGAATATGCAGAATTTTTCCCTGAATCACCGCAGGTTCAGAACCTCAGAAAAAAAAGAGGAAGGTTTTTTTGAGACAATCTGCGCGACCCCCTGCAAGCTGCGAAATGCACGCGATGATTGCGACGGCGGGAGATCGTCACACTGGGAGAGAATCTGCGTGCGAGGTGGGGCGTGGGGGATACACAGAATGTGTCAAGGTGCGAGCATCGCGAGGCTCAGGTTTCACATCCTGACCTAAAGCAGCGCATGAAAACTGCTGCCCTGAAGAGTATAGAACCCGCAAGCTTCAGGACGGAGACAGACATTGCATGGGGCGACATGACGGGCAAATCACCCGGGGGACGGGGTATGCGAGCGCCCGCTGGGTACAGATAGATCCAGACCTCGAGGTTTAGTGTTAGGTAGGCGAGTAACCCCCCTCTGCCAGCTGTGCCCCCCCGGGACACGCAGCGCACAGTGAGGTCTGGCCGGGCGACAGCGCGGACGCGCGGCAGGTCGCCGGGCGACAGCGCGACGCGCGGCAGGTCGCCGGGCGACAGCGCGGACGCGCGGCAGGTCGCGGGCGACAGCGCGGACGCGCGGCAGGTCGCCGGGCGACAGCGCGGACGCGCGGCAGGTCGCCGGGCGACAGCGCGGACGCGCGGCAGGTCGCCGGGCGACAGCGCGGACGCGCGGCAGGTCGCCGGGCGACAGCGCGGACGCGCGGCAGGTCGCCGGGCGACAGCGCGGACGCGCGGCAGGTCGCCGGGCGACAGCGCGACGCGCGGCAGGTCGCCGGGCGACAGCGCGGACGCGCGGCAGGTCGCCGGGCGACAGCGCGGACGCGCGGCAGGTCGCCGGCGACAGCGCGGACGCGCGGCAGGTCGCCGGGCGACAGCGCGGACGCGCGGCAGGTCGCCGGGCGACAGCGCGGACGGTCGCCGGGCGACAGCGCGGACGCGCGGCAGGTCGCCGGGCGACATCGCGGACGCGCGGCAGGTCGCTGTGCTTGCATCTTGGCCGGCGCAGAGACTAGCAGCTCGATGCTGAGATTTATTAACGGCTTCGATGCGGCCAAACCACAAATCACGTCAAGTGCGCCGTACAGCAGCTACCCGGGTAAGAACCGGCAAGGGCTAAACCAGCCGATCCCGGGGCCAGAACTGCTGTGTATAGATACTAATGAGGTCATTAAATTGTAAACTCACGGGCCAAGCTACCTGCATTAACACAATGCAAAGGTAGAGAGTACAGGGAGCTCCACATGAAGCAGTGTGTACAATACAGAGTACATGGAGCTCTATAGAAAGCTGCGCGTACAATAGAGAGTACAGGGAGCTCCACATGAAGCAGTGTGTACAATACAGAGTACATGGAGCTCTATAGAAAGCTGCGCGTACAATAGAGAGTACAGGGAGCTCCACATGAAGCAGTGTGTACAATACAGAGTACATGGAGCTCTATAGAACGCTGCGCGTACAATAGAGAGTACAGGGAGCTCCACATGAAGCAGTGTGTACAATACAGAGTACAGGGAGCCCCGTGAAGCAGTGTGTACAATATAGAGTACAGGGAGCCCCGTGTGAAGCTGTGTAATACAGAGTACAGGGAGCTTTGTGTGAAGCAGTGTGTGTAATACAGAGTACAGGGAGCTCTGTGTGAAGCTGTGTGTGTAATACAGAGTACAGGGAGCTCTGTGTGAAGCAGTGTGTGTAATACAGAGTACAGGGAGCTGTGTGTGAAGCTGTGTGTGTAATACAGAGTACAGGGAGCTGTGTGTGAAGCAGTGTGTGTAATACAGAGTACAGGGAGCTCTGTGTGAAGCAGTGTGTGTAATACAGAGTACAGGGAGCTGTGTGTGAAGCAGTGTGTGTAATACAGAGTACAGGGAGCTCTGTGTGAAGCAGTGTGTGTAATACAGAGTACAGGGAGCTGTGTGTGAAGCAGTGTGTGTAATACAGAGTACAGGGAGCTCTGTGTGAAGCAGTGTGTGTAATACAGAGTACAGGGAGCTCTGTGTGAAGCAGTGTGTGTAATACAGAGTACAGGGAGCTCTGTGTGAAGCAGTGTGTGTAATACAGAGTACAGGGAGCTCTGTGTGTGAAGCTGTGTGTAATACAGAGTACAGGGAGCTGTGTGTGTAATACAGAGTACAGGGAGCTGTGTGTGTGTAATACAGAGTACAGGGAGCTGTGTGTGTAATACAGAGTACAGGGAGCTGTGTGTGTAATACAGAGTACAGGGAGCTGTGTGTGTGTAATACAGAGTACAGGGAGCTGTGTGTGTGTAATACAGAGTACAGGGAGCTGTGTGTGTGTAATACAGAGTACAGGGAGCTCTGTGTGAAGCAGTGTGTGTAATACAGAGTACAGGGAGCTCTGTGTGAAGCAGTGTGTGTAATACAGAGTACAGGGAGCTCTGTGTGAAGCAGTGTGTGTAATACAGAGTACAGGGAGCTGTGTGTGAAGCAGTGTGTGTAATACAGAAGTACAGGGAGCTCTGTGTGAAGCAGTGTGTGTAATACAGAGTACAGGGAGCTCTGTGTGAAGCAGTGTGTGTAATAGAGTACAGGGAGCTCTGTGTGAAGCAGTGTGTGTAATACAGAGTACAGGGAGCTCTGTGTGAAGCAGTGTGTGTAATACAGAGTACAGGGAGCTGTGTGTGAAGCAGTGTGTGTAATACAGAGTACAGGGAGCTCTGTGTGAAGCAGTGTGTGTAATACAGAGTACAGGGAGCTCTGTGTGAAGCAGTGTGTGTAATACAGAGTACAGGGAGCTCTGTGTGAAGCAGTGTGTGTAATACAGAGTACAGGGAGCTCTGTGTGAAGCTGTGTGTAATACAGAGTACAGGGAGCTGTGTGTGTAATACAGAGTACAGGGTGTTGTGTGTGTGTAATACAGAGTACAGGGAGCTGTGTGTGTAATACAGAGTACAGGGAGCTGTGTGTGTAATACAGAGTACAGGGAGCTGTGTGTGTGTAATACAGAGTACAGGGAGCTCTGTGTGTGTGTGTGTGTGTGTGTAATACAGAGTACAGGGAGCTGTGTGTGTAATACAGAGTACAGGGAGCTGTGTGTAATACAGAGTACAGGGAGCTGTGTGTGTGTAATACAGAGTACAGGGAGCTGTGTGTGTAATACAGAGTACAGGGAGCTGTGTGTGTAATACAGAGTACAGGGAGCTGTGTGTGTGTAATACAGAGTACAGGGAGCTGTGTGTGTGTAATACAGAGTACAGGGGCTGTGTGTGTGTAATACAGAGTACAGGGAGCTGTGTGTGTGTAATACAGAGTACAGGGAGCTGTGTGTGTGTAATACAGAGTACAGGGAGCTGTGTGTGTGTAATACAGAGTACAGGGAGCTGTGTGTTGTGTAATACAGAGTACAGGGAGCTGTGTGTGTGTAATACAGGTACAGGGGAGCTGTGTGTGTGTAATACAGAGTACAGGGAGCTGTGTGTGTGTAATACAGAGTACAGGGAGCTGTGTGTGTGTAATACAGAGTACAGGGAGCTGTGTGTGTAATACAGAGTACAGGGAGCTGTGTGTGTAATACAGAGTACAGGGAGCTCTGTGTGTGTGTAATACAGAGTACAGGGCTGAGCTGTTGTGTAATACAGAGTACAGGGAGCTCTGTGTGAAGCAGTGTGTGTAATACAGAGTACAAGGAGCTCTGTGTGAGCAGTGTGTGTAATACAGAGTACAGGGAGCTCTGTGTGAAGCAGTGTGTGTAATACAGAGTACAGGGAGCTCTGTGTGAAGCATGTGTGTGTAATACAGAGTACAGGGAGCTCTGTGTGAAGCAGTGTGTGTAATACAGAGTACAGGGAGCTCTGTGTGAAGCAGTGTGTGTAATACAGAGTACAGGGAGCTCTGTGTGAAGCAGTGTGTGTAATACAGAGTACAGGGAGCTCTGTGTGAAGCAGTGTGTGTAATACAGAGTACAGGGAGCTCTGTGTGAAGCAGTGTGTGTAATACAGAGTACAGGGAGCTCTGTGTGAAGCAGTGTGTGTAATACAGAGTACAGGGGAGCGTTGTGAAGCAGTGTGTGTAATACAGAGTACAGGGAGCTCTGTGTGAAGCAGTGTGTGTAATACAGAGTACAGGGAGCTCTGTGTGAAGCAGTGTGTGTATACAGGTAAGAGCTCTGTGTGAAAGCAGGTGGACTCTATGTGAAGCAGTGTGTGTAATACAGAGTACAGGGAGCTCTGCTGGTGAAGCTGTGTGTAATACAGAGTACAGGGAGCTCTGTGTGTGTAATACAGAGTACAGGGAGCTCTGTGTGTGTGTGTGTGTAATACAGAGTACAGGGAGCTGTGTGTGTAATACAGAGTACAGGGAGCTGTGTGTGTGTAATACAGAGTACAGGGAGCTGTGTGTGTGTAATACAGAGTACAGGGAGCTGTGTGTGTGTAATACAGAGTACAGGGAGCTGTGTGTGTGTAATACAGAGTACAGGGAGCTGTGTGTGTGTAATACAGAGTACAGGGAGCTGTGTGTGTGTAATACAGAGTACAGGGAGCTGTGTGTGTGTAATACAGAGTACAGTGAGCTGTGTGTGTGTAATACAGAGTACAGGGAGCTGTGTGTGTGTAATACAGAGTACAGGGAGCTGTGTGTGTGTAATACAGAGTACAGGGAGCTGTGTGTGTGTAATACAGAGTACAGGGAGCTGTGTGTGTGTAATACAGAGTACAGGGAGCTGTGTGTGTGTAATACAGAGTACAGGGAGCTGTGTGTGTAATACAGAGTACAGGGAGCTGTGTGTGTGTAATACAGAGTACAGGGAGCTGTGTGTGTAATACAGAGTACAGGGAGCTGTGTGTGTAATACAGAGTACAGGGAGCTCTGTGTGTGTGTAATACAGAGTACAGGGAGCTGTGTGTGTAATACAGAGTACAGGGAGCTCTGTGTGAAGCAGTGTGTGTAATACAGAGTACAGGGAGCTCTGTGTGAAGCAGTGTGTGTAATACAGAGTACAGGGAGCTCTGTGTGAAGCAGTGTGTGTAATACAGAGTACAGGGAGCTCTGTGTGAAGCAGTGTGTGTAATACAGAGTACAGGGAGCTGTGTGTGAAGCAGTGTGTGTAATACAGAGTACAGGGAGCTCTGTGTGAAGCAGTGTGTGTAATACAGAGTACAGGGAGCTCTGTGTGAAGCAGTGTGTGTAATACAGAGTACAGGGAGCTCTGTGTGAAGCAGTGTGTGTAATACAGAGTACAGGGAGCTCTGTGTGAAGCAGTGTGTGTAATACAGAGTACAGGAGCTCTGTGTGTGAAGCTGTGTGTAATACAGAGTACAGGGAGCTGTGTGTGTAATACAGAGTACAGGGTGTTGTGTGTGTGTAATACAGAGTACAGGGAGCTGTGTGTGTAATACAGAGTACAGGGAGCTGTGTGTGTAATACAGAGTACAGGGAGCTGTGTGTGTGTAATACAGAGTACAGGAGCTCTGTGTGTGTGTTGTGTGTAATACAGAGACAGGGAGCTGTGTGTGTAATACAGAGTACAGAGAGCTGTGTGTGTGTAATACAGAGTACAGGGAGCTGTTGTGTGTAATACAGAGTACAGGGAGCTGTGTGTGTGTAATACAGAGTACAGGGAGCTGTGTGTGTGTAATACAGAGTACAGGGAGCTGTGTGTGTAATACAGAGTACAGGGAGCTGTGTGTGTGTAATACAGAGTACAGGGAGCTGTGTGTGTGTAATACAGAGTACAGGGAGCTGTGTGTGTGTAATACAGAGTACAGGGAGCTGTGTGTGTGTAATACAGAGTACAGGGAGCTGTGTGTGTGTAATATAGAGAGTAAGGGAGCTGTGTGTGTGTAATACAGAGTACAGGGAGCTGTGTGTGTAATACAGAGTACAGGGAGCTCTGTGTGTGTGTAATACAGAGTACAGGGAGCTGTGTGTGTAATACAGAGTACAGGGAGCTCTGTGTGAAGCAGTGTGTGTAATACAGAGTACAGGGAGCTCTGTGTGAAGCAGTGTGTGTAATACAGAGTACAGGGAGCTCTGTGTGAAGCAGTGTGTGTAATACAGAGTACAGGGAGCTCTGTGTGAAGCAGTGTGTGTAATACAGAGTACAGGGAGCTGTGTGTGAAGCAGTGTGTGTAATACAGAGTACAGGGAGCTCTGTGTGAAGCAGTGTGTGTAATACAGAGTACAGGGAGCTCTGTGTGAAGCAGTGTGTGTAATACAGAGTACAGGGAGCTCTGTGTGAAGCAGTGTGTGTAATACAGAGTACAGGGAGCTCTGTGTGTGAAGCTGTGTGTAATACAGAGTACAGGGAGCTGTGTGTGTAATACAGAGTACAGGGTGTTGTGTGTGTGTAATACAGAGTACAGGGAGCTGTGTGTGTAATACAGAGTACAGGGAGCTGTGTGTGTAATACAGAGTACAGGGAGCTGTGTGTGTGTAATACAGAGTACAGGGAGCTCTGTGTGTGTGTGTGTGTGTGTAATACAGAGTACAGGGAGCTGTGTGTGTAATACAGAGTACAGGGAGCTGTGTGTGTAATACAGAGTACAGAGAGCTGTGTGTGTGTAATACAGAGTACAGGGAGCTGTGTGTGTGTAATACAGAGTACAGGGAGCTGTGTGTGTGTAATACAGAGTACAGGGAGCTGTGTGTGTGTAATACAGAGTACAGGGAGCTGTGTGTGTGTAATACAGAGTACAGGAGCTGTGTGTGTGTAATACAGAGTACAGGGAGCTGTGTGTGTGTAATACAGAGTACAGGGAGCTGTGTGTGTGTAATACAGAGTACAGGGAGCTGTGTGTGTGTAATACAGAGTACAGGGAGCTGTGTGTGTGTAATACAGAGTACAGGGAGCTTGTGTGTGTGTAATACAGAGTACAGGGAGCTGTGTGTGTGTAATACAGAGTACAGGGAGCTGTGTGTGTAATACAGAGTACAGGGAGCTGTGTGTGTAATACAGAGTACAGGGAGCTGTGTGTGTAATACAGAGTACAGGGAGCTGTGTGTGTGTAATACAGAGTACAGGGAGCTGTGTGTGTGTGTAATACAGAGTACAGGGAGCTGTGTGTGTGTAATACAGAGTACAGGGAGCTGTGTGTGTGTAATACAGAGTACAGGGAGCTGTGTGTGTGTAATACAGAGTACAGGGAGCTGTGTGTGTGTAATACAGAGTACAGGGAGCTGTGTGTGTGTAATACAGAGTAGGGAGCTGTTGTTGTGTGAATACAGAGTACAGGGAGCTGTGTGTGTAATACAGAGTACAGGGAGCTGTGTGTGTGTAATACAGAGTACAGGGAGCTGTGTGTGTAATACAGAGTACAGGGAGCTGTGTGTGTAATACAGAGTACAGGGAGCTGTGTGTGTGTAATACAGAGTACAGGGAGCTGTGTGTGTGTAATACAGAGTACAGGGAGCTGTGTGTGTGTAATACAGAGTACAGGGAGCTGTGTGTGTAATACAGAGTACAGGGAGCTGTGTGTGTAATACAGAGTACAGGGAGCTGTGTGTGTAATACAGAGTACAGAGAGCTGTGTGTGTGTAATACAGAGTACAGGGAGCTGTGTGTGTGTAATACAGAGTACAGGGAGCTGTGTGTGTGTAATACAGAGTACAGGGAGCTGTGTGTGTGTAATACAGAGTACAGGGAGCTGTGTGTGTGTAATACAGAGTACAGGGAGCTGTGTGTGTGTAATACAGAGTACAGGGAAGCTGTGTGTGTGTAATACAGAGTACAGGGAGCTGTGTGTGTGTAATACAGAGTACAGGGAGCTGTGTGTGTGTAATACAGAGTACAGGGAGCTGTGTGTGTAATACAGAGTACAGGGAGCTGTGTGTGTAATACAGAGTACAGGGAGCTGTGTGTGTGTAATACAGAGTACAGGGAGCTGTGGTGTGTGTGTAATACAGAGTACAGGGAGCTGTGTGTGTGTAATACAGAGTACAGGGAGCTGTGTGTGTGTAATACAGAGTACAGGGAGCTGTGTGTGTGTAATACAGAGTACAGGGAGCTGTGTGTGTAATACAGAGTACAGGGAGCTGTGTGTGTGTAATACAGAGTACAGGGAGCTGTGTGTGTAATACAGAGTACAGGGAGCTGTGTGTGTGTAATACAGAGTACAGGGAGCTGTGTGTGTAATACAGAGTACAGGGAGCTGTGTGTGTATATACAGAGTACAGGGAGCTGTGTGTGTGTAATACAGAGTACAGGGAGCTGTGTGTGTGTAATACAGAGTACAGGGAGCTGTGTGTGTGTAATACAGAGTACAGGGAGCTGTGTGTGTAATACAGAGTACAGGGAGCTGTGTGTGTGTAATACAGAGTACAGGGAGCTGTGTGTGTGTAATACAGAGTACAGGGAGCTGTGTGTGTGTAATACAGAGTACAGGGAGCTGTGTGTGTAATACAGAGTACAGGGAGCTGTGTGTGTGTAATACAGAGTACAGGGAGCTGTGTGTGTGTAATACAGAGTACAGGGAGCTGTGTGTGTAATACAGAGTACAGGGAGCTGTGTGTGTGTAATATGAGGTTATAGCTTGTATAGGAAGGGGTGAGTGCATGGAGGGCTTCCTCTCCGGATGGAGCTGAGAACAAAGGCCCGGGAGGGGGAGGTGTGGGCCGGGCAGAGAAGGCTCCGAGCCCCGGGACTCACCTGGATACCAGGCCACGGTTTGCTCCCCAGGCCGGCTCTGTCCTCTCCCGGGCGGCGACTCCGAGGCTCCGGCCTGTGCTCTGGACTGAGACCGGGGAGGGAGGCGGGAGGCGGCGCCGGGAGGGAGAGAGGGAGGAGCCGGGAGAGGAGAGAGGGAGGCCCGGGCACCCACAGCCCACACTACACCCTGATAGTACCAGGCAATGGGCGGCCTGGGCACACACTGATACCACAGACTGGCAGGAATGGGCGGCCTGGGCACACACTGATACCACAGACTGGCAGGGAATGGGCGCTGGGCACACACTGATACCACAGACTGGCAGGGAATGGGCAGCCTGGGCACACACTGATACCACAGACTGGCAGGGAATGGGCAGCCTGGGCACACACTGATACCACAGACTGGCAGGGAATGGGCGGCCTGGGCACACACTGATACCACAGACTGGCAGGAATGGGCAGCCTGGGCACACACTGATACCACAGACTGGCAGGGAATGGGCAGCCTGGGCACACACTGATACCACAGACTGGCAGGGAATGGGCAGCCTGGGCACACACTGATACCACAGACTGGCAGGGAATGGGCGGCCTGGGCACACACTGATACCACAGACTGGCAGGAATGGGCAGCCTGGCACACACTGATACCACAGACTGGCAGGGAATGGGCGGCCTGGGCACACACTGATACCACAGACTGGCAGGGAATGGGCAGCCTGGGCACACACTGATACCACAGACTGGCAGGGAATGGGCAGCCTGGGCACACACTGATACCACAGACTGGCAGGAATGGGCAGCCTGGGCACACACTGATACCACAGACTGGCAGGGAATGGGCAGCCTGGGCATAACCTGGAAAAATTAACTATTATAATAAATTTGGCAAAAGAAATTAATATATAAAATAATATTTATTTAACAGCGGAATAAATAGAAAACCTAAACCTGAATATCAATACGGTGACACATCAATAACATAACAGCAGAGTAAGTGTGTGTATACAGACGCAAAAGTGTATATATATATATGGACAAATTATTATCTCCACGTGTATAACTAGTTCAAGTGGAAATAAAGATTTAGCTTTTGTTAATTTGGTGCGAGCTTTATTGTAATATTCGGATATATAACGGGATAATGTGACGGATATCCATGTCTTCTCGCTCTTAACAAAAGCAGCAGCTGACCGCGCCGTTCCTAAAATATACCATCATTTCAATTTCCGATCTTTCCCTGCCAAGTGGTAACACAATCAAACGTATACTTAGGACATCAGCCCATTCCAGGCGACAGCCTGAGCTGCCACCCCGACCCGATTCCAAAACGTAACCCCTTCCTGTGAGACCCCTTAAAAATCCCCGACCCGATTCCAAAACGTAACCCCTTCCTGTGAGGCCCCTGAAAAATCCTGCACGATTCCGAAACGTAACCCCTTCCTGTGAGACCCCTTAAAAATCCCCGACCCGATTCCAAAACGTAACCCCTTCCTGTGAGACCCCTGAAAAATCCTGCACGGATTCCGAAACGTAACCCCTTCCTGTGAGACCCCTGAAAAATCCTGCACGGATTCCGAAACGTAACCCCTTCCTGTGAGACCCCTGAAAAATCCTGCACGGATTCCGAAACGTAACCCTTCCTGTGAGACCCCTGAAAATCCCCAACTGATTCCGAAACGTAACCCCTTCCTGTGAGACCCCTGAAAAATCCTGCACGGATTCCGAAACGTAACCCCTTCCTGTGAGACCCCTGAAAAATCCCGCACGGATTCCGAAACGTAACCCCTTCCTGTGAGACCCCTGAAAAATCCTGCACGGATTCCGAAACGTAACCCCTTCCTGTGAGACCCCTGAAAAATCCCGACCCGATTCCAAAACGTAACCCCTTCCTGTGAGACCCCTGAAAAATCCAACCGTTTCCAAAACGTAACCCCTTCCTGTGAGACCCCTGAAAATCCCGCACTGATTCCAACACGTAACCGCTTCCTGTGAGACCCCTGAAAAATCCCCAACTGATTCCGAAACGTAACCCCTTCCTGTGAGACCCCTGAAAAATCCCCAACTGATTCCGAAACGTAACCCCTTCCTGTGAGACCCCTGAAAAATCCTGCACGGATTCCGAAACGTAACCCCTTCCTGTGAGACCCCTTAAAAATCCCCGACCCGATTCCAAAACGTAACCCCTTCCTGTGAGACCCCTGAAAAATCCTGCACGGATTCCGAAACGTAACCCCTTCCTGTGAGACCCCTGAAAAATCCCCAACTGATTCCGAAACGTAACCCCTTCCTGTGAGACCCCTGAAAAATCCCCAACTGATTCCGAAACGTAACCCCTTCCTGTGAGACCCCTGAAAAATCCTGCACGGATTCCGAAACGTAACCCCTTCCTGTGAGACCCCTGAAAAATCCTGCACGGATTCCGAAACGTAACCCCTTCCTGTGAGACCCCTGAAAAATCCTGCACGGATTCCGAAACGTAACCCCTTCCTGTGAGACCCCTGAAAATCCCCGACCCGATTCCAACACGTAACCCCTTCCTGTGAGACCCCTGAATAATCCCCAACCGATTCCAAAACGTAACCCCTTCCTGTGAGACCCCTGAATAATCCCCAACTGATTCCAAAACGTAACCCCTTCCTGTGAGACCCCTGAAAAATCCCTGCACTGATTCCAAAACGTAACCCCCTTCCTGTGAGACCCCTGAAAATCCCCAACTGATTCCAACACGTAACCCCTTCCTGTGAGACCCCTGAAAAATCCTGCACGGATTCCGAAACGTAACCGCTTCCTGTGAGACCCCTGAAAAATCCCCAACTGATTCCAACACATAACCCCTTCCTGTGAGACCCCTGAAAAATCCCGCACTGATTCCAAAACGTAACCCCTTCCTGTGAGACCCCTGAAAAATCCTGCACGGATTCCGAAACGTAACCCCTTCCTGTGAGACCCCTGAAAATCCCGCACGGATTCCGAAACGTAACCGCTTCCTGTGAGACCCCTGAAAATCCCGACCCGATTCCAAAACGTAACCCCTTCCTGTGAGACCCCTGAAAAATCCAACCGTTTCCAAAACGTAACCCCTTCCTGTGAGACCCCTGAAAATCCCGCACTGATTCCAACACGTAACCGCTTCCTGTGAGACCCCTGAAAAATCCCCGACCCGATTCCAACACGTAACCCCTTCCTGTGAGACCCCTGAAAAATCCCCAACTGATTCCAACACGTAACCGCTTCCTGTGAGACCCCTGAAAAATCCCTGCACTGATTCCAAAACATAACCCCTTCCTGTGAGATCCCTGAAAAATCCCCAACTGATTCCAACACATAACCCCTTCCTGTGAGACCCCTGAAAAATCCCCAACTGATTCCAACACGTAACCCCTTCCTGTGAGACCCCTGAAAAATCCCTGCACTGATTCCAAAACATAACCCCTTCCTGTGAGACCCCTGAAAAATCCCCGACCCGATTCCAAAACGTAACCCCTTCCTGTGAGACCCCTGAATAATCCCCAACTGATTCCAAAACGTAACCCCTTCCTGTGAGACCCCTGAAAAATCCCGCACTGATTCCAAAACGTAACCCCTTCCTGTGAGACCCCTGAAAAATCCTGCACGGATTCCGAAACGTAACCCCTTCCTGTGAGACCCCTGAAAATCCCGCACGGATTCCGAAACGTAACCGCTTCCTGTGAGACCCCTGAAAAATCCAACCGTTTCCAAAACGTAACCGCTTCCTGTGAGACCCCTGAAAAATCCCCGACCCGATTCCAACACGTAACCCCTTCCTGTGAGACCCCTGAAAAATCCCCGACCCGATTCCAACACGTAACCCCTTCCTGTGAGACCCCTGAAAAATCCCTGCACTGATTCCAAAACGTAACCCCTTCCTGTGAGACCCCTGAATAATCCCCAACTGATTCCAACACGTAACCCCTTCCTGTGAGACCCCTGAAAAATCCCCAACTGATTCCAACACGTAACCGCTTCCTGTGAGACCCCTGAAAAATCCCTGCACTGATTCCAAAACATAACCCCTTCCTGTGAGACCCCTGAAAAATCCCCGACCCGATTCCAAAACGTAACCCGTGAGACCCCTGAATAATCCCCAACTGATTCCAACACGTAACCCCTTCCTGTGAGACCCCTGAAAAATCCCCAACTGATTCCAAAACGTAACCCCTTCCTGTGAGACCCCTGAAAAATCCCCAACTGATTCCGAAACGTAACCCCTTCCTGTGAGACCCCTGAAAAATCCAACCGATTCCAAAACGTAACCCCTTCCTGTGAGACCCCTGAATAATCCCCAACTGATTCCAACACGTAACCCCTTCCTGTGAGGCCCCTGAAAAATCCCCAACTGATTCCAACACGTAACCCCTTCCTGTGAGACCCCTGAAAAATCCCTGCACTGATTCCAACATGTAACCGCTTCCTGTGAGACCCCTGAAAAATCCCTGCACTGATTCCAAAACATAACCCCTTCCTGTGAGACCCCTGAAAAAATCCCCAACTGATTCCAAAACGTAACCCCTTCCTGTGAGACCCCTGAAAAATCCAACTGATTCCAACACGTAACCCCTTCCTGTGAGACCCCTGAAAAATCCCGCACTGATTCCAAAACGTAACCCCTTCCTGTGAGACCCCTGAAAAAATCCAACTGATTCCAACACGTAACCCCTTCCTGTGAGACCCCTGAAAATCCAACTGATTCCAAAACGTAACCCCTTCCTGTGAGACCCCTGAAAATCCCCAACTGATTCCAAAACGTAACCCCTTCCTGTGAGACCCCTGAAAATCCCCAACTGATTCCAAAACGTAACCCCTTCCTGAGAGACCCCTGAAAATCCCAACTGATTCCAACACGTAACCCCTTCCTGTGAGACCCCTGAATAATCCCCAACTGATTCCAACACGTAACCCCTTCCTGTGAGACCCCTGAAAATCCTTGATATCCCGAACTGAATGATCCCAAATACTGAATTGGCTGCAGCGTCGGTGAATTTAACCCTGCGCTTGTGACATTTCGGTGCTCTCTGATTAACCCCTTAAGTGCTGGACGTTCCGTTCACCCCATTCCTATACATCTTGGGTTCGGGAAAGAAATGATGAATCTGCACTTGGCAAGTAATCCGCGCGGGGGGGGGGGGACACGACACATATTCACACTTTATATCTTTCCAGCCACTAGAATCTGATCCCACCGAGGAAAGATGATCCTCACCAGCGCCGCGTGTGAATCGCTGCTCTGCTCGCTGCCCGTGTAATTCCTGGAACAGCTCTGGCAGCGTTACTCCAAATAAACCGCGTTTGTGTAAGTCCCCCGTGCGTTGCGGCATGCTGGGGGGATTCTCCAAATATTTACACAATGTAAGGAAAGTCCTAAGCCGGTTTAGAAGATCGAGATGCTCGGCCGGAGGAGGACAAAACGCCATAAGCGAGCGCTGACTTCTTGCTACGTTCCTGCAAAACTTCCATCCCTAAGAGGTTTATTCACGAATCACGGCTCGTTCGTTGAACTTCGTGGAACTGCGGTAAATTTTCTCTTTAGGGGACCTGGCGTGATCTAGCGGAGCTAGGCCAAGTTATTTAAGGGGTTTTTCAGAGAGCACCGAAATTTCAGTGCTCTCTCGCTCGGCACGCTTCAGTATTCACCACAGAGTCCCCAAATGAGATCCGAACAGACAGCTGACTATCTGCCGAACAGACAACTGACGATCTGCCGAATGCTGCCGAACAGACAGCCGACAATCTGCCGAACAGACAGCTGACAATCTGCTGAACAGACAGTCAACAATCTGCCGAACAGACAGCCGACGATCACCTGAACAGGCAACGGACGCTCTGCCGAATGCTGCCGAACAGACAGCCGACAATCTGCCGAACAGGCAGTCGACAATCTGTTGAATAGACAGCCGACAATGTGCCGAATGCTGCCGAACAGACAGCCTGTGATCTGCCGAACAGACAGCCTATGATCTGCCGAACAGACAGCCTATGATCTGCCGAACAGACAGCCTATGATCTGCCGAACAGACAGCCTATGATCTGCCGAAGGCGTAAAAACCAAACAAAAAGGAACTCTATTTAAAAAAATATATATTTTTTTTTACAAAAATGCATGAAAATAATAAAAAGGTCCTATTAAAAATAAAAAAAAAAATGCTGCAGAGTGATAGTAATAAAAAAAAAAAAACATGGGAATCAAAAACTTAGCTGAAGAAAAAAAACAGAAAAATACTTTAAATTTCTAAAAACGAATTAAACATAAAGCTTTTTGGTGCAAATCAAAAGAATAAGTGGTTGAATAAAAACACAAATATTTTTTTTACATTCAATCGTATGGGATTTGCCTGTTTGAAACGGTCGAACCGAGTCACTGAAAATCTGAGCGTTTCGCCAACATTTCAGTGCAGTTCAGTTTATGACTCAGGTGCAACAATTTAACCTGAAATTTCTGTTATTGTCTAGTGTATCATCGAGAAAATGTTATCTATGATCCCGTGTTATGTTATATATATATATATATATATATATACACAGTGGCAAGAAAAAGTATGTGAACCTTTGGACTTAATAACTGGTTGACCCTCCTTTGGCAGCAATAACCTCAACCAAACGTTTCCTGTAGTTGCAGATCAGACCTGCACAACGATCTGGAGTAATTTTGGACCACTCCTCTTCACAAAACGGTTTCATTGTAGCAATATTCTTGGGATGTCTGGTGTGAATCGCTCTCTTAAGGTCATGCCACAGCATTTCAATCGTGTTGAGGTCAGGACTCTGACTGGGCCACTCCAGAAGGCGTATTTTGTTTTGTTGAAGCCATTCTTTTGTTGAATTACTTGTATGCTTTGGGTCATTGTCCTGTTGCATCACCCATCGTCTGCGGAGCTTCAGTTGGCGGACGGATGGTCTTACGTTTTCCTGCAAAATGTCTTGATAAAACTCTGGAATTCATTTTTCCATCAATGACAACAATCCGTCCAGGCCCTGAGGCAGCAAAGCAGCCCCAAACCATGACGCTCCCTCCGCCATGTTTTACAGTGGGGATGAGGTTTTGATGTTGGTCTGCTGTGCCTTTTTTTCGCCACACATAGTGTTGTGTGTTTTTTCCAAACAACCCAATTTTGGTTTCATCTGTCCACAGAATATTTTGCCAGTAGTGCTGTGGAACATCCAGGTGCTCTTTTGCAAACTTCAAACGTGCTGCAATATTCTTTTTGGACAGCAACGGCTTCCTCCGTGCTGTCCTTCCATGTACTCCATTCTTGTTTAATGTTTTCCTTATTGTAGATGTGTCAACAAAAATGTTAGCATGTGCCAGAGATTTCTGTAAGCCTTTAGCTGACACTCTAGGATTCTTCTTTACCTCATTAAGCATTCTGCGCTGTGCTCTTGCAGTCATCTTTACAGGATGACCACGTCTAGGGAGAGTAGTAACAGTGCTGAACTTTCTCCATTTGTAGACAGTCTGTCTTACCGTGGACACATGAACATCAAGGCTTTTGGAGATACTTTCGTAACCCTTTCCAGCTTCATGCAAGTCAACAATTCTTGATCGTAGGTCTTCTGAGAGCTCTTTCCTGTGAGGCATGGTTCACATCAGGCAGTGCTTCTTGAAACCAGTAAACCCAAAACTGGTGTGTGTTTTTAAAGGGCAGGACAGCTTTCAGCAACACATCCAATAATATCACACTGATTGGACTCAAGGTTGGCTCACTCCTGGCTCCAATTAGCTCTTGGAGAAGTCATTAGGCTAGGGGTTCACATACTTTTTCCACCCTGCACTGTGAATGTTCACATGTTATGTTCAATAAACACATGAAAACATATAATGTTTGTGTTGTATTATTTTAAGCAGACTGTGTTTCTCAAATTGTTGTGACTTAGATGAAGATCAGAGCACATTTTATGACCAATTCATGCAAAACTCCACGTAATCCCAAAGGGTTCACATACTTTTTCTTGCCACTGTGTATATATATATATATATATATGCCACTGATTTACTGCTGGGCTGTATAATTTTTTTTGTAATAAAAATTACATTTTAAGTAAAAAATAAATCTGTAGCATGGAATACAAAAACACAGCAGTTTATTAGGAGCAAAACCAATTACAAATAAAAAAATTCTTAGCATCCATTAGACATTCATTACACACAACACAAACCTTTTAGTGTAATAACATTACTGAAGTTTCACAGACTGGTCCAGCACGTCGAGCGATCACCGTTAACCCCTAATGTTCCTCTTTAAACCCTTGTGAAGTTCGTGTTGTATCACTTTTATTATTGTGTTATTGAAATACAAAAAAGGAGAAAAAAATTCCAAATATTGAATGTACCCGCGCATGACAGATTCACATGTTGTGTCGTGCTGTAAAAAAGCCATAAAAGTGCGGTTTAGCTTTACTTCCCGCATGTCGCGGAGCGGAGACGGTCAGAGTCGACTGATTGTGTCGCACAGTCTATCGTTTGGCAAAACCGATGCAAACAGATGTGCGGAAAGGAAAGTCCATTGTCTCCTCTCCGCAAAAAGAGGAAAATAAAATAAATGTGCATGTCGGCTCCAGGGTGATCCCTTACTTCTTGACATTCTCCACCTCGAGACTTGCCAGAGCCAAGACTTTGTCTCCAGATCCTGGACATGGAACCAGATAGGAAGAAAAATACATGGAATAATTATTAGTATAGCAACACAAACCCAAAAAAGCTACATGGGTTTACAGGAATAAATGTATGTTTGTATGCTTTGTGCTACAATGTAACTACATGATCCACTATTGTGACATTTTTAAAAAACTAAACTGGCCGTCGCTGGAATCTAGGCGCACCCTCCACCTTTCCAACCTGGTGTTTAAGAGCTTTTCTGGGAAGCTACCACCCTACCTGAATAGACTGCTTCCCCCAGCAGTTCCCTCATCCTATAACCTCCGATCCAGGACCTGCACCTTACTTACAATACCACAATACAAAAAGAAAATGGCTCGGTCCTCATTTTCCTATAGAGCACCACAATTATGGAATAACCTTCCAGACACCATCAAATCTTCCCCCAGTCTAAAGTCCCTTAAGAGATCACTATTAACATACCTCAATACTGAATGCACCTGTAAACATGTAACATAGTGACTATACACAGAATGCACCTGTAAACATGTAACACAGTGACTATATACAGAATGCACCTGTAAACATGTAACATAGTGACTATATACAGAATGAACCTGTAAACATGTAACATAGTGACTATATACAGAATGCACCTGTAAATATGTAACATAGTGACTATACACAGAATGCACCTGTAAACATGTAACACAGTGACTATATACAGAATGCACCTGTAAACATGTAACATAGTGACTATATACAGAATGCACCTGTAAATATGTAACATAGTGACTATACACAGAATGCACCTGTAAACATGTAACACAGTGACTATATACAGAATGCACCTGTAAACATGTAACATACAGGGTTATTCAGAGAGCGTGAAAAGAAGGAGAATGACTCTATTAACATACCTCGATACAGATTGCACCTGTTAACATGTAACACAATGACTATATACAGAATGCGACTGTAAACATGTAAAACAGTGACTATATACAGAATGCACCTGTAAACATGTAACATAGTGACTATATACAGAATGCACCTGTAAACATGTAACATAGTGACTATATACAGAATGCACCTGTAAACATGTAACATAGGGACTATATACAGAATGCACTAGGGCTGTGCAATATTGACAAAATAATCATATTGCGATTTCTTGAATGAATATTGCGATTTTATTTAGCCAATTGTTTTTGCTTTTTCAAACATGCTACATACATTCTAAATGTATTCAGTATTCAGCGCACATGGATATACTGCCCCAGCACATGGATATACTGCCCCAGCTCATGGATATACTGCCCCAGCTCATGGATATACTGCCCCAGCTCATGGATATATTGCCCCAGCTCATGGATATACTGCCCCAGCTCATGGATATACTGCCCCAGCTCATGGATATACTGCCCCAGCTCATGGATACTGCCCCAGCTCATGGATATACTGCCCCAGCTCATGGATACTGCCCCAGCTCATGGATATTGCCCCAGCTCATGGATATACTGCCCCAGCTCATGGATACTGCCCCAGCACATGGATACTGCCCCAGCTCATGGATACTGCCCCAGCTCATGGATATTGCCCCAGCACATGGATACTGTCCCAGCACATGGATACTGCCCCCAGCACATGGATACTGCCCCAGCACATGGATATTGCCCCAGCACATGGATACTGCCCCCAGCACATGGATATTGCCCCAGCACATGGATATTGCCCCCAGCTCATGGATACTGCCCCAGCTCATGGATACTGCCCCAGCACATGGATATTGCCCCCAGTACATGAATACTGCCCCAGCACATGGATACTGCCCCAGCTCGTGGATACTGCCCCAGCTCGTGGATACTGCCCCAGCTCGTGGATACTGCCCCAGCACATGGATACTGCGCCGCAGCTCACCTCTGTACGCCGCTGTGTTCTGTGCGCCGCTGTGTTCGGCTCCCTGTTAACTTCCGGCGGCACATGGAGCTTGGGCGCTCGCCTGGGGGAACCATGTGACGAGCCGCGAGAACGCGGCTCGTCACGTGGTTCCCCCTGCGAGCGCCCAAAGCACCATGCCGCCGCCGCCGGAAGTTAACAGCTGAAAATCGCAGCCTTATGCGATTTAGAAATCGCAGGGTCGGAAATCGCGATTCGATTGCGATTGCAATTAATTGCACAGCCCTAGAATGCACCTGTAAACATGTAACACAGTGACTATATACAGAATGCACCTGTAAACATGTAACATAGTGACTATATACAGAATGCACCTGTAAACATGTAACACAGTGACTATATACAGAATGCACCTGTAAACATGTAACATAGTGACTATATACAGAATGCGCCTGTAAACATGTAACATAGTGACTATATACAGAATGCACCTGTAAACATGTAACACAGTGACTATATACAGAATGCACCTGTAAACATGTAACATAATGACTATATATAGAATGCACCTGTAAACATGTAACATAGTGACTATATATAGAATGCACCTGTAAACATGTAACATAGTGACTATATATAGAATGCACCTGTAAACATGTAACACAGTGACTATATACAGAATGCACCTGTAAACATGTAACATAGTGACTATATTTCCTACATATTTATTTTCTGGGTTAATCTGTATATTTGTGTCTTGTTTTTAATATCTTGCATTTATTACTTTGTATTTCTGTAACAATTCAATGTTCTTGAACCCAGGACGTACTGAAAAACGAGAGAAATCTCAATGTATCCGTCCGGCTAAAATCCTTTATAAATAAATAAATAAATGTGTTGGTGATGAAAAGATTTAGATGTAGCTGGATTTCCCCGTGGTGTAACCCGATGCATGGTGGAGGTCAGCCAACTGTCAATGGCTTCAGCACGGAAAGGCTAATGCTCTCCGCAGAGAAGAGGCACATAAGGTAAGAGTAAGACTGAGGCACAGATACACACACACAACTTATAACTGGTATAGATATATATTATATTTTATTGTGGAGGCTTTTAATCCCATTTCTTGCCCTCCACCACAATTTAAATATTACACACACTCAAAATCCTGTTATATATAGAAGAAAAAGAAAATAGCGGGCACCAACAGGTCTTCAGTATGATTTTTGGTTTCGCCTTTTCTCCCCAGAGTTATGTGACACTGTAACAAGTAACATGTAACTCTGGAAGAAAGGTGAAAGTAACCTATATATATTACTGACGACCTGTGCGTGTCTGCGATATTACATTGTGGATTAGGATTAAGAAAGGTAAGAGCACCGAGGCATGAAGACTCAGACTTGCCTTCTGACAGAGTGCGGATATACATTATATATACACACACACTTCACCAGGAAGGTGCACACACACTGATATATATATCACACCCCTCAAATGGCAAACCTGTGTATCTTATTAATTCAGGGCTCTGATGTTTCTGTTCTCTCTCGTGTGAAAATCTCTCTCTCTCCCCCCCCATCTCCCTCCTTTTCCAAATCAATAACCATTTGTTCATGTATATAATAACCAAAAATGGGCGAACCCAACATCATTCTTTAATTAAAAAAATCTACACTTTTATTACATACAATTCAGGACACACACAAACAACTAAAGGGAGGCACACACCAGAACGTGTGTATCTTCTAACTACTTCTGAGACCAACAGGCACTATATTTATTTATAAAGGATTTTAGCCGGACGGATACATTGAGATTTCTCTCGTTTTCAAGTATGTCCTGGGTTCAAGAACATTGAAATGTTACAGAAATACAAAGTAATAAAATGCAAGATATTAACACAAAACAAATACAGATTAACAGAAAAATAAATATGTAGGAAATATAGTCATTATGTTACATGTCTACAGGTGCATTCTGTATATAGTCACTATGTTACATGTTTACAGGCGCATTCTGTATATAGTCACTGTGTTACATGTTTACAGGTGCATTCTGTATATAGTCACTGTGTTACATGTTTACAGGCGCATTCTGTATATAGTCACTGTGTTACATGTTTACAGGTGCATTCTGTATATAGTCACTATGTTACATATTTACAGGTGCATTCTGTATATAGTCACTGTGTTACATGTTTACAGGTGCATTCTGTGTATAGTCACTGTGTTACATGTTTACAGGTGCATTCTGTGTATAGTCACTATGTTACATATTTACAGGTGCATTCTGTATATAGTCACTATGTTACATGTTTACAGGTGCATTCTGTATATAGTCACTATGTTACATGTTTACAGGTGCATTCTGTATATAGTCACTATGTTACATGTTTACAGGCGCATTCTGTATATAGTCATTATGTTACATGTTTACAGGTGCATTCCGTATTGAGGTATGGTAATAGGGATCTCTTAAGGGACTTTAGACTGGGGGAAGATTTGATGGCGTCTGGGAGGTTATTCCATATTTGCGGTGCTCTGTAGGAAAATGAGAATCGAGCCACTTTCTTTTTGTATTGTGGTATTGCAAGTAAGGTGCAGGTCCTGGATCGGAGGTTATAGGATGAGGGAACTGCTGGGGGAAGCAGTCTATTCAGGTAGCGTGGTAGCTTCCCAGAAAAGCTCTTAAACACCAGGTTGGAAAGGTGAAGGGTACGTCTAGATTCCAGCGACGGCCAGTTTAGCTCTTTTAACATGTCACAATGGTGGGTCATGAAGTTACATCGTAATGCAAAGCGGCAGAATGAGTTATACAATGTAGTAAGTTTATGAAGGTGCGTTTGCGGGGCAGCTGCATACACTACATCTCCGTATTCAATGGCTGGCATAAGCATTTGCTGTACAATCTGCTTTCTTACCGCGGGGCTCAGGCAGGATTTGTTTCTGCACAGGGCACCTAGTTTGGGGTAAAGTTTAGATGAGAGTTTATCGATGTGGGGGCCAAAGGATAGATTTGTGTCTAACCACATACCTAGATATTTGAGAGAAGTGACTGTGGTCAGCGATCCATTTGATTTTGTCCTGACACATAGATGGGGTGTTTGCAATTTTTGTAGTTTAGGTTTTGTTCCAAAGAGCATCGTTACAGTTTTGTCAGTATTTAGAAAAGGTTTGTTATCTGCGATCCACTTTTCTATCCCTGTGAATTGTTATTGCAGGTCGGCCTCCAGCTGTAGGAGATCTGGTTTGCTGGTATAGATTACAGTGTCGTCTGCGTACCTGTGTACAGTTGAGGCTTTGCAGACATTGAGCAGATCATTTCTGAATATATGCCAAAGAGTGAGAGAGTGTGAATGTATTATGCAAATCATAAAACCCTGCAAAAGTAAATAAACCACAGGATTTACAAAGTATATGTATAAAATAAAAGATGTATAAACACATGACGAACGTATGTATCTGCAGCTCCTTTTCACTCAGAATTCCTCATTCCCTTTGAAAACTGAATAAATAAACAAGGTATTTGTATTGTGTATTATGTTTCCCTTGTATTGTGACATCCCCCTGGTCTGGAATAAACATTTAGAAAAGAAGAAAAAAAAGGTGTAGTATACACTGAGCGTTGCCTGTGTATGATACATAAATGATAATAATTCTGTATATTGGAATGAACGTTACATCACTTCCAAAATATATGTATCATTATATGTACACACGACTCACCCAATCCTTCAGAAACCTTCTGAAAGTGGCTGAGAGCGGCTCCAGCGTTCTCGGACAGGAAGGCTTCCTCTGCTGGCGTTAACTATAAAAACAGCAAATCATATACTATTAATATTCACATATTATGCAAAACAATAGAGAATAGACTAGAACGTGTAAAATCACTGGAAGAAACAAAGACTTCAGGATTCAGCTGTTAAATTGAATTTGTTTTTGTTACGAGCGCTCAAAAATTTGTAAGTAAATCCGTGCCACCCATATATTAAAATAAAGCTTTATTGACAAATAAACGACAGACACATGTTTACATACCATTGGCTGAAGCATAAAACATAAATATGGGGGGGGGGGGGGTTACGCTTATATAGCTTGGAGGGTAGCACATACATTTCATAAACATTAACAAGACATTGTGGGATTACGGCAACGTTAATCCTGGGACAATAAAGTAAAAACAAGCAAACACACACTAAACTGCACAAAACCAAATGCAAGTAGGGATAAAGTACACAGAGCTTCCTGATAGGGATGTCCCAGTCCCATCCCAAGGGTTTGGACCTGATCGTGCCATTTTTTGAGGACTGGATTTTTTAAACCGATCCAAACCCTGCATCCTTGGCATACTGGACTTCGGCCTCGGCATTCACCGTGGCACCATCCCGGTCTGCTCACCGGGGTACGTGCAGAGTCGACAGCTGTTACGGATAGCTTTGAAGTGTTGCATTTGCACGCAGCGTTCGACAATCTCCATATCATCACCCATACTAGTCACACTGGGGTTGCACGTCCCTTTAATGGAGAGTATGGGCGACGTTACGGAGATTGCCGAGCGCTGCGTGCAAATGTGTAACAGGAAATAACATATCGGGGAGGATCTAATTCATGTCGTTAAATCAGAGCAGCGAGATTTACCTTCTCACCCAGTTTTCGTAGCGCGGTGAGGATTTCGCCTTTCTGCTGGGTGTACAGGTCACGGCCCAGCTTGCCCACAATTAGATCCCGATCCATCTGACAGATGTGAAACATGGCAGAACGCAGAGTTATTTCTTCTGAAAATTACTAAATCCGACCCCCCCCTAAAATGTCTTACCAACTTAACCCCTTCATTACCAAGTAATATTACTATATAATACCCAGGACATACTTGAAAACGAGTGAAATCTCGATGTATCCTTCCTGGTAAAATACTTTGCAAATAAATAAAATATTATTTTATTTATTAAAAAGAAAAACTGTAAAGAACCAGTTTTTTTTTTCTTAGAAAATCATTTTTAATTATACAGTAAGAAATATTTGGGATTATTCCCAATGTATTCCTTACTGTATTTATTTGGCACGGAGATGTTGCCACCTGCTGGCCAAACTGAGTTACTGCAAGTCTGGTCTCCATGCAGGATCAGCTGGCCAAAGTGCATTAGAAGATGGACATAGAAACATAGAAAAATGTCGGCAGATAAGAACCTTTCGGCCCATCTAGTCTGCCCAATTACATGGATACTTTACCTGGATTTATCTTTTGTTTAGGATAGCCTTATGCCTATCCCATGCTTGCTTAAATTCAATTACTGTTTTGGAATCTACCACTCCTACTGGAAGACTGTTCCATGTATCCACCACCCTCTCAGTAAAATAATGCTTCCTGATGTTACTTTTAAACCTTTGCCCCTCTAATCTAAGACTATGTTCTCTTGTTTTGCTATTTTGTTTCCTTTTAAATATACTCCCTTCCTCTACCTTGTGGATTCCCTTTACGTATTTAAATGTTTCTATCATATCTCCTCTGTCTCGTCTTTTTTCCAAGCTGTACATGTTAAGATCATTAAGCCTTTCCTGGTAACTTTTCTCCTTCAAGCCGTACACCATTTTAGTAGCCCTTCTCTGAACTCTCTCTAAGATGTCTATATCCTTCTGGAGATACGGTCTCCAGTACTGCACTGGATATCGTACAAAGACGCCTTAAGGATCAACGTGATATCTCATCGCTCGATGAGGTATAGCAGCCGGTACTTACCTGGTACCAGGGTCGGACGCCGCCATGTTTCACCATCAGTAGGCGGAGCCTCTGAAGGCCATTGTGTGGCACTGCGCGACTGGCCCTCATCGGTGACATCGGAGTGCCGACAGTCAATCAGGCTCACAGAGTCAACAACGATCTGTCCTGTAGGACGACTCTCAGCTCAGAGATGTCACTTCCCGGTGCGGCATGCCGCACGCAAGTGAGCGACTCCTTATAAGGAGTAATTCCCTGTTAAATAAACCTAACAGGATCACTTTAAAAATGATATTCAACCAGTGTTCCACTGCCCCTGAACATATCCCATCCCAAATCTTTTGAAAAGCTCGCCAGATGAGGACATTACATACATTTTTATCTGATTGTTTCCCATCACCACCTCACTCTGTGAAATGAAGATTAGATTGTAAGCTCTTGAGCAGGGTCCTCTCTCCTGCTGTTTTGTGTGTGTAACGTGTATGTATATTTGTTATTCTGTCTCTCCCTTTGTACAGCACTACGGAACTTGTTGGCGCTTTATAAATGCTTGTAACTGTAATGAATATTTATTTTTGTACGCTAAGTGGCATCCTGAATAAATGCATTCACCTCCAGGCCTTTACAGCAGAAGGCTGGGAATTATTAAAAAAAAAAAAAAAAAGCATCACATGCAAATAAAAAGAAAATGAATTCTGACATTCCTGTTATTATTTTAGAAATCTTACGTCTGCTAACCGTGTCCGCAGCTGGCCCGGCTGCTTCTTAGCAAACATCCTAATGACCTCCGGAGTCTTGAAGGCCTGGCTGATGGCAGCTTGGATCGCCTAAAAACAAAACAAAACAAAAAAAAACAGAAGAAAAATAAATACATACCTAAACAAACAGTTTGTGTAATCAATGCTGCGGCTTGAGATGCCTAATCCTAATCTACTCAAAGAAAACCATCAGAAATGTGGTAAAATAAAAGCCCGGCTGCCGGATGCTGCCTTTCTAAAGATCCGCAAACACGGTCTGATTAAACATAAATAAAATAATAATGATTATAACAGGGGCCTGTGTATTGGATTCTGAATGCTACGGATGCTGTAGGCTTTCTCAGACGCCTGACATTCTCTGCCTCGAGTCGCCAGGGCTGCCATGTTTTCCTGGACACATACAGTTCATTCATGATGATGGGCAGTGCATGAAAAATGCCACCCCGCAGAATGTATAATCCATATGCTGCAGGTAAGAAACCAAGAAGGAATACCAGGGGACCTGCCTCAATTTCCTTGAATTATACACGTTGCAGAGCAGCACTTTTCCCTGCACTCCCCTCTGCATGAAACAGTACTGTGTGTGTAGGAAACCATAGGCAATCTAGCAAACCCTAAATCGCTGCCCCTCCACTGTTTGATTCAGACCCCAAAATACAGGCAGCATCACATACTGTGGACCTGAATGGGGCAAGTTCATGAAATTCCTCACTCCCCAGAAAACCCCCTTTAACGCAGCAGGTAAAATCACAAAACCTGGGGCTTAATTTCCACTGGTCGTAGACCTGCAGACTCGAGTCCTGCTGACACCATGCTGGTTTCACCCAAATATATTTAGCAGCTTCCCCTTTGCACCCCTTTAGTCTTTACTCTTTGTATGACCATCATATTTCAAATACGGAGACAAAACTCCCCAAATAATCAAGGTTTGTCATTGTTTCCTATGAACCTATCCTGGCCCTCTTTCTCTAGACCAGTGGTTCCCAACCCTGGTCCTCAGGTCCTCCTGACAGGCCAGGTTTGCAGCCTGAAGCACAGCACAGGTGATACGATGCGCTGCTCAGGGATTGCAGGATTCAGTTGGCATCTGTTAGGGGGAGCTGTGGACCGGGGTTAGGACCCACTTCTGTAGACAGACGTCATAATACTTTTCCAGAATGATGCCTCTCACCAGCTGCATCCCGCTCAGCTCATCCACCAGAGTCATGTCTCCAGACATGATCTTCTTCAGCGAATCATTGAATTCGCTCAGTTGCTCCAGAGTTTCTTTCTTGGTGTCTTCGTACTCGTCAGCGTCCAGCTCATCCCTACAAGAAAGTACATCGGACGTGTTAGAAATCCCAATCACGGCAAATCAAGTGGTCTACAGGAAACCGTAGGACAATTCTGCAAATGCCAGCAACGTTTGTGTTTTGTTATTTATTTCATCGCCTTCATTTCGGATTCCTCGGCTTCCTTTCAAGCTTCCCAGCCCTCCTTTGTTCTCAGTATAAAGCTCGCCACTCTCACCATCTACAGGTCCACACCTCCATTTTTACACCCCTCTCTAACCCAGTAGTCCCACCTACTCACTCTGCATCCCCTTCCAAATCAAATCCCCACATCCTGCATTTTGATGGATTCATCCCCCTATTCTGAGATCTCCACTCCCTCGCCTTGGCCTCGTTGGTTAAAATCTCAAAGTTTTAAGGCCCATATTACATTTATGGTGGTAAAACAGGGTCGCTAACGAAGATAACACGCGTCTGCAGGTTTGCCCGCAGCATCCCAGGATTAGCACCAAATTATGAAGCAGCCGCTATTTCAGCAGCCGCTATTTCGTCAGCCTGCTCCGTAACACAGCGCTACCCTCCCTGATACTCACAGCAATGCTTCTGTGAGTATCACCTCGTGGAGTCCATAGGACTTCATGGAGGGTTGTGCTGCCGGGCTACGAGCGCCGTGCAGTTCTGGGCTCCGTGCAGGACCGGATGGGGAAGAGTATGTTAGAGATATTCCCCAGCTTTTTTAAAAAGTGTTAGCGCCTCGGCTATCATATCCAGGGTGCTATTACTTTAGGGCAGTGTTTCTCAACTCCAGGCATCAGGAACCAATACAGGCCAGGTTTGCAGGATATTTGAAGCACAGCACAGGTGATATGATTTGCTGCTCAGTGATTGCAGGATTCAGTCTGCAATTTCTTCAAGGTAATCCTTAAAACCTGTCCTGTTAGAAGGACGTAAGGTTCAGGGTTGGGAAATACTGCTTTAAAAGCTTCCCGTTATCCAGCGCTGCTCTCCCTCTGAGCCCTGCTGGATGTGACACGCAGCCAGCAGCGGCAGCTTATCACGTGACTGGCCTTTCCAGCCAATCCAGTGGCTTTCAATGTGAAAAGGCATTCATCATAGCCATTGGCGGGATCTAGTTCCTAAAGGTCTCGATGCGCCACAACATCAGCCCAGGGCTCAGGAAAAAAAACAAAAAAAAACGTCATCTGCAATCATACAGCATAGCCCCAGATCTCATTAACACGATGTTGTGCCGGCTACTGCTGATTGTGTAGATGTGAACCCGACAGTGAAGGGGTTAAATTGATCGATTGAGCATAAAACAAGCAACATGCAAAAATGTGTTTCTCCAGATGTTCCTGGCTCTGGTCCATGGGGTCAGACGAACGCAGAGCGAACGTGCGTCCAGCCGCACTTAATCACGGCCGTAGTAGCAGCAAATCACGTCCAATGACGGGCAATATACAAAGTACGGCCGCACGAACGTTCGGCCGTGCAACACAAGTGGCAAACAAACGCATTTTCGTAAGAACGTTGAACCGCTAGTACTGACGTACAGAGTGCGCTGCGTCGGCATGTGTGCGTGATTAGGAGACGTCAGACGCTGCTCATGTCCGGCCAACATAACGTCCAGAAGCAAAAAGTTTCCTGGTTTGGATCCGTATGAAATCATGGGCGAAATTGCGCATCGTGTGACCGCTGTCGCATATTCCGTGAAAAAGTACGTCCATGCGTTCAGACGCACTTTTATACGGACGATGCGAAAAAATGCGTTCGTCTGATCCTAGCCTTACCTGCATTCTTCAAGGTCCTGAAGCTGCTGCATTAGTCGATCCAATTGCTCCTCCAAATTCTGCCTCAGTTTCCCCGTCTCGGTCTTCCCTCTTGATGCCATTATGATTCAATTTCCTTTGGAAAGTGATAAAAAAAAAAAACAACAAAACAAAAGCACCAATTAAACAATAGATAACATCCATGCGTATTAACGAAAGGCCATATTTTACTGATCTGGGCCACAACTAAACTTTAAAATAAAAATACATACATCAGACGAGCGCTACTAAATGCTCGAAGAAAATCAAAAGTGAATTGATATTTTATACAGTAGCAGAGCTCAGTAAGGAAAAATAACAAAGGGAATGTGCACCCTGCTGGTATAAAAGTAAACCATAAAAACAGACGCCAAAAGAATTGTTTTTAACAAAAAATAAATACCAGACCCTTAAAGTCGTATTAGAGCAGACCCGTTGGTATTCACATAGTGACTATATTTCCTACAGATTTATTTTCAGTTAATCTGTATATTTGTGTTTTGTTTTTAATATCTTGCATTTTATTACTTTGTATTTCTGTAACATTTCAATGTTCTTGAACCCAGGACATACTGAAAAGGAGAGAAATCTCAATGTATCCGTCCTGCTAAAATCCTTTATAAATACCGTATTTTCTGGAGTATAAAACGACCGGGTGTATAAGACGACCCCCTAATTTTCCAGTTAAATAATAGGTTTTGGGCTATACTCATCATATTGTATTGTATATCCCGCGTATAAGACGACCACCAATTTTTGGGGGATGTTTTTAAGTATAGAAAGTAGTCTTATACACCAGAAAATACTGTAAATGAATCTCGCTCGGCTCCTTGTGGTTTGGCATTATCTACCTTATACTATATGCTGCCTGCATTGTTTTTAAGTTCGGTTTTATGTGCTTTTGCAATGCGGTCTTCCTCCTGTCCAGATGTAGCTCTCATAGCATTACATGTATCTGACACGTTGCCCACTGGATCCCTTTAGGAAGAACTCACTGTCACTGGATCCCTTTAGGCTAGGGTCAGACGAACGCATTTTTCACGTGCGTTTAGCAGCACGAAATCACGGCCGTGCTAGCAGCAAAGGACGTCCAATGCCGGGGAACATACGACGAACGGCCGCACGAAAGTTCGTCCGCGCAACGCAAGTGGCCAACGAACGCATTTTTTCGAGAACGTCAAACCGCTACTACTGACGTACAGAGTGCGCTGCGTCCACATAGAGGCGTGTGTGCGTGATTGGGAGACGTCAGACACTGCTAATGTCCGGCTAACATAACGTCCAGACACAAAAGGGTTTTATTGATGATCCGTACAAAATCACGGACGAAAATGCGCATTGTATGACCGCTATCGCCTACTCCGGGAAAAAATACGTCCATTCGTTCGAACGCACTTTTTCACGGACAACGTGAAAAATGCGTTCGTCTGACCCTAGCCTTAGGAAGAACTCACTGTCACTGGAGCCTCTTAATGGTCTCGGCTCAGATTGTGCGCCTTGGCACTGCTTGAAGGTTTGTGCCCAACCTTTCTAGTGTTGCTCCAGATCTCTGTTTTATTTCTATTCTGCATTGAGATGACACGAGCCAGAGTAAAGAAGGGTCGAGCCACTCTAACTTACCGGAGGCCGTCATTCCTTAGAGCCGCGGCGTTTGGGCTCTATGCTGTGCGAGGTGGAGATTTTGTGAAGAACATCTCAACTTGGGACAGTTTACGATTTTCTGCACTAGTGTTTTATCTTCTTTGAGATTCAAAACGGAACAAAGAAGTTAGTGGACTACGGCTCTCCCCTTCCCGGTTTCTTAAAGCCAGGCAAAATAAGTATATGAACAAATATATGTGTGTGAGGTCTAGATACCAGTATATGGTGAATACGTATCTTCTAGGTCTCCCGGAGCGTCTCCTCCTTCTTACGCTCGATAATAAACAGAGAATAATGTGACGAATCACTAATGGGAGCAACCTAGATACACAAACAGAAGGACATCGTGTGATACAATTTAAACTAAGTATACACCACAGACCTTTTTGCGTCTAGTGAGTGCATCTTAAAAGGGGCCTGTGGTGTATACTTAGATTAAATTGTATCACACAATGATGTCCTTCTGTTTGTGTATCTAGGTTGCTCCCATTGGTGATTCGTCACATTATTCTCTGTTTACACATTCTCAAAATAAGTATATGCCCTGATATTTCTCCACATTGGGAACCAGCACTTTCAGGATGTATTTTGCACAAAATTGATATGTGTTGTAAATGCAGTTTGCAGCCTCTGACGCATTTTATAAGGCTATAACTTAACAACGCTTTATATTTACCATCACTTTAATGTGTACGTCCTGTGGATTGTAACTGTGCAGACATTGGCGTGTTTAGGGATAAGAGATTTTCAAAGTATGCATAATACACTTTATTGAATCATTTTATTCATCGTCTTTGCGCATAATTGATGTAAACGGTGATAATTATTTTGCACAGAAAATTGGAACAATAACGGTTTTTAATGTGGTATAATACTCATACGTTTCTATAAAGAGCTACTCAACTACATTATGTATGTGAACTGAAATTCCCATTACTATGCAGATTATATATTGCGCCATAAGGAACACCCAGAGCTTATAGCTTTTCAATCATAATTTTGTCTAGTTTTCTGTGCGTTATTTTTCCTTAACCCCTTAATGCCCCCAGACATACTATGTCATCCAGGCGGAAGGAGGGTTTTGAAGACAAAGGGCGTATAGGTACGCCCCGCTGTCTTCAACAGGCCGCCTCAGCCCCTCTCCGCAGCCTGTGCACACCATGGCTCGTTGGTTGCACGGGGATGGCATGAACTCCAGCTAGGGTTGCCAGGTCGGCCATGTTTTCCTGGACACATAATTTATTCATGTTGATGGGCAGTGCATGAAAAACGCCACCCCACAGCATGTAGAATCCATGCGCTGAAGGCAAGAAATCAAAAAGTATCCCAGGTGATCTGCTTTGATCTCCTACCTGCATTATATGAATACAATACATGTTGCAGGGCAGCAGGTTTCCAGGCACTCACCCTCTGAATGATATAGTTATATGTGTCAAGGAAAACATGGCCGATCTGGCAAACCCTAACTCAGGCTGTCCCCCCGCAGCCAACGATGCGCACAGCGTGCCGGCTGCGGGCGCAATCTGCAGCTCACGACCTCACCTGTATGCCTCGCCAGCGTTACGCCATCCCCGCCCATCGTTATGGGGTTAATTGGGCAGATTTAAAAAATTGTGATACAAAGTCATTTTACCATATTAGCGCCGTGCGTGTGTGTGTGTGTGTGCGCTTGTATATATAATAGTGTGGAGGCTTTTTATCTCACTTTTTGTCCTCCACCACAACCCTTGTAGATGCTAATTTACTGTACAGGTCCCAAGCATCCACTGCAACTGGTCATCATACCTAGCTCCTGCTGATGAGGGTCCAACAAACCCGAAACAGCGCTGTCCTAGGAGTGACTTTGACCAGTTGTATAAACCTTATCTCTGCTAGAAATCCACAGTGTGGCATAGCATTGATTTTAGGGTTCTGTGTAATAACAGATCCAGGATGCATAAAAGTGAGAAAGGGGTCATTTGCATATCCTACCCAGAATTCCTTGCTGCATATGGGGAATGTGGCACAGGAGCTCTGGGATGTAATTCATCGAATCGCTATGATGTGCAAGTGGCTTCTGCAATAATAAACACACTATATATATATAGTTGATGCCGGCTGTGTGTATGAGGCGCCTGTGACTCCCCCTTGCCATTACCCTGCACAGTGTGGCAGGGGGGGGGGTGAAGCAGTCACAGTGGCTTTGTCTGGGGGGCCATTCCATTCACACAGTATAAATGGCCAAACAAAGCAGTGCAGGCAAGGGGCAAGTGTAACTGTGAGACAGACGCCCTACATGAAGCAGTAATTTACACCCCATGTGACACAATCCCGGGGACCCCTGCAGCCCCAGGCAGGTGGTACTGCTCCTATCCCTAGGTAAGCAGACACTTTGCTCCACCCTACCTGCCTCCGGAAGCCGCCCCAGCCAGCAAGAGACCACTTCCGGCAACGTCACGCGCGGATAACCAATAGGGAGAGACGTTCGAAGCCATCCAATTAGAGCGAGGGGCTGAGACCCGCTGTCAGAGCGATAGCCGCACCGGCCAATCACGGCGGTGAACAAAGCCTTAATGGCGCCCCCCATGAGCAAGGTGAGCGCACTGGGCAGGGGCAGAGTTAATATGTCCTGGGGAGCTCATAGATACGAGTAGATAAGAGTTGTCTGTTATGCCCAGGTCGCCGCCATGTTTCGGGGGTGTAGACAGGCGGGAGGTGCTGACCCATAGTGTGCTGAAAGGTGTCAGTGTATTCCTGCATACTATCCTATTACATGAGGGTAAGCTCTTATTGTAGCACATATATCCTCTATGGCAGAATCATGTGTTAGCAGGCAATGCTGATCATCTCTGTACAACGTTAAAAGGCCACTACCCCCCCCCAAAAAATAATAATGAAATGTCCCATTTGTGTTTATTTTAGGTTACTGATATCTTACATGTGATTTGTTTTTCTCTTGTATGTTTGGTTAAAATATTTCCTTCTATGTGTCACTATTGTGTGATATTTTCCTCTGTGTGTCACTGGGTGCATCCATTGTGTGATATTTTCCTCTATATGTGTCACTGGGTGCATCCATTGTGTGATATTTTCCTCTGTGTGTCACTGTATGCATCCATTGTGTGATATTTTCCTCTATATGTGTCACTGGGTGCATCCATTGTGTGATATTTTCCTCTGTGTGTCACTGTATGCATCCATTGTGTGATATTTTCCTCTGGTGTCACTGGGTGCATCCATTGTGTGATATTTTCCTCTGGGTGTCACTGGGTGCATCCATTGTGTGATATTTTCCTCTGGGTGTCACTGGGTGCATCCATTGTGTGATATTTTCCTCTGGGTGTCACTGGGTGCATCCATTGTGTGATATTTTCCTCTGGGTGTCACTCGGTGCATCCATTGTGTGATATTTTCCTCTGGGTGTCACTGGGTGCATCCATTGTGTGATATTTTCCTCTGGGTGTCACTGGGTGCATCCATTGTGTGATATTTTCCTCTGGGTGTCACTGGGTGCATCCATTGTGTGATATTTTCCTCTGGGTGTCACTGGGTGCATCCATTGTGTGATATTTTCCTCTGGGTGTCACTGGTGCATCCATTGTGTGATATTTTCCTCTGGGTGTCACTGGGTGCATCCATTGTGTGATATTTTCCTCTGGGTGTCACTGGGTGCATCCATTGTGTGATATTTTCCTCTGGGTGTCACTGGGTGCATCCATTGTGTGATATTTTCCTCTGGGTGTCACTGGGTGCATCCATTGTGTGATATTTTCCTCTGGGTGTCACGGGTGCATCCATTGTGTGATATTTTCCTCTGGGTGTCACGGGTGCATCCATTGTGTGATATTTTGTGTTGTAAACAACCCCCCCCCCCCCATCACACAGTATCTTTCCATCACTTGTTCCTCACTGTGTGGCTTTGGTCATAGAATGGAGTGATTGGGTCAGTCACCCATTCACATCATTGTATTGTGTGGGACGTATTCCAAGGACATCACCCAGGGGTAGATTGGAAGTGTTTGATGATCCCTGTCTTATCTCATTCAGCTGCTAGCTCTCTCAGCTAGCCTGGAGAACAACAGACCTCCTGCTGCCTTATCTAAATGTCAGTGACATTTCTTTGCTCTCTGAATAACCCTGTATGTCCGCAAGATCTGCCCAATTATTTACGGGCGAAAAAAAAGGGAATTCTATTTTTAGTAGCGTATCCCTTTAAGTTGTGATCCGGCACTAGATCTGTAGTTTATTGTATTGGTTTCCAAGTTACATACTTTTAGGGATTGCTCCTCTTGGCACAGGCTAAGTCCTGTTTACACTGTGTGACGCCTTTACAGCTTTTACAGGCAGAAGTAATGACTCAGAAAATCAGCGGAGAAGAAAATGAATCAATCATGGCTTTAATTCGACGTGATAATGGAAATCCAGAGAACATTCCGTATCAAAGATCACACAAAATATACTTTATTTTATTAGGCAATATGGCGTAAAGTACCTGAACTGGACCTTTTTTATTAATGCTGCTGGGTAACTGTACATAGACCTCCACCACCTGCTACATATAAACCATACACGTTGCTAGAAGACTTTGGGCCATATTCCAAGGCTGGCACGGGACGGTCTATTCACTAAAAGGTGAAACTCCGGAGAATGACTGGAGAAGTGAAAATTCGAGGTCAAAGTAGCCAAACCCCGAAAAATTCTCCCCTTTACCTCACTTTCCGAATCGGCTGTTTGGTCTGGATTGTTCTCTTCTCCTGCCAATTCTCCTGAGTTTCACCTTTTTAGTGTATAGACCTGTAAGTATAGGAAGAAAAATTTGCCCATTAATCCTTGAGTTTCTGGTGTTACTGCTCTGTGAACAGGTGGGGATTGTGGACCCCCTTGTTGGGGGGATCTTCCTGGCAGTTGTGCTTTAAGCTTGGGTATTGCAGATTGTACTTACTGTCAGGGCTGCCATCAGAAATCGTGGGCCCCCTTACTAAACCACTGGTCAGGGCCCCCTTCCGTCTGCTGCCCATTTCAATAAGCTCATTAAAAATATAACCTTTTTGCCTCTTTCTGCAAACCTTATTTTACTGGGAATGGACTAAATTCTAGCGATGCGCACGGCTGGAAAATTAGTTTAGTTTCAAAATGATTTTGTTTTCGTTATTTTGTTTAGTCGTTTCGTTTGGTATATCGGGTCACTATAAAACCCATTGTAAGTTGGGATCGATCCGATATTTGATATCGATTTCTAATTTTGGATCCCTAAATAAAACCCCAATGAATCAAATCCTGCTGTTAAAAGGCAAACTAGGGTTAGATATCGAGCCGTCTATTGGCCTGTGGCGCTGAATACAGATTCAGCACCACAGACAAATTTATAGGGACAAGGTGCTTTGTTTAACAGTCAAATGAATCGGATTCGTTTCGTAATGTCTATTGCTTTAGTACTTGTATTTAATGTAAAATGGGATTGATTCGATATTTGATATCGACTTGAATTTCGGATCACTAAATAAAACCCCAATGAATCAAATCCTGCTGATAAATCATTCAATCAATGGTTCTCTTATGAAACATTATAACGAATCAAATTCGTTTATATATCATTTAGTTTTCGTTTCAGTTCGGCTGAAAGCAATTCGTTATTTCGTAAGTACTTTCGAAATACGAATTAACGAATTTTAAAACGAATTGCGATTCGTTACGAAACAAACGAATGCACACCTCTACTAAATTCCTGTTGGTCCACCAAGGGGATAAAAAGTGTGGGGAAAAACTGCGTCTCCCATCTGCGTAGGAGCCACTGAAGAATCTCACTCCGCTCACGGCGAGAGCAAGCGGTGGATCGTGCCGCCCTCTACACGGCAGGATGAGAGGTGGAATTTCTTACAGGGTTAGTTTATGCAAAAACACAGCCTCTTAACGCCAGCTTTTAGGAGACGACAGTATTTCATTGAGATAGACGAGCGAGCCGCCACGGTATAGCTCGTTTTATCCGAGGCGCAAATTATCGCCTCCTATACAAAGTATAGGGGATGTTAATGTACAGTAGAGACGCTTAGGGAAGTGCTACACGCGAGATCAAAGCACAGCATGCACCAAGCGTGGAATAACGTTTCCAGGCGATGACATAACTTATCGAGACGTTATACATAATGTCACCAAGATATCTTATCCACAACCTTTGAATGGGACCTTCAGAGTATCGAGGGCAGCGATGGAGAACCTTGGCACGCCCCATGTTATGAAACCAAAGGTTATTCACGAAGCGGCGAACCTACCGCCGGAGGGCACCGAATGGTGAATTTAACCGTTCAGGGCAATTTTGAGGCAATTCGTCTATTCACTAAATGGTCAATTCAACGAATACTGGCGAATTGACAGCAAAAACGGTGCAGTTTGTCGATGTTCGGCAGCAGCGAAATTGTCCCATAAAAAAGTAATGGTTAATCTATTGACAGAACACCGTGTCGGGGAAAAGCCCTGACTTTCGGTGGTTCGGTTCGACAGGTTTAAACAGGCGAATCCCATAGGATCCAATGTGTAAAAAAAAAAAAAAAAAAAAATTAATTTTAAAAAAAGTTTCTTTTTCAGCAAAACGTCTTATTTTTTTTGATCATCTTTTTGTAATTTTTTTGTACTAAATTTTTGACTTCCAATTTTTTTAAAAAAGGTGTTTTTTTTATTCTCTCAACAAACCTTTTTTTATAATTTTTTTTAAAGGACCTTTTTTTATTAGACACGTTTTAATGACTTTTTATTGCTTTAAACCATTATTAAAAGAATAAGAGTCCCTTTTTTTCCTTTCTTTCTGCAGTTTGGTGGTCTTTGGTGCTCTACGGTGACCCTGCGGTGAATAGTGAATTCACCGAAGCGTCGGCGAAATGGAATCGCCAAAGTTTTGCTGTAATTTCGGAGCTTTGTGTATAACCCAATAAATGTCCCATGATGCTCTGACAGCTTTATATCATGGAACATGTAGCTCCAAAACATCTGGGGTGCCAAGGTTTGCCGTCATTGATGTATGGAGCTATAGATCTATTCTGGAGCAGACGGTCTTCTTTCCACCCTGTCCCTTCATCGGCTCCTGACGTTCTGCCTCCGCTGTAATTGGAGTTTGAAAGCTGTCGCTGGGCTTGAATAAATAGCGATAAAATTTCCAATTTCCTCCAAACGTGAAAGTGTTGCATAGGAAGAGTTAATATATTATGGGTTGGTAGTTCAGGATTTTCGTCCTGCGGCATTTTAACGGTTTTCACGGAACGGATTCTGTCGCTTTCTGTCATTTCTTCCATAGCGCCGGCTTTCCAAACCCAATTAGAAGTCCGAGCCATGAGCCGTTTCCTTATTCCCAGCGCACCGGCTCTCCACGGATCCTCTGCTAACCGTGCCGGGGTCTGACCTTTAATTTATGCAGGGCGCCCCGCCGAAGCCTCAATCCACTGAAAAGACGGTTGTTGACGCAGGACTCGAGGGAGCATGTCGTGCAGATTGGTCTGCAGGGAGCTGCGGTGGAAGCTGTCACAGAAGGCTGCGCTGACCGTTTAATCTCCTTCTTCCAGCTTCTTAAAGGAACGCTCTATTAAAAACCAGATTTCCCTTTTTTGCCCTAAAATAATTGGGCTCATTGTGCTGACGGCCTCTTCCCAAAGCTGTTGTTTTTTTTATGGCGATCTTTACTCTCCTTTTTTCCCCTCGCCATGTGCAGCTTCTCCTCGTCGGCTCCAGGGACATCCGAACCAGCAAGTCCTTGAATCCCTTCTGCACAATATGCGTTTCTATGAGTAGTGCACAAACCGCAATTTGCTCAGCGCTCCGAGATTCACACACTTTACGTACCCAAGTTCCGTAGCGCCGTCGTAGAGCGACGGATATAGAGCTGCATGTGCAGATCTGGTCCATCACTGCCTCTCTGTGAACGCTCACTTTTGTGGGTGGTCTCAGAGAGGGCGACGTCGGCTATTGTCTATGTCTGACATCAATAGTGAGTGATCTGGTGTTGGGCAGCCGGGAAATTCAAAATCCTGGCTGCTGGTGACTCGGGGTGGGGTGCAGGAAACTTCTCTGCTTCAATCTGCGATAAAACCAGATTTTGGGGAGACGGAATGGGGAATCTAGCCCTCGGAGCTTTACGGGGCCGGGCTGGGGAATCTAGCCCTAGGAGCTTTACGGGGCCGGCCTGGAGAATCTAGCCCTAGGAGCTTTACGGGGCCGGCCTGGGGAATCTAGCCCTCGGAGCTTTACAGGCCCGTACTGGGGAATCTAGCCCTAGGAGCTTTTCAGGGCTGGCCTGGGGAATCTAGCCCTAGGAGCTTTACAGGACTGGACGGGAATCTAGCCCTAGGAGCTTTACAGGACTGGACGGGAATCTAGCCCTAGGAGCTTTACAGGACTGGACGGGAATCTAGCCCTAGGAGCTTTACGGGGCCGGCCTGGGGAATCTAGCCCTAGGAGCTTTACGGGGCCGGCCTGGGGAATCTAGCCCTAGGAGCTTTACGGGGCCGGCCTGGGGAATCTAGCCCTAGGAGCTTTACAGGGCCGGGCTGGGGAATCTAGCCCTTGGAGCTTTACAGGGCCGGGCTGGGGAATCTAGCCCTAGGAGCTTTACAGGGCCGGACTGGGGAAACTAGCCCTAGGAGCTTTACAGGGCCGGACTGGGGAAACTAGCCCTAGGAGCTTTACAGGGCCGAGCTGGGGAATCTAGCCCTAGGAGCTTTACAGGACTGGACGGGAATCTAGCCCTAGGAGCTTTACGGGGCGGCCTGGGGAATCTAGCCCTAGGAGCTTTACGGGGCCGGCCTGGGGAATCTAGCCCTAGGAGCTTTACGGGGCCGGCCTGGGGAATCTAGCCCTAGGAGCTTTACAGGGCCGGGCTGGGGAATCTAGCCCTTGGAGCTTTACAGGGCCGGGCTGGGGAATCTAGCCCTAGGAGCTTTACAGGGCCAGACTGGGGAAACTAGCCCTAGGAGCTTTACAGGGCCGAGCTGGGGAATCTAGCCCTAGGAGCTTTACAGGACTGGACGGGAATCTAGCCCTAGGAGCTTTACAGGACTGGACGGGAATCTAGCCCTAGGAGCTTTACGGGGCCGGCCTGGGGAATCTAGCCCTAGGAGCTTTACAGGGCCGGGCTGGGGAATCTAGCCCTTGGAGCTTTACAGGGCCGGGCTGGGGAATCTAGCCCTAGGAGCTTTACAGGGCCGGACTGGGGAAACTAGCCCTAGGAGCTTTACAGGGCCGAGCTGGGGAATCTAGCCCTAGGAGCTTTACAGGACTGGACGGGAATCTAGCCCTAGGAGCTTTACAGGACTGGACGGGAATCTAGCCCTAGGAGCTTTACAGGACTGGACGGGAATCTAGCCCTAGGAGCTTTACAGGACTGGACGGGAATCTAGCCCTAGGAGCTTTACAGGGCCGGGCTGGGGAATCTAGCCTTAGGAGCTTTACAGGGCTGAGCTGGGGAATCTAGCCCTAGGAGCTTTACAGGGCCCGGCTGGGGAATCTAGCCCTAGGAGCTTTACAGGGCCGGGCTGGGGAATCTAGCCCTAGGAGCTTTACAGGGCCGGGCTGGGGAATCTAGCCCTAGGAGCTTTACAGGGCTGAGCTGGGGAATCTAGCCCTAGGAGCTTTACAGGGCCGGACTGGGGAAACTAGCCCTAGGAGCTTTACAGGGCCGAGCTGGGGAATCTAGCCCTAGGAGCTTTACAGGACTGGACGGGAATCTAGCCCTAGGAGCTTTACAGGACTGGATGGGAATCTAGCCCTAGGAGCTTTACAGGACTGGACGGGAATCTAGCCCTAGGAGCTTTACAGGGCCGGGCTGGGGAATCTAGCCTTAGGAGCTTTACAGGGCTGAGCTGGGGAATCTAGCCCTAGGAGCTTTACAGGGCCGGGCTGGGGAATCTAGCCCTAGGAGCTTTACAGGGCCCGGCTGGGGAATCTAGCCCTAGGAGCTTTACAGGGCCGGGCTGGGGAATCTAGCCCTAGGAGCTTTACAGGGCCGGACTGGGGAAACTAGCCCTAGGAGCTTTACAGGGCTGAGCTGGGGAATCTAGCCCTAGGAGCTTTACAGGATTGGACGGGAATCTAGCCCTAGGAGCTTTACAGGGCCGGGCTGGGGAATCTAGCCCTAGGAGCTTTACAGGGCCGGGCTGGGGAATCTAGCCCTAGGAGCTTTACAGGGCCGGGCTGGGGAATCTAGCCCTAGGAGCTTTACAGGGCCGGACTGGGGAATCTAGCCCTAGGAGCTTTACAGGGCTGAGCTGGGGAATCTAGCCCTAGGAGCTTTACAGGATTGGACGGGAATCTAGCCCTAGGAGCTTTACCTCTGGTTTCCTGGAGCACCCAAATGCAAAAAAAAAGTCCATTTCATTTTTTTTTTTCTTCACCCTGGCTCTTATTAATATGTGCTTTAGTCCTTGGTTTTCCTGCCGGCTCTTTTGCTTCCTTTTGTCATAAATATTTCAAGTCCCGCATCAGACGTGCCAAAGGCATCGGCAACATGCAACCGGTTCATAGCAAATGCCCGTCCTGGAAGCTCTGTTTAACACCGTGTCTGGGAATACAGAATTTATTAACCAGAAGGGACCAAAAACCAGGAGAAAACCTGCAGAGAAAGAGGAGAAATAGCTGTTACTACAATACAATGATGGGGGGGGTTAAAACCCTGGTACCTCCACTAAGCAATAACAAAGGTGGGGGGCGGGGTAAGCCCTGGTACCTCCACAGTGCAATAATTGGGAGGGGGGTGTTAAAGGCATGATACCTCCACATTACAGTAATTGGGGGGGGGGGTGTTAAAGGCCAGGTACCTCTACAGTGCAATAATTGGGGGGGAGGGGGGTTAGAGGCCTGGCACCTCCACAGTACAATAATGGGGGGGGGGCTGATAAAGGTCTGATACCTCCACATTACAGTAATTGGGGGGGGGTGTTAAGGGCCAGGTACCTCTACAGTGCAATAATTGGGGGGGAGGGGGTTAGAGGCCTGGCACCTCCACAGTACAATAATGGGGGGGGGGGGTGATAAAGGTCTGATACCTCCACAGTACTGTACATTAATTTGGGGGATGTTAAACACCCATTGGGCCGAGGCTGAGCGCCCCAGCTTATGTGGGAGCCATTAATCCTTCTTTCACATAAGGCTAGGGTCAGACGAAAGCATTTTTCCTCGCGAACGTGAAAAAGTGCGTCCGAACGCATTGACGTATTTTTTCACGGAATGCGCAAAAACGGTCAGACGACGCGCATTTTCAGGCGTGATTTTGTACGGATCGTCAATAAAACCCTTTTTGCGTCTGGACGTTATGTTGGCTGGACATTAGCAGCGTCTGACATCTCCTAATCACGCACACACGCCGCTATGCCGCAGCTGCGCACTCTGTACGTCAGTACTAGCGGTTCAGCGTTCTCAGAAAAATGCGTTCAAATTCCACTTGCGTTGCACAGCCGGACTTTTGTGCGGCCGTACATCGTATATTGGCCGTCATTGCCCGTCATCTGCTGCTAGTGCGGCCGTAATTATGTGCGCCAGAACGCACGTTAAAAGTGCGCTGGTCTGACCCCAGCCTTAACCATAAAATCTCTAGAGGTAAATAACGTTACCGATTTAAGGACCAAAAGATTGAGCTTTTTTTTTTTTCGGTGTGTCAATGCCCAACTATGTGCAAGATTGTGCTACCAGTGTTGCAGGAGGTTTCAGGGATGCCGGGAAATGTTTCAGATACTTTTGAACCATATTTCACTTAATTTTCCCCCATGTGATCAATTAACCTGAGGATTGCCAAAACATTACGGGGATACTGTAGGGTTAAATCGGGAGGAGGTGAAGGAAACAGAGGGGATCCCAACCCTGGTCCTCAGGTCCCCCCCCCCCCTACAGGCCAGGTTTGCAGGATATGTGAAGCACAGCACAGGTGACAGGGTTTGCTGCTCAGTGATTGCAGGATTCAGTCTGCAATTTCTTCAAGGTAATCCTTAAAACCTGTCCTGTTAGAAGGACGTAAGGTTCAGGGTTGGGAAATACTGCTTTAAAAGCTTCCCGTTATCCAGCGCTGCTCTCCCTCTGAGCCCTGCTGGACGTTACACGCAGCCAGCAGCGGCAGCTTATCACGTGACTGGCCTTTCCAGCCAATCCAGTGGCTTTCAATGTGAAAAGGCATTCATAGCCATTGGCGGGATCTAGTTCCTAAAGGTCTCGATGCGCCAGAACATCAGCCCAGGGCTCAGGTTTGGATGCTTTGGAGTGCAGAACAATGAGGGCACCGGTTTCCCCAACATTGATAGAATGTGGACCGAGGGTAGGGTTACCGGATCAGCCATGTTTCCCTGGACGCATATAATTTATTCATGCTGATGGGCAGTGCATAAAAAATGCCACCCCGCAGCATGTGTAATCCATATGCTGCAGGTAGGAAAGTAAAAACGAATCCCAGGTGACCTGCCTTGATTTCCTTCCTGCAGCATATGAATTATACATGTTGCAGGGCAGCACTTTCCCCTGTGCTCCCCCTCTGCATGAAATAGCAATATGTATCCTGGAAAACATGGCCGACCTGGCAACCCTAACCGAGGGCAACATTGTTTTCTTGGACACACATTACTATTTCGTGTAGAAGGGGAGCACAGGGAAAAGTGCTGCCCTACAACATGTATAATTCGTATGCTGCAGGAAGGAAATCAAGGCAGGTCACCTGGGATTCCTTGTTGATTTCTTACCTGCAGCGTATGGATTCTACATCCTGCGAGGTGGTGGAATTTTTCATGCACTGCCCATCAGCATGAATAAATTATAAGTGTCCAGGAAAACATGGCCGACCTGACGACCCCAGGCAACAATAATTTTTTCACCTTGTTGCAGCTCATTGATATCTGTCAGTACTTGGGTAAGATACATCATACATCACCTACATCTTACAGGTGAGTTCACTTTTGGGTGTAAGCGATACCGCGGAATGCTCTGTAAGTGTATCATACTTACCGGTGGAAAGCAGACTCGCCACGGACAGCGCCACGGAGATGCCATACAGTGCCGGCGTGCTGGTGGCCTGCACAGGGGGAGATAGAATAAATACTACATTTTAACTGTTTATAGTGTTTTCTTTGTAGCTGGGCATTGTTTTATAACTGTGCTGATGCTCTTGATATATTTAACCCTTTCACTACTATGAGTGTAAATCCCTGTAGAGTACAGATACAAGGTGTTGCTGTAATTGCCATACACAGGCATTATGCAGCACATACAGATACAAGGTGTTGCTGTAATTGCCATACACTGGCATTATGCAGCACATACAGATACAAGGTGTTGCTGTAATTGCCATACACTGGCATTATGCAGCACATACAGATACAAGGTGTTGCTGTAATTGCCACACACAGACATTATGCAGCACATACAGATACAAGGTGTTGCTGTAATTGCCACGCACAGGCATTATGCAGCACATACAGATACAAGGTGTTGCTGTAATTGCCACGCACAGGCATTATGCAGCACATACAGATACAAGGTGTTGCTGTAATTGCCACGCACAGGCATTATGCAGCACATACAGATACAAGGTGTTGCTGTAATTGCTATACACAGGCATTATGTGGCACATACAGATAAAAGGTGTTGCTGTAATTGCCATACACAGGCATTATGCAGCACATACAGATAAAAGGTGTTGCTGTAATTGCCACACACAGACATTATGCAGCACATACAGATACAAGGTGTTGCTGTAATTGCCATACACTGGCATTATGCAGCACATACAGATACAAGGTGTTGCTGTAATTGCCACGCACAGGCATTATGCAGCACATACAGATACAAGGTGTTGCTGTAATTGCCACGCACAGGCATTATGCAGCACATACAGATACAAGGTGTTGCTGTAATTGCCATACACAGGCATTATGCGGCACATACAGATACAAGGTGTTGCTGTAATTGCTATACACAGGCATTATGCGGCACATACAGATAAAAGGTGTTGCTGTAATTGCCATACACAGGCATTATGCAGCACATACAGATACAAGGTGTTGCTGTAATTGCCATACACAGGCATTATGCGGCACATACAGATACAAGGTGTTATTTAATTGTCATACACAGGCATTACTTGCACATACAGATACAAGGTGTTGCTGTAATTGCCATACACAGGCATTATGCAGCACATACAAATACAAGATGTCGCTGTAATTGCCATACACAGGCATGCAGCACATACAGATACAAGGTGTTGCTGTAATTGCCATACACAGGCATTATGCAGCACATACAGATACAAGATGTCGCTGTAATTGCCATACACAGGCATGCAGCACATACAGATACAAGGTGTTACTGTAATTGCCATACACAGGCATTATGCAGCACATACAGATACAAGGTGTCGCTGTAATTGCCATACACAGGCATTATGCGGCACATACAGATACAAGGTGTTGCTGTAATTGCCATACACAGGCATTATGCAGCATATACAGATACAAGGTGTTGCTGTAATTGCCATACACAGGCATGCAGCACATACAGATACAAGGTGTTACTGTAATTGCCATACAGGCATTATGCAGCACATACAGATACAAGGTGTTGCTGTAATTGCCATACACAGGCATTATGCAGCACATACAGATACAAGATGTCGCTGTAATTGCCATACACAGGCATGCAGCACATACAGATACAAGGTGTTACTGTAATTGCCATACACAGGCATTATGCAGCATATACAGATACAAGGTGTTGCTGTAATTGCCATACACAGGCATGCAGCACATACAGATACAAGGTGTTACTGTAATTGCCATACAGGCTTATGCAGCACATACAGATACAAGGTGTTGCTGTAATTGTCACACACAGGCATTATGCAGCACATACAGATACAAGGTGTTGCTGTAATTGCCACGCACAGGCATTATGCAGCACATACAAACAGTTGCTGTAATTGCCATAACAACAGGCATTATGCGGCACATACAGATACAAGGTGTTGCTGTAATTGCTATACACAGGCATTATGCGGCACATACAGATAAAAGGTGTTGCTGTAATTGCCATACACAGGCATTATGCAGCACATACAGATACAAGGTGTTGCTGTAATTGCCATACACAGGCATTATGCGGCACATACAGATACAAGGTGTTATTGTAATTGTCATACACAGGCATTATGCGGCACATACAGATACAAGGTGTTGCTGTAATTGCCATCACAGGCATTATGCAGCACATACAAATACAAGATGTCGCTTAATTGCCATACACAGGCATGCAGCACATACAGATACAAGGTGTGTTGCTGTAATTGCCATACACAGGCATTATGCAGCACATACAGATACAAGATGTCGCTGTAATTGCCATACACAGGCATGCAGCACATACAGATACAAGTGTTACTGTAATTGCATACACAGGCATTATGCAGCACAGTACAGATACAAGGTGTCGCTGTAATTGCCATACACAGGCATTATGCGGCACATACAGATACAAGGATGTCGCTGTAATTGCCATACACAGGCATTATGCAGCACATACAGATACAAGGTGTTGCTGTAATTGCCATACACAGGCATGCAGCACATACAGATACAAGTGTTACTGTAATTGCCATACACAGGCATTATGCAGCACATACAGATACAAGGTGTTGCTGTAATTGCCATACACAGGCATTATGCAGCACATACAGATACAAGATGTCGCTGTAATTGCCATACACAGGCATGCAGCACATACAGATACAAGGTGTTACTGTAATTGCCATACACAGGCATTATGCAGCATATACAGATACAAGGTGTTGCTGTAATTGCCATACACAGGCATGCAGCACATACAGATACAAGGTGTTACTGTAATTGCCATACAGGCATTATGCAGCACATACAGATACAAGGTGTTGCTGTAATTGTCACACACAGGCATTATGCAGCACATACAGATACAAGGTGTTGCTGTAATTGTCACACACAGGCATTATGCAGCACATACAGATACAAGGTGTCGCTGTAATTGACATACACAGGCATTATGCAGCACATACAGATACAAGGTGTCGCTGTAATTGCCATACACAGGCATTATGCGGCACATACAGATACAAGGTGTTGCTGTAATTGCCATACACAGGCATTATGCAGCATATACAGATACAAGGTGTCGCTGTAATTGCCATACACAGGCATTATGCGGCACATACAGATACAAGGTGTTGCTGTAATTGCCATACACAGGCATTATGCGGCACATACAGATACAAGGTGTTGCTGTAATTGCACTTACACATTGTCCGGCCAGAGACGTCAGCAGGAACGTCACAATCCCTTCGACAAAAGACACAAATCCAAAGACGTGAAAGGAAACTCTGAGCCAGTGTGCGAGGGGATCCACCAGGACAAGGAGCAGGGCGAAACCTACAACCAAAAGCAGGGCATTGGTGACGGTAGCAGCTTCATATGCTCAGAAAACGCCGGTGTTTGCCGTAGTTGCAACAGCGACAGCTCTTTTCACAAGGCAGAGAACTATCCAAACGATGTCAGGAGAAGCTGCATCGATGAAGTCTCCTCTGCTTCTTTTTATAAAATAATTATACATTGTTCATTGCGGTTGCAACTGCGGCAAACTCTGGCACTTAGTGAATAGCCCTCATAGGCTGCGGCGCTGTACAATGGGTAAATGAGACATACCGTTAACATCACATTGGGCCAGAGCTTGACAGATCCAGAGGCCCAGTAACCACATGGCTTCTAGAATTTTATCTCAGGCTAGTTAATTTTTTAAATTCTGCTACAGCCCGGCTCCGGACGCACAAAGTGTGGGTTTGTTTATTAATTTATTTATTATTATAATTTTAGTAATTTTCAATAATAAATCTAAATAATATGATTATTAAATCAACATTAAAAGCCCTTTAAACGTTAATGGCGTTTCGGCCCACTTGGAGCCTTTCTCAAGAGCCCTGACAAAACGTCGGGAACGTTTACAGGACTTTTAATGTATGATTTAATAAAGCATAATTTTTTAAATCTATTTTTGAAGACCGTCAACTATTTGCTCTTCTATATTTTTTGGGATTTCTTGAACCTGGGCACCAGTGACACAGTGTGGGCATTGGCAGGTATATATGGTATACATATAGTTAACATTTTTAAATGTTTGTGTTTGAGGGGGGGGGGGTTATATAACTCTTCTCCTGGAAATGTGGTGCAAAGTTGTAAAATAATAATAATAAAATAAATAAATGCTGCAATCTCCATGGAAACCAGTTTGATAGAGCAGAGACATTCCATTGGTTTCCATGGCATTTTTGAGGCTTCTGAAAAAGGCTCCAAGTGGGCTGAAACGTTGAAAGTTTACAGGACTTTTAAATTTTTGATTTAATAAATCATTTTTAAATATTTTTGCATCCTTCAACTATTTACTTTGTATTTTTTTGGATTTTTGCACCTGGGCACCAGTGACACAGTGTGGGAATTGGCAGGTATATATGGTATACATATTATTATTTATTTTAAAATTTTTAGGTGTGTGTGGGGGGGGGAGGTGTTATATAACTCTTCTGGAAATGTGGTGCAAAGTTGTAAAAAAAAATAATAAAAAAAAAATGCTGCAGTCTCCATGGAAACCAGTTGGATCGAGCAGACATTCCATTGGTTTCCATGGCATTTTTTAAAATTTATTATTTTCCCATGAAGTAGAAACCTAGTGCCGCGCGTTAGCACCGCGCGCCTCTCACCGATGGCGAAGAACGTGAATCCGATGTTAGAAACAAGGTTTCCGAGAAGCGGCTGAGCGCAGAACCGCGAAGAACTCGGCCTGGAGGGGGGGGGGGAATATAAAAAATCATTATAAAACTCTGTTAAATTACAGCATGGGGTCTGCAAACCTTAATCCTTTGAAATATTTTGAAACTACATTGCTATCAGGATCATAGAAACATAGAAAAATGTCGGCAGATAAGAACCTTTCGGCCCATCTAGTCGCCCAATTACATGGATACTTTACCTGGATTTATCTTTTGTTTAGGATAGCCTTATGCCTATCCCATGCCTGCTTATATTCAATTACTGTTTTGGCCTCTACCACTTCAACTGGAAGACTGTTCCATGTATCCACCACCCGCTCAGTAAAATAATGCTTCCTGATGTTACTTTTAAACCTTTGCCCCTCTAATCTAAGACTATGTCCTCTTGTTTTGCTACTTTGTTTCCTTTTAAATCAGTCAACGTAATGAGCAACTGAGGATCTTGGAAGATGTAGTTTTGAAACATCTGAAGGTTTCTGAGCCTTAAATTACAGCTTTGTTATAAGCCGCCCTATCACAAACCCGAACAACAATCCATCATATTGTGTCAAAGTAAACAATAACAATGTGTCTGCACATCCTTTAAAGGCCCCCCTTTTTCATCCCCTTAAATCAGGGGTCTCAAACTTTGGCCCCTCAGGATGTTGTTTGCCTAAATTCCCCAGAATCCTGTGAATTCAACAGATGGAAAGAGAATCCTGGGAGTTGTAGTTCAGAAACATCGGGGGGGGCAGAGTTTGAGATCCCTGATTGGGCAGCTACTGCTGAAGATACTCCCCTTTTCTCCCTCGGGCTGCTCTGCTCCTCACTGTCAGCTCAGGACTTCCAAAATGCGTGAGTCCCTGCAGCCGTCTGACACAATTTGCGCTCGTGCAGAACTTGCGACGCACAAGCTGCGAGATGCTCGGAATTCACGTACTAAGGGCTCTATTACACTGTTCGTGCAAAAATGTGCGCACAAACGCATTAACGCGAGGGACAAAACCCTTCGCGCTCAACGTCGTTTAACGACGTTCGCGCATACTATGCGTGGTAACGGGAGTGACCCTGCGCGAACACAGGTTCGTGCGCGCATCCCATACTTAACATTGTGAGCGCAAATGCGTTTGTGCGCTGGTACGCGGATGGTATTACAATCGATGCACAACTTTTTACGAACGATGTTTGCGCGCATAATTTTAACGTCTTTGAAAAGCTGGTGGTAACGGCAAATCTGAACGTCCTGGACGAAACGAAATACACCAGCACGAAAAGAAACAATACAGCACAGTATAGTTACACATTCTACACATACCCAAACAATAAAATGGAGAGGTTGTGCTGTTTTTATTATTGCTGCAGCATATATACTCAGATTGATTTTGACAGGCGCAAAAAAGTAACGTGAGATAATTGTGGTTCTTATTTCTGGTTGGCTGAATCGCGGGAAAAAACAATCCGCATACTGATTTCTGCGCACAACGTTAATGCACACACGTTTCTGTGCATCTTTTTTCCGCACAATATTTTTTGACGGATGAAAAAATGCGCTCGGATCGCGATATCAGCGTTAATTTACGTGCGTTAACATTTAACGCTGCGCGGAAAGAAAAAATGTCCTGCGCGGAGAATGTAATAGAGCCCTAAGTGTACACAGGTTCCGTAGCGCCTGTACAGAACGATGGATCTGTGCTTTGCACGTGGAACCAATCCATCGACTCCCGTCTCCCAGGACACTCGCTACTGCAAGCGTTCAGAGGCAGGGTGATGTCAGCACACTGAGCGTGCTGACATCATCGGTGACCGGCAGCCGGGAAATTCCAATTCCTGGCTTAAGTTGTCAGGGTGTGTAAACCTGAAACCCCTCCTATACGTTGTTAAAGTATATAATGCTTAGAATGTTTTTATGGAGATATAGAGACGGAGCGCGGGAATTTTTCCTTTTAAATCGTGTTTTTATTTCTCCACCTTCACTCTGTTTAAATAGATCCACGCGCGTCCGGCTTAAACTCGCTGACTGTCACGTTTAAGCCTGGGTGCAATCTCGTTTTTTGTGACGGACGGTTCACGTTGGCAGAGATTGCGTGCAAGGGTTGAATTCCGCGCCAGTGGAGCGCACTAACGTACATGCGCGGTAATGGAGGGACGCCTGTTCTAGAATCCTGCGCTTCGTGCCGTGCGGTGTCTCATTCCTCAGCTTAAACCCGGGAGCGGCCGGCACGGGGAATAACGTGTTATGGGACAGGCCGCCATCTCTGCCTTCTCCTGTACCCGTAAGAAAACCTGTCCCGTTAGATCTTCAGGTAAGATCCTTAAATATGCTACTACCTGTCAGAACCCGGGACGGGAACCCCTGGGACAATGCTCCGAGCAGGGGTCCGCTAGCCACCGGCTACTAGAAATTTACCTCTGTGTAAATTATTGTATTATTTAACCCACAATCTACATAGAAAATCTTATCCTGGCGCAAAAAATAGTATCGTTTTTGTCGTTAAAAATGCAATGTTATTTTTTTTTTCTTTAAAGGAACAGTCTATAATAAACCCCCCCCCTTTTTTTTGCCCCTAAATAATCGGGCAGCCCCTGCCTAATTATTACTATTTTTTAACATTATTTATGGGTTAAATACTCACTTTTTCCTCCCTCGGCTCCAAGCTTCTCCTCTTCAGTTCATTGAGTAATTCCTCTCCCTCCGGTGGCTTTTGACTGAATCGCTGAGTGAAGCAGAGGAGTTTCCCCCGTTCACACACGCATCACCAAGCAGCTGGAAATGTAAAATTCCTGGCTGCTGGTCACAAACTCTGTAACTGATGATGTCAGCATGCACCGCATGCTGACATCATCACCTGTCAGTCCGCCTGCAGTAGCGTGCATCCTGGGAGAAGCAGCATATGGATTGTTGCTGTTGCGCACGCAGCTCAAATCCATCATTCTGCGCCGGTGCTGCAGAACGTGCGTACATAAAATATGCAGATTCTGAGTGTTGCGATTCCTTTAGGGTTGAAACAACTAATCGATTAATCGGCAACTAATCGATGATTAAATTAGTTGTCAACTATTTCCATTATCGATTAATCGGTGTTGATTAATCGTCCTGTGTACAGCACACACTGTTTAGAGTCAGACTGAGTTAAACGTAAATAACCTCAGCTTCGGAGCTGGTTGGAGAAGACGCGCCGCTCCTTTACTAGGTATGATTTAGTTCTAGGTTTATGTCAGACGCAACCAGTTTGTTTTTATTCCGTTTACAACAGTAGCAGAACTATAACACAAACCATAGGATACGGTCACTGGGTGAAGGAGCTGTATGCCTTTGTTTTATCCTTACTTGAAGCTGGAGTCCTGTGCCACCACCCCACCCTGTTTGCTTGGGAAATGCCATTTCCTCCCTTTGGTCTGGTCCCTTTCCCCAAACTCACTCCCACATTCAGATCTGGTCTTTTGTCCATACCCACTCCCTCTCACACTCTGGTCAAGTCACTTCAGCAAAGTCACTCCCTTGTCCCTCCTCCCACTCAGTTTGTTCACAAAATTATTTAAAAGGGACACTCTAGGCACCCGACCACTTTAGCTCATTAACCCCGATTTCATGCTGACATCATCATCTATGACCAAGTGCTCGTAGCTGCGTTCATTTGAGAAAGCAAACATGGGCTCAAGCTGCGCATGGAGCATCACTCTGACCAAGCACTCACATACCTTCAGGGTTATTCAGAGAGCAGTGAAAAGCCGGAGAATGACTGGAGAAAGGAAAATTCTAGGTCAAAATAGCTGATTTGGAAAGTGAGATGAAAGGGAGAATTTTTCTGGTTTGGCTATTTTGACCTGGAATTTTCCATTTTTCCAGTCATTCTCCTGCTTTTCACCTCTCTCTGAATAACCCTGCCAGTGTGTGAAAAGTACGCGAGATATGCAATTAGCGCATGTACGTGCGTAAGTTACGTACACTACGAAAGTTGCTTAAGTAAATACTTTTTTTTTTTCGATTAATCGATTAGTTGGCCGATTATTATTTCGATTAATCGATTTATGAGAATAATCGTTAGTTGCAGCCCTAGATTCCTTTATGATTTCTTACCTACAGCTTATGAGTTATACATACTGCAGGGTTGCTTTTTTTCTGCGCTACCCATCAACATGAATAAATTATATGTGTCCAGGAAAACATGGCCGATCTGGCAACCCTAACGCTGAATGAAAATGGAACATTCTCCACCTACAGGGATCCTGTGATTGGTCTGTACCACTTTAACCCCGTCATAATTCAGATTAGTGTGTGATATATATATATATCATTTTTCTTTCTCTCCATATTAACGAATGACATACATAATGTGAAAAAACAAACCTTTGCATGACATACGCCTGAGGGGCCAGCAGGGCCGCACCGCACACCAGCACCGTCCCCAGCCTGAAAGACACAGAAAGCCAGAGATCAGGCGATTCGAGGATTACAGTGATGGGAGTAGATCTCACTTTGAACATACGAGTCCCGCATTGTAATTCCCGCACGGGTTCCCTGGTAGAAGCTCTCTCTCTAATGCTACATTAAATATACAAAGGTTTGAGGTAAAATGACGAATCCAGGGGGCTGTGCGTGCAGACGGGGGGCCGCGAGGGACCTACAGACGGCTTCGGTTCTTATGGGGTAGCCATCGGCTTAAATGGTGGGCCGCGTGTGCCAGCAGGTAGTGGATCATATCGCCGTGATGTCCCGAGACGGAGTATCCGGGGAGAATGTGTCACTTTGTCACCTGATACATTGTGACCGTCCTTATAAATAATGTATGGAATGTGAAGCGCATTCATTCCTTTACACACGAGAATGGCACGCCGGGCAGCGGCTCTGACGCCGGGCAGCGGCTCTGGGCGTCCCTAGAGGACGGAGCAGCTCTACTCACCCTCTGCCACCATCGCCCGATTGTTAATACAACATTTAGACATGTTTAATACCAAGACACTCAGGATGGAAGGTCACAAGCCCCGACCATTCATTCGCAACCCATTCATTTACACCTTTATCTGTAGTTTCCAGCCGGCGCTGTGACTTTTGTGTTGATCTTTTACTGGCTGAGGCTGGGAGTTGCAGTCCGACCTGGCCTCAGAGCATAGAGCACTAGATCGGGAACCTGCAGCACCTCTTTTTTCCACTCTAGGTTTTAGAACAGTTTAATGTATCCTACAGCACATACGATCTGAGTTCTACGCTCTTATATACGGGCGAAACCCAGACTGTAACCTTTTCCCCGAGCAGATCTGTCCCCAAAAGCCAAGTATCAATGGGACATTCCTCTAGGGTTCATATGAGATAGATACATATATATATAATGTTTCAGTATATGTAACTACATCACGATTACTTTCTAAGTAAAGTTTCATTGCTAAAATGCTTCTTTTACCAGACTGGATCAATAAAAAAACCCATAAAGCCCCTTAAACATGCTCTAAAAGCGTCCAATCAAGTGGGACCTGGCATGTGCACTAAGCCTGGATATGCACAGTAGGTATATGTGTTCTAGTGTCTGTCCATACGTCAGCCAGTCAGTCCGTCCATCCATAAATCAGCCCGTCCATCAATAAGCCAACCAGTCGGTTCATCCATCCGTAAGTCAGCTGGTCGGTCAGTCCGTCCATAAGTCAACCAGTCAGTTGGTCCAACTGTCCATCCATAGGTCAGCCAGTCTCTCTGTCCATCCGTCCGTCCATCCATCCCTCCGTCCATCCATCCATCAGTCCATACATACCCTCTGCATCCGGTCATGTAGGAGTTTTTGCCATTCTGTGCAGTAATATGTGATGGTGAATGAGCCGCATGGCTGCTGGTGACCATGCCTGGTGTCCTGCTTGGTGAGGTGGTCCCAGAAGTCTAAAACGGACCTCCCGGTGAGCCTGGTCACCCCTTTCAGTGCCAGCATGTGTTTGCAATTATCGCAAATATAACAATACTAAAACTTTGTAAGGGGGTTAAAATGAGGCAGGGGGTCAGTTTCTCCTCCTCGCCCCCCCCCGCCCGCCCGCCAGCTACCAGCAGAGCTTGTGGATTGCCCCCGTCACCGCTTCAGTGATTTTTACCACTATAAAGTTGGTGACTATGGCACAAACCATAAGGGTAAGAGCAGCACCCTGAGCGAGCCGAAGCAGCAGCATGGTGATCCCTCATGCAGGACGCTCGGCTCTGAGACTCGTGGCCGGCTTACTGATTCACTAGCCTTTACAGCTGACTGGGCAGAGACAAAGTATGGGGCAGAACAATGAGGTGCGTGGGAAGGCGCCAGATCCGACACAAATGGACCATTCTCCTGCCTGCGACTTGCCTGCGACTGGTGCTCAGACAGCGTCCTCTGCTGTGCACGTCCGGGTAGTGACGCGCAGTGTGCAAAGCCAAATCTTTCCACGTGGACATAGCGGGACATTCCGCTAACAGAGTCGCTGAATGGGAAGATTTGTGCGCGCGTTGTATTATTATTATTGCCATCATTTATATAGCGCCAACAGTTTCCGCAGCGCTTTACAATAACCAGCTGCTGTATTAGCGGCACGAGGCGACGTAGTTTGTCCATAGAACTCAATGGAGAGAAGTGCGACTCTGCTAAAACACAATCCCCTAAAACCCGGACTTCTGAGACCCCATTCACCGCAAGAATCTGTTTTGAGCCGAGAACAACAAGCTATGATGGAAGAGTTGGTTCTTCTCTGGCTTCCTGCAAAATGAACACCTCTTTTACAGAGTATAGGAGCTGCTACGTTACAGTAACCTGCCACAAGGTTTGAGCCGCAAGCCGAGCGACTCAGGACACTAATGTCACGTTATCAGGAGTCGATGTTAAGGGATGCTCTACTCATCCTGACCACTTTATTTTTTTCATGTAAAGCCCTGATCTTGCTAAAATTCTGGGTGAAGTGGAGGAGTTTCCGGCAGCGTCAGCAGCAGCCGGGATTCTGAATTTCCCGGCTGCCGGTCACTAGTGATGTCACACACAGAGAGCGGCTGACGTCACCCTCTGAGACCAATCGCTGTAGCGAGTGTTCCCAGAGAGGCGGCGATGGATCAGATCTGTGCATGCGCGTGAAGCTCCGATCCATCGCTCTGCGCAGGCGCTATGGACCTCATGTACGGAAAGTGCGCTCGTCCCGAATGATGAGCAATATATTGATCCTACACTGCGCAAATTGCACAGAGAGGCTGAAGGGACTTCTGGGCTCGGAAGACCCTGAGCTGGAGAGGAGGAGCAGAGGGTCACAAGGGGAGTCAAATTACCATCAAGCCTATGGCGTTACAGCTCTGTTGGAAGAAGGCCCAGTGGTTTTTATCATGATCAGTTAGACAGGGCCGACATTTCTGACACTGATCTACAACCTAAACTAGGGAAGTAAAGATGTGCTTGTTCTATCATATCCAGGGCATTTACCCGGGCCTCTGTCTGGCTTAGGCAGGGGTCAACCCTAGAAAAATAAGTGTGGGAACTCCCCAACATTTCTGGATATTCTGGTCTCAAAGATTACCGAGAGCCGCAGCAGCTGCAGCACTTCTTTATGCATGAGAATGCCTTTCCTCTGGCAAACACTGAGAAATGGGCATTCCAGTGCATTCCCAATGTACTTAAATGCAGAAAAAAAACCTTAAATATAGAACGTTTTATAAAATTGTGTCTGTATAGAAAGGTATCGCAGTTTCACAATATATCAGCCAAAAGGGAACCAAGTTCCTGCTGCTAAAATAGTGAGGGAACTGCGTTCCCAGGTGTTCCTGCAGGACTTGACCCCTGGTAGGGCATCCCAGTCCATCGCATGGGTTTGATGTGGCTGCGTATTCTTTGATACAGTTCTAACTCCAGTTTATGGGTGTCTCTAAGCAGGGACCGGCCTTCGGGGGTGCACGAGCTGCGTGGTCGCACAGGACGCCACATTAGCAGGAGCGGCAGCAAAGCTGGCAATCTGAGGTTGACCATAGGTAGGCATGGCATAGGCAGCGGGTTGCACTGCATGAAGTCGAACCGCTGTTGCGCTTCTCTGTGTCATGCATGCACACCGCTCACTGCGCAAAGCAGCACGGTGCAACTTGCAGCAGCGGCCCTGCCAGCTTGCGTGGAAAGCGCTGAGCTCGGCGCTGTACAGGGAGCTCCTGCAGGGGACTGATCTCCTCTACCATCAAGCTATTTGGGTTCTGTATCAGGAGGTTTTATATGGCGGCAGCAGTGGGAAAGTTTGTTGCGCAGGGCGCCTAGAGGTGTGATCCGGCGCTGGCCGGACGAGGTACCTGGTGGTGAGACCTGTTTTAACGCTCTCTCCTTTTTGTTTGCAGTTGTCAGTGCATGCGTAATGTAACCGGCAGGTTTGCCGTAAAACCCCGTCTGATTGTCCTTATGCTGCGAGCATCCAGGGCAGCACCGCTCCTCTTCGCAGCCATCCCGGCACGCGGGAGCCTCGCGAGTAACGCACACACATGGCTGCTAGGTAGCCGACACCACCCTCTGATCAGGGACGCGGCGAGGTCGTGGTGTAGCGGAGCCCGCTCGCGCTCAGAGCCTGACGTTGGGACGTGGAGCACGCGGGGCAGTGGGACGTGGAACACGAAAGGGTCTGGGGGTGAGTTTTTTCTTTTTATTTCTGCATTATATCTTTATTTTAGACCCCGGATTGATACGTTTCGATACAGGCGGGGCCGGAAGGGACTGCAATATACTTTAACAGCAACAGTTGCACCTGCAGGCTGACGCTTGTCATCTTCCCGATGTTATTTATATATTTTTTATTATTATATTGTAATTTAACCCATTTTCCTGCTTTTCCATTCACCGTTAACACATTAAAGGGACACGACCACTAACATAAGCTGTAACTAGACTACTTGTGCGTCACAAATAAAACCACCTTATAAAACACATTATAAAACACCTTATAAAACACACGCTTCTGTTTTTTTCCTTTGTTTGAAGTAATTGCACGGAAAAAGGAAAAATGAAGTTAGCTAGAAACGGATTACACCTGTTTCTATTTTGCAGATTTTTCCCATGATGCAACATTTACCAAAATATGTAGAAATGTTTTACTTTATTCCTCTGGTTTATTTAATCTACTGTATTCATCCATTAATGATGTGGAGGAGGGAATGCTTAGATAAGGCAGCAGGGGGACTATTGTGTTCTCCAGGCTAAAACAGGGAGCTTAAAAGGCTTCTAATCTACCCCCTGGTGATGTTATTTGAATACATAGAAACATAGAAACATAGAAAAATGTCGGCAGATAAGATCCTTTCGGCCCATCTAGTCGCCCAATTACATGGATACTTTACCTGGATTTATCTTTTGTTTAGGATAGCCTTATGCCTATCCCATGCTTGCTTAAATTCAATTACTGTTTTGGCCTCTACCACTTCTACTGGAAGACTGTTCCATGTATCCACCACCCTCTCAGTAAAATAATGCTTCCTGATGTTACTTTTAAACCTTTGCCCCTCTAATCTAAGACTATGTCCTCTTGTTTTGCTACTTTGTTTCCGTTTAAATATACTCCCTTCCTCTACCTTGTGGATTCCCTTTACGTATTTAAATGTTTCTATCATATCTCCTCTGTCTCGTCTTTTTTCCAAGCTGTACATGTTAAGATCATTAAGCCTTTCCTGGTAACTTTTCTCCTTCAAGCCGTACACCATTTTAGTAGCCCTTCTCTGAACTCTCTCTAAGATGTCTATATCCTTCTGGAGATACGGTCTCCAGTACTGCACACAGTACTCCAAGTGAGGTCTCACCAGTGCTCTGTACAGTGGCATGAGCACTTCCCTTTTCCTACTGCTAATACCTCTCCCTACACAACCAAGCATTCTGCCAGCATTTCCTGCTGCTCTATTACATTGACTACTTACCCTTAGATCCTCTGAAATAATGACCCCTAAATCCCAACCCTCAGATGTTGAGGTTAGGACTGTATCAAATATTCTATATTCAGCCCTTGGGTTTTTACGTCCCAGGTGCATTATCTCACAATACAATGATGTGAGTTGGTGACTGACCCATTCACTCCATTCTATGTCCAAAACCACACAGTGAGGAGCAAGTGATGGAAAGATACTGTGGGGGGGGGGGTTTACAACACAACATATCACACAATGGATGCACCCAGTGTCACATACAGTGGCAAGAAAAAGTATGTGAACCCTTTGGGATTACGGGGAGTTTGCATGAATTGCTCATAAAATGTGATCTGATCTTCATCTAAGTCACAACAATTTGAAAAACACAGTCTGCTTAAAATAATACAACACAAACATTATATGTTTTCATGTTTTTATTGAACAGAACATGTAAACATTCACAGTGCAGGGTGGAAAAAGTATGTGAACCTTTGGACTTAATAACTGGTTGACCCTCCTTTGGCAGCAATAACCTCAACCAAACGTTTCCTGTAGTTGCAGATCAGACTTGCACAATGATCTGGAGTAATTTTGGACCACTCCTCTTCACAAAACTGTTTCAGTGTAGCAATATTCTTGGGATGTCTGGTGTGAATCGCTCTCTTAAGGTCATGCCACAGCATTTCAATCGGGTTGAGGTCAGGACTCTGACTGGGCCACTCCAGAAGGTGTATTTTGTTTTGTTGAAGCCATTCTTTTGTTGAATTACTTGTATGCTTTGGGTCATTGTCCTGTTGCATCACCCATCCTCTGCGGAGCTTCAGTTGGCAGACAGATGGTCTTACGTTTTCCTGCAAAATGTCTTGATAAACTCTGGAATTCATTTTTCCATCAATGACAACAATCCGTCCAGGCCCTGAGGCAGCAAAGCAGTCCCAAACCATGATGCTCCCTCCGCCATGGTTTACAGTGGGGATGAAGTTTTGATGTTGGTCTGCTGTGCCTTTTTTTCTCCACACATTGTGTTGTGTGTTTTTTCCAAACAACCCAATTTTGGTTTCATCTGTCCACAGAATATTTTGCCAGTAGTGCTGTGGAACATCCAGGTGCTCTTTTGCAAACTTCAAACGTGCTGCAATATTCCTTTTGGACAGCAATGGCTTCCTCCGTGGTGTCCTCCCATGTACTCCATTCTTGTTTAATGTTTTCCTTATTGTAGATGTGTCAACATAAATGTTAGCGTGTGCCAGAGATTTCTGTAAGTCTTTAGCTGACACTCTAGGATTCTTCTTTACCTCATTAAGCATTCTGCGCTGTGCTCTTGCAGTCATCTTTACAGGACGACCACGCCTAGGGAGAGTAGTAACAGTGCTGAACTTTCTCCATTTGTAGACCGTCTGTTTTACCGTGGACACATGAACATCAAGGCTTTTGGAGATACTTTTGTAACCCTTTCCAGCTTCATGCAAGTCAACAATTCTTGATCGTAGGTCTTCTGAGAGCTCTTTTCTGTGAGGCATGGTTCACATCAGGCAGTGCTTCTTGAAACCAGTAAACCCAAAACTGGTGTGTGTTTTTAAAGGGCAGGACAGCTTTCAGCAACACATCCAATAATATCACACTGATTGGACTCAAGGTTGGCCCACTCCTGGCTCCAATTAGCTCTTGGAGAAGTCATTAGGCTAGGGGTTCACATACTTTTTCCACCCTGCACTGTGATTTTACATGTTCTGTTCAATAAACACATGAAAACATATAATGTTTGTGTTGTATTATTTTAAGCAGACTGTGTTTTTCAAATTGTTGCGACTTAGATGAAGATCAGAGCACATTTTATGACCAATTCATGCAAAATTCCACGTAATCCCAAAGGATTCACATACTTTTTCTTGCCACTGTATAGAGGAAAATATCACACAATGGATGCACCCAGTGACACATACAGAGGAAAATATCACACAATGGATGCACCAGTGACACATACAGAGGAAAATATCACACAATGGATGCACCCAGTGACACATACAGAGGAAAATATCACACAATGGATGCACCCAGTGACACATACAGAGGAAAATATCACACAATGGATGCACCAGTGACACATACAGAGGAAAATATCACACAATGGATGCACCAGTGACACGTATAGAGGAAAATATCACACAATGGATGCACCCAGTGACACAGAGTAAAATATCACACAATGGATGCACCAGTGACACATATAGAGGAAATAAATATCACACAATGGATGCACCCAGTGACACATATAGAAGAAAATATTTTCTTAAAGGAACACTCTGCACATCCTGACCTCTTTGCCGGTTACTACGCGGAATGTCAGAGCAGGAAGCCGGTGACTAAGCAGGTTTGTCCAGATATTTCCAAGTGTGGGCGTCTGACTCACAAGGGATTTATTTTTCTTCCTCTTCCGTAATTCTGGGTTTCTGTAGAAATCAATCCGAGAAAACCAGGGGCTGGTGCTCAGATTATGCTCTGAATAAAGAGGGCGTCCTGTAACACCCGCACAAGCCTATGCTGAACAGTGACCTGGCACCAAGGAGACCTGGTTCATGTGGATCATCTGTGCTGCCTGAGTATGTGAGCATCGACCTAGAGAGACGGAGTTTACTCGTTCGATTTGCGCTTTTTCTGGATTACTGATACCAAATGTGGGATATTTAATTTATTTTATAATGTAATCTAATTTATTAAATATTTATAAATATATTAGATATTTAGATTTTTAATATATATTATAATGTTACGTCTTATTTATAACTATAAATGTATTTTTTTATGTTTCTAACATTAAATAATTATAAATATATACGCTATTTAAGTTTGTAATATTTCTAAATTTAAATATTCAAATATATGCTTGTTATAGTTATAACTTACAATGTAATATTTTATATTAATAAATATATTAGATATTATAGACAAATATATTAGAGATTTTAATATTTATCATTTATAATGTTCTATATTTTATTCATATTTCTAATAGTCATTCTGTAATATTTATAATTATAGGCTTTTTAGATTTGTAATATTTATAATTTTAAATATGCTAATTTACATTTGTGATGCTTATGTAATATTTTATAAATATATTTATTAGATATTTAGGTTTGTAATATAATTTATAACGTAATATTTTATATTTATACATTTATCAGATATTTAGGTTTGTAATATTTTTAATTTTAAATATGCTACTTTATATTTGTAATACTTATAATGTAATATTTTATAAATATAGTTATTAGAACTTTAGGTTTGTAATATAATTTCTAACATAATATTTATATTTATTAGATATTTTATGTAATATTTTATATTTATACATATATTTATTAGATATTTAGGTTTGTAATATTTTTAATTTTAAATATGCTAATTTATATTTGTAATACTTATAATGTAATATTTTATAAATATAGTTATTAGAAAGTGGGAGTGTGGTAAGCGCCCACACTATACCCTCCGAATGCCCAGCAGACCAGATGAATAGTGGTTTCCCCCCAACCAAGTGTGCAAGTATAAAAAAATACGTATCTGGTATGCGCGAAATTAGACGCTAGGGAACTCGGACTGGTCTCTCGAATAACGTCTCCAAACAAGTGTCATGTTGGAATAAAGATACAAAATACGATCTAAGTGCAGCGTTATGACAGTATATGGGTATAAAGGTATATCGTACATAAACTCACAAACAAAGAGCTCTGAGTGATGAATAGCCTCTGGGTTGTTAATCTTGTTTCACTTCTCAGGAAACCCACTCCTTGGTTAACTCATTACATCCATAAAACATGGGAAAAAAGAGCGAGAGGCACAATCTTTGTGTATATCTGACACCCAAGGTATTGTTATATATCAGTCAGAAATGAACACTCACATTTGGATGAGCTATTCCCAGCTCAAAATCGAAGGCGTATGGGTTTTTCTGGTCAAACCCAATAAAGACCCGAACATGCAGAGGTGATTCTTCAGCTGATGAAGCCGTGTGCCAACGGCGAAACGCGTTCTGTATTTTACTTTATTTGATTTTATATTATTAAATCCATTTTTAAAGAAGAATCACCTCTGCATGTTCGGGTCTTTATTGGGTTTGACCAGAAAAACCCATACGCCTTCGATTTTGAGCTGGGAATAGCTCATCCAAATGTGAGTGTTCATTTCTGACTGATATATAACAATACCTTGGGTGTCAGATATACACAAAGATTGTGCCTCTCTCTCTTTTTTCCCATGTTTTATGGATGTAATGAGTTAACCAAGGAGTGGGTTTCCTGAGAAGTGAAACAAGATTAACAACCCAGAGGCTATTCATCACTCAGAGCCAGTGTACGGGCTCTTTGTTTGTGAGTTCATCTACGATATACCTTTATACCCATATACTGTCATAACGCTGCACTTAGATCGTATTTTGTATCTTTATTCCAACATGACACTTGTTTGGAGACGTTATTCGAGAGACCAGTCCGAGTTCCCTAGCGTCTAATTTCGCGCATACCAGATACGTATTTTTTTATAGTTATTAGAACTTTAGGTTTGTAATATAATTTATAAAGTAATATTTATTAGATATTTTATGTAATATTTTATATTTATACATACATTTATTAGATATTTAGGTTTGTAATATTTTTAATTTTAAATATGCTAATTTATATTTGTAATACTTATAATGTAATATTTTATAAATATAGTTATTAGATATTTAGGTTTGTAATATAATTTATAACATAATATTTTATATTTATTAGATATTTAGGTTTGTAATATTTTTAATTTTAAATATGCTAATTTATATTTGTAATACTTATAATGTAATATTTTATAAATATAGTTATTAGATATTTAGGTTTGTAATATAATTTATAACATAATATTTTATATTTATTAGATATTTAGGTTTGTAATATTTTTAATTTTAAATATGCTAATTTATATTTGTAATACTTATAATGTAATATTTATAATATAGTTATTAGATATTTAGGTTTGTAATATAATTTATAACATAATATTTTATATTTATTAGATATTTAGGTTTGTAATATTTTTAATTTTAAATATGCTAATTTATATTTGTAATACTTATAATGTAATATTTTATAAATATAGTTATTAGATATTTAGGTTTGTAATATAATTTATAACATAATATTTTATATTTATTAGATATTTAGGTTTGTAATATTTTTAATTTTAAATATGATAATTTATATTTGTAATACTTATAATGTAATATTTTATAAATATAGTTATTAGATATTTAGGTTTGTAATATAATTTATAACATAATATTTTATATTTATTAGATATTTAGGTTTGTAATATTTTTAATTTTAAATATGATAATTTATATTTGTAATACTTATAATGTAATATTTTATAAATATAGTTATTAGATATTTAGGTTTGTAATATAATTTATAACATAATATTTTATATTTATTAGATATTTAGGTTTGTAATATTTTTAATTTTAAATATGATAATTTATATTTGTAATACTTATAATGTAATATTTTATAAATATAGTTATTAGATATTTAGGTTTGTAATATAATTTATAACATAATATTTTATATTTATTAGATATTAGGTTTGTAATATTTTTAATTTTAAATATGATAATTTATATTTGTAATACTTATAATGTAATATTTTATAAATATAGTTATTAGATATTTAGGTTTGTAATATAATTTATAACATAATATTTTATATTTATTAGATATTTAGGTTTGTAATATTTTTAATTTTATATTTTATGTATAATTATAAATATATTAAGTGCCTCCAGGGGACCCGCAGCCGGGATCTATGAAACGGGCTGCGCTCCGGTGCTTAGCTGTTGCCGAAATATAGAGTTTGCTAGAAAAGAGCGCAGTCCACGAGTCTTATATAATTAAATATTTGATTCTACATGGGGATCATCGACTCTTTCATTAGCCGTTCATTAGCACGGATGAGCTTCATGGGATATGTAGTTGCAAAACATCCACAGGACCCTTGAACTAAATGGTTAAAATGGCTAAAGTGCTTCTTTTACCAGGCTGGATCGTCCAGGCGTCACTTTGAGAGAAGCCACCAAAAAGACCATTTAGTGTAGGGGTCGGCAACCTGGACCCTTCAGATGTTTTGGAACTACATTTCCCATGACGCTCATCCAATCAGTAGAGCACCTGAGCATCATGGGAGATGAAGTTTCAAATATCTGGAGGGCCAAGGTTGCCGACCCCTTGGCACAAGTGATCAGACCAGCCCGAGGGGAGTCTCACGTGCCGCCTCGGTGCTCAGGATAGACACAGTATCCTATATTGGAATTGAAGAGGCTACCTGCACGCAGTGGACTCCCCTATAGCAATGATGGTGAACCTTGGCTCCCCAGATGTTTCAGAACTACATGACCCATGATGCTTAGTCACATGTAAGTCTGGCATCATGGGACAGGTAGTTCAAAGACATCTGGGTTGGCAAGGTTCAGCATCATTGCTATAGGTGAGTCCTCTGCGTGCAGGTAGCTTTGTGTTTGATACAATGTTCATGTTTTAGCGATACAATATTATGTCCGTGACCGCGCGCGCGCCGCGACACAATGTTTTACACTCGACTGTGTTGCATAGCGTTAACCCCGCGAATGTGTCCATGATCCAAGGTCTGAAAGAATTTTACCTGTAACCTTTATCTGGTTGATCCCGGTGCTAGGAGCCGGACGCGGCCCCGGGGGTCACCTTATCTTCAGTTACAGTTTGCAGTCGTGTTTTGCAACATCCTGGTTAAGCACGATTTCACCATGAGTGTCGTCCAATTGCCGCATGAAACGTGCACCATGCGCCCTTTGCATTTTCTGAGCTGCCAGCGCCCGCAAACCGACCCGGTGGGTTTCCACTCACTATTAACACCGTGTTTATTAATGATCTCGGCTTTGATCTAAACCTATTCTGACACAATGATCCAAATTCATGACTTCAAGTGACACGAGCGCTAACACAAGCTGGAACTCCATGACTTGTGCATTACAGTAAAACCGCCTTCTAAATCACATTATAAAATGCAATATAAAACACATTATAAACCGCATTATAAAATGCATTATAAACCACATTATAAAATGCATTATAAAATGCATTATAAAACGCATTATAAACCACATTATAAAATGCATTATAAAACACATTATAAACCACATTATAAAATGCATTATAAACCACATTATAAAATGCATTATAAACCACATTATAAAATGCATTATAAAACACATTATAAACCGCCTTATAAACCACATTATAAACCACCTTATAAAATGCATTATAAAACACATTATAAAACACATAAAACGCATTATAAACCAATTTATAAACCACATTGTAAAATGCAATATAAAACACATTATAAACAACATTATAAACCGCATTATAAAACACATGCTGCTGTTGTTTTTTTTCATTTGAAGTAATTTCATCTAAAAAGGAAAAATAAAAGTTGGTTTTATCTCCCGTTTCCATTTTGTGGATTTTTTCACATGATGCAACATTTACCAAAATCTTATGGCAAGTTGCGCTTTACAGCTATGATACAGGATAAACCAGTAGTGACGTGGCAATAGGGTGGAGGAAGGAATATTTAGACATGGCAACAGGGGATCTATTGTGTTGTCCAGGCTACCCCAGATAAGAGCTGGCAGCTGAATGAGATAAGACTTCTAATCTACCCCCTGGTGATGTCCTTTGAATACATCCCACACAATACAATGATGCGAGTTGGTGACTCCATCCAATGGTATCAAAGTCTTCCTGCATTGAGAACGGCAGGATTGGCTGACGCACCCTGCCCACTCTGCAGTCACATGACAAACTGAGCTGGAAGCACCGCACATCCTGCAGGGTTCAGAGGGAGACCAGACCTGGATACAGGGGAGTTTTTATAGGAAACTAAAGGGTTAAAATTAGAGGAGGGAGTGCGGAGTGGTTCATGTTTGACCCCCCTGTCCCTACCCCCTCCTCTTTATATATAATCCCTTTAATGAGACATTGTGTCTGGTTTTTACTTTACGGAATCACTGGATCCATCGCAAGGGGGAAAGTGCACAAACCCTGTAACCTGAATCTTGCATTATAGGAATGATCTGTAACAAACCAAATGAACATCCTGGGAATCCACGTTTGGATCTTGATTCCCGCTAGGGCTGCCAGGTCGGCCAGGTTTTCCTGGACACATATAATGTATTCATGCTGATGGGCAGTGCATGAAAAATGCCACCCCTCAGCATGTATAATCCATACGCTGCAGGTAGGAAAGTAAAAAGGAATCCCAGGTGACCTGCCTTGATTTCCTTCCTGCAGCATATGAATTATACATGTTGCAGGGCAGCACTTTTCCCTGTGCTCCCCTCTGCATGGAATAGTAATAGGTGTCCAGGAAAACATGGCCGACCTGGCAAACCCTAATCCCAGGGCTGAGCTAGGAAATGCTGATCTATTCTGCTCGCTCCGTGCCGCTGGCCTCGCGCAGACGTTACGCGCCGCAGGACGCTCTGCAGTTATTGTGCAAGTGGCATTTCTTTGTGGTAATCACTCAGTTCCTCCCTTTTCTCGTTGGCAGATTTCATCGCTAACTCGGAAGCCGTGGGTCTGAATTTGTGGCTGCCGGTACGAGTCATGGATAAGCAGACGGAGGTGGTCCTGCTGGCCACCGGATCCTTCAACCCCATCACTTTCATGCATCTCCGACTATTTGAATTGGCCAGAGACCATCTCCATGAGACAGGTATGGAGCAAGAAGACCCCGGCATGAATGACTTGGTGGACGGAGATGACGGTGTCTGGAGAGGTTGACGTTTGGATAGATCTACAGCAGCACTTCCCAACCCTGGTCCTCAGGTCCCTCTAACAGGACAGGTTTTAAGGATTCCCTTGTGGAAATGCAGACTGAATCCTGCAATCACTGAGCAGCAAATCATATCACCTGTGCTGTGCTTCACGTATCCTGCAAACCTGGCCTGTTAGGAGGACCAGGGTTGGGAAACCTTGTCCTACAGTAACACAGCAGGATTCAGAGTCACACAAAAGCAAAATGTTACCCCGCCGCACACCGGGTGCGCACGTTTACGGAAAGCTGGGCCCTCCTGCCAGCGAAGAAGTGTCACTTTTATTGACATGTCACCGATTGCAACGTTTTGGCAGCATATACAACACAATATAATATATAATAAAGAAATCTAGACGCTTCTAAAAAAGTCTTATTTGACGTTAAAAAGCTCTGCTGTTGTGCCGTTTTTTTTGGTGCAACTTAGCACCATAATTGTATCAGTTTTCTGATGTGAGTACGGTGCAGAGCCGCGCTGATGTTAGTCTTAGGCTGGGGTCAGACGAGCGCAGTATTAACGTGCGTTTAGCCGCACGAAATCACGGCCGTGCTAGCAGCAAATGACGTCCAATGCCGGGGAACATACGAAGTACGGTCGCACGAAAGTCCGGCCGTGCAACGCAAGTGGCAAACGAACGCATTTTTTCTAGAACGTCAAACCGCTACTACTGACGTACAGAGTGCGCTGCGTCCGCTAGCGGCGTGTGTGCGTGATTAGGAGACGTCAGACACTGCTAATGTCCGGCCAACATAACGTCCAGACACAAAAAGTGTTTTATTGACGATCCGTACAAAATCACGCACGAGAATGCGCATCGTCTGACCGTTTTCGCGCATTCAGTGAAAAAAATACGTCAATGCGTTCGGACGCACTTTTTGACGGTCGCTGCGAATAATGCGTTTGTTTGACACTAGCCTTAGGGTTAGGGTTTAGGCTGGGGTCAGACGAGCGTTTTTACGAGCGGAAGGAATGTTCGTGACAGTGGAGGTTCCTTCCACTCTGACGCCCGTCTGGCAGTTTGTGCGCTCAGCGCTGCAAGGCTCGATCCTCCTATGGAGAATCGCGTTTTGTAGCCCCATCGAAAGCGCGTCGTAGCGCTTCGAAAGGGAGACTTTCTAAACGGACGCAGCACGCCTGATGTAGCGCGCAAAATTCACTGCGACGGACGCCGGGAGGCAGGACGGATAGGGGTGCACATAGTGCCCTCGTCTGACACCACCTTTAGTATTGGCGTTTTCGGGTTATACGTTACTCTTTCTGCTTGGTTTAGGGTTGGAGAAACTTTTAAGGTTAAAGTTAACCCTTAAACCCAACCAGCGGATTCTTCTCCATCTTCGTTTTGTTTTTAGACAAAATATTCTGCTCCTTCTTGTGACGCAGGTGCAGCAACTCTATTAACCCTAACCCTAAAACCAGTACCAGCAGGATTTATTCCACCGTACCGGCGTCAGAAAGACGACACACGTATACGCTGCAGAGAAATAAGCAACGTGAGAGCGCGTCGCTCTTGCACATCAAATGCAACTTTTTTCCGCCGCGTCTAAATTTCAGCATCTTTATTTTGCCGCAGCGCCGACTTTATTATCGTGTCGTTTCTATCCGTGTCCACAAGGGGGAGACTTAGTTCAAGCAAACCCCTAAAGATCTCCCGTTTACTGGTGCTGTAACCAAAAAATATGGTTAAAGTGCATCTCTTAACCCCTTCACTACCGTGATCGTTCACACATGATCAGCGGCAGCAGACACAGCAGCTCTAGATCCTCTTAACACCATCTGGAGCTACGCTGTATCATTCCGCATGAAATTTATTGGTTGCAATCTAATTTCATTGGCGTTTGGGCTGCAGAACATGCGCATAATGTTTCAGCGCGCTGGGCTTGATGCTCGAGGCGTTAATACGTTTTAAAAGCAGCTGGGGACGTGTCTCAATGACATCTGATCCTGCACAGAGACCAGACCTGCAGTAACTCCATTTGGCCAGCAGGTGGCGACATCTCCCCTCCCAATGGGTTATTACAGTAAGGAATAATCCCAAATATTTCTCACTGTATAATTAATTAAAAAGGATTTTCCAAACAAGCCACTGGTTCCTGATGGTGGATTTTTGGAAAATCACCTGGTAGTGAAGGGGTTACGTCTGATCGATTGTGTGAATGGCAGCAGACGTTGCGATGTCCGTCCTGCTTTTACTAATGTAATATGTTCGATCCAGCATGTAATAAGCGTGTTGCGTTCGTGCGGGATTCCATGTTACCTCCAGACAGGGAAATTGTTACTTAAACCGGCCTGATGCAAATCTTGTATTAAAATGTGACATTTAATGCCGCCGAGACTCGCACGCAGCCCCGAGCCAGCACGTACAGATCTTAAATGGAGAGGCTGTAATAATGGTTATTTTTATTAAGGATCCGGTTATGGGGGATTCGCTGCTGTTTCTCTGACTTTCGGTAGGAATGTGGCGGTGACGGCAGAGAGTGAATTAACCCCCGGGAGTCAGTACCCGGTGAATAGACCCCACGGTTTGACTTTGACTCTGTTCACAGGGAAATACAAGGTGATTAAAGGCATCATTTCTCCAGTGGGAGACGGGTACAAAAAGAAAGGACTCATGGAGGCCTCCCATCGCCTGGCCATGGCAGAACTGGCAATCCGTGGCACCAACTGGCTGGAGGTGGATCCATGGGAATGTGAGCAGGAAGAATGGGTGGAGACGGTCCGAGTGATGAGGTACCCCTATCACAGACACACACAAACAATGACACTCGCACACAAACACTGACACTGAAACACACACAAACACAGGCAGACACACACACTAACACAGACAGACACACAAAAACACAGACACACACACAGACACAAACACAGACACACAAACACTGACACTCGCACACAAACACCGACACTCAAACACAAAGACAGACACACACACACAAACACTGACACTCGCACACAAACACACTCGCACACAAACACTGACACTCGCACACAAACACTGACACTTGCACACAAACACTGACACTCACACACAAAAACTGACACTCGCACACAAACACAGACACACACAAACACAGACACACACACACCACACACAAACACTGACACTCGCACACAAACACAAACACAGAAACACACACCACACACAAACACTGACACTCGCACAGAAACACAGACAGACACACACAAACACTGACACTCAAACACACACAAACACAGACAGACACACACACACAAGCGATGTAGGAAATGGCACTCTGTATTTTCTATAACCTGGGTGTGTAATCCTAGGAATCTTCAATCCATCTGATATAAAACAAACAATATAGAGATATCGCGACACCAGGATTTAGCAGGAGATCTTTCTATTCCAGCCAAGTAACCAGGCAACGTTTCGACTCAATACAAGTCTTTATAAAGCCGAGATAAAGACTCCTATCGAGTCGAAACGTTGTCTGGTTACTTGGCTGGAATAAAAAGATCTCTTGCTAAATCCTGGTGTCGCGTTATCTCTATATTGTTTGTTTTAGACAGTGACAAACACAGACGGGCACGCTAAGACACAGACGGGCACGCTCAGACACAGACGGGCACACTCGGGCACGCTCAGACACAGTCGGGCACGCTCAGACACAGTCGGGCACGCTCAGACACAGTCGGGCACGCTCAGACACAGACGGGCACACACAAACTCAAAGGCACCCACAATCACATAGAAACACAAATACAAACATGTGCCACCCCCAAACAAAATAATAGGTTAAATTGGGCTTTATAGACTGAAATACGCCTGGTCACATGACCTCTTTTACAATAAGAGACATTCTATTGTTTTTAAATCCATTCCTTGTTGAAAAACAGACATTTTCCTAATTTTCATCTATTATTTATTTCCTTCCTTTACCAAGTTATACCTAAGCACAAGATGAGTCCGCAGACGTCTCCCTCCTGAGCTCAATGCTCGCGCTTTACTGACCGGCTTATTCCCTGCGGGTTGCACAGCAGTGCACGGCAGAAGCAGGCGATGACAGGGGCTTAGCTGGTAAAGAAAGCGCATGAGTTTAGGTCAGGAGGGAATCCACAGACTCGTCTTAAAATTAGGAATTCCTAAATAAAATGATTTCCTCACTTATTGCTTGTGCTTCGAGCTCGTCGTATCCGTCCTGAGCGTCAGATCATTCCTGGGTCTGATTCTTCTAATGCAGTGTTTCCAGACCCTGGTCCTCAGGTCCCCCTAACAGGACAGGTTTTAAGGATCACCTTGGGGGAAATACAGACTGAATCCTTCAATCACTGAGCAGCAAATCATATCACCTGTGCTGTGCTTCACATATCCTGCAAACCTGGCCTGTTAGGGGGACCTGAGGACCAAGGTTGGGGCCACTGCTCTGTAGGTAAGTCTTGTTTTGTCACATTTTTCTTTGTCCATTGGAAACAGAGGGAAGAGAATGAGCCGAGCTCCAAACCCCAAGTATCACTCCTACTCGTATAAGGAGGCTCCGCACCCAGAGGTCTCTGAATCCCATTGCGGGGCGATGGGTCCCCGGAGACACCCCCCTCCCCCTTTTTTAACATACCGTTTATCTGCTGCTGAGCTCTGCTTCCGGCATCCTTGTTAAAAAAATCTGAATTTTCCATGTTTTCTGTTTCTACCTACACCTTTCTGCTTTATCAGATATCACCAACAGAAGCTCGAGGCTGAACGCGCGGAGAACCCGGAGCAGAAATTATCGCACAGGCCCGGACGCAAGCGCAAGCTGGATAACAGCTGCCAGGACGTGCCTGACCGCAACCGCTCGAGCAGCCACGGTGAGAACAGAGAGGGGTGGAGAGGTGGGAATTCCCGTCAGTAGCGTCAGACACCGCAGCCTGGGAGGCCAATTTAACACAATCTGGGGCCACGCTCTATCACTGCAAATTAAATTGGTTTGGTAAAAACGAATTTCCTTTGCATTTGGGCTCCAGAACGAGCCCCTAATGTTTTAGCGCCCTGGGCATGACGCCTGATGTGCCAACATTAAAACCAGCTGGGGAATGTCTCTATTGGATTTTTCCCGGAGACCAGACCTGCAGTAACTCCTTTTGGCCAGTAGATGGCGACATGTGCCCTCCAAATAGGTTATCACAGTAAGGAATACACTGGGAATATTCCCTACTGTATGATTGATTAAAAATGATTTCCCACAAAACCTACAGGTTCCTGACAGTTTGTGTTTGGAAAATCAAGGGGTTAAAACCCACAAGACGAGCAGGAACAGCTATTGGTCCCTGATGCACTTGGTGACAATATTATGTGCCAGTTGGTGACAATTTAAGGCAGTGGTCCCCAACCTGGTCATCAGGTACCACTAACAGGCCAGGTTTGCAGGATATGTGAAGCACAGCACAGCACAAGTGATAGGATTTGCTGCTCAGTGATTGCAGGATTCAGTCTGCATTTCCCCAAGGTGATCCTTAAAACCTGTCCTGTTAGGGGGGACCTGAGGACTTGGGGACTACTGATTTAAGCCATACACACGTACCCCCAGCCAGAGGACTCGTTTTCTTCTATGGCGGAGTTTAGGGCCTGGTAAATGGGTTGCTCTGTGACCCCATGATATAATAGTTGTGGGGGTTGTGTGTTTTAAGGTCCGGCCATGGATACATAAATCAGAATTCTGCAGCCATGCACTGCTTTGATTAACCCCTTAAGGACCAAGAGTCTTTAAAGTCAATGCATTTATGACATGACAGTTCTATCATTGGTCCTTAAGTGGTTAAGGAGATCCTTCAATCTCCTCACAGGCTGTGGCTACAACTTGACACATCTGGGCTAGCTGAGGTGTTTGCCGGCCCGCATCCCTTGACCTTTGTCCGTCCACACCCCTCCAGTCGTTATTTGTCCTGTCCTGATCTCCCCATGCTTTGGTTCACAGCTGTTCCTAAGGTTTGGCTTCTCTGCGGGGCCGACGTCTTCCAGTCCATGAGCGTCCCTAACCTGTGGAAGGACGAAGAAGTGCTGGAGATTATCTCCATGTTTGGGATCGCCTGCATCACCCGGGCGGGCCATGACGCCCGCAAGTTCGTCTACGAGTCTGACGTCCTGTGGAAGCACAAGGACAACATCCACGTGGTGGAGGAGTGGATCAACAACGACATCTCCTCCACGAAAATCCGACGGGCCTTGAGACGAGGGCAAAACGTGCGCTACCTGGTACCCGACGCCACTCTGGAATACATCGAAAAGCACGAACTGTACAGCGAGGAGAGCGAGGAGAAAAACTCCGGCCTCATCCTGGAACCTTTTCAAAGAAACCGCACTAGCAACTGCTCTTAAAACAAAAAATGTCTGCCTTTCACTGCTTCCCAGACTGTCTTCAGGCGGACCCCGGGGGCTTCAGGATTCACCGTGTGACTCCTGAACCCCTGGATGTCACCTTGAAGTCAGGTTTGGGGAAGCTCTGATCCCTGAAAGGTCTAAATATTAAATATCCAGTTGAAGCTGAGTTTAGAAAACGCTGAAAACGGGCAAATTTACCAGAGCCGGCGCAACTTGGCTTCAACTCGACATTTAATGGAGGGACCGCTTAGTGCAAGGATATCAACCTCCACCCCCCCCAGACGCTGACGGCCTGCAATTCCCAGAATTCATTGCATGTATTAGCGGATAATGGGAGTTGTCGTTCAGAAGCATCGGTGGGGCCGGAGTTTGACGGTGCAGCTTTTTAGCACTTGATGAAAATGCATTTGCACAGGTTCGCTCAGCAGGGCCACTTTATACTGTGATCGTTCTATAGAAAGGACAGCTTGCGGAATAGTCCTTGATCGTTCGGCGCTTCATTTCACCCCCTACCTCTCTAGGGCAGTGGTTCCCAAACCTTGTCCTCAGGGCCCCCTAACAGGACAGGTTTTAAGGATCACCTTAGGGAAATGCAGACTGAATCCTGCAATCACTGAGCAGCAAATCATATCACCTGTGCTGTGCTTCACATATCCTGCAAACCTGGCCTGTTAGAGGGACCTGAGGACTAGGCTTGGGAACCCCTGCTCCACGGTACAAAGCCTTTCCTTGGATAGGATGTAGGTGACCAGCACCAGATGCTTGTGCCGTCTCTTCTTGTACTTCCAAATGCGATACCGCTGGTCGGAAATGGTACGTGTGGCCGGGTTTTCCTGTTTCGTGGTGAGGTGGAGGATCGTTGCTGCTTGGGTTTGGGTTTAAGCTCGTTATTATTTGAAAAGGTCTGTTTCCATCGTTCTCATCATTTCGTTTAATGGCTCGCTTCTTCCCGAGCCCTGGAAATAGCCGTACGGAAGGTGATGGTGGCCGGGTGGGTGTGATGTGCTGTTTGCGCGTTTTTATTGTATTTATGTATACAATAAGATGTTACACCTAGAAATAAAAGCCTTTAATATCACTTTGACGATGTGTGTGTGTGTGCACGGCCTGGGTGGGTATAAATGGTCTGGAATCACTGGGTTTTGGCAGAATCGGTCCACGGGACGCAGAGCGCTGAATGAGCTAAAACAGGGAGCTTAAAAGACTTTTAAATATATAAAAACAAAGATTTTTATTTTGGAAAATAAGGGTCACAAAACGACCTGCAATGATGGCCTCGCAGGGCCAAAAAGCAAATGCACAGATGTAACATATAAAAGGGGAGGGGGGGGTTGTCTCAGAAGGAAACGGCAAAAATCGAAAAAGAGGGAGATAATAATGATGAAAGTCGTCAAAGAAAAGTCTCAGTGGAAATCAAAGTCCTCAAAAATTAGCACAAACGTCGAGTAAATTGTAGTTAGGAAAAATATCAGCTAGCGGTGGGGGGGGGGGTCAAATAAAAAAGAAACAAGGGAGACGAAGATGGGCATCAGAATCGAAGCAAGCCTGGCACCAAAAAAAAGGAGGTCAAAAAAAGAGGACCCAGAAGGCTCTTCAGCCGGTATCCAGCCAAAGGGCTGTGTGAGCAGTTCCACCAAAAAAGAATGCTGCAGTTAACGCTCGTCGGGCCGGCCGGCGCCATGTAGAATCCGCTGCGTAGTAATCCTCCCCACGAGGCAGATAGTCCATCAGTGCCACTCCAAAGGACCACTCAGCACCCGCAGAAAGCCCCATCGACGCAGGCATCTCAAGGGGAGATCCGCCGGCTCGCTCCACAACATCCTCAACAACTCCTCCTGTGGGCGACTGGTGCCACCTCACCATCCGGAACAGGTACAGCTCCCGGCAGCAGAAGGGCCAGCATCAGATCTACCTCCAGGTCTCCCGGTACCTCACTGCGAGCCACCTCTTCCACCACCTCTGCACAATCCAACGCATTGCAGGTGAGTAAGGCCATATCAGATTCGCCACCACGAGCATCATCCACCTCTCTGCAGCTCCTCAGTGCGGCCATCATCAGGCTCCATGTTCCCCTAGTAAGCAGGCCCGAATCCTCCTCCCCCAGCAACTGTAAACAGGCATCAAGGCCCGTTACCACGGCCATTTTCTCATCTGGGGGAGGAGGGGAGTAAGCCGCCATCTCCTCACTCACGCCTCCCGGCTCTGGTACACCAACCACCGTAGTGACCGGGGGATGGGGGCCCTCCATCTCCCCAGCAAACAGCAGACGGCTGCCTGGAAGGAGCAGGGAAGTGATTCCGCAAGGCCAGGAAACAGGCCCCAAGATGGCCGCCGTCCGAGCACCTCAGCTGAGCTTTCAACGGCCAGACTCGTGTCTCAGCTCCGGAGGGGGGGACAACGCAGGCTCCGGAGGATGCACCTCTGATGGCCAACTGCTTAGGGACCCCGCAGAGGATTTCTAGCTGAGAGGATCCCCAAGGAGAACCACCTTCACAGCTTCTCCAGACGGAGCTCTCATCTTAAAATTTAGTTCGCTTCGTGATTGTAGCGTGTCATCCTTGCACAGGGGCCATGCTAATCTAATCTGTATTGTTTCAATTTTAGTATATGTGCTGCCAAGGCTAGCACTTAAAAGACTTCTAATCTACCCCCTGGTGATGTCCTTTGAATACATCCCACACAATAAAATGATGTGAGTCGGTGACTGATCCATTCTATGTCCAAAGCCACACAGTGAGGAGCAAGTGATGGAAAGATACTGTGGGGGAGGGGGAGTTTACAACACAAAATATCACACAATGGATTCGACCAGTCACACATATAGAGGAAAATATCACACAATGGATGCACCCAGTGACACATATAGAGGAAAATATCACACAATGGATGCTCCCAGTGACACATATAGAGGAAAATATCACACAATGGATGCACCCAGTGACACAAATAGAGGAAAATATCACACAATGGATGCACCCAGTGACACAAATAGAGGAAAATATCACACAATGGATGCACCCAGTGACACATATAGAGGAAAATATCACACAATGGATGCACCCAGTGACACATATAGAGGAAAATATCACACAATGGATGCACCCAGTGACACATATAGAGGAAAATATCACACAATGGATGCACCCATTGACACAAATAGAGGAAAATATCACACAATGGATGCACCCATTGACACATATAGAGGAAAATATCACACAATGGATGCGCCCAGTGACACAAATAGAGGAAAATATCACACAATGGATGCACCCAGTGACACATATAGAGGAAAATATCACACAATGGATGCGCCCAGTGACACATATAGAGGAAAATATCACACAATGGATGCACCCAGTGACACATATAGAGGAAAATATCACACAATGGATGCGCCCAGTGACACATATAGAGGGAAAATATCACACAATGGATGCGCCCAGTGACACATATAGAGGAAAATATCACACAATGGATGCACCCAGTGACACATATAGAGGAAAATATCACACAATGGATGCGCCCAGTGACATATAGAGGAAAATATCATACAATGGATGCACCCAGCGACACATATAGAGGAAAATATCACACAATGGATGCGCCCAGTGACACATATAGAGGAAAATATCACACAATGGATGCACCCAGTGACACATAGAGGAAAATATCACACAATGGATGCGCCCAGTGACACATATAGAGGGAAAATATCACACAATGGATGCGCCCAGTGACACATATAGAGGAAAATATCACACAATGGATGCACCCAGCGACACATATAGAGGAAAATACTTTCTTATCTAAACATACAAAGAGAAAAACAATCACATGTAAGATATCAGCAACATGAAATAAACACAATAAGGACATTGCATTTTTTTGGGGGTACTGGCCCTTTAATAATTGAATAAAGGCAGGAAATACATAATGGATGGAAATTAGGAAAATTCTTTTTTTAACACGTGCAATTGATTTGGTAAAGTGGATAATAACTTAAATGCCCTTATAAGATCCTCGTCATAAATTGTGCCGAAATACAGCACAAAACGCACAAAAATCCAGTAACTGCACAGCCGGTGCACAACAATACCGGGGAGCGAGGTCTCAATATAACATGGGGGCGCTCCTGTCAAACCTGTGTGTAATATTCAGCCCGGAGCGGCGTCATGTCGTGTACCTATTCAAACAGTATTTATTTTTGGGGGAGGAAAGGATATTTTCTGTCAACACAGGAGGCGCCCAGCTTGATATTTGGGGAACAATGGCCGCCGGTAATTCTGGCCAGACAATAGACCCGGGGACTGACTTCTGCTGATTGCACTTGCTGCGCAGGGGGATGCGCTAAAAATACCTATAATTTCAGAGAAAGGCAGGAAGTAAACATCAAAAAAAAAAAAATTGTCCTTTTTCTGCGATGGAGACACCTGCAGCGTTCGGTCCGTCGCGTGCCAACAGTCCCGGGTTACGGAATGCAGTCCTTCCTGAGGATCCTGCTGCAGCGTAACTAAACGCGAGGAAAGGTCCCTGGGAATAATCGTTTGGCTTCAGCATGTTTAGTCTAATGAAAAAAGCGGGCAGAGCGCCATGTTACAGGGGCACCACGAGTAAAATAAGGATGCCGTGAGGAAGCCCCCCCATGTGACGACACCTTCTAAAGATCCCCCCAAAAATCTGAGCAACTATACAAGATTGTGTAGCCCTGCACAAAATATGAATCTTTAAGGCTAAGGTCAGACGAACGCATTTTTCACGTGCGTTAAGGCTAGGGTCAGACTGAGGCAGTGCGAACGCGCGTGCAGGCGCACATAATTACGGCCGCACTAGCAGCAAATGACGGGCAATGACGGCCAATATACGAAGTACGGTCGCACAAAAGTCCGGCTGCGCAACGCAAGTGGCAAACGAACGCATTTTGTCGAGAACGTAAAACCGCTAGTACGGTTGTACAGAGTGCGCTGCGTCCGCTAGCGGCGTGTGTGTGTGAATTGGAGATGTCAGACGCTGCTAATGTCCGGCCAACATAACGTCCAGATGCACAAAGTGTTTTATTGATGATCCGTACAAAATCACGAACGCAAATGCGCATAGTATGACCGCTATCGCGTACTCCGTGAAAAAATGCATCCATTCGTTCGAACGCACTTTTTCACAGACAACGTGAAAATGCGTTCGTCTGACCCTAGCCTTAACCGCACGAAATCACGGCCGTGCTAGCAGCAAATGACGTCCACTGCCGGGGAACATACGACGAACGGCCGCACGAAAGTTCGTCCACGCAACGCAAGTGGCCAACGAACGAATTTTTTCGAGAACGTCAAACCGCTACTACTGACGTACAGAGTGCGCTGCGGCTGCATAGCGGCGTGTTTGCGTGATTGGGAGACGTCAGACACTGCACACGTCCGGCCAACAGAACGTCCAGATGCAAAAAGGGTTTTATTGATGATCCGTACAAAATCACGGACGTAAAATGCGCATCGTATGACCGCTATTGCGTATTCCGTGAAAAAATACGTCCATTCATTCGAACGCACTTTTTCACGGACAACGTGAAAAATGCGTTCGTCTGACCCTAGCCTTAGATCAGGGCTGACAAAGTCCGCCCTCCTCCCCTGATGTTAAGTGCCTACAAATCCCAGAATTCTTTGAATGCGATAAATGGCCAGGGAATCATGGGAGTTGTAGTTCAGAAACATCTGGGGGGGGCGGAGTTTGACAGCCGTGCTGTAAGAGTTACAGTTACCCAAGGACCTGTGGATTGTAACACCTGGGACTCTAAGCCAGCCGTGATGTGTTACAGGCCCGTGCCCGCTTTTAACCTTGTGAAAAGTCATGGCGTATGTGGTAATCGCGTGCCCCTGAGATGTTTTCCCAGGGGCCGAGGAGCGGGATGACCTAACGCACACATTAATGCCGTGCAGCATACTGCGCAGTGAACTCGCTGTTTGTTTGACCCTCTGAGCGTCCCGCTTGGCAGTGACCCCACTGGGCGTGAGGGGCAGGAATGGGATGCTCGATCGAAGAGGACACTGGGTCACAGTGACACCGGATAGAGGGCGCTGAGCCACACGATACTCATACGGGACTAGGAATTCGTTAGAGACGTCAGATGAGCCTTACTTGAAGTGCTTCCCTGCATTATGAAGAATTCACGTGCTGCAGGATGGAAATGTCGTCGCCTTATCGTGCAGGAATCCATATAGAACCTGCAGCCAGTGAATCGATTTCCATGCGGCAGCGTATGAATTCTACATACCGCAGGGGAGCACTTTCGTGTGCCGCTCACTAGGCCGTGAGCTGGAATATATGGCCGATCTGCGGCCTTGTGGCATTCTTGCCGGTAAGAAGGAGCCGGCAAGGGTAGAAAGTGGGCCAAACCAATCCGTTACTGGCTCTGTTTCAATCCAGCTCCTGTATTAGTGGCTCGAGTCGGATTGAGAGCCACAGATACCGACAGCTTGCCCGCTACCAGCTACCAGCTCCTGGAGGCCATAGGACTCCATGGAGCCAAATCCAAGCCTGCCACGAGCTTGCGAGAGGGTCACGAAGGAACAGCGGAAGAACACTCACCCTCACCTAGTGTGTCTCCCTCTCCTCTTAGATTGTAAGCTCTTGAGCAGGGTCCTCCCTCCTACTGTTCCGTGTGTTTAACTTGTATGTATATTTATTATTCTGTCTCACCCATTGTACAGCGCTACGGAACTTGTTGGTGCTTTTTAAACACCTGTAACTGTAGCACTGGCACTGGCACCTCCGTACAGGTCCCACACCGTGAGATTGCAGAAGGCACCAGCAACCTTGGTCCTCCTGATGTTTTGGAGCTACATTAACATCTTTGCACGTCCAGTTTGCCATGTTTTGCCATCGGTGTCCTAACCCAGGGCATGGCATCCGTGGCCCCCCTGGTGTCTGAGGCTAGGGTCAGACGAGCGCAGTATTAACGTGCGTTTAGCAGCACTAAATCACGGCCGTGCTAGCAGCAAATGACGTCCAATGCCGGGCAGCATACGAAGAACGGCCGCACAAAAGTGCGGCCGCACAACGCAAATGGCAAACGAACGTATTTTTTCGAGAACAACAAACCGCTAGTACGGTTGTACAGAGTGCGCTGCGTCCGCTAGCGGCGTGTGTGCGTGATTAGGAGACGTCAGACGCTGCTAATGTCCGGCCAACATAACGTCCAGACACAAAAAGTGTTTTATTGATAACCGTACAAAATCACGAATGAAAATGCGCATCGTATGACCGCTATCGCGTATTCTGTGAAAAAATGCGTCCATTCGTTCGAACGCACTTTTTCACGGACAGCGCGAAAAATGCGTTCGTCTGACCCTAGCCTTAGAACTACAATTTCCTATGATGCTCAGCCAACCTAATGAGTGGATGAGCATCATGGGAAAGGTAGTTCCAAAACATCTGGGATGCCAAGGTTCACCATCATTGCCCTAACCCAGTGAAGGTGAACCTTGGTATCCCAGATGTTTTGGAACTACATGTCCCATGATGCTTAGTCACAGATAAGCCTGGCCAAGCATCATGGAACATGTAGTTCAGGTAAATCTGGGGTGCCGAGGTCCCCCATCTTTTCCCTAACTCATCACAACCGTAGAGTTAAGGCAGAGGCAGGCGGTGTTTATTGCACACACACGTCTTTGTGCTCTGTACAGGAAAAATGCTGCCGCGCTGGATGGTTCCTTACTATACCATATTTTCCTGCATCCTGCACACATATAATGTATTAATGCTGATGGGCAGTGCATGAAAGATGCCACCCCTGCAGCATGTAGAATCCATACGCCGCAAGTAAAAAGGAATCCCATGTGACCAATTCCTTTTTGAAAGCAGAGTTTCCTCCTGAAGCATATACATTATACATGTTGCAGGGCATCTTCTTCCCTGTGCTCTTCTGCATGAAGCAGTAATATGAGTCTAGGAAAACATGGCCGAGCTGGTAGCCCTAGTTTCCGGACAAATTCCACATCTGCATGCTGATGGACGGCACGTGAAAGAGCCTCCCTACAGTGCATAGACTTCATGTGCTTCAGAGGTTAAATCCGGTCACCTTATCATGGAGCAAACCTAGGCTTGTCAGGTCGGCCATGTTTTCCTGGACACCTATTAATATTTCATGCAGAGGGGGGAGCACAGGGAAAAGTGCTGCCCTGCAACATGTATAATTCATATGCTGCAGGAAGGAAATCAAGGCAGGTCACCTGGGATTCCTTTTTGGGGTTATTTAGAGAGCACCAAAATTTTGGTGCTGTCTTGTTCGGCGCAATTCGGTGATTTCTGTTTGTCGATCCTGTGGTGAATTCATTGTTCATCGCAGGGTCCTCGAAGTGCGGCGAATGGGATCTGCCGAACGCAGCTGACGATCAACCAGATGCCGAACTGTAGGTAAAAAAAAGGAAATAAGTAAAGTAAAAATGCAAGTGTGTGGAATTAATAAATATAATAATAAAAAGGTCTGTTACAAAATTAAAAAAACATTAAAAAAAACGGGAATCCAAATTTTCACCTAAAAAATCCAGAAAGATGCCTGAAAAATAAATAAAAATACTTTTTGCTGCAAATGAAAAGAATAAATGGTTGAATAAAAAATAGTGAAAACAGTAATTTTTTTTTACTTTGAAACCTATGAGATTCCCCTGTTTAAACTTGTCGAACTGAACCACCGAAAACCAGGGCTTTTCGCCAACATTTCGGTGCAGGTCGGCGTCATTTGAATAAATTAACTATTGCTTCCCTGTGAGACAATTTCACTGCCGCCGAATTGTGGCGATCCGAGGCCAAATGCACCGTATTTCGCTGGCAATTCGCCAATATTTGGCAAATTGGCAGCTTTCTGAATAGCCGGACTGCCCCGAAATCGCACCGTAAGGGGAAATTTACCATTCGGTGCAATTCGGTGGCACGTTCGGCTGTTATTGAATAACCCTTTTTAACCTCTAAGGCTAGGGTCAGACGAGCGTGATTTCTACGGACTGTACGTCCTTGCACACGGACGTACGTCAGTACGGAAGACACAGTAGTGGCCACACAGTCTGTTTTTTTCACTGACGTTTATTTTTTGACGGATGTAGGAGGAAAAATAAATTAAAAAGCAAAACCATTTTGTCCGTGAAAAATGCTGGACGTATAAATGCAGTCCGTCTGACCACGTTCCATCACTCACACACAAAGCTATGCGGACGTTGCGGACGCAGCGCACTTTGTGCGGCCGTTCTAGGAGTTGTACGTTCTTGCCTGCCTTGCGTCTGTGGGCCGCGGCCGTTGTGCGTCCGCAGTTCAGTGCGGACGTACTTCATGTGTCAGGCTCCTATGGGCTTTCTGTCATGCTATCACGGACGTACTTTTAGGCGCAATCACGGACGTGAACACTACGCTCGTCTGACCCCAGCCTTAAGGACGCGCGGGTTGCACCCTTAAGGGGTGGCTTTCGCCGGCGAGGCATGCTGGGACGCCTTGCCAACAGGTGCTGTCGCGCAGCACTAATTGCGGCGCGCCCCGCAGCCGACACGCGGCGTGCGTCAATGGCTGCAGGGGATGGCTTGAGTTCAATGACGCGTGCCGAGAGTCAGCGCGCACAAGCTGCAAGGAGGGGCCGCGGCGGCCCCATTGAAGACAGCGGAGCGTACATTTACGTCCTGCGTCTTCAAAGCCATCCCGCCACCAGGACGGCATGGAACATCCTGTGGGGGAAGGGTTTAATTTCTTACCTGCAGTGTGGATTACACATACTGTGGGGTGGCATTTTTCAGGCACTGCCTATCAGCCCGAATACATGTCCAGGAAAACATGGCCGACCTGGAAACCCTTGCCGCTATCAAGAAACTGCTTTCCCTCTGGCAGCATATGAATACTACATACTGTACACGCCGGCCATTACGCTTTACACTTCCTGTTTTATCTCTCAGCTGCCTGAAAGTACAGGAAAAGTGATGACCGGAACGTGTGCGACGGGAAAAACCTTCCCTCTCACCTGCGAAATGAAAATAAAATAGTGTAAAAACGTTTTAAAGACTTAATAATAGTATGAATCAGGGGGAAATCGCAAACTTTTGAGGTAAAAGAAGCTGAATTTTAAGGCTTTTCCCTACGGTAATTTCTCGACCCTTGTGACAGAAAAATATAAACTTTTTCTAAGTCGACGGAGAGATTAACCCTTTGGATGTCCCCCGACACACGGTAAAACATCTCAACGAGTCGTAAATTATTATTAATCGGTGTTATTACTGAATCTGCCTTTTTTGATGTGCTTTTTGAGGATATGTATTCTTCACAGGGCAGAAGAGGTTAACGCGTGTGAGCTCCCTCCCTCAGGCCGGTGAGACTCTCCTCCAGAGTAAATATAAACCCAGCGGAGGAGGACACCCTGCTCCTTCATTCGCTGTACTTCACCTCAGCTGCCTGCTCTCCCCCAGAATCCTCAGCAGCAGATTCTACCCAGAATCCTTCAGGCTCTGTCACCGCGCAGCACATGGCTCCACCAGACTTCACCGGCACCTGGAACATGGTCAGCAACGAGAACATGGAGGGTTTCATGCAGAGTATTGGTAAGATTTTACCCCCCCCCGTGTGTACACCTTGAATAAATTCGTACGGCTTGGCGGGCATGACGCCGTGAAGCGACGCCACCCTGAGATTTGGCAAATCGTAATAAAAAGGTTCACGTGAAAACGTTCCATCACTGGCACTGCCTGTTAACGGCAAGAATCACTGCGGCGCTCGTCAGGCTCTGCATCTGTTCCTCTAAATACGCTCTGTTTCTCGGTTTGTAGGAGCGTGTTGTGCCGCGTTCTGTGGGTTGTTTTGCATTGAAAATCCTGTTTGTTTTACCGCCTAGTTTGGTTAGCCGCTTTCCCAAGCTTCCACAACTCCCCCCCCCCCCCCCCCCTAAAATGGGAGGTTTTTTTAAAAAAAAAAAAATAATAATAATAAAAAAAGTGTATCAGATCTGAAGCGGAGGTTACGCTCTCGAAAGCTCGTCTTTTAAATGTAACGTCCAATATGAAAAGGTATAATCATATATATATATATATATATATATATTTCTCACTTAACCCCAAAATGGTGTTGGGTGTAAATTTTTCACAACCCAAAAATGGGTGGTGGGGGTTGTCCATTTTAGTTTAGCCCCCAAATGTTTTGTGCATTTTCAATTTTATCCAAAATGGGTTTGGTGGCTTTTTTTTTTTTTTTTTTTTCTTGGGCACAAATGGGTGTTTTTGTCCTTCCTTTTTTTTTTTTTTTTTTTTTTTTGTCCCAAATGTGTTTCCTTTTTACATAATTTTTTTTAAAATTTAACCCCCGCCCCCGATGTTGGTTTTGTTTTGTTTACCCGACCCTTCGCTTGGTAACCTGATATCAATTGTCTTCCGCTATGCAGAATATAAACTCTCGCCACCTAATCCAGGGATGTCAGATTTGCATTGCAATTGCCAGAGAATCATGGGAGTTGTAGTTCAGAAACTAGAGTTTGACAGTCTTGAGTCCTAATCCCTCAAGGAAATCTATCCTTGCTACGGCTGCCGGTGTCATTTTTTTTTTTTGCTTGTTATAGGTGTGCCCGGACAATGAAGAACCTGCAAGTCACCGCTTTATTATATTGTAAATGGTGTTAGTCGCTCGCTTTTGTTCTAAATAACGGTTTTAATGACATTTTCATGGTCCGGTAGGAGGCGACGTCACCTAAAATGCCTTGGAATGGCTTAATCCAGGCCTCAAAATTTCAAGTCCTGAGCTACTAGCCAGGCCTTAAGAGTTACTCTCCACTCGTTGCCCCACCTAACCCCTATCCAGCATTGCCTCTGCATTCCAACTCGCCCTCATGTAATTTCCACTTGCCAAATGCGAGCAGGTGAGTGGAAATTTTGAGGCCTGGCTTAATCTGTGTGATCCCGCCTCCAGCGACATTCTATTAAATGCAAATATGGCGCCACGGATTTTTGAGGTGACCCTACAGCGTTCTAACCCCCAGACTCCCAACAGCTTTCCTATCAGCCGGCGCAATTATCTTTGGATATTTTGTAATCCTGTCTCGCCTGTTGCTACTTTTTATTTGGACGGATTACGTAAATTGGGGTAAAGAGCGGACACTAACAAAAACAAAGTATACAGGGCTGGATTTAACCTCTAGGTGTCAGCTCTTGTGCAGGATCCTCTTTCTGATGTCAGTGGTGTTCGTTAATGTTTGGTTTTTCCCACCCATTGTGCAGCGCTGCAGAACATGTTGGCGTTTTGTAACCATTTGAATTTCCTTGACAAGTTCTACTGGGTTATACAAAGTGATAGTTCTCCTCGGGGTGACCATATCGGTCATGTTTAAGGGACGCATAATTTATCCATGCTGATGGGCAGTGCATGAAAAATGCCACCCCGCAACATGTGAAATCCATGTAGGTAAGAAATCAAACAGGAATCCCAGGTGACCTGCCTTGATTTCCTTCCTGCAGCATGTGAATTATACATGTTGCAGGACAGCAATTTACCCCTGTGCTCCCCTCTGCATGAAACGGCAATGTGTGTCCAGGAAAACATGACCGATATGGTCATCCTAGTACTCCCTGATAATACCTGGATGTGGATACACAATCTGCAGCATCTTGATCACTTTGCTTACGGAGGGACACCACAGTGGAGGTAGCGGCAGGAGTGCGCAAAGGGGACGATGACTTCCTGACACCCCATAGAAGGGCGTGCTAGAACATACTTCTGTCCGGCTGTGCGTCTTCCTGGCACTGAGCTTTGAAGTAAAGGTTTGTGTATATGGATACATTTAGATTCACACACTATAGAATATCTGGTTGTGCCGCCTTTTGTTGTGATTGCGGCCACATTCGCCGCAGCATCGTATTGTGATTGCAGCATGCATTCGCCACGGCATCGTTTTGTGATTGCGGCACACATTCGTCGCGGCATCGTTTCGATAAGCTCACGCAGTGTCACAGCATTTATTGGCGCCCAGAGTGACATTACTTTGTGGCAAGATCTTGTATTGATGATGGGAGAGTCGCGGCGCTGCGTAAAGTCTTCTCCAGCACATTATCCCAAAGATTAACCTCAATGGGGTTAAGGTCTGGACTGGGCGGTGGCCAATCCATGTGTGAAAATGATGTCTCATGCTCCCTCAACCACTCTTGCACAATTTGAGCCCGATGAATCCTGGTATGCATTTCCCTTAAGGGTCTACCACCTTTTGAGTGACAGGGTTATTCAAAGAGATCTGAATTGCTGGCGAAAGGTAACCGAATGCTGAAAATCAGCGTTCGGTTACCTTTCCTGGCCATTTGGCTATCCAGAGAGCAGGCAGTTCTCCAAATGTTGGCAAATTGCGTGCTGTTTGGTGCCTGTTTGGTGCCGTGAAATCCCCATAGAGAAGCAATGCTTTGTCTATTCAGAGAACACAAACCAGCAGTGAAAAGTTGCCGAAATGCCCTGTCATTCGGTGGTTTCATTCGGCAGGTTTATTCAGGCGAATCCCATAGGCTTCAATGTTAAAAATATTCCCGTTTTAATTCAATATCTAAAAGTTTATTATAAAATTCTGCAGTAAAGTCTCTATAGATTTTTTAGGATCTTTTAAGTATTTTTCGGGAGTTTTTTTGCGAAAAATAGTATTTTGGTTTTTTTAATCGTCTTTTTCTGTAACATCCCTTTTTTATTATCATTCATTGGATTTTATGTTAATTTCAGACCTTTTCGCTCTGTAGTTTCTTTGCAAACAGCGTTTCATTTTTCAAACATTCAAGCGTACTTTTTTTTTTTTTTTTCTTCAATCCATTTGTCTGCGGGCTCGGGTTTCTCCGGCGTGTTTGGCGGGGTTAATCCAGCTGTTTTTGTGGGTTTCAGTGAGCATTCGCCTGGATTTTGCGGTGAGTTTTCGGCGGCTTTTCCCTGCATTATGGCGGCCCTGTGGTGCTCGCTGAATTCACTGTAGGGTCGCTGAAACGGGATCGACATATCGCACCGAATTGAAGAGAACGAAAAGTCACTGAACGTGCGATGACTTTTCGATTCTTAGGGTTATTCAAAGTGTCATGGTAGATGTAGATTCAAACCATCGGGGGGGGCAGGTTTGGTGACCCCTGTTATATGCAAGATCCAAGGTATAATTGTGAGACGTAACTGGTTGATTCTTCTCTCCGCAGAGCGGACGCTGCGTCGTTCATTTCTTTCGGTTTCGCGTGTGATTGGGATACTGATGTTTTTTCCCCGTTTACCCCAGGAATAGACTTCGTCTTGCGCAAAATGGCAAAACTCATGAAGCCCCAAAAAGTGATCCAACAAAACGGTGACGTCTTCACAATCCGAACCATCAGCAGTTTGCGGAACTACGCGATCGAGTTCACCGTGGGGAAAGAGTTTGATGAGGAGACAAAGGGTGTGGATAACCAAAAACTAAAGGTAAGTGATACAGAGTGGCTTGTTAAGGATCGTGCTGGGCTCGTATGGTGCCCTATGTGTAACGACGTGAGATTCATCCTGCCTAAGCTGGAGTGTTATATATTGTGTCAGCTTTGTATTCTGTGTAATACAGACATACCAGTAAATCCCAGACTCCCTGTATTGTGTCCTGTATAATACAGACACTGGTAAATCCCAGACTCCCTGTATTGTGTCCTGTATAATACAGACACACCGGTAAATCCCAGACTCCCTTTATTGTGTCCTGTATAATACAGACACACCGGTAAATCCCAGACTCCCTTTATTGTGTCCTGTATAATACAGACACTGGTAAATCCCAGACTCCCTGTATTGTGTCCTGTATAATACAGACACACCGGTAAATCCCAGACTCACTGTATTGTGTCCTGTATAATACAGACACAACGGTAAATCCCAGACTCCTTGTAATGTCCTGTTAACCATTTTCAGTCCATATACAGGCTTTCCCTTGCGGTATGGGAGGAGCCTCCCTCATTATATCCAGTGGTGGAAGCTACATGTATCCAATCACAGGACGTGCAGTACAGATGGATATAGGGAGCATGTGTTTGCAAACCCTGACTCTATGTGAATGCTCTGACTTCCCCGACATGTGCAACTCAATACTCATAAAAAAAGGAGTTTTTCACGAGAGATTGTTTCCACTGGTTTATGATTTAAGGTGTGAGATCTTCTCTTCCTCAGAGCCTGGTGACCTGGGATAATGGGAGGCTCGTCTGCGTACAGATTGGCGAGAAGAAGAACCGGGGATGGGTCCACTGGCTCGAGGGAGATGACTTACACTTGGTATGAAAAAAACTGGGCTTTTGTTTATACTTTCAGTCTTTTGATTATTTATCAACAAGCCACAATGTACAAACAGATACAAAGACAAACTGCTACAAAACACACAAAGCAGAAATGAGAAAAACCCCAAAACGTTCCCAGAGGAAATAATAGATGCGGGGGGGGGGGAGATATGATGCAATTACAATCGTATATGCAGTTTTAAATTGTTTCATTTTATAATTTAAAGAGCAAAATCTGGATCTTTGTGGAGGAGGGGGGGGGACTCGCTGAGTGACGGTGTGTGACTGTGTTGCAAAAAACTGCTGAAACTGCTGGTATTGCAGTGCCGAGAAACACCGGTGCCTTTCACAACCATTTTATGTAAAGAGAAGCGGCGCTGTAAGGGTTACGTGCGCAGTAAGTGCGTCTGTTGTAACGGACATGCTTTTCACGGACGTACTTGTGGATGCCACATGATGCGAATGGATTTTGATGTTGAGAAACTGTAGAAATGTGGAAGCTGAAGAAGCTGCTGCATTTGTCAGTTTCCTGCACACATGACGGACGTCGAATGAACACTAGTCTGATGTTTTGAGAAGCGCCGGTGTTTCTTGGTGCTGCAATGCCAGTGATTTTAGCTGTTTTTTCCAATGGCAGCAAACACTGGCACTTGGTGGATTAACTCAATGTAATCTCTTCCATTCCAGAGGGGGTGATTAGGTCTCCCATAATGCACTGCACTTTGTAGGAGCAAGCGCTGCGGAGCATTATGGGATATGTAGTATATGGCTTCTAGAAAGGTGGGATTTTGGTGTTGGTGCTCACTCTCCAACAACCATATTTAACATGTAGATCATGAAAACTAAAGGACCCCTAAAACTAGCCTGTTCCATCATGTTATTGGATTCCGGGGGGTTCTGGACCAATCGGAATACAGCATTCTGCCGATTCAGCCAGTTAAAATTTGGCATTTTATCTGGTCTCCATTCCTGGTAAAGCAGGACAGGCCCGTTACAAAGTATTCACATTACTGGGAAATTGTGTGCGTGCCATGAATGCTGCTCACACGCAGCTGTTTGTGTCCTGCCTGGGTGAGTGATGGGTGTGAACGCCAGTATTTCTGGCATTCGCTAATAATGGGTGGAGGGGCTGCTCTGTCTGGAAAGCCCCCTCCGCGACTGAAGAAATAAACACATGGGGGATTATCGCGCTGACTGGGTATAAAACAAGGTTATATTTTAATATCCAGTCCAAACGTCAACATTCTCAATGTCAATGTTATGACTGTGGCTCAATCCATGTAGATGGGTCGTCTCGCCTCCAATCTGGTAATTCAGACCAGGTGGGGTTAATACAGACTTTGCACTTGGAGGAATATGTCACTAGGGAGCGCTATTGCTCACAAGCGGCGCCGGGGCGCAGCCCAAGGCTCTGGGTTTGCAGCTCTAGTCTGTCGTATAACCTTTTCTCTAGTGCAGCAAACCTCAAGGGTTCAGATTTTTCAGAGCTACATATCCCATGATGCATAGCTGGCTGAGCGTGCTGGGACATGTAGTTCAGACAGATCTGGTGTACCGACATCCGTCATCACTGTTGCAGAGGGTTTTAATGGTCATGAGAAGTAGATCTTGTCAGGAAATCCCCGTTATTGATTATGACTTTATTTTTTTCCCTTCTGGCAGGAGCTGACCTGTGAAGATCAGATCTGCAAACAGGTGTTCAAGAAGGTCCAGGAGACGTCGTAACCGCCAGATCATCAGCCAGCAGAAGAGAAACCTCCACGAAATGCAAATGTATGCTCAATTTATTCTTACGGAATGGTCCCCTCAGCCCGCCTCATGCAGAAACATAAGATTTCTGCCCGTTATTGTGGCGCTTTGTCAAGGAATATTATATCAAGAATTGTCCAGATCTGACGAAAAGAGATTTAAAAGGGACGTGATGTCTGTGCCGCGTAAAATACCTCCATGTCTGGTTATTTGTGTGTCAAGGTGAATGGGGTTGATTGATTTAATGTATTTTAACAGGAAATTTGCCAAAATACGCAAAGATGTTTCAATCCTGATATGGCGCAAATTAATGCTCGGGTTTCTTGGCGTTTGAGTTTTCCAGTTGATGTGAAATAAAAAAATGGAAATTATGGTGCAGTAAATTGTTGCTGAATATTGATGCAATGTGAATTTCTCTGCCTATATTAAAGCGCACCTGCAATGCTTGTCTATGGGGGCGGCTATCTTGCTAATAGCGTTGGCGTTTCAATCGGAGATCCAAAGTAGATCAGATAGGTGGCCTACAGAAGACTGACAATAGGGGTGCAGATCTTCCTAGACACATTAATTATGCTGATTGGCAGTGCATGAAAAATGCCACCCTGCAACCTGTATAATCGATACACTGCAGGTGAGAAATCCAATGAATCCAGATGACCTGCCTTTATTTCCTTTCTGCTACATATAATTTATACACATTGCAGGGCAGTGCTTTTCCCTGTGCTCCTGTCAGCATGAAATGGTAATGTGTCCAGGAAAACACTGCTGATCTGGCGGCACCCAGCATTGAACATGAGAAGTACACTGGGGCACCAGAGAGGGCTATAATTGGGTGATATAGGCAGGTGTCAAAGGTCCCTCTCAAACTGTGGCCTCGCATGCTGCAGTGGAAGCCAGGTGCATCCTCACATTCCTCATGTGTCCTGCGTTCACCTACTCCCCCTCTACAAAGAGAACAGTGTTGGCCTCACCCATTTAAATCCAGCCTTTTACTTCATATTTTTGCTTTGCCCATGCCCCACATGCTAATGCCACGTCTGGGGGAGGGCACTCTGAGCAGGAGGTGGTGGGGGATTGCATTTAATTTTTTTTTTTACATATTTCTCCATAAATGGATAAGCTGAAAAAATACTGATGTTGGCAGAAAAAGTTCAAATTCATTTATATCTTAACTTGGACTTTTCCATAATCTTAGCTTGGTGAATACTTGTTGCTTCTGGGAAATTATATTCTATAAAATGTACTTTTCTTTGTAAATTTCTTCCTCCTGGTCTAATGATTAAACAAGGGCTGCCGGATAAAATTATTCTGGGGAAAACATGTCTAAAATGGCAAGCGAAATGCCCTGTGTATGTTATGATTTAAAGTGCTTCCCATCGGTGGCCAGGGTTGACAGATGGGCCACGTTTACCTGGACACATAGTTTATTTAGGCTGATGACAGTGCATGCAAAATGCCACCCTGCAGCATGTATAATCCATATGCTGCATGTAAGGAGGAATCCCAGGTGACCTGCCTTGATTTCCTTCCTGCAGCATATGAAGTATACATGTTGCAGGGCAGCACTCTTCCCTGTGCTCCCCTATGCATGAAACTAATGTCCAGGAAAAGGTGGCTTATCTGTCATCGGTATCAGATTCATATGCTGCAGAAACCAAAACGCATGGGTCTTGGGGAGAACTATTGGATTTTAAAGGTCCTGAGCGTTCTTAATCAGAATTCGGCGTGCTGCAGGGAAGCACTTTCTAACTATGCAGAAGCTATGCGTGACCAGGGCAACATGGATCTGTCAATCTGAGCTGATGCCAGCCTTCCACCCACTCCCCTATTATCTTTCTCTGCTGGTGAACCCGCTCGCCCTCTTGTCCCCGGTATAGGTTTGGGGACAGAACTCACTGGCCTTCCTGGCTTCCATTCCCGCTCCCTCCCCTCTCCAGCACTTTGGAGGGGATATGGACTGAATAGGCCATTGTATTTGGGGCCCGTGGCCTACGCCCTGCCTGTGGGCGCATCGGGAACCAAACCTCCCGTTCTAAAGCATGTCTACTGGTAACAATGTATCTATATAGTGTATACCATCCAGAGCTTCTAATTTGCAAGAAATAAGAGGTTTAAACAGCCTTGGAAACAAAAGTGGGTGGAGGAGAGAACTGGTGAGTGGATCAGCAGGGGTTAATAACTGGTCCATCTGGTTTTGTTTTCCCTTCAGGTGGGGCTGTGAAACTGTGGCCCCCCCCAAATAATTCTGAACTATAGTTCTAATTCTGTAATTTTATTGACGTCAAAGAATTCAAGGTATTGTAGGCCGCCATCAACATGGGGGGGAGATCTGACACCCATGGCTTAGTGCAGGGTTGTTTCAACATGTTTTGGAACTACATTTCCCACAAGGCTCTGTCCACCTAATGAGTGGCTGAGTATCAAAGGAGATGTAGTTCCAAAACATTTTGCGGGTCACATATGAGCACCCCTGGCTTAGTGTCTCTATATTGTAAGGGTCGGCAACCATGGCTTGCAGATGGTGTTTGAACTAAATCTCCCATGATGCTTGGCTGCTTGTTATATGGGCAGAGCCTCAAGGGAAATGTAGTTCCGAAACATGTGGAGGCACATGGCCGTAAACCCCAGCTTGGTTATTACACCTTTTTTAACCTCCCTGGAGGTCTAATTTCTGCCGAATTTCTTGTCTAAAAGTGGTCAGTTCCCCCCCCCCCCTTCTAGCGGTATCCCAAGTGTGGCTTGGGGTTAAAATCCTATGCTGGAAGCGGTAACACAGAGCCACACTCAGGATGCCGCTGGATATATCACCTGTCCCTGCGCTCCCTCCATGTCTCCTCCGGTGATCGCGACCCTCATCCTTCCTGGTTCCCTCCTCTCGAGAAGGAAACCAGGAAGTAAAACGCTGGATCAGCGAGGGAGCGCAGAGATAGAGTTGAAGTATACAGCCCGAGTGTGTCTCGGTTACCGCTCTCAGCGGTGAAATTTAACCCCGAGACACACTCGGGAAAACCGTCAGACGGGTTAAGGTACCAAAATGACTCTTCTGTGCGGTTATTAGCCTCATCGCGGGATGCAGGGCCAGCTGTTTAGTAGGGGTTTGGGTAGGGGGACTAAGGTGGCCATGTTTTCCAGGACACACATAATTAATTCATGCTGATGGGCAGTAAATGAAAAATGCCACCCCCGAAGCATGTATAATCCATACAGGTAAGGAATCCCAGGTGACCTGTCTTGGTTTTCTTCCTACAGCATATGACTTGTACATGTTGCAGGGCAGCACTTTCTCCTGTGCACGTAATTGCAATGTGTGTCAAGGAAAACATGGCTGATGTGGCAACAGTAACCAGGACAGGTGACTAAATAAGAGATGTCAAACTCCAAGCGGTGCGCCCCCCCCCCCCATTGTTTGACATATTCCCAGAAGTTTCTGCATTTAGATTGCTAGGGAATCATGGGAGATGTAGTTCAACATCTGGCGGGCATAAATTTGACACCCCTGGACTAGATGGTGTCCCCGCAGCATTGAAAGGAAGAGCACGTCTCCAGTAAGTGTCCTTGGGAAAGACACCTAACGGTACATACTCGCCACCCAGGACATACTTGAAAACGAGAGAAATCTCAATGTATCCTTCCTGGTAAAATACTTTCTCAAAATAAAATGGTTCTATGTATTCTGATCGCTGGTCTTTATATCTTGCTTTTCCCATTTTAGACGCAGGTCCCTTTAAATTCACGGCTCGCTGGAAACGGCCGCCGTTTGTTTTGCACTTGGACGTATAAAGGCCACATTGAGCTGCGCAGCGACAAAGGACAAAGTCGCCGTGATATAAACACGTGCTTATCTAGACGGCGGCAGCGGCAGCACTTTGATTACTGCAGACAGGGAAAGGCCAGCACGTATGGAAAATAATCTGCATTTCTGCGAATAGGAAGCTTCCGGGTCCCAAGGAGGCGTTTATGTAATCTGAGACGTGAATTGTAATTCTTGGAAATACTAAAGATAAAAGGTGATTGACCTGAATCGGTAGAAACATGTGAAGAGCCCTAGATCCAGAAATCCAGTCTCTGGATACGCGCCAAGAGCCCTAGATCCAGAAAACCAGTCTCTGGATACACGCCAAGAGCCCTAGATCCAGAAATCCAGTCTCTGGATACGCGCCAAGAGCCCTAGATCCAGAAAACCAGTCTCTGGATACGCGCCAAGAGCTCCAAATCCAGTCTCTGGATACTGTCGGATATAATCTCTTCAAGTGAATACAACACGTTATATATTGGACTCATCAGCCAAGCCTCCAATATGTCTATATTGGATTTACTGGACCTATCTCGGCCGTTGCCTCCAATATATCAGGGATTATTATTTCATAAGAAACTTATACGAGACACATATCAATCGTTTATATTTCTTAGAAATTATCCTGAATTCTTTTAATTGTCTGTGTTTTGCTTTGAAAAATACAACAATCAATAATCGGATAAAAATATATATATTTATTACGTATACAAAAAAGTTTCAAATCTCATATCAAACAAAAATTTATAAACCACAATCCATCAGCATATAAAAACTAGCTTCACAATATATGTATCTCCGGTTAGTAACTGCATATATGATTACTATCATTTACCTTATCAGTTAGTAACTAATACACATTTCTGCTTAATACAACATGCATTTCCCAGCAAACAATGTTTAACCAGCCAGCTCTTATAGATATATATATATCTCTATGCTACATGGATCAACAAAAGATGAGCTAATTTAATGATAAAAAACTTATTTAGTGAATCCTCCCCTAATCTCGAGAATCAAACTTCTAATCTTTTGCTTTTTATTTTGTAGTTATATAATTCCTTGCTTATTAATTTTAATCACAATAATTTCCAAATTCAATATATATATTGGTATCAATCTTACAACATTTCTTTTAGGAATAAATCCTTATATCCACTTCTTCATATTTCTATCTGCAGAATAGAAAATACTTAGAATTTGGATCGAACCGAATCTGAGAAGTCTCAGTCTACGTTGCAAGAATATCTACAAATATATATTTACATTAAGTCCTTATTTCATACATTACCTGTCCAATTTGGATGTTGATAAGTCTGCCTTGGAATTCCTGATGTAGTAATTTTTGGAATGTGTGAAAATTATCGATCAGATAATCAATGCATGTGAGTTAGAGATTTGGTGAGAGTCAGAAATTTAGTGAGAATCTTGATTGCCTCATGTCTTGGGATCTGCCTGCATTGTGGTGTGAGTCTGAGTGTTAGAATCTTGGACTCTCAGAGTGTCATGTCTAATGCATTGCAGTGTGAGTCTGTGAATGCTGGAATCTCCAACTCAGAGTGTCATGTGTACTGGACGTCTGAATGCATTGCGGTGTGTGTATGACTGCTGGAATCTCCGACTGACTTGTAACCAACATTGCCACTTATTATAGTCAATTTGACATCACTGGCAATATTTTTGATAATATGAATTATAATATTTACTATCCTCTAGAGGGCAGTATTGCACTTCTTAATTAATTCACCCATTTCTTTTTAATTTTCTTATCTCGGGTCAAAAGATCAATCTGACTCAACAAAGACCTTCTCTTCTCCCAGCTAGACACTGTCTCTCCATCTGTCATCTTTGATTTATATCCCTACTCCCTTTTAGTTACTCACTGAGTCCTATCAGCTAAATTATTTTCTGGTTAACTCAACAGAATCTATTCTTTAGTAATTTTTATTATTTACCAATTATATACTTTCTACAATATTTATTGTAGTATATATCCTACTGTATAAATATAATAAAATATACCTTGATTATAAACATATATTTTGTGAATATAAATCTATATTACAGAAAATTAACTCTTAGGCTAGGGACAGATGAGCGCATTTTCTGCGGCCACCGTCAAAATGTACGTCGATGCGTGCGCACGCATTTTTTCACGGAATACGCTTAAGTGGTCAGACGATGCGCAATTCTGGACGTATTTCATGACGATGGGTGAAAAGAAGTCTAGGGAAATCCGGCTGTTTGAACGTTATGTTGGCCGCACACTAGCAGCGTCTGACATCTCCTAATCACGCACACACGCTGCCATGCGGCCGCAGCGCACTCTGTACGTCAGTACCAGCGGTTTAACGTTCTCGAAAAAATGCGTTAATTTTCCACTTGCGTTGCGCGGCCGGACTTTTGTGCGACCGTACTTCGTATATTGGCCGTCATTGCCCGGCATCTGCTGCTAGTGCGGCCGTGATTAAGTGCGCCAGAACGCGCGTTCGCACTGCCTCAGTCTGACCCTAGCCTTATTCCTATACCCAAAAGACAAAATATCTTTTGTTTTAAGACAGACCAACAAATTTAATTATGACACGTCTTAACACTTAAACCTAGCATTATCACACAAAAGAAACATTCTAGGTTCCTTCATGTCTGGCACTTCTAAAAAAAATATAAAAGACTTCACCCAGGAATGAACTCGGAAAAAAAAAAATCTCGTTCATTTCTAAACCTAGAGAAATTTTGGAGCAAGGAAACTGTCTTTAAAAACAAAATGGCTACAAGCATCCATTTTAAATTTCCTTTGTGTGTAATATACCTGACAATACACGCCAAGAGCCCCGAATCCAGAAATCCAGTCTCTAGATACACGCCAAGAGCCCCGAATCCAGAAATCCAGTCTCTAGATACACGCCAAGAGCCCCGAATCCGGTCTCTGGATACGCACCAAGAGCCCCAGATCCAGAAAGCCAGTCTATGGATATGCATCAAGAGCCCCAGACTCCTTAAATATATGGAGGAGCCCCCTAAACAAAGACACCCACATCCCCAAATATATAGAGGAACCCCTAAACAAAGACCCACACCCCCAAATATATGGAGGAGCCCCAAAACAAAGACACCTACACCCCTCAAATAAATATGGAGGAGCCGCTACAAAAAACCCCACCCTCCCAGAATATATGGAGGAGTCCCTAAAAGGACACCCACACACCCTGAATATATGGAGGAACCCCTATAAAAAGACACCTGCACACCCTGAATATATGGAGGAGTCCCTAAAAGACACCCACATACCCTAAATATATGACGGAACCCCTAAAAAGACACCCGCACATCCTGGATATATGGAGGAGCCCCTAAAAGGACACCCACACACCCTGAATATATGGAGGAACCCCTAAAAGGACACCTGCACACCCTGAATATATGGAGGAGCCCCTAAAAGGACACCCACACACCCTGAATATATGGAGGAGCCCCTAAAAAGACACCCACACCCTGAATATATAGAGGAGCCCCTAATGAGACACCCACACACCCTGAATATATAGAGGAGCCCCTAAAAAGACACCCGCACACCCTGAATATATGGAGGAGCCCCTAAAAAGACACCCACACACCCTGAATATATGGAGGAGCCCCTAAAATGACACCCACACACCCTGAATATATAGAGGAGACCCTAAAAAGACACCCGCACACCCTGAATATATGGAGGAGCCCCTAAAAAGACACCCACACACCCTGAATATATGGAGGAACCCCTAAAAAGACACCCGCACACCCTGAATATATGGAGGAACCCCTAAAAAGACACCCGCACACACCCTGAATATATGGAGGAGCCCCTAAAAAGACACCCGCACACCCTGAATATATGGAGGAACCCCTAAAAAGACACCCGCACACACACTGAATATATGGAGGAGCCCCTAAAAAGACACCCACACACCCTGAATATATGGAGGAACCCCTAAAAAGACACCCGCATACCCTGAATATATAGAGGAGCCCCTAAAAAGACACCCGCACACCCTGAATATATGGAGGAGCCCCTAAAAAGACTCTCGCACACCCTGAATATATGGAGGAACCCCTAAAAGGACACCGCACACCCTGAATATATGGAGGAGCCCCTAAAAGGACACCCGCACACCCTGAATATATGGAGGAGCCCCTAAAAAGACACCCACACACCCTGAATATATGGAGGAGCCCCTAAAAAGACACCCACACACCCTGAATATATAGAGGAGCCCCTAAAAAGACACCCGCACACCCTGAATATATGGAGGAGCCCCTAAAAAGACAGCCGCACACCCTGAATATATGGAGGAGCCCCTAAAAAGACACCCACACACCCTGAATATATGGAGGAGTCCCTAAAAAGACACCCGCACACCCTGAATATATGGAGGAACCCCTAAAAAGACACCCACACACCCTGAATATATGGAGGAGCCCCTAAAAAGACACCCACACACCCTGAATATATGGAGGAGCCCCTAAAAACACACCCTCACACCCTGAATATATAGAGGAACCCCTAAAAAGACACCCACACACCCTGAATATATGGAGGAGCCCCTAAAAAGACACCCACACACCCTGAATATATGAAGCAACCCCTAAAAAGACACCCGCATATCCTGAATATATGGAGGAGCCCCTAAAAAGACACCCACACACCCTGAATATATGGAGGAACCCCTAAAAAGACACCCGCACACCCTGAATATATGAAGCAACCCCTAAAAAGACACCCGCACATCCTGAATATATGGAGGAGCCCCTAAAAAGACACCTGCACACCCTGAATATATGGAGGAACCCCTAAAAAGACACCCGCACACCCTGAATATATGGAGGAACCCCTAAAAAGACACCCGCACACCCTGAATATATGGAGGAGTCCCTAAAGAGACACCCTGAATATATGGAGGAACCCCTAAAAAGACACCCGCACACCCTGAATATATGGAGGAACCCCTAAAAAGACACCCGCACACCCTGAATATATGGAGGAGCCCCTAAAAAGACACCTGCACACCCTGAATATATGGAGGAACCCCTAAAAAGACACCCGCACACCCTGAATATATGGAGGAACCCCTAAAAAGACACCCGCACACCCTGAATATATGGAGGAACCCCTAAAAAGACACCCGCACACCCTGAATATATGGAGGAACCCCTAAAAAGACACCCACACACCCTGAATATATGGAGGAGTCCCTAAAAAGACACCCGCACACCCTGAATATATGGAGGAGCCCCTAAAAAGACACCCGCACACCCTGAATATATGGAGGAACCCCTAAAAAGACACCCGCACACCCTGAATATATGGAGGAACCCCTAAAAAGACACCCGCACACCCTGAATATATGGAGGAGTCCCTAAAGAGACACCCTGAATATATGGAGGAACCCCTAAAAAGACACCCGCACACCCTGAATATATGGAGGAACCCCTAAAAAGACACCCGCACACCCTGAATATATGGAGGAGCCCCTAAAAAGACACCTGCACACCCTGAATATATGGAGGAACCCCTAAAAAGACACCCGCACACCCTGAATATATGGAGGAACCCCTAAAAAGACACCCACACACCCTGAATATATGGAGAACCCCTAAAAAGACACCCACACACCCTGAATATATGGAGGAGTCCCTAAAAAGACACCCGCACACCCTGAATATATGGAGGAGCCCCTAAAAAGACACCCACACACCCTGAATATATGGAGGAGTCCCTAAAAAGACACCCGCACACCCTGAATATATGGAGGAGCCCCTAAAAAGACACCCGCACATCCTGAATATATGGAGGAGCCCCTAAAAAGACACCTGCACACCCTGAATATATGGAGGAACCCCTAAAAAGACACCCGCACACCCTGAATATATGGAGGAACCCCTAAAAAGACACCCGCACACCCTGAATATATGGAGGAGTCCCTAAAGAGACACCCTGAATATATGGAGGAACCCCTAAAAAGACACCCGCACACCCTGAATATATGGAGGAACCCCTAAAAAGACACCCGCACACCCTGAATATATGGAGGAGCCCCTAAAAAGACACCTGCACACCCTGAATATATGGAGGAACCCCTAAAAAGACACCCGCACACCCTGAATATATGGAGGAACCCCTAAAAAGACACCCGCACACCCTGAATATATGGAGGAACCCCTAAAAAGACACCCGCACACCCTGAATATATGGAGGACCCCTAAAAAGACACCCACACACCCTGAATATATGGAGGAGTCCCTAAAAAGACACCCGCACACCCTGAATATATGGAGGAGCCCCTAAAAAGACACCCGCCACACCCTGAATATATGGAGGAACCCCTAAAAAGACACCCGCACACCCTGAATATATGGAGGAACCCCTAAAAAGACACCCGCACACCCTGAATATATGGAGGAGCCCCTAAAGAGACACCCTGAATATATGGAGGAACCCCTAAAAAGACACCCGCACACCTGAATATATGGAGGAACCCCTAAAAAGACACCCGCACACCCTGAATATATGGAGGAGCCCCTAAAAAGACACCTGCACACCCTGAATATATGGAGGAACCCCTAAAAAGACACCCGCACACCCTGAATATATGGAGGAACCCCTAAAAAGACACCCACACACCCTGAATATATGGAGGAACCCCTAAAAAGACACCCACACACCCTGAATATATGGAGGAGTCCCTAAAAAGACACCCGCACACCCTGAATATATGGAGGAGCCCCTAAAAAGACACCCACACACCCTGAATATATGGAGGAGTCCCTAAAAAGACACCCGCACACCCTGAACATATGGAGGAGCCCCTAAAAAGACACCCGCACACCCTGAATATATGGAGGAACCCCTAAAAAGACGCCCGCACACCCTGAATATATGGAGGAGCCCCTAAAAAGACACCCGCACACCCTGAATATATGGAGGAACCCCTAAAAAGACACCCGCACACCCTGAATATATGGAGGAGACCCTAAAAAGACACCCGCACACCCTGAATATATGGAGGAGCCCCTAAAAAGACACCCGCACACCCTGAATATATGGAAGAACCCATAAAAAGCTACCAGCACACGGAATATAAGAAGGCGCCTCTAACATGGGGGGCATTAAGAGAGGTTAAAGGGACAGAGGGATTTGGGTTTAAAGGAATGTCTGTCCCTCCAGAATAGATCCCTCATTAATCCTGTGCTCGCCCTAATGAAAGCACTGCACAGACTAATGACTGTGTGCAGGATTCCTTGGTGGTAGATGACCCAGGACGCCACCATCTTGCCACAGACCCTGAAAGTCCCCGCCCGGTTTCCATGGATACAAGACTCTCGCCCTGTTGCCAGGCGCCCCCCTCCCTCTTTTGTTCGTCTTCTCAGAAGTTCTACGTAACCCCGCCCTCAAAATACCGCCCCGCCTCTTGCTGCCGACGATTGGTCTGCCGGCGCTGACTCGGGCAGGGCCTGGCTGAGGTGTCACGTGAGCATCCAGCAAGATGGCCGCCCGGTTGTTTTGATGAATAATCCTGTGTGAGGCGGCGGGTCCGGTTTGCTCGGCTTCTCTTCTGCTGCTGGCGGTTCGGAAGGAGCTCGCTATTCGGTTCTGTTCGCTGTGTGACATCCAGAGGCCGCGCCGCCCGCACATCCTGGGTTTTCCTCACACGGGTTTCTGTTGGGGATAATGCAGCAGTGACTCCTGAGGGCCCAGCCTGTCCCCAGCCTCCTCCTGTACCCCACCCCGTCCCTCACACGGACCCCACCACTCAGCCACCATTAAAAGGACAGCTATGGAGGAGCTGAGCGCTGACGAGGTGAGTATGGCGGCCTTGGAGGCCCAAAACACCCAGCTGCAGTCTGCTAGGCCCTGTTCTGTATAATGGGGTTAATGTACCCCTACACCCTGCAACAACCTGTCCTGTTCCTCACTTTATATACCCTGTGTAACATGCCAGCATTGGGGAATATATAAAGTGTCAATATACCTGACATGATGCTAGAAAGTCCACCTACACCTCCCAAAATAAACCCCAATAAACAGCTATAGCTTGTGGATGGGCTCTGGCCCCTTGACCATACACAGCTGTGTCTTTCCTGTGTGGGGGACCCATATACCATTTTTAAATATATTCTATATGCATTGCAAACCTACCTCAGTGCGCATATAAAATACTGTATACACCTTGCACCGTAACCCTATTAATATGCTCTTCATGCCCTTCCCATTATACACTATTAAGATTCTTTATTATTCTCACCCTGCCGATGCACCCCATAACCATGCTGGTGATCTCTATATACCTGCCGTTGCACCCTGTAACCCTGTGATGCTCTTTTCGCCATGCCCCTATTCACTGAATAGAGATAGATATCTATCTGCCAGGACGAGCGCACTCAACAGCTGCTCTATACATTTAAACATTTTACCAGAGATCAAGCCAACAACAGTTCTTAACCCATTCAAGACTGTTTGCAATGTTTTTAACCCCAAAGCTCTGTTGAAAATGATGGAAATTTGGTTCACAATATATGGCCACAAATTGCTTAAGCCTGTCAACAATCGCCAAACGACTGCTATTATGGGATCAACTCCCTTACCGAGGACTAAGGCCTTTCTGGATCTCCATATACCCTGTATACAGTATAATATACTCTATTTGCCCTGCTGATGAGCCCTGTATACTGTATTAATATGCCGTATTTGCCCTGCCGACGAGCCCTGTATACCGTATTTTCCCTGCCGACGAGCCCTGTATACCATATTTTCCCTGCCGACGATCCCTGTATACCGTATTTTCCCTGCCGACGAGCCCTGTATACCGTATTTTCCCTGCCGACGAGCCCTGTATACCGTATTTTCCCTGCCGACGAGCCCTGTATACCGTATTTTCCCTGCGACGAGCCCTGTATACCGTATTTGCCCTGCCGACGAGCCCTGTATACCGTATTTGCCCTGCCGACGAGCCCTGTATACCGTATTTGCCCTGCCGACGAGCCCTGTATACCGTATTTTCCCTGCCGACGAGCCCTGTATACCGTATTTTCCCTGCCGACGAGCCCTGTATACCGTATTTTCCCTGCCGACGAGCCCTGTATACCGTATTTGCCCTGCCGACGAGCCCTGTATACCGTATTTGCCCTGCCGACGAGCCCTGTATACCGTATTTGCCCTGCCGACGAGCCCTGTATACCGTATTAATGTGCTCTATATGCCCTGCCAATATGCTCCAATATACCTTTTTCCATCTAGTTCACGCCCTCGGGCGTCAGTAGAAGCAGTTCTTGGGTTGTAGAGTGCAGGAAACATCTGGGCGCTTGCACCCTTTGACCTGAAAACTATTGTGGATATATAACTAAAAATGTTTATCTGCTCATTGTCAAGATCTTCCATGCTGCAGATCTCACTCCTAGGTTTTTTTGGTTTGTCAAGCTGAGGGGGAACACCGTGCCATTGCTTGCCGGTGATGTTACGATGCCATGTATGCTCTGATGATCCTTGGTTTTTGGGTCACTGTGACCTCGCAGGATGCTATATGGGTGAATAAATCCCACTGCTGGATGGCCTGGCTTGTTCTGATGCGTTCCGTACCACATGCGAGGTTGGTATCCATGGCTGAATAAAGCGTGAAGGTGACTTCCATACCAAGGAGAATATTCTGACGCCGCGATACGAGGAGTTATTCTAAGAATTGTCAGAGATTCAATGACATATTTTTTTTCCGTCGTGCCCTGAGAACATCGGGAAGATCTGTAATAAGAGACGGCACATGTTCTTCACAAGGCGAAGGTGGAAAATTACATGTAGGAGCCTTCCAAAATCCAGGCCTGGATGGATTTAGTTGTACACTGTATCTACATGTTATGGGCTGTCATGGAGTCCTGTCATGTGATGCAGTGCGCTGTCAGGGTCTGTGCATCCTAACCAGTGTGCTTTAATTTTAATCCCAGTAAAGTGATTTGTTTTCATCACTTGGTTTTAACGTATCCCTATTCATACTGTCCCTGGTCTTTTGTGTCAACTCTTCGTGTATGAGGTCCTACTTCTGTCCTGAAGTCTTGTCTTGGGGCTGTCGGCGACCTGCTGGAGTTTTTCACAGCCACTTTGCTACCAAGGAATTTCCCAGAAAAACATGGCTGGGAGCCAGTATTTTTTTGGAAAATTTGTTTTATGTAAAGTGTGAAATATTTGGGAGTATTCCTCACTGTAATAACCTCCTCGGCAGGGAGATGTCGCCTCCTGCTGGCCAAAAGGAGTTACTACAGTACTGTTGTTTCTGCAGGATCAGCTGTTGAGATGTCATTCAGACACATTCCCAGCTGGTTTTAAAAAGTGTTAGCAGCTCGGGTATCATGCCCACGCTGCTGAATCTTTAGGGGCAGGTTTTGGAGTCCAAATACAAGTGAATTGTGTTTGCAGTAAACAAAATTCTTTTGCATTGCTCCTATGGAGCACCCGGAGGCACCCGCAGATTGAGCATTGCCGATCTTGGCAATGACTGTTAAAACCCTGCCAAAGTCAAAGATTTACACACTATGGTGACTGGAGTGCAGTCGGCAGGTTGAACAAGCTATGAGAAGCATTTGATTGGCTGGATGTGTGCTAGCTGTGCATGCGCCGTTCGTCCGCTCCGATTTTTTTGTAGTATCTCATAACAGCATTGAACATCTGCCTACTTCACGTTGTTAAATGCCTCCCATGGATAGATGGGGGTCAGCAGGCTATAAGTATCCCTCGTATACCCTTTTTTTAGGTCAGGTTTTTATTTTTTAAAAGTGAAACTAAGAAAATGAAAAACATATATGTACTTTTTGATCGTTTACTTTTGTTTTTTCCATCGCGCTATTGATTATACATCACCTGTCATTTACCAAGCCTTTATTCACTTTGGTTTAATCACGCTCCGCTGAAATTTCTGTTGCAGTTTTTTTTTTTTTAAATTCTCCCCAGTTCCTGGATCTGAAACAATTTCTTTTAAATCGAAGGCGTAACAGGAAATAACCATGTAGAGAGTTGAGAATTCCCCCTCCTGACGTTGCGATCTTTAAAATGCAGGTTTTGATTCTTGGGCTATTTTATGGCCTATTTTTATGACCGTTTTATACCGGGACGACGGTGAAGTGAAGCAGTGTTTGCATAACAAGCTGACTGCCACAATAAACGTATAATCCAACTTAGAAGTGAGTTTAGTGTATGTGCAACTTGGAAATCCCAAATGTAGCTCGTGGGCCATGTACCATGATGTGTGTCTGGGTGTCTCTCCTGCACATGCTGTATTATTTAAACTTTTGCTTTTTTGCTTTGCACAGGCTGTATAACTTGGGCTATATCATTTATGCTATAGCTCTTGGCCCTTGCGTGCCGTGGGCCCTTGCGTGCCGTGGGCCCTTGCGTGCCGTGGGCCCTTCCCCCCCCCTTGCGTGCCGTGGGCCCTTGTGTGCCGTGGGCCCTTCCCCCCTTGCGTGTCTGTCGATCCTGTGTTTTTTAGGTGTAGCAGTGAAGGCAATCAAACTGCAGAGGTTGTGTTTCTCTTCTTTCCAGAAGCCGTAGCGTGTCAATGTATACATGGCCGGGATTCAATTACAGTTTTTGTTGCAACAAGTAAAACAAACAGCATCACGTCGCACAGCAATACCGACTTTCTAGAGAAGCGGGGACCCAGAAACGCTGAATCCGCTCCCGTGTTTAAATATAAAACCAGAGCCGATCCGCTGCTAGCAAAGTGCCGAGCTGCCGTGACCCGATCACCAGGCCCTTTTATCACAATATGTAGCATTTCATTGCGATATGTTAAGGATCAGAACCACTTTGAAATATCTGGAATTATCTTTCACTGAAAGAACTTTCATTTGGTAAATGGAGAGAAGTGATCAGTCCTTTTAGTTTCTTCTTCTTCTGGGTTTACTTTCTTGTAGTTTTTGGCCTGATTATTGTGATGGTGTCGCTGTAGCAGTTTTTAATCAGAAAGTGGGGAATATTGTAGAAATTGACTTAAAACCTCTCGCTAAGGATGTCAGTGGAATCAAGAAAATTGATTTGTAACGCGATTTCTCGATCAACGCTCACAAAATTCGGGGATAACCCGTAGGAATAGAATAAAGAACGAAAAGTCTCCCCTAAGAGCGAACGACGGGAGCGTCAATATTAAAACTTAACATTTATTAAAGTACGTAGAATACATATTGTAAAAATAAAAGGTAAATGTCTAGTAGCCTGTGGCTAAGACTTGTATATTTTTTTTTTAAATTATTTTTGTCAATTTATTATTACTTCTAAAGCCATGATTTAGCAGCAGTTGTCTGACATACCAGAAACCAATTTGCCAACCGAAAATATATATTTTTTGGGGTAACCGTGTCAGCAGAGGCGGCCTGAGGTATTGTGAGGACTTGTACCAAGAAACACCCAATCTTAGCGAATATTTTTAATTTCTAGATGCCCGCCTCACGCTCCTCACCTGTATGTGAGTGCAGAATTTCATGTGTGTGGAATATCGTCATGAATGCCATTTACATACTGACCTTACACAAAAATTCCACCGTGTGAGGCCTTAGGCGACCGCCTATTTTTTTTTTTCTAATTATAGAGCCGCCTCTGCGTATCAGTCCCTGATATACAGGACTCCATGCTTGTAAAATCCTCTATCCCCTGACCTCATGTGAAGGAGGCAAAATGGTTAAAATGCCCTTCAGGCTGTGTCAGGTCTATCGACTAAAGTGTGAACAGTCTAGACCGAAAAGACGATTTGGAAAGTGTGATTAATGGGAGAATTTTTCTGGTTTGACTATTTTGACCTGGATTTTTCACTTCTCCTGAGTTTCGCCTTTTAGTGAATAGACCTGTTGGTGTATAAAAAGTCTCTAGATTGTAAGCTCCTATGAGCAGGGCCCTTTACACCTCTTGTTTCCAGCCTATGTTTATCTGTATGTCGTTCCCTTTGGTTATTGTAAAGCGCTGCGGATTCTGTTGGTGCTATATAGATGTCGCCTGTGACTTGGGCCCCCAAAATATCTCATTATATGCAAATATTCCCAAATCCAGAACACTTCTGGTCCTGAGCATTTCAGATGGCGGATACTCATCCTGTGTTATGGTTTTGGTTAATTTTATCAAAACATTTTGGTCAAACAGCAACTGGTCATGCCTAGCTCCTGCTGAGGGTGCAATAAACCCGAAACCGCTGTCCAGGAGTAGCTGTGACTCGTTGCGTATACTCGATCTCTGCTAAAGCAAAAGCCATCTAGTAGGACGTGGCATTGATTGGAGGGTTCTGTGTGAATTCAGACCCAGGATGCAAAAAAATGGAAATTACAGATGTCATTTGCATATCTTTCCCAGGGTTCTGTGCTGCATATGGGGAATGTAGTGCATGAGCTCTGTGTAGCAGTTCTTTGAATTGCTGGGATGTGTAAATGACTTCTGCAATAATAAACTTTATTATTTGCAGTGTGGAGGCTTTTAATCAAATGTTTTGCCCTCCACCATAAAAAGTGGAGGCTGATTTAGTTAGTTAGGCTGATTTCTATTGTTTTTCTTTTATCTCTTACTGGTATTTTATCACTATTTGAACCAGTGTGCGCATGGAATCATTAAAGGGACACTCTAACAAAAAATCACCCCCCCCCCTCCGTTTTTTTAATCCTAACCTATCCCTATTCCCTTAATAAATTGTTATTTTTTTGTTTTTGTGTTTGTAACTGTAATACTTACCCTAAAATCCTCTTGTTTCCAGAGGGGTTTTTTTTTTTTTTTATTTTATACTCCCCTCCCTCCTCTTCCGCTCCCGTCCTTCTTCTATCCGACTTGCCTTCTGGTTTACGTGAGAAGCGCGCATGCGCGCCTCTCACATAAGCCAGCCAATCGGCAGGCTTCCTCCCGGCTCCTTCTGAGGATTAGTGTTGCGCGCAAGAGGATGCGGCGCAACACTAACCCTCAGAGGGAGCCGCCAGCTTCTGCGGTGAGTTGGAGATGTCATCGCGCTGAAAGCGCGATGACATCTCCTACTCGGCAAAAGTCGGCAAAAGTCGGCAGAAGCGGGAAATATGATTCCCGCTCTGCTGACTGACAGCTTGGAGGGCAGAGTAAACTCCTCCGCCTCTCTCAGCTGTTTTCAGCATTTACAGCTGATCGGCTGAGCGGAGGGAGGGGGGACAGAGGGCAGGATACTCCGGGCATCATGACCACCTAAAATAGCTTAGGTGGTCATGTTGCTTAGAGTGTCCCTTTAAGTGAGTGTTTTATCATGTACGCCCCCCCCCCCTTCACGGCTTGTGTTCGTCTGCTTTTCTACTGTGTTTGTGCATATCCATGTTTGAGAGGCGCGAGTTTTCCAGGCCTAGAGAGGGCCGCCTGCTCCAAGCCTTTCCAGGAAGGAGACAGAACGTTCTCTGCAATCTGAGCCCGGATTGTTATGTAAAATGAGGGAACAGATGGATCGCCCCCTGCTGATCTTGCATGGCAGAGCTTTTTTGTGTTCCCCTCTTACTGGCAGGCTATAGATGTATTAGACATCTGTAAATTGTGATGAAAACACCTGAATTTCATGTTAGGATAAAGAACGATGCATGTGTAAAATAGGAGCTGTAACACTTACTGTATCTTTTGTAGAAGCTGTGGGACGCTTCTCTGAACATTTTATTATTTATCATCGTTTATATAGCACCAACAGTTTCCGCAGCGCTTTACAATAACCAAAGGGAACGAGATAAACTGACCAATGATAGAAACAAGAGGTGTAGAGGGCCCTGCTCATAGGAGTTTACAATCTAGAGGGATTGGGGTTGAGAAGACCTTTCTGAGATGTTCAAGCTCTGCGCTTCAGCAGGATTGCTTTATTAGACAGTGTTGACCTTTTTGCATATAATGTAAGAAATGTGGTTTACTCATATATTGACCCTTTTAACCCTCAAGATAAGGGACGCCATCTAGAGTTTAGAAACGTTCATCCCAGCAATATTTCTGGAAAGGATAAACAAATACATTTAAAGCTTAAAATGGCTAAAATAATGTCAATGTGCTCATCTCACAATAGCAATTTCTGTACAATTGTGTTTTTTTTTTTTTACCAGATTTTTAAATTGTTGACTTTGCTTCCCATGTTTGAAATAAATGTTATGGGCAAAAAAAATAGTTTCTTCTTCAGCACAAATGGCTGCTTGGTGAAGGGGTTAAACACCTAAATGGGCATGTTTTATTTTTGCTTTTTCTCATTGATAAGAACAGGCATCCCCTTTCAGGCAGGCCCCACAGGCCATCAGGGCTGTGATATCATTCACTACAAAGGGCATTTTTAATTATGTTGCTTTAAAAAGGATGGAATTCCCTGTAGTATAGATTAGTCAAATTATTTCCACCATAATCTCGGGAGCAGGTACTGGTGGAAACCTCCCGCTATCTCCTCCAGGGGATTTACGAGACTTCGAATACTTCACAATGAGTCGTTAGAACGAGGCTTCAGATACAAGATGCCCCGCACCGCTATACGGAAGCCTAGCATGGATACAGGAGGATGGGATCAAGGCTTCCCACGACCATCAATCCATAACATATCAAGGGGAGGAAACCAATATCTATTAGGCCCGTTCACACCTAGCAGGAACGCGCTTTAAAACGGCCGACCCAAAAAGAAGTTCAGGAGCTTCTTTTCGGGCATACAGCAGAGCGTTCGCGGCCTTATCATAGCCGCGAACGCGCTGCAATGCGCGTTCATGCGTTTTTTGTATGCGCGAACGCGCTTTAAAAAAAACCACGTGCGTTGCGTGACACGGCACAACGCCGTGGTGTGAACCCAGCCTTAATGTGTGCATAATACAGTATATAACCTCATAAACCATGGATCAGCAACATTGGCTGTCCAGAGGTTTCAGAAATTCATCTTCCATGATGCTCAGACACTCATAAGGTTGCCCGAGAATCATGGGAAATTCCAGAAGGTTGCCGACTCCAGCCATAAACCCTCTCTTTGGGCGATTCCCATCGTTTGTGAAAGACAAAGATGATGCATTAAAATTATTCAAGGTGTACCTGGATCCTAACACAGACATATCTGTTATGACAGGATAAAATAAACAACATTTTGAGCCGCCTGGCACTGACAGAACCAATCAGCGGGTCGATATTCTGACCCCCTAGAGTGGGGATCTCAAACTCTTACCCCTGGATGTTGCTGATCAGCAACTCCCATGATCCTCTCGTCTATTGCATTCAAAGAATACTGGGAGCTGTAGTCCATCTGAACATTTGTGGAAAGGGTAGAGTATGAGATCCCAGGACTAGAGTGATTAGAGCAGGGCTTTCAAACTCCAGCCCCCCAGATGTTTCTGGACTACAGCTCTCATGTCAATCTGGATGAATTCTGGGAATCGCAGGCCTCAATCTCTGAGGAGGGGGGGGGGCTTTGACTTTGACAGCCCTGGCTTAGAGCGGTTTTCTTTTAGTGTTTTTGTTTTACTTCTTTATTTTAAGGGTAATATTTGGGCAGTTTGGGAAAAATCAATCCTGCTCTGTAAAGACACAATTAGAAGGGAGGGGGTTATTATAACCCATGGAACTGCATCTCACATGATCCTGAAAAGTGTCAGCTCCTCCGCAGTTGTGTACTCCTAATGTAGTGTTACAGATACTCTTGTGTTTTAACTATACCTGGAATGAAATCTGTCCACGAGGAACTGCATCACAATAATATGTTTGGCCTTTCTGGCTCCATGGAGCTGCAGCGGATACTTTAATGTGCCTGTCTCTCTTTAAATCCTGTTGGCTGCATTTAATGATTAACACTGTGTAGGTATGTGAAGGTATAGGGGCAAATAAAGCAGAAGGCCATTGGATTTTCCATCGTGTTGTTGATTATAATGTAGTATTTTGTTTACTTGTTTTGAAGAAATTGTTTATTTTTTTTCTATGTATTTATTTAAAATTCCTCTCGGCTTAATTCCAGATAAGACGGCGGCGACTCGCTCGACTTGCTGGAGGCCCGTCCTCGCAGCCCACAACTCCGCTCTCTACTCCGCTCACTTCACCCCAAAGAGAGAACCCGCCTGGACCACCACCAGCAGCCGCGCCAGCTCCATGCGTGCCCCACCACCTTGGTCTAAATGTTCAGGGTATAACCCCAGCTACCTCGCCCATCGGAGCATCTGGTACGTGAACTTCGAAACATCATTGTTTTTTTTCAAGTGATTCTTCCTTTCTGCCGGGGAACGAAGGAACCCTTTCCATTGTTAATTAACTTTACCGTCCTGGGAAGACATGCTCAATATTCAGTGGCCCTTTCTCTAGGGTCCATACACCAAAATGATTGCTTTGGTGGCTTCATGGTTCAGTATGTATGGTCTCTAAATGTAGTGTTTTTTTTTTTATTTTTATTACAAATGTTTTTTTTTTTCTTCTTCTATTAACTGGGCCTTTTTCCCGCACCCCCTCCTTCCGCCTCCGTTGGGGCAGTTGGCATTATTCACCAAGCATTGAAAATGTGACATCAATAAGACCTAACCTACAATGGGGTACCCCTTATCTGGAGTTCTAAAATCCGAAAGACCCATAATCCATAAATTTTGGAGCCTTGTTAAACAAAGGAAAACAATTGCAAATTGCCTGGACGGCCCGTTCGCCCTTCCTTTTTTTATGTGACATTCGATCTGTTTTGCTGTATGTGACCCTGGTGTAAAGTGAAGCCCTATGGAACATCATGTCACGAGGCACATCACTTGATACGTTTTATACATGTTAATGGAAACAATGCTGGGTCGTCTTGTGAGCCCCTGGAGCTGGGCCCATTATCATGATGTGCAAATACAGGATGTTTTCATCCAATACACAAGGATCTTGGGTAGTGGCTGGGGAACATCATGTTGACACATTGTTGACATATCTAAACAGTTTACTGTATGATGCCATGGAGGCAGTTGACACCTTAGTGCATTCATTCCTGATAGGTGGCTTTTTTATTTCTTGGAGTTGTCGCCCCCCTCCCCAGCTCTGAATTACCCAAATAATCTGCTGTTCTCCCCCCTACCAGCCCTCCTTTGCATACAGAACAGTTTGTTCCTGCTGTCAGTTGGAGGTATGGGGGGGGGGGAGAAGGCTGTCGCTTTTGAACGCTGGGCAGCTCCTTCCTGCCTGTAAACAGACGGTGGAATCTGAGCCACAGGTTTTGCAAGTCAGATGTTGCTCCGTGTTGACATCACTGAAATAATTGTAGGTTGAGAAATAGTTTTCTCTTATTTTCCTTCTCGCTCGGTGATGGACGCAGCTCTGATCGTTTTACATCACCCGGCACAAGGATCCGAGTCCTGTGATTAAAGTGATTTAAATGTTACAGGTCGCACGAGGGAGCTTGCTTAATATAAACACAATTTCCTCGCATACCTCCTCCTTCCCGGCCTGGATTCCTGAGGTTCTGCTTACTACACTGTAAATATATTTTCATCCTTAACAAACCCTGGTATCTGTGCCACGTACCTGTTAAACCTGCATTCCTGTGCAACGGGCAGCAATGGCATTTAGAGATTGTTTGTTTTACAGTGATTAGAATGAAAACAAATATTTATCAACAGCTGCTCCTATTTCCACATTTCTTGCCCCCCCCTGGTTTGTGCACCCCCCTCCCCCAAATTGTGCCACCACCTCATTGACATTCCTGAGATCAATTTTAAAAATATATATATTTTGGTTGCTGCCCCCTGTTAAAAAAGCAGGGGGCAGCAACCATGGCCCTCCAGATATTTTGACCCTGTTTCCTATAGGGAAATTAATAAAAAAACCGTCTGCGTTGATTTGCAGTTCAAGTTTTTCTTCCATTCTATGTCACAGACACCAACACAACACTCCATTGAAATACAAGTAGTACAAAAATAAAAAATACTAAAAAACTTCATAAAATAAGGAAGATGTAAAATGGATGCATTGAAAATATATGTAATTGTATATATGGTGCAACAGTAATAAAAGTTAAATAATTAAGAAAAAAAAGCAGGGGGCAGCAACCATGGCCCTCCAGATAGTTTGACACTATTTCCTATAGGGCTCACTGGTCAGCCAAACTAGTGATTGGTTGAGCATCATCATGGGATGTATTTTCAAAACCTATGGGGGGGACCAATGATGCTGACCCCTTGCTGTCGAGATTCTGAAACGACCTGGAGAAACAAAAAAAACCTCTTTGAGATGCAACATGTGTGGATTGGACCCATATCTTATATACAGTTTGGCGCATGCATGGTCAGAATGGGAATAAGAGCGACGTTGGCTTTTCTTGTAATGATCAGAATTCTATCATCCAAGGTAATAAGGCCCATCACACCCCCCCCCCCCCGGTGGTTTTCTCTTGTCGATCCCCTGGATTTCCTCTCTGTATAAATTATTTAATAACTATAAGCTGCGGCGTCCCATCTTCTCGGAGTCCTATTCAAGCTGCATGCATTAGTGTTATAAATAGGCCGTCAATCTGGCTTTATAGGACTCTCCTAAATCCTGCTGCTATTCAGGGAATGCGGCACAGATCAACAAATTACCTCGCGAGACGCACGTGCTCTTCTTCGACAACCAGCAATTATTGCAACGCGCCTGGACCATTAAACCACCGGAAGGTGCGGACACTGACTAAGAAACAATACAGCAATTTATAGTAATTCTTTTGTAAGCACGTTTTAATGATCCAAAATAAATGAACATTAAAACGTGTTCCGGTGTTAATAAGTCACTGAAGCGGAGCAGCAGGTCCCTCCCCATGAATTCCTGCATTCCTCAGTCTTGCATTATTCAGCCCTGTGAATGACAGATGCCCTCACCAATTGCAGGAGAGCGCAGCCAATCACATGTTGACATTGCACAGACCCATTCATTGTATGGTCGGTGTTGCCGCTCTGCTTCGGGTACCTCGCTCACCGGGGTGGGCCGACACGTAGCGGAACAGTTTTAATGGCAAATTTACTGTAATTTTCATTCTGAATTCACATTTAATCTATATTTTGCAATGAAGCCTGTATCTGAGCATAAGGCAAAAACCTGAGCGCCCGTTAATATCTGAGTGTAATTACAGGTCCACGTATCGCTTATCCCAAATGCATGGGAAACACAAGTATTTTGGATTTGGGAGGTTTTTGGGGGATTTTGGAATATTTATTTGAGACACAAGTCAAAACACAAAATTTGTTTCCTACTCACAACCTGAAGAGCATTTGATTTTTATACAGTATTTATTTCCCAGGTCCGTAAGGGCAAAGGTGGAATATTCCACTTAACGGCGTTGTCGGCTCTCCAAAAATTTTGGAATACATCTGAATTCAGCATTCTGGATAAGGGGCTATTCAGGCTGTAATATCAGGTTTTTCTAAATTTGCCTTACATATTTTTTTTTAATAATTTGGCAGCTTGAATGTGTATGTATCTTGTGTTTTTATATATATCTTTTCTTTTTATTTTCCAGGGGTGGCCCACAGGAGTCAGAGCAGTGAAGGGGTCAGCTCTCTTAGCAGCTCTCCATCCAACAGCCTTGAAACACAGTCTCAGTCTCTGTCCCGCTCCCAGAGCATGGATATCGACAGCGTGGCTTGCGAAAAGAGGTGCATTTTTTTTATTTTCTTTATGGCATTCCTTGATTCCTGCTCATGTGCAGCAAGATGTTAAGTAGTTCAGAAGATAAGTTGCTGCTTTCTTCAGCTCACAATTTAAAACACACAGGGCACTATTACAAAGTTGGTGCTAACTTAACCCATTATAGTCTATGCAGCTCTGACAAAGTTAGCACCAGGTTTGTAATATGGCCCACAGCCTTTTTATATAGAAACCTGACATTCTTGAGTTCTTAAATGTCAATTAGATAATTATTTCATAGATTTAATTTTTTTTTTTTTTGGTGTCTGAAATCTGATGCATAATGGGGGAAAAAAAATCCTCCTTGACTCCCGATGGCGTCAGATTTCTCTCTCGATCAAGAAGCTTTATCGTGGGACTTGTAGTTCAGACTCATCTTGGGGGGTCCATGGTTGAGATTCCTGATTTAACCTCCCTGGTGGTCTGTTTTTTTTTTTCTTTCTCGAATTTGCTGGTCAAAAAGCCCTCTATTCCCCCCCCCCCCCCTCAGCGGTATACCGAGTGTGGCTCGGGTTAAATTCCTATGCTGGAAGCGGTGACGCCGAGCAACACTCGGGATGCTGCTGGATTTCCTCGCGGGAAGGAAACCAGGAAGTATGAGGTTGCGATCGCTGGAGGAGACTGCGAGGATCATCGGGAGCGCAGGGACAGGTGATTTGTATACAGCCCGAGTGTGGCTTGGGGTTACCGCTCTCAGCGGTGAAATTTAACCCCGAGCCACACTCAGGAAAACTGTCAGGGTGGTTAATGACAGATAATTTAAACTAGCACCGCTCCAGCTGTGTTTAAACACTTGATTCTTAAACAACCTTTTGTCTTTTCATATATGTAAAATTTGTGTCCAGTCCCGCCTCCCATTAAATGTTATCTTAACACTATGCTTCAGTGAACTAGGCTGTGGTTGTTTTTTTTGCCCTTCGAAATCTCTTGTAATGGTTAATATATTAAGGACCCCAAATTAAATAGAATAAATTATCTAATCTCACAAAGTCAAATCCATTTTGTCAGGTCCCAACCTGCTGGCCTTTCCCTGCTTTCTTGCAGCAGGGACTGCTTTTGACTTTGCAGTTTTGCTACACACAGGCTAAGAATCATGGGTAATGAACAGAAGCATTTGCATTGCGAAGGTTCTCATTTTAACGTGCAGTAACTCCTTTTTAATTCGTCTGCCCATTCAACCCTTCCCTTGTTTTCCAGCATGTCCCAGGTAGATGTGGACTCTGGAATAGAAAACATGGAGGTGGAAGAGAGCGATCGCAGAGAGAAAAGAAGCCTGAATGATAAGGTATGCTGGTTTAACCTCCTTTTTATTTAGAGGTATTATATGAAGGTTTTAGACGTTTGGTAATACTCTTTCCCCTCTGTTGCTTTAGGAATCTTCTGCCGAAGCTGAGGTATCGGAGGAACAATCTTTGCAGCTGGTCTGTAAGATCTTCCGAGTGTCCTGGAAGGACCGAGATCGAGATGTGATTTTCCTGAAGTCGCTCTCTGCTCAGTTTAGGCAGAATCCAAAAGAAGGTATTTTTCTTTGCAAAATATCTAAAATTGTATTGATTTAGCAAGAGCTGCTGCTGGAGCGTCACGGGTTTCTATTCTTTAAACACCCCAGCACAATCTACAGCTAACCTGTAGATAACCATTTGAAATACCCATGAAATCCACAGCTGTGCTTAGGTTATGGTAAAAATATTTTCCCATTAAAATTATCAGTGATCAGATTACAGGCTGTCGATTCAAATAATCTGTAACTGACGCTGTGCTCAGATGTTATGCCATGTTATCTTCTTCACAGCTTAAAATAACAGGACAAAATAAAAACACAATGATGCAGACATAGAAAAGACCCCAATTTCAAAATATGAGGTGTACTCGCACGCTCCAAAGCTGCACTGTCCTGGTTCTGGGTTATTGCGACTCCGGCCAAGTCGGGGGTGACGCAGCCCTTCTTTATGCCGATATCAGTCTTAAATACGAAAACAGAAGGACGGCTCCTTCATAGCATAATTTATCACTTTTTCAGCTTTCTGATCAAAAGATTTTCAGTTTTTCTGGAGAGCGATGCAATCTTCCCTCACTGCTTTGACTGGGGTCAGACGAACGCAGTGCGAACATGCATTGAGCCGCACTTTATCACGGCCGTAGTAGCAGCAAATGACGGCCAAAATACAAAGTACGGCTGTAAAAGTTCGGCCGTGCAAGCGGCAAAAAAACGCATTTTTTCTAGAACGTCAAACCGCTAGTACTGACGCGCAGAGTGCATGCGTGATTAGGAGACGTCAGACGCTGCACATGTCCGGCCAACATCACGTCCATTTGCTTTTTATAGCTCCGTCAAAAATCACGGCTGTAATTGCGCATCGTATGACCGCTATCACGTATTCCGTCAAAACGTGTGTCCATGCGTTCGGACGCACTTTTTGACGATAGACATGAAAAATGCGTTAGTCTGACCCTGTCCTTTGCGGCAGGCGAGCTAAATGTCCATGAACACTTTGGAACGACATTTCCCACGATGATGCTCCTGCTGACTAAGTGGGAATTGTAGTCCCAAAGCACCTGTTCAAAAGACCGTACTGTGCCTTGCTTCGGCAAGGACTGGTATGTGTCCTAGGTACATAGAGCTTTTGGATGTTTCAGGTATGGTAAGACCTGGCTGTGATTGGCCAGATTGCTGCAGACTGGTGTTTGGGTTACTCTTTCACCCCATCTATCAACCTTGGGCCCATAATTTCCTACATAGCCTGCCAAGGATTTGCCCAGTGGTCTGGATGATGCCCCAAAAGGTTGTGTATCCCTTATTTGTTGATTTCATGAATCTCCAGCTCGGTCTTAATGTATCTTCTTGTGATTTCGTTGATGGCTGGTGTAATTTTGTCATTTTGGGTAACTAATCTAAAAAGGCTAAATGAAAGTGTCTTTATCTTAATTAACTATCATTTAATTAACCATCATTAACGTGAAAGCTTCTCTCTGCGTTTCAGTATACTGCTCTTTTAAGGACTTGATTGGTCAGATTTTAATGGAAGTGTTGATGATGTCCACTCAATCCAAGGATGAGAATCCATTCGCCAGCCTCACTGCCACATCGCAGCCCATTGCAACTACAAGGATACCCGAACGGACACTAATACTGAACTCTGCATCTAACCCTGGCACGAGCCCCATGTTCTCCACCGCTGGCTCCTTCGGGGCCAGTTCAGCATCCAGGCAAGTTTATAGACCTTTTTTTTTTACAATACATTTGCATACAGCAGGAAGTGGCAAAAAAGTTGTTCTCCAAAACTTTATTATTCCAAACTGTACATAAACGACTTAATTTTAATGAGGACTGGACACACAAAATACAGACCTCTGTAAAATCGGCCCCCGTCCTGTAGTATGTAGAGCAGGGATCTCTAAACTTTGCCCCCCCCTCCCCCCAGATCTCTCTGAACTACACCTCCCATGATTCTCAGACTTTTTATTGCATTCGAAGAATTCTGGGAATTGTAGGCCATAAATATCTGGGGAGGTCAGAGTTTGAGATCCTTGATTGTAGAGTTTTCTGTCACGCTTGCCGCTGGCAGAGCCCAGCACTGTAATGGCATCTGCCTACATTGTTGCCCCCCCCCCCCCGGCACAGGCCATGAGACCCTCGGGTTCAGCCATGCAGTAACAGCTTGGATCTTGTTGCTGAGGTGCAGGAGAGGCAGATGGATGGGGAAAGCGGGCACCTGGCAGCCCTGCTGCCTGTCTGCCTTCCCTTCACAGCCAGAGAAAAGAGAAGGCTAATCAGACACATAAAAGTGGATCGGACCAATACTGACTCCTTCAAATTTAAGTAATGAAATTGATTATATTTAAATGATCGGGTGCTGCCCCACGACATACACTTTACTGGTTGTACATATACACTTTATTGACAGTGCTCTGTGCCTAATGTCCCTAAATGAACACTATACGAACCCGATGAAAACCTTTAATGCCATTTCCTTACATTAGTTACTCCTTATGCATATAAACTTGTTTTAAATAATTTTTCTGGTGAGGCTCCTTATTGTTTTGTGTAATGTTATCGTTGGTGCTGCCTCTTGTTACCTGATCCAGCGGCTGTAATGACGCGGAGGCTGCCACGCAGCTTAACAGACGACCTGCCAGGTGGTGCTCGCTGCAATGGCTCGTCGTTAATTTGAAGTCCCTGTAAATAAATATCAGCCTCCACTCGCCAATTAAATGGCTTGAAAAATGTGGAGTTGGTTAAACTGATGCAAATCCTGTGCCATACCAGCTGCTTCTATGTGTCTTTTTTTTTTTTTTATATTGATGCATCTTCTTTTTTTTATTCACTTTTATTTATATTTTTTCACTTTTTTTTTTTTTTTTTTTATTATTCAAACCATAATTCATCATTTAGTCAGTCCCAAAAATGTGATGCAGGAACAACCTCATGTTTAAGTGGCCAGGCTTCCTAACTGTTAACTTAAATAAAAAGTGTTTTTTTTAAAAAAATGGTTCCTGATGGTGATTTTCTGGAAATTCTTTGTAACGAAGGGGTTAAAGAAATGTAGGGGGTCGTTTCCACTAAAATCTATTTCAATTCTACTGAAATATCCCATGTTAAAATATCAGATTTTTTTTCACGTAAATCCTTTAAGTTTTACTGTCAAATACAAACCATCGGATGTTTTGCTTTTATATTAGTTTTTTTATTTTTCATTAAAATTGATTTTGATTCATTTATTTTAAATCTTTATAGTCACAGGGGCCCATGTTGCTAAACATTGATCCAAAGCAAGGTTACTACAGCTTTTATAGCTCCGTTAATACCCGGTGATTCGAATGATTGGAAAAACACTAAATCCACTTATTTCTGGGTGATGCTGTTGGCCATTTTTCCTTTCCATTGGATCGTCTGTCTGTAACGCGGCTATGAAAGCTGCACTTATTCTGCGTCAACTCACGGTTTTAAAAATTGCAGAGAAATTATAGCATTTTACAGAGATGAAGGAGGACGTCTGCTCAGCCACCCAGGTGCTCATGTACACGAAGCGGCCCAGCTTCACAGCGTCTCCAAAAATGATGTATCTGCCACTCAGGCCTTCTCCTTTTTGTATATTGGTGACACTTCATCCTCCGCCAAGGATTTACTCTGGCTTTATGCATTGAACTGTATATCCACGATGTTTCAGGCCCTTGTGCTCTATTAATATACAACCCAAGGAAATCCTTGACATGGGATGAGGCATTACTGATATCTGGTCCAGGGGAAGAATCCCAGAGTGGCACGTACATATTTTGGCACTGCTGTTTAGTGAATGCACCCCTTTCCGCTCTATCTGTGATTGCAAACCTTGGCACCCCAGATGTTTCGGATCTAAATAAATGTCTCATGATGCTCAGTAAGCCTTGAAGCTGGTGGAGCATCATGGGACATGTAGTTCAGAAACCTCTGGGGTGCCACAGTTTGCCATCACTGCAACATATGAAGCCCCCACAATATTCAGTGCACTGACTGACTTCCACGTTTTTGTTTAAAAATGTTCAAATTATTATTTTTTTTTTCCTTGTTTCTCTGTGTTGTCTTAATCTTTATTCTCTGCTGCCATCTTTCTCCCCCCCCTCCCTCCTTTTCTCGTATCAGCCTATACGCTACCAGTCCGGTTAGTGCCAGGTACCCACTTGGTACCCCAGTGACTGAGAGTTCACCCGTCTTTGCAGTACCTTATTCAGTCCCACACGCAGCTTGGCGTTCTCTTTCTGGGAGTCCTCAATCCAGTCAGGGATGCCCACCTGACGCTCGAGCCTCATCTCCACGTCCCATCCCCTGCACAGTCGCCCGCTCCAGGCCCTTGCCTATACCATCCAGCTCGAGATCCAACAGCACCTCTCCTGCCATGCTCATTTCACCGAGCCCTCGAGCGTCCCGTTCCGTCTCGCCTAGACAGAGATCTGCAGCCTCGGGGGCCTCTGCGCGCTCATTCTCTCCTGGAATATCCCCGAGACCAAGGAGGATTACCTCGAGGTATCTTCTCTGCAGAACGCATGCATGCGTGTGAATCCTTACTCACATCCGCTGACTGGTTTGAAGCTGCATGCTTACTCGGTGACCTAACACCTCGATGGACACGGCGGACTTTCAGTCGGTGTTTCTATTGACTCTCAAATATGCTCAGCGCTGCGCCAGTTTATTATTCTGGAGATCTACATTGGCCCAGCACTAAAATACAATATTCTTTACTGGAAAGCTATCTTGGGTTTATTTGAGGATTATTTTTGGTGCTATTTGTCGTGTTTGCATGTTATAATAATGCAGGCCTGTCGATGCTTTTAGGCTGGTGTCGCACCTTCAGAGGGGAAGGAAGGTCCTTGAAGGTGGACGTTCCTTCCGCTCTGACGCCCGTTTGGCCACCACGCTGAGTGCAGTTAGTGCACTCATTGCTGAAAAAGCTTGATCCTCTTTTGGAGGATCTCGCTTTGCAGTCCCGTCGAACATGCATCATAGCATTTCGACGGGGAGGATTTCAGCATGTCCGTTGTACCCTACACAGTATGGCCCGTCCTGATGAAACGTCACAACGCTGCAATGGACTTCAGGAGGCCTCACGTTTGCATGCGTTTTTCTTTTTCCTGTGATTTGGTATCGGAGCAGGCATTTCGGTGAGCGGCTCCTACTAAAATGAAGATAATTTTCATCTAATAGTTTTTTTTCTTGGAGTGATCAGTCGTGCTGTAGCGTCGCATGGTTTGACGGCGTCACAAATCTCTTCTGTGTCAGCAGGATGTCGAATACTGCAGAAATGCAGGGAAATCCATATAATCATTCTAGAGATTTTTCCTATACTGTATATAGATATGTAGTGTGAGGGATTTAGATTTTCATTTGGTTCAGTTATATTTGAAATCTTTAGAATATAGATTATATTTTGCAAATGTATCAGTCCGTGTTATGCAATCATTTAAAAAAAAAATTGTATTGTGCATGAGGACTGAAAAGTTACAAACTAGGCTCGTTTATTTTACTGATCACGGCTTTATCCGAGCATTGGGCGTTGATTTAATGCTGGCGGGTGAAAATGCATTTTATTGAGGGTGTGCAGAGATAAAGTGCGTTTTGAATCAGCAGCGGAGACCAGACCCGCAACATGGCAGTGTGAGTCTTTTAACTTTCCCATAGAATATTCCTACAGGGCTTGAAAACCTTATTATACAACTATGCGTTTTCAGGAGCCGCGCCAAAATAAATAGAAAAATGTATGTTGCCGGCACTGAAATATCGAGGCGAGCATTGCATGAAAACACTTAATACAGGGGGTCGGTAACCTTGGCCCTCCAGGTGTTTCGGAACTACATTTCCAGTGAGGCTCATCCAAACCGGAGTACTTGAGCATCATGGGAGATAGTCTGAAAACATCTGGGGGGCCAGGGTAGCTGATAAATGTGTACTGGAATGGCCATGCTGTACATAGACTGTACATAGACAAACACATCGCACACGTGACGTGTGACACCTTCACGTCGTCACTATTATCAAAACTGTTTAAATGCCCCTATATAATCATCTCTTCCTCGATATGGGAGCGTCGGCTAAACCAGAGCGGATCAGCACATGTTTCCAGCATAGATGCAACAGATTACCCATCATGCCTTGACACAGGAAGAAGCCTCCCTATAAGGGGTGCACATTGGTTTTACAAACACACAATGCAAACGGACACATTTTTATTGAACCGCACTGTGTCTCTTGCCCATACTGAGCAGCTGTAATATTATTTTATGCGTGATGCACACGAGAGGAAGGGGTTTCATGCATGCTCTTTTGCACTCCCTCTTGTCAAAACGCTCCTATAAACTTTTGTGTGTAGATTTTTACAGTATAAACAAGATTTTAGCAGCTGGTCTTCATGGTCTATATATGCAAAGTTTTTTGTTTTCTATCAAAATCCCTGCGGGCAACACGCGGCAGTCACACTTACATTATACAGGTTGGGCACCCCTTATCCAGATTCTGAAATCTGGATTATTAGACTTCCAGGTTTAGTTAAATTTACTTTTCTGATGCTATGGATGGGTCCTGCTCTTCGGTGACATGGCTCTCGATACCCTGAAAAACAGTGTTGCAAATGCGGTGAGCCTCTGTGCTGCAGCCCCGAGCGTGTGACGCGCTGCAGCCCCGAGCGTGTGACGCGCTGCAGCCCCGAGCGTGTGACGCGCTGCAGCCCCGAGCGTGTGACCTCTGCAGTAGCAGGTCTCTGGAAAAGGCTGCGCAGCATCTCCCAGCCTGTGTACGTGCTGCTGGCTGCAGCAGGACTGGGATCACAAATCCCCTGCTGCGATCCTCTTCCTCTCAGACATCGGATCCTTCCTGATCCAGAAATCTGGTGGAATCCAGAATGCCCGGGGTCACATGCTTTCCTGATAATGGGTGCTGAACCTGTATTTACAGCTTGATGTCACTTTTGACAGCAATCTAGGTTAAAACTGTACATTTTTACATTTCTTTTCTGAATGAATTTGTTTTTGGATGAAATACATTGTTATTGGTGCTTGCTGAGTGTTTGCCAGCTAACTTTAAGCCTCATGGTGCTACCAACCTCAAAAAAGGCCCGTACGGATCCCATGTGCTAATTTCTTGTTCTCGTGCCAGTACATATGACAACCCCATGTCCCTCCTCTTCCTCACCCAACCTGATGAGGCTGAGGACAGCAGCGATGATGGAAACGACCAAGAGGATTTCACTAGTATCCTGTTTGGGTCCAGGTATTGGACGATGTGCTGCGTTTGGCATGTTGGAGTGTGAAGGCCTTCGGGACTTGCTTTTTTTTGCTTCTTGTTTTGTTCTTTTTGCTCTAAACCAGGGATCAGCCAGCTTTTACAGTGCTTTATTCTCCTCGTCGGTGATATGTATTGGCTTTATACGTGGAGTTTAAAAGTTGGCTCCTTCTGTAAACTCTGAACATGGGAGTCGGGTGATGGTGTCCTGGCAGGTTGGCCGTGGCATCGGTTTCTTGTGTTTGGTGCCTAGTCATGCCGTGTAATGGAGAGACCCGTTACTGCTTATTGCCTACTAACCCGTGTACGTGGGAGGTTTTGTATTTTGTGATGCGCTTTGTGTTCCGCAAGTTGCCGCGCAGATCTAGCAGTGTTTTTTTTATTATACGATGCATGTGCAGGATCGTTATCTCGCCTGTTTGTACATTGAGCCAAATCCCACTTTCTGCCCCTACCACAGCCACGCTCCAGGAGCACCCTGCAGACATGGCATATATAAACTACATTGCTATGTTTATCAATAAGTTATTGCTATATAATGACGGGCTGAGATGTTTGTAGCAGGTTTCATATCAAAGCAGTAGATTGGCAATACAGTATTTTAGTCTGGTAGGTTTTATCCTAATCTCCTGGTCGAGTGAAAATGACTCTTCCTTGCGCCTCACTTTGTCACTGATACTACGGTGCAGGTTTCTTTTTGGATACACTTTGTATTGCTTTATTTGGGAAATATTGGGGGGGGGGAGAATAATTCTGCTGTTTAACTTGTAACAAGCCATGTTTTTGCTCGGTATGCCGTGTTTCCTATAATTTATTCACTAACTGTTTGCATTAAATGAGGGTCCGTGCTTGTGGCCCAACATTCAGACCAGAAAAATCTCCTTTCAGTCGGATCTCAGGGACGGACGTCTGATCCTGCGGAGAAAATATCTATATATCTCTCCAGCAGGAGAGTAATGGAGGAGATAACCTCAACTATATACGGGATTAAACCCACACTTAGACGAAACCAAAAAAATTTTGGAGTATAACCAAAACAGAAGGACCCCTTAAATAGGGGTTAAAAAATGACACTTTTTAAAATACCACAATATTACATCAGAAAAAGAAAGAATGAAATTATTGAAGGGAAAATAAACAATTGCATTATTTTTTTACCTTTTCTGATGTAAGGCTTCATTGTGATATTAAAATCTAATTAGCAGGGTTATTCAGAGAAAGGTGACACTTTGGAGAAGTGAAAATTCTAGGTCAAAATAACCGTTTTGGAAAGTGAGATAAATGGGAGAATTTTTCTGGTTTGGCTATTTTGACCTAGAATTTTCACTTCTCCAAACTTTCTCCAGAGTTTCACCGTTCTCTGAATAACCCTAGAAGTGAATTTTTTAACCCCTGCTAGGAAGTCCTTCTGTTTTGGATATCCTCCAAATTTTTGTGTCCATGTGTGTCTTCCAAATTAATATTTTATCCCTTGAAAGGACAATGTTTTATTTATTTTTTTGTTGCCCCTTTAAACAGTGGGACGAGCAGCACGGAGTCCTACAGCGATCACTTCACGATCGAAACCTGCAAGGAGACGGAGATGTTAAACTACCTCATCGAGTGCTTTGACAGAGTGGGAATAGAAGAGAGGAAAGCGCCGAAGGTGAGCGCCGGGACGCCCCGGACATATATCCGCTACGGGCAACGTGGCGCTTTATAACGTTCTTGCATGTCTGTTTTCCTCGTAGCTTTGCAGCCAGCCAGATGTGAGTCAGCTCCTGAGCAACGTCCGATCACAGTGCATTTGCCACGCTGCATTGGTGTTACAAGGTGCCCTTACCACGCCAAGGTAACTAAATCTCAGCCACCTCCTCCTCGCATGGAGCCACATGTATGGGGGTATGGACTGCTTGATGACCAATCCCAAAGCAAGGGTTTCTTGTTTAGATCTTTCAATAGGGCATTTAATGTGTGGGGGGATATTGTCTTATTAGAAACATTTACCTTCAATGTGTAAATATGACCTTCATAAATGCAGACAAGTGAATAGGGATTGTTGCTCTGTGCGTTGTGATGCGGTGAAGGTTATTTTTTTTATTTTGCTTCCCGTTTTAATGCAGTGTATTCTGTGTTTGCTCCAGGCCTCCAGAGCAACCTTCCCTCCTCGTGCCCTACATGCTGTGCAGAAACCTGCCGCTGGCTTTCATCCAAGAGCTAGTGAGAGCGACACATCAGGATGAAGAAGTATTCAAACAGGTACAGCCCTCTCCATCAACTGCGTTGTTATTGTGACAGTATCGATCAGACTCTATACATCAAAACGATCCTGCAGCCAAACCAGTCAGTGGCCTTAATTGAAAGAAGAAATACGTTTTATTTAAAAACTATCCTGTCTGATTTTAGACTTTCTATCCCCTTACTGCGCAAAGACTGGGGGCAATATTACCAAATTGGTGCCAACTTAACCAGAGCTGTTGTTGAACTTAACTGCATAGACTAATGGCTCTGGCAGGTTTACTTACCTGTGCTTTTTGCTTGGATGTGTACATTTAAAAGAAAGTTACTGCTCTCAGGATTTTATACTGATTTAGGTTTTTCGTTGTGTTTTTCCTCATACAGATTTTCATTCCCATTCTTCAAGGCCTGGCACAGGCTGCCGAAGAGTGTTCCTTGGACACTGATAACTTCAAATACCCCCTAATGGTATGGAATCTGCATAATGGTCATCCTGGTGTTCTGTCCTGTGTCCCTTGTCCTCCTGCACTCTACCGGTGCCCTCTGTGCCCCTGGTCCGCCTGCTACTCTCTACTGGTGGCCTCTGTATCCCTGGTCCTCCTGCTACTTTTGCCCTCTGTGCCCCTGGTCCTCCTGCTACACTCTACTGGTCGCCGCTGTGCCCCTGGTCCTCCTGCTACTCTCTACTGGTGCCCTCTGCGCCCCTGTCCACCTGCTGCTCTCTACTGGTGCCCTCTGTGCCCCTGTCCACCTGCTGCTCTCTACCGGTGGCCTCTGTGCCCCTGTCCACCTGCTGCTCTCTACTGGTGCCTCTGTGCCCCTGTCCATCTGCTGCTCTTTACTGGTGGCCCCTGTCCACCTGTTGCTCTCTACCGGTGGCTTCTGTGCCCCTGTCCACCTGCTGCTCTCTACTGGTGGCCTCTGTGCCCCTGTCCACCTGCTGCTCTCTACCGGTGCCTCTGTGCCCCTGTCCATCTGCTGCTCTTTACTGGTGGCCTCTGTGCCCCGTCCACCTGCTGCTCTCTACTGGTGGCCTCTGTGCCCTTGGTACTCGTGTTGCTCTCTACTGGTGGCCTCTGTTCCCCTGGTCCTCGTGTTGCTCGCTACTGGTGGCCTTTGTGCCCCTGGTCCTCGTGTTGCTCTCTACTGGTGGCCACTGTGCCCCTGGTCCTCGAGTTGCTCTCTACTGGTGGCCTCTGTGCCCTTGGTACTCGTGTTGCTCTCTACTGGTGGCCTCTGTGCCCCTGGTCCTCGTGTTGCTCGCTACTGGTGGCCTTTGTGCCCCTGGTCCTCGTGTTGCTCTCTACTGGTGGCCACTGTGCCCCTGGTCCTCGTGTTGCTCTCTACTGGTGGCCTCTGTACCCCTGGTCCTCGTGTTGCTCTCTACTGGTGGCCTCTGTGCCCCTGGTCCTCGTGTTGCTTTCTACTGGTGGCCTCTGTGGTCCTCGTGTTGCTTTCTACTGGTGGCCTCTGTGGGCCCGGTCCTCGTGTTGCTTTCTACTGGTGGCCTCTGTGCCCCTGGTCCTCGTGTTGCTTTCTACTGGTGGCCTCTGTGGTCCTGGTCCTCGTGTTGCTCTCTACTGGTGGCCTCTGTGGTCCTGGTCCTCGTGTTGCTCTCTACTGGTGGCCTCTGTGGCCCTGGTCCTCGTGTTGCTTTCTACTGGTGGCCTCTGTGGCCCTGTCCACCTGCTGATCTCTACTGGTGGCCTCTGTGGCCCTGGTCCTCCTGTTGATCTCTAGTGGTGCCCCTGGTCCTCCTGTTGCTCTCTAGTGGTGGCCTCTGTGCCCCTGGTCCTCCTGCTGCTTTTTACTGGTGGCCTGTGCCCCTGGTCATCCTGTTGCTTTTTACTGGTGACTGGTGGCCTCTATGCCCTTGGTCTTCCTGCTGCTCTACCGGTGCCATCTGTGTCCATTGTCATTTGGCTCATCTTTCTCTGTACTCTGTGTAAAATATGCAATGCACAGAAAATCTTAATGTTTTTTTGCACACATAACGTATACCAGTGTTGAAGTATGCTGCTTGCTGAGTAAGTTCTATTTTCCATTTTAGGCACTAAGTGAACTCTGTGAAATAAAGTTTGGACGGACTCACCCCATCTGCTCTTTGGTAAGTTTGGGGGAAGAAGTTACAGGTATTTGATCAGAATAATCTAAATTCAGCATAAAAGCAAATGTAAATGCATCTTCCGTGCAGAGCGTCTGAGTTACACGGGCTTCATGTCTAAAAGGAAACGTGCGGTTTTAACAGGGTTATTCAGAGAAAGGTGAAAACCAGGAGAACTGGCTGGATAAGAGCACAATCTAGACCAAATAGCCGGTTTGGAAAGTGAGATAAATGGGAGAATTTTTCTGGTTTGGCTATTTTGACCTAGAATTTTCACTTCTCCAGTCATTCTCCTGAGGTTCACCTTTCTTTGAATAGACCTGTTAGTCTCTAAGACCTGTCTCCGAATGGAAATCAAATATTTAATTCAACATGTAAGCAGTGCATCATTTCCATATGTGCAAAGATTAATAAAAATAAGAGTTAATAAAGCTCAGTCCGTTTTTAAATTCAGTGCGTTTTGATACCAGTCGTGGAGCTGCGATGCTTATCCCAGTGATCAGTAACCTTGACCCTCCCAGATCTTTCAGGGATCAGCCAAATGACAAATGATTTAGGTAAACTAAAAAAATGGTGGGAGCTGTGGCAATTGAGTTTTAATGTGGATAAGTGCACGATAATGCACCTGGGACGTAAAAACCCAAGGGCTGAATATAGAATATTTGATACAGTCCTAACCTCAACATCTGAGGAAAGGGATTTAGGGGTCATTATTTCAGAGGATCTAAGGGTAAGTAGTCAATGTAATAGAGCAGCAGGAAATGCTAGCAGAATGCGTGGTTGTGTAGGGAGAGGTATTAGCAGTAGGAAAAGGGAAGTGCTCATGCCACTGTACAGAGCACTGGTGAGACCTCACTTGGAGTACTGTGTGCAGTACTGGAGACCGTATCTCCAGAAGGATATAGACATCTTAGAGAGAGTTCAGAGAAGGGCTACTAAAATGGTGTACGGCTTGAAGGAGAAAAGTTACCAAGAAAGTTTTAATGATCTTAACATGTACAGCTTGGAAAAAAGACGAGACAGAGGAGATATGATAGAAACATTTAAATACGTAAAGGGAATCCACAAGATAGAGGAAGGGAGTATATTTAAAAGGAAACAAAGTAGCAAAACAAGAGGACATAGTCTTAGATTAGAGGGGCAAAGGTTTAAAAGTAACATCAGGAAGCATTATTTTACTGAGAGGGAGGTGGATACATGGAACAGCCTTCCAGTAGAAGTGGTAGAGGCCAAAACAGTAATTGAATTTAAGCAAGCATGGGATAGGCATAAGGCTATCCTAAACAAAAGATAAATCCAGGTAAAGTATCCATGTAATTGGGCAGACTAGATGGGCCGAAAGGTTCTTATCTGCTGACATTTTTCTATGTTTCTATATCCCACGAGGCTTTGCCAACCTGAGTGGCTGAGCATCATGGGAAACGTATTTTCAAAGGAAGGCCAAGATTGCTGACCACTAAAGAGACGGGGGTCAGCAACTTTGTCCTGCCAGATGTTTTAGAACAGTTTTTCCATTGAGGTTCTGCCAACCTAACGAGTAGCTGAGCATCATGGGAGATGGAGTTTCACCATCAGGTTGCTGACTCTTGGCTTATCCCATAAATATTTATCTGTGGGCTCTGACAGCTGACGTCAGTTCATTAGCTCCTTACTGTAGAATATTCCAGCTGAACAGCGACTCCCAGAAATCCTCGCAGTGTTTCCTTTCAAGTTGTTGATGTAATGGATGAGATGTATCCTGGCACTGCGACGGGGTGCTGCCAGTTGGGTGTCTTGCACCCCGACTTTATCGGGAGCATAAATTCTTCTGGTTCTTGGAGGTTCCAGGCAATAATGGTGATAATAGTAGCATAAGTTAGAGGACATGCCCTGTTCCGCATTAGAGCTACTGTTGCCAGATCGGCCAGGTTTTCTTGGACGCATATAATGTATTCATGCTGATGGGCAGTGCGTGAAAAATGCCACACTGCAGCATGATTAATCCATACGCTGCCAATAAGAAATTGTAATGGACTGCCCTGATTTCCTTCCTGCAGCATATGAGTTACATGTTGCAGGGCTGTATTTAGCGTGTGCTCTCCTCCGCATGAAATGGTAATGTGTGTCCAGGAAAACATGGCCGATCTGGCAGCCCTAATTAGAGTGTGGGTTAGTGGGGCTGTTTCACCCTGAATTCTGATGTCTGATAACATTTCCTTTACATTATTAGATGGTGTCCTTGCCCTTCTGGCTTCCCAAATCTCTGAGTCCTGCCACTGGTCGTGAACTTCAGCGTCTTACCTTCCTTGGTTCGTTTTTCAGTCTGTCGGTTTTTGCAGAGGATGATGTAAGTCTGTTTTTTGTATTTATTACAGAATAATGAATATTAATGAATATTCCCAATTAATTTCCCTCTTTCTTTTTTTTTTTCCTTCCGTTCCTCAGAATAAAGTAGTTGAAAAATACTTTTCTGGGCCAACTATAACACTAGAAAATACCCGAGTGGTCAGCCAGTCTTTGCAGCATTACTTGGAGTCTGCACGGGTAAGGAAAATCTGCAGCGATACGAAAGTATAATGTGATGATTTTGTAAACCTCTCCAAAAGTTAGAAATGTGCCAGTTTGTGCTTTGTGTCCACCTTTATATAAATTCACAGCCACAACAAGTGCCTCAAGTCTGTTACATAAAATAATCACATGCCTTTGAGCAGCGCTGTCAAACTCCATCCCCGGATGTTTCTGAACTAAAACTCCCATGATTCCCCGGCCATTCATTACATTGGAAGAATTCTGGGAATTGAAGGCCTCAATATCTGGGGGGGGGGGGAGTTTGACAGCCCTGCTTTTAAAGTTTCTTTTTTGTCCCCCATTACGGGTTGAAAGAAGATCTCTTGCCTCGTTTTTCGCTAAAATTCAAATTGTGATGCTTGTCTTTACTATTTGATTCACGCACAACTCTTGTGGTTTTTTTGATGACTTCCACAACAGTGTTAAAGGGACAGTCTGCACAGTGTGAGCACTCAATCTTATCTGAGTGGTTCCACTGCTATGGGCACCCTCATCCCTTTTCAAGGCGATGGGTGGTCTTGGAGGGCTGATTCAGTCTGCCAAGTGCATTATTATCATTATTTATAGAACACCAACAGTTTCTGCTGCGCATTACAATAACCAAAGAGAACAAGACACAAACAAACATAGGATGAAGACAAGAGGTGTAGAGGGCCCTGCTCATAAGAGTTTATAATCAAGAGATTTGCTTGGTTCCATCCAGAACCTGATCACTAAGCTAAAGTTCCAGGGCTTAGGGTATTGGGTCCCGGCATTGAGCGTCACTGGATTGGCTGGAGCGTCCAACCCACCCTGCAGTCACATGATAAGCTGCAGCTGACAGCATGTCACGTCCTGCAGGGTTCAGAGGGAAACCCGTGCTTGATAAAAGTAAGTTTTTAAAAGGAGAAACTCTAAAACTGCGCTTACAAAGATGCAGCCTTTAAAAGTATACAATGGTATCTCAAGAACTGGTATCATTTGGGAGTAGCACAAAATCAAAGGGCTAATGACCTCAGAATTTTAAATGCAGAAAATCTAAAATGTGACCTTTTTTTGTTCTTCAGTATCTTTTAAAAGGCTGTCGCTCTGCTTATTGTAGCAGAAGCCTAACAAAACATCTGAAAATCACACAAAAGCTGGTACGTGACTAGTTTTAACCACACGTGAATACAAAGACAAAAAAATCTAAATTCAAAAGAAGGGAAAGAATTATATAAATAGTGAATAAAAGTTTAATTTTGCACTTTCTGCAGTTAAAATCCTGAGGTCAGTGATTAACACTTTCAGGGTTATTCAGAGAGCGGTGAAAAGCAGGAGAATGGCTGGAGAATGGAAAATTCTAGGTCAAAATAGCGGATTTGAAAAGTGAGATGAATGGGATTATTTTTGTGGTTTGGCTATTTTTACCTAGAATTTTCCATTCTCCATTCATTCTCCTGCTTTTCACCGCTCTCTGAATAACCCTGTATGTGTTTAAACATTTCACTTTAGAAACTTAATCCGTAGGAAGGGGGGGGAGATCAGGAGGGAGGGGTTATTGATTAACCCCTCTGTTTCCTCACACTGTTTTAACAATATAGTTTCCCTTTTGCTCGGTCGTCCACTGGCACCGTAGTTATCGGACCAGGGTCGTCTACTGGAAGCGTCAGGACAACCCAGATCGGCCAATGGACAGGCCGCCAAGTAAAAAAAAAAGACTTTCCTGCAGATTAAAAAAATGGTTCAATAAATAACTAAAAACAAAAATATTTTTCCATTGAATCCTATGGGCTTCGAGCGGCGGATTTCCCATACAATCTATTTCATGTTTCCCCTGCACACACCGGTCATACTATACAATGCATCTTTTACATGTTTCTCCGAAGATCGGAAGTTTTAAACCTTAAAATTCATCTTTTTCACGTAAACTTGTGCCAGATCTTCCAGGCATCGTCCAATAAATAAAATCGTAAAGATCGCACATCTGTTGCAATCGCCTAAAGTCGTCCAATGGTGGTTGGATGTAGTGGAAGAGTACTGATTCACCTGCATGTCTGCAGTATCGGTCGGACGACTGACAAACGCTATCTGATCATCGCACAAATACAGTGCCAGTAGACGGCCTGCCTTAAGTGTTTGCATGCGAATCTGTCCAGAAATTCAGTCATATTTCTGAAACACAAATGACTTAATGGACAAATTAAAAACCTTGCAGGATGCATCTGTTTCATTTCTGCAACTTGTCCATACGAAGAAAAGGAAGCGCATGATTATTTTTGTTGTGCTCACCCATTGCACAGCGCTATGGAATTTGTTGTCTCTTTGAAAATACTTGTAACTCTAACACTTTCGCGGACTTCTTGTAAACTGTCACTTTAAATCTGTACGTTTCTTGGGGTTTGTGTTTTGCTTTCTACAGCAAGAGCTCTTCAAGATCTTTCACAGTATTCTGCTGAACGGAGAGACCAGGGAGGCCGCTCTCAACTTCATGGCTGCTATAGTCACCGGCAACATGAAGAAAGCACAGATGCAGGTACAGCCTTATCCCCTTTCCTTTACCTCCTCGAGAGGAGTCTGTCCAACCAACGTATCTCCAAAAGGACAGCAGCGACTGGTTTACTGATCCCAAGAGCTCTGCCACTCGTCTGTTTTACCAGCTCCTCCCGTGCAGAGGTCTAGTACAGTGAAGATAAGCAAATATTCTCATACAGCGGGGATATCAAACTGCCCCTTCCAGATATTTACTGCCTACAATTCCCAGAATTTTTTTGAATGTTCTAAAAGTTCAGAGAATCGGGAGGTGGAGTTCAGAAACGGTGGGGCCAGAGTTTCAGATCCCTGCCGTACATCTCTAAAGTGATTGATGGCAAATGTTGTTTTTTCCAGTTTCTTAGGTTTCTCTCCGTTTAACCCCTTTGGGACCAATGACGTACAGGGTACGTCCTCAGAAAAAAATCTCGTTAAGGACCAAGGACGTATACTGTACGTCATGGTCCTCTAACCCCCCTCCCTCGCAATACTTACCTCTCTGGCCAGGGTCCCGCGGCGGTCGGCACGTTGACGTCAGTTTCAGGCGTGCCCCACCCCCCGGCATTGCCAGTGGAGAGTCTAAAAGGGAGCGGTGCGGTTCCTTTGGACCCCTCTCCTTCCTGAATGCCAAGGAGTTACGGCACCGCTGGAAAGGGCAGTCTGACCTTTCCAGTGGTGCCCTCGTTAGACACGTAGGTGCTGGATACCGATTTGCTTTAAATCAGGAGCTGACTTATATATTCAGTCTTTGTCGCGGTTTGCATTTCCATGTCATTCACATTTGTGCCTTTTGTGATTTTACTTTTTTCCTATGTTAGTTTTGTGAAGATAGAAGTGCTTTGGCGAGGTTTCATTTTTTTTATATACTGGTTTCCTCCACTAGTAAGAGGACTGACCTGTTCAACAAAGAGGTACTAAGGGCTTTATTTGTGTAAATGGCTTTCTGCTCCTTTCCCATTTTACAGACGGACGATCGTCTCGTATCGACAGACGGATTCATGTTGAATTTCCTCTGGGTACTGCAGCAGCTCAGCACCAAGATCAAGCTCGAGACCGTAGATCCGATGTACATTTTCCACCCTAAATGCCGCATCGCACTGCCAAATGACGAGACCCGTATCAAAGCGTCAAAGGAGGAGGTTGCCAGCTGGATATCGGACTGCAGTATGTAGCTCGCTGGGAGGAGCATTAACAAATATCATTATGGGGAACAAAAAAAATCCCCAGAAGGGACAGAGAAGGCACCAGAATAACCAGGAAGGGATAGGGGGTAGTTAGACGAATGTAAAAAGACGAAAAGTTGTGGGAGAACCAGAGGAAAGCAGAAATTAAATTGTAACCATCACACCACGCTCGGAAGGGTACCATAATAATTTAACCACACAATCCTCCAAAGGGGTCGAATGGGTTCAAGGGTCCCAGATCTTCAAGTATGTAGATATAGTATAATGAATTCGGGCTGTGAGTTCATCCATCTGTCCAGTATCCTTGATAATGTGATGCACTCTGTGCCAGTGCTGCTTGGAGGATTTTGACAAGGCAAGGACACGCATGAGGACTGCTTTAATGCCTAATCTCATAAAAGCTTTCTCTTATCTCTCCAAGATAACACGGCAAACTGTAAAACCTCTAAATGAACGTTTTAATCAATATTTAAAAAGCGCAGACAATATTCTGTTCCTAATGGAATTCTCTCCTGCGTTCCAGATCAAGATCCATCTTTGTTCTGTGAACCCAAGTTCCCAACTGAATGCTTCTTCCTGACCCTGCACGCTCACCATCTTGCTGTCCTGCCGAGCTGCCGGCGCTACATCCGACGCCTGAGAGCCATCCGCGAGCTAAACAGGTAAGCGGTGGTCACAAAAATGTCTATCGCTCCCTTCTGCCGAACTCTTTAAAAAGTGGGATGAAGTGGAGAGATTCCTCAGCTCCGTGTGTGGGCTTGGTCCCGATCCATCGTGGTGTGCAAGTGCTACGTGACTTGTGAACGCCTAGAGCATAGACCCGTTGACGCTGCGCAATCTACGTCTCTTAGGCTATGCAGTTTGCCTAAGGGGAGCAAATTACATAGAGAAGCTCGGAGACTTCTGGGTTATGAAGTCTGGAGAGGAGGAGCCACGTGTTGGGAGAGAAAGGCAAGTAAAAACACTGGTAGTATCGATTCCAAAATAATTGGACAGAGGCTGCCAGCACCTATGCCCAATTATTTAAGGGAAATGAAGGGAAATTAATTTTTTTTTTTTTTTTAAGTTTCCAGGATTGTCGAAGCAAAGCGGCAAAGTCTGCATATTTGTGACAGCCTTCTTGTAACGTGTCCTTTCAGAACTGTGGAAGAACTGAAGAACAACGAAAGTCAATGGAAGGATTCGCCGTTGGCAGCGCGGCATAGAGAGATGCTGAAACGCTGCAAGACGCAACTCAAGGTTTGTACTAAGCCCCGGAGCTCTCCATTTTCAATGACTACTATATTTCAGATCGGCAGGACAGCACCATGGAGAGCTACGGAGCTCACCATGGTGCTGAAACATAGTATCCAATTCATTGCCGAACATAAAAACAGCCTCGTTGTTTTAAAATAAATTGGGAACAATAAAATTTCACAAATTCTGAAAAATGCCTTAAAAATTGACTCTTTGCTGCAAGTGAAAAAATAATAAACTGTTGAATAAATATTTAATAAAAATGGGGAATATTTATCACATTGAAATGTATGGGATTATTTTGTAAGGCTGGTATTTTCATTCTATTGTAATAGTAATCCGTTTCACATTCCTCAAGAACTCTTAAAAACTAAAATATAAATCCACTCAAAATACGAAAACTCCTAAAAATGAAGAACGAAATACTGGCTGCCCACAATACAAATCTCTCAAACACAAAAAACCGAAATACGAATAAACCCAAAAATGGAATAACCCATAAAAACGAAGTGATCCGAAAAACGAAAACTGGCCGTCCGAAATTTCAGATTGGTTCGAATATACTAATCGCGGCAACAAAAGAAACGACCCGAAATGAGAGAAAAAAACACTGACTGGAATTATCCGAAAAGGGAGGGAAAAACCGAAAGAGGAAAAAAACCCTGTGCACATGTCTAGTCCACATGCACTAATGTACTGACTCTTGACAGTGATGGGACTGGGAAGCATGGCTTCTCAATGAGAAGACGATGGTCCTTTCCCTTGTCTTGCCTGAATGAATTCTGATCATTATAGCTTCTAAAATTGTTAAACACTTGTAGCATTATCTCTGATCTCATAAGGAGTTACCTGTGCTTCACCTTTGACCTGTACTCATCTGGTAAGCTTTCATGCGCTGTAAATCTGTTATTTATACCAGCCTAGTTCTTTTATAAGAAGTTATACAACTGCTGTGAGCCATCTGGCGAAGAGTAGCTTTGTTCATGAAATTACATGAATGCATCTACTCTTGTAAAACCAATCTGAACACGTACGCTTTTCATATTTGCAGAAACTGGTGCGCTGCAAGGCCTGTGCTGATGCAGGACTGCTGGACGAGAATTTCCTAAGAAGGTGTCTCAATTTCTATGGCACGGTGATCCAGCTCATTCTGCGCGTAATGGACCCTTCCTTTCCCAAGTGAGAACCTCTTCAATCTGCTATATTTAAATGTTCTGAGGTTTTGTTTTCTTCTGTGCATGAAAGATTGAAATATATCGATATTTTCATTATAACATAGTCTGTTTTCTGCCTTGATGATGACGACTTCATCTTCATTGCTGTTAAAACTTTATAAGATTATGCTTTCTCCACCTTGGAGAACCACATGACCACATGTCAAATAAGGTCTGTTGGGAAAATGACACGCATTTGTTGCCTAGCCTTAAAATATGGCTGGACTAAGGCCGGGGTCAGACGAGCGTTCTGCAGAGAGGAAGGAACGTCCGTGAGAGTGAATGTTCCTTTGAATCTGACGCCCGTCTGGCCACCTTGCTGAGCGCAGTTAGTGCACTCAGTGCTGCAAGGTTCGATCCTCCTATAGAGGATCATGCTTTGCAGCCCCGTCGAACGAGCGTCGTAGGGCTTCGGGGACTCTTTCAGCACGACTGCTGTTACGCACGCAATTTGTGCGCTCACTGCAGCGTGTGATCGGCCCCGTCGAAGCTTCACAACGCTGCGACGGACGCCGGGGGGGGGGGACGTCGGTACAGGCACAAATAGTGCGCTCGTCTGACCCCGGCCTAAGCTGTCTGTTTTGCTGATACTTGGTCGGACACTCTGCCTATTTAAAAAAATAAAAAAATATTTGATTCCTTGAATTTTGTAGAAGGGAAATCAAGGTCATCATTAAACTCAATTTAATTGTAAAAATTGGAGTGTGGGGGGGGGGACGGGACTTCCCAGCCCTTGGCTTAGGTGGAGAAAGTGTGTAAGGATGGGAAAACTTCTCGATACTCGTTACTGCTCCATTGAGATGAAAATAAACCTGTGGGCTGCGAAATGAGCTTCGTAAAATTGTATTTGGCAACTAGTGAGCCCAACAGGAGTACACACGTTTGTTTCTATCCCCCCCCATCTGAAACATTACTAAAACGTTTTGTCCTTTTTGCTTTGCTAGTATCACGCTGCCTTTAAACCCAGAGATCCCCAAGATGTTTGCTGTGCTGCCAGAATTTTACGTAGAAGATGTAGCAGAATTTCTGTTTTTTATTGTGCAGTAAGTACTGGGAATTGTGTCTGTACACTATATACTCTGTATTAGATGAGTCTTTCTTGAAATACATTAGGTTCTGTATAACATTAGGTGTCGTCAGCCATGGCCCTCCAGATGTTTTGAAACTACATCTCCCATGATGCTCAGCCACTCATTAGGTTGTTTGAGCCTTATGGGAATTGTAGTTCCAAAACAGCTGGAAAAGGCCAAGGTTGCTGACCTCTTAATTTGTAAATAATTCTAATTTATAGATCAAGTGAGCCTGTAGTGGGAAATGTGTGATAAATAGCCATACAGCGCAACTAGTGAAGAAAATTACGTCGAAACACAAGTGCAAGATAGCAACCAAGTTATAGACGTGAAGTATATAGAATAAAGCAATACTTGTATCAATGCTGGCGACTGTATTCCGCTTTTCTTTGTGTATCTCAATAAAAAAAAATCAGAAAATGTAAATGGTGCAGAACTACAAAAAGATGCAACGTAAAAAATAATGGAGAGGAACCCCTCATGCTCCAAAGCCTGCCCCTTCCCAGGTCTGTGTCTACACCTTTGGCCAAATAGAGTGGTCCATGCCTTCTTCAACAGCGTGGGTTACCTCAATAAAAGGAAACACAAGGAGGCAGCGCTCCTATAGTGTAACCGAATATAATCATCACTGGAATATATAGTGAAAACTCACTCAACACTGGGGGAGCCTAATGATCCAGCTTCAACCTGGACTTACCGTACTTGAAAACGAGAGAAATCGCAGTGTATTCTTCCTGGTAAAATACTTTATTTATAAATAAGCCACTACGCATTCAGCACTCTTTTGCTGTGAGTGCCCGACCGCTGTGGCTCCTTTCTCTTCCTGTGACCCCCGGAATGTGGGATTTGTAGTTGAATCTACCGGACAAATGATGCAATAAAATCACATGGGTCTGGCATCCACAGGGTTAAAAGTAGGGCTTTATTAAACTAGATAAAATACACAAATAAGACTAGATAACTGATACACTTTATATGTGCCTTCCTCAGTAACCAGATATAGTATCAAAAATGATAGTCTTTGTTACTATCTTGCATTTGCACTTTAGTGCACTGTACAATTGTTAGAACATTATTTTCTTCTAGTTGCGCCGTATGGAGATTTATCACACATATCCATTATTTATTGTATGGCACAGATTTTGGACTTTTCTTTTTTTTTGCTTGCTTCATCCATTAATGCTGCATTTTTATATGAATTTATTACTTTATACTTATAATTTATAATTAAATTAGTGGGATTTGAATTCCGCGCCTGCACAATTTATGTACGTGAGCCTGTAGGTTGCCTCCTGAAGGTCGCCAGGAGCATTGGTGTACAGATGATCCTTGCTTTATGAAGACATTGTATGTATGAAAACAAAGCCAGCTCTCACGATGTCACCATGTTTTGCCATAGTGCTGTGTCCTGAAGGAATACGTTCCTGCTTCTGGCAGTCACTCTTGCATTGCATGTTGAGGACGCTCACACTCGCCAAGCTTTTGTTTCCTGGAAAATAGATAACTTTACGTGTGTAGCCATGTTAAGGGTGTTTTTCCTTGTTCCACCTAGATACGCTCCTCAGGTTCTCTTCGAGCCCTGCACGCAAGATGTCACAACGTTCTTGGTGGTGATGCTGTGCAACCAGAACTACATCCGAAATCCCTATCTTGTGGCGAAGCTTGTGGAAGTTATGTTCGTGACTAACCCTGCCATCCAGCATCGGACTCAGAAGTTCTTTGAGATGATTGAAGGACACCCGCTGTCCATCAAGCTGCTCGTACCCTCTCTGATGAAATTCTACACAGGTGCGTAATGAAATGACCTGTCCTCCCTAATATTTAATGTCTTCTGGATTCTCACATTCTGATTTCAACGCCGTACGTCAATATGTAAGATTTCTCAGCCTGGGTGTAACCTTCACGCTGATGGCCATATCCTATGGACTGTGTGCTTCACCGCCATAAATCTTTCCATACTGTCTTCTTGTCGGGGACTCTCCTATTAAATGTTTTTGTTTTGTTGGCAGACGTGGAACACACCGGTGCTACCAGCGAGTTCTACGACAAGTTCACAATTCGCTATCACATTAGCACAATATTCAAGAGTCTGTGGCAGAACCCGGCTCACCACGGCACCTTCATGGAAGAGTTTAAGTAAGTCTTTGGTTTTAAAACGGTCATTGATTCTTTTCCTCAATCATGTCCTCAAAGAGATGAAGTCACTCTGCTTTACTTGGTGACTTCTCAAAACAGCGTCCTCAGCGTCTTTACTGTTACTTAGTGAGGATGGTGGTGGATTAAAAATGACAGGGGACTTCAGAACTGACAAAGGGAATGGGGGGGGGGTTTACTGTGAGCTTTATTGCTGTGGAGCTCTGTGATACTCAGTCTCACCGCACAATACTGTTCAATTGCTTTGGAGCTCTGTGATACGCTCACACACTGCATATTGCTGTGGAGCTCTGTGATACACTCATACACACTGCATATTACTGTGAGTTTTATTGCTGTGGAGCTCTGTGATACGCTCATACACACACCGCACATTATTGTGAGCTTTATTGCTGTGGAGCTCTGATACGCTCATACACACCGCACATTATTGTGAGCTTTATTGCTGGGGAGCTTGGGATGTGAATTACTGTGTAATTTATTTTGAATTTTGTAGCTCTGGGAAGCAGTTTGTCCGCTACATAAATATGCTGATAAACGACACCACGTTCCTGCTGGATGAAAGCTTGGAGTCCCTGAAACGCATCCACGAAATGCAGGAGGAGATGAGGAACAAGGAGCACTGGGATCAACTGCCTCGGGTGAGATGCTGTAACATAACCCTAATCACACTGTAATGCGTCTGTTGTATGATATTTTTTTAAAATGCTGCAACTGAATCCGGCGTGACTATTGCGATCAATTGCTGGGGATTAAACACAGCTTCTTCCTTTGCAGGATCAGCAGCAAGCGAAACAATCCCAGCTGGCGCAGGATGAGCGGGTCTCCAGGTCCTATCTTGCTTTAGCTACTGAAACCGTGGAAATGTTCCATATTCTTACCAAGCAAGTGCAGAAGCCGTTCCTGCGACCTGTAAGCAGTGGATTTCATTACTTTCTGCAACATCTCCTTTTTAACTTTACTCTAAATGCTCTGCGTTTTTTCTCGGGCAGGAGCTAGGCCCGCGATTAGCAGCCATGCTGAACTTTAACCTGCAGCAGCTCTGCGGACCAAAGTGCCGAGACCTGAAGGTAGAAAACCCAGAGAAATACGGCTTTGAACCAAAGAAGCTTCTGGACCAGCTCACCGACATCTACCTTCATTTAGACTGTCCCCGCTTTGCGAAAGCCATTGCTGATGATCAGGTTTGTGTCTTGCTAATTGTAAACATGTAACAATTAGACCTTGTGCTGATTTATTGTTCCATTTTAAGCTTCTAGACCTATAATACAAACGTTAGACCGGCCTGCAACTCGCTGTCAACGGAGCGCCAGCAACCGGTGAACTTATCCAGACATGCCTGTTTGTCAATAAATGACCTTTTCCCACGTCCTGTTTTATTGCAGAGATCGTACAGCAAGGACCTGTTTGAAGAAGTGATTTCCAAAATGAGGAAAGCTGGAATCAAGTCCACCATCGCCGTGGAGAAGTTCAAGCTTCTGGCAGAAAAGGTGGAAGAGACTGTGGCTAGAAATGCACGTGCAGAAATAGATTACAGCGATGCCCCAGATGAGTTCAGAGGTGCGGCACTCCAGCTAATAAAACGCTGTTCTTTTTCTTTTATATATTTCGTTACACGAGCAGTTAGTGTCGTCTGATGGAAGAGAATATTTGTAACTTGTGATCAGTCTGTTAACTCTTTACACAGATATGTGGGGTATCCACGCTTGCTTTGTTTTAAAAATCTTTTGTTTTCTCCTGTGCAGATCCCTTAATGGACACGCTGATGTCTGAGCCGGTGCGACTTCCGTCTGGTAACATCATGGACCGCTCCATCATTCTGAGACACCTATTGAATTCTTCCACTGACCCCTTCAATCGCCAGACACTGACCGAGAATATGCTTGAACCAGGTAACTTCCAGCTACAAGGTTTTTGAAGAAAGCCTTCCTTTCTTCCCTCTCCTGCACTCCCTCTCTTCCCTCTTTCCTGCCTTTCGCCTTTCTTCCCCTCGCGTTCCGCCCTTTCTTCCCCTCGCGTTCCGCCCTTTCTTCCCCTCGCGTTCCGCCCTTTCTTCCCCTCGCGTTCCGCCCTTTCTTCCCCTCGCGTTCCGCCCTTTCTTCCCCCTCGCGTTCCGCCCTTTCTTCCCCTCGCGTTCCGCCCTTTCTTCCCCTCGCGCGTTCCACCCTTTCTTCCCCCTCGCGTTCCGCCCTTTCTTCCCCCTCGCGTTCCGCCCTTTCTTCCCCCTCGCGTTCCGCCCTTTCTTCCCCCTCGCGTTCCGCCCTTGCTTTCCGCTCCGCCCTTGCTTTCCTTTCCGTCGCGTTCCGCCCTTGCCTTCCTTCTTTCCTCTTCTCGCGCTCCGCCCTTGCCTTCCTTCTTTCCTCTTCTCTCGCTCCGCCCTTGCCTTCCTTCTTTCCTCTTCTCGCGCTCCGCCCTTGCCTTCCTTCTTTCCTCTTCTCGCGCTCCGCCCTTGCCTTCCTTCTTTCCTCTTCTCGCGCTCCGCCCTTGCCTTCCTTCTTTCCTCTTCTCGCGCTCCGCCCTTGCCTTCCTTCTTTCCTCTTCTCGCGCTCCGCCCTTGCTTCCTCCTTTGCCTTCTTTCCTCTTCTCGCGCTCCGCCTTGCCTTCCTTCTTCCTCTTCTCGCGCTCCGCCTTGCCTTCCTTCTTTCCTCTTCTCGCGCTCCGCCCTTGCCTTCCTTTTTCTCTTCTCGCGCTCCGCCCTGCCTTCCTTCTTTCCTCTTCTCGCGCTCCGCCCTTGCCTTCCTTCTTTCCTCTTCTCGCGCTCCGCCCTTGCCTTCCTTCTTTCCTCTTCTCGCGCTCCGCCCTTGCCTTCCTTCTTTCCTCTTCTCGCGCTCCGCCCTTGCCTTCCTTCTTTCCTCTTCTCGCGCTCCGCCCTTGCTTCCTTCTTTCCTCTTCTCGCGCTCCGCCCTTGCCTTCCTTCTTTCCTCTTCTCGCGCGCCGCCCTTGCCTTCCTTCTTCCTTTCTCGCGCTCGCCCTTGCCTTCCTTCTTTCCTCTTCTCGCGCTCCGCCCTTGCCTTCTTCTTTCCTCTTCTCGCGCTCCGCCCTTGCCTTCCTTCTTTCTCTTCTCGCGCGCCGCCCTTGCCTGCCTTCTTTCCTCTTCTCGCGCTCCGCCCTTGCCTTCCTTCTTTCCTCTTCTCGCGTCCGCCCTTGCCTTCTTCTTTCCTCTTCTCGCGCTCCGCCCTTGCTTCCTTCTTTCTCTTCTCCGCTCCGCCCTTGCCTTCCTTCTTCTCTTCTCGCGCTCCGCCCTTGCCTGCCTTCTTTCCTCTTCTCGCGCTCCGCCCTTGCCTGCCTTCTTTCCTCTTCTCGCGCTCCGCCCTTGCCTGCCTTCTTTCTTCTTCTCGCGTTCCGCCCTTTCTTTCCTATTTCTTCTTCTCGCGTTCCGCCCTTGCTTTCCTCTTCGCATTCCGCCCTTCGGTTCCTCTGTCCCTCACGTTCCGCCCTTTCTTCCTCCAGTGCCAGAACTCAAGGAGCGAATCCAGGCGTGGATGCAGAACAAGCATAACCCAGGCCCGTGATCCATGTTCCACGTCATCGGAGAATGCCCAGGAAAGATAAAAGCTTGTACATATATTTAAATAAGATCACACAAATTGAGACGCTCACCTGGTTCGTGAAAGTAGTGTGGTATATTTTTCTTAACGAGGGGTCCAGCGCAGTTTAGCAGAGAGCCGCTCTTTTCCTCTTGCGCCAGACGGACCGGAGCGATCACTGAACACGAGCCAAACTGCATCAGCATGTCAATTACACGATTCCTTTTGGATTTTATTAATTTTTTTTTATTATTTTTCTTGCTGCTACAAGGTTTGGGGTTAAATACATTTTGTGTGGGTTTTATTTTTTCCCCTCCCCTCTTAGAATTTCCTCAACATGTTAGTTTTGACAATTCTTTAAAACCATTATGAAAAATGTAAATTCCTGCCTCTCGCTACCTTTTTCCCCCGTGATGGGACGACAGATTAAGTGACTCGAGGCAAAAATGTGATCTCAGAAGTGCACCCTTTTTTTTTTCTTTTCTTTTTTTATAGCGTATTCCGTGGTATAACTTTTTTTATGTGTTCGACCAGAGGAAGAAAAACTAGTACACGATATTTTAGCACGTGCCTGCGTGTATAAATTCTTTTGGTATCTCCCCCTCCTCTTTTTAGATATTTCAATGCAGAATGTCCTGTATATTTTTTTTCATTCTTTAAAAAAAAAAAACACAACTAGTGGTTGTAAACTGCTGACTTTTCTTGTGTTTTTGGGAGGGGATCAGTCTTGCCAAGTTTCTTATTTGCTCTCTGCTATGCATACCACCCCCGGCACATTCTGGTGATGATCTCCTCTGGCCTCCCGCGGACGGAGTACCCGATGGCATCCGTTAATATTTCGCCTTACCAAAGTGAATGGTGCCAGGGGGCTGGCATGTGCGATGGATTTATTATTTTTTATTTTGGTTGTTTTTTTCTCTCATTATTTTTATGGAACCTTTTTGTATTACTGCCCTCCATGGCATACTTGAATTCCTGTACGATCCTTCTGTGGAAAGGCAGGTTAAAAGTTTTAAAGATATATAAGGCTGTAAACTAAACGATAGTAATAAACGAAAGAAATAAGAATTGTCCGCAGCTGCATATCAGCCCACCGATGTCGTCTTCTTTTTAGAGCCCCTGCAGGTGGACCTGTAATCCTCTTTCTGTTCAGTTCCTGACTTGGGGAAATACAATAAATGGTGACAACATTCACAAGTCTGTGCTTCACTTATTTGGGGGGGCTCTTCATCAGATTTCTTTGTGAGGGAATCTCTAGTGCAGTCGTGGCGAACCTTGCACTCCCCCCTCCTAGGAGTCTCCGAACTACATGTCCCATGATGCTCAGCCGGCCTTAAATGTGGCCAAGCATCATGGGATGTGTAGTTCCATTATTTTACGTTACTCTTTTGCTTTTAAAGAAAATCGAATTCTTCAAAACAAAAAACCTATAGAATACAGATTATGCAGAGAAAAATCTAAAATTTAATAAAAACTGCAAAATTTCATTCCATACACCAGATCTTTAACATATCACCCCCCCTCCACTTCTTTGTATGGGGTTATCTGGTGAACGAGGTGTCCAGGGAATTGGGTCCCCCCTTCCAATCCATCGCTCTGGAAATGTTTAATTTAGGAACCCACCAACATGCAGTCCCCCATGTGGTGCTGCAGCATCTTGCTGGAAAATGATGGCTGGTTGAAGGTCATGTGGTTGTGGTGCCGCGTATTCAGTCAAAAGGTCAAGGTAAACATTTGCCGTAATTGATGTCTCGCCGAAGAAAAACGGACCAATGATTCGATTGCGCATGATCCCACACCACACATTCATCTAAAGCAGAGGATCACTGATACCATCGTCCCCATTGATGAGGCGAAGCTACAGCCAACATGGCAAGAAATCCAGCACCGTCTTGATGTGCTTTGTGCAACTAATGGCGCCCATATAGAGGTGAATTAAATGAGGGAAAACACCTTTTAAATATATACGTCTCATTCTGTAATAATTTTCACGTATTGGTCTTTTCATTTGTCTTTGGAATAAAGTTTTGAGATTATAAACCAGGGGGCCATAAGGTCTCTTTATAAACTAAAAGCGAAAAAGCGCTGTATGTGGAAGTGTTCTAAATAAAATACCTTATTAAGGAGCGGGACGATGTGTTTTGCACAAGATTTGGAGCATGAAATCCTCTGCCCATCACATGTACATTTCTGTCATGCTTTGTTACAGCAGATTCTTACTTTACTGTAACAGTTGCATCTGTGCCGTAATGTGGCAAACGTGGCTCTAGCCATGGAAGACATTTAAAGGGACACACCAAGCACCCTCGCGATCTATACTCTGAATAACCCATGCTGTGACAACCCGGCCCCTCTCACTGTGCTCGTTATCCCTGAAATTAGAGGGGAAAGAAAACCAAGTCCTACTATAGGACCAACCGTTATTCGCTAGAGCAGTGATGGTGAAGCTTGGCCCCACCCAATTGTTTGACACTACATATCCCATGATGCTCTGGCAGCCTTAATGGAACGTGTGTTTCTGACGTGCCTAGCGTCATATAAAAAAAAAGATTCCTGTTCTTTCCTCTTAAAGATTTGGCATCATTCACTAACAGCTGTGAGTGGAAGACCTGTCCCACCGCTCACTCCAGGCAGCTGATTTTGTGCTGATATGCTGGCTGAACAGTCAGCACATTGATGTTGCCACCGAGGACCAATAGCATATTGATGTGCAAACACTCTCAAAGTGTGTCACCCATAAGGCTAAGGTCAGACGAAAGCAGTTTTAACGTGCGTTTAGCCGCACGAAATCACGGCCGTGCTAGCAGCAATTGACGTCCAATGCCGGGGAACATACAACGAACGGCCGCACGAAAGTTCGTCCGTGCAACGCAAGTGGCAAACGAACGCATTTTTTCGAGAACGTCAAACCGCTACTACTGACGTACAGAGTGCGCTGCGGCCGCATAGCGGCGTGTTTGCGTGATTAGGAGACGTCAGACGCTGCACACGTCCGGCCAACATAACGTCCAGACGCAAAAAGGGTTTTATTGATGATCCGTACAAAATCACGGACGAAAATGCGCATCGTATGACCGCTATCGCGTATTCCGTGACAAAATACGTCCATTCGTTCGAACGCACTTTTTCACGGACAACGCGAAAAATGCGTTCGTCTGACCCTAGCCTAAAAGCGGGTGTTTGCGGAACCAGTTAAGTGCAAGCACATTTATCATCACGATCCATGTGACGCCTGTCCTCTGATGGGACATCGTTGGGTCAGTATAGCTGGCTGAGCATCATGGGATATGTAGTTCTGAAGCAAGAACCGAGCCTACCTTCACTGCCTTACAACTTTCTAGTACAGTGATTCCACACACTTGTCTTCAGGTCCCCCTAACAACAGGCCAGGTTTGCAGGATAGGTGAAGCACAGCACAGATGATAGTTACAAGTATTTAAAAAGCACCAACAAGTTCCGTAGCGCTGCAATTTGATGATCAGTGATTGCAGGATTCAGTCTGCGTTTCCCCAAGGTGATTCTTAAAACCTGTCCTGTTCGGGGGTCCTGAGGACCAGGGTTGGGAACCACTGCTCTGGCACGTCTTATCTGTATGTTTAAACACTCCATAAAATGGCAATCCTGCCCTGGACACAGGCTGAAACAATGTCCAGATTTTAAGCACCTTTTCACATAGATTATTAATCTAACAAATCTGTCTTCCGGCTACGCTTTCCACCTCGTGTGGGCCGAATAGTCATACGCTGAGCTCCCATATTGATGAGTTAACAGATTCAATCACAGAAAATCCCATTTAATGGCCGTATTTATCCACACACTGACGCAGGGACTGTTACTGAGAGTCCGGGACGCTTCGGAAGGCCTCCAGCGCGTCACGATCACCAACCCGGCTGCTCCATTCAGCTTTTAATTCAGATTTTTTAGTGCAAACAAATTGACTATTAAAAGAAACGGGAGAGACATGACTTGTTGCTATGACACTGATGGCTCAGAGCTGAATCGGGAAGTGGAGAGGACAGAGCCCTGGGAATTGATTCACACAGTAACGTCATCCGGAGAGAAACTGATCTTATTATGGGAAATATGGACCTCGCCGGCGAACGCAGAGGATGCAAATTACATAATGAAGAAAACAGACCTTGACGACTAATGCAGATGATGCAAAGTGTATAAAGAATGGAATAATAGTACAGTCAGCCCGGCTAATGATGCAGACCATCTATGAATATATATATACACAATGTATCATGACTTGATGTATTAAAAGGCTGAAGAACCTGAGTGCTCTTTTTATTATATATGCTGCCCGGCCAAAAAAAACAAGTCACCCCCTGGATGTGACTCAGCCAATAGGCGCCTGCCTTCCATTGAGTAATTACTGCAGTGATTAATAGTTTCAGCATAAAATGAGGTCATGTGACTCCCTGAATATACTGAATGAGCAGGTTTTTCCATCAATGGGTTTTTTCTCCCCTGATGGCACAGCGGGCATATTCCAAGATGGCAATGCCAGGATTCATCGGGCTCAAATTGTGCGAGAGTGGTTCAGGGATCATGAGACCTCATTTTCACACATGGATTGGCCACCGCACAGTCCAGACCTTAACCCCATTGAGGTTAATCTTTGGGACAATGTGCTGGAGAAGACTTTACGCAGCGCCGCGACTCTCCCATCATCAATACAAGAACTTGGCCACAAATTAATGCCACTCTAGACGCCAATAAATGCCGTGACATCGCATGAGCTTATCCACACGATGTGGCGGCGAACACAACCAGCTATTACAGTGTGTGACTTTATTTTTGGCCGGGCTGTGTATAAGAACAGAGTCAGGGATGTAGAAACCTTTTCGTGAACAGATACTAGAAAATGCATTGACCAGACATGCTGCTGTTTAAATGACCTCAATTAATTAGAATTACCCAAAAAGGGCTCCGCGTGTTTTCACATGTTTGTAGCACCTGTCCAAGAATTTAAGAGCAAAAAAGGGGCTCTGGTTTAATAGAACATCCCTTTAAGTCCTGATAACTTTCTGCAACTTGTGATCCATTTATTCACAGTCACCTGCTTATGGAGTCTCTGTACATTTGTGTTGTGTCTAATATGTCTTTTTGTTATCTATTTTGAGGCTGTTAAACTGTGAATGGGTGTGTATACTGTATTACTGTGTATATTTATTTATATATATATATATATATATATATACACCGGGTGTCCATAAAGTCTCTTTACAATTTCAGAAATTTATTCCAAAATCAAATGAAAAGACAGATAAGTGAAAATGATTACAAAATGAGACGTATATATTTAAGTTTTTTTTTGCCTCATTTAATACACCTCTATATGGGCACCATAAGTTGCACGAAGCACATCAAGACGGTGCTGGATTTCTTGCCATGTTGGCTGTAGCTTCCCCTCATCAATGGTGGCCTCAGTGATCCTCTGCTTCAGATTAGTGACGTCCCTTTGTACCTTTGTTTCAGACACCATATCTTTAACATAACCCCATAGAAAGAAGTGTTTTTTCTTGGGCGAAACATCAATTACTGCAAATGTTTACCTTGACCTTTTGACTGAATATGTGGCACCACAACTACATGACCTTCAAGCAACCATCATTTTCCAGCAAGATGCTGCAGCACCACATTGGGGACGGCGTGTTGGTGGGTTCCTAAATGAAACATTTCCAGAGCGGTGGATTGGAAGGGGGACCCAATTCTCTGGCCCCCTCGTTCACCAGATATCACTCCCCTCCACTTCTTTCTATGGGGTTATGTTACAGATATGGTGTATGGAACAAAGGGACGTCACTAATCTGAAGCAGAGGATCACTGAGGCCACCATTGATGAGGGGAAGCTACAGCCAACATGGCAAGAAATCCAGCACCGTCTTGATGTGCTTCCTGCAACTAATGGCGCCCATATAGAAGTGTATTAAATGAGGCAAAAAAACCTTAAATATATACGTATCATTTTGTAATCATTTTCACTGATCTGTCTTTCCATTTGCTTTTGGAATAAAGTTTTTGAAATTGTAAAGAGACTTTATGGACACGCTGTATATATATATATAATCTATGTATCAAGAAAACGCTGTAATGTACAGTTCCGCAGCCTCATGCAACGTGTCGGTTATTTATATTCCGAAATAAATAGAATAAAAGAAATCATAAACATTATTTGTTTCTGCCGTCTCGGTGTTTCGGCTCGTCCTTTCCGTGTTGGTGATTATATATTTGGCGAATAGATCCCCCCCCCATGGTGTCTATATATCTAGATATTTCTGGCAAGCGGCCCACGGAGTACAGGACAGGCGAGGGCTATTTTCAGTCACCCAGCTGTTCGGCCGTCCCTGGATTTAATTGCCCCTCGTGCTATTCCTGGGTTCCATGTTTCCACAGACTATTTTCCAGCAAGGCTCTTTTGTGTCGAGCTTCTCGGGTCACTCGATGTAGCTGAGAAATGCAAACTGTAAAATCGCGAGCGGAACCAAGGGTGGGATTATGGTTACTAACCCCCCCCCGTATAAATACCCCACAAGCCACAAATTACTTCCCAACTACAGGTTACATGGCTCTTTATGCAGAGGATTGATTAGGACCTTCTTTCAGCTGCCGGATCTGGAACTCCGAGTCCATGGACCCATTAAAATATACTATCGGGGGTTATTCAGTAAGTGCCGGTGTTTGTCGATGTTGCAATGACGACAGGCGGCAGCAGGACAAGCCTTTGTGAAACGCAGGCGTTTGTTGCCATTGCAGTAGCAGTGATTCTCATTAGGTTTTGCAACATCATCAAACACCGGCGCTTTCTGAATAACCCTCTAGCATTGAGGACGAACTGAGGCACCCCAGATGTTTCAGAACTACATGTCCCATGATTCCTAGTCATACATAAGTTTGGCAGAGCATCCCGGGACATGTAGTGCTGAAACATCTGGGGTGCCAAGGTTCACTTTCACTGCTCTCTACAATTTTACAGTAGTATTGTACTGCTACAGTCCAGGGGCCACACCGAGGGGTCTATCCTAAAAAAATAATTGAGGGGACTCGTCAAGATTTCTGCTCCCCATATTAACCATTTACATGTTGCCCTTAACCCAACAATCCACATGCACAATGATACCAATGTTTAAACATTAAACTAAAAAGACACCTGCACACCCCAAAGGTATGGAGGAGCCCTTAAAAACCACTACATGAAGGAGCCCCTAAAAGACACCCGCACACCCTGAATATATGGAGGAACCCCTAAAAAGACACCCGCACACCCTGAATATATGGAGGAGCCCCTAAAAGACACCCGCACACCCTGAATATATGGAGTAACCCCTAAAAAGACACCCGCACACCCTGAATATATGGAGGAACCCCTAAAAATACACCCACACACCCTGAATATATGGAGGAGCCCCTAAAAAGACACCCGCACACCCTGAATATATGGAGTAACCCCTAAAAAGACACCCGCACACCCTGAATATATGGAGGAGCCCCTAAAAATACACCCACACACCCTGAATATATGGAGGAGCCCCTAAAAAGACACCCACACACCCTGAATATATGGAGGAGAGCCCCTAAAAATACACCCGCACACCCTGAATGTATGGAGGAGCCCCTAAAAAGACACCCGCACACCCTGATATATGGAGAAACCCCTAAAAAGACACCCACACACCCCGAATATATGGAGGAGCCCCTAAAAAGACACCCACAAACCCTGAATATATGGAGGAGCCCCTAAAAACACACCACACAACCCTGAATATATGGAGTAACCCCTAAAAAGACACCCGCACACCCTGAATATATGGAGGAACCCCTAAAAAGACACCTGCACACCCTGAATATATGGAGGAAACCCCTAAAAAGACACCCGCACACCCTGAATATATGGAGGAGCCCCTAAAAAGACACCCTCGCACCCTGAATATATGGAGGAACCCCTAAAAAGACACCCACACACCCTGAATATATGGAGGAACCCCTAAAAAGACACCCACCACCCTGAATATATGGAGGAGCCCCTAAAAAGACACCTGCACACCTTGAATATATGGAGGAACCCCTAAAAAGACACCCGCACACCCTGAATATATGGAGGAACCCCTAAAATTACACCCACACACCCTGAATATATGGAGGAACCCCTACAAAGACACCTGCACACCCTGAATATATGGAGGAACCCCTAAAAATACACCCACACACCCTGAATATATGGAGGAGCCCCTAAAAAGACACCCCCACACCCTGAATATATAGAGGAGCCTCTAAAAAGACACCCGCACACCCTGAATATATGGAGGAGCCCCCAAAAAGACACCCGCACACCCTGAATATATGGAGGAGCCCCTAAAAAGACACCCGCACACCCTGAATATATGGAGGAGCCCCTAAAAACACACCTGCACACCCTGAATATATGGAGGAACCCCTAAAAATACACCCACACACCCTGAATATATGGAGGAGCCCCTAAAAACACACCCACACACCCTGAATATATGGAGGAACCCCTAAAAACACACCCACACACCCTGAATATATATAGGAGCCCCTAAAAAGACACCTGCACACCCTGAATATATGGAGGAGCCAATAAAAAGACACCCACACACCCTGAATATATGGAGGAGCCCCTAATAATACACCCACACACCCTGAATATATGGAGGAGCCCCTAAAAAAGCAGGATAATAGGAAATAAAAGAATGACTGCCCTTCATAAACAGAGACGCTTGGGAGGGACGGCTTTGGTTTTAGCTTTATTAGAGACTGATGCAGAGTATAGCAGAACCCGAGGCAGGAACCGTCTGGACCGGCATGTAAAGAATGCAAAGAACCGGTCTTTCTGGCATGTAAGCGCGAGATCCGCAGGACGCAATGCAGGGCGGTGAACTTGTGCAGCAAAAGTGTAAGATTCAATGTCAACAGTGTAATCGGGAGCAGACGCATGGCAACGCGCTGCGAGGTTGCGGTCCGCAAACTCTGAGTACTGGCGATCCAAGAATCCCTCTGTCCTTTTGCCTGCCCCCCCTGAAGGGAACACACACATAATAAACGCAAGATAGCAGAGAATACACACAAAGCCTGGACCCGCGGCACATGTCTACGGGGGGCCTGTTCATCCATTAGGCCAACTAGGCAGTTGCCTAGGGCACCATTAGCAGGAGGGGCACCACTCTGGGCTATTGCAACCACATGCACATTGACTAAGTTATTGTCTGTCTGATTAGTCTCAAGAGAGAACAAGACGTATTAGAGGGACAATATTTAGTGTGGAAACACTAGGGAGCAGGGGGAAACAGGAGGGGTGCAAACTTTTTATTGCCTAGGGTGCAGAAATCCGTGCACCGGCCCTGTCTCTACCGCTCAACCTGGACTAGGGCTGCCAGGAGATCCCTGCTGAGTAAGAAGCTTTAGGAAGGAGCTTGGTGCCCGGAATCCGCTGTGTCATGTAATGCTGAATATTGAAGAAACCAGCGCAAAGCTAAACTCGGACCTCTGATATATATAATATATATCATGGGAAATATGAACCAGGAACCGGATGGTGAGAGACTGGAGGAGGTGATACAGTAAGCACACGCCATCAGGAGCCCTATTCTGACCTCACCGTTAGGATTTCCATTGGAGTCGGAGATAACGGATCCTTACTGTACATTTATTGGCTCTGATACTTTGTATACTTTCTATAGGAGCTGTTAGTATAGGCTCAGCTCCAGATCAGTCAGCTTTTCAACGTACGTCGCTGTTCTCTTCTCTGCAAATACCGACTCTCAGCCTGAAGTCAAACGATTTTACCTTTTAAAAATCACTTAGACGGCCGGAAGCACCAAAAAAATGCAATGTCCTTATTGTGTTTATTTGATGTTGCCGATATCTTACATGTGTTTGTTTTTCTCTTGTTTATTTAAGAAAATATTTTCCTCTATGTGTCACTGGGTGCATCCATTGTGTGATATTCTCCTCTATATATGTCACTGGGCGCATCCATTGTGTGATATTCTCCTCTATATGTGTCACTGGGCGCATCCATTGTGTGATATTTTCCTCTATATGTGTCACTGGGTGCATCCATTGTGTGATATTCTCCTCTATATATGTCACTGGGCGCATCCATTGTGTGATATTCTCCTCTATATGTGTCACTGGGCGCATCCATTGTGTGATATTTTCCTCTATATGTGTCACTGGGTGCATCCATTGTGTGATATTCTCCTCTATATATGTCACTGGGCGCATCCATTGTGTGATATTTTCCTCTATATATGTCACTGGGCGCATCCATTGTGTGATATTCTCCTCTATATGTGTCACTGGGCGCATCCATTGTATGATATTTTCCTCTATATGTGTCACTGGGCGCATCCATTGTGTGATATTTTCCTCTATATGTGTCACTGGGTGCATCCATTGTGTGATATTTTCCTCTATATGTGTCACTGGGTGCATCCATTGTGTGATATTTTCCTCTATATGTGTCACTGGGTGCATCCATTGTGTGATATTCTCCTCTATATATGTCACTGGGCGCATCCATTGTGTGATATTCTCCTCTATATGTGTCACTGGGCGCATCCATTGTATGATATTTTCCTCTATATGTGTCACTGGGCGCATCCATTGTGTGATATTTTGTGTTGTTTCTTCCCGTCAATTGCTCCTCACTGTGTGGCTTTGGCCATAGAATGGAGTGAATGGGTCAGTCACCGACATCATTGCATTGTGTGGGATGTATTCAAAGGGACATCACGAGGGGGTAGATTAAAACATATTTTAAGATCACGATTTTATCTCATGCAGGTGCCATCTCTTATCTCCTCGGGTAACCTGAAGAACAATAGACCCCCTGCAGCCTTATCTACACATTCCTTTATTCACCTCATTAACTGTTAAATACTGCAGGAGCTAAACCACAGCAGTAAAGTAAAACTTTTGTACACATTTTGTTAAATGTTGCATCATGGGAAAAATCATGGGGAGCAGTGCATAGGCCTGCATTATCCTCATCCTCCATGCTGTGTGGTGGAGGCAGAGGTCTGACCTCCCTCATCCTGAACCTCCATGCTGTGTGGTGGAAGCAGAGGTCTGGTCTCCCTCAGGCCTGCATTATCCTGAGCCTCCATGTGTGAGCCTGCCTCAGGCCTGCATTATCCTGAGCCTCCATGCTGTGTGATGGGAACAAAGGTCTGGCCTCCCTCAGGCCTGCATTATCCTGAGCCTCCATGCTGTGTGATGGGAGCAGAGGTATGGCCTCCTTCAGGCCTGCATTATCCTGAGCCTCCATGCTGTGTGGTGGAAGCAGAGGTCTGGCCTCCCTCAGGCCTGCATTATCCTGAGCCTCCATGTGTGAGCCTGCCTCAGGCCTGCATTATCCTGAGCCTCCATGCTGTGTGATGGGAACAAAGGTCTGGCCTCCCTCAGGCCTGCATTATCCTGAGCCTCCGTGCTGTGTGATGGGAGCAGAGGTATGGCCTCCTTCAGGCCTGCATTAACCTGAGCCTCCATGCTGTGTGATGGGAGCAGAGGTCTGGCCTCCCTCAGGCCTGCATTACCCTGAGCCTCCATGTGTGAGCCTCCCTCAGACCTGCATTATCCTGGGCCTCCATGCTGCGTGATGGGAGCAGAGGTCTGGCCTTCCTCAGGCCTGCATTATCCTGAGCCTCCATGCTGTGTGATGGGAGCAGAGGTCTGGTCTCCCTCAGGTCTGCATTATCCTGAGCCTCCATGCTGTGTGATGGGAGCAGAGGTCTGGCCTCCCTCAGGCCTGCATTATCCTTGGCCTCCATGCTGTGTGATGGAAGCAGAGGTCTGGCCTCCCTCAGGCCTGCATTATCCTGGGCCTCCATGCTGTGTGATGGGAGCAGAGGTCTGGCCTCCCTCAGGCCTGCATTATCCTGAGCCTCCGTGCTGTGTGATGGGAGCAGAGGTCTGGCCTCCCTCATCCTGAGCCTCCGTGCTGTGTGATGGGAGCAGAGGTCTGGCCTCCCTCAGGCCTGCATTATCCTGAGCCTCCATGCTGTGTGATGGGAGCAGAGGTCTGGCCTCCCTCAGGCCTGCATTACCCTGAGCCTCCATGCATTGCTGTGTGATGGGAGCAGAGGTCTGGCCTCCCTCAGACCTGCATTATCCTGAGCCTCCATGTGTGAGCCTCCCTCAGGCCTGCATTATCCTGGGCCTCCATGCTGCGTGATGGGAGCAGAGGTCTGGCCTCCCTCAGGCCTGCATTATCCTGGGCCTACATGCTGTGTGATGGGAGCAGAGGTCTGGCCTCCCTCAGGCCTGCATTATCCTGGGCCTCCATGCTGTGTGATGGGAGCAGGGGTCTGGCCTGCATTATCCTGGGCCTCCGTGCTGTGTGATGGGAGCAGAGGTCTGGTCTCCCTCAGGCCTGCATTATCCTGAGCCTCTGTGCTGTGTGATGGGAGCAGAGGTCTGGCCTCCCTCAGGCCTGCATTATCCTGAGCCTCCATGCTGTGTGATGGGAGCAGAGGTCTGGCCTCCCTCAGGCCTGCATTACCCTGAGCCTCCATGCATTGCTGTGTGATGGGAGCAGAGGTCTGGCCTCCCTCAGACCTGCATTATCCTGAGCCTCCATGTGTGAGCCTCCCTCAGGCCTGCGTTATCCTGGGCCTCCATGCTGCGTGATGGGAGCAGAGGTCTGGCCTCCCTCAGGCCTGCATTATCCTGAGCCTCCGTGCTGTGTGATGGGAGCAGAGGTCTGGCCTCCCTCAGGCCTGCATTATCCTGAGCCTCCATGCTGTGTGACGGGAGCAGAGGTCTGGCCTCCCTCAGGCCTGCATTACCCTGAGCCTCCATGCATTGCTGTGTGATGGGAGCAGAGGTCTGGCCTCCCTCAGACCTGCATTATCCTGAGCCTCCATGTGTGAGCCTCCCTGAGGCCTGCATTATCCTGGGCCTCCATGCTGCGTGATGGGAGCAGAGTTCTGGCCTCCCTCAGGCCTGCATTATCCTGAGCCTCCATGCTGTGTGATGGGAGCAGAGGTATGGCCTCCTTCAGGCCTGCATTATCCTGAGCCTCCATGCTGTGTGGTGGAAGCAGAGGTCTGGCCTCCCTCAGGCCTGCATTATCCTGAGCCTCCATGTGTGAGCCTGCCTCAGGCCTGCATTATCCTGAGCCTCCATGCTGTGTGATGGGAACAAAGGTCTGGCCTCCCTCAGGCCTGCATTATCCTGAGCCTCCGTGCTGTGTGATGGGAGCAGAGGTATGGCCTCCTTCAGGCCTGCATTAACCTGAGCCTCCATGCTGTGTGATTGGAGCAGAGGTCTGGCCTCCCTCAGACCTGCATTATCCTGAGCCTCCATGTGTGAGCCTCCCTCAGACCTGCATTATCCTGGGCCTCCATGCTGCGTGATGGGAGCAGAGGTCTGGCCTTCCTCAGGCCTGCATTATCCTGAGCCTCCATGTGTGAGCCTCCCTCAGACCTGCATTATCCTGGGCCTCCATGCTGTGTGATGGGAGCAGAGGTCTGGCCTCCCTCAGACCTGCATTATCTGAGCCTCCATGTGTGAGCCTCCCTCAGACCTGCATTATCCTGAGCCTCCATGCTGTGTGATGGGAGCAGAGGTATGGCCTCCTTCAGGCCTGCATTATCCTGAGCCTCCGTGCTGTGTGATGGAAGCAGAGGTCTGGCCTCCCTCAGGCCTGCATTATCCTGGGCCTCCATGTGTGATCCTCCCTCAGACCTGCATTATCCTGAGCCTCCATGCTGTGTGATGGGAGCAGAGGTCTGGCCTCCCTCAGACCTGCATTATCCTGAGCCTCCATGTGTGAGCCTCCCTCAGACCTGCATTATCCTGAGCCTCCATGCTGTGTGATGGGAGCAGAGGTCTGGCCTTCCTCAGGCCTGCATTATCCTGAGCCTCCGTGGTGTGTGATGGAAGCAGAGGTCTGGCCTCCCTCAGGCCTGCATTATCCTGGGCCTCCATGCTGTGTGATGGGAGCAGAGGTCTGGTCTCCCTCAGGTCTGCATTATCCTGATCCTCCATGCTGTGTGATGGGAGCAGAGGTCTGGCCTCCCTCATCCTGAGCCTCCGTGCTGTGTGATGGGAGCAGAGGTCTGGCCTCCCTCAGGCCTGCATTACCCTGAGCCTCTATGCATTGCTGTGTGATGGGAGCAGGTCTGGCCTCCCTCAGACCTGCATTATCCTGAGCCTCCATGTGTGAGCCTCCCTCAGGCCTGCATTATCCTGGGCCTCCATGCTGCGTGATGGGAGCAGAGGTCTGGTCTCCCTCAGGTCTGCATTATCCTGATCCTCCATGCTGTGTGATGGGAGCAGAGGTCTGGCCTCCCTCAGGCCTGCATTACCCTGAGCCTCTATGCATTGCTGTGTGATGGGAGCAGAGGTCTGGCCTCCCTCAGACCTGCATTATCCTGAGCCTCCATGTGTGAGCCTCCTCAGGCCTGCGTTATCCTGGGCCTCCATGCTGCGTGATGGGAGCAGAGGTCTGGCCTCCCTCAGGCCTGCATTATCCTGAGCCTCCGTGCTGTGTGATGGGAGCAGAGGTCTGGCCTCCCTCAGGCCTGCATTATCCTGAGCCTCCATGCTGTGTGACGGGAGCAGAGGTCTGGCCTCCCTCAGGCCTGCATTACCCTGAGCCTCCATGCATTGCTGTGTGATGGGAGCAGAGGTCTGGCCTCCCTCAGACCTGCATTATCCTGAGCCTCCATGTGTGAGCCTCCCTGAGGCCTGCATTATCCTGGGCCTCCATGCTGCGTGATGGGAGCAGAGTTCTGGCCTCCCTCAGGCCTGCATTATCCTGGGCCTCCATGCTGTGTGATGGGAGCAGAGGTCTGGCCTCCCTCAGGCCTGCATTATCCTGGGCCTCCATGCTGTGTGATGGGAGCAGGGGTCTGGCCTGCATTATCCTGGGCCTCCGTGCTGTGTGATGGGAGCAGAGGTCTGGCCTCCCTCAGGCCTGCATTATCCTGGGCCTCCATGCTGTGTGATGGGAGCAGAGGTCTGGCCTCCCTCAGGCCTGCATTATCCTGGGCCTCCATGCTGTGTGATGGGAGCAGAGGTCTGGCCTCCCTCAGGCCTGCATTATCCTGGGCCTCCATGCTGTGTGATGGGAGCAGAGGTCTGGCCTCCCTCAGGCCTGCATTATCCTGGGCCTCCATGCTGTGTGATGGGAGCAGGGGTCTGGCCTCCCTCATCCTGAGCCTCCGTGCTGTGTGATGGGAGCAGAGGTCTGGTCTCCCTCAGGCCCGCATTATCCAGAGCCTCCGTGCTGTGTGATGGGAGCAGAGGTCTGGCCTCCCTCAGGCCTGCATTATCCTGGGCCTCCATGCTGTGTGATGGGAGCAGAGGTCTGGCCTCCCTCAGGCCTGCATTATCCTGGGCCTCCATGCTGTGTGATGGGAGCAGGGGTCTGGCCTGCATTATCCTGGGCCTCCATGCTGTGTGATGGGAGCAGAGGTCTGGCCTCCCTCAGGCCTGCATTATCCTGAGCCTCCGTGCTGTGTGATGGGAGCAGAGGTCTGGCCTCCCTCATCCTGAGCCTCCGTGCTGTGTGATGGGAGCAGAGGTCTGGTCTCCCTCAGGCCCGCATTATCCAGAGCCTCCGTGCTGTGTGATGGGAGCAGAGGTCTGGCCTCCCTCATCCTGAGCCTCCGTGCTGTGTGATGGGAGCAGAGGTCTGGCCTCCCTCAGGCCTGCATTACCCTGAGCCTCCATGCATTGCTGTGTGATGGGAGCAGAGGTCTGGCCTCCCTCAGACCTGCATTATCCTGAGCCTCCATGTGTGAGCCTCCCTCAGGCCTGCATTATCCTGAGCCTCCATGCTGTGTGATGGGAGCAGAGGTCGGGCCTCCCTCAGGCCTGAATTATCCTTGGCCTCCATGCTGTGTGATGGGAGCAGAGGTCTGGCCTCCCTCAGGCCTGCATTATCCTGGGCCTCCATGCTGTGTGATGGGAGCAGAGGTCTGGCCTCCCTCAGGCCTGCATTATCCTGGGCCTCCATGCTGTGTGATGGGAGCAGAGGTCTGGCCTCCCTCAGGCCTGCATTATCCTGGGCCTCCATGCTGTGTGATGGGAGCAGGGGTCTGGCCTGCATTATCCTGGGCCTCCATGCTGTGTGATGGGAGCAGAGGTCTGGCCTCCCTCAGGCCTGCATTATCCTGAGCCTCCGTGCTGTGTGATGGGAGCAGAGGTCTGGCCTCCCTCATCCTGAGCCTCCGTGCTGTGTGATGGGAGCAGAGGTCTGGTCTCCCTCAGGCCCGCATTATCCAGAGCCTCCGTGCTGTGTGATGGGAGCAGAGGTCTGGCCTCCCTCAGGCCTGCATTATCCTTGGCCTCCATGCTGTGTGATGGAAGCAGAGGTCTGGCCTCCCTCAGGCCTGCATTATCCTGGGCCTCCATGCTGTGTGATGGGAGCAGGGGTCTGGCCTGCATTATCCTGGGCCTCCATGCTGTGTGATGGGAGCAGAGGTCTGGCCTCCCTCAGGCCTGCATTATCCTGAGCCTCCGTGCTGTGTGATGGGAGCAGAGGTCTGGCCTCCCTCATCCTGAGCCTCCGTGCTGTGTGATGGGAGCAGAGGTCTGGTCTCCCTCAGGCCCGCATTATCCAGAGCCTCCGTGCTGTGTGATGGGAGCAGAGGTCTGGCCTCCCTCATCCTGAGCCTCCGTGCTGTGTGATGGGAGCAGAGGTCTGGCCTCCCTCATCCTGAGCCTCCGTGCTGTGTGATGGGAGCATAGGTCTGGCCTCCCTCATCCTGAGCCTCCATGCTGTGTGATGGGAGCAGAGGTCTGGCCTCCCTCAGGCCTGCATTACCCTGAGCCTCCATGCATTGCTGTGTGATGGGAGCAGAGGTCTGGCCTCCCTCAGACCTGCATTATCCTGAGCCTCCATGTGTGAGCCTCCCTCAGGCCTGCATTATCCTGAGCCTCCATGCTGTGTGATGGGAGCAGAGGTCTGGCCTCCCTCAGGCCTGAATTATCCTTGGCCTCCATGCTGTGTGATGGAAGCAGAGGTCTGGCCTCCCTCAGGCCTGCATTATCTTGGGCCTCCATGCTGTGTGATGGGAGCAGAGGTCTGGCATCTCTCAGGTCTGCATTATCCTGGGCCTCCATGCTGTGTGATGGGAGCAGAGGTCTGGCCTCCCTCAGGCCTGCATTATCCTGGGCCTCCATGCTGTGTGATGGAGCAGAGGTCTGGCCTCCCTCAGGCCTGCATTATCCTGGGCCTCCATGCTGTGTGATGGGAGCAGAGGTCTGGCCTGCATTATCCTGGGCCTCCATGCTGTGTGATGGAAGCAGAGGTCTGGCCTCCCTCAGGCCTGCATTATCCTGGGCCTCCATGCTGTGTGATGGAAGCAGAGGTCTGGCCTCCCTCAGACCTGCATTATCCTGAGCCTCCATGTGTGAGCCTCCCTCAGGCCTGCATTATCCTGAGCCTCCATGCTGTGTGATGGAAGCAGAGGTCTGGCCTCCCTCAGGCCTGCATTATCCTGGGCCTCCATGCAGTGTGATGGAAGCAGAGGTCTGGCCTCCCTCAGGCCTGCATTATCCTGGGCCTCCATGCTGTGTGATGGGAGCAGAGGTCTGGCCTCCCTCAGGCCTGCATTATCCTGGGCCTCCATGCTGTGTGATGGAGCAGAGGTCTGGCCTCCCTCAGGCCTGCATTATCCTGGGCCTCCATGCTGTGTGATGGAAGCAGAGGTCTGGCCTCCCTCAGGCCTGCATTATCCTGAGCCTCCGTGCTGTGTGATGGGAGCAGAGGTCTGGCCTCCCTCAGGCCTGCATTATCCTGAGCCTCCATGCTGTTTGGTGCTGATGCTGCAGCTCAGTCCTGTACCTGCAGTACCTCCTTCTGACCAGCAGGTGGCGCCAATCACAGACACAATCCACACGCACCATTTATACGCAGCCCTAATCTCCTTTTGCTTCATCCCTACAGTACCCGCCTCCTCCCTCCCTAAATCCCGCGGCGGATTGGGCGAGCGGTGCCCTAGGCTGGCGGCGATTGGTCGGCGGGGCTGGCACTCAGTGGTGACGCACTCCGGTGCCCCGGCGCTGGCTGTGGGGGCCTCAGTCAGAACAGAAGAGCGAAGGAGGCAGCAGCTCTGGGGCAGGAGAAGCCGCCGAACCGAGCAGCCCGAGGCCGCCCAGCCGCATGGAGGGGACACCCTGCGCCGGCTGACACGGTGAGCCGACCCGGCATGTCGCGACAGTCTCAGGGCGGGGCTTCCTGTCGCGAGGGATTAGTGCTGTGGGGGGGGGGGGAAGGGTGTGGCATAAATCCCTGTCAGGGGCCTGGGGTGACGTCATCTGCCTCCCCATCATCCGCATAATAATAATAACAGGGGAAAAGAGGGGAAAACCACGAAAAATGAGGAGAAATAACCCCAAATATTGTGTTTATTATAAACCTGATGATAAAAATAAACACGAGAGCCATAAAAAATAATAATAAAAAAATGAGGCTAAAACCCAAATATTATAAACTGGCAATAAACATGATAATAATAAAAAATCCCCAAATATTATAAACCTGATAATGAGTGATATGATAAATATTATAAACCTGATAATGAGTGATATGATAAATATTATAAACCTGATAATGAGTGATATGATAAATATTATAAACCTGATCATAATAAACACAAGAGCGATCGAAAATAATAATAAAAAAAACCCCAAATATTACAAACCTGATAAAGGACAGAAAATAATGAGGCTACACCCAAAATATTTTAGATTATAAACTGATAATAAACACGAGAGCGATTAGAAAATTAATATTATAAACCTGATAATAAATGATAGACGTAATATGATAAAACACGAGAGCGATTAGAAAATAATAATAATAAAACCCAAATATTACAAACCCGATGATAATAAACACGAGAGCGATTAGAAAATTTAATATAAAATGAGGATAAAACCCAAATATTAACCTTTTTTATATAGATGATTACATCCTGAATAATACTAATAATGAACAGCAAGTGATAGATATTACTGAAAATGCTAAATTTAATCATTAAAGAGTGACAGACAATAAAACTAATAAACCCCAAATATTACAGTACCGTGTGCGTGTATGTAGTGTAATATATGATAGAGATTAAGGGATTAATACAGACTTGGCTGTGTGCAAGCCGAGGGAATTCAATATATATATATATACATACACAGTGTCTGTATTAAATTCCTAGGTAGGAGCTTTACTAGGCCAGTATTCTGTATTAATGGAATAATATGTGTACATTAAAATATAAATACAGTGACATATTATTCCATATATACTGCCTGTTAACTAACACACACACACACACACACACACACACACACACACACACACACACACACACACACACACACACACACACACCACACACACACACACACTTAGGATCCTGCAATGGGCTTTTTATATATGGAATAATACAGTATGTATGCATGTAGCTATATACACAAGCACGCCCTACTATTCCATATATGTATATAATGTCTGTGTAACACACACACACTGGAAGGAGTGGCCTCTCGTCACATGATCTAATTTTGCGTCGTTTTAATGTGAGACATTTTTGTGGAAATTTTGTATCTTTTGGCCTGAGAGTCGCATTGTTTCTCTGTAGCTTTTATATATATTTTGGTGTAAAGCTAGAGTTTTGTTCATTTCGGCAGCCCGGTGGTTATTTTTAGATGGCCCCTCCCCTTGCGCCCCGGTATTCCCGGTTTTGGCGTTTCCCTGGCTGCCTACAATGCAGTTTCCAGCTGTGCGTCCAGCGCGCGGCCCTGTCCCCTCGTCTTGTGTGTCCCCGTTAACTATCTCCCCCCTCTTCCTGCGCCACCAGTCTGGCCGCTTCCTGGCAGATCCCACTGTTAACCCCTTCACCGCCGGCGCTGGGTGAGTCGGGCCTGTCATGGCGGCCACTGACCCTGCACTTTACGTGACATGGTCCTGTGTCTGGGGCTCTGCGTTTGATGGATCTGCTCCATGGGAGACTAATCCTGCAGGACGTGGATTAGATCAGGCCCAGGCATCCGCAAGCAGGTGATGCTCGCTCCCACTATACGCAGCGGCCAGTCTGCAGACACAACAGGGCGTGAGCCGTTCTGCAGTCCTGCTGCGCTCGCATAACAATACAGCTCCTCTTCGCTCTCTCTTGCTTTCTCATCCCTGATGGAATTTGGAGCTCGCCCACCCGCCCCGTCACCCCCTCCCTCTCATATTTTTTGTATTAAATCCTCTGCTTTTGGGACCTGGGGGGTGATGAGGGACCCCCCCTCCAGTTCTTCTCCCAATCCGACCTGCGTTATGGTTTTTGGACGGGGCTACTGTTTCTCCTCCTCCATTTTTTTTCTTCCCCTCGTCTCATCCATATTTTATCTGTGCCGGCGGAGCCGTCCGCGCCGCGCTCAGTGCAGCCTTGTGTTCCGCGTCCAGCTGAGCACTCCAGATGTTTGCTGGATGGGTTTCAGTAGCCTGGGCAGCCATATTAAGTGCGAGTCCAAGATGGCAGCCCGCAGCGTTTCCCCTGGCGTCGCCACCTCATTATCCAGAAGCAGAGACACGTCCCAGGTTTTATTCTCCACGGCTCGTTCTGCCGATAAATTGTATACGCGGATATCCGTAACGGGCGGCATGTCGATTTCCCTTACTTGGGGGGGAAACATAGCGGTTTTTATCAATGGCTCCATGTGTTGGAACTACATCTCCCATGAAGCTCAGTCAGTCTGAGTACCTGAGGATCATGGGAGTTGTAGTTCCAAAACATCCAGATAGCCAAACCTTGGTCTACCCCTAGCTCTACATCATTCAGGGGTTAGCATCCTTGGCCGTCCCAGATGTTTTGGGGGAACTACATCTCCCATGATGCACAGTCAGCTCAAAGAGCGTCTTCACATTATGGGAAATGTAGTTTCTACAACATTTGGGTGTCCAAGGGTGTGGAGCCTTTTGTCTAAGGACCAGTGATGTCAGACTCTGCCTCACCACCTCCCAGATGATGACGGCCTACATTTCCCTGAAATCTTTGAATGCGATGGGTGGCCTGAGAATCATGGGAGTTGTAGTTCAGCACGATGGGCAAGGCCAGAGTTTGAGATCCCTGCCGTGGACGCAGGAGGTAACCGCTGGCTCCCAAATTATTGTATTAGAGCTCCGATCCATGTTGGAAGGTTCACCTGGCTCCTGCAGGTGTGTGGCTGGCTCCTATCATACATCACTAGTCCCCGGGGCTCAGATCTGTATTGACCTGCAGCCTAGACGTGCCTTTAGTCGGGTTTTCCAGGAAGTAACAATCCGCTGCCTCTGGATTTTGGGAATGGCAACGGCCAGGTGTGCGCCGCACTGCATCCGACGACTGACTCCGCCCATTTAAGCTGGCATCGTATGTACATCCATTGTAACGAACGTACATGTGGACGCCACACGACGGGCACAGATTCTGACGCTGAAGATAAAAGCTTGAGATATCTAGAAGCTGAAGAAGCCGCTGGGTTTTTTCACCTCGCCACCTCATTATCCAGAAGCAGAGACACGTCCCGGGTTTTATTCCCCGCGACTTGTTCTGATGATACAATGTATCAACATTTCCCAGATATCTTTTGAATGAGATGGGTGGCCTGAGAATCATGGGAGTTGTAGTTCAGCAAGATGGGCAAGGCCAGAGTTTGAGATCCCTTCCTCGGATGCATGTCTCTGCTTCTGGATAATGAGGTGGCGAGGCCGGGGGAGACGACAAAACCCAGCGGCTTCTCCAGCTTCGAGATATCTCGAGCTTTTATCTTCAGCGTCAGAATCTGTGTGCGTCGTGTGGCGTCCACATGTACGTCCGTTACAATGGATGTACATACTATGCTAGCTTAAATGGGCGGAGTCAGTCGTCGGATGCAGTGCGGCGCACACCTGGCCGTTGCCATTCCCAGAATCCGGAGGCAGCGGATTGTTACTTCCTGGAAAACCTGACTAAAGGCTCGTCTAGGCTGCAGGTCAATACAGATCTGAGCCCCAGGGACTAGTGATGTATGATAGGAGCCAGCCACACACCTGCAGGAGCCAGGTGAACCTTCCAACATGGATCGGAGCTCTAAAACAATCATTTAGGAGCCAGCGGTTACCTCATGCGTCAAAGGCACGGATCTGAAACTCTGGCCTTGTCTATCTTGCTGAACTACAACTCCCATGATCCTCAGGCCACCCATCGCAAGTTACCTGTAGACGTGACATGTTGAATGAGGCTTGTCTGATGTCCTGCTCTCCCGCCTATTGAAAGCATCACATCCGCAGACATGTCTCCACGTGTGTCCTAACGCTTTGGCGCCCGCCAAAAATCTGCGTTCGTTCTCCCTTGCGTTAAAAATGCATATGTCATGTGTTGTTCCCTGTATGATCCGTCAAAATTCTATGACTGACGTCACAAAGCGCCTTAAAACATATGCACTTAGGACAGGACTTGACAAATTTGCTTTGAATCTAAGGAGCCAGCTACAAAAGTCAGAAGCCAACGTTTCGGCGAGGATTTGCCTTTATCAAGGTATACCGTGATAAAGGCAAATCCTTGCCGAAACGTTGGGGACCTGCCTCTGCATGTGGGAGTTTGTACTGACCCAAATTATGATTTTAGCTGCTTCTATCTATTTATCACTTTGTTACCGGCTGCTTTTTGCTGTTTGGTATTTTTTGTCACGTGATCTTGTGGCTACTTTTTTGAGCCTAGAAGTGTAGAGCGTTGCTTCTAATATCAGTTTGGCCGCTCTGATTATATATATATATATATATCTCATTTACTTATTTTATTTGCTCTGTTGTCATTGTACGCCCTATTTTTCCACGCACGCGCACACACCCTCATTATATAAATACATACACCAGGGCTGGATAGATTTACATTAAATGTAGGAGACGGAAGAAAACATTGATGCCAAAGATTGCTTTTAGATTGGTGTAAAATTCTAGGAGCCAGTGGCTACCAGGTTCCTGGCTTTGTCAAGCCCTGACTTAGGATGCCCGTGTGGCCCCAGACTTGGCACGGCTGCCCTGAAGCATCCAACTTGTGATGGTGGGGAAAGGGTGGGTATGACTGTATGAAAGGGTTAACGGCACCTAGCTGCCTTCTCCATCCGTCACCGGGGGCACAAAGCTGCCAAACTAACCACAGATTCTGCATGTGCCACCCAAACCATCAGCGCAGTGCAGCCTGTTGAGGGGAAGGTTTGCACCTTTTTAATTTAGGTTTGTTACCGTCACACAGTATTTAAGGTAAAAGCAGGACAGGTGGTAATTTGATGGCGTGACCTGCCCAAGGATCCACCGGAGATCCAGAGACACTATATGCCTAAATAATTTAATGATCATTAAAAAATGAGTGTGCCTTGTATAAAAGCAGTCAGTGTGGCCCCCAGGACCCGCTCTCCGCTAAATTGTTTCATTTCAATCCAGGGAGCCTTTTAGACGATTAAATGTCTCTTTCTTCCCCCCCCCCCCCCCTTTCAGTCTTTGAAGCAGGAGTCGGCAGCCTTGGCCCTCCAGATGTTTTGAAACTACTTTTCCCATGATGCACAGTCAATCTATTGGGTGACTGAGCATGATGGGAGATGGCAATCCGGATGGCCAAGTTTGCTGACCCGTGGTTTAAAGCTGGGGTCTGCCACCTAGGCCATTCAGATGTTTTGGAACTACGTTTCCCATAAGACTCAGTCAACCTGATGAGTGGCTGAGCCTCATGGGAGATGTAGTTGCAAAACCATCTGGGGGGGGGGGTCGCAAGGTTGCGATTCCTTGCTTTAAACCATGGGTCAGCAACTTTTGGTCCTCCAGATGTTTTTGGAAGTAAATCTCCCGTGATGCTCAGCTTCTCATTAGGTTGACTCGGGATCATGGGAAACAAAGTTCCAAAGCATCCTGACCCAGTTACAAGTTTTTATAAAGCGCTAACAAGTTCCGTAGCGCTGTACAATGGGAGGCAGAACAACAAATATACAGGTTCAACACACAGTACAGTAGGAGAGAGGACCCTGCTCAAGAGCTTACACTCTAAAAGGATAGGGGTGACACACTTGGACCCCTGCTTCAAACAAATATTTATTTTTTTAAATTTTTGTTTTGTACCTGAGCTTTATAGAGCGAGATTGCAGAGATATTTGCACCAATAAAGCTCTCGCATGGAATCTCTTGTCTTTCTCCTAATATCAGTATCAGGGGTTTTGGGGTGAATTTTGTAGGAAACGACCCAAATCCGTCACTGTGTAAATGGTGACAATCATTAATATACTGTTTATATATCACACACTCGCTTTATTTCACGGACTTCCCGATCACTCTGCTGGATTTTGGTTTTGTTTTGGCAGCCCCCCACCCCTTTGCATTTTTTCTCCAGGCTGGGGGGAGGGGTAGAGTCTTTAAGGCTGGGGTCAGACCAGCGCACTGTTAACGTGCGTTCTGGCGCACTTAATTACGACCGCACTAGCAGCAAATGACGGGCAATGACGGCCAATATACGAAGTACGGCCGCACAAAAGTCCGGCTGTGCTACGCAAGTGGAATTTGAACGCATTATTTCGGGAACGCAGAACCGCTAGTACTGACGTACTGAGTGCGCTGCGTCCGCTAGTGGCGTGTGTGTGATTAGGAGATGTAAGACCCTGCTCATGTCCGGCCAACATAACGTCCAGACACCCAAAGTTTCCTGATTTGGGTCCGTACAAAATCACGCACAAAAATTGCACATCGTATGACCGTTTTCACGCATTCGGTGAAAAAATACGTCAATGCATTCGGACGCACGTTTTGACGTTCGCGTGTAAAAATGCTTTCGTTTGACCCTAGCCTTAATGTTACTGCCTGATGTTTGGAATAGCTCTGGGGGGACAATAGCTGGGTGAGGGGGATGGAGGGAGCAGAGGTCGCCCTGTAAAGGTCACGTTAACATTGGCGGTTCACACAAATACTCGACTCCCTCTCTTAGGTTTCGTAGAAAATATTATTTATATAGCACCGACATATTCCGCAGCATTGTACAAGAATCACCTGCTTTGTTCGATGTATAGCAGCGGGCTTAAACATGGGACCCTGGCTGTGCTTGCTAGAACTATATCTCCCAAGATGCTCTGCCAACCTGAAGAGTGAATCACCTTCTGTGTGTCGTTCCAATCCTTAGGTTGTCAGCTCTTGAGCAAGGTCCTCATTTCCTATCGTTCTCAGTGTGCTATAATTATTCGTTTATTGTTTTTGTCTCAACCTCTATACATCGCTTTGGCATATGTTTGCGCTTTATAGATGATTGTGCTCCTACATTACCTGATCCGTACCTTTTCGGACATCCGATAGTTATTTACCTCTGTGGGGGCTTCTCTTGCCGCCTCCAGCAGGTTTTCTTGCTGGATCTTGGTATATCCTGGCTCCTGCATTTCCTAATTATTGCATGAAAACTCTGCAGGCAAAACCAAGCCTGGCTCCTAATATCGTGATTCTGGCTCGTACCTTTTTATAGAAATGTGTGACGCTCCAGTGTGCAGCCTGATGTGATAACATATCTGGAGCTGAGAGGAGGGTTAATGAGCTCTACGTGTTGTGCAGGACACGCAGGCAGACCGCTTTCTTTGGTTGACTGGACCAGTCTGTTTGGCGGTCTCGGCGACAGGCCGGGACCAAAAAAACGGTGACGTTTGACTCCTCAAACGTGTGTGATGTCACAGCACCGTCAGCTGGAGCTGGTTGCCATGGAGACCAGATGATGGCAAAGGGAAATGTGATACGCAGATAGGACCAGAGTGAGGGGGGGGGGGGACTGAACCGCTCGCACCGAATGGAGGATTTATTAAAAGATAATTATAGCTGGAGAACGCCTCCTGAAGGTGACCTGTCCGCATCATCGTCTGTGCACGGCCGACCCTGAAAATGTGTGCTCTGCGCACCGGCATGTCAAATGACTCACTGCGAGAGGCCGTTTGAGAGCCGTGATGAAATGAACCGGAATTGGCCTTTGGTAAGATTGTAATGGCTTCTGGGATGGGGAGGGGGTCCATGGGGATGGATGGGCAGTGGAGGCCAAAGTACTTGTTGTTCCTTGAGAAAGCGTGAATCTCTGACTAGGCCATTGAGCCCGTGTGCTGGGGGCTATTCACACGCAGGAGCAGTGTCACTGTGCCTTTTATAGGGAGGTATTCATTCACTGGAAAGGGACAGATGAATGATGATCCTGCTCCCTGCGTTCTTACCTACCATGTGTCAGCACATAATCTGCTTCACGAGTCTTATTTAACCTTTATGGTAAACGGAGCTGGGTGTACCCTGACCGTTAGGTAAGTGGAGCCAGGCGCCGGGCCCTTGAGGAAACTGAGCCGGACGTACCCTGACAATTCAGTAAATGGAGCCGGGCATCCCCTGGTTACAGTAACTTTTTTATTACTTTTTTTTTTTTTTCCGACAATGGGTATAAAACGTGTTGTCTCTAGGATTTTCTTCCTGGCTGTTAGATTGTATACATATATATCCAGCCCTGCTGCGATTGTATCCAGATACTTTCATCTTACACTGTATCCAGACATACTCTGGTTCAAGACCTTATCTGTCATCAAATGTATCGAGCTCCTGATTCCGTGTGCCCAGATCTTTCCTGTGTAGGAGCCTCTGCACCCGTTGTGTGCGGTGACACTGCGCTCTGGTCTGGGTGTCTCCGGAGCGGTCTGGGTGGTCATACTGTCTATATGGGCATTTGTAGGATGGAACACTCTGTGACCAGGGTGGTTTGTGTTTGACATCTGACATGCATTTTGTAGTAAGGCTTCAGACATACGTCTGTTGGTAAACGCTCCAGCCTGCTATGGTCGCTGTTTGATTTGGGTGTATAGATATAACTCCGTGTATCACCATGGCAGCTTTTAAAGGCGCCACTACTTCAATCTCCTATTGCTTGTACGTCCATTCATTGAACTGTTACAAATGACGGCTGCACAGCTAGCCCTGGGCTCATTAGCATTGCAGACTACGCGTCCATTGCCAAGGTGGAGTAAACTTAACCAGAGCTGTTGTAAATTTAACTAACTCATAGAATACAACAGCTCTGGTCAAAGGGCTGCTAAATGAAATGTCTTTATTGTGTTTATTTATGTTGCTGATATCTTACATGTGTTTTGTTTTTCTCTTTGTATGTTTAGTTAAGAAAATATTTTCCTCTGTGTCACTGGGTGCATCCATTGTGTGATACAGTTGCAAGACAAAGTATGTGAACCCTTTGGGATTACGTGGAGTTTTGCATGAATTGGTCATAAAATGTGCTCTGATCTTCATCTAAATCGCAACAATTTGAAAAATACCGTCTGCTTAAAATAATACAACACAAACATTATATGTTTTCATGTGTTTATTGAACATAACATGTAAACATTCACAGTGCAGGGTGGAAAAGGTATGTGAACCTTTGGACTTAATAACTGGTTGACCCTACTTTGGCAGCAATAACCTCAACCAAACGTTTCCTGTAGTTGCAGATCAGACCTGCACAACGATCTGGAGTAATTTTGGACCACTCACAAAACTGTTTCATTGTAGCAATATTCTTGATGTCTGGTGTGAATCGCTCTCTTAAGGTCATGCCACAACATTTCAATCGTGTTGAGGTCAGGACTCTGACTGGGTCACTCCAGAAGGCGTATTTTGTTTTGTTGAAGCCATTCTTTTGTTGAATTACTTGTATGCTTTGGGTCATTGTCCTGTTGCATCACCCATCCTCTGCCGAGCTTCAGTTGGAGGACAGATGGTCTTACGTTTTCCTGCAAAATGTCTTGATAAACTCTGGAATTCATTTTTCCATCAATGACAACAATCCGTCCAGGCCCTGAGGCAGCAAAGCAGCCCCAAACCATGATGCTCCCTCCGCCGTGTTTTACAGTGGGGATGAGGTTTTGATGTTGGTGTGCTGTGCCTTTTTTTTTTTTTTTTTCTCCACACAGTGTTGTGTGTTTTCTCCAAACAACTCCATTTTGGTTTCATCTGGCCACAGAATATTTTGCCAGTAGTGCTGTGGAACATCCAGGTGCTCTTTTGCAAACTTCAAATGTGCTGCAATATTCTTGGACAGCAATGGCTTCCTCCGTGGTGTCCTCCCATGTACTCCATTCTTGTTTAATGTTTTCCTTATTGTAGATGTGTCAACAAAAATGTTAGCATGTGCCAGAGATTTCTGTAAGTCTTTAGCTGACACTCTAGGATTCTTCTTTACCTCATTAAGCATTCTGCGCTGTGCTCTTGCAGTCATCTTTACAGGATGACCACGCCTAGGGAGAGTAGTAACAGTGCTGAACTTTCTCCATTTGTAGACAGTCTGTCTTACCGTGGACACATGAACATCAGGGCTTTTGGAGATACTTTTGTAACCCTTTCCAGCTTCATGCAAGTCAACAATTCTTGATCGTAGGTCTTCTGAGAGCTCTTTTCTGCGAGGCATGGTTCACATCAGGCAGTGCTTCTTGAAACCAGTAAACCCCAAAATGGTGTGTGTTTTTAGGCTAGGGTCAGAGTGGGGCAGTCGGAACGCGCGTGCAGGCGCACTAAATCACGGCGGCAGTAGCAGCACATAACGGCCAATGACGGCCAATATACGCAGTACGTGCGTACGAAAGTGCGCCGACACCACGCAACCGGCAAATGAACGCATTTTTCTCAGAACGTGAAACCGCTGCTACAGACGTACAGAGTGCGCTGCGGCCGCATAGCAGCGTGTGTGCGTGATTAGGAGACGTCAGACGCTGCTAGTGTGCGGCCTACATAACGTTCAAACAGCCGGATTTCCCTAGAATTGCGTTGGTGAGTACCTGCGACTGTGCGACTGTGGTCGTCTGACCACTTAAGCGTATTCCGTGAAAAAATGCGTGCGCACGCATCGACGTACATTTTGACGGTGGCCGCAGAAAATGCGCTCATCTGTCCCTAGCCTTAAAGGGCAGGACAGCTTTCAGCAACACATCCAATAATATCACACTGATTGGACTCAAGGTTGGCTCACTCCTGGCTCCAATTAGCTCTTGGAGAAGTCATTAGGCTAGGGGTTCACATACTTTTCCCACCCAGCACTGTGAATGTTTACATGTTCTGTTCAATAAAAACATGAAAACCTCTAATGTTTGTGTTGTATTATTTTAAGTAGACTGTGTTTTTCAAATTGTTGTGACTTAGATGAAGATCAGAGCACATTTTATGACCAATTCATGCAAAACTCCATGTAATCCCAAAGGGTTCACATATTTTTTCTTGCAACTGTATTTTCCTCTGTATTTTCCTCTGTGACGGGAAGATACAACACAAAATATCACACAATGGATGCGCCATCCATTGTGTGATATTTTGTGTTGTATCTTCCCGTCACTTGCTTCTCCCTGTATGGCTTTGGCCATAGAATGGAGTGAATGGGTCAGTCACGAACTCACATCATTGCATTGTGTGGGGATGTATTCAAAGGACATCACCAGGGGGTAGATTAGGAGTCTTTTTAAAAGCTCCCGGTTTTATCTCAGCCTGGAGAACACAATACACTCTCTGCAGCCTTATCTAAACATTCATGCCTTCCACCTCATTAACTATTTAATTACTGTGGCTTATATAAACAAGAGCTGCAAAGCTTTTGGTAAATGTGGCATTATTGGAAAACTACACAAAATGGAATGAAGAGATCAAAATCTAACTTAATTTTTCCTTTTTATATAAGCTATTACTTCAAATAAAAATACAGCATCATGTGTTTTTATAATGTGTTTATTTGTAATGCACAAGTATTCTAGTACAGCTTATGTACAGTTGTGTTCAAAATTATTCAACCCCCACTGAAATTGAGTGTTTTGGCCACTTTGACATTGATTTTGATCATTCAGTCATCTTGCTTACAATTAAATCAAAGAGGCACGTGTAGGTCAGACAAATATAACATAACATTTATAATGAAATAACCACAAATGTCTTTTCTGTGCTCACATCATTATCAGTTTTATTCAACCCCCAAGTGACATTCAATCTTAGTACTTAGTACAACATCCTTTTACAGTTATAACAGCTTTTAAACGTGAAGCATAGCTTGACACAAGTGTCTTGCAGCGATCTACGGGTATCTTCGCCCATTCGTCATGGGCAAAAGCCTCCAGTTCAGTCACATTCTTAGGCTTGCGCACTGCAACTGCTTTCTTTAAGTCCCACCAGAGGTTCTCAATCGGATTTAAGTCAGGTGACTGCGATGGCCACTCCAAAATGTTCCAGCCTTTAATCTGCAACCATGCTCTAGTGGACTTGGAGGTATGCTTGGGATCATTGTCCTGTTGAAAGGTCCAACATCTCCCAAGCCTCAGGTTTGTGACGGACTGCATCACATTGTCATCCAATATCTCCTGGTACTGAAGAGAATTCATGGTACCTTGCACACGCTGAAGCTTCCCTGTACCTGCAGAAGCAAAACAGCCCCAAAGCATGATTGACCCCCACCATGCTTCACAGTAGGCAAGGTGTTCTTTTCTTCATAGGCCTTGTTCTTCCTCCTCCAAACATAGCGTTGATCCATGGGCCCAAACAGTTCTAATTTTGTTTCATCAGTCCACAGAACACTATCCCAAAACGTCTGTGGTTTGTCCACATGACTTTTGGCATACTGCAGTCGACTCTTCTTATTCTTTGGAGACAGCAAGGGGGTGCGCCTGGGAGTTCTGGCATGGAGGCCTTCATTACGCAGTGTGCGCCGTATTGTCTGAGCTGAAACTTCAGTACCCACATCTGACAAATCTTTTCTCAGTTCCTCAGCAGTCACACGGGGACTTTTCTCCACTCTACGCTTCAGGTAGCGCACAGCAGTCGAAGTCAGCATCTTCTTTCTGCCACGACCAGGTAGCGTTTCAACAGTGCCCTTTGCCTTGAATTTGCGAATGATGCTTCCTATGGTCTCTCTTGGTATGTTTAACATCTTTGCACTCTTCTTATAGCCATTGCCCTTCCTGTGAAGAATAATCACCTCTTCTCTTGTCTTCCTGGACCATTCTCTTGACTTCACCATGTTTGTAACCACACCAGTAAATGTCTAGAAGGAGCTGAGTATCACAGTCATTTTAAAGCTGCCTAATTGGTGCTTATTATGCTTTATTGCTGCTCCGTGACATCCACAGGTGTTTTCAATACCTGATTGAAAACACTTGAATGAACCTCTGTTCTTCAGAGTGGTAGTCTTTAAGGGGGTGAATAATTGTGTCAATGAAGAATTCACAAAAGAAACATTTACTACTGTATTACAAAACCAATTGATGTCATTTTAGTTGCATATGGTTCTTTAAAAAGTCCTTGTAGGATTTCATTCTGAATACAATTACAAATGTCACTAAATTCCCTGAAACCCTTTACAGCATTGGGGGGTTGAATAATTTTGAACACAACTGTAAGCGGTAGTGTCCCTTTAAGTTACACCAACCCTGGAATAAGGCCCAACGTGTCCGATAATGCTCCCACAGCAGGTGACCTGACATTTCAGGTGGCATTTCATTCTATGATTACATGTAAACAAAGCCCCATTACTTCTCTAGAGAACATGCCTTGATTTGTGCAGGTAACAGCAAATTCCTTTACAAATACTCATCAGTTTTATACAGATCTAGGTTTTCTGATTCCATTTATTGATCAGAAATGTGCAGGAATTTTTTTAAATTTTCCAATTTTTATTGAACGCACAATTGAAAACCAGTTACAGAATAAACTTGTAGTTCACATATTCGGTACTATCTGACATGTAACTTAGGTCATGCAGTTGGACAGAATGCACATTCACTTATTTTTTTTAACAACAACAAAATAGATTTAAGGCAAACTGAAATTAAAACTAGCCTCAATGAATTTGACTAGAATCGTGAAACTTAAAACCTAAAATATAAAACAAGAGCCTTTTAGGCTAGGGTCAGACTAACGCATTTAACGTGCGTTCTGGCGCACTTAATCACGGCCGCACTAGCAGCAAATGACGGGCAATGACGGCCAATATACGAAGTACGGCCGCACAAAAGTCTGGCCGCGCAACACAAGTGGAAAATGAACGAATTTTTTTCTAACGCAGAACCGCTAGTACTGACGTACAGCGTGCGCTGCGTCCACTAGCGGCATGTGTGCGTGATTAGGAGACGTCAGACGCTGCTCATGTCCGCGCCAACATAACGTCCAGACACAGTGTTTTATTGACGATCCGTAAAAAAATCACGCACGAAAATGCGCGTCGTCTGACCGTTTTCGCGCATTCCGTGAAAAAAAAAACTGTCAATGTGTTGGGACGCACTTTTTAACTGTTGCTGCGAATAATGTGTTCGTTTGACCCTAGCCTTAGTGTTGGATTTTTTTATACTTTATTTCTTTTGGTGTGCCACATCAGTGTGTCCTGCTATGAAACCTCCCTGGTAGAGCGGTGGAACAGTCCCAGTACAGAGGCGATCTCGTCCATTGGTTTCTGGTTTGACCGCAGTCTTGTTCGTGGCTTAGGGCAATAAGGAAGGTCTTGGTCTATATTGTCCTCCTGTTTGGCCAAAAGCTGCAGCATCAGTGTTTTTTTTTTCTTGACACCTATCAATGTTGATGGGCAGCACATAAAAAGGGCTGCCCTTTTTGTGTCTTGTTTACCGGAGGGCAGCACTGGAAACACTAATTGCCTGAAGTTTAGGGTTAGACTCTTGCAATTGCAGAGAATACAGCACTTAAAGGGACACGACCACCAAAAAATGTCATGTTTTTGTTAGGACTGTGAAAATTAATGATAAATTTAACGATTAAAGCAATTTTTTTTTTTCTTTTATAAATTTTGATCGGGGGAGGGCCCCCCCCCCATCAGCTCCGGTATTGGACTCTAGGAGTCCGAATCCGGAGCTGTACTGGCGCCCTGGGCGGCCTTACAGCAGTGCCGACCTCCAGTCACGTGTAATGCTGTGACACTGGCGCAGGAAGAAGACGGCAGACGAGAAAGCAGCGGAGGAGTGGTGCGTTTAGTGCTGCCTGTCTCGGTCAAGCCTCAGACCCAGCCAAACCCCAGCATGCCCCAGTCACGACCCAGGGCCCCAGACACAGGGCCCAAGAGGATAAAAGTTAGTTTTTTATCTCTTGTTTCCATTTTGTGAATTTTTCCCATGATGCCATAAGCTTTTGGTAAATGTTGCAAGTCCCACTTTACATGTGTAATATAGGATAAAGCAGTGGGTGAGGGAATGTTTAGACAGGGCTGCGGGGGGGGGGATCTGATAGTGGATTAACAACAATAAACGGTACCCCCTGGTCATGTTACTTACATACGGTACATCCCGCACAATGCAAGTCAATGGGAAGATTTTCTGGACTTCTGACCCATAGACTCCATTCTTTGCCCAATACCACACAGTGAGGAGAAAGTGATGGGAAGATACTGGGGGGGAGCAGTTTACAACACAAAATATCACACAATGGATGCATCCAGTGACACATATAGAGGAAAAATATTTTCTTATCTAAACATACAAGAGAAAAACAAACACATGTAAGATATCGGCAACATCAAATAGACACAATAAAGGCATTTAATTTGTGGTGGTACTGGCCCTCTAAAGCACCTGTTACTCCAGGTCCTAGACCTGGAACAGACAGCGTAGCATTCCTGGAAGCAGGATGGGGGGAGATCTGGAACAGATGGGTGCAGTCAAAAAATTTAATATTTGGCTCCCGGTTCAGAATAAAGAACAGCAGCCTATATTGACCCCGTCACTGCTGAGCCATTTCACATCTTAAAAAAAACACCTTTTTTTTGGTATTCTGACCCTGCTAGCTGAAAACAGTCGGGAGATATCTGGGTTCAAAGGAACCCTGATCTCCACCCCTATCTTTCTTTAGTCAATGAGGACGTTCCCCACACGTCCTCAGCAGTGAAAGGGTTAAAGATTAAATGATGATTGTGCTAGAGCTACAACTGCCCCCTCTCATTATTGGACAATAGCTCCCATCATGCTGTGTGCAGGCTGCTCTGGCATTTGTAGCGTTATAGCGCTTGTGAATCTGTTATGGTCAGGGCCGGATTAACATAGGGGCAGATGGAGCAGCAGCTCCAGGCCCATTCCTCAGAGTAGGCCCAGAGAAAGGATAACTATGTCTGCATTTGGACCCCTGTATCTCCAACTCCATAGCAGCTACAAGGCTAAGTGAGGTATCACTGGAAAGGCCAGAGCATGATACCAAACATGATCAGGATTTAAGTAAATATTTTTTTTTCTTTTTTCTTTCCAACAGTAATATTTTTCAATTGTAAAGTAAACAATGATGCTGCACTAACTAACCATCACATTTCTCATGTCACCAAGTATGGAGATGATGGGTGATGGTACAATCCATTGTTACATCAAAAACCTAAACCGCCGCACTGCAGCGAAGAGCACTGTGGGGAACTTTGGACCCCTGCGCCACTAATCTTTACACCTCACAAGGTCACGTGAGGTGTCATTGGACAGGTCAGAGTCTGGCCTTTGCATTGATTACAAATGTGACTATGTAAAATCTAAAAGAAAAAAATATGTTTTTAAAGTTCCAAAGCGATGGCATTGTCCATTTGTCACATATAAAATGGTGAGTAATGGCAGTGGTATTGATCTTCTTATTTCTCATGCTGGGAGCAAGGCCAGTGGTTTATACATAGTCATTTTATTCGTTAAAAAAACACAAGGGAAATATTATTTTTTTTTTTGGTTAAAATTGCATTTTTCTGAGAAAATATACAGTAACCGGATCCCATTTCACATTTTTTAACAATAACGCCATATAGAATATATAACCACAAAGGTTTGGATGATAAAATGGGAAAAAACTATAATCTTTAAATGATTGAAATCTGAATGAAAAATCAATCACACAGTATCTGCCCGTTTAGATATACCCGTATCTGCACTATTAAATAACCTAAAATATGTTTTCATTTCACTAAATTAAAAAAAAAAAAAAGCCAAACCAAATTATTCAGCTCCAGGCCCATAGAGATCTTAATCCGGGCCTGGTTATGGTCACCCTTGTTTGACGTATTGAGTTTTAGAAGTTTATGTTTTGACTTGTGTCCTTTTTAAAATGTGGTTCTGGGGAATAATAACTGCTAGTTGTGGTGAACGTTTGCTGCTGTACGTTTGAGCCTGAGGACATTGCGTTGCATTCGCGACTTCTCTAGCCCTTTCAATGCGGTGGACGCGCTCAGCGCGTCCAACCGCATTGGTACTTGGCTGCAGAGGACGCGCTGAGCGTGTCCTCCCTTTGCAGCCCGCGATCAGCCGGTATTCCGGCTGATCGCTCGGACCCCGGTGCGGGCTGACCTCATCGATGTCAGCCCAACCTCCGGGACCCCGGCGGGCACGATAGGCGTCATCGCGCATGCGCGATGACGTCTATTTCAGGCACCCCCGCCATTGCAGGGAAGGTGCCTGAAGGGGAGGGGGGGGGTCCTTCGGACCTCTCCCCCTCCCCATCCGTGCGGGCCAGCAATTTAAAGGCAGGCACCGCCTGGAAGGGCACCTTGGAGTCTTTGGTTGCAGAATTCAGGAGATGGTCAGGAGGTTTCAGGGAGCTTGGCAGATAGGTTTTGCAGTCAGTAACTTCAATGTGGAAGTCCAGAGGAAAGGGTGGGACTCCATTATATGATGGACTCATTAGGCAAGATGAAGGGCAGGTGAGTCTCCCTGGCCAGAACATTAGAGTTCATGAAGTAAAAAGTCATTACAAAAGTCCTGGAACCTGCAGGGGGCCTGCAGGATGCGGAACAGAAGGCGGTGCCAGGGCCACCAGGACCTTACAGAGCACCCCCCCTCTAAGGGCCAGACTCCGAACGGCCCAGGGCGAGGTCAGGGTCAGCACCGGCAGCGGTCAACGACATAGGCACAGGCGGATCACCCGGCTGCCTGGATATTGATGGTGCACGGGTGTCAAAAACCAAGCCTGCCAGTGTACCCATCATTAAAACAATATTGGACTGGCAGGACTCTGGCCTGGCAGAACATGTTGACCTGGGGATGAGATCCCCCATGACGGTGGACTTGGAGGTGACCTCGGTGAGGACCGGCGGGGCTGCGCCCTTGGTGAGGACCGGCGGGGCTGCGCCCTTGGTGAGGACCGGCGGGGCTGCGCCCTTGGTGAGGACCGGCGGGGCTGCGCCCTTGGTGAGGACCGGCGGGGCTGCGCCCTTGGTGAGGACCGGCGGGGCTGCACCCTTGGTGAGGACCGGCGGGACTGCGCCCTTGGTGAGGACCGGCGGGGCTGCGCCCTTGGTGAGGACCGGCGGGGCTGCGCCCTTGGTGAGGACCGGCGGGGCTGCGCCCTTGGTGAGGACCGGCGGGGCTGCGCCCTGTGGGGAATGGATCCTGGCACTGCACGGCTCCATGGCAGTGGCCTCTGCAACGACCTGGGTACTGCACGGCACTTGAGCGACCTGGGTACAGCACGGCTCTTGCTGGGCAGTGAGCGGCTTGGCCTTACAGCGGCGGCGATGGCCCCGTGGCGGCGATAGCTCTTGGGATCCGGCGGGTTGCAGGGCAGCGACCTCTTGGGATCCGGCGGGTTGCAGGGCAGCGACCTCTTGGGATCCGGCGGGTTGCAGGGCAGCGACCTCTTGGGATCCGGCGGGTTGCAGGGCAGCGACCTCTTGGGATCCGGCGGGTTGCAGGGCAGCGACCTCTTGGGATCCGGCGGGTTGCACGGCAGCGACCTCTTGGGATCCGGCGGGTTGCAGGGCAGCGACCTCTTGGGATCCGGCGGGTTGCAGGGCAGCGACCTCTTGGGATCCTGCGGGTTGCAGGGCAGCGACCTCTTGGGATCCTGCGGGTTGCAGGGCAGCGACCTCTTGGGATCCTGCGGGTTGCAGGGCAGCGACCTCTTGGGATCCTGCGGGTTGCAGGGCAGCGACCTCTTGGGATCCTGTGGGTTGCAGGGCAGCGACCTCTTGGGATCCTGTGGGTTGCAGGGCAGCGACCTCTTGGGATCCTGCGGGTTGCAGGGCAGCGACCTCTTGGGATCCTGCGGGTTGCAGGGCAGCGACCTCTTGGGATCCTGCGGGTTGCAGGGCAGCGAGCTCGGAGGGTTGCTCGAGCTGTAGGGCAGCTGGCCTGGAGGATTGCTCGAGCTGCAGGGCAGCGACCTTGGACACTGAGGTCTGGCGGGACTTGACCATGGGGAACCGGCAAGGCTTTGGTTTCTTAGGTAAACCAGGAACCGAAGGTGAAGTGTAGACAAATGTGCCTATGTAGGCGGTTTGAATAGGCCTCGTAGAAGCAGGTTTCGCAGAAACAGGGTTCATAGAAGCAGGCTTGTCAAGATTTTTTGTCTCTGGCTTGGGTGGGTGCAGTGGGCAGGCAGATATTCTATGCCAGCTATCTCCACAATAAAAACACGAATCTTGTGCTCTTCTTCTTGCCTTCTCCTTTTCAGTTAGGGGTCCTCGAGCTCCTTTAGGAACTGGAATGCACTCCTTAGTTGACGCGTCATTTAAGGTCTGCTGCAGGTACTCCAACAGTGAATCAAGATGCTGTTGGATATTTTGGTTAGCCTCTTTCAGTCCTTTTTATACAGGCTAAAATCACCGCGGGCTCACAGGGTTTGGATTTCCACATTCTGTATGGGTTTGACTGCGGTGGGTGTAGTAGTAAATATAAACACGGTAGCATAGAATCCGACAAGGAACAGGCAATGGAATGGTCAGGGTCAAGCAAAGGGTCTGGTACACGGGGGGTCCTAGATGGGGGGCAGAAACAGGATGGGAGGGTACCGGTATATGAAGTAGATGAATGTCCAGAAAATACAGAGGGTCCTTGGAGTCTTTGGTTGCAGAATTCAGGAGATGGTCAGGAGGTTTCAGGGAGCTTGGCAGATAGGTTTTGCAGAGGAAAGGATGGGACTCCATTATATGATGGACTCATTAGGCAAGATGAAGGGCAGGTGAGTCTCCCTGGCCAGAACGTTAGAGTTCATGAAGTAAAAAGTCATTACAAAAGTCCTGGAACCTGCAGGATGCGGAACAGAAGGGGGCGCCAGGGGGTCAGGGCCACCAGGACCTTACACAGGGTTACAATACACAGACTGACCAACATTTGATAAACCAGTACAGGGGAAATGAGGGCCCTATTCCCATGGGAACTCACAATCTAGAAGGGTTGGAGCGGGCTGGGGTGTATTTGGTGATTAGGGAGGACAAGATAGTGGGCAGCTGAGTTAGTGAGAGCTTTGTAGGTCAGGGCGAGTATTTAATAATGCAGTGGATGGGGAGCCAGTGAAGGGGCTCGCAGAGACAGAGCGGCAGAAACAGAGCGGTGGATGAGGAGCCAGTGAAGGGACTCGCAGAGAGGAGCGATGGGGAGCCAGTGAAGGGACTCACAGAGAGGAGGGGCGGGTGAGGTGGATGAGGAGCCAGTGAAGGGACTCGCAGAGAGGAGCGATGGGGAGCCAGTGAAGGGACTCGCAGAGAGGAGCGGCAGAAACAGAGCGGTGGATGAGGAGCCAGTGAAGGGACTCGCAGAGAGGAGCGATGGGGAGCCAGTGAAGGGACTCGCAGAGAGGAGCGGCGGGTGAGGTAGATGAGGAGCCAGTGAAGGGACTCGCAGTGAGGAGCAGCAGAGACATAGCGGTGGGTGAGGTGGATAGGGACTCGCAGAGAGGAGCGGTGGATGGGGAGCCAGTGAAGGGACTCGCAGAAAGGAGCGGCGGGTGAGGTGGATGGGGAGCCAGTGAAGGGACTCGCAGAGAGGAGTGGCGGGTGAGGTGGATGGGGAGCCAGTGAAGGGACTTGCAGTGAGGAGCAGCAGAGACAGAGCGGTGGGTGAGGTGGATGGGGAGCCAGTGAAGGGACCCGGAGGGGAGCGGCAGAGACAGAGCGGCGGGTGAGGTGGATGAGCCTGGCAGAGGCATTCAGAATGGCTTGTAGGGGGAGAGAGGGAGGCCAACTAGAAGATTATTACAATAGTCGAGTCGGGAAGTTACAAGGGCGTGGATGAGTTGCTTTGTTGTGTCAACGGTAAGAAATGGCCGAATTCTGGAAATATTATGCATCTGGTAGCGGCAGGAGGAGTTCAGCGCTAGAGGACGATTACAATTCTCATATACAATGAAACTGCTTCAGCCAAGGTTTGGTAGGTTTACTGTATATAACATTTAGGTGTGTGTTTTATATAAAAACTTGGCAGCAAGAGGTGAAATTCTGTGGTTACCAAACTCCTGGATTGTCAAGCCTACATTGGTAGGAGCTGCACTGCAACCACTACCACCTTGCTAAAAGCCCTTGGAGCTGTAAAGCCGCTGCCTGATTACGTAACCTGGTGCAGCTGCAGCTCCTTTACCCTCTTTCTGTCATTCTTCTTGCTTCTGTAAGTTGGTTCATTACCAGCAATAAGGCCTCTTCCACCTCGTTTAATTTAATGCCGCGTCACATCCAGATGACGCAGCCGGCCAGGCTTCACCTTTTCAGATCAATGCCATTAATGTGCTTTAAACGAATATGCCGAAAATACTCCATTTCTTCTTAAAATGTCAGCATACCTCCCTCTTTTATATAGTTTTTATACAACTCCCTCCTCCCTTGAATTCTCTGTTGGAATAGATAAAAGCAGAAGTGGCTCTATATTTTGGTTTTTGCTGCCAGGTTTGGAGAAATGATTCATGTTTAAAGGCAGAATGTATGAGATCATCCCATAACGCCTTCACGGGAGCGCTGCGGCCTCTTTGTCTGGTTTCTGTGGACCCCTCCTACACTCCATCTCCTCCCTGCGTCTCTCTGCAGGTTCATATCCAGCCTCTTCTACAGGTCACATTCCTCGCAGCTATGGGAAATGATGAGCAGAGGGAGAGGAGATACATACCTCCCAAGTGTCCCTATACAGGAGGGGTATTCCCTATAGCAGGCCCAAATCCCTCGCCCTCCTTTCTTTCCTAATGTTGCCTTTTTTTTTTTTTTTTTTCCTTCTATTTTATATATTTGGAACATGCGTGATTCAATCTGTCACAAAAACCTACAATTCCTTTATAATGCTCCACAAATCAGATCTGTGCATAACCCCACGCGTTTCACGTCACAGACACCGTTACAGGTCTTTATTAGGTTTCTGGCATTTAATTATGCAGTAATTGCTGAGTTATCAGGATGTGCGGGTGTCTTTTTAGGGCTCCCGCGTCTATTTTATGTGTCTGTTTTTTTTTCTTTTAATTTTTTTGGGGACTCCTAGACCTATTCGGGGGGGGGGGGTGAGTTGTCATTTTAGGGGCTCCTCCATATATTCAGGGTGTGTGGGTGTCGTCTTTTTAGGGGCTCCTCTAAATATAAAGGGTGTGGGTTTTTAGGGGCTCCTCCATACATTCAGGGTGTGTTTTTAGGGGCTCCTCTATATATTCAGGGTGTGTGTTTTTAGGGGTTCCTCCATATATTCAGGGTGTGCGGGTGTGTTTTTAGGGGCTCCTCTATATATTCAGGGTGTGTGTTTTTAGGGGCTCCTCCATATATTCAGGGTGTGCGGGTGTGTTTTTAGGGGCTCCTCTATATATTCAGGGTGTGTGTTTTTAGGGGCTCCTCCATATATTCAGGGTGTGCGGGTGTCTTTTTAGGGGCTCCTAATGTATTTTTATTTGTAATGCACAAGTTGTCTAGATACAGGTAATGTCCCTTTAAGTTAAAGTGGTTGATTCTTCTGGCTAGTGTTACACTAAAAACCAAACCAACAACCCCCCAAAAAACAAAGAACTAATTGATTATCTTGAAAAACACCACATTTTTCATTCTTGCACTTCTGTTTTATTTTCATTTAATAACAGACTCCTCAGCTTTGTTTTTATGTTTTTGGAATGTTGCGCATTGTTTTTGCTCATTTTGTAGCAGGTGGGTGGCGGAGGGGAAACGGGAAGGATAGTTCAGCGCTCCCAGTTTCCTAAAGTGAGAAGAATGCGTTCTATTCCTAGCGGCGGCCTGTTATTTGGGAGGACAGATTCCACCCAGCGTGACACGGCCACTGGGAATTAAGAAGGAATTTTTCCTGCTACTTCCTTGGATTCTCACTACGGCTCCCTTTTACTTTTTGTATTCACTAGATTCAAAGGCGAACGGTGCGACGCACTGATTTATACTTAAGTGTTATTCCCACACGTCGCAACACATCAGACGGCAAAAAGAGACCCTCGTATGTTAGGGAATGCCGCTGGAGGCGGAGATAATGAGGTCATTCCCAGACCTTTTTAGGTGACATCACGACTTATCAGGGCCATTTATGTCATTTAGAACAAGAGTAAAGTGTCTCATTTACAGCAAGCAATTTCTAACTTTTATAATCGTTTACAGACTCCTTGTTGGTAGGTTTACTGCTCTGCAGCTCTGTTATACATTCACACTCTAAATACATGCAGGAGCCCCAAAGAGAGACTCGTCCACCCTGAATATATGGAGTAGCCTATAAAAAAAAAGACACCCTGAATTAATGGGGAGCCCCTATAAAAGCCATGCGCACACCCTGAATATTCGGGGAAGCCCCGAAAAAAAAATGCCACACCCACAACCTGAATAATTGGGGGAGCTCCTAAAAAGACATCCACATACTCTGAATCTATAGATGAGCTCTAAAACACACTCGCATACACAAAATATATGGAGGAGCCCCTAAAACGACACCCGCACATCCTAAATACAAGGAGGAGCCCCTCAAATAAAAAACAGGAAAAAGCCAATGCTTTCAAGGCAAATGATGGGTTCTTCTAAGCAGCAGACATGGTAGTTTGTCTCCTTCACTGGATTTGGGTATGATCACCAGCCCTGGTGTCTTGAAGGTGTCTCTGGGTTCACACAAACCTATTAATAAGAGAAATCTTTTTCTGTTTGCTAGAAACAAAAAATGGAATTTACAGGATTCGCTCAAATCTCAGCCGGCAATTTTTTTGCCCCACAATTGTGTCTTTGGAAATCTGCTAATGTAATTGTTATCCTTTCCCCAAGGGATGGGATCAAAACCTACACCATCAGCTTCCAAACATCCTCTTGTTTATTCTGTGTATATTGAGATTACAGCCCCATGGCCTTTATAAACATAATAGAGGTCGGCCTTTGGGTTGAAGTCTGTCTGATTATTTCTGCAGAGCCTTTTGTGTCTGGAATCTCCCAGGATTGCTTTCACTACGGGTATATGAAACTATCGCTGGCGTGCGCAGCCCTTTACATAAGAGTGTGCACCATTTATTCATTTTAAACTTTTATATTTAGAAGATTTTGCTCAAAATACACATTTTTCTTTAGCAATATCTAGCCTATAATCCGAGACACAGTCAGTTTTTATGGTTTTCCATCATGAACCAAATAAGGGACGTCTAAAATGTCAAAGTAGGAGGTGAAAGAGGACCTCTTCACCCAACATTAGGGTTGGCCTGGGCACACCAGGCACACCCCCTGTGCACGCCTATGGAAACTACACACAATTTAAAAAATAATAAAAACCAGAATTGAAAGGAATCTGAAAAACCAATCCCAAATGTAGATCTGTTAAAGTGTGTGTGTGTGTGTCCTTAATAGACTACATCACCACTCTATGGATTATACCCCATACTATGCACTGTTGAAAGGTTGTTGAATTTTATAAGTGTCCCGTGGTCCATACATAGTGACTGATTGTCTCCGAGTCCCACAAACCTGAGAACAAGAGGGCTAAGGATACATAGACCCTACTGAAAATACTACCCAAATGCCCCTAATTAAGATGGTCAGGCATTATTATGGACCTGATTCCCACTTTTTAGAGGCTCCCATATATTCATGGTGTGTAGATTAGGGATTGACCAATTATCGGCAGCCTTTCTGGCCGATACTCTGTAAATTTAAGGTGGTGGGAACAAACACCCCCACAAATCTGACATTATGCCAGTAACAGAACGTGTTTAATAAAATTGAGAACCTTGTATCGTGCTTATTTTAACTTATTTTTAAAAACAATATGGCAGTGTCCAGACTCTGGCTTTCGCAATGATCCCTCATATGACCCTGTACGTAAGGGATCGGCAACTTGGCCCTCCAGATGTTTTCGAACTACATCTGCCATGGGGCTCAGCTACTCATTATTTTCTTCGAGCCTCATGGGAAGTGTAGTTCCAAACCATTTGGAGGGCCAAGGTTGCTGACCCCTAGACCCCTATTGTAGGAAATGGGTACCAGAAATACAGGAGACCAATAGACCCCCTGCATCACCTGTATAGGGAATTCCCTTCCAGAAGCCCAATTTCTGTTGTCATCACATTCATGTGCAATGTGGGCAGGGGAAACCTCATAGGCTCCCGGATCGGCTTCGTTCTGTGGGGCCTCGTGTGTCGCGGCTGCAGTGAGCCAGACATCCAATTATCTGCAAGACCAATACCAGTAATTTGCTGAATATCAGCCACAGATGACCGGTTTATCCTTGCAGGTGTCTTTATAGGGACTGTCATATGTTGGGCATGTGTGGGTGTCTTGTTAGGGTTTCCTTAATCTATTTGGGTTGTACAGGTGTCTTCCAGAGGCTCTGTCAGACATTTAGGCTAGGGTCAGACTAGCGCAGTTTTAACGCGTTTAGCCGCACGAATCACGGCCGTACTAGCAGCAAAATGACGTCCATGGCCGGGGACCATACGACGAATGGGGCCGCACGAAAGTTCGTCCGCGCAACGCAAGTGGCCAACGAAGCATTTTTCGAGAAGTCAAACCGCTACTACTGCGTAAAAGTGCGCTGCGGCCGCATAGCGGCGTGTGTGTGTGATTAAGGAACGTCAGACGCTGCTCATGCCGCTAACATAACTCCAGACTCAAAAAGTGTTTTATTTGATGTCCGTACAAATCACGGACGAAAGGCGCATCGTATGACCGCTATCGCGTCTTCCGGGGAAATCGTACGTTCGTCGACCGAACTTTTTCACGGACGACGTGAAAAATGCGTTCGTCTGACCCTAGCATTAGGGTGTGTGGTTGGCTTTTTAGGGGCTACTCCATATATACGGGGTATGCAGGTGTTTTTTGAGAGTCTCCTCCATATATTCAGGTAGTGTGTATAACAGAGCTGCACAGCAATAAAACTCCCTGCATTGAGTCTGCAAACTATATAATGTTAGAAATCCCGCACTGTGAATCATATACTTTATACTCTTAATTACTCTACTTTCCAAAAAGGCCTGGGAATGGCCTCTGTTACATCTGTATAAAGTAGGAATGCACCAAAATTTCAGCCTTTGAAATTTTTGGCTGAAAATGGTGCTTTTGGCTTTCGGCCGACTATCGTCTGAAGCTGGGCCTGGATGCCGGGCTGAGCCAGGGACTCACCTGAGCCTGGAGGCTGGATGAGCAGGCCTCCAGGCCCAGGATCGAATGACTGATTTTCAGTTTCAGAATCAGTTGTCAGCTGAGCTGATCCCGACGTTTCAGTATTGGCTGGAAATTGTAATTTTGGTGCATCACTAGTATAAAGTTACCCGTTTGACAGGTGTTCTGGCTTTCGGTCCATCTCTCTTTTGAAAATGATTTTTATTTAAATTTTTAGTGATGTGAGGTAGAATCCACCAGTTTTATTGCTTTCTGTAAATTTTACTGCAATTACCGGTGTTTCACACATTTTTGCGGGTCTATATGCACACGTATGTAACTTTTATACATTTGTTAGAAATGGGTGGTTTGTTTTGTTTTGTGTGTTCTTTTTATAATGCGACGTGCGTGGTCTCCATAGCGTAATACAAAAAGGGTGGCGCGGTGGAGCGTCTCGTAAATGATTGCCGCCGCGGCCTATTCCCTGATATAAATTTAATTAGACGCCTGTAGTTGATGGACGCTAATGATGGTGTTTCTGATGCTGCCAGTTAATTACAGTATAACTTACTACACTGGGAGAGTGATGGCCTGTGTAATTTGGATTTCACTGTTTCCATCCTGATCTTTGATCCTGTGAAATGCTACAGACCCCAGATTAAAAAAAGTGGAAACAGAAGCGAAACTGTGTTTATAGCACTTTGTATCACTTTTTATATTATTATTTAGCAGAAAGGGACGCCAGCTGCTACAGGAACAGAAATTTTGTAACATTGTCTTTTTTTTTTTCTTCTCTCTTCTCTCTCTCCAGGAAGAGGACCTGCACCCCCGTCACCCCCCTTCACTAAACCTCTTCTAAATATTTGGCACGAAAATCCCACGGAATAAAAAATGTCGGGCGCCTCCGTGAAAGTGGCTGTGCGGGTTCGGCCCTTTAATTCCAGGGAACTGGGCAAGGACTCAAAATGCATCATTCAGATGCAAGGCAACTCCACAAGTAAGTAGACAAGGGCGCGTGCTGGCACACACTGCTTCGGATGCAGGATATCGGTTGCTATGGCAATTGCAATGACATCATTTACGGAGTCTCTGGAGAGGAAGAAAGTGTGAGGTTGGCACTTTCTCCGTGGTCGTCCCCTCTATTATCCTTCAGCTGAAGGAACGGAGAATCGTGGGTCTCCGGTGTCCCTTTACTAATGTCATGTGAATTTTACCTTTTTGCTTCTTTATCGGTGGGTAGGGTTGCCAGATCAGCCATGTTTTCTTGGACACATCACTTTTTCATGCAATGTGCACCACATTTTTCCAGAGAAAAGTGCTGTCCTGCAACATGTATAATTCATATGCTGCAGGAAGGAAACCAAGGCAGGTCACCTTTTGATTTCTTACCTGCAGCAAATGGGTTGTGCATACTGCGGGGTTACTTTTTCAAGCACTGCACATCAACCTAAATGTTTCCAGGAAAACATGGCCGATCTGGCAACCCTATTGGCGGGGTGCTGCCCCGCCAGACCTTATTGATGAGCATCCACTGCTTACATGATATCTCTTACCAAACTGTGGTCTGGGCTTTCCACTAGGCAAACCAGGTAAATGCCTGGTGGTCCGTAGTATCTGTGCACAATACCAAAGGATGTCCCCAATTGGCCGAAGTAAGGCTTTCAACCCCCTCCCTCCTGCACAGTCTAGCACAACCAGGATCAAGTGTATGATTGTCAGATCAGCCATGTTTTCCAGGACCCATATTATTTCATGCAGCGGGAGAGCGTGGTGAAGGTGCTGCCATGCAACATGTATAACCATATGCTTCAACAGGGAAATCTGGTATTAAATCATAGCTGGACTGGGGTACCGCTTTGCTTTCTTACCTGGACTACATGAATTCTCCATGCACCGCCGAACGGCATGAATTCTATGAATTTGGCAGCAATAGTCGAGTGTACCTTTTACTGAACCTCCTGACCTCTACTGTGATCATCTTCCAATAGCACCCAGACCCATTTACATTCCCAGCTCCTGCCCGGGTCAGGTTAAGGGCCCAGTCTGATTTAAGGCTTAGAAGTAACACATTTTTTAATCTAGTCTCTACTTAATAAGGTAATGACCTTGATGTCCCATTCTGACATGGCGATATTTGCGCATTTATATGCCTGGTTGTGACAGGTCCTGTTTTGTAGTGATTTAAAGGTGCCTGATGTATGAATTTATTGGCATTTTGTTGACTTCACTGCACTCGGGCTCTCGCATTTAGCAGAAAAGCCCGTCTCATGGTGGATTATATTCTTGAATCATTCGGGTGTTGTTCTGATAAACAGGCTGTGTGAAATCAATAAAACGAGCTGTGAATCAATTAGCCAGCTTTATGAGCGCCTCTAAAGTTACACGGGGCGGTAAAGATGAGCAGACAGTCAAAAGAACCATGAGAACAGCATTTGATGCATATTTTATATCTTTACTATTCTTGTTTTGTGTTCTCCATCAGAGCCTGTTCTGTGGGCATAGAGCTGCCAGGTCAGCCATGTTATTTTCTGGACACGCGTTACTATTACTACACACATTGCTCAGGGAAAAGTGCTGCCCTGCAATGTGTTTAATTCATATGCTGCAGGAAGGAAATAAAGGCAGATCAACTGGGATTCCTTTTTATTTATAAAGTATTTTACCAGGGAGGATACATTGAGATTTCTCTTGTTTTTCAGTACGTCCTGGGTTCAAGAACATTGAATTGTTACAGAAATACAAAGTAATAAATTGCAAGATATTATAAACAAACACAAATATATAGATTAACCCAGAAAATAAATATGTAGGAAATATTGTCACTGTGTTACATGTTTACAGGAGCATTCTGTATATAGTCACTATGCTACATGTTTACAGGCGCATTCTGTATATAGTCACTGTGTTACATGTTTACAGGTGCATTCTGTATTGAGGTATGTTAATAGAGATCTCTTAAGGGACTTTAGACTGGGGGAAGATTTGATGGCGTCTGGGAGGTTCTTCCATAATTGTGGTGCTCTGTAGGAAAATGAGGACCGAGCCGCTGTCTTTTTGTATTGCGGTATTGTAAGTAAGGTGCAGGTCCTGGATCGGAGGTTATAGGATGAGGGAACTGCTGGGGAAAGCAGCCTATTCAGGTAGGGTGGCAGCTTCCCAGAAAAGCTCTTAAACACCAGGTTGGAAAGGTGAAGGGTGCGTTTAGACTCCAGCGACGGCCAGTTTAGTTCTTTTAACATGTCACAATGGTGGGTCATGTAGTTACATTGTAATGCAAAGCGGCAGAATGAGTTATACAATGTAGTAGGTTTCTGAAGTTGTGTTTTGAGGGGCGGCTGCATACACTGAGGCTGGGGTCAGTCCAGCGCACTTTTAACGTGCGTTCTGGCGCACATAATTATGGCCGCACTAGCAGCAGATGATGGCCAATATACGATGTACGGCCGCACAAAAGTCCGGCCGTGCAACGCAAGTGGAATTTGAACGCATTTTTTTGAGAACGCTGAACCTCTAGTACTGACGTACAGAGTGCGCAGCTGCGGCATAGCGGCGTGTGTGCGTGATTAGGATATGTCAGACACTGCTAATGTCCAGCCTACATAATGTCCAGACGCAAAGAGTTTTATTGACGATCCGTACAAAATCACACCCGAAAATGTGCGTCGTCTGACCGTTTTTGCTCATTCCGTGAAAAAATACGTCAATGCGTTCGGACGCACTTTTTCACGTTCGCGGGGAAAAATGCTTTCGTCCGACCCTAGCCTTAATCTCCTTATTCAATAGCCAGCATAAGCATTTGTTGTACAATCTGCTTTCTTACCGCGGGACTCAGGCAGGATTTGGTTCTGAAAAGGGCACCTAGTTTGGGGTAAAGTTTAGATGATTTTTTTGATGTGGGGACCAAAGGATAGATTTGTGTCTAACCACATACCTAGATATTTGAGAGAACTGCCTCACATTTTGATTTCTTACCTGCGGCATATGGATTCTACATGCTGTGGGTTGGCTTTTATTTCATCCATGGCCAATCTGGCAACCCTATATAAATGTATATGTGAGGCCGTGTTTATCTGTCTTTTCCCCATGTCCATAAATCCCTTTTCCTTAATGGGGTGTTAGTCTCGCACATGAGGGATCCCTGTATTCTGTGGAATAAAGGGAGGGGTGGAAATTATGCTGATAAAGCAAAGGAATGACGCCAATGCAATGCATTATTTATTCTTCTAGGTATCATGGTTTAAAACCCTTCTTGGATTTTTATTTTTAAAAACAAACAACCCCCCCCCCTTACCATAAAGATACAAAAAGCTTTGCTACTGTTTTAAATGTATAAAACGCTTTTATGGCTTTTTACGAATGTAAATGCTGCTGGTGCACAGCGGGAGCGCAGCATTGTTGCACCCACCGTGTGACTCTGTTTCGTGGCTATTTAGGGATTGTGCCAATGTACGGAAAGAATGTGGTTGCTGCGATGCAGGGCTGGGCCGGTGAGATACTATATAATGTGCTTTATTCCCCCCCCCCATGCTTTGTTTTTATTCAGTCGTGGAAGAGAAGAGCGGGGGCTAGACCCCAGCTGGACCCCAATCTCCCATTTTGAGGTCAAACCTGCAGCCTGGATTGATGCTTTAAAACCTAAATTTAATCGTTCCTTTGTCTTATTTTATAGACCACGTAGTGTAAACGCTGTTTGCTGCTGGCCCCTTGAGTAAAAACTCCGGAAACGCTCACGTTACATTTTCCGTTTACAAAGTGACCTTGTACTGTCTCCCTGCTGGTTTTGTATTGTAACCAAATCTCTACCCATCTCCTGTTTTTGACCTTGTGAAGGTGCCGACCCCTGGCCTTTTTACTTTGCATCCAAGGCCGGCGTTTAATTACATCCTGTAAACCATCCCGCAATGTGCTCTAATGATCAATTAATGAATCAAAGATCTGATCTAAATATTTACAGCGAGTCCACAAAGCAAAGCTTGCCAAATTCAGCAGGTCAGGTAGCCATGGGCTCGCACAATTTTAGCTCCAGCTCCTAAATGACTTGGTTTATTCTGCACAAACATTTCTACAAAGCTTTGCCTGACTCCCAAAAATCTCTGCCGACACATATTGTCAAGCTGTGTCCTAAACGATGGTTCTAGTGGAGATGCAGCATACCTGCCGTGACAGATTTTAGATTTGGTATGCCGAACACAAGCGGCCCCAGGAAGTGTTTGTTTTTAACATAGGTGTGCGCATCGGATGTGCTGATTGTGCCCAGGTATTGGGTGACGGCTGCTATTTCATCTCCTACATAGACATTTTAGATGTCCCTTATCTGGTATAACATATAAACGGTATCTCTGATTACAGGCTCGTTATTTCTAATGCGAAAAGGGCATTTTGTGCAGAATCTTCTAAACGTTTCCATTTAATGTTCTAATGGGTGCACACCCTAATGTAACGGGCTGCGCACAGCAGTGGAATGGGGCTTAAAAACAAGCTTTAACTAGCTCTGTAGTTGTCACAGCCAATCGGTGCGTGAGTCCGTGGTATCACCACTGCCCCATCAAGTCTTATGCTAGAAACACGATTCCTATTCTGAGATTGGAGAAAGGTCTGAACCTGATTGGATGGATGTCTTTAAGAACATTATCTTCTGCTTGATGGGTGACTCGGGCCTTTTCATGCACTGCTTGCTGGGCGACTTGGAACATCTCATGCACTGCTTGCTGGGTGACTTGGAACATCTCATGCACTGCTGGCTGGGCGACTTGGAATTTCTCGTGCACTGCTTGCTGGGCGAATTCGAACTTCTCATGCACTGCTTGCTGGGCGACTGGGAACTTCTCATGCACTGCTTGCTGGACCACTTGGATCTTCTCATGCACTGCTTGCTGGGCCAATCGGAACTTCTCATGCACTGCTTGCTGGACCACTTGGATCTTCTCATGCACTGCTTGCTGGGCCAATCGGAACTTTTCATGCACTGCTTGCTGGGCGACTTGGAACATCTCATGCACTGCTGGCTGGGCGACTTGGAACTTCTCCTGCACTGCTTGCTGGGCGAATTCAAACTTCTCCTGCACGGCTTGCTGGGCGACTCGGAACTTCTCTTGCACTGCTTGCTGGGCGACTCGGAACTTCTCTTGCACTGCTTGCTGGGCGACTTGGAACTTCTCATACACTGCTTGCTGGGTGACTTGGAACGTCTCATGCACTGCTTGCTGGGCGACTCGGGCCTTCTACCTCTGCTTACTCAGTGACTCGGGCCTTTTCAGCCCTCGGCTTGCTGGGTGACTCGGGCCTTTTCAGCCCTCGACTTGCTGGGTGACTCGGGCCTTTTCAGCCCTCGGCTTGCTGGGTGACTCGGGCCTTTTCAGCCCTCGGCTTGCTGGGTGACTCGGGCCTTTTCAGCCCTCGGCTTGCTGGGTGACTCGGGCCTTCTCAGCCCTCGGCTTGCTGGGTGACTCGGGCCTTCTCAGCCCTCGGCTTGCTGGGTGACTCGGGCCTTCTCAGCCCTCGGCTTGCTGGGTGACTCGGGCCTTCTCAGCCCTCGGCTTGCTGGGTGACTCGGGCCTTCTCAGCCCTCGGCTTGCTGGGTGACTCGGGCCTTCTCAGCCCTCGGCTTGCTGGGTGACTCGGGCCTTCTCAGCCCTCGGCTTGCTGGGTGACTCGGGCCTTCTCAGCCCTCGGCTTGCTGGGTGACTTGGTCTTTTCAGCCCTCGGCTGGCTGGTTGACTCGGGCCTTCTCAGCCCCCGATGCTTGTTACATGCTGGAGGCCCCTCACCTTCTGCTTGCTGGTCATAATGCCTTTTAAAACTCCAAAATATCAGAATTGATCGTTGTTGGTGCATTAGCCACAACTTGCTTTTGAAGCCTTTTAATGCCCTGCATGCCGGAGACTAGAATAATCAATACGTAGCATCTACTCACCCAAGAACAACTCCTTTGTGCTTTCACTGTCCATGTAATGTGTTTGAGTAGATGATCTAATTCATCTTTTAGGAGCTGATGTTGTGCTATTTTTCAGGTCGGAACAGGTTTTCCCCTCCTTTTTTCCTGTTTTGCCCATAAACTGTTAAAAGGCACCAGTTTAATACCACTTTAAGTGTCAATCTGTCCTGCTTGGTCCCTTCCTACCTGGCTCTGGTACTGGTGGCATTATTTGATGACTTGCTGCCTCATGGTATTAATCGTTCTCCTGAGTACCATTGCCTGGAGACCGTAATATTTTTGTGGGGGAAAGGCAGCGCTCCGGTCCAGCTGCTGTCACATGAGCCGTCTCTATTACCGCCCGGCATGCTGGCCCTACGCCCAAACCAGCATGTGTCCCCAGGGCTGGGTGCAGATGGCATGTGTGTGTGTGTGAAAGATTTTTGGGTTTGGTGGAAGAGATGTGGTGGGTGAGAAGGTGGCAATGTGTGTAACCCCTGCAATGCTAAACTGTGAATAACACCCCTCCATCTTTACAGATTTTTGCACGGATGTACGTTTTGTATATATATATATATATATATATAATATATATATTCTCCTCCAGCAGCTCCTTTCAAGAAATACGAAACTGCAAGACCTGAGTAAATATACAAAAATCCAAGGAGTGGCCACACTTGAAAATGGCTCCTGTGTTTTAATTCTGGTTTATATATATATATTTTTGAGTGCGGCCACTCCTTGGAGAATATATATATATATATATATATATATATATATATATTCCAAGCCTTGCTTAATCTGATTTAACGCCCTTTTTGTATTAAATCTTTGCAGTGTAATTTGAATGTAGGTTAATACATATTGCTTTACACGGCACAACCCACAATATTTCAATCAGTAAAATAGACACTGGTGTTTTAAGTAATGTTGCTGGAGGTTGCGCCATAGATCAGGTTATGCCTAAACCTTAAGGCTCGGTTCAGATGAGCGCACTGTGCGTCCGTGCACAACAGACGTACTTTCTGACTGACGACAAGGTAGTGGCCTCACAATCCGTTTTTGTGACTGATGTAGAAGGGAAAATAAATTAATATGAAAAACATTTTTTGTCCGTCAAAAATGCAGCCTGTCTGACTACGTTCCATCACTCACACACAAACCTATGCGGACGTAGCGCACTTTGTGCGTCCGTTCTAGCGGATTTATGTTCTTGCCTAACTTGCGTCCGTTTGCCGCGTCCGTTATGTGTCCGCAGTTCGGTGCGGACGTACTTTGTGTGGGGCTCCAGTGGTCATAATTGTATGCTATAACGGACGTACAAATGTGCTGCAACATGGACATAAGTGCGCTCGTCTGACAGGAGCCTTCGATGACATCACAACATTGTCCATTTATGAAATTAAAAATCGAATTAGTTTTTGAACTGTTTGCTGTATGTCTTTTGCTTTACGCCCTAAAAAAATAAATTTAAAAGCATGAGCAAGTATCTTATTACAGCGCGCGATCTCTAACAACATTTCTTATAGTTTAATCTCCTTGTTAGAACTTTTATTATTGTGCAGCTCTGTTAAACACCCGCACACACTAAATATATGGAGGAGCCCCTAAAAAGACACCCACACCCTGAATATATGGAGGAGCCCCTAAAAAGCCACCCGCACACCCTGAATATATGGAGGAGCCCCTAAAAAAACACCTGCACACCTTGAAATATATGGAGGAACCACCCAATTTCAAGAAGGTCCATTCATTCCAGCAGACAAGTCCCTATGGGGAGGTCTTCTCATTGTAGAAGTCATGTAATCCGTTCCCTTCTCTCTGGTATGAGTCTGTAGACAGATCATCGTGGAAATATAACTTTTCTTTTGTGAAAACACATCAAAATTCCAGGTGAAGCACATGTTCTTCCTTTTTAAAGTTTAACCTCTTGATCCCTGTCACCCTCTCAATCTACAGCAGCACTATAGTGGATTAAGGTCCCTTTGATCCTACACCGGAGAGCCCGCTCCACATTTAGGATGCCCCTCTCCTGCCATGTCTGTTTGATCGTGTTACTGCAATTAAAGTGATTTTCGGCGACAGATTATGCCGTCTAGACTTGCTTATTCGTTAGTTCATCCTCCTAGACCCTGCTTCTCCACATACAGTCAGTGATGGCCACCGTATGGGAGATCAGGAATGGAAAGCCCTGGTAGAAGGGTACGAAATGTGTACTTGGAAAGCAGACATGTGCCTCACTGAGTGTCCGCTCTCTTTATAGATGATCCGTCATCGCCTGCGTGAGCTGTTCCTTTGCCCATCGCAGGATGCATCTGGCTCAATCAATCTCTCCTCTCTCTGGCGTAGGATGACGTTTCGCTTTTGTGTAGGAAGACCTTTACTGGAAAAAGTGAATGTACCAATCTGCATGCTGCGCTAGGGGAGGCTACAGTATATGGCTCTATATCAGAGGGTGGCAGCCATGTGGCTTAAATACAGAAGAGCAGGAGGTATCTTATAGAAATGCCATGGAATAAAGGCCACTCTAAAAAACAAACGAAACTAAAAGTAAAGTCAGTGCTTTTGTATCTTTTTAAAATATAAACTCCAAACTGGTTATTTAAGCCGAGCAATATAAATTATGCTAGAATTCAGGCCTATATTGTCAACTTTGGCCGCATCATCTGTTTGGCGTGTCTGTGTCTGTGTGTTTTTGTTTTTTCCCCTGTGGCTTTTCTTTTCAGTAAAACGTACAGAATGACGAGGCTCGGGGACCTGCAATTGTCTGTCTCATACATTGTTAATCAGGTTCTGTCCATGGTTTACGGCCATGTTTGGTTGTATTGTTGTTTAGGTTAAAAGACTTGCAAACAGTCCTTGGATGATTTGCTGTGGAAGTCTGCTCTCCTGTTGCTTGTTTGCACCCCATAAATACGTATATATGCGCTTACCTTTTCCTCATTCCCTCCAGTTTATTGTGTTGCCGTCTCCCCCGATTTGCCTTATTACTCGGCCCTGATCAATATTGTATGTTCCTCTGACAGGCTGTCTTGATCATCATCCTGCTATACTGACTGCCGTCACCTTTTTTTCTCTTGCTTGCTCTCTTTCGCTTTTCTTTTTCTCGCTCCTTTTCTCGCTCTTCCTCTTTCTACCACTCTCCCTCACCCATACTCTTGTCTTCCCCTTTTTTGTCTTCCCCTTTGTCTCCCCCCCCCCTTTTTGTCCCCCTTTTTTTGTCTCCCCCCCCCTTTTTTTGTCTCCCCCCCCCTTTTTTGTCCCCCTTTTTTTGTCTCCCCCCCCCTTTTTTTGTCTCCCCCCTTTTTTGTCCCCCCTTCTCCTGTATGATATAATGTATCTCTGTCTCTGTGCTTTTCTTTTTACCGTCGCTGGGCTCTTGCACCTATTTGCTCCTTACTTAGTCTCTGCTTATTTTTCATTACTCGTAATCTTGGTTTGTTTATAAACTTTACACAAAGTGCAAGCTGTCTGTTGCTATATTGTATCCTCCCGCTTTAGGCTGGGGTCAGACGAGCGCAGTTATCACGTCCATGTTGCAGCACATTTGTATATCCGTGGCAACATATCATTCTGACCCACACACGAAGTACGTCCGCACGGAAGTGTAGGGGCTGGCGGACGTGGCAAACTGACGCAGGTTAGGCAAGAACGTAATACTGCTAGAATGGAGGTGCGGAGTGCGCCACGTCTGCAACGTCCGTGTAGCTTTGTGTTGAGTGCTGAAACGCGGTCAGATGGACTGCATTTATACGTCCAGCATTTTTGACGGACAGAATGGTTTTTTCATTGTAATTTATTTTTCCTGCTATATCCGTCATAAAATATACGTCAGTGAAAAAAACAGACTGTGTGGCCACTACCTTGTTGTCATTCAGTAAGTACGTCCGTACTGCACGGACGCACAGCCCGTACAAAATACGCTCATCTGACCCTAGCTTAAGGCTTGTCACATGATCCACAGATGCTCAAACAAGTAATGATAAAGACTATTAACACATTTCCTCTATGAAGATTATGCTGCTGATCCGTACATGTTAAGGGTTTGGTAGGGCTGCCAGATCTGCCATATTTTTCTGGACACCTATTACTATTACATGCAATAGAAGAGCACAGAAAGTGCTGCCCTGCAACATGTATAACCTAAATGCTCCGGGGGAGATCCTTTGTCCTAATCAAGATGGGTCACCTTGGATTCCTTATAGAGATTATTCGCTAACCTCTGAATTAGCCCAGAATTGCTGCGGACGATGAATTTCACCGTTTGGTGCAATTTAGGACCAATTTGTCTTTTCACTAATCTGTCAATTCGCCAAATACTGACAAATTGACAACGCTATACAGAGCAATTTTCTGCAGTTTGGTGTCATCAAAATTGCCACATAGAAAACTAATAGTGTCTTCTATTCACAGAACACTGAAATGCTCTGATTGGTGATTCAGTTTGACAGGTTTAAACTTGCAAATACCATAGGTTTCAATGTAAAACGTTAGACTTTTTTTAAAATTTTAAAGACAAAGATATATTTTTCAGCAAAAAACTTTTTTATATATTTTTTAGACAATTTTGTTTTTATTCTGTTTTTTTTTATTTTGTAACCGACCTTTATATTTTCTAAAGGACTTCCTTTTTTATTGTTTGGGCACATTTTCAAATTTATGATTTATACACCTATTAGGATTTTAGTGGTGCAATTTGGCAGCAGTCGCTGACGTCTGATAACTGTCTCGACGATTCAGATTTCAGGAAAATACTGTGACCATTCGCTAAATGGTGAATTCACTGGATTTTCGGCGAAAGGGAATCGCTGAAATGAGGCGCATGAAAGCGAAATAACACGCAATTTTGGTGCTTTGTGAATAGACCATTATGATTTCTTACCTGCAGCGTATGGATTATACATGCTGCGGGGTGGTATTTTTCACGCACTGCCCATCAGCAGGAATATATTATGTACAGAAAAAATGGCGTCGCGCCCATACTCACCGGAGCGGCAGCAACTGCCAGGAGTAACAGCCCAGTTAATGTATAAAACATAACAAGGAAAAAAGGTGTCATCTGCGCTCGTTTCTATGTGTTCCATGTACAACAAAACTGAGGTTTTTGTTTGTTTCAATGGCCATTGCAACGTAAGCTCACTCGCCACTTCACGGCACCTCTTTACATAGTACCTACCTAACATGTACCAAAAGGCCGCTCTACTGAGCAGCTCCAAGCCCCTCCTGCTTTTCAGCCAAGGAGAGGTAAATATGGTGGGTTTTATTTATACACGCACCAAACACTTATACGCAAACACAATATATTATGTGTCCAGGAGAACCTGGTGGATCTGGCAAGGCAACCCTTTTTGGTAGCCCTTTCATGCGAGGCATTTTGTGCGCATGAATTGCAGGTAAAATGTGATTAAGAATGAATCGCAGCATATAGGCGGCTTCTCGAAGGGGTCGCTGGAGGCATTGCTCATCTCGGATCCTCTGGAACACAAATCAATAGCGCTGAGCTGCGCAAAGCACTTTCCTGAGCAGAAACCTTAATGATATGGTTTTTCTCATTTTTCTGCGTTTTGGTTTTATATTTTTTGTTCTAAAAATTCTGATATGTAGCAGACACATCACCAAAGGATACATACTTAAACGAGAGAAATCTCAATGTATCCTTCCTGGTAAAACACTTTATAAAAAAATAAGTGATTTAATTATGCTTTGCATAGATCCACAATAATATGTGGTTGAAAGTGAAAGGACGTTAGAATTGATGTAAATAAAAAATCTATATAATATATATTACAGCACCCTTATCCTTTATGAAGCATAGCTGGAAAGTCCTTTGTGTGACAAATGGACAAACCAGGGGGAGAGCGTGCGCTCCATTTAATCAAATCATTGTATATTTGTTATCCTGCCTCCCATTGTACAGTGCTATGGAACTTGTTAGCGCTTTATGAAAACTTGTAACTGTAGCTCCATCTCAAAGCTAATAACCTTAAACACCTACAAGGTTTTTTCAATTGACAAGATTTTAGATTTTTTTTTGTCAATTAAACAGTTTCCACAAACTCAGGAAAATCTGTTAAGATTTGATATATCAGAAACAAAAAGAACTGCAATAAGATGAATACAACCTTTAAAAAATGGTCGCTGGTATTGATGGCACAGCCAGATGAAGAGTGGATTCCAATGGCTAGAAAAATAGATACACTCTCATAGCATAATACTGTAAAAACATTTAATAATATAAAAAAGCAAGGAAGCCACTCACAAACAACGTGGCACACGTTCACAAAATAGTGTGCATAAAAGCATAATTAACACATCCTTATAGTCACCGCCACCGGAATGCATTCAGTCCACAGGATGGAGACTCCTGGCCAGGGTAGACTCCAAGGAAGCCGATGTTGTAGTCCAGTGTAATTAGGCAAAAAAGTTCTTGCGGACCACCCGGATTAAACGACCGGAAAATCGGGCTCCTCTTCAAACGATGGACAGCAAGGCGGCAGACAGTAGACACAAAGTAAAACGCAGATCAGCTCGACATGTTTGGTCCGTAGGACTTAATAGTCCTACGGACGAAACATGTCGAGCTGATCTGCGTTTTACTTTGTGTCTACTGTCTGCCGCCTTGCTGTCCATCGTTTGAAGAGGAGCCCGATTTTCCGGTCGTTTAATCCAGGTGGTCCGCAAGAACTTTTTTGCCTAATTACACTGGACTACAACATCGGCTTCCTTGGAGTCTACCCTGGCCAGGAGTCTCCATCCTGTGGACTGAATGCATTCCGGTGGCGGTGACTATAAGGATGTGTTAATTATGCTTTTATGCACACTATTTTGTGAACGTGTGCCACGTTGTTTGTGAGTGGCTTCCTTGCTTTTTTATATTATTAAATGTTTTTACAGTATTATGCTATGATAGTGTATCTATTTTTCTAGCCATTGGAATCCACTCTTCATCTGGCTGTGCCATCAATACCATCGACCATTTTTTAAAGGTTGTATTCATCTTATTGCAGTTCTTTTTGTTTATTGTTTCTGATATATTAGCACGTTGTGGTGGAGAGTGCTGTGAACTGCTGTATTTATACTGTTTGGGTATACTTTCACTCTTATATTCAAGATTTGATATATATATATATATATCTAATCAAATCTTAAATGTTGGCGGTCTTTAAAGTTTATGAGCTGTATAATAGAGTTCGCTCTCTCCTTGCGTGCATGCGTAAGGTACTTTACAATTTGACTCTAACGCTCCCTCCTTCTATTAATCTACCTGCTGCCTTCCACCCGGCTCCGATAGTATGTTTACAAACAAATAAGCGTAGCAGCACTCTGGGGCTAAAATTCCCCTTTCATTCTCCCATTTAAGGCTGGGGTCAGACGAGTGTCATTGGTGAGCGGAAGGAATATCCGTGAGGGTCGATGTTCCTTCCACTTGACGCCCGTGTGGCCACTTCGCTGAGTGCAGTTAGTGCGCTCTGCGCTGCAAGACTCGATCCTCCTATGGAGGATTGCGCTTTGCAGCTCCTTCAACGCGCTTCCTAGCGATTTGACGGAGAGGCCTGCTGCACGGACGCTATTGCACGCGCAACAGCGTCTGGCCGGCCCTGTCCCAGCGATGCAACGGATGCCGGGAGACACGTTAGTACGGGAGCACCTAGTGCGCTCATCTGACACTGGCCTAAAAGCCCCACAAGGATCGACATTTCGGCACCAACCTGGAGCTTTCCCGGGACACATCAATCGTGTGTGTGTGTCCATGCCAAATACTTTGTTCTTTCTCTAGGGCAGAGTATTTATGGTTTCTGATTACTTGTTTTCTTCACCTTTCATTTTGTATACTTTTTACCCGCCGTTCTATGTTTATAGATCTAGTTTGTGTCTTTTTTAATAAAATACAATGTGTATGGTAAGCGCCCACAACACGTGCCACCACCTAAATCCCAAAGCTTAGCCAGATGACTAGTGGTTTCCCCTAAACCAATAAACAAGGAATAGTGTATATATCTGGTTTGCGCGATAACTCGCTCTCAGGATTCAGATGGCTCCCATATATGACCTCCTCCACATCAATATACACATCAAAGGAAGCAAAATGCATATATTGGTGCAGTATGTCACAATATTATGAGTTCGATGTAGTATATACAGTGGCGTAGCGTGGGTTGTCAGCGCCCGGGGCAAGGCAAGAATTGTGCGCCCCCAACCTGTGAAGACGGTAACACCATGATTCCCTTCCACCAGGAGAGTATTGACCCCCTTAATATTGTATATTAACGAAATACTGATATAATAAAAAATGAAACACACATGCCCCCCACACTACGCCACTGCTACCAGTCACCCTGTCCCAGTATATCCTAGCATAGTTCCACTCTCACACTATACCCAGTCACTCTCAGTACCCCCAGTCACTCTTTCAGTACCCCCACTTTTTCCCAGTAACCCCAGTCTCTCTCTCCAAGTAGACCAGTCTCTCTCCCAGTACTCCGTCACTCACTCTCTCCTAGCTCCCCCAGTCACTCGCTCACTCTCTCCCTCCCAGTACCCCCAGTCACTCCCTCCCAGTACCCCCAGTCACTCCCTCCCAGTACCCCCAGTCACTCCCTCCCAGTACCCCAGTCACTCCCTCCCAGTACCCCAGTCACTCTCTCCAGTACCCCCGTCACTCTCACTCTTTCTCCAAGTAACTTCCACTTTCTCCCAGTACCCCCAGTCACTCACTCCCTCCCAGTACCCCTCGTCACTCCTCCCAGTACCCCCTCCGTCACTCCCTCCCAGTACCCCCGTCACTCCCTCTCCCAGTACCCCGTCACTCCCTCCCAGTACCCCGTCACGCACTCCCAGTACCCCGTCACGCACTCTCCCAGTACCGCCCCGTCACTCCCTCCCAGTACCCCCGTCACTCCCTCCCAGTACCCCCGTCACTCCCTCCCAGTACCCCAGTCACGCCCTCCCAGTACCCCCGTCACGCCTCCCAGTACCCCCAGTCACTCCCTCCCAGTACCCTTCTCCTCACTCCTCCCAGTACCCCCGTCACGCCTCCCAGTACCCCCAGTCACGCCTCTCCCAGTACCCCCGTCACTCACCTCCCAGTACCCCGTCACTCCCTCCCAGTACCCCCAGTCACTCCCTCCCAGTACCCCCGTCACGCCCTCCCAGTACCCCGTCACTCCCTCCCAGTACCCCAGTCACGCACTCTCCCAGTACCCCCAGTCACGCACTCTCCCAGTACCCCAGTCACGCACTCTCCCAGTACCCCCAGTCACGCACTCTCCCAGTACCCCCAGTCACGCACTCTCCCAGTACCCCCAGTCACGCACTCTCCCAGTACCCCCAGTCACGCACTCTCCCAGTACCCCCAGTCACGCACTCTCCCAGTACCCCCAGTCACGCACTCTCCAGTACCCCCAGTCACGCACTCTCCCAGTACCCCAGTCACGCACTCTCCCAGTACCCCCAGTCACGCACTCTCCCAGTACCCCCAGTCACGCACTCTCCCAGTACCCCCAGTCACGCACTCTCCCAGTACCCCCAGTCACGCACTCTCCCAGTACCCCCAGTCACGCACTCTCCCAGTACCCCCAGTCACGCACTCTCCCAGTACCCCCAGTCACTCTCTCATTCTCCAAGTACTCCCACTTTCTCGCAGTACCCCAGTCATTCTCTCCCTGAACCTCCAGTCACCCTCTCCCTGTACCCTCAGTGCCACCTCACGGAGTGGGTGGTCACGCTGCTCTGGTGTCATACAGTGTCACCTACCTGCGTGGAGTTGCTGGTGGCCCAGGGGGGAAGCTGTCCAGGGGGCTTAGTTGGGACCAGATTTTAAATGGGCTGCAGGACAGGCACCTCCCTCCCTCCTGTTCAGTGGTGGGGGGCTGGAACAGGGCTTCAAGGGGGCTGACAAGCGTGGTATAGGTGTTCCATCGAATAATGCTGTGCTGCTTCACGTGACTCATGTCAGCGTTAAGGAGGAGTCAGGACAGGACCAGAATTTTCAGTCCTGGTCCTCCCTTCTGGACGTTGAGTGCTAAGTCACTGCCGGCGTGGCAAAGCTGGCGGACACTTTGCTGATCCATGCTGGAAAATATTGGTGGTTCAAATTGCTTTTGAAATTTTGCGCCCCCTAAGAAAATTGCACCCGGGGCGACCGCCCCTGAGGCCCCCCCCCACGCTACGCCACTGAGTATATAGTTGTTTCACAAGTCTAGAGCCCTATCACTGGATCTGAGCGGGTAAATACCAAGAGCCAGTGATAGGGCTCTAGACTTGTGAGTGAAACAACTATATACTACATCGAACTCATAATATTGTGACATACTGCACATATATATGCATTTTGCTTCCTTTTATGTATATATTGATGTGGAGGAGGTCATATATGGGAGCCTTCTGAATCCTGAGAGCGAATTATCGCGCTAACCAGATACACTATTAAACATAGAAACATAGGTTCTTAGGCCGACAGAAAAATGTCGGCAGATATCTAGTCTGCCCAATTACATGGATACTTTAGCTGGATTTATCTTTTGTTTAGGATAGCCTTATGCCTATCCCATGCCTGCTTAAATTCAATCACTGTTATACTGTGTCTTTTAATAACCCACTGGTGTGTTTCTGCCCCGTTTCTCTTCGTAGTCACATGAATGGCTCACAATTGCACATTGAAGGGAACCCTGAGCTGCGTTCCATTTTGGTAACCTTTGACCCTTTTTGTCATTGCCTCCCCACTTACGGGTGTCCCATCGGCTCAGCTGGAGGTTTTTCTTTGCATTAACCGGTGGCGCTGCTAATTCCGCATTCCTGAGCCGCCTGCAATACCTCCTCTAATCCCGCTATGCTTTTCTACAAGGTTTCATAGGGTCCTGCCTTGTCAGGCGCACATTACAATCACTATGGGCACTTCCGCCATTACAGATCGGGTTTTCCTGCTGAATACATACTCCCTCTCCGGTGCACTTCATGGGGGAGGGATATATATATACTTGCAAGACGTGCATGAAAACACGGCAACTACAAACGAATGGCCTGATCAATGTTTTATTTTCCATGAATCACGTTATTTCTGCTGGAACGACTGCTCCTTAGAAAGCAATGAATCTGAGACATCTGGTGGCGAATACCTGTGTGTGGCTGGACTTTGAATTCTGGTTTGAAGTGTGGATTATGGAATGATTAAATGTCCATATCTGGAATTTAGAGTGTGCGTGTGATTGCATGCGTATGCGAGACAATGGTCTGGTATCGGGGCCGTGCAGGAAGACGCAAGCAGCGTGTGATGTTTGTAAATATGTTTTATCTGCATATTTTATTGATATTTCAATCCATTATCAATATAGTTGCAGGACTTTTCTTGGTCACGCAGGACTGAAACGCAGGTTCGTGGTAACACCACATGTAAAAGCAGAAAGGGAAAGCTGCGTGTGACATACATCAAGATATACATAAAAATGTCTGCGTCCCCTTGCCTTCCTGAACGCAAACTGTGAAACCTGTATTTATAGCCACGCAATGCCCTGGAGGTGCCGGGGAGGTGAGGAATCACCCCAGCGGTTCCTTACTTGCTCTGCGCTCCTCTTCTTTGAATATGATGCTTGCATGTGTCTTAATCGGATTCTGATAATCCTCAATCATTCACCCAGAATCCTCTGCTCTATCCATACCTGCAACTGGCCTATGGCATCTTGGGGACGAATCAGCTCACCCTGTCAAGCCCTTTCTTCTTATGAAGCCGTGTGCTTGCTTTTAAACATAAATCTGGATGCGCTCAAGCGTGATGGTTAGAGGGACGGATTCAGGATGAATAGATATAGATAGGTTGATATTCGGGATGTATTCATGGATAGGCAGATTCAGGACAGGTAGATGTAGGCTGGGCAGGTGTGTGTGTGTGTGTGTGTGTGTGTGTGTGTGTGTGTGTGTGTGTGTGTGTGTGTGTTGCAGGAGGTGAGGTGGATGAGCCTGGCACAGGCATTCATAAGACTGCAGAGGGAGAATCTGTGACCTCTTTAGGCCAGAGAGAAGGTTACAGTAGTCAAGGGGGGAGATAAGCGCTTGGATGAGCATTTTAGCAGTCCTGATTAAAACAGCGACCGACTGTCAGCCTCGCCATACTCCATGACATACACGGTTTATACCTGCAGTACAGAGGATCATGGGAAATTCATTTGCATGAAATCTGGATTCACACAAGCATGCTGGTTAGAGGAATGGAATCAGGACAGAGGGGATTTATTTATACAGTATTTTACCAGGAAGGATACATTGAGATTTCTCTCGTTTTCAAGTATGTCCTGGGTTCGAGAACATTGAGTGGTTACAGAAATACAAACTAGTAAAATGCAAGCTATTAACACAAGACCAAAGATACAGATTAAGAGAAAAATAAATATGTAGGAAATAAAGTCATTATGTTACATGTTTACAGGTGCATTTCGTATTGAGGTATGTTGATAGGGAAGTCTTAAGGGACTTTAGACTGGGGGAAGATTTGACGGTGTCTGGGAGGTTATTCCATATTTGCAGTGCTCTGTAGGAAAATGAGGATCGAGCCACTTTCTTTTTGTATTGTGGTATTGCAAGTATGGTGCTGGTCCTGGATCTGAGGCTATAGGATGAGGGAACTGCCGGGGGGAAGCAGCATATTCAGGTATGGTGGTAGCTTCCCAGAAAAGCTCTTAAACACCAGGTTGGAAAGGTGAAGGGTGCGTCTAGAGTCCAGTGATGGCCAGTTTAGTTCTTTTAACATGTCACAATGGTCGGTCATGTAGTTACATTGTAGCACAAAGCGACAGAATGAGTTATACAATGTAGTAAGTTTCTGGAGGTGTGTTTGTGGGGCGGCTGCATACACTACATCTCCGTATTCAATGGCTGGCATAAGCATTTGTTGTACAATCTGCTTTCTTACCGCGGGGCTCAGGCAGGATTTGTTTCTGTACAGGGCACCTGGTTTTGGGTAGAGTTTAGATGAGTTTTTTGATGTGGGGGCCAAAAGATAGATTTGGGTCTAACCACATACCTAGGTATTTGAGAGAAGTGACTGTGGTCAGCGTGCCATTTGATTTTGTCCCAACACATAGATGGGGTGTTTGCAATTTGTGTAGTTTAGGTGCGGTTCCAAAGAGCATTGTAACCGTTTTGTCAGTATTTAGAAAAAGTTTGTTATTTGCGATCCACTTTTCTACCCCTGTGAATTGTTCTTGCAGCACTGCCTCCAGCTGTGGGAGATTTGGTTTGCTGGTATAGATTACAGTGTCGTCTGCGTACATGTGTACAGTTGAAGCTTTGCAGACATTGGGCAGATTTTTTATGAATATTGTGAATAGCAGGGGGCCAAGTATCGAGCCTTGGGGTACACAGCACGTGACTGGGAGGGGAAGGGAAGTGCTGTCAGAAATGGACACAAATTGAGACTTATGAGACACATATGATTGGAACCAGGTTAACGTACTATCCCCAATACCAGAGTTCTTAAGTTTCTGTAATAGGATGCGTCAAAAGCCTTGGCAAAGTCAAGGAAGATGCTCCAGTTAGATTTCCTTGTTCCATGCCCGCTTGGATATCATTACAAACTTTTAAAAGGGCAGTTGTAGTTGAATGGTTTGGACGAAAGCATGATTGATCTGGGGTTAAATAGTTCTGATACTGATAATAATCGCGTAATTGAGTGTAGACACATTTTAACAGAATTTTTGACATTACAGGGAACAGTGATATTGGGCGGTAGTTGGATACCAAAGTATTGTCTCCACTTTTATGGATAGGTACCACCCTTGTAGTCATCCAGAGTTTGGGTATGTATCCAGTCGCCAGTGATTCATTAATCAGGGTTGCGACAGGTTTTGCAATTGCTGGTGCACTGTTTTTCAGCAGCATTGCTGGGATTTGATCAGGTCCAGACTGGTATTTCATTTTTTGGTTATGGAGAAGTTTAGTGATGGCACTGGTCTAAAACTGAATTTCTCTGGGTTACGGGGTCTTTGTACTGTTGGTGGGGCCTGACCTGTGTGCGGCCTTTCTGATTGCGTGCCATTTCCTAGCTTAGCAATCAGGGTGGTGGCACATCCAACAAAATAATTATTAAAAGCATTTGCTACATCTAGGGGGTGTTGTACAGTTTGGTTGTTTACTTTTAAAGCAGCTGGTTGGGAGTGGACGGGGGGTGCTTGTATGTTATTTATGATTTTCCAAAAATTTCTGGGGTTTGATGTTATTGTTTAAATTTTCATTGAAGTATTGGGCTTTAGCCATTTTTGTTTGTTTTGTGCATTCATTCCGGCATTTTCGGTATTCACAGTGATCATTCATGGATCCAGTACTCTTGAACTTTAACCACAGGGAGTCTCTAAACTGGTACATATGCGTGAGGTCAGCTGTAACCCAGGGGAGATGGGCCCCTTTTACTCGCACTTTGCGCAGTGGGGTATGGGTGTGCCAGACTTTCAGGAGCTCGGCTTGAAAGTATTCAATTGCACAGTCCAGGTCTGGGATTAGATTTAGTCTGTACCATGGGAGCTGTTGTAATCTTGGATCCTTCCTAAATGATCTCCATTTCTTGAAAGACCTGGTGATTATTACCTTTGGACATTTTGTGGCCCTTATTTTGCGCAGACAGTACACTAGGCAGTGATCACTGAAACTGTTAGCGAGAACGCCTGCCTCATGTATTCGATCAGGACATGAGAGAATCCAGTCCAGCAAGGTGTGGTTAGGGCTTTTCATATTAATGCGAGTGGGGGAGGAGATTAATTGTGTTAGCTGCAAAGCCTTAAACAGTGAGCAGTGTTTTATTGTTTTTAGGATTCAGCCAATCAACATTAAAGTCGCCGAGGACCAGCAGTTCGCTTTTTTGGTTTTGAGCGACTAATTTACTAAGAATTTGGGTTATGTCAGAAAGGGATTGTACTGGGGAACTTGGTGGGCGGTAGAATCCAGCAACAATAATTGTTTTACTGAATGGGATCTCAATAGTACCAGAAAGGAAATCAAATGTGGCCGGGGAGCTAGGATTCTGCAACGGGGTGAACTTTATGGAGTTGTCAACATAGATAACAATTCCCCCTCCTCTCTTTGCTCTGTCCTTTCTAGAGCATGAATACCCTTGTATTGCTATGGCAGAGTCTGGCACTTTAGGGGTTAACCATGATTCTGTCAGCACAATGACTTTAGGTTTGTAATGGAAGCACCAAGCTTTAAGCTCATCCAGTTTAGGGAGTAAACTGCGGATGTTACAATGCACAAAGGAGAGGCCTTTTTTAGTGGGGAGATTAAATATGGTGTCAGCTATTGGACCAGGGTTGGATTCAACATCATTTGCCAGAGCAAGCAGCAGAATATAAAGGAATTTGGACAGGTTTTTCTTTTTGGTAAATAGTGATTGAAGAGTTTTAAAGCTCTGTGTGGGGGTGGGAGGGCTGGATTTTAACACTCTCCACCAGCACTCAGCTGATAAGTTAAAGGAGCTGAGCAGGCTATGGTGTATTTGGGTTTCTTTTCCAGCTTGCTGTAATTTGTAGGGTGTATAGGGAGGGAGGGTAGATTTAGAGAGAAGGGAGATGGTGGAAAGAAGCAGCAAGAGGGGGAAGAGAGGGAAAAACATTTCTAGAGAAAGGTGTGGGAGAAGGGGAGGGAAAAGTAGAAGACAGGGTATTGATAAGGAAAGCAGGAGATGGGAGTCTGGTAGGTAAAGTTCCAGAGTGGTGTAGGTTGGTAACTGAAAATATCACATGACCAAATTAGTTGGGTATAAATGAAATGAGAACTGTGGGGTGGGTGAGAACTAAGTCCAGGTGGGAGCTAGGAGGACACTGTGATAGAGGCTGGCCCTGGAAGCTGTATGGAGTTGAGTATGCTGAAAAAACAGAAATCCAGGATTACATTGCATCTTTGGGGGATGTTGGGGCAATAAATTCTCTAATGCAGTGAATCATGACCGGGGGGGGGGGGCACAGAAAACCAGGCCCATGGCTGAGTGGAAATAAATAAATATAACTGTTAAAAGATAGCAATTTTGGAGAGCAAACAGGACTGGTAAAGATATGGCAATTAATGATAGCAAACAGGTCTAGTTAAAATATCTTAACAGTTACGCTATATGGGATTTTACTTTAACATAAACATACAAATTAACATGGACAGTGCTATGAAAGCCATACATACTAAACATTGAACGTTAAGGTATTAGGCGTTGCGAAGCGTAGATTCAAATCACTTTGCAGGAGCCTTGGATAGATGTGCCCAGGTGGGAGCTAGGAGGACACTGTGATAGGGATGGATTCAGGATGAATTGATATAGATGAGTTGACTGTATTTGGGATTTGTGAATGGATAGGCAGATCCTGGACAGGTAGACGTAGGTCGAGCAGATTCCCGACGGGGAGACGTAGGTGGATGGGCAGATTCCCGACGGGGAGACGCAGGCAGATTCCCGGCGGGGAGACGTAGGTGGACGGGCAGGTTCCCGGCGGGGAGACGCAGGTGGACGGGCAGGTTCCCGGCGGGGAGACGCAGGTGGACGGGCAGGTTCCCGGCGGGGAGACGCAGGTGGACGGGCAGGTTCCCGGCGGGGAGACGCAGGTGGACGGGCAGGTTCCGGCGGGGAGACGCAGGTGGACGGGCAGGTTCCCGGCGGGGAGACGCAGGTGTTCGGGCAGGTTCCCGGCGGGGAGACGCGGGCTGGGAACGGCAGGTTCCCGGCGGGGAGACGCGGGCTGGGAACGGCAGGTTCCCGGCGGGGAGACGCGGGCTGGGAACGGCAGGTTCCCGGCGGGGAGACGCGGGCTGGGAACGGCAGGTTCCCGGCGGGGAGACGCGGGCTGGGAACGGCAGGTTCCCGGCGGGGAGACGCGGGCTGGGAACGGCAGGTTCCCGGCGGGGAGACGCGGGCTGGGAACGGCAGGTTCCCGGCGGGGAGACGCGGGCTGGGAACGGCAGGTTCCCGGCGGGGAGACGCGGGCTGGGAACGGCAGGTTCCCGGCGGGGAGACGCGGGCTGGGAACGGCAGGTTCCCGGCGGGGAGACGCGGGCTGGAACGGCAGGTTCCCGGCGGGGAGACGCGGGCTGGGAACGGCAGGTTCCCGGCGGGGAGACGCGGGCTGGGAACGGCAGGTTCCCGGCGGGGAGACGCGGGCTGGGAACGGCAGGTTCCCGGCGGGGAGACGCGGGCTGGGAACGGCAGGTTCCCGGCGGGGAGACGCGGGCTGGGAACGGCAGGTTCCCGCGGGGAGACGCGGGCTGGGAACGGCAGGTTCCCGGCGGGGAGACGCGGGCTGGGAACGGCAGGTTCCCGGCGGGGAGACGCGGGCTGGGAACGGCAGGTTCCCGGCGGGGAGACGCGGGCTGGGACGGCAGGTTCCCGGCGGGGAGACGCGGGCTGGGAACGGCAGGTTCCCGGCGGGGAGACGCGGGCTGGGAACGGCAGGTTCCCGGCGGGGAGACGCGGGCTGGGAACGGCAGGTCCCGGCGGGGAGACGCGGGCTGGGAACGGCAGGTTCCCGGCGGGGAGACGCGGGCTGGGAACGGCAGGTTCCCGGCGGGGAGACGCGGGCTGGGAACGGCAGGTTCCCGCGGGGAGACGCGGGCTGGGAACGGCAGGTTCCGGCGGGGAGACGCGGGCTGGGAACGGCAGGTTCCCGGCGGGGAGACGCGGGCTGGGAACGGCAGGTTCCCGGCGGGGAGACGCGGGCTGGGAACGGCAGGTTCCCGGCGGGGAGACGCGGGCTGGGAACGGCAGGTTCCCGGCGGGGAGACGCGGGCTGGGAACGGCAGGTTCCCGGCGGGGAGACGCGGGCTGGGAACGGCAGGTTCCCGGCGGGGAGACGCGGGCTGGGAACGGCAGGTTCCGGCGGGGAGACGCGGGCTGGGAACGGCAGGTTCCCGGCGGGGAGACGCGGGCTGGGAACGGCAGGTTCCGGCGGGGAGACGCGGGCTGGGAACGGCAGGTTCCCGGCGGGGAGACGCGGGCTGGGAACGGCAGGTTCCCGGCGGGGAGACGCGGGCTGGGAACGGCAGGTTCCCGGCGGGGAGACGCCGGGCTGGGAACGGCAGGTTCCCGGCGGGGAGACGCGGGCTGGGAACGGCAGGTTCCCGGCGGGGGAGACGCGGGCTGGGACGGCAGGTTCCCGGCGGGGAGACGCGGGCTGGGAACGGCAGGTTCCCGGCGGGGAGACGCGGGCTGGGAACGGCAGGTTCCCGGCGGGGAGACGCGGGCTGGGAACGGCAGGTTCCCGGCGGGGAGACGCGGGCTGGGAACGGCAGGTTCCCGGCGGGGAGACGCGGGCTGGGAACGGCAGGTTCCCGGCGGGGAGACGCGGGCTGGGAACGGCAGGTTCCCGGCGGGGAGACGCGGGCTGGGAACGGCAGGTTCCCGGCGGGGAGACGCGGGCTGGGAACGGCAGGTTCCCGGCGGGGAGACGCGGGCTGGGAACGGCAGGTTCCCGGCGGGGAGACGCGGGCTGGGAACGGCAGGTTCCCGGCGGGGAGACGCGGGCTGGGAACGGCAGGTTCCCGGCGGGGAGACGCGGGCTGGGAACGGCAGGTTCCCGGCGGGGAGACGCGGGCTGGGAACGGCAGGTTCCCGGCGGGGAGACGCGGGCTGGGAACGGCAGGTTCCCGGCGGGGAGACGCGGGCTGGGAACGGCAGGTTCCCGGCGGGGAGACGCGGGCTGGGAACGGCAGGTTCCCGGCGGGGAGACGCGGGCTGGGACGGCAGGTTCCCGCGGGGAGACGCGGGCTGGGAACGGCAGGTTCCCGGCGGGGAGACGCGGGCTGGGAACGGCAGGTTCCCGGCGGGGAGACGCGGGCTGGGAACGGCAGGTTCCGGCGGGGAGACGCGGGCTGGGAACGGCAGGTTCCCGGCGGGGAGACGCGGGCTGGGAACGGCAGGTTCCCGGCGGGGAGACGCGGGCTGGGAACGGCAGGTTCCCGGCGGGGAGACGCGGGCTGGGAACGGCAGGTTCCCGGCGGGGAGACGCAGGTTGACCCGCAGGTTCCCGATGGGGAGATGTAGTTGGATGGGCAAACAGATTTTGGATGGAATCCTGATGGACGGATCTAGATCTTTACACAGAAACTTGCCGTCATTTGGGCCGATGAGCCGTGTGTGTGCGGCAGGCATGTGTTACCACCGTACCCTCCCGCCATGGCGTGCAGATTAAATGTCTCACCTGTCCGGCTGATCAGACGTGACGAGCGTTTCGTGCAGATAAGTGACGCCGTCCTTGGTGAATCAGACAGGTTTGCTTATGCACTATTGGATTTATGTCAGGGCTGTTACGCAGGGACCGGGATGTTTTCACATCAGTACACCTCAGCCTCGTCGCTGTACCGTCTCACGCATAAGCCGTGTGAACAAATGAGCCCTCTTTAACCCTTTCAGTGGTTTGATGTGGAGCATTTAAGAGAGGCTGCCGCGGCTGTAATCAATGCAGCGCATGCGATGGATGGTGTTACTGTTTGGTGAGCGCTCTGTCGCGGTGGATTTATACATTTTCAATTGTTTAACATTAAATACACACATTATGTGTCCCCCCCCCTCTACGCGTATGGCCTAGCGTCAAGCCAAGGAGCAGAGAGTAAGGGTGGTTTGTTAGGTGGCCAGTTGGGTCATATACAGTGTGCCCTGCCAGCTTCGCCATACTGCATGACGTACACGGCTCATACCTGCAGTACAGAGGATCATGGGAAACTCATTTGCATGAAATAACCTCTTTCTACCTTCAGGGATGAGGATTTGTTTTCATTTGAAGTTAATTAGCGTTCTTGGTCCATCCAGTTACTCGCCGCTTTGAAATAATTTTCATTTAGTGTCTTCTTTTAAGAACGTTAACCCTGTGAGTGCTGGTGGGACGCAGTCACCCCGCTCATTGTCATTGCAGCGTTATTTCAATAGCCACGGGCCCCGTATGATTAACGCCTCGAGGTAATCGCATGATGAAACACAACGTGATCTGCCCAGGGTTTGCAGATACAGCCGCCGAGATTTTAATTACAGCCGACGTGACGGCGTCACAGAAAGTTCCAGCCCCTGTTTGCAAACAGTTTTTATTAATTACAGCCCAGGAAATAAAGAAATTGCTGAGGCGGGAGCCGTCGGCTTAAGAGCCTTTCCTGGTTCCCATCTCCTTGTCGCTGCAATTTAAACACGGCCGTTAGGTTTGCCGGATCGGCCATGTTTTCCCAGACACATTAAAATTCCTGCTGATGGGCATTGCATGAAAAATGCCGCCCTGCTGCATGTATAGTTCATACGCTGCAGGTAAAAAATCCAAGGACTCCCAGGTGACTAGATAACAGATCTTCCTTGTGCAGCATATAAATTATACATGTTGCAGGGCTCTCTCCATGAAATAATAATATATGTCCAGGTAAACATGGCCGTTCAGGCAAAACAAAGTGCCTCGGATTCTATTGTCCCAGATCGGGCAGCTTGCGACCATCGCCGCGGGACTCCCACTCCCAATATCCTTATCTTCCCACCGGCTGCGTTGGAGCCTTTAGCAGTGTTGGCAAACACCGGATGCATCCTGCTCGCTGGGAAACGCTGATCAACGGGAGCAAGGTTTTAAATGGAACAGTCGTCATGGAAACTGACAGAATCCACAGGAAGGTTTAATTAATTTCCACGCCGTTGGCTCCACTTCTGAAACTTTGTCCCACTTTTCTGTCGCCGTCATTTGTCCGTTACGAACATCCTACGCTCCCGCTAATATATCGGCCATGTTTAAAGGGACACACATAATTTATTCATGCTCGATGGGCAGTGAATGAAGAATGTGACCCCCTCAGCATGTATAATCCATACGCTGCAGGTAAGAAATCAGAGGAATCCCAGGTGACCTGCCTTGATTTCCTTCCTGCAGCATATGAATTATACATGTTGCAGGGCAGCACTTTTTCCCTGTGCTCCCCTCTGCTTGAAATAGTAATGTGTGTCCCTTTTTTAAACTATTTATTTATAAAGGATTTTACCAGGAAGGATACAGTGAGATTTCTCTCGTTTTCAAGTACGTCCTGCGTTCAAGAACATTAAAACATGGCAGATATGGTCACCCTACAGGAGCACGGTCTGGTCCGGGCAGAGATAGGTGCAGATAAAGACCAGTGTCAGACGAGCGCACTATGTGCATGCGTACCAATGCACCTCCTGACGTCCACCGCAACCTTGTGATGTTTCAACGGAGCCGGCCACACGAATTGCGCGTGCTACAGCGCACGTGCTAAAACCCTCCCTGTCAAAATGCTACGACGTGTGTTTCGACAGGTAATCGATAGTGCGCTCAGCGCTGCAACACTCAAACCTACTAACTGCACTTGGTGAGGTGGCCAGATGGGCATCAGAGTGGAAGGAATGTCCCCTCTCTCGTCTGACCGCAGGCAAATAGGAGAAATGGGAAATTAAACGCAAGCGTGACGTGTTTTTACAAACTTTCAAGTAGCCCTGACATCCTAATGAACAGTGAAGAGCGCTCCGTGATGTAGGGTGACATTTAAGTGTCTGTTTAGTGTCGCTGTGACCCTAATCCCCCTCTCCAGCAGCGGGTTCCTTGTCTTGATGTTGCGTGGTAACTGTATTCCAACACCCAGGGGGCTTCAGACTATTTATATAATCCGCCATATGTGTCAAAGTCCAGGCTGTGCCTCCCTGCCAAGGCCTTTCCCAATCCCCCCCCCCCCCCCGCTATATGAAAACGCCATGGCGGTTATTCACTAACTTCCCAATGTGCCAATAAACTGCACCGAACGGGGAATTTCACTCAGGGTTATTCAGAGAGAGGTGAAACTCAGGAGAATGACTGACTGGAGAAGGGAAAATTCTAGGTCAAAATAGCCAAACCAGAAAAATTCTCCCATTTATCTCACTTTCCAAATCGACTTTTTTGACCTAGAATTTTCACTTCTCCAGTCATTCTCCTGGTTTTCACCTCTCTCTGAATAACCCTGACTGTATCTGCAACTTCGGGTCAATTTGTCTATTAACCAAACGGTAAAATCCACCAAATGTAGGCAAAATTACGATGCATTTCACCAAATGCAGGCAAAATACGATGCATTTCACCAAATGCAGGCAAAATGTGATGCAATTCACCAAATGCAGGCAAAATGTGATGCAATTCGCCAAATGCAGGCGAAATGCGATGCGTTTTTGCCAAATGCAGGCGAAATGCGATGCGTTTTTGCCAAATGCAGGCGAAATGCGATGCGTTTTTGCCAAATGCAGGCGAAATGCGATGCGTTTTTGCCAAATGCAGGCGAAATGCGATGCGTTTTTGCCAAATGCAGGCGAAATGCGATGCGTTTTTGCCAAATGCAGGCGAAATGCGATGCGTTTTTGCCAAATGCAGGCGAAATGCGATGCGTTTTTGCCAAATGCAGGCGAAATGCGATGCGTTTTTGCCAAATGCAGGCGAAATGCGATGCGTTTTTGCCAAATGCAGGCGAAATGCGATGCGTTTTTGCCAAATGCAGGCGAAATGCGATGCGTTTTTGCCAAATGCAGGCGAAATGCGATGCAATTCACCGGCACTGAAATTGTCCCATTGGAAACTATCGATTTGTCGAATCACAGAACGCTGAATTGCTCTGACATTTCGACGAAATGTCCTAATTTCCGGTGTTTCCATTCGACAGGTTTAACCAGGCGATTCCCATAGCTTTCAATGTAATAAATGGAATATATATTTTTTTATTATTTAAAAAGACCGTTTATGCTTCTTTTATTTGTTGTTAAAGACTTTTTTTTTTTTTTTTTTAGACCACGCCTTTGTAACGGAGCTTTTTAATATTTTTAAAGGACCTTTTATTATTTGGACACATTGTTGCTACATTTTTGTTTATCCATGCTTTTTGGAGAACAGGGCACTTCTTTCTCCCCCCCCCCCCCCCCACTTTCTTTTGGAATTTTCTGATGCCAATTCGGTGCTTTTCACCGACTTCAGATTACTGCTCCAACTCCAATTTTGGCAAAATATGGTGACCATTAGATAGTGAATTCATTGACTTTTTGGCAAAATGGGATCTCTGAAGTGAGCCTAAATTGTGTTAAATTTTGGGGCTTTGTTAACCTCATGTCCTACATCTCCACAGAGAGGGTGAGACTGTCCCGTTATTGCTCGAATCATTCTGGCACAGACAGATACCTTCATGAGTTTGATATGTATACGTGTGTGTAATCTATAGATCACACACAATCCTGTAACTTGTATTTGTCCTGAAAATTGCTGGCTCCTCGCTTTTTCGAAGCGATTCGTCTCGCCCTGTTCCTGCATAATTTGTGTAGGAAGCACTGAGGAGAATGCTTAATGGCCTGCTGACTGGATGCTCGGTGCGTCACGGACCCATTGATCTGTTCCCCCGGGGTAGCATCCTGTGAGCTGCTCAAAGAATCCACTGCCTGACGGATCCTGCAAACCTTGTTATCGGTAACTGATGGCATCGACGTCTTCATCACAGACATTACGGATCGTTTTTAGGGTGTGATTACACTGACAGCAGCCGCCTCGCTGCCCGGGTCAATTAAAGGACCGATCTACTCCGCCATCTTGGCGCAGCCCTTGGCTTTTACTGGTTCCCCGCAGCGGCAGAATTCCTTTCTTTTATTCCTATGGGCTGAAATAACGTGTCCGGATTGTTTCAGCCCTTTCATTGTGTCAGGAAATCTTATCTGATCGCTCTTGTAACCCATATTTTATTAGTTTTTTGCTCTTTAATGATCCTCCTGGATACGACACGAGGACCCTGAACAAGGGTTGTCCTATCGACAATGGTTTACCTGGACACATAATGCTATTTCATGCGGCGGAGAGCACAGGGAGAAGTGCTGCCCTGCAGCATGTATAATTCATATGCTGCACGAAGGAAATCAAGGCAGGTCACCTGGTTTGATTTCTTGCCTGCAGCGTATGGATTCTACATGCTGCGGGGTGACATTTTACATGCACTGCTTATCAGCATGAATAAATTATGTGTCCAGGAAAACATGGCCGACCTGACAGCCCTACCTTGAACATCTGTGACCAAGATCTACAAATACACACCGAGGGGAGAAAATAAAAACTATATATGCTCAACGCTACCTAGAATGGCATTGCCTTGGCATATGGGGTGTCAGCTCTGCGGCAGAGTATTACCGGCAAAAGTGAGAAATTGTAGGCTTAATTTGCATGTTACACCCAGAATTCCTTGCTGCATGCAGGAAATGTATCAAAGGAGCTCTGTGAGAAAAGAAAGGATCTAACTTGATGTAAAAAATCCAGCACATACTTGAAAACGAGAGAAAACTCAATGTATCCTTCCTGCTAAAATACTTTGCAAATAAATAAAACATACAAATGTTTTGTGCAGTGACTTCTATTCTCTTGCAATTTTGTATAAAGGAGGATTTTGTCTTTTTTTAGCTTTTTATATTTATAAATGTAACGATTTGTGTCATTTGTGCGTAAATAAATATAAAATGCCTAAATCATACGGTGCGTCATGTTGTGCTGCAGACAGATGTTGCTGGACTATGATTCCGCCATTTCTTTCCCTTATGGCTGCAGCCGGGTTTGATTAACGATGCCGTCTGACACCTCCAGCTTAGCCAATGCCTGCAATTAAAGAGGTCAGCACTGACTTTTAAATGGCTCGAGTGGATGGGGGAGATTTAAAAGGGCGTCTTTGTGCATAAAATAGAATCAGTGAATTAGGGCAGTGATGCAGGAATAGAGCAGTGACTGAGGGCAACGCAGCGATGCAGGAATAGTGCAGTGAATGAGGGCGGTGATGCAGGAATATTGCAGTGAATGAGGGTGGTGATGCAGAAATAGTGCAGTGAATGAGGGCAGTGATGCAGGAATAGTGCAGTGAATGAGGGCAGGGCAGCAGCAATGCAGGAATAGAGCAGTGAATGAGGGCAGCACAGTAGCAATGCAGGAATTGTGCAGTGAATGAGGGTAGTGCAGTGAATGAGGGCAGCGCGGCGATGCAGGAATAGAGCAGTGAATGAGGGCAGTGCAGCAGAGATGCAGGAATAGTGCATTGAATGAGGGTAGTGCAGCGGCGATGCAGGAATAGTGCAGTGAATGAGGGCGGTGATGCAGGAATAACAGTGAATGAGGGCTGTGATGCAGTGAATGAGGGCTGTGATGCAGGAATAGAGCAGTGAATGAGGGGAGGGGAGGGCAGGGCAGCACAGTGATGCATGAATAGTGCAGTGAATGAAGGCAGTGCAGCAGCCATGCAGAAATTGTGCAGAGAATGAGGGCAGCACAGCAGCCATGCAGAAATTGTGCAGTGAATGAGGGCAACACAGCAGCCACGCAGGAATAGTGCAGTGAATGAGGGCAGTGATGCAGGAATAATGCAGTGAATGAGGGCAGTGCAGCAGGAATAAGCAGTGATTGAGGGCTGTGATGCAGTGAATGAGGGCGGTGATGTAGGATTAGAGCAGTGAATGAGGGCAGTGATGCACAGCGATGCATGAATAATGCAGTGAATGAAAGCAGTGCAGCAGCGATGCAGAAATTGTGAGGGAATGAGGGCAGCCCAGCAGCCATGCAAGAATAGTGCAGTGAATGAGGGCTATGCAGCAGCCATGCAGGAATAGTGCAGTGAATGAGGGCAGTGATGCAGGTATAGTGCAGTGAATGAGGGCAACACAGCAGCCATGCAGGAATAGTGCAGTGAATGAGGGCAGTGATGCAGGTATAGTGCAGTGAATGAGGGCAGTGATGCAGGTATAGTGCAGTGAATGAGGGCAACACAGCAGCCATGCAGGAATAGTGCAGTGAATGAGGGCAGTGATGCAGGTATAGTGCAGTGAATGAGGGCAGCACAGCAGCCATGCAGGAGCAGTGCAGGTAGGTGTCTGTGGGAAGGCGGTGATCACACAGCCAGGTCCTGTTATTTAGTGATGAGGATTCACTTCAAGGTCTCTACTCCGCAGGCGCTCTGTGCCACACTATTTCTGCTTGCACCAAGATTTCCAGGGAGATGCAGAGAAACTGCAAGAACACGGCATCTGCTCTGACGCTTAGAACATACTGTTTGCTCTAAGGAGCCCCCTGCTGGCTGACACGGCTTACTGCAGGCAGATTGTACCCTGTGTGTTACTGTCAAGCGTGAAAAGCTCTCCAGCGGCCAAAGATTGGCTTGTTGGGGGTTATTCACTAAGTGCTGGTGTCTCCCGGTGTTGCAAATACTGGCAAAAAAAATGACGCTATTGCAGTGCTGACAAATGCTGGCGCTTCTCAAAACTAAAACCCAAATGGCAAAAGTAGAATCTGCAGGTTAAGTCTCTCCTTTTACTGGTTGCATTTTAGTTTTGAGAAACTCTGGCGTTTGTTAGCAATGCAGTACCGGGACACCGGCACCTAGCGGGTAACCCTTTAGATTTTGGGAATGTTGCTGGTGGCGGGGTCACCGAATAGTCCCTAACCTTTTAGATTAACAAAAATTTTATTTAAACAATAGTAAAGTATCTTGTCTACACAGAGAATTCTAAAATCCTATGCGACAGTTTACAGTATCATTGCTGGGAGTATTATCGCTTTACAGCTCCGTTATACACTCGCGAATATATGGAGAAACCCCTAAAAAGACACCCGCACATCCTGAATATATGGAAGAGCCCCTAAAATAGAGCAACCTCAGAAATGAAATTGTAAATTGGGCCCAAGATGGGGACTGTCCCTCCTAAGCGGGAAATGTCTGGAGTTATGCACTATGATCTCTTCTATTTGTGGATATGGTTATTCAGGATTTCTAGGAACAAGAATAGTGTAAGCTGGTAAGAACCAGCTGTGAGTGTCGATGCGGGACCTATCAGTCTCTCAAATCATGTTACACCTTCTACATTAGACATGGGTTTTATGGACGGAGAGAGAGCGTGTGTGAGTGTGTGTCCCAGCCTTTACCCCATTTCACCTCATTGACGGCAGGGTCAGATTTGGTGAATAAACTCCAGTTTTTGTCAATCTAGGATGCTCAGAATTGAGACTTATTGGGATGCAGTTGGTACATTGAGATGCCATGTTTGGCATCAGGGTAGGGTGCGAGGGTCGACTATACACACAGCACTACAGGAGATGTCTCCATGGGATTAATTTACTCTTTTATAGGGGAGTTGTTTGAGCTTTATAGTAATGTCCATTAAACATTCTTAATATGAATTATTTTGTTTCCTGTTTGTTTTCACAAGGCTGCTTTGGCTATTTTCTATAAAACTCTTAAGCTTGGGAAGGGGTTAAAGGGCCAGTAGCACCAAAAAATGCAATGTCCTTATTGTGTTTATTTGATGTTGCTGATATCTTACATGTGCTTTGTTTTTCTCTTGTATGTTTAAACTATTTTCCTCTATGTATCACTGGGTGCATCCATTGTGTGATATTCTCCTCCTATATGCGTCACTGGGTGCATCCATTGTGTGATATTTTCCTCCTATATGCATCACTGGGTGCATCCATTGTGTGATATTTTCCTCTATATGCATCACTGGGCGCATCCATTGTGTGATATTTTGTGCTGTAAACTACCCCCCCCCCCAGTATCTTTCCATCACTTGTTCCTCACTGTGTGGCTTTGGCCATAGAATGGAGTGAATGGGTCAGTCACCGACTCACATCATTGTGTTGTGTGGGATGTATTCGACAGACAGCACCAGGGGGTAGGTTAGAAGGCTTTTAAGCTCCCTGTTTTATCTCATGCAGCTGCCAGCTCTTAGCTCAGGTAGCCTGGAGAACCCCATACACCCCCTGCAGCCTTTTCTAAACATTCCCTCCTCCACCTCACTAACTGGTAGATATTGTAGATTAAATGAACAAGAGACAGAATGCAAAGCTTTTTGGCTAATGTTGCATCATGGGAAAAATCCAGAAACTGGAATATATATATATATATATATCTTATTTTTATTTTTCCATTTTACATGCAATTACTTATACAAGACATACTGCTGTTTTTTTAAGGTGGTTTTATTTTTAATGCACATGTAATCTAGTAACAGCTTCTTGAAGCAGTATGGTCCCATTAAGCCCCATCGATTCCAAGGCAGACTATACTCAACTTGCAATGTGCATCCTGGTGTGCTGACATTGAGGACAATCTATATGGTGTCCCACGAGAGCAATGCAAAGGAATTTTGTTAATTGCAAACAAATTTCTTTTACATTTGGCCCCAAAACAAGCCTCTAAAATTTTAGCAACGTGGGCACGATGCCCGAGGTGCGAACACTTTTTAATACCAGCTTGGTTGTGTTTGAATGACGTCTCCCCAGATGATCCTGCATGGAGACCTGAACTGCAGTAACTCCATGTGGCCAGCAGATGGCGACACCTCCCTGACAAATGACTCATTACAGTAAGGAATACACTGGGTATATTCCCAAATATGTCTGGCTTTATAAAGATTTTCTAAAAAACAAAAAACACTAGTTCCTGCCTTTTTTTTTTCTTTTCTTTTTTAAAAATCCCTTTGTAGAGAAGGGGTTTTGGTCACGTAAGATTGTCTGCTTTTTGTTTTCACTCCACAGGCCAGAACAAGCCTTCTTCCTCCCCTTCCCCTGCCTGACATTATAAAACACCATTCTTAGCATTAACCCTTTCACTGCTGAGGACGTATGGAGAACGTCCTCATTGACTCCTAAGGAAAGATAAGGGTGGAGATGAGGGTTCTTTTGAACCCCGATATCTCCAGACTGTCTTCAGCTACCAGAACACGGCCTTTCCAATGATACCAAACATGACCATGTTTATATTAAAGAAAAAAATAACAATAATAGAAAAAAGAAAAACTTTTTTTTTTTTTTTTTTAAGCCGTGAAATGTCTCAACAGTGAAGGGGTTAAGGATGTGCTTAAAGTCCCATTAAGGTAGTGGTATATCTTCATATCATTGAACCATTAGGTGAACGAGAAAGCAGACGTCTTATGAGGAGCTATATGAATAATACGGGTTAATACACAGTGCATATTCACCGGGCAAATTATCAAAGATCAGCAGTTGTGGGGTCGTGATCTGAATGTGGAATCACTCGCAGGGTCCTTTCCATTGATTTCCTCTGCGATGGCTCCACATTGAGAAATAAATCTCTGTTCTGCAGGCTGTGTGAGTCTGTACAATACATACAGCGTTGGAGACGGTCGAGGAGGAGCGACGTGTTTCCAGCAGCAATGGAAACATTCCAACTTTATTTAATTTAGCCACCTTTTTGTGTGATAAATCGGTGCCAGTCATGTCGTCTGGTCTGCATTAAATCTCACAAAATGAATCCATTAAGCCGTATGTAAACTTGTTCTGTGTTTCCTATGATTTATAAAATCCTATTCTGCTCTATTTTAGGTATTCTCAACCCAAAGAACCCTAAGGAACCAGCCAAAAGCTTTAGTTTTGACTATTCTTACTGGTCCCACACCTCGGTAAGTATCCACTGCTGTGTCTGTATTGTGTGGAAGGGGGAGGAGTGTATCCAGTATTGTGTGCAAGGAGGGGAGGAGTGTATCCCGTATTGTGTATAGGAGGGGAGGAGTGTATCCAGTATTGTGTGCAAGGAGGGGAGGAGTGTATCCAGTATTGTGTGCAAGGAGGGGAGGAGTGTATCCAGTATTGCGTGCAAGGGGGAGGAGTGTATCCAGTATTGCGTGCAAGGAGGGGAGGAGTGTATCCAGTATTGTGTATAGGAGGGGAGGAGTGTATCCAGTATTGTGTGCAGGAGGGAAGGAGTGTATCCAGTATTGTGTGCAGGAGGGGAGGAGTGTATCCAGTATTGTGTGCAGGAGGGGAGGAGTGTATCCAGTATTGTGTGCAGGAGGGGAGGAGTGTATCCAGTATTGTGTGCAGGAGGGGAGGAGTGTATCCAGTATTGTGTGCAGGAGGGGAGGAGTGTATCCAGTATTGTGTGCAGGAGGGGAGGAGTGTATCCAGTATTGCGTGCAATGGGGGAGGAGTGTATCCAGTATTGCGTGCAATGGGGGAGGAGTGTATCCAGTATTGCGTGCAATGGGGGAGGAGTGTATCCAGTATTGCGTGCAATGGGGGAGGAGTGTATCCAGTATTGCGTGCAGGAGGGGAGGAGTGTATCCAGTATTGTGTGCAGGAGGGGAGGAGTGTATCCAGTATTGTGTATAGGAGGGGAGGAGTGTATCCAGTATTGCGTGCAGGAGGGGAGGAGTGTATCCAGTATTGCGTGCAGGAGGGGAGGAGTGTATCCAGTATTGCGTGCAATGGGGGAGGAGTGTATCCAGTATTGCGTGCAATGGGGGAGGAGTGTATCCAGTATTGCGTGCAATGGGGGAGGAGTGTATCCAGCATTGCGTGCAAGGGGAGAGGAGTGTATCCAGCATTGCGTGCAAGGGGGAGGAGTGTATCCAGCATTGCGTGCAAGGGGAGAGGAGTGTATCCAGCATTGCGTGCAAGGGGAGAGGAGTGTATCCAGCATTGCGTGCAAGGGGAGAGGAGTGTATCCAGCATTGCGTGCAATGGGGGAGGAGTGTATCCAGTATTGCGTGCAATGGGGGAGGAGTGTATCCAGTATTGCGTGCAATGGGGGAGGAGTGTATCCAGTATTGCGTGCAATGGGGGAGGAGTGTATCCAGTATTGCGTGCAATGGGGGAGGAGTGTATCCAGTATTGCGTGCAATGGGGGAGGAGTGTATCCAGTATTGCGTGCAATGGGGGAGGAGTGTATCCAGTATTGCGTGCAATGGGGGAGGAGTGTATCCAGTATTGCGTGCAATGGGGGAGGAGTGTATCCAGTATTGCGTGCAATGGGGGAGGAGTGTATCCAGTATTGCGTGCACTGGGTATAAGGGGCTGGGGGGGCGTGTACCTGTAGTGCATGTACTGTGTATAAGGGGTGGGGGATGAGTGTTCCTGTACTTTGTGCCCTCAGACCTCAGATCATTGGCAGTAATTGTAAACCAAACATTTTCCTTGCTTTCATTCTGCAGCCAGATGATCCCAGTTTCGCGTCTCAGAATCGCGTGTACAATGACATCGGGAAGGAGATGCTGGAACACGCCTTTGAAGGCTACAACGTTTGCATTTTTGCCTATGGACAGACCGGTGCTGGCAAATCTTACACCATGATGGGCAAACAAGAGGAGACCCAGGCCGGCATCATTCCTCAGGTACGGCCTTTCTATCTGACCTCAATGTTAAGATCATTTCACAGGAGCACAGTGTGTTTATTGTCAGACAGGGGAGTAAGACCACCAGAACTGTGTGTGTGTGTCACTGCACGATTATTCTATTATCTTTTACACCCCGTTGTGTTGGAATTGGCATGTTTTGTGTTTTTTTTTTTTTGTTTTTTTTTAATCAATTGGGGTCTTAAAAGCCTAAAATTTTAGTAATCAAAGACTGAAATTTGAAGTGTTGGCGCGTGGTCAGCGTCACGGAATCCTCTGGATAGAAGATTTTGGGGAAAGTCATTTTGACGCACTCTGGTGCGTTTTATTTGGTAGATACGAGATGTGACAGCCAAGAGGTCTCATCCTAAACTCACCCGTGTCTCTCTCTGTCCCTCAGCTCTGCGAGGATCTGTTTGAGAAAATTAACGATAACAACGATGACGAGGTTTCATTCTCCGTAGAGGTGAGCTCCTCGTTTTCTTCTCACGGCTTTATGTATTGTGGTTTTGCATCGTTGGCGTTCGCTTCAAGCCGAGCACTATTGCTGGGGTATAGAGTGCTGACAATAAAATGTAGCCATGACCTTCTGGTTGTAACGGATTCTAGTTTTTCTGCATTTTAGTGCATGTACCTTGTTGGACATTAATAATGACTTAATAGGTGCAGGTGTTATCTTGTCACCCCCTGCATCTGCGATCCACCACGTATAATCATGAATATCCTGTATATTTCCCGGTGCAGGTCAGCTACATGGAAATTTACTGTGAGCGTGTCCGGGACTTGCTGAACCCCAAAAACAAAGGCAACTTGAGAGTCAGGGAACACCCCCTGCTTGGACCCTATGTAGAAGACCTATCCAAGCTGGCCGTCACCTCGTACACAGATATTGCTGATCTCATGGACGCGGGCAACAAAGCTAGGTACCCATTCATTCTGTGCTTAGCTGGTGCGGGTGAGATGTTTAAAGCATGAGTTTGTATAGGAACGACATGGTGTTGATCTCAATCATCGACTTTCACAAACACAATCCTCCCAAACACTGGATTCAGCTTCATGGACTAAGAACTGCATGTACGGGTGTGTCTCTCGTACCATTATGCCCTCTCACCCCCATTGTGCCTTTGTACCATCCCTCTCATCCCCATTGTGCCTTGGCACTGCTCCTCTCATCCCCATTGTGCCTCTGCATCATCCCTCTCGTCCCCATTGTGCCTCGGCGCTGCCCCTCTCGTCCCCATTGTGCCTCGGCGCTGCCCCTCTCGTCCCCATTGTGCCTCGGCGCTGCCCCTCTCGTCCCCATTGTGCCTCGGCGCTGCCCCTCTCGTCCCCATTGTGCCTCGGCGCTGCCCCTCTCGTCCCCATTGTGCCTCGGCGCTGCCCCTTTTACTCCAATGGACAGTAGGTAAAAATGACTCTCACGTGGTTGTGGTGCTGCTTTGGAGCCTGGTTGTGGAGCTGGGGTTCCACTTGTCCCTTTCTTAGTCCGGCCTGCTGATTATTTCTTACCACTGGAGATACTTTTGTCATGTCCCTGATCTGCACTTTTATTCAGTCCTTTGAACTTGTCCTGGCCTCGCTCTGCTAGATGACACAAAGTTTGATCTCTGACAGAGGGACGGGCGTCTGCACTCGGGTACAGCGGGGGAATGTCACCTCTTATGGGGCATTTGGGCAAATGTTCGAAAAGCCTTCAGGAGGTTTTAAAATGTTTCTAAATTTCCAGCACTTTTATTACAGGATCTACTGATTCATACACTTTGTGTCACTCTGCAGCACTGACACAATCCTCTAGAACATCAGGAATTGATTTTTCTTTTGTTCGGAACTAATGTATTTAAATTTTTTTGTCCTTAGAACCGTGGCTGCCACAAACATGAATGAGACCAGCAGCCGGTCCCACGCTGTATTCACCATCGTTTTCACGCAAAAGCGGCTCGACATTGAAACCGATCTCTCCACAGAGAAGGTAGATATGCTATACAAATGGCCTGTGACGTGGGGAATTATTCACATCATGTCAGTGCTAGAAAAAAGCATATTTCTTTGCTTTCCACTAGCACAGAGAGGGTTAACTGGACTTTCCAATCAAACCAGGGAAATCCATGTTTCAAAATGAAAACCCTTTTCTCAGTACATGATGCTGTGACTCGGAGGCATGAACCCTCTGTCTAGGCATGGACTCTAACTACCATCATCTTTGGTCAGAGGTGTTAACTCTTCATGTGACCATCATAAAGAAGTTGTATATGCACAAATTTAACCCATTTTTTTCTACTTTCCTCTCTGGCCGATGCATCTGGTACCACATCCAAAACAATAGCGCGTCACTCTCCCCTCTGTGGATCGATAGGAACAGCAAAAAAATGGAAATAGATGGGGGCGACAACGAGATCCAGGAGAAGTGGCATCTGTACAAGGAAAGGAACCGTTCTCCTAGGGCAGGTTTATTGGAGGTACATCTAGGAACAATGTTTTGGTTCCTCACGAGCCTTCTTCAGGCTTGAAAAAACGCGCGAGGAGCTAAAACGTTGCTTGTCTAATAAACCAGCTCTTGGTGAACAAGCTATAGCGCCCGATCATCTCTCTGTACGGATTAATGCATCATAGCTACACCAACCAGAGGACAAATTCTAAAAAAAAAACGTGTGGGAACTCTCAAAGATTTCTTCTCCCCAAATTTTTTTTATTTTTTTGAGAAAGTATTTTACCAGGAAGGATACATTGAGATCTCTCTCGTTTTCAAGCATGTCCTGGGTGGCAAGTATGTACCGCTAGGTGTCTTGCCCAAGGACACTTACTGGAGAGGTGCTCTTGCTGGAATCGAACCCATGTCTCCACAGGCTCTCTCCACGCAGGGCAATGATGTTACCTCTACTCCACCCAGCCATTGATTGATTTTAATGTTAAAATACAGAGGTTGGGTTTTAAGGAATCAATAGTCAGTAATTTATTATAAATCTATATTTCTGTTGAGTTAATAAGCAAACCTGTAACTGAAAACTAATGTTCTACAGTGTGCGGGCCAAAAGGGAACTCCATTCCTCCTGGGGGGAAAAAGTGGAGGAACACTGCTCCCACGCGTTCCTGGCCTACTCGATTCCTGACATCTCTTTCACCTGGTTTCTTTTTGCTTCTCTTAGGTCAGTAAGATTAGCCTGGTGGATTTGGCCGGCAGCGAGAGGGCGGATTCCACAGGAGCCAAGGGAACACGATTAAAAGTGAGTCTTTGCTCCATGTTTTCATTTTGAAAACTGCAATTTCCAATGTGTATGGCATGTGTGGGGATTTATGGCATCGTAGTCACCTTCTAATTGCAGCATGGTGCATTCTCTGATCATTTTAGCTGTTCTGGATAGCAGTACAGTAATTTGAATTTAAACAATTTTTTCCCCTTTCTAACAATGTCGGCCATCTTTTTTTTGTTGGACTAAATTTCCCAGAATTCTGGCTTCAGGTTAGGTGTTGATTTGTGATTTCTTTCTTTTTTTTTTTTTTTGCATGAACGTGTAACATACTGTGATTGAAAAGGGATGCAAAGTTTTAATAATAAAATATTGTTATTTTACAGGAAGGAGCCAACATTAACAAGTCCCTGACTACTCTGGGCAAAGTTATTTCTGCCCTGGCGGAAGTGGTAAGTCTCTCAGGGTTTTTAGAGGGAACACGTGCACATCTGACCAATGACCTCACATATGTCCTGTTGGTGTAATAAGCCATATGTAGAGGTCATCTTATAACTTTAGCGTCCGTTACAGAAAGATGTAGAACTTTTCTTACAAAAACCATCTTTTTTTTTTTTTATTAATTCAGAAAACCTTTTCCTCTGTGACATCATGCGAGTGCGTTCATACAATCTGCCAGAAATGGAAGATTTGTGCTTGCGTATGATGTCATGGAGGAGGGCTGTTAAAATGTACGTTTTTGCATTATGTTATGCATTCTGTTCTATCCCACTTTCCAGTTTCCCTCTCCTTTCAAACACTCTTCATGTTCATTTCCTATCCTTCCACTGGTCTTTTCACTCTCCTTTCCTTCCGGTTTTCTTGCCACCATTACTGCTTTCTCAGTACCTTCCCCATTCCCTTTTTCTTTTCCCTTCTTTCCTTCCCATTCCGTTTCCCTTTCTTTTCGTTGTTTCCTTTTGGAGGATCCTTCCTTTCTGTTGTCCCGTCTTCCTTCCATCCTTTTTTCTTTTCTTGCCTCTCCCCCCTCCCTTTTTCCCCATCCTTTCTTTTCCCGTTTCCTCTTGCTTTTTTCTTGCCTCTTTTCAGCCTTTCTGTTCTTTCCTGTACATTTTGCTGCTTCCTCCATTACACTTTTCCCTCCATCCGTTCTTTCCCCTGCCCGTTTTATTATTTTTCTTTTGTTTTCCTCTCTTCATTTCCTTTTCCATTACTTTCCTTTCCTATAATTTTCATACATGGATTTCCTTTTCTCACCCTTTACCTCTATTCAATTCCTTTACTCCTACCTTCAATCAATTCCTTTTTTTTGTTTGTTTAACCCTTTATTCGTTCAGTTTCTCACCCTTTCCTTCCATTCTTTTTTTTTTTTTTTTTTTAAATTTATTTTTATACCCTGTCCCTCCAATCCTTTCCTTTCCTGAACCTCTAATGTCCTTGGGTCCGTTTTCTAACAAACCCTATGTATTTATATATTTGCTCTGTTTTTTTTCCATGCTGACATACCAGGATAACTGCACCAGCAAGGTATGCCCTGCCCGGGACGGCTGCGCAATCCTCATTATGTGCAGTCAGTGTCCTCCTTGCAGGATCTCCCTGGTTTTCAGAGCTGTTTGTGCATTATACTGGCTAATCACAGCCTGGCAGCGCACATTGTTTATGAAGTTAGCGGCTTATTTTGTCTTGATTCCATTTAATCATGATGGCCGCGCACTGCCGGGCTCTCGGTCAAACATGCTCTGGAAACCAGTCCGATGGAAGCCCGATGGGGAGGCGGTTTGGTTCATATTATCTCCTCGGTGTGTAACTTACCAGAAATGAATAATGGATGGGATTTATGGCGGTTTAATCCCCAGATCAGCACGGACCAGGATCCTTCTCCCGAGTCTTGGTGTACATGGTTTATTGGGGAATATGTATGGCGGCTCTTGTATATCTCGTTTGCCAGATGCCTGATTGGGCTGTTTGGTAAAGCTGTTCCATCGATTTATGGCTATTGATTATATTTGTTTTCCTCCACCTTCGTTACTTGTTACAGAGCAAAAAGAAGAAAAAGACAGATTTTATTCCCTACCGAGACTCAGTGCTGACATGGCTGCTAAGGGAGAATCTGGGTACGTATGTATCAGACCCTCGGAAACCACGGAGGGCCCTGTGCTAGTTAGAGGGTCTTTAACTGCTATAAAACCATTTTCCTCCCATACAGGTGGTAACTCCCGCACCGCGATGGTGGCAGCTCTGAGTCCTGCTGACATTAACTATGATGAAACACTAAGTACCTTAAGGTAAAACCTGCAGCAACGACATTTTTCACATTATTATAACAGGGTTGTTCAGAAAGTGCCAGAGTTTGCTGGTACTTCAGAAAAGGAAAATCCAAACAGCTGCATGAGAAGCTTCACCGTGCAGCTTCTCCTGCGGCTGCTTGGATAGTCCTTTTGTGAAACGCCAACATTTGCCACCACTGCAACGACGTCAGTTTTGCTGGTGTTTGTAAATTCTGCAAACCTCTGGTTCTTCCTGCAAAACCTTCTAAAGCTTTGTATTTTTTTTTTCTTTTCTTTTTATTAACCCTCTATGGTCTTTATTTAAAAAATGAACCTCCCATATATTTTCAAGTCACTTTAGTTGGCTAGTTGCAGTATTTATACGTCGCCAACAGATTCCACAGCGCAGATTCTGCAGATCTTTACAGATACGAAATACAAACATGAGACAAATAAGAGCATGAGCCTTGTGCAAAGGGTTTCTGAAGGACCCTCCATCCTGCCCTTTTGGTGGCTGTGAGTGGTGTGAGGTGCATTGCCATCCTTACAAGAAGGGGGCACATCACAGCATTCACTCCCCACTGGAACATCTCCGGGCAAATAAATCACTGTACCGTGTGCGTTCAAGGGGATCGGTTTCCATACAGAGAGCAGCTGGGCCTGCGCTAACCGCCATAAGGGCAACAAACGCCCAGGCATCAACCGACGGGGAGGAAAGGGGGGCAAAACAACAATTATGAAAAATAATCTCTATTTTGCTATCTCCCTCCCCCCCCCCTCCACCGCACACGCGTCCCATATCTGGAGGGCCTGGCGCGTGCCGTCACACCGCATCCTGCCGGGTATTTATTGCTGCATTCCTGCTTCGTCTTGCTGGGTTTTCTTTCAAGCAGATCATTAAGTAAACCAAGTGAAGCGAAAGCAGCTGAGATACAAACCGTAAATGATTTGCCCGCGGTAATGCCCAATAAAACGTGGTGCTCACAAAGCTAGAAAGCTCCTTTTTAATTGCTTTTTTCCCCCCACAGGTCAATCAAGTCGTAGCTTTGCAGAGCTATTCCTTGAAAGTATAACCATAATATATATGAAAATAAATAGAAATAAATTGCGTGTTTTTCATTTTCTTATATGGACATTTTCATAAAGCGTATATGAGCATCAATGATGCGGGATATTGGGTTGGAAGTTGTGTATTTTGGCCTCTCCTCCCCATGCGCTCATTCAGATCCTCAGGGCTGCCTTCAGATTTCTGGGGGGGGGGTGCCTCACTAAACCATTTGTTAGGACCCCCTCTTCCATCAACTGCCCATTTCAGTAAACAAATTAAAAATTAATCATTTTGGCTCCTCTTCAGTAAGGGGATAAAAAATGTTCCCTGGTGGGAGAGCATTCCCTCTGCACCTCTACCTGCTGCAGACCATAATGACCGCTCCCTCTGGAGTCCGAGGATTCTAACCGCTCCAGATGCCAAGGCCCACTGGGAATTTTTTTTTTTTATTTTTTTTGTCTTGGTGGGCCGGTCCTGGGTGTCATCAAGGGACCCTTTCGTCTGTGGCTCTTGGACAAGCTGCACATGGTTTGGCAAGGGCCCCCTGGAGCCACTGAGCCCCTGAACATATCATGGGGTGTCACGGTCACCCCCTGACCACAGCCCTGTCCTTGATGGTTCTGCGATTGGGCACAAGCCCTCTTGATGTTTTACAAGCAGTGACCTCCTATTGCTCAGAGCATTACAAGAGCATATTTTGGAGGATTAACTAAATTTTTCCCTTAGAGATGTTAACCCTTAGTACTTGTGTCCTTCCAGATACGCCGACCGCGCCAAGCAGATCAAATGTAATGCTATTATCAATGAAGACCCCAACGCCAAACTGGTGCGCGAGCTGAAGGATGAAGTACTGAGACTGAAGGAGCTGCTGCGCGCCCAGGGCTTGGGCGATATTATCGACAGTAAGTAGCTGTGGGTTTGGCAGAGTTGCCCCGGTGCACTGTCAAACCTCTGCAACTCAAAGGCAATTAAAAGTGGTCTTACGTTTAAAATGTTAAGATTCTCAATATTCGGCTGTTAACCCATTAGCGGCACATAAAACACGTCAGGCCCATTCCTTTGTGATGGGTAGCGTCTTCAATTAACCCCTTAAGGACCAAGGGTCTTTAAAGTCAATGCATTTATGACGTAAACAATTCATCATTGGTCCTTAAGGGGTTAATTCAAAGTTGTTTATTCTCCTTTCAGATAGATAGATTTCTTACACATAGATCAGACCCCCTCTCTATATAGTGCAACCTAAAATCTGATTAAAAGACCTACTTAAACTGTATACAGTGCGCGTCAGAAACAATCTATAGGTTCGTTAGTGTAGGTAATTATTCTATCGTGCCAGTCACAGAGCATGTAGGAACAATATAATGTATAGAAATATTGCAGGTGCATACACGGTGACCGGCAACTTTGCAACATAAAAATGAAACCATTTAAAATCTCAGTGAAATGGAAAGGATTAACGCAATAAAATGTGTCCTACAACATGCAGTGAAACACAAAGAAAACGAGAGAAATCTCAATGTATCCTTCCTGGTAAAATCCTTTATTAATAAATACATAAATAAAAAGTAATGATTATTGAAATGTGTGTTGTGATATTTCGAGTTGCGAACGCAAGTTCATACAAACCCTAAGGGCCACATTACATTGTTGGTGCTAACTTAACCAGAGCTGTTGTAAACTTCCCAGAGCCATTATAACCTATGGAGGTTTTAAGTTTACAACAGCTCTGGTTAAGTTAGCACCAACTATGTAATATGGTCCGACGTGCGCACAGTGTGAAGAAAAAAATAATATAACAAAACCAATATTTAAATGAGTCTGATGCTGATAATACGTTCCCCAGTTTCTCGATACTCTCAAAAACAGAAGGTAAAAAAACCATAAACAATGGTAGAGATCGAACCAAAGTTATGATCCAATCATTAAGGCTGGGTTCACACCTGCGCGTTTTTTAAAGTGAGCGTATCGCGCAAACCTAAAAAATGCGCGATCGCGCATTGCAGCTCGTTCACGGCCATAGACTGCAGAGTGAACGCTCTGCAAATATGCCCCAAAGAAGCTCCCGTACTTCTTTGGTCGTAGGACGTTTTACAGCGCGTTCCTGCGCGCTGTAAAACGTCCAGGTGTGAACGGGTCCCATAGGAAATCATGGGATTTCCGTGTCTCGGCTGAGGTGTGAACCCAGCCTAATTCGCATCTTCTAGAGCCACATAGGTTCTGGGTAGTCACACCCTTAGATCAAATAAAGAGTGACACAACTATTCTTTCTTGATTGTGTTTAATTAAGGTGAACGCTGAGGCTATCAAAGTCCCTTTTCGTCTCACTTCGATTCCATTTCGCCGAAAATACAGTGATCTCACTATTTAGCGAATGGTTAACGTGTATTGCTGAAATTGGAGTCGCCTAAGCAGTTATCGGAGATCGGCGTAAACCGCCAAAGTGCACCAAATTGGCATCGTCAAATTCCGCTGAACTGAATAAAAAAACCAAAAAATAAATCCGGTCTTCTATTCTCCTTATTGGAGTATTAATAAAAATGTATCTAGATAATAAAAAGGTCCATAAGGTCTGAGTCTGTTCAAAAATAAATGGCTTTTACAAAAATAGTCATGGAAAAAATTCATATTAACAAAAAGGTCTTTTAAAAAATAAAAAGAATAAAAAAATACATTTTAGTATTTTTTATTTTTTTTATTTTTATTGAATCCTATGGGATTTACCTGTTTAAACCAGTCGCATCAAAACCTCTAAAATCAGGGCATTTTGCAGGAGTTTCGGTGCAATTTGGCGATCTGCGAATAGAAGACATGATAGTGTTTTTTATGGGGCAATTTCGGTGCAAGCGAATGGCACCGTATTTCGCTGTCGATTTGCCAAATTGAACCGAATGGTGAAATTCGCCGTCCGAGGCCAATTCGGATATTAGTGAATAACCTCTTTTATATGAAAATAAATTGTATCCACCGAAAACTCAAAGTGGTGTCCCTTTTGTACAGAATCTGGACATAAACCCTTAACAAGTGGTATCTGTGACACTAGTTATCCATTCAGTATCTGCAATTTGATGGAGCACAAAACTCTTTAGTTAAGCCCCCCTTTTTTTAACCTACTCTGTAAAGCGAAGGGTCTTCCATTCTCTGTCAGTCCTTGGTGCCATCACGAATCCCGCCAGGCCGAGCAAAGAAACGGAGCAGAAAATTAGTGTGGGCTTTAAATGCTCCTTGCTTTTTGACAGACTTTAGACGAGGGATTGACAACCTTAGCCCGCCAGATGTTTTGAGGGTACATTTCCAATGAGGATTGGCAAATCCAAGAAGTGGCAGAGCATCAAGGGAGATGTAGTTCCAAAGCATCTGGAGGGCCGCGGCTGCTGACCCCAGACTTAGACCTGGATAGTTTGTATTACTCATAGGACATGCGCAGAGCAAGTAAACTCTTGTCGATTTTATGTGTGTGGATTTAAGCAGAACCACGGGCGGAATTGTATGTTTTATCCGTGAAATGCGTTTAAAACACACCATAGGTTTCACTTTGATCTGCACACTGCGAATCCACACGCATGAGCAAGCCTTATGCAGGTGTTGTAAGTGGCCGGCTCACACGTGTTGATCAGAGTGTAATATTAACCCCTTTGCGTGGCACAAACACGCAATCAGCTGATTCAAGTTAATGCAACTTCCCCATCAATGTACGACATGCCACGTTCCCACCGGAATATTCTTTAACAGCAGCCGGTACATCTAAACCAGTGTTTCTTGTAGAATTCTACGCCGGCGCACACGATATCTTGAATATTGACCCTCCATCTTGTTTTTTTTCTGCCTCCGCTCAGTTGATTCTCTTGAAGACAATTACGCGGCAATCAAATGTGTGTATACAAAATTATGTTCTTTCCTCCCCTCTCCAGCCTCGCTTTCCTGCCTCGCCAGCGGCTGGCTCATACAGCCTGCATGTGGGCAGAGGCCGCCGGAAATCTCAGACGCAAACCTTGCCGATTTTCAATGTGTCCGGGGGCCTGCATGTCTGCCGATCTCTGGATTGACCTACTGGTCCCATTGGCTGGCAGAGGGCACTTGCCATCAGAGAGCACTCGTGGCTAACAACTGGAGGGCACCTGGGCAAGCTACATGGCAGCACTACACAGGCAGAGTGTAACCTCTATAGTGCCCGCCGTTAGGTTAGCCCAGAGTGGCGCCCCCTTCCTAATGGCGCCCTAGGCAACTGCCTTATTGGCCTAATGGATGCACCGGCCCGGCATACTTTCATTACAAACCTGATGGACGGATGGGGTTTGCCATGTCTGAGATTTCCTGGCGATGGACGCGTCTCCCTGGATGCTGCTTCTGGTGCTTTGAGCTGGGCTTTTTGCTGTGAGACCTGCCAGCTCGGATTCTGCATGCGAGGCTTCAGATTCCTATGCAAGCTCTTATTATACAGACTGCGATCTTAAATCCCCTCTAATACCCTCTTTTCTAACTAACAGCTGGATGGTGCATTGTTACCCCCAAAACCTGACTAGCATGGGGCTCACTGTCACCTGTAGCATTGTGAACCTGCCCCCTTTTATTTATTTAGAGCCGATCTTGCCATCTGTATCTGATTTTAATAAACCTTCCTCAGGGTGCATAAATTGATTTAATTTAGGGCAGATACAGAGGCCCTGCGAGCTCAGATTGGATCAATTGGCTTGCTTTTGGGTTTTTGGTTCACTAAGGCAGCAGTCCACATGCTCAGCCTTCGAGGGGTTTTGGAACTACATCTCCCATGATGCTCAGCTACGTATTCGATTGCTAGAGCTTCACGGAAAATGTGGTTCCAAAGCATCTGGAAGGCCAAGGTTGCTGACCCCCTGCACTAAGGTTACCCTAACTTTATTAAAAGAATGGTGGCTCGTATTACGTTTGGAAAGCAGCCGAGCATGTTCCAGGTTTAAAGATGGCCGCCGCCGTGCCTAGCGATATTCATTACAAAACATGGACCGTTCTAGGACCCATGTGCGGGAGGGGACACATAAGGCTTGTAATATGTCCTCTCTAGTTAATTGCAACCCCTAGATTTGAACATGGAGTCTCATATGCCTCCCCGCCGCATACGGTTCCTCCTAGAGTGTTGCTTTTGCAGCGATGACTGACGTGCATGGCAGCGGCCATCTTTAAACCTGGAAAGTTCTCAATGGTTCTCAATTTGTCCCGGTATTGTGTGTATTTGTTAACGTTGTAAATCCAATACTTGGGGTGTGTAACCTGTTCTTTAAATTTCATGAACCTCTTGCTCCAGTTTCCCATAGTGCATTTCTCCCTCTCGCCTTTCTGTTCTTCTTGCCGCCATCTTTGATTCTTGCCGTATGTGATCTTTGGGTGTGCCTCCTGTCCTATCTCTCACTTTTATTTATTTTTTACCCCCCCCCTCCTCTCTCCTTGTCTTTCCCCTCTCTCGCTTCCCTTGTTTCTCTCCTGTATTTAGCGCTCCCCTCCATGGCGTGCCTTCCTCTCTCAGACATGAACGATAACCAGAACCTTAAGAATAAATACTTGTTAGCCAACGACAACCAACGGCCTGGCAATTTCTCCACAGCCTCCATGAGCTCACTCGCATCCTCCCCATCTTCCTGCTCACTTAGTAGCCAGGTGGGCTTGGCCACCGTGACCAGTATCCAGGAAAGAATCATGTCGACCCCCGGAGGAGAGGAAGCCATAGAACGACTCAAGGTGGGCTGCGATTAAATTACATTTCTGTTACATATTCGAAGTCCCTATACGTGACCGACGGTGAACAATGGCAACCCAGATGTTGGCAAACTACATCTCCCATGATGCTCCAGCAGCCTTAAGGCTGGCTGCGTAACATGGAACATGTAGTTGCTAAACATCAGGGGTGCTGAGGTTCACCTTCATTGCTACCGGGGAATCATCCATGCAGTGCCTTACCGCAGGCAAGTGATTGATGTGGACCACCATTCCCTCCTGATCTTCTCGTGGTGTAGAGATACAATGGGCTGTATTCCAAGCCCGGAGTAAGCTTAACCAGAGATGTAGTAAACTTGGCAGCTCCAGAGACCAGGGCTCACAACGATGGCTCTCCAGATTTTCTGGAACGGCTTTTCCCTTGAGTATCTGCCAAACCTAATGAATGGCTAAGCATCATGGGAAACGTAGTTCCAAAGCATCTGCAGAGCCAAGGTTGCTGAACCCTGTCATAGACTTTAATACAGCGATCTCAAGCTTTGGCCCCACAGATGTTGATGCCTACAATTCCCAGAATTCTTTTGAATGCAATAGGTGGCCAGAGAATCATGGGAGGTGTAGTTCAGAAATTTCTGGGGGGGGGGAGACGGACTGTGAGATTCCTACTGTAATAGCCCTTGGAAGTATGCCACTGCTCTGGTTAAGTTTGCATCAGGCTTGGAATAAAGGCCAGCGATTACGGTGTCTCCTGCCATCCCTGCTGGGTCACCTTTTAATACTTTCAGGCCTTTTGAAGGAATCTGTGTTTGTTGTTACTTTGCCCAATCCGTGAACATCCTCCATCGGGGGGGGGGGGTCATTGCACATTTTATTTTTCTGCTCTGTTGGTCGGAGGATCAAACCATGGTGGCAAACTACGGCGTTTCAACAAAGCTATATTCAAACGGCAGCAGTAGAAGCTTCATCGATGAAGCTTCTCCTGCTGCTGATTTCCCTTTTGTGAAATGGTGAGGTTTGTCGCCATTGCATAAACAGTGCCTATAATTTACAGTATTTTCATGGTACGGGGAATTGTTTACACCTAAGTGGAGATTCAGTATCGATGCGAATGGAGACACTTACGTGAGCCAGAGCGATCAGAATTGCTCTACCGTATAAAGCAGGTTTGTATACAATCCGTATTGGCCTCCTCTGGTGCTGCCTTTTTATAGGAGGTGCAGGTTTTGGTTAGGACCCCATCCTGGTGACATTGAGCCTGCAGCTTCATTTTCTGAGATCCCTGACTTCTGAGATTCCCGACAAGTCGTCTCAGAAAAGCACAACCGTATGGATTCCCCCATCACGTCTAATAAGACCATTTCTCCTGGCGCGTCCTACAGGCAGGAGAGAATTATTTCCTCTCCGCATCCATCTCTCTTCCTCACTGGATCATCCTCCTCTTACTCTCCTCCGTGTCAGAGATCATGATCTCCCCTTTCTGTGACATGACCTGCTTTCTCAATACGTCATTCAGCTCCCAGATCACCCGGAGATGTTCTAGACGGCAGGAAAATCTCTATAGTAACGTCATTCGGAAGGAGGATTTATTCAGCCATCCTTTCCTCTCCCTCCTCCCATCTCACACACGTCAGTGGTACCGGACGAGCTTCTCTAGGCCTTACATTCAAACAGATCCTGTATTGTGCTGTAAGAAACGTATCGACAGCTCTCAGCATTTTTTATGCGAAGGACAATTGGGGGTGTGGAAATTATAAAAAAAAAATCTACTTGTCCAATGGACTAACGTGGCGTCTGTTCTAATTTTCCCTCAAGAAGATTTACTTGTCCTGATGAAAAAATAAAATATTTATTTACCGTATTGCCATCTCTGCTTTTAGGGTCATTGCTTGTATTTCTGTTCTACAGCGCCGTAGAATATGCTGACACTTTATTTATAAACGTCATTTTGTTAGGGTTACAGCTTCTGCTTTTATTTTTATTGTGCTGCGCTGCAGAATATGTTTGCACGATGTTTTAACATGCCAACATATTCTGCAGAACTGTACACTAAAAATACAAGCAGAAGCTTAATTTCTCCATCCCCTCTTCCCTAATATGTTGCCCTCTCCTGACCCCTCCACCACCTGGGTATGTTCTTTTTCACAATTTAATTTTTTTTATATTGCTGGGCTATTTAACTCCCTGAGTCAGGTACGCATTTTAAAATCTCCTGCTCGACAAGCAGAGGGTGCACCTGCCCCTAGCTGGCAGCCTGATTTTCATTTGTCACTGTGGTGAGCCAATCGGTGGCTAGGGTTGCGGGCTAGCGGCTCCATCCGGAGAAGAATCTGAGGTCTGTGTAAAATAAACGCTGGTGAGCTGCGCCAGAACATATCCCTGCAGTGACCATCTACTAGTCCACCTGGCTGTCAACTTGTTAACAAATACTTGCCAAGTGCCAGGATCCAGTTGCCTGGGACGTCTGGCTATACAAATCGCCCACCCCTGGACGTCTGGCTATACAAATCGCCCACCCCTGACAAAGAACTGTTCCTTTTAGTATTAATTTTTTTTTTCAGTTCACCTCACCGCACTTCTCAGACGGTCATATTTCTACTAACCTGCAGAATGGAAGTGTCACAAATCACTATGGCACATCTCCGAGCCTCCACGACACATGCCTGGTATATTCACAACGCACCGATGTGCACCGTTGTTTGATTTTTGTTCACTAGATCATCCATGTTGATGCAAACAATGGAGAGCATTGCTCCGTCTGGCATCTGCCCACTTACTGTTTTTTGTTTTTTTTTTGTTAGGTGTAATTACTCACCTTTCCTCCCCCGTGCGCGATATTCATCTCCCGCAGCTCAGGACTTCTGAGATGTAGAAGTCCCTGCAGCTTTCCCCCAGCCCCCCTCAATTTGTCTACCTATGCAAATTGCGTTGCAGTAGTTATGCAGATTGATCCTCGTTATGAATACGCATACTTTCCATACGCACGTTCTGTAGTGTTTGCGCAGAACGATGGATCGGAGTTACGCGCATGGGCACAGATCTGATTCTTTGGCTGCCTCTCGGACACCTGCTATGGCCGGCAGTCTTAGAGCTGTGTGCTGACATCACCAGTCACCGGCAACCGGGAAATTCAAAATCCTGGTTGCCTGGTAAGGAAACTCCTTTGCTTCACACCACATTTCCCTCCAAAGCAGGCGGGGGGGTGGTGGAGAATGAGGAGCTACTCCACACAGCCTGACCACTTTACAAAGATAAAGTGGTCAGGATGTGTAGTGTCCCTTAACACAAAATTGCATCAGAATGCCGACGTTTTACAGAAAAAGTTCCCATCGATCGGTGATGGCGAACCTTGGCAGCTTAAATGTTTTGGAACTAGATGTCCCATGATGTCCCGCCAGTTTTAAGGCTTAATGAGGATTGTGGTACGTGTAGTTCAGAAATATCTGGGGTGCCAAGGATCGCCATCACTGACTGTCATAGAATCGATCTGTATAGAAACCTGCCCTTGGCATTGTGTTACTGTGCACACAGCCAGTGCTTTATGTATGTATGTTACGTGTTGACCATTCCCTGATCCGGTGCCTCTACTTTTGCCAATTCCATTTTTTTTTCTCTCCCAAAAAGGAGTCAGAGAAGATCATTGCTGAGCTGAATGAGACGTGGGAAGAAAAGCTGCGGAAAACGGAAGCCATCCGTATGGAGAGGTGCGTTAAATGAAGGCAAAGTTATAAATAACACAATAAATAAAACTGCAATGTAAGTGTTGCATTTGGGAGTAAAATCTCATGACAGTCATTATTGGACATCTAGCATTCATACTTTAACATGTTAATATGCACGTTCATTATTATATGGCGGCTTCCAATCGCAAATAATCGGGGCTCTGGTCTACGCTTGCGTTAACAGATCAGCTGGCGCAGATATACAGATCGGCTCCAGCCAATAGTCTAACGTCTGGAGCTGCTATTCCACTGTTGCGGCAAGCTTTGTTTGCAGTGCAGTCATAGCGTCTCTATACAGTAAACTAACGGCTTGTATACCTGTGTATTGGAAGTGTTAAATTGCGGCTGGAGCTGCATGGTAGCTCCTTCTGTCTTTGAGCTGGTATCTCTTCAAGAAAACTGGGGAAAGGCCGAACCACCTCACCCAGCCTTGGGGGATCGAGTTTGAGGCTCTGGGCACAGGTCAGATATGAGGCCCCTAATATTATGCAAGATGCTGAATTGAAGCTGATACATTGTATTTAATGATGGCTCTCGGCTCTCTTGGTGGTAGACAGGGATATGTGACAGTTGGGGGTGTATTTGTGTGGCTGCCATCTGCATGTTGACATTCCACACAATCATGCAAACCCCCTGTATCACTGAGGCCTTTAGGCGTTTGCCTGATTGTAGTGCTGCCTCTCGAGCACACCTGCTGTGCATGGCTTTCTAGCCGCACGCACGCGACTATATCCAGCACAAACGATACTGACCGTGTGCAAGACTGCTTGTGGAGACGATGGCATTCATTCTTTATTCATTTACTTTATATATTTTAGGGAAGCTCTGCTTGCAGAAATGGGAGTGGCCATTCGAGAAGATGGGGGGACACTGGGCGTATTCTCTCCCAAAAAGGTACACGATCCATTGGTTCTCATTCTCTTTGCCCACAGACCAGTCATCCTCTGGCTCCAAACACTGGGTTCATTACTGGGTGGTTGGCATTTGTAGGAGGCTTTGCTTCCAGTCTTCTTCAGCCATTACTTCAAGTCGTGTGGTTGTAAAAGAAATGATTGCATTTGGCAGCAGAATCTCCTGCAATCAGGAGTGATGCATGATGGGACAATGTGATGGCAGACTCACGGGCCATAAATAAGGAATAAAATGTGCGTAGTATAATGTTCATGGTGCATAATGTGCTGCATTCATTTTCTCGCTCGCTCTTTGCCCCCAGTCACCTTTTATTAAAATCCGTTTCTGTGAATTCTGTACTTATTACCGGTCTATTCCTCCTTTTTGTTCACTTTTTGTCTAGATTCCCTCCATGCTTTTTGATGAGTATTTTGATGCTCTTTCTGCGGATCAGGTCTGTTCGAGGGGCAGATTCCTGAGCTACGGGGCAATCCTTAGTAATTCCCAATATCCTCAGCGGTTACAAGATCCTGTACACTTCCCAAAAAAAGGCTTTTTAAAAATAATAATAAAAAAAAAAAATCCCAGGACATTTTTCACGCTCTTGGCTGTGAGTGTAAGGTGTGTGCGATACATGGAGTTTCCTGTTCAGACGCAGATCCCATCCTCGAGACGTCTCCTTATTATATGGAAAGAGTCAAAAATCCCCAAACCTTTCGGATAAATGAGACTCAACCTGTACTTTAAAGAAAACCAAAAACAGACCTAACCAGATTCCCTTTTCAGTCATTCTCATGTACCATGGGATTTGTACAATGCCAGCAAAAATTAGGGATGTCAGACACAACCCATGAGTCTGGCAGTGGTTTTATCTCACGTCTAGCAAGTTAAGACAATTTGCAAACCATGACGTCTTCTAAGTGACAGCGATCCGAGGCTCCAGAACTGTATGTCCCATGATGGGCGGCCAGCCTCAGTGAACTGTATGTCCCATGATGGGCGGCCAGCCTCAGTGAACTGTATGTCCCATGGTGTCTAAGTGCAGCCTTCGATGTCTCAGATTGAGGGTGTGACTTTGGAGCCAAAAATAACTTTATATATGCTGCGCAGCGAGTACCAGATTACCCCCTGTGAAGACTGGAGTGTCCTGTCCTATATAAAATAATATCCTAAATATTTCATGTAAAACCACGTGGCTCAGGAATCTCGTTTTGATCTTTTTAGATTTTTAGTGTAAATACATAGTAAAGCAAAGACTTTAGTCTAGAAATGTGTGTACTCATATCAGGATGCGTGTGGTATGTATGGCACCGGCGTGTTCACCTGATCCTCTAGGTACATAGCGCGTACATTCAGCCCTGGTTAATGTGTCGTCTTGCCTAGATGTGCGCCAGACACCAGTGTTAATTCACGTACGTCGCCTGGTATGGTTTGCGTGTGTTTTATGTTCTCCTGTAGCCTCGTTATCGAGTGATCTGATGCTCCCCTCTAGCATAATGTGATGTGTGCGTGCTGTGTAATGTTTTTGTGTATGTTCACGTGTAGTGGCATTTATAGAGGTCAGACTATATGAACCTTCCATTTCTCGCTCATTCCGCCGTTTCATTTTTTTCCATTTCTTTATTTCCTTTGCATTCTGTACCTGCTGATGTCGCCGCAGGTTTTGTCGCCCAGCCATTGCGATCTGTTTGCCGATTTTAATGGGGTCTTCTCCCCAAAGAAGGTTTGTTGGGCACGGTCCCCTCCCCTGGTAGAATATTGGTAATGGGCACAGTATCCGGTTAGACGGGCTGTCTGGGCAGCGGGAGGATTTCCTGCGCCTTGTGCTTAGTGACTAAACCTTTAATAATAATGTGAATAAACAAGTCGCTCACGCCGCCGCCGCCGCTCCAGGTACATCTTTATCATCACATGGGCATTCATTATGTAATATTTCTGGGGATGAAACGCCGCACAGTTCAGTGATTTTTAGTTTATTTCTTACAGACTCCACATCTGGTTAATCTGAATGAAGATCCCCTGATGTCCGAGTGCCTTTTATATTACATTAAAGATGGAATTACCAGGTAAGGGATATGTGTGGCACATACTCGCCCTGCTTCATGGTTGTGTGGCCCGTTGCTGCATTACGTCACCATTGGCTACATACGGCACTCAATCTTCCCTATGTGCTTATTGTGATTTGAATTAACCCATTCTCTGCTCAGGGTGGGCCAGGCTGATGCTGAACGTCGCCAGGACATTGTGTTGAGTGGAGCGCACATTCGAGAGGAGCACTGCATCTTCCGCAGTGAGCGAAAACCCAACGGGGAAGGTAAGGTCTTGTCCTGAGACACCCCGGAGTACGGGTGGGTTATTGATTATTAACCTCTTTGACGCAAAAGCCGTTTTCTGTCTCAGTGAAGCGACACTTCCCAATCCGTTTCATGGACTGAGCTGTATCGAAGTCTCTGGGGAGTCTGTGAAAGGGTTTAATAATTTCTGAGTTCATGCAGGTGTGGAATAACCGAAAATCACATTATAGATGCAGGTCCTGATGTGTCCAGACCTCTGCCCGTCCCCTGGCTGCATCATGTCAATCTTTTCTTGCATACATAGAAGGATGCGGTCCTTACCCATGTTCTTCCTTCTGCGGGTCAGCCGCCTTTCCTCGGTGTGAATGTCTTCATGTTCCTCGGACATGGCCTTTAGTGATGCCACGCTGCTCACACTCGTCTCTTTGCCTTTCAGTGATTGTGACCTTGGAGCCGTGCGAAAACTCGGAGACCTACGTGAACGGGAAGAGGGTGGTCCTGCCAGTACAGCTGCGCTCCGGTACAAATATCCCCCTTCATTTACTTTTGTTGCTACTCTTGTACCATGTGTATCCTATCCGAAACGGAATGGACAGACGCATGTTACATTCCTAAAATCACTCGCATTAAATTGTGTAGATAATGCATAAAAAATACACCAAGATAAAAAAGTGGAAGATTAAAGATCACATGAATTGGCGTGAAACACCCTGTCGGTCGAACACTCACCGTGAAAACCGGGAAATGTTTAGTGCGGAGTATTCCACTACAAATCTACTCAGCTACCACCACGGAGAGGCATCGGCAAACCAGTGATGCTCCTCTGGGTGTAGGAAAGTCCTTCGCTTTGGAAAGGTGACAGTCTGCAGGGACACGCGATAGGACGACTGGACACTTGGCTCTCTCTGGCCAATTAAAGGGACACTCTGCCTAGTGTGAGCACTCAATCGTATCTACATGGTAACACTGCTCTGAGCTACCAGCTACCTCATCCCCCTATGGGAGGTTTTGGAGGGCTGATTCAACCCTCTGAGTGCAGGGGCTTGGTCCTATCCAGAACCTGTGCATTTGTTCTGAGACTTCTGGAACACTGGGAACCAGGTCCCACCAATGGTTGTCAGTGTCTTCTGGATTGGCTGGTGCATCCAGCCCCATCGCGGTCACGTGACATGCTGCGGCTGGCAGCAAGTTACGTCATGCAAGGCTCAGCGGGAGAACCGTGCTGGATTTAGGTAAGGTTTTAATGGAAACAAGAGTTGGGAGTAAGGAGGGGATAATATTTAACCCTCTTCGTTCCGCCTTACCGTTTTAACCCGATAGCACGCCTTTAAGTCACGGTGGTTCGAGTGTTCCTTTGCGTATTTGAGGTTTAATAGTGAAATAATAATTGCACCATGTTTATTGAGCCGCCTTTTTATCAGCATCCGATTTTTAGCTATTGAGACCCTGACCTCTCTCCCACAGGAAATCGTATCATTATGGGCAAAAACCACGTTTTCCGGTTTAACCACCCAGAGCAGGCCCGAGCAGAGCGGGAGAAAACACCGTCCGCCGAGACGCCGTCTGAGCCAGTAGACTGGACGTTTGCACAGCGTGAGCTCCTGGAGAAGCAGGGCATCGACATGAAGCAAGAGATGGAGAAAAGGTACAGTTAGCGAGTGGCAGATATGATGCTCGGACTCGCCAAAGCCGGCAAATCAAGTTTCCCTGATATATACACATATACCTGGCAGGCGTCTAGTCCTAAAAAAAAATATAAGTGCATAAACTGGCCAAGATTTCCCCAATTAACCGCTGGCTTAACCTGCAATTTCACAATCACGTTTGAGATCAATGATTATCTGGGTTTCAAGAAATCATTATAATTGTAAAAAAATCTATTTCTGGTGATTTTAAGGAAACCCATGATAAGAACCTAATAATAATTAAATTGGCCAAAAGGGAACTCTGTTTCGTCTGGAAAAAATCGAGTGGGAACTGCATTCCCAAGCGTTCCTGCCCGACTTGACCCCGATGTCTGGTGTGATTCGTTTGAGTGACTGAGAAAGTTAAAATACTGTCAGGGGATGCTTTTCTGACTTCACCCTTTCTGTGCACCAGCCCTGTAGCATGTGATGAGCGCTCAGGATACAATGTAGCAGTGTAACACATTCTATCTATTTCTAGTGCATACATTTTGCGGCTGTAGTTTTCTGGATAAAGAAAAAGATGCTGTGATTATATTTCGCTCCAGCATCCTTAATCGATTTTATTATTGATCTTTATTTTAATTAACCATTTTCAGTCGGGCGTTGATCAGAAAAGGGATTGTCTTAATACAATAGCAATCTAAATGTGTGATCTGGGCAGGAAGAGAGCGGACTTCACTTTGGAGGAGAGTGGGGGGCTTCTATATCAGGACAGAGGCGATGCCGGCAGCAGAGTAAATGGAGAGAAAGGGAAACATAGACACATTCCTGGGGTTCCAGCTGGATTTACGTGGTTGAGAAATTTTAAATTAAAGGGCTTCTGCCACCAAAAAATGAAAAGTCTTTATTGTGTTTATTTGATGTTGCTGATATCTTGCATGTGTTTGTTTGTTTTTCTCTTGTATGTTTAGTTAAGAAAATATTTTCCTCTGTCACTGGGCGCATCCATTGTGTGATATTTTCCTCTGTGTTGCTGGGTGCATCCATTGTGTGATATTTTCCCCTATATGTGTCACTGGGCACATCCATTGTGTGATATTTTCCTCTGTCGCTGGGTGCATCCATTGTGTGATATTTTCCTTTATATGTGTCACTAGGCGTATCCATTGTGTGACATTTTCCTGTGTGTGTGTGTGTGGCTGGGTGCATCTATTGTGTGATATTTTGTGTTGTAAACCCCCCCCCCCCGTATCTTTCCATCACTTGCTCCTTTGGCCATAGAATGGAGTGAATGGGTCAGTCACCGACTCGCATTATTGTATTGTGTGGGATGTATTCAAAGGACATCACGTGGGTAGATTAGAAGGCTTTTTTAAGCTCCCTGTTGTAGCTCAGCCTGCAGAACGCAATACACCCCCTGTTGCCTTAATGTAAAAATTCCCTCCTCCACCTCATTAACGGTTAGATACTGTAGATTGAATAAACAAGAGCTGACAAAGCTTTTGGTAAATGTCGCATCATGGAAAAAATCCAAAAATGGAAACCAGAGATCAAAGGCTCTGCTGGACTCAAAGGTGTTGGTCGCTGTCCTTATCTGGGGGTCTGAAGGCTCTGCTGAGCTTTGATAAAGTGGGGCAAGTAATAATGGCCCAGAAACTGTAGGTCACGGATCAGATGTACAGGGATTACTTACCACGATGTAAAAAGGCAATTTCTTTAGGTTTTACTGTGATCTAATGTGTGTTTGTGCCCCGTGCCCGTCGGTAATTCTTAACTTTGTCCCTGTAGGCTGCAAGAGATGGAAATCTTGTACAAGAAGGAGAAGGAGGAAGCTGATCTCCTCCTGGAGCAGCAGAGACTGGTAAGCGCCTGCAAAGCCACGTTCACGTTAACCACCTCTCGCTTACTGTCAGGGCACACACCGTTTGCATTGCACCCTTCTGACCTTGCACGTTTCTCCTCTGCTATTCACGAGTCTTGCACTGACTGCGCACGGCTGTCTGCTTCAGTCTGCAAAACGGCCGAACGCCAACACGCATGAACTTTAACTTTATCCAGCTGAGAAAGCCAAGGGTGGCAGGTCTGCAGCTCGGCTAGCGTGGTACTCGTAGCATTAAAGAATAACTACCTATGTACCTTTTTATCGATCGTCAAACTGGTAATAAGGTTCCTTGTAGGAGAGCTGAATGCGTTGTTACTGTAATGCACAGTGACTGCTCTCTGCACTGTTTTGAGCTGATTTGATCCCTTTCGGGTTGGTAGGGGGATGTCAGGTATATAGGCTATTGGGGGAATTTCCTTGTGTGATCCCTATTTAATAATCTGTAAAACCAGTCTGTGCTGCCTCTCCTGTGATCCTCCGTCAGCCTGATAGGAGTTGCAGTCCCTGTCATTCATAAACAGTTTGGCCTTTACACTTACATTGGTGATAACTCTAGGAAACCTGATTCCGTGATACTTCAGTTTCCTCCTGACATCTACCCTAGTGTTGCCAGGTCAGCCATATTTTCCTGGACATGTGTTATTTTTTCACGGAAAGAGAGAGCACAGGGAAGATGCTGCCCTGCAGTATGTATAATCCATATGCTGCAGGAAGGGAATCTGTCATCCAATCAGGGATTCCGCTTTGGAGTCTTACCTGCAGCAATGAACTCTACATACTGCAGGATTATGGTTTTCATGTACTGCCCGTCAGCATGAATAAAGTACAAGCCGTGCACCCCTTATCCAGATTTTTCAAATCCAGAAGACTCTGAAATCAGCTTTTTGGAGCCATTTGGATTTTAGTGATTTGGACGCTGGGCGATCCGTACAGTCATTGCCGCTTGGGGAAACTTGGCTATTGAGCGCTGTAAATGAGCACAACACACACTGCGAGCCTTTGGGCAGCCCCCATGCGTGACCTGATGCTCGGAGTCTCGCTGACTCCTGGCGGGAGGTCTGCAAAGAAATGCTGCCAAGCGCTGAGAGCTACGTCTGTCCTGCCACGATAGCCTTCCTCTACAGCAGTGGTTCCCAACCGCGGCCCTCAAGTACCCCTAACAGGTCAGGTTTGCAGGATATGTGAAGCACAGGTGATATGATTTGCTGCTCAGTGATTGCAGGATTCAGTCTGCATTTCCCCAAGATAATCCTCAAGACCTGTCCTGTCCTGTTAGAAGGACCTGAGGACCAGGGTTGGGAACCAATGCTCTAAAACGTATCAGATTCTCTGATTCTGAAATCAGCAAGAATCCGAAATCTGGATTGCTTGGGTTCCTGAGCATCCCAGATAAAAGGTGCCCAACCTTTTTATATGTAGACGGGAAAACATTGCCGATCGGCAACCCTAAGCTACAAGCCTCATGATATATGAGGCTTTACAGCAGCTCTGTATTGTCACTGCGCTGTGCATGCACTCGTCTGTGTCGCTGCATGCAGTTTGTTTCCTTTCTGTGTTTTCTATTTGGTGCAACTCGACAAACTGTCTCAACCACATCTGTAACTGCAATCAAATTAAACGTAAATCGTCAGATAAAGAAACCCCCGACTGTCCGTATTCAGCTGAAAGTCCAGGATTTTTTATAAATATAGATGGAGCACACCTTATCCAGAATTCTAAAAAACTGAATTTTCAGCCACCTGGATTTTCCCTATTCAGGACTAGGGGAGCTCTGTGCGGTCGCTGCCGCTCGTGAAACCGGTCCCTGAGTGCTGCAGCAAACCTCTGCACATGCTCAGAACCTCTGTGCAGCCCCAGCGTGTGCCGTGCTGCTCGGTGTCACGCTGGGAGCTGCAGCAGGACAGGGACTGCAAGCTTCCCGTCACGATCTCCTTCATCTGCAACATCGGAATCTCATGGATTCTGCAATCTGGAAGCATTCCGGATAAAAGGTGCTCAACCTGCATGCGGTTCTGAATCTCCTCCATTTTTACATTTTTAATACTAATTCTGTGGGGGTTTTTTTTGGGGGGGGGGGGGTTCTAAGTGCCCGTTACCTTTTCTTGTTTCCCCCCTCTTGGGAGGAGATGGGAGGGAATCCTGTCCATCGTCTCCAGAGTTTTCCTCATCAGAAATTACTATAAAACAGGGCTCGACAAAGCCAGGAACCTGGTAGCCACTGGCTCCTAGAATTTTACACAATCTACAAGCAGTCTTTGGCATCTAAAAACATCTAGTTGGCTTCAATGTTTTCTTCCCGTCTCCTACATTTAATGCAAATCTATCCAGCCCTGGTGTATGTATTTATATATGAGGTCTATCTGCAAGGGGTAAATAGGGCGTCCAGTGACAGAGCAAAGAAAATAAGTAAACAAATAAAACAATATCACAACGTTACAATGTAAAGATGTTAACAACACATATAATAAGATATATCAGAGCGGCCAAACTGATATTAGAAGCAACGCTCTACACTTCTAGGCTGAAAAAAGTAGCCACAAGATCACGTGCACAAAAAATACCGAACAGCAAAAAGCAGCCGGTAACAAAGGGATAAATATATAGAAGCAGCTAAAATCATAATTTGGGCCAGTACAAACTCCCACATGCAGAGGCAGGTCCCCAACGTTTCGGCGAGGATTCGTCTTTATCAAGGTATACCTTGATAAAGACGAATCCTCACCGAAACGTTGGCTCCTCACTTTTGTAGCTCCTAGATTCAAAGCAAATTTGTCAAGCCCTGCAAAGAGACCATTAAGATACCCCACTGAGGTGGAATGCACGTCTATATCGCTCGGCACCTTATTTTCTTTTGCAAATCCGCTTGATTATATACCGTTACAGCACAATCGGAGGAGTATTTCTTAATGTAACATATCCTTAAGGGGAAAAAAAGACAACCTTCCATTGTTCCCTTTTTCCAGTTTCAAGCTGGATCCATCCCTAGCGCCAACCTGTAGGTGCAGAATCTAATTTGCAAGAAGGAGCAATTTGCAGCAACACCTGCTCACCCCCATCTGAAGCGCCGTTTCTACTCGGAGTCTATATTATTATTTATATAGCACCGACAAGTTCTGCATCGCTTTACAATAACTAAAAGGAACAAGACAAAAATTACGCAAGTGGCGAAGAGGGCCCTGCTCACAGGAGCTTACAATCTATAGTTTAGTATTTTATCTGCAGTGTCCTTTTTATTTGTAGGGTTTGTTTTGTGTTTATCGGTATCCTTTCTTTCCCCCACCTCCAATTAATGTAGTGGCCCTAATACCCCAATATATTGTTATTTATTTAATATTCTATTATATAAGTAATAACCAGTTCAGTCTATGTGTGTATGAAGAAATATATATATTTGCAGGGGTAATGGAAAGGCTTTGAATAGCAGATGCCTGGGAAACCTCAATCAACCTTCTTTTTTTTTTTTTTTTATCCAAGCAAATGAGGGAACATTGTTGCGTAGGTTTAATGGATGGGTCACCCGGTGTACAGGATATTTAGGCGTCTCTTGCCAGTGTCGTACGTTAGATGCCAGGAAAACCTCCGTGCACTTATTACTTTTTATTTACAAACAAATAACCCCGGTGAAACATCATTAGATCGTGGCGTGCACGCTCCGGCACCTCCGAGATATCGTGGAGATCATAACAGCGTCTGCAGAGACCAGCGGCTCCGGAAACGGATAGGCCTGTGCCATTAATATGCTCTCTAACACTCTGTTCTGTCTCTGGATTACATAACCCACCCAGCGCCGGGCTAAATGCCGATAGACTAGAGCACCAAGCACTCGAAAACCGCATCTACTAACAGCGTTTACTCACCTCCTTCTGGCTGTCCTTGTCCACTTGTCTTCTTGCATCTTGGAGTGGTGGGTTTGCTGTGCGGAGAGACAGAATTCGGGAAGTGTGCGGTGGGCATGCTGATGCTTCTCTTTCCACCTCTTACTCTGTGCTCTCTTAATGAAGGCTGCACCTCTCTTCTTCCAACTTTACACATGCTCTAGGTGAGGACTAAACTATTACTTCACCTTCTTTTACAAACTCCTCCTCATGATTTCATGTCCCTTATTTTTTTCTCCTCGTTTCTTTGTGATTTTATATTATTTTTATTCTTTTTCTTTGTAGTATTTTCATGTATTTTTTTTTATTTTATTTTGTTTTTTGTTTCTTTTGGGGCCATTTTGATTTTTTTTCTCTCTCAAGGACGCCGACTCAGATAGCGGGGATGACTCGGAGAAACGTTCGTGCGAAGAGAGCTGGCGATTGATCACCTCGCTCCGAGAGAAGCTGCCCCCGAGCAAAGTGCAGAGCATTGTGAAGAAGTGCGGCCTCCCCAGCAGCGGCAAGAGGCGCGAGCCCAACAAAATGTACCAGATCCCGCAGCGCCGCAGGCTCAGCAAAGACTCAAAGTGGGTGACCATATCAGACTTGAAGATCCAGGCTGTGAAGGAAATCTGTTACGAAGTGGCTCTGAACGATTTCCAGCACAGTCGGCAGGAGATCGAGGCGCTCGCCATAGTTAAAATGAAAGAGCTGTGCGCCATGTACGGCAAGAAAGACCCTAACGAGCGCGACTCGTGGCGGGCAGTGGCTCGGGATGTTTGGGATACTGTGGGTGTTGGTGATGAGAGGATTGAGGATGTGGTCGCCGTCGGGAAAAGTCCCACCGATGTAGACTTCCTGAAGGTTCACGTTGATAAACTGGAAGACATATTGCAGGAAGTGAAAAATCAGAACAACATGAAGGATGAGGAGATAAAAGCCCTACGGAATAAAATGCTCAAGATGGAGAAAGTTCTACCGTTGATGGGTCCACAAGGAGAACGTCGAGTCAGAGACCAAATCAACGAAGGTGAGAGAAAGTCGTTGGCAAGTGAGCATGGTCAAGGAACCGGAGAAGAGCATCGAAAGGAAGAGAACGTTTCCCTCCCGGCAGAGAGTGATCCATTGTCCCGTCGAGGACGTTCACAGTGGATGAGACAGGAGCAGATGAAGTTTAAGAACCTCCAACAGCAGGAAATCGCCAAGCAGCTACGTCGTAACAACGGCCCCCACCGCTTCATTCCACCAGAAAACCGAAAGCCTCGCTTCCCTTTCAAGAGCAACCCGAGCCACCGGAGCTCCTGGAGTCCTGGCACCCACATTATCATCACAGAACAGAAAGTAATAGAAGTCAAAATCCCCAAAGAAGCCGAAATCAAAGAGCAAGAAGAGGTCGAACCAGAGAAACAGATATGGAGTCCGTACAGCCATGCCCGAAACCAACAGTGGCTGCAGCAGCAGCAGCAGCAGCATCAACAACAGCAGCAGCAGCAGCAACACAGACCTTATAACAACCAAAACAACCCTCCTGCACGTTGGAGAAGCAACTCTTTAAACGGTTATCAGAAAGGCCTCCAGCGTCAAACATCGGGCTCGTCCGAGTCGCTACAATCTTGCGATTCGCAGCAGACTGACTTCCAGAACTGCCACCAGCCGCACGCAGCTCACCAGCACAGACCTCAGAACTGGAGTACATACCACGACGACGGATCCAACGGCTTCTACAGCAAGCAGCCTGACCGGCCCCATCACTACAACCAGTTTGTCACCCCGCCGCGCATGAGGCGTCAGTACTCTGCCCCCAACCTAAAGTCTGGCCAGGAAACGACTGTCTGAAACACATTAACCCCCCCCCCCGGAGAATTCAGTAAAGTTCTTCTTCTAAACAGCAGCACTATTGTGGGTTTAGAGGTGTCAACATAGGTCCACCATACTGTGACCCCAACATGGTCATGGTTGGGTTTTCGCTTTTTATTTTTGGGGGTTGGTTGGATTTTTTTTTTTTTTTTTTTACCACTATTGTTGGGCCAACCATAAAAGTGTTGGGTGTATTGGAGATTTCCTTTCCTTGAAGGTTTTTTATTTTATTATTGTTTTTTCTTTTGTGCGATTTATAACTGATTACCTGATAGACAGGAGGGGAGGGTGTGTGGGGGGGGGGAGGTCTTTGTATGATGGTGAGTCCAGATAGTCTGTAAAGGCCTTGCTGTCGCTACCTCTTCCTAGTGAGTAGTTGTAATCCCTCCGTCCGTGTCCTGATCATGACGCACCTACCTCTTCCTGTGCAGTATTAACTACGTCCCTCTACTACCTGCTCTTTCCTCCGAGGTTTACTTTATACTTTTACTTATTTTAGACCGATCACAGTATTTTAGAGGAGAACCACTGATTTTTTTTTTTTTGCATTAAAACTAGTTTTCTCGCTTCATCCCGAACCACTATCTCTCAGGCGTCTGCTCACTAAACAGCGTTTCTGCAAACATGGGCAGGCGTGTGAGGAAATGTTGGCTGCGTCTGTTAGTTCCTCTTGCGACTTGCTGTCATTGTAGTGAGGCAACCTGAGCATTATAAATAAGAATCCATAAAGGATGGAAAAGGTCCCTAGACCAGGGAGCTCAAACTCTGCCCCCCCAAGATGTTGATTTCCTACACTTCCCAGAAGTCTTTCTATGCAATAGATGGCCAGAGAATCATGGGGATTGTAGTTCAGCAACATCTGGGGTGGAGGCAGAGTTTGAGATCACTGTCCTAGACCAACCAAAGAGTATGCGATTCCAGTATTTTCATTCTTCTGTTTTTGTATATGTGTATAGAAGCGCGTTTTGCTGACATTACGATATATGGTTTGTAGCAGAACCACATAACGGGTCTTCACCCACAAACTCTCATGCTACACGTGGGCTACCTATAGGGGATATAAATAAGGTGTCACGTTGCCATCCTCTTCACTACCAAGTGTTATTCCATCAAACCACTCGCAGGACCCGGTGGCTTTATGGGAAACCACTTTCTATTAACCACCATGTAAAAATGTAAGTAGCGTCCATGCAATCATTTTTACAGACAGCTCTCCCTGCTGGCCAAAAAGTGTTACTACATTTATAATACTTCTACTGCAGAAAAAAAGACCAAACCGTTCCAGCGCTTTGGCTGACGTCTCGGAGGTGCTGAAACACGGTGTGTTCTGGAGCTTGTTTGCAAATGGATTTGGTTTGCGATGAACACAATTCCTTTGCTTTGCTCCAGAATGACCAGATCAAGTTAACGCGATCTTGGGGCTCCTGCAGGAACGATTGAAGATCGAGTCCACTTTATCATGGTAGAGAGTGGGTTAAACCCCCCCCCCCCCCAGCACACCTTCCGTAAGTCCCTTATCCTGACGTCTCATATTTTCATGCTTTTAGCAATCAACGCGTTAACATGCAGAATCAGGGTTTTAGCGAGAAAAATTTAGAGTAATACAGTATAAAATTATTACATTTATTTTATTCCTTGGTGTATCACAAATGACTTTTTTTTTTTTTTGTGATTCAAGGTGACAGCACGGGAAAAAAAAATTCCGTGAATTTTTTTTAAATTTTTTTTTAAATTTTTTTTTTTTTTGAGTAGCTATATTGTAAGATTATTTTTTTTTTTAACTTCTACTTCAAAATGTATTTTAATAATTAACTGCTTTAAAACTAATCATGGCCCATGATCGTCATTGCTAATCGCTCCACCCAGGTCTCCTATTGGAGGGAGAGAGGCTCTCTGCAGCTTTTTCACGCACAGTGTTTTTTGTTTTTTTTTTTGGAAGGAGGCGCCTTGGTTGCATCTCGCTGCGCAGCTTGCTGTTGTTGAAAGCGATATAAAAGTGAAAAGTGATGCTTTTTATGCAGGTCGTTAGAGGGTTTTCGCACGGTGAGTGATGGGAGTAAAAGTCTTTATAAACGTCCCTCTCCCCAGTGCTGTAACGCTGAAAGGACGCTTGAAAGAAATGTGGTTTCTCAGCTGGCTCAGCATTGTAGGGAGTGAAGTCCGTACCGATCACTGGTATACGGGCGATATTTAACGACCACCACAGCTGGAGGGATTAATTTAGGGCAGTGATGGTGAACCTTGGCACCCCAGATGTTTCAGAACTACATGTCTCCTAACCGTTACAGATCAGGCTGGCTGATGTCATGGGACTTGTAAGAACATCTGGGGTGCCAAGATGCGCCATCGCCAATTTAGGGGATTATCCATTAATCTGCATTGTTTCCATTGTCCTCACAATTGTTGCAACAACTATAAACGTCTTCGATCCAGAGAGAGCGAAGATCCATTAATGTTTGCAACTGTAAACAACGTCGATTCGTGTTCTCTCCGTGTAGACCTACGTCTGCATTCACATGGGTAGAAATGTATTTATTATGGGTATAAAAAGATATTTAAATGTAAAGGAAAAAATCCCTATCAGTATTAGCATTTTCTTACTCTAGCACCCCTAAAATAGTCCCTGGTACCTTTTTTAGAAGTTGTTGTGACAGTGAGGTCACAGGATAAACATGTCCATTCTGCCGTCCATGGAGACCGTGCCTGAGTGTAGTACGATTTCATTCATGAAGGCAGAAGAATTGTTGTACCCCATGTGGTATTCTAGCACCCCCTTTATTATAGAATAGTAACCCCTTCACTGCCAAGGAATTTAAAAAAACAAAAAACACTATTGGGAACTAGTTTTTATCATTTTTAATGATACAGTAAGAAATATTTGGGAATATTCCCATTGTATTCCTCCCTGTAGTGCAGGGAGATGTCGCCACCTGCTGGCCAGAAGGAGTTACTGAGGTTCAGGTCTCCGTGCAGGATCAGCTGGAGAGATGTCATACAGACACATTCCCAGATGGTTTTAAAAAGTGCTAGCACCTTGGGTATCGTGCCCACAGCGGCGCAATGTTAGGGGCTTGTTCTGGAGCCCAAATGCAAACCTAATTTCATTTTCAATCATACATCATAAGCCCAGATCACATAAACACAAACTCGGACTACTGTGTCTGCTACTGCTTATGGTGTATAGACGATCACGGAGAAGGAGTAAAAGCTGCAAATGAACCAAAAAATTACATGCACGAAGAACAAATATTAATAAAATTATGCAGCGCTTAAAGATGTAAATGTTGTACATATTTTTAAGTGCTGAGCCTGTTTTTTATACCTTGTTCATCATGTAACCATTAACTTTTCTAGCGTCTGAGACTCATGTCTGGTTTGATTATACCTAACACCCCCCCCCCCCCAAACCTATTTCTGTAGAAGTCCTACATAAAGAGCAGCTATGGTGTCTGAGATCTGGCCGGTGATTCCAGTCCTCCTGGCCGTCTTGTGTACATTTTACCAGACTGTAATACTAATGAGCTGATGCGTGCGGCATCACCGATGTGCGGCGACCATGTTTAATGCTCGCTAAATGTTGCGTGTGCAAAGTCATCTCCTGAGAGTCGAGGAGGGACTGAATGTATCTAGGAAATCAATAATATGAAGGAGGAGCTGCCAAAGGGCTATTTAATTCTTTGCCTTTCTAGTGCAATCCCCGATCCTGTAGAAACAGTATGTTGCAGGGCCTTCCTCAAAACGCATTGCCTGTTGACAATGCCATGTGACGATAATGGTATGCGGGAGCTTGGACGACGGATTTGCTGACCTGGAATAGTGAGCAGACGTGAATTTGAGCAGAATATTACAGAAATTTCTGTGCAGCAGAACATTTTGGGGATTTTATTGACGCTTTTGAATACTTTTCGATATATTGCCACTCTTCTGGATTGTGTCTGTGGTAGGTTTCTTGCTGCTTCCTCCTCTGAGCATTTTGTGGTGTGTTGATAGAAAGGAGGAGGATGAGGTGTGGCAGGATGTGGCCCACGTGACGGAGTGTGGCAGGATGTGGCCTTTGTGGCAGGATGTGGCCTTTGTTGCGGTATGTGGCCTTTGTTGCGGGATGTGGCCTTTGTGGCGGGATGTGGTCCGTGTGGTGGGATGTGGCCCACGTGACAGATAGAGGTGTGCACAGCTGAAAAATTAGTTTTGTTTGAAAATAATTTAGTCCGAAACAGTTCGTTTGAGTACTGATTAGTTTTCATAAGTTTGTTTCAGAAGTTTGTTTCGTACTTTCGATTCGTAATTTTGTTCCGATTCGAATTCTAGGATCACAAAAAAAAAAACAATAAATCAAATCCTGCTCAATTACTGTTAGATTAGGTTTAAACATGAGGGTTAAAAGGCAAGCTAGGGTTAAATAATGAGCTGTCTATTGGCCTGTGGTGCTGAAAACAGATTCAGCACCACAGCCAGTTGACGGATGGTTGACTGACGGGTTACTTTGTGAAACCATAAAATGAAACTGATTCGTTTTCATAATTTCGTTTGAAATTTGAGATCGAGTTGAAGTTTAGGAAAAATATTTTAAAAAAATCAAATCCTGCTCAATTACTGTTAGATTAGGGTTAAACATGAGGGTAAAAAGGTCAGCTAGGGTTAAATTACCTGTGAGAACCCAATCCCGGTAAAATAAAGCACACAAAACCAATATATTGTGGAATTGAGAAAATATAGTCAATGGCTGAATACAGGAAACTGGATGTGGGTAAATGGCAATCAATGTTTGAATGGGGCCTGATGGGATCCACCCTAAATTATTAAAAGAGCTCAGTGATGTAATAGCAAAACCGTTAACAGATTTATTTAACCAATCCTTGTTAACGGGAGTCGTCCCAGAAGACTGGAAATTAGCAAATGTTGTGCCCATTTACAAGAAGGGTAGTAGGGAGGAATCGGGGAACTATAGGCCAGTTAGTCTTACGTCAGTAGTGGGGAAATTAATGGAAACCATGTTAAAGGAAAGGATTGTTGAACATCTAAAAACACATAGATTACAGGATCAGAAACAACATGGGTTTACCTCAGGGAGATCATGCCAAACTAATCTTATTGATTTTTTTGATTGGGTAACAAAAATAATAGACACAGGTGGTGCAGTAGACATTGCTTATTTAGATTTCAGTAAGGCTTTTGATACTGTTCCACATAGAAGGCTTATCAATAAATTGCAATCTTTGAGTTTAGATTCCAATATTGTTGACTGGATTAGGCAGTGGCTGAGTGACAGACAACAGAGGGTTGTGGTAAATGGAGTTTATTCGGCACAAGGTGCCAGTGGGGTACCTCAGGGGTCAGTACTTGGACCCATTCTCTTTAATATTTTTATTAGTGATATTGCAGAAGGTATTAATGGAAAAGTATGTCTTTTTGCTGATGACACAAAGATTTGCAACAGGGTTGACGTTCCTGGAGGGATCAGCCAAATGACAAATGATTTAGGTAAACTAAAAAAATGGTCGGAGTTGTGGCAATTGAGTTTTAATGTGGATAAGTGCAAGATAATGCACCTGGGACGTAAAAACCCAAGTGCTGAATATAGAATATTTATTTGATACAGTCCTAACCTCAACATCTGAGGAAAGGGATTTAGGGGTTATTATTTCAGAGGATCTAAGGGTAAGAAGTCAATGTAATAGAGCAGCAGGAAATGCTGGCAGAATGCTTGGTTGTGTAGGGAGAGGTATTAGCAGTAGGAAAAGGGAAGTGCTCATGCCACTGTACAGAGCACTGGTGAGACCTCACTTGGAGTACTGTGTGCAGTACTGGAGACCGTATCTCCAGAAGGATATAGACCTCTTAGAGAGAGTTCAGAGAAGGGCTACTAAAATGGTGTACGGCTTGAAGGAGAAAAGTTACCAGGAAAGGCTTAATGATCTTAACATGTACAGCTTGGAAAAAAGACGAGACAGAGGAGATATGATAGAAACATTTAAATACGTAAAGGGAATCCACAAGGTAGAGGAAGGGAGTATATTTAAAAGGAAACAAAATAGCAAAACAAGAGGACATAGTCTTAGATTAGAGGGGCAAAGGTTTAAAAGTAACATCAGGAAGCATTATTTTACTGAGAGGGTGGTGGATACATGGAACAGTCTTCCAGTAGAAGTGGTAGAGCCAAAACAGTGATTGAATTTAAGCAAGCATGGGATAGGCATAAGGCTATCCTAAACAAAAGATAAATCCACGTAAAGTATCCATGTAATTGGGCAGACTAGATGGGCCGAAAGGTTCTTATCTGCCGACATTTTTCTATGTTTCTATGTTTCTAAACAGCGGGGATACTTAGAAAATGAATACACACCTAAAAAATCCTGATAGGATACAATTGGCTGAAAAAGGCAACCTGGATTATAGAGGAGTTTTGTTAACTTGGAGAATCTTGATAAACAATACAAAAGTTTGTGAATCCAGGAGGATCTTTAGATGAAGCGGGGTCTTTAGATGAAGCGGGGCCTGTAGATCAGGAGGGTCTTTAGATGAAGCGGGGCCTGTAGATTAAGAAGTAACAGAGGAGGCTGAAGGGTCAGGTAGATGAATAGGGTAGATGCAGGTTTCTGGAGGTTCGTTCAGGTAGGTCTTCACCCCATAAGGGTCACAGTGATGGAGCGCTGGCTGGATGTGGGTGCAGTCCCTTTATTGGGGCACAGCCAGCGATAATTATGCTCTACGAGACGGCTGTTGTAAGATAAAGGCCTAAGGGGTTAACAGCAAGGCAGAGTAACGTGTGTGTGTATGTGTGTGTATATATATATATATGTATATGTATGTGCTAGCACGGCTCTATTGGGACTGGAATAGTGCTGGACTCTGTCTTCTTGTGCTGGCGACGCCACAAAACCTTACGTTACTGTTTCGCTGCAGTGTGCATAGAGGAATCATTCAATCAATGCTTGTGAAACAGTATAACGAAGATTCCTTACGAAACGAATGCTCACCTCTAGTGACTGAGTGTGGCCCACATGACAAAAAAAATGGCTGGGATGCGGCCCATGTGATTTAATTGGCCCACGTGATGAAATATGCCTTTTAAATCCATAGACTTTCCCTTTTTTTTTTATCACTTTATTATATATAAATGCAATTAGTTTTTGAATAAGTATAGCTTGATGTACTCTCGATTAATTTTCCGTTACGTTGACGGGTGTGCCTCGTCACAGGCTACAGATCTAGGAAATGACAAACCTGAATATTTCTTGAAGAAAAAAAACATTTAGCCCGTGGTCAGACGCGCGCACTTCAGAAAAAAAGGGAGGTCTGTGAGAGGGGACGCTCCTGCCACTCTGACGCCCGTCTGGCCCCGTCGCTGAGAGCAGTTAGTGCGCTCAGCGCTGCAAGGCTCAATTCTCCTATGGAGGATCGTGCTTTGCAGCACCGTCAACGCGCGTCCTAGCGTTTTGACGGGGACTCTTGTGCGTGCTCATTTTTTTTTTTCAAACGTGTGACCGCCCCCATTGCAGCGGCACAATGCTGCGACAGATGCCGGTAGGCACGTCAGTACAGACGCACCTAGTGTGCTCGTCTGACACCGGCCTTAATTCTGCAAAATGATATTGCCGCACAGTCCCTTTTTATAGAACTCCAAAAAACTGCTGTGATTGGACAATCCGAACCCTGGGTACCATCTCCAGAATGTATAGTACCCATCTTTTTTATTTTTTTATTTTTTTTAGGGAATCCAAGCGTCTGGTGCAAATTCTAGGCCAGGGATTTATTTATTGCATTCAGAGAATTGTGGGAGTTGTAGTTCAGAAACCTCTGCGAGGGCCAGAGTTTAAGATCTCTGCGTCCAGGGGCCGACATATTGAAGATTCGGCACCGCCTTTGCAGTTTGGTAATTTTATTAGCTCTGCGGGTAACTGTGAGCATGACGCGATCCGTCAGAAATCACCCCAAAATGAGTCCCCGCTCAAAGTTAGCCCTTTAATTCGGTCTTTTGGTTTTGGCCGCCTGTTTTCATGGGAAAACCTTTTCATGCCTGCCTGGAGTTATGATATCTAGCCTGGGTCACTCCGGATGCTGCAGCACTACGTGTCCCATGATGCTCGGTCTGCTTTAAAGGGATACTCAAAGCTAAAAGCAGCATGTGCAGCAGAATCGGTCAATGTGCCGAGCGCTCGGGCTGCCTTTAATTCCTTTCAGTTCGGATGCTTTGAGAGATGCTGGACGATCGACTCTTCGCATCCCGTGCAGTGTGGATCCTAACCCTGGAAGGCTGTCCAGCGGGTGATGGATGACAGCCTGGCACAGTGGATCTTTATGCTAAATTTATCCCTAATATTGTGCGTGTCGTCTTATTCAGCTGTGATTCCCAGTAGGGGGCGGCAGTGTGTGATAAATGTCCCTTCATTCACCCGTCTGCAGTTTCTGCTTGCGTCTGTTGACGTCACCGTTTACTAACCCCCTTCCTCCTATAAATACTCAGCTGATAGATTTTAGAGATGACTTATCCACCGGAAAGCTTCCTAGGGATCCATATTTACCTTTTATAGTATTGGATGAAATGCGCCGCAGCCGCGCTAGCCGTTCCAGTGTTTTCATGTAGCGCTCTGATTACACCCAACACTGACTGGTTTGGTTACCTTTTTTTTTTCCTCCATCCTGAAAGTCCCGACCCATCCCTGGGTCTATACTACCTACAGGTCCCTCCGCCTGACCCTGGTCTCGGGATGGTACCGCGCTCGGCGGGTCACCCAGGTTAGCACATTACAGGGGTGAGCTGCACGTAGGATGTGGGAACGAGGACATGTCTGTTAAAACGGTGTTCATGATGTGCAAACTGTCTGGTGAGCAGGTTTCTGTATGTGACCGGTCAGTCTAAAGGCTGCTCTCTGAATAAACATGAAACGTTCTGAAAACACTCCCCGTTGTGCCGTCTCCTTCCTTGGATCTGTCTGTCATCACAGAGGGTTGATCACCACAATCAGGCACCATGAAACCACATGTCATACACATGTAACCAACCCAAAAACACATCTTACTGGCATTATTCACATGTAACCAACCCAAAAAACACACCTTATTGATGTCATACACATGTAACCAACCCAAAAACACTTATTGATGTCATACTCGTGTAACCAACCCAAAAACACTTATTGATGTCATACACGTGTAACTAACACAAAAACACCTCTTATTGATGTCATACACGTGTAACCAACCCCAAAACACCTCTTACTGGCATTACTCACATGTAACCAACCCAAAAACACCTCTTACTGTGGTAATACACGTGTACCAACCCCATAACACCTCTTACAGATGTCATACACATGTAACCAACCCAAAAACACATCTTACTGACGTTATTCACTGTAACAACCCTGAAAACACATCTTACTGATGTCATACATGCGTAACAACCCGAAAACGCTTCATACTGGCATTATACACATAACCACCCTGAACACATCTCTCATTGACCTCATACACATGTAACCAACCAGAAATCACCTGATACTGACGTTACACAGTTGTAACCACACTGAAAACTCTTCTAGCTGGCGTCCTGCATGTGTAACCAATGTGAAAACCTCTTACTGATGTCATAGACTTGTAACCTCCCTGAAAATATCCCTTATTTACATCATATACATATAACCATATTAAAATCAACTCTTACTGACATCTTGCACATGTAACCACCCTGAAATCACCTCTTACTGACATCTTGCACATGTAACCACCCTGAAATCACCTCTTATTGACATCTTGCACATGTAACCACCCTGAAATCACCTCTTATTGACATCTTGCACATGTAACCACCCTGAAATCACCTCTTATTGACATCTTGCACATGTAACCACCCTGAAATCACCTCTTATTGACATCTTGCACATGTAACCACCCTGAAATCACCTCTTATTGACATCTTGCACATGTAACCACCCTGAAATCACCTCTTATTGACATCTTGCACATGTAACCACCCTGAAATCACCTCTTATTGACATCTTGCACATGTAACCACCCTGAAATCACCTCTTACTGACATCTTGCACATGTAACCACCCTGAAATCACCTCTTATTGACATCTTGCACATGTAACCACCCTGAAATCACCTCTTATTGACATCTTGCACATGTAACCACCCTGAAATCACCTCTTATGACATTTGCACATGTAACCACCCTGAAATCACCTCTTATTGACATCTTGCACATGTAACCACCCTGAAATCACCTCTTATTGACATCTTGCACATGTAACCACCCTGAAATCACCTCTTATTGACATCTTGCACATGTAACACCCTGAAATCACCTCTTACTGACATCTTGCACATGTAACCACCCTGAAATCACCTCTTATTGACATCTTGCACATGTAACCACCCTGAAATCACCTCTTACTGACATCTTGTACATGTAACCACCCTGAAATCACCTCTTGACATCTTGGCATCATGCACATGTAATCACATTGAAAACGCCTGTCTTTGTGACATCATGCACATGTAACCACCCTGAAAACGCCACTTAAGGTCATACACGTGTAACCGACCTGAAATCACCACTTATTGACGTGGTGCAGAGGCTGTCACATATGAATCTCTTCGTTGTGGGATTTTTCTGTGTTAACAATCGCATATAAAAGGGAAATAATATTTTGTTCGGTGATGTAATGTCCAGAGATATTGGGCACGTTGAGGCGCCAAAGGCGTGTGGGCCGAGGGACATGGGGCCTGAACAGGACTGTTTAAGGAGAAGTTGTTGGTCAAGAGGATTAAGAAATCGCGCAAACCCACAGCCTGAAAATAATTCTGCAAATCTAAACATGTACCCAACCGAAACATCACTTAAATGTATATACAGTGTCTGAAATCCCGTTTCCACGGGCGCTGGCTGTTTCAGCCGCGTGCAAACACTGATAGGGATAACCTAGCACGAACCAGGTCTTGAAGACCTCTGTTAGGACAGGACTTCTTAGATCAAGCGGCCAGAGCGCCAAGGGCTCCTAAAGGTTTAGATTTTATTTACAAATACACAGATCAACATCAATATAATCTAGTTTAGTTACCTCAGATGTGTAATTGGCTCCTTCACTTGGTATAACATTGACATGCCCTGTATTAGGACTTGTCAGGAGCCGGTGGTATCACAAGTCTAGCGGTAAGCCCAGGCGGACACCGGGATCATACAGTAACATTCTTACACTGTTAGAGCTCACGGCATGAATCACCGCTGACACGTAGAATTATACCGCTCTGATGTAAATTATCTCCCTGGGATAATGTTTGGGCTGAAGGACGTGTCCGCCTTGTCCATTCACACGAGACGCTCAGACGCCCTTTAAAATATCCAAGAATTATCCTCCGCAGAGAGTGGGGTGGGGGGGGGGGCTGTCCGAACAGCAGATAGAACTAAACTTCCCATGGTTTATCCGTAGTAATATCCGTGAATCCGGGGCCCTTGTTGTTCTGAGCTGAGGGTCGTTCATTGTTGTGCCGGTTCCATGGTTCCTTCTCTCCTGATCCGGTAGCTGAGGTCAGATTAAGGGGGTAGCAGCGTTGTGTCTCTATGCTCGTTTAACAGTCCTCGGTCTGTACCCGCGTACCAGCACCGCCCACCCTTGCGTACCTCTCCCTGCATCTTTGTCTGTTCTACACGTCCTTTCTCTCCATCCTCAGGATTACGAAAGCAAACTGGAAGCTCTACAGAAGCAAGTGGAGACGCGTTCGCTGGCCGCGGAGAATACAGAGGAGGAAGAGGAAGAAGAGGAGGAGGGTAACTGGCATAAAAACACCCCTATAACCCCTTTCTCCCCTACTTCCAGCCGCACGTGGACACCTATTTGTAGCCGGGTTCAATGGTTATTCCTATTATTCTTCAGAGAAACCGGCTCATCCCTTTCCCACCACATGGTCACTTTTGTACTAAGGCCGCTTGTCCCACCACACGGCATTTCTACCCTGACCCCACGGCCTCCCACCGAGCGAATCCCTCTCGATTTGCACAAACAAAAAAAACGTTCCAGGTACAAATCCCATATAGTCCATCCCAGGGATGATCGTGGCCTAAAATTCCCACAAATCTTTGCATGCAATACATAGCCAGGGAATCATGGGAGTTGTAGTTTGAGAAACATCGGGGGGGGGTTGTGGTTTGACATCCCTGGTCCATCTCGTGTTCTGAGCGCTATATGGGATTTGTTCCAGGGACAGAGAAATGCAACAGACAGGTGTGACTGTGCAACGTCCCCGTGGCTGACATTAATTTCATCCCTGTGTCTGCCAACACGCTCATCTGTTTTTACTCACATCCGTCATTTATAAACTCTCTTTCCACCACATGTCGTCCAGTCCACCCAGGTGTACTTTACCAGCAATATTAGAAGCCAGGTTTACTTGCCTGCTGCTTGCCTGATGGTGTCCACCATGACCATCATCATTTATATCCAGTGTCCTCACCTTGTCTGCCATGTTTTCTTTTGTATCGGGGTTCACCCCGCTGCCAGCTGTGCCTTCACACATGTTCAGGGTTTCTTGGTTCAGTAGGGTGCCTGCTTCATCTCGCCTGTATGTCCACACGTATTGATGCGTTTAACCTGTGACTCCTGCCCTTTCAGTTCCCTGGACGCAGCATGAGTTTGAGCTGGCGCAGTGGGCCTTTAAGAAGTGGAAACATCACCAGTTCACCTCGCTGCGAGATCTGCTGTGGGGAAATGCCGTGTACCTCAAGGAAGCCAACGCCATCAGCGTGGAGCTCAAGAAAAAGGTAATTAAATTCTGAGCTTAACCGGGGAGCGTGGAAACAGATCCCTGTGCTTGTCGCGTGGGGTGTGGCCTCGTGTGGATAAATTAGCTTAATCCACGCACCTGCTACTGTGTAATTTACCTGAGAATCTGCCTGGGATAAAGTGCATGTGTCGCGTACGTGGTAATGAGAAAAATAGGTGACCTACACCTTGTGCAAGCCAGCCGTGTATCAAAACATTAACACTTTTGCTACCTGGTGATTTTCCAAAACTCCACTGTCAGGAACCAGTGGGTTTTTGAAAAATCCTTTTTAATTACACATTAACCTCCCTGGCGGTCTAATTTTTTCAAAATTTTGTGTCTAAAAGCGTCTCAAATTTTTTTTTTTTTTTTTTTTAAAGGAAATGTGTTTTTGTACATAGTCTGTAATAATTAGGAATCACGCACTGAAATCCGTGCAATCGAGTCCTTACTGGTAAAATCCTTTATAAATAAATAAAGTTTGAAACACGACCTAATTTATTATCCCAAAAATAATTATCCAAAATAATGCAAATAAATGATATTCAATAAACACTGAAATATGTCTGAAAACAAGGGTGAGACGATGTATGGTCTGTTTCTTATCCTGTAGTGCCACCTAGTGGCCGTTCATTAACATTGCACTTTGGATTATACAGTGTTTTTATAATTTTTTTCTAAACTTGCTGCCTGGCCCCGCCCCCTGCATCATGTGACTCACAGGGAGCCTACCAGGAAGCAGGTCGCCGCGATCACACTGTGGGGGACAGCCAGGGAGCCAGGAGAAGGGGAGTATCCAGCCCGAGTGTGGCTCGGAGTTACCGTTCGCGGTAGTGAAATTTAACCCCGAGTCACACTCGGGAATACCGCCAGGGAGGTTAAGAAATATTTGGGAATATTCCCAGTGTATTATTTGGCAGGGAGGTGTCGCCATCTACTGGCCAAATGGAGTTATTACAGGTAGAACTGCAGCTCATAGCTCCGTGCATTGGCTGGGGAAAACCTGATTTGTAAGGCCATTCCCTGCACAGTGATTTTAAACAGTTTTAGCACCTTGGGCATTATGCTCACAGGGCTACAGCTTTTCGGGGCACCTTCTGCAGCCTAACCGGAAACGAGATTAGATTGCAACGAACAAATTTCATCTGCAATCATACAGCACAGCCCCGTATGGTGTTAACACGATCTCGGCCTTTATACACGATCACGGTAGTGAAGTGGTTAACCCAGCGTTTCCCAAACCTGTCCTCAGAACCTGCTGACAGGCCAGGTTTGCAGGATTTCTGAAGCACAGCACAGGTGATTGATTGCAGGATTCAGTCTGCATTTCCCCAAGGTGATCTGAGGACAGGTTTGGGAAACACTGTGTCAAGCCAAAGCCAGCCTTCTCTCGAATGGGTTTTATTTACACCACCGTTCCCATTTGACTCTGCGCAGCGCTGGACAGAGCGCATTGTTCACCTCTAGCCACCATACACATATTTTATAAATAAACACTATTTCATATAAACAGACTGAACGCACAGGCCCTTTACAGAGGGATCGTGTCATGGAATGGACCTGATGATTCTTGTAACCTCACACATAAAACGGGCTCACTGGCGCGTTTCTATTAAGCGGGTTTGTAGCCCGGTTATGAAATCGTCAAAGGTTGCATGATTTCTTACCCCTCCCCTCGTGTCTCACCCGCACAATGTTTCACTCGCACAGGTACAGTTCCAGTTTGTGCTGCTGACCGACACGCTGTACTCCCCTCTGCTTCCCGAGCTGCTTCCTCCTGACGCCGAGAAGATGCCGGATGACCAGCCTTTCCCTCGCACCGTCGTGGCAGTTGAAGTGCAGGATCTGAAAAACGGAGCGACTCACTATTGGTCGATGGAGAAACTAAGGCACGTTTCCAATGTCCTTGTTAGAATTGTCTTTGTCCTCCGTTCCCGTCTTTTCGTCCTCCGTTCCCGTCCTTTCGTCCACCGTTCCCGTCCTTTCGTCCACCGTTCCCGTCCTTTCGTCCTCCGTTCCCGTCCTTTCGTCCTCCGTTCCCGTCCTTTCGTCCTCCGTTCCCGTCCTTTCGTCCTCCGTTCCCGTCCTTTCGTCCTCCGTTCCTGTCCTTTCGTCCTCCGTTCCCGTCCTTTCGTCCTCCGTTCCCGTCCTTTCGTTCTCCGTTCCCGTCCTTTCGTCCTCCGTTCCCGTCCTTTCGTCCTCCGTTCCCGTCCTTTCGTTCTCCGTTCCCGTCCTTTCGTCCTCCGTTCCGTCCTTTCGTCCTCCGTTCCCGTCCTTTCGTCCTCCGTTCCCGTCCTTTCGTTCTCCGTTCCCGTCCTTTCGTCCTCCGTTCCCGTCCTTTCGTCCTCCGTTCCCGTCCTTTCGTCCTCCGTTCCCGTCCTTTCGTCCTCCGCTCCCGTCCTTTCGTCCTCCGCTCCCGTCCTTTCGTCCTCCGTTCCCGTCCTTTCGTCCTCCGTTCCCGTCCTTTCGTCCTCCGTTCCCGTCCTTTCAGGCTTGATGTTGCTTCTGTTATGTTTATATCGAACCTATGGTTTATGTGTTACGTGTTTGTATTGTTTTATTGTGATTTTGGCTTCTTTTGATAGAGAAGTGAGCAATACCGTCATTTTCCCACAGAGCAGGCATCTCCATCTCATGCCCCCTCCAATGTGGATGGCCTACAATTCCCAGAATACATTGAACGAAATGGATGGGAAGAGAGTCATGGGAGTTGTAGTTAGGCACTATCTGGTGGGGCCGCAGCTTAAGATCCCCTGTCACAGAACAAGCCAAACCCCCATAAGTAAAACTCTGCTTTAACGCGCTGTATGTTAACTAGATCCCCTTACCATCCTGTCTGACCCACAGGATGCGCCTGGAACAGATGAGGGAGATGTACGACCGCGCAGGAGAGATGGCGTCCCATGTGCTGGATGACGACGACGCCGTGATAAACGGCAGCGACCCTTTCTATGATCGCTTCCACTGGTTCAAGCTTGTAGGAAGGTAAGCGCGAGTCCTAGCGAGGTTTCCGTTGGTTCTTCTCTCCATCGGGTTTTATTTCTATGCCTCAGCTTGTTGATACATAACATAAAGTAACACGCGGACCGTACACAGGGGGCTTCTCAGCTCTGACCGCCACTTCTCATGATCCAACTGCTGGCAATTGTACCGGAGTAGCCGTTCCCTTTCCTCTTATTTGATGAGTTTCCTCCGTATCAGGATATTGTATGAAGCGTGATGCTTCAAGTGACGCCAACCTCCACCATCACCTCGCTGTGCCACGTCTTACGTTATGACCGTAAAGATGTCATGTGGCTCCGCAGGATCAGGGCGGCCCTCTACATCTACAAAATAATACACCGGCTGAGTGTTACTTATCCAGAATTTTAATATGCAAAATCTGGAATTTTTTTATGATCCAAGAAGTGGAAATTCCCATTGATGTCATGTGACCAAATGTTGTATAAAATGCCCTGTAGGCTGTCCATAAGGTGTGTATGAAACATCAATTTTCAGCATTTCAGATCAAGGAGCCTATATAAATAGAGCTAGCGCCTCTCTCCCCTCCTCCGCTCCACCCCCGGAGTTTCTTGCCTTCCTGCAGGACTCGTCGTGTTTTATCGGTCACGTTCATCCTGGTGACACTTTATTAGCAGCTTCATGAGTTGTGACCTAGTTTTAATACACGGACTCGTGTGTTTTCTGTGCAGCTATAGATTTTATTAAAGCGAGAAAGCGAGCAATTCCTCGCCTCCGAGTCGTAATGAAATTTGAACGTTCTATATTAGGAAAATTCAACAATTAGCCTTCACCCCGGCGCCACGAGGGGGGGGGGGGTGGCTTCTGACTAGCTACACTGCATTCTCTTAGGGCAGGGGTCCGCAGCCTTGGCTCTACAGGTGTTTTGAAACTACATTTCCCATGCGGCTCAGCTTAACCTAATGAGTGACTGCGGATCATGGGAGTTGCAATTCCAAACCGCCTGGGTGGCCAGAGTTGCTGACCTGTCTTACTTGACATAATAACCACTTCATATGCTGGAATTAGGTGTCACTCTACCACTTACTTTCCATTAGAGAACATTACATTAACGTGATCCTAATATAGGTACTTGTAGGGTGGCATCATCCCTGTGGGTGTCACATCTGCAGCCTGCCTTTAAAAGTACACCAGCGGCCACTTAGTCTCCGACAGGGTCCGGGAGACCTGCCTGCTAGATGATCCCCTCTCACCATGGTCAGAGCGCTCTGATTGCAGCTTTGCTGATGTTTGCACCACGATGGCCGGCACGTATTAGAGGGTCACTTTAGACGCGCGTCCGTTGGAGATGGAAGGATTAACTGCATACTGTCAGACTGATTTATTCTTCATGGGTCACGTTCTCCTCAGAGATCTCGCTCACAGGTGCCGTCGCCTCACTGAGGATACCGTAACTCGGTGTCGTCTGAGACCTTGCTTTTTAATGCCGCACTATTGATGCTTTGTCGTTGGAGTTATTTGACGTAAAATGTAATGTTCAAAGCTATACTTTACCCACCAGCTGCACCCACTCCCTGTGACCACCTCATCTACAGCCTGAACCCCCCCCCCCCCCGCCCGCATCTCTTCACTCTTACACTGGAAAATACTGTGTTACACTCAAAACACTCAATATTCATCATTCATTGTGTAAAGCCCAGAGCAGGGGTCGGCAAGCTTGGCTCTCCAGGTGTTTTGGAACTATGACTCCCATGATGCTGTTACTCATTAGACTGTCTGAACCTCATGGGAGATGTAGTTCCGAAACATCTGGAGGGCCAAGGTTGCTGACCCCTGGCCTAAAGAATTCTATATACTCGTTATATAATCTAGTTTAGATGTTTTTTATGAATGTCACAGGTTCTATCCAGCCGACAGCAGGTCAAGTATGCAAAAAGAGTGTATTATGATTTATCCCCCCCCCCTTCTCTTACACCTTTATACCTGCACGCTCGATTGTGTAGGCAATTATTAGACCTATATACGATGCAACATTTCATGTGTAGAATGAATGACCAACACGAATTACTTTGTAATCAGTGCACACTTTTTGTTTGACGTCCTAAAACCTTGTGTTTGACAGAGCAGCCCTTATGGAGCGCTTTCCCCTTTCCCAATGCGGGAAGCTTGTCTAAAAGCAGACAAAGTGCTAGAGACTAGAAATCTGTGGGAAATGACCTTAAACGCGTGGAATTTTTATTTAGTCGGGTTATTCTCGGGTGCTTAACCACTTCACTCCCAAAATTGCTAATAATCTCATTCTGATCACTACAAACCCCCCATAAGCAGGAGATCTCACCATTTTATTATCTGTCTGCAGCACATTTACTGACAAAGACCATTTCTGCCTGTATGCTGATAATGCAGACCCCGTGTGACATTGTGTCAGATAAGGGACGCCATCTAGCATTTTGAACCTTTCACCCCAGCGATATTTCTGTAAAGGATAAACCAATACCAGAAACATTTAAAACTTGCATTATTTTCATTTATTTTTTCTAGCTCAAACCATTTCTTTGCTAAAATTTACCCCATTTTTATTGTTGACTTCCCGTGTTTCAAATAACTAATGTTTTTTTCATTATATAGTGCTTGGTAGTGAAGGCGTTCGAGTCTGCCGGCGCTCATAGACCTCTCCTTTGAGTAAAATTGGGTAGTCTCTAAATCCTAGCTCAGTCAGTCCTTTGAGGATTGGGTTACAGTGCGGCGTTCCAGCACTTAGGTTTTCCTCCCCAGAATTACAAGGAATGCAGATTTTTTCCATACATGCTTACATTTAGTTTTACCCCCCCCCCCCTCTGCTTGGCTGTGATCATACTCGTTATAATTTATTATTATTATTCTATAAGTTTGGTGGGTTCCCCGCCGTCCCGCGCACGCTCTTGCTCCTCCTCTTTCTCCCGCCATTGATCTTGTTTGTGCTTTTTGGTTGGTATTGAGGCGCTCGCCCTCCACGTGCCTGTTCCTTGGGGATGTGATAACAAACCGCTTTCACGTTACAAATGTCTAGTTCTCCCATATTCCACGGATGTGTCAACGAGCGGCTGGCGGACCGCACGCCGTCCCCCACCTTTTCCACCGCGGACTCTGACATCACCGAGCTGGCCGACGAGCAGCAGGACCAGATGGAGGACTTCGACGACGAGCCCTTCGTGGACGACAACGGCTCCGATGTGGGAACCGAGGAAGGATCCGATCTGTTCAGTGACGGCCAAGACCCGTTTTACGACCGCTCCCCATGGTTCATTTTAGTAGGAAGGTTGGTGAGGTCTTGCAAGGGAAGAGAAGGACAAGCTCTCACTTAACCTCATGTCACGCGTGTCATAGTGTGTCTCCAGGCAAAATACCAGAGTTCAAAAAGCCAAACACAAGTGATGTCACCTCTCAGATCATTTCTACCACCTGCCGTTTATTTCATTTGCATTTTCAGATGTCTGTCTACCAGTCTGTCTGTCTACCCGTCTGTCTACCCGTCTGTCTACCCGTCTGTCTACCCGTCTGTCTACCCGTCTGTCTACCCGTCTGTCTACCCGTCTGTCTACCCGTCTGTCTACCCGTCTGTCTACCCGTCTGTCTACCCGTCTGTCTACCCGTCTGTCTACCCGTCTGTCTACCCGTGTCTGTCTACCCGTCTGTCTGTCTACCCGTCTGTCTACCCGTCTGTCTGTCTACCCGTCTGTCTGTCTACCCGTCTGTCTGTCTACCCGTCTGTCTGTCTACCCGTCTGTCTGTCTACCCACCCGTCTGTCTGTCTACCCACCCGTCTGTCTGTCTACCCACCCGTCTGTTCTGTCTACCCACCCGTCTGTCTGTCTACCCACCCGTCTGTCTGTCTACCCACCCGTCTGTTCTGTCTACCCACCCGTCTGTCTGTCTGTCTACCCACCCGTCTGTCTGTCTGTCTACCCACCCGTCTGTCTGTCTGTCTACCCACCGTCTGTCTGTCTGTCTACCCACCCGTCTGTCTGTCTGTCTACCCACCCGTCTGTCTGTCTGTCTACCCACCCGTCTGTCTTTCTGTCTACCCACCCGTCTGTCTGTCTGTCTACCCACCCGTCTGTCTGTCTGTCTACCCACCCGTCTGTCTGTCTACCCACCCGTCTGTCTGTCTGTCTACCCACCCGTCTGTCTGTCTACCCACCCGTCTGTCTGTCTGTCTACCCACCCGTCTGTCTGTCTGTCTACCCACCCGTCTCTTTCCCTCCAGTCTTTCTGCCTATCCATACATCGTCCCTGTCTGTCAGTCTGTATATACCGTTATCTTTCTGTCTCCTCTATTTGTCTATAAAATGCTGTCCATTTTTATACATAAAAAAGTGCACATATTATTTATCGAAAATCCCTTTTACTTTCCATGATTTGATTCGATCTTGTGTTATTAAAATATAGCGGGTGTTCTGTATTTTTTTTTTTTTTTTTTTAACCTCTCGGCTTAGGAATGTGATACAGCGGTCAGAATATCCCTGTGTTTAGACACCATTAATGCTCTGCACGTCCCAATTGGGAGTTCCAGTGCAGAGCATGTCATTGGACAATATAGGGCCATATTACATAGTTGGTGCTAACTTAACCAGAGCTGTTGTAAACGTCCCAGAGCCATTATAGCCTATGGAGGTTTTCAGTTTACAGCAGCTCTGGTTAAGGTAGCACCAACATTGTAATACTGCCCACAATTTATATTAATCTTCAGATATTAAACACATCAGGTTAATATACTCATTCCGGAGCGGTGCCATATGCTGTCACGTCACTCATCCTGCGTCATAGTACGTTCCTGCCCTGTCATGTATGAACGGCTCCTCGGGCATATCACCCTGCATTGTGACTGGCCGTGCCGTTATATTTGTATAGATCCCTCACGTGTCCCTCTCTCCTGTGAAAATCTGACCAATCGGGGATCTTTCCACTGGCGGCCTCCTCGTTTTTCCGCCATGACGTCCCTCTCCATCTGAGGTGTGTGAGAGCTTGTCCTTCCTCTCTGGCGGCATGCGCGTCTGTGGAGTGTGAGGCTTTAAAATGCAGGTCCTCATCATACATAGAGCACAATGAGGGGCCTTTATAGTGCACCTCACCATTGTCTCTTCATTAGTGAAGCGGTCATAGTGGTAAATAAAACAGCCGAGTGCGCTGCGTTTCACTTGTGAGAAGTACCTGTGCTAGGTCCCAGTACCAATTTACACCAGTGCGGGTAGAGCACAGGTTATTTTCCCAGTCATCGCTATCGTGGGGTCAGTGAAGGTAAAGCATGGGCAATTTTCACCCTTTTCACTATTGTGGGGTCTGTGTGGGCGAAGCACAAGGAATGTTCACTGTTACCACTATTGCGGGGTCAGTGAGTACAAAGCATAGGTCATTTTCACAGATAGTGGGGGTTAAAGCATGGGGAGTTTTCACCTTTATCACTATTGTGGGGTCAGTGAGGACAAAGAACGGGTCATTTTCCCAGTTATCACTATTGTGAGGTCAGTGAAGGTAAATTATGAGAAACGTTCACCCTTATCACTATTGTGGGGTCTGTGTGTGAAACACAAGGAATGTTCACTGTTAACACTATTGCGGGTTTGTGAGGACAAAGCATGGGTCATTTTCACAGATAGTGGGGGTAAAGAATGGGGCGTTTTCACCATTATCACTATGGTGGAGTCTGAGGGTGAAGCACAAGGAATTTTCACTTATCACTATTGTATTGTCAATGAGGATGAAGCAGGGGGTATTTGCACTAGTGCGGAGTCGGGGCAAAATACACCTGTTAATATCAATTTTCACTAGTGCGGAGTCAGTAAGGGCAAAATACACCTGTTAATATCAATTTTCACTAGTGCGGAGTCAGCATGAACACCTGTCCTTTCTCCTCACTGATTTTCACTAGTGGGAAGTCTGTAGCTGTAGTAATTTACACGTACATGGAGTCTGTATGGGAAGCAAATAGACATTAATCCTATTTTTTTCTCCCGGGTTGTTATTTAGGGTAAGAGACTGGTCGTCATCCTAATCTTCACTAGTGATTTGTTTTAGTATTGTTTATTTATTTTTTCATTTTTATTTTGTAACTTACTGTTGTGCATTTATTTAAATAAACAAAACAAGAATCCGGTGTTTTTGTTTGAAGTTTTGTTGTGTTTTCATTCTGTTTTGCTCTTTTTAGATGCTTTATTTATGTATTATTAATTTTCTGTTTTTGCCAAACCCTTGTCGCTGACACCTGATTCCATCCTCTGTCTCCTGGATGAAGGGTGCACCACAAACCATTCCCGCAATGTTACAATTTCCCTAAAACCGCTTGGGATCACTCCCTGACACCCCCCCCCCCGGCAAATCCACTTTTTGCTCTGCTCCTTCTGTATGGAAACTTTCTGAAATATCAGTAGGGAAAGGGCGTGACGTACACCTTGTTAGCCTGAGAAAAGGTTGCGTTACATTCCCGTTTGTGGCAATTTGAGCCTTAAATTCGCCCCCGCGTCTCGCTGGGCACCTCTCACTCCCAGGAGATATTTAACCCTTTGTATTGCTCTGCCACCCTGGCCTGCAAAGGGTTAATCGAGGTCCGACATCTACAATAACATTTTTAGAATTTTGCGTTGCCTAATATTTCTTTGGCGTTCCATTCTGATTGTTTTGTAACGTTGTAACAGCTCATTAATCACTTTTATTTTGCGTTTTTTGGTTTCTCCATTTTGCTTTTGTTTCCGTATTTATTATTTACCTGTTCTGTTTGTGTTTTTTTTACGTTTTCTAATCCATGTGTGTAAAGAGTGGGGGGGGGATGGGAAATATTAGGATTAGATTAACCCTTTCCTCCCTGATGCTATTACCTCTTGCCAGAGCACTGCAGACTGGTACAGGGTTATTCAAAGAAAGGTGAAAACCAGGAGAACTGGCAGGAGAAGAGAACAATCTAGACCAAATAGCCGATTTGGAAAGTGAGATAAATGGGAGAATTTTTCTGGTTTGGCTATTTTCACCTAGAATTTTTACTTCTCCAGTCATTCTGAGTTTCACCTTTCTTTGAATAGACCTGATAGACTGAACAGGTACTGGCAGTTGTGCTTCCATCGCCTGCTTACTGCCCTCCACGTCTCATAGGGCCCGAAACGCAGCCTCTATGCATTCTCAACCACAAATGTTAAAAAGCTGTAATTTTCCCTTATTTTTGGGGGGTTTTCAGAGCATTCGTGTATCTGAGCAACCTGCTATTCCCGGTGCCTTTGGTCCATCGAGTGGCTGTAGTGAGTGAGAAAGGAGACGTGAGGGGGTTCCTGCGGGTGGCCGTGCAGGCGATCGCTGGTGAGTATGTCCTGTTATTCTCTCCCGTCATTGTCTTCTACCCTCCGTATAGTACTCGCTGGAAGTACCTGAAGATACGGCTCTAAATTTACAATTTAAATTGTTACCAGCGTTTATATAGCGCAAACATACACTGCGGCGATTTACAAACTGGAAGAGACAGACCAGTATACAGTGACGAATCAGGGTTTCAGTCAGTGGGAAGAATGAATGGATAAGGTGAGATCTGAGGAGAGATTCCGGATGATGGGGGATGCAATCGGTGGAAAGAGTGGCTGGATATAGTTAGATCTGAGGATGGTTTTGGGATGATAGGTGTTGCAGTGTGTGGGAAGAGCGTGTATGGTGAGATCTGTGGGGGAATTCAAGATGATGAGGGTTGCAGTCAGTGTGAAGAGCAGATAAGGTGAGATCTGAGGATGGATTCTGGATGATGAGGGCTGCAGTCTGGGGAGAGCGGGTGGATATGGAGGGATCCGAAGACTGATTCAGGATCATTTGGTGTTGCAGTCATTGTGAAGAGCGGGTGGTAATGGTGAGATCTGAGGATGGATTCAGAATGATGGGGGTTGCAGTCACTGGGAGTGGATGGATACGGTGAGATCTGAGGATGGATTCAGGATGATGGGGGTTGCAGTCCATGGGATGGATTATGGGGAACCTTTTCTAAAGGTAGTATATCCCAGCAGGAATATTTGGACTTGATGCCTTTTCCCTCGCAGCCGTCAACTATTGTTTTGAGGCCTCGTTCCCTCCTTCTAAGCAGCTTTGATTCTTCCCGCAGGGGACGAGGAAGCCCCAGATTACGGATCCGGCATTCGCCAGTCAGGAACGGCAAAGATCTCCTTCGACAATGACTACTTCTACAAGGTGAGTCACTGATTGCAGATCAATGTGTAAAATGTGCTGTTGATCCAGTCTTGATGTGTTAGTTGAAACGAACTCTGCAAAATCGTTAAAAAAGGCATCTTCCCCAGCTGCAAGTGACTCCATATTCCTGCCTTGATGGGTAAAACACTGAAAAAATAAGAGTAACGGGAGGATAAACAGAATGTAGGCTGATACAGTTGCCATGTTCTTCCGGTTGATGTGATTTAATCCCAGGGTTCTAGGGATTGATATCATTGAAATCCTGACCAGGAAGTGAATCGGCCAATCAGAAGCCTTTCATTCTAATCTGAAAAGTCTAGTAGACTGTATAGTTTGTAGCACAGAACTTGCTAGAGATGAGGGTTCATGTCTTAAACTCCGAGTATTTAAATGCAGGGGCACATGTAGGTATTCTGCACAGGCCAAGGGCAAGTTCCCCAGGCACAAATCGTGCACCCAATGAAGAAAGTGACCAGTGACACGAGGCACAGTAAGGACAGCAGCTTTATTCGGAGCCGCAGTGTTTCAGTCCTCTCACTTGGGAAAGGTGCTGTGTCAGAACCAAAACGTCTTGCTTTGAAAAAAGCTTCATTCCATACTGCACCTCGTGTGACGGGCCCTTTACATCATTGGATTTCTAATGCCGTGTATGGCCAGAGGAGTAACACAAACCTCTCCCCTTGGTGTAAATGGGACAGGCTTGTCGCTGTGAGACTTTTAATTCCTTCAGCTTTTACAGGCCTGGCTGCAATGAGCTTTGAAAGCCTCGTCCACAATTTGCTTAATGTAAGCCAAAATAGCTTTTAGTGGGTGTAGCCACAGGTTGGCCTCCTGTTTTTTACTTTCTATAAATAATTATCCGCTTTGCACTCTTATCTCCAGAATGACTACTCCAGCACTGTGCTCACTCGCTCCAGCCTGTCCCTGGAAGAGCTTCGCTTCGTGGAGGGACAAGGTCAGAGCTCTGAGATCATGACTCCGAGCGAGGAGATCAATCACATATCTGACATGGGTAAGTCATTGAGGTGATCATGGTGTCTCCACCAACATTCTCTCGGTCTCTGCCCTTGCTCTGGGACAGGAGCAGGTGGGGAATATTTTTCGGGCCGGTTCCATACATCTCTGCCCAAAATAACCACTTAACCCTACATTGCTTATTTAAGGTAACATTGCATCGCTAATAGGGTGACAGCTGTATGTGCAGAATAATAACCTTTCTGTATCCCGCAGACCTGAAGTCGGGAAGCTTGCTGGATGGAAAGATGATGATGGAAGGGTTTTCGGAAGATGTGGGGGAGCACCTGAAAATCGGCAGTGTCTTCACCTTCAGAGTCACCGTGCTTCAAGCAAGCGGCATCCTCCCTGAATATGCGGATATCTTCTGCCAATTCAAGTGAGTCTCAACGTCGTGGATATCTGTAAACGGCACCTAGTCTGTCGTACGGCGAGCACAGTCTTATGGCACACGCTTAGTCATAGTACTCGGGCGTCTGTTAATAAAGACATATGTGTTACAATAGGCGTAGTCCTCTGGCACACACACAGTCATAGTCCTTAGCGTTTGTTCATAAATATGTATGTTTTACATGTAGTCGTAGTCCTCTGGCACACATGTAGTCCTCTGGCACACATGTAGTCCTCTGGCACACATGTAGTCATTGTTCTATGGTTGGCACATAGTCGTAGTCAGTGGAGGTTTATTCATTATGATTTTTATCTTTGCTTTACAGCTTTTTACATCGCCATGATGAGGCCTTTTCAACGGAGCCTCTGAAAAACAACGGGAGAGGAAATCCTCTGGGCTTTTATCACGTGCAGAATGTAAGCTTCACGGGGCAGCTATAACGGGAGTGTGAATTGATATGACGCAATGGAGTGTATCAATAGCCATATAACTCGCTGTGTTTCAGTAAACAAATATATTGTATTGGGGTTATGAATATATTCTGCGCCTGGAACACGTAACATAAACCATTTGTTGGATTATAGGACTTTTAAATAAACCCCTAGAGATGCCTGTTCCTCTTTAGGTTGTGGCTTGTCCCGGCGGGCTCTGTGGATGTCACAGCATTTTACTGTGATCCTAATCTCTTTTCCCCCTCGCTTTTCAGGTCGCTGTGGAGGTCACAGAATCCTTCATTGAATATATCAAGACCAAGCCAATCGTGTTTGAGGTTTTTGGACATTATCAGCAGCACCCCCTGCACCTGCAAGGCCAGGACCTCAGGTGGAGGACACAACATTCTGACTTTACTCCATGCACTGCATTCATGCTGCATTAGAACATACAGAACATATAATAAATGCTGTATTTCCAATCTCTACAGTGAGGACTGGCCAAACCAGACCTGTTGACCATGTGCATTTCTATGGAAGTGCTGAGCTTCTGAGCACAGCAGGGAATTGTAGAACTTGTAACCTAGCGCTCTATATTTTTTTAACTAGATGTCTGACAGATCAGTGACACGTCCACCTGCTGCTGCAGCAGCGCTTTAAAAGAAGTAAAAAGATTATCCTTCACGCTCACCCCTGTGGCTCCATGCGAAGCAAAACACAGGTTTTGGTTTCCTTGAATGGCCATTAAAGTGTAAGCTCACCTGCCATGTCATGACCAGAGGTGCCTTGACGGGGCAGGTGAGCTTACACTTTAAATGGCCATTAGAGTAAACCAAAAACCTGTTTTGTTTGGCATGGAGCCACAGGGGTGAGCGCAAATGACAACCCTTCTTTCTTATGTTTATACATGAAGCAGACTGGATACTTCTGGTCCACGCAGCCGCCCTGATAGGGAATAGACTCAAACGTTTTTTTTCTGCATATATGTATACTTTTAAAATGGATAAATCCTCCACCCCCCCCCCCATATAATAAGGTGCAATTTTTTATAAAAAAAACTATTTTTCCCATATTTCAGTAAATGTTAGAAGTGGGGGAAAAACACGAGGTATAATTTGTTTGGGGTGTCTCTGCAATAAATGGCTTATCTGATCAAATAAATCTTAATTTTGGAACCGAATGGAGAAAACTATTTGCATATTAGGGCAGGGACAGAATGGGTTTATGTATTATATAAATATTTTGTATAATCTATCATTATTACTAATTTACACAATTTGTTACTAATTTAAAAACACGAAGCTGAGATTTCATAAAGCTCTAAACCTGATCTCTCCTTCCCTCCTGTATCAGTCCTCCGCAGCAATGTCGCCGCTACTTTCCTCCGCCGATGCCGCTCTCTAAGCCAGGTGACTTGCCAGAGATGTATGCAACCTGTGCTTTTTACTGGTTCCTCCCGACCTGCACCTTTATGACCCACCACGTCAATATATATATCTGCACTCCAGGACTATTTCCAGACACTTCCTTTATTGCGACAAGCGTGTCAACTCATGTCGCAATAAAGGAGGTGTCTGGAAATAGTCCTGGAGTGCCGCTGCATCTTTCCTGTATTTATTTACAATTGATAACCAAGTGGCAGGGACCGGGCGAGTTGGAGTTTGGAGAAGCAAGAGTTCACAGCGTTCTAAGTTTTTGTAATTTGATATATATATATTACCATTTATTTATTGGTGGTCCCTCTGCACGCCTCTTTGTCTCTGTGATTGGCTGTGGGAGAGGATGAGTAAGTGGAGATGGACAAGGCGACCATGGGACCTTCCCTAATGTCTATGTCGGGGGGGGCACTGGCTGGCCTCAGTCTGCCCATGATCAGGGTTTTTAAAATGTGGATAATAATACAGTGGGATTTGGGGAAACTGTAAGAATGAGCGTTTTTGTCAATGTGGATCTGAGAACACTGAGAGTGTCTGCGGTAAAATTGCCAAGATAAAACCGTAAAATAATAAGAGGGGAGGGATAAAATAACAATTACTACTTCCACGCTTTTCTCCATCTCCAGCATGAGGTTTCATGTTTTTTGTTGTGACTGATTCTTGTCATCCGATTTAAATTTTCCATTTCTTTTTCTTTCTTTGCTGCTGCATGGTGACGTTACCCGCTCTTGTTTACCCATTGCATTGCTGCTGCGTGGTGACATTACCCGCTCTTGTTTACCCATTTCATTGCTGCTGCGTGGTGACATTACCCGCTCTCGTTTACCCATTGCATTGCTGTTGCGTGGTGACATTACCTGCTCTCGTTTACGCATTGCATTGCTGCTGCGTGGTGACGTTACCTGCTCTCGTTTACCCATTGCATTGTTTTATTTTGACGTGTTCCCCCATGCCACCCACTCGCTCTACCGCTGCTTACCCACCACCCTTGTATCACCCCTTGCCCTCTTCCCTCGCCAGCTGGGGAGAGGCGGCTTAACCTTGTGCGCTGCCTAATGTCGGAGTATGTCAGCGTGCCCGTCCTGGACGCTTTCTCAGAGCAGGCATATAGGTTTACCGCCTCACTCCAAGACCGGGGCGAGCTTCTGCCTTCATTCCTCTCCCTACCCATTCCAAACTGCCAGCCTGAGAGGGTGCCTAAACACGATGGTCAGTAGCCTGCGTGCAGTGCGCCCCCGCTAGTGATTCCAGTCCTGTGGGCCCTTCCTTTTAGTGTGTGTGTGTGTGTTAGATGTGCCGGGACGGTTAGCCCTTCCTTTTAGTGTGTGTGTTAGATGTGCCGGGACGGTTAGCCCTTCCTTTTAGTGTGCGTTAGATGTGCCGGGACCCCAGGCTTGTCCCATTTACTTTTTCTGCTTTATATTTCAGTTCCAGCCACTAAACTGAATCCTCTGAGCAAACACAGCCTGGGACAAAGTGTCAGCAAATACGACCTGCTGGTGTGGTTTGAAATCAGCGAGCTGGAGCCAACTGGAGAGTAAGTGCAGACAATGTGGAGTGTATGACTGGGGGTCACACCACAGCCCTGCCCATAAGAAGGGACAAGCGGGTGTCTGGCATTGGGTCCCATGTGAATGAGGTCCTTGTATCCGTGCAAACCACATGCACGTTCCATCACACACTTAGGCTGGTGTCAGATGAGCATTTTTACGAGCAGAAGGAACATCCGTGAGCGTGGACGTTCCTTCCACTCTGACACCTGTCTGGCCACCTTGCTAAGTGCAGTTAGTGCGCTCAGCGCTGCAAGGCTCGATCACGCTTTGCAGTCCCGTCGAATGTGCGTCCTAGCGCTTCGACGGTGAGGCTTGCAGCACGACCGCTGTCATGCACACGCAGCAGCGTGTGGCTGGCCCCGTCGCAGCATCGCAATGCTGCGCCGGAAGGCACGTCCTTACGGGCGCTCGTCTGACACCAGCCTTAGCCTGCTTGTCCATTAACTTGCCCATCTCACGCACTCCTGGCCATGGGAGCAAGGTTCCTCCTTAGATGGGCACTTGGTGGAGAAACCTTATTGCCCAGTGACCAGTAAAAGTAATGAGTGGCTCTGGACTATAACTCTTGCCATGCACGTGGATAACTATAAAAACTTTGTCGCCCAGGTACATCCCAGCGGTGGTCGATCATTCTGGAGGTCTGTCCTGCCAGGGAAACTTCCTGCTGCACCAGGTGAGCTGGTTCAACCTCATTGCAAATTAATCTGACTTTTTGACGTGTTAAATGAGTCATTTGTAGAATTTTTACTTGAAAAGTTGATTGGTTAAATAATAGTAAAGAATACAGAATCTTGCACAGTCTTTGAGAAACTGTAAAACAGGAGAACAGTTTATACATCTGCTTACTAGACGCCAAGAGACCTGTGTCTGAGAAAATCATACGTTGATATTTCCAGGGGATCCAGCGCAGGATCACCGTCACGATCGTCCACGAAAAAGGGAACGAATTGCACTGGAAGGACGTCAGAGAGCTGGTGGTGGGTGAGTAACGTGTCCGTGACGCTTCACCCTCTCATTACCGACAGATAAAGGCACGGTTTAATTATGTCTGCTTTTTTTTTTTTTTAAAGGATCAGTTGATTAATTTGAACATTTTCGATCAAAGCCTTAACGTGAAATAAGATAATGGTTTTCTTGTTTTTTTTGGGGGGGCAGTAAAAATCCTAAAAAACATATTTTTCGGTTGTATCCTTGACAGAATGCAATACATTGTGTGCAAATTTTTTAAATGTTTTCATGTAAAAAATTTGTCTATTTACACTTATGTCATTGATGCATTGATTTTCTTTGTCAAGATAATGCACCTGGGACGTAAAAACCCAAGGGCTGAATATAGAATATTTGATACAGCCCTAACCTCAACATCTGAGGAAAGGGATTTAGGGGTCATTATTTCAGAGGATCTAAGGGTAAGTAGTCAATGTAATAGAGCAGCAGGAAATGCTAGCAGAATGCTTGGTTGTGTAGGGAGAGGTATTAGCAGTAGGAAAAGGGAAGTGCTCATGCCACTGTACAGAGCACTGGTGAGACCTCACTTGGAGTACTGTGTGCAGTACTGGAGACCGTATCTCCAGAAGGATATAGACCTCTTAGAGTTCAGAGAAGGGCTACTAAAATGGTGTACGGCTTGAAGGAGAAAAGTTACCAGGAAAGGCTTAATGATCTTAACATGTACAGCTTGGAAAAAAGACGAGACAGAGGAGATATGATAGAAACATTTAAATACGTAAAGGGAATCCACAAGGTAGAGGAAGGGAGTATATTTAAAAGGAAACAAAGTAGCAAAACAAGAGGACATAGTCTTAGATTAGAGGGGCAAAGGTTTAAAAGTAACATCAGGAAGCATTATTTTACTGAGAGGGTGGTGGATACATGGAACAGTCTTCCAGTAGAAGTGGTAGAGGCCAAAACAGTAATTGAATTTAAGCAAGCATGGGATAGGCATAAGGCTATCCTAAACAAAAGATAAATCCAGGTAAAGTATCCATGTAATTGGGCGACTAGATGGGCCGAAAGGTTCTTATCTGCCGACATTTTTCTATGTTTCTATGTTTCTATATTTAGCATACATTGCTCCTGCCATAGTCGGTGTCATATTGATTCTGGCTGCTGAGCATGAGTGTGTGAAAATCTAATATGTAAATGAGGGTTTCGGTGTGAGTTTCTCAGCTTCCCGAGGAGCCCCGTTCAGACGCTGTATATTTCCTACTGTCAACATACGGGGGAAAAGAAATGATTTGAATCCCTAATGCAGAGCTTTCCAATATGGCGACCAGGCGCGAGCGTCAATACCTGAGCTGATATTTTACCGGGAGTCAAAATCCCAATGTACCCTTAATTAAATAATGCTGAAACAAAAAAACTGGCCTTCGACCCAAATTTTTATAAATTCCTGAGATTAAGCTCAATGAATTATTGCATCTCTTACACTGTACAACGCTGCAGAATATGTTTGTGTTATGTAAGGAGTGATGGTTTGCCGCGACTCATCCTTTGCACCCTTTACCTTGTCAGGGAGAGTTCGCAGCAAAGCAGAAGTGGACGAACCTGCGACAGACGCCGTCCTCTCTCTAAACATCATCTCAGCCAAATACCTCAAGTCTTCTTACAGCTCGAGCAGGTAACGATTACCGTTAAACAGCCTCCAATATGTCCTGCAAAGCATTGTGGGTAGCGTACGCTGACGAGCTCAGTGCCGCATCATCTCTACAGACAGTTCTCTGTTCACGGAGCGCAGGCGGAAGTGTGAGGGTCTCCAGGATTCCGAAAGCAGGGGGATTCAGAAAGTGGGGGGATTCAGGGCCCTCTCTCAGTGCCCTCTCTCAGTGCCCATACATTAATATGTGATGTTTTTAAGGGGGTCCTGAATCCCACCCTGGACCAGCAGCGCTAGAACATGCTCTAGGTCTGCAGTCATGGGTCCACAGGGGACACACCCGGCTGGAGTACATTGTACCCAGGGCTAGAGATGAGCAAATCTTTGTTTAGGGAGGAACGAGCGGTTTTGTTTGTTGTATATTTTTTTGCTTTGGTTTTCTTTTGTTTTGTTTCTTTTTTGTCTTTTCTCCTCTTGGATCCCTCAGATGTCTTTTTTCTTTTTCTCCCTCTGTCCCTCTCACTAATGGCAGCTTATTCTCCTGTGTTTTGCAGACTGTTTCTTGATAAGGATATGCCTAGGTATTTCATGTTCATCTTTTATTTCTGCACACGTTTTATGGATGTTTTGCGTTCCTCTCCTCCTCACCTCTCTAGTTGGAGCTTCCTCTGAACGTGTGTGCATGTAGATCAGATGTTTTGGAACTACATTTCCCAAGAGGCTCAGCCAACATGGGGTGCCTCAACCTGCGCATCGTGGGGAAACGTAGTTTCTAAATATCCGGAGTGCCAAAATTAAGCACCCCTGGTGTAGATGTTCACGGTTAGTGAATAGTCCCTGTAGTTTCCCCTTTAATGTCCATATGTCAGTATTTCTTTTAATATCTAGATCCATGCTTCCCTCACCTTTTCTCACGCTCTGCGCAGTTAACCGGTTGTTCGTGGTTGTAGACGTACCAGCCCATGAACAGGAGCTTAAATACTTAGTACTGTCAGTGCTGGGTATTCTTGATGAATGCATTTAGCTTTATAGCACGTTCCTAATCACACTTGGGATGGGATGCCTTTGCACACACATCATTTTGCACTTTATCTGACCACATACATGAAAGCAAACCAAAGCTGGAGGCACGTGGGTACTTAGTCCGCTGCGGAGCAGGATGGGCTCACACCTTTCAGTTTGTTACACGGTCACTCACTACCTCGTCCTGCTGCCCCAGAAGGTTTTATGTCCCCGTGGACAGACACCAACGTGTTTTCCATTTCTGGTCCTGCAGGACATTCTATAGGTTTGAGGCCGTGTGGGACAGCTCCCTGCACAACTCCCTGCTCCTGAACAGAGTCACTCCCTACGGAGAGAAGATCTACATGACTCTGTCTGCATATCTAGAGGTAAAACCCTTTTCATCTTCGTTAATAAGCTGGTAGATATTAGAGATCGCTCTGCATTTCAGCAGAAGCTTTACGCATAGCTTCCTTTACCAGACGGCGCATAAAGTCTAGTTATGATCTTGGTTTAGCTTCCCTTACGTGTAGACTTATCCCAGCATACATCACCTGTTACTGTGCCAAGGCTCTCGTTAAGTATTTTTCTATACTATACCATATTATTGCATCATAACGAGCACTGCAATTAATAAACGAAAGCAAAAATTGGAAAATTACATTTACTAAACAGCATTCTGTATTGAATCCTACACAATCTAGAGTCCGGCACCTCGAATAATACACCTAGAATACAGTGCGCTCTAATTGGCAAAGCATCTCCTCTTTACAGGATATTATCATCATTTATATAGCGCCAACAGTTTCCGCAGCGCTTTACATTAACCAAAGGGAACGAAATACATATAAACGGTCATAGGATGGAAACGAGGTGTAGAGGGCCCTGCACATAGGAGCTTACAGTCTGTACTGCTATTAAGAGATACTGTGTCTCGACAATCAAGTCTGAGCTCTCTCTATTCTGTAGCTGTGTGTAAATGTATGTGTGTATATACACTGCCTGGCCAAAAGATTCACCACCTTCCATACAAGCCTGTTGTGATGTGGGGTGCCTTCAATTGGTCAGGTCTAGGTTCAGCAATGTTATGTGCCCAAAAAATTAGGTCATGTGACTCACTGAGCAGGTTTTTCCATCAATGGGTTTTTTCTCCCCTGATGGCACAGCAGGCATATTCCAAGATGGCAATGCCAGGATTCATGGGGCTCAAATTGTGCAAGAGTGGTTGAGGGAGCATGAGACATCATTTTCACACATGGATTGGCCACCGCACAGTCCAGACCTTAACCCCATTGAGGTTAATCTTTGAGGGATAATGTGCTGGAGAAGACTTTACGCAGCGCTGCGACTCTCCCATCATCAATACAAGATCTTGACACAAATTAATGCCACTCTGAACGTGAAAAAACGCTGTGACATTGCATGAGGTTACTGACACGATATCACGGCAAATACGTGACGCAATCACAGCAGAAGGCGACACAAATATTAGAGTGTTCAGAATACTTCATGCTAGGATAGTGTCTGCTCAGGTTAGTAAAACCTTCCTTCTAATCCACAGCTCGATCACTGTATCCAGCCTGCCGTGATCACCAAGGACGTGTGTATGATCTTTTATTCCCGCGATGCCAAAATCTCCCCCCCTCGCTCTCTGCGCAGTCTCTTCGGAAGCAGCTACTCAAAGTCCCCCGATTGGTAAGCTGGTTCACACGTGAGATGCCTGGACACCTCTCTTTAATAAAGTGAATCATCTGATCCCATCTCTTTCTCGCAGTAACAAAGTGACCGGAGTCTATGAACTCAGTTTATGCAAAATGGCAGACACTGGGAGCCCAGGTGAGTGCCCGACTGGCCAGATCCCCCTCACGTCTGGTAATACGGAGCTCTAATATATATATATATATCTCAAACTCCAGCCGCCTGTATAAAATGTCATGGGAGTTGTAGTTCAGCAATACCTGGGGGCCAGAGTTTGACAGCCCTGCTTCATATTACACAAGGTCAGCACCGTGCAGATCCGCAGGATCGTGTACTTAATACTAGATGATAGATGGAAGGGATTAGAAGAGCAAAAGCCGCTAATAGTATTGCACTCAAGGAAACTGTAAAACATTTACCCGTGTGTCAGCTTCTCCTAAATAGAAATGATCTGCCGAGATAATCCATAAATAAAGCTCTGAATGTTCATTTAATAAAGGCTGCGATCGATAGAAAGATCTTTCTAAGATCCAGGGGCCGTACTGTTCCTGAAATAACAAGATACCCAATCAGGGCTGCCAATAGAACTCTTGTGGCCCCTTACTGAGCTGCTGGCCTGGGCCCCCTTCCATCAACTGCCCATTTCAGTAAACTAAAAGTAAAACCTTTTGCTTGCTCTTCTGCTTATAATAATTTACAGGGTATGGGGTAAATCCCTGGTGGATCAGCAAGGGGATATAAAGTATCTATTCACTCTGCATCTGTATTTGAACTAGACCATACTAATTGCTCCCTCATTGAGTCTGAGTGCTCTCACCTGCTCAAGATGCTTCAACCCACCAGGACATTTTTTGGTGTCTTGGTGGGCCAGTCCTGGGTGACATGGAGAAATCCATATTATCTGTGGCCCTATGACTAGCGTCATAGGGTTTGGCACGAACCAAGGTCCCTCCAGCAGCCACTGGGCCACTGAGCATGTCATGGGCTGTCACCCCCCCCCCCCCCAATGGCAGCCCTGTGCAGTCAGCAAGCAGATACAGACAGGAGTAATGCACTCACAACAGACTCTGCGATACATATATAGGAAATCTAGTGCTGCAATGATCCTGGACACTCGATACTGCGTCATAAAACACAGGAGGCCGGGTGCTTCAATCCACCTGTGGCGGTTTATGGACATCTCCATCGTGAGCAGTGTTTCGGCCGTACTGTCTGCCCATAACAAGCAACAAAACACTGTTTGTAAAGCGTTGCCCACTACGAAGATGTCCTAAATAAACAGCCACATTCTGATGGATGTGCCCGGCCTCCTGCCTGTGTTTACGCATATGGTGGTAAGCTGTACAGTTGGTCAGTTTCGGTGTAGGAAAGTGATGGCGAATCTTGGTCCCCCCCCCCCCCCAGCGTAAAAGCATTTTCTTAAAACCATGAGCGGAACGACCTTTACTGTCTGCGTTTTCATGTATTCTCCGTTGTTTATACATTGCTCAGTGCAGGTTTTGGTTTCTCGGTGCATGCAATGTTTTCTGGTTCACATTGGGGCGGTGCATTTATTCTAGCACTGGGAATGTGTGGCCGCAGACCCTCGCCCCGTATGTCCTGTGTTTCTGCCTTTGTCGCTGCTTATCCACGATGGATAGGGAAGGGTTTTCCCCGTTTCCTTCATATTTCGGTTTATGTCTCTGCAGGAATGCAGAGGAGGAGAAGAAAGATCCTGGATACCTCTGTGGCTTATGTCCGTGGAGAAGAGAACCTGGCTGGTTGGAGACCCCGCGGTGACAGCCTTATTCTGGAGCATCAATGGGAACTGGAAAAGATGGAGCAGTTACACGAGGTACAAACTCTTCTACTGGACCCGACCTTCCATCGGCTTAGTTTAATTGTGGTTCTTTTAGCTTTTTAAAGAAACCTCTCTGCTCCCGGCTGAGCTCCTAATTATTCGGAGAAGAGCGTTGTCGCACCCTGGCATGGGGCAATCAAAGGCATCTCTGCTCCGCAACCCCAGCCCTGCTTAGGATAATAAATGTAGCTGTCAGTCAGTCATGGGAGGCAGCTTGGGTTAGAACGTCCTCATTCTTTGCAAACCAGTGGAATTATAAGACGTTGTACAGGGACATGGTGTTAGCGACCCTCCTTACCCCATAACCATGGGATTGGTTTAATGTACAAGTTGTCCTATCAAGCATGCAGCACTTGTCACTCTGAACTTGATCCTTCAGGTGGAGAAGACGCGGCACCTCCTTCTGCTGCGAGAGAAGCTCGGCGACAGCATCCCAAAGTCTATAAGCGAGTCCATCTCCCCCAGTCTGAGCAGTGGAACCCTTAGCACATCCACCAGCATCTCCTCCCAGATATCCACTACTACCTTCGAGAGCGCCGTCACCCCCAGCGAGAGCAGTGGATATGATTCCACGGACGTGGAGAGCCTTGTGGACCGCGAGAAGGAGCTGGCGACCAAGGTAACCTTCACATTCAGCTACTGAATGATATTATTAACAATTCACCATGTTTTTGTCTTTTCGATGTCTCGCATCACTTGGTGAGACGTGCCTGTAACGCGCAGCTTCCTGTCTTTCAGTGCTTACAGCTGCTCACTCACACGTTTAACCGAGAGCTGACCCAGGTGTGCAAAAGCATAAGTGATTGTAAGGTAGGTGGGCATCTACCCTGTACTCCTCTGTGCAGCCCTGGACACCTGCCATGTTTTGTGATGTCTCCTTTTTCGTTTCGTTCTTTTGATACAGTTGTCTGACATCTCGCCGATTGGACGGGACCCTTCAGTCTCAAGCTTAAGCAGCGCCACCCTAACGCCTTCGTCGACCTGCCCGTCTCTTGCAGACTCCAGATGTAGCTCTGTCGACCAGAAGTTAGTGACAAATCGTATCCCATCCTTACTGTTCTCGCCCGCCTTTTCTCTCGCATTCCGCTGTTTACCTGCCTGTGTCTTTCAGGACGCCCGAGGCAAACTCCCGCGCCTCCAGCCCTTGTTCAGATTTCAAACCATTCCACGTGGTGCCCGCAGTAGAGACCTCCTACTTGTCCCGAGCGGGGAAGAACGAGTTTCTTAACCTGGTACCGGATATTGAAGAGATGAGGCCTGGGTAAGAAATGGTTTGCAAAGATCAGAGTATGTTTTGTTAGGTTCCTCATTCCCCGAGACATCTCTGTGCCCCTTAATGCATTCAAGCCAGGTTACTGACTGTTTTATGACCGCAGGGTGTAATGAAGCCAATCACCCAATTTAAAAGCGTTAAATTATCTTTGGTTGAAATTTCCACCTGCTCCCTCGAACATGGCGGCCACCAAGGGGTATTTATAGCTGTGAGAATATCCATTGCCAATAATATCATTACAGACAGGCCTGCGTGGGAGATGCAACATATATGCATAGTGGCATGCGGCCTTGAGTGCATGTCTAGGCTCTCTCAGAGCAGTAAAACAGACATTATTACTAGAAAAAGTCTGTTTTTGTGCCAGATTATGCAGTAATTAATTAAAAATGCTAGAGAGGACTCCCAAGACTTTATTAACTGGGTGAGATAGAGCCAGGGCTGGATTAACATAGGGGCTGATGGAGCAGCAGCTCCAGGCCCATGCCCCAGGATAGGCCCAGAGAAAGGATAACTAGCAGGGTTATTCAGAGAGCGGTGAAAAGCAGGAGAATGACTGGAGAATGGAAAATTCTAGGTCAAAATAGCCGATTTGGAAAGTGAGATGAAAGGGAGAATTTTTCTGTTTTGGCTATTTTGACCTAGAATTTTCCATTCTCCAGTCATTCTCCTGCTTTTCACCGCTCTCTGTATAACCCTGTATGTCTGCATTGATGGGCATTTGGACCCCTGTATCTCCAGCTCCATAGTAGCTACAGAGTCATGTGAGATATCACTGGAAAGGCCAGAATATGCCCTTTCCAATGATATCATACATGACCAGGTTTTATGTAACAATAAAAATAAAATAATGAATATTTCTTTATTTTTTCTTTTTTCTTTCTAACACATATTTTTCACTTTTCAATTGTAAAGTGAACAATGATGCTGCACTAACTCACCATCTCATTTCTCATATCACCAAAAAGTGTGGAGGTGATCGCACAATCCGTTCTTACGAATTGTTACATCAAAAACCTAAACCGCTGCACTGCAGCAAAGAGCACTGAGGGGACTTTGGAACCCTGTGTCTCTAATCTGTACACCTCACAAGGTTAAGTGAGGTGTCATTGGACAGCTTAGAGTCTGGCCTTTGCATTGATACAAAATATGACCATGTAAAATCTAAAAGAAAATAAAAGAAAACAAAACTAAATACCTTTTTTTAATTTATTTTTAGTTACAAAGTGTTGGCATTGTCCATTTGTCACATATAAAATGAGCAATACCACTGCCATTACTCACATTCTCATTTCCCATGCTGGGATCAAGGTCAGTTTTTTTATATATAGTCATATTATTCATAAAACGCCACCCTCCAAACCACAAGGGAAATATTTCACTTTTTTGTTAAAATTGTACATTTTCTCAGAAAAATGCAGTAACAGGTTCCCATTTCTTTTTTTTTTAACAATAATTCCCTATAGAATATATAACCACAAAGGTTTGGATGATAAAATGTGAAAAAAATATTTTACAGGCTGTAAATGATTGAAATCTGATTGGAAATTTCCTCACACAGTATATACTGTATGATGAGATATACCTGTATCTGCTCTATTAAATAACCTAAAATATGCTTTCATTTCACTAAATTCCAAGAAAAGCCACCAAAATCTTCAGCTCCATGCCCATAGAGATCTTAATCCGGCCCTGGATAGAGCGGCTCTGGCCCACATCTTAAAACTTGAGCGTTGTCCAAGTGTTACCATATTAATGGCCCAGAGCCTCTGTGAAACGATAAGAGGGGATAATAACTCCCAGAAAGGGTTAAATGTTATTGTGTAGACAGGTGGCAGTTGTACAGGTCTTACATGAGGCACTCCTGGTGGTGTTTCCTATGTATTTTCTTATCCCCCCCCCCCCATCTCAAAGTTGCAAGTTGCAATTCGGAAGGTAAATGTGACTTTTGGGGCGTTTATGACAATTGTCCCATCTGAGACGGTTTTGGGCATGCTCAGTGTGCTTTTAGTAGGGATTGACGATGTCACACATACACTTTGCATTGGGACAACGCGGAGAGCTGCCGTGGAGAAGAGGCAGACTTATTGCTTTCTCTTGAAGGGCAGAAACACTCAAAATAAGCGAAGATTTTCCTTTTTACTATTCTTTTTTTAATTCTAATGTAAAAACCCAGCCGTCCCCTTCCTGCTGGTCACACTGGTTGTTCTTGACAATGAAGAGAGGGAATAGTAGAGTCTGCGTAAGAGCAGCCTCATGAGATTAACATGTCTGCATTGTAAATTCCCGCAGGAATAGGACCCTCAATCCCTCCTGTATCGGTTGGTGAAATACTGACTTGCCTTTTTGGTGTATTGTAAGATTGTATTGTCTTTACCCATTGTACCTTTGTACAGCGCTGCAGAATGTGTTGTAGCCTAATAAATGGTAATCTTTGGTCATTAGCGGTACCTTCCCAGCTCTGGGATCTGATGCACGAGTCAAATTCCAGCGCCCCATCTTCTTAAAATGTCAGCAGCAGCCCCGGAGTAAACCCTGTACCTAGAACTGTCCCCATCTATGTGTCTGTCCAGGTCTGTGGTGTCTAAGAAAGGTTATCTGAGCTTCAAGGAGCCGCTGTCACACTCATGGGTCAAGCAATTCGTGGTGGTACGTAGACCCTATGTCTTCATCTACAACAGCGACAAGGATCCGGTGGAGAGGGGCCTCATTAACCTGTCCACGGCTCAGGTGGAGTACAGCGAGGACCAGCAGGAGATGGTTAAGGTGAGCTTGGCTTTGAGTGTCATGGAGGAATAAAACCTTTCCTCTATGCCAGGGCTGTCAAACTCCAGCTCCCCCAGATGTTTCTGTTCTGCAAGCCCCTGGATTCCCTGGCCATCTATTACGTTGAAGGAATTCTGGGAATTGTAGGCATTAACATTTGTGGGGGGGGGGGGCAGAGTTTGAGATCCCTGATTCTATGCTGTAAATTCCATGTAATCTTTATTTTCAGAGTGCTAACATATTCGCTGTGTGCACCAAGTACCGTGGGATCCTTCTTCAGGCCATTAATGATAAGGACATGAATGACTGGCTGTATGCATTTAACCCCCTGCTCGCTGGCACAATACGGTAAGTCCAAGTAGGGGACACCTCCTGCTGAGCGCTGCCTGGTTTAGTTTTTGCGTGCGGGGGATGCGATCTATACATTATTCATGCATGATTGTCATTAGGTGAACAGCACATGAGATGTTTATTTGATACGCTGACTCCATACATCATGCGAAGAAATACCGCAGGTGTGTGTACGTGTGTGTGTGTACGTGTGTGTGTGTACGTGTGTGTGTGTACGTACGTGTGTGTGTGTGTGTGTGTGTGTACGACGGTGGCTGCAACAGGAAAGGGCTCGTGGCTCTCCCGCTACTCCTTTCTCTAAAGCATCAGATTCTCATGGAATCTGAAATCCGGAATGTTCTGTGACCCAAGCGTTTTTATTTAGACCCGAGATTGCTAGCTCTTGTTCCAGCAATGCCTTTTTTTTTCATTCAGATGAGCACTGGGCATGGCAAACATTGTTTGGAGTCTGTGTGTGTGTCTGTGTCTGCTTGTGCGTGTTCGTACGGAAAAACAGTAAGGCTAGGGTCAGACGAACGCATTTTTCGCGTCGACCGTGGAAAAGTGCGGTCGAACGAACGGACATATTTTTTCACGGAATACGCGGTAGCGGTCATAACGATGCGCCTTTTCGTCCGTGATTTTGTACGGATCATCAATAAAACACTTTTTGTGTCTGGACGTTATGTTGGCCGTACATTAGCAGCGTCTGATGTCTCCCAATCACACACACACGCCGCTATGCGGCCGCAGCGCACTCTGTACGTCAGTAGTAGCGGTTTGACGTTCTCGAAAAAATGCGTTCGTTAGCCACTTGCGTTGCGCGGACGAACTTTCGTGCGGCCGTACTTCGTGTGTTCCCCGGCATTGGACGTCATTTGCTGCTAGCACGGCCGTGATTTTGTGCGGCTAAACGCACGTTAAAGCTGCGTTCGTCTGACCCTAGCCTTAGTGTTCATGGTTTTTAGTGTGAACTGAGTAAGACTCAAATAGAAATGTGGTTAAGGATTATGAATGGGGGACAGAGCAGTAAAATATCCTCCTATTTATTCATTTATTTATTTATAAAGGATTTTACCAGGAAGAAGGATACATTGAGATTTCTCTCGTTTTCAAGAACATTGAAATGTTACAAAGTAATACAATACAATGCAAGATTTAAAAAAAACCACAAATATACAGGTTAACAGAAAATAAATATGTAGGAAACAGTCATTATGTTACAGGTTTGCAGGTGCATTCTGTATATAGTCACGGTGTTACATGTTTACAGGTGCATTCTGTATATAGTCACTATGTTACATGTTTACAGGTGCATTCTGTATATAGTCACTGTGTTACATGTTTACAGGTGCATTCTGTATATAGTCACCGTGTTACATGTTTACAGGTGCATTCTGTATATAGTCACTGTTATGTTTACAGGTGCATTCTGTATATAGTCACTGTGTTACATGTTTACAGGTGCATTCTGTATATAGTCACTATGTTACATGTTTACAGGTGCATTCTGTATATAGTCACTGTGTTACATGTTTACAGGTGCATTCTGTATATAGTCACCGTGTTACATGTTTACAGGTGCATTCTGTATATAGTCACTGTGTTACATGTTTACAGGTGCATTCTGTATATAGTCACTGTGTTACATGTTTACAGGTGCATTCTGTATATAGTCACTGTGTTACATGTTTACAGGTGCATTCTGTATATAGTCACTGTGTTACATGTTTACAGGTGCATTCTGTATATAGTCACCGTGTTACATGTTTACAGGTGCATTCTGTATATAGTCACTGTTATGTTTACAGGTGCATTATGTATATAGTCACTGTGTTACATGTTTACAGGTGCATTCTGTATATAGTCACTGTGTTACATGTTTACAGGTGCATTCTGTATATGTCACTGTGTTACATGTTTACAGGTGCATTCTGTATATAGTCACTGTGTTACATGTTACAGGTGCATTCTGTATATAGTCACTGTGTTACATGTTTACAGGTGCATTCTGTATATAGTCACTGTTATGTTTACAGTGCATTCTGTATATAGTCACTGTGTTACATGTTTACAGGTGCATTCTGTATATAGTCACTGTGTTACATGTTTACAGGTGCATTCTGTATATAGTCACTGTGTTACATGTTACAGGTGCATTCTGTATATAGTCACTATGTTACATGTTTACAGGTGCATTCTGTATATAGTCACTGTTACATGTTTACAGGTGCATTCTGTATATAGTCACTGTTACATGTTTACAGGTGCATTCTGTATATAGTCACTGTGTTACATGTTTACAGTGCATTCTGTATATAGTCACTGTGTTACATGTTTACAGGTGCATTCTGTATATATTCACTGTGTTATGTTTACAGGTGCATTCTGTATATAGTCACTGTGTTACATGTTTACAGGTGCATTCCGTATTGAGGTATGTTAATAGGGAGTTCTTGAGTGACTTTAGACTGGGGGAAGATTTGATGGTGTCTGGGAGGTTATTCCGTAACTGTGGTGCTCTGTAGGAAAATGAGGATCGAGCCACTTTCTTTTTGTATTGTGGTATTGCAAGTAAGGTGCTGGTCCTGGATCTGAGGTTATAGGATGAGGGAACTGCTGAGGGAAGCAGCCTATTCAGGTATGGTGGTAGCTTCCCAGAGAAGCTCTTAAACACCAGGTTGGAAAGGTGAAGGGAACGTCTAGATTCCAGCGACGGCCAGTTTAGCTCTTTTAACATGTCACAATGGTGGGTCATGTAGTTACATTGTAGCACAAAGCGGCAGAATGAGTTATACATTGTAGTAAGTTTATGAAGGTGTGTTTGCGGGGCTACTGCATACACTAAATCTCTGTATTCAATAGCCGGCATAAGCATTTGTTGTACAATCTGCTTTCTTACCGCGGGGCTCAGGCAGGATTTGTTTCTGTACAGGGCACCTAGTTTGTTGTAAAGTTTAGATGAGAGTTTATCGATGTGGGGCCAAAGTATAGATTAGGGTCCAACCACATACCTAGATATTTGAGAGAAGTGACTCTGGTCAGCGTGTCATTTGATTTTGTCCTGACACATAAGTGGGGATTTTGCAATTTGTGTAGTTTAGGTTTTGTTCCAAAGAGCATCATTACAGTTTTGTCAGTATTTAAAAAAAGTTTGTTGTGTTTGATCCACTTTTCTCCCTCTGTGAATTGTTCTTGCAGCACGGCCTCCAGCTGCCGGAGATTTGGTTTGCTGGTATAGATTAGTGTCGTCTGCGTACATGTGTACAGTTGAGGCTTTGCAGATGTTAGATCATTTATGGGGTGTGCTGGAGCTCCCTGACCCCACTCTTTGTGACAGCAGATATTACATTTTTTTTTTCCTCAACTTTCTATAACAACAAATTTGAGTCACACAAACACCACATCCAAAAACCTATAAAACCTGTATGTACTGCAGCAGCCAAACTGAACCAGACGAACAAGAAGGACCGGTCACACGAGACTTTACATTGACAGGAGCTTTTGTGAATGCAAACCTCGTGCGACCCGTTCATCTGTGGTCCACAAGCGCCACGTCCTTTATCCTGGTTGGTGTAAAATGTGATTGTCTATCATAATGGCCTTACGGTGTTGCTGAATGAAGCGGCCGCGCGTTGCTGAGCCACGTATTCCCGAGTTTTAACCCTGTGTGTCTTCTCTCCGCAGGTCAAAGTCAGCGAGACGCCGCTCTCTCTCCATGAATTACTGAGATGCCCCCTCCTGCGTCTCCCATCGCGTGACGTCCCTTTTACGCTCCTTCGTGATTCTTGACAGTTTCTCTCGTCTGTAACCTGTGGCTTTTACCCAAGTTTCCTTTTAACCCCTACCGTGCTGATAACAAAGAAAAAGACAAAAACCAACTCATCGCATGTGGCCTAACAGATCAAAGAAAAGACAGAATCGCGATGCCGTGCCCCCCCCCTCTTGTCTTTTTTCGGACATGCCCCCCCCCCCCCCCCCCCGGGGACGTTTTCTTCTGTCTGTCGGCTTAACACGTCTGTCAGAGAAGCGCTTTTATTTTTTTATTTTATTTCATAATTTCCAGCTCTTGTGATTCTATGGACGCCTCCAGCTCTCCCCTCATGGGCTGCTCCCTCTGCTCTCCATTGGGGAGGGGGGCACATATTCCACCCATGGGGTGCGTAGGCAAAGTGTGACGCTATCACCAACGGCATTCCTCACATAGGGTGAGATCCTGACCATTTATGTACCCATCTGGCGCTCTGTACAATTTGAAGCTGTATGTGTGCCAGCCTTTATGCCACGCAGCTGATCTGGCAGTGCCCTGGGTCACTGGAGGTGATGGGAGTTAGTGCAGGGATCCTGATAATTTTGAGTGTATCCCCATCATATAGGAGGAGAGCGGTACCTTACCGTTAATCAGGTGTGACCAGTTTAACCCTTTAAATATTAAATCTGCAAATGAAACACACTAATCCCAAAGCAGAGGAAAGGGGCTCAGCATGTGTCAACCTCCCAAAACACTGCCGTGCTGTCCAGCTCCGCAGCTCATAACCTGGGAGGATTTAAGGGCTGGGGAGGGAAAATGGGGTGACAGTTCTTTTAAAGGGACATTTAAAAAACCTCCTGCCGGTGCGGGATGCACCCTGACTTCTCACCGCTCGTCGTGCCAAGTCTTACCAAGATACGGAACCCAGGGTGCCAGCTTGTAGATCCTGTGATCAGGTTAAAGGGGGGGTGGAGGTTAGGGAGTACCGGGACCATTGACCCTTTCCCTGCAAAGTGCAAATTTAGAATTCAATTCCATTTTAAAATTTGTCGTAAAACTGGATTTCGTGTAATGTCGGCCTTCGCTTTGCTCCACCTGACCGGCTCTTCCCATTAACCCATTCCGGTGTGAAGGTCTGTTTGGCGAGACGGATCCCGCGGCTGCTGCTTTAATCCAATATTTTATCAGGTTAACGTGTGTGTACATATATATATATATATCGAGATTAACGCTTTTAGTTGGTGTTGGTACTTGTCTTAATATTCATTTACACCGCATGTCTTTTATGTACAAAATGTGGCCAGTGACTTTGTCTCTGTAACCCTTGGTGTACCGGAGGGGAGGGCGAGGCAGAGCTCGGGGGTCCGTGGCGGCAGAAGGCTTTATTTCAGAAACCCATCAATATCAGAGAGCCAAAAAACAACAACTTCCCGTCCTGAAATGAATATGTGATCGATCCTACAGATCCCCCTTAACGACGAATAACGTTAAAGACCCTTGCACCTTTAAGGGGTTAATGGCTCGGCTTAATGAGACTCGGCTGTAGCAACCGAGGCGCCCCCTTCAGGCAAAAAATAAATATAAAATAAGAGCAATCTCCACAGCATTTTATACCAGTTAAGTGCGAACATGTTTTAGAGTAAAAAAGCACTTTTAACCCCTTCTCGTGCAGTTAAAATCAGTCCACAATCTGATTTTAAAGATCTCATCGTGACTCTGTGCAAAGGAAATCCAGAATTATATTCTCTGACCAGTAAGTGTGTATATGTATATATGCGTTTCCAGATCAGCCAAGTTTTCCTGTACATCTGTTACTATGTCATGCAGAGGGCGAGCACATGGAAGGTGCTACCCTGCAGTATGTATAAATCATATGCCGCAGGAGAGAAATCCATTACCAAGTCAGGTTTGTTAACCTGGGATTCCTTTATGATTTCTTATTTGCAGCATATGGATTCTACAGGCTGCGGGGTGGCATTTTTTATGCATGGTCCACCAGCTTGAATAAATGATGTGTCCAGGAAAACATGGAGAATCTGGCAACCCTAAAATATATTTATATATAATTACACTCACTTGCTAGTCACCGATTCCAAACGATCAACTCATTTCGTATAACAAAATTATACCGCAATGTTTGCGTTCTCGGCCCTCGTTGTTTTGAAACCACGTCTCCCATGATGCCCAGGTTCTCATTAGGGTGCCTGATAGCCCCATGGGAAATCACTTGGGGGGGGGGGAGATCAATCATTAAGGATGTGGGGGGGGCAACCTTTAGAAAGCATGCTGGGATTTGCTGTGCAGTATTTTGTTCGGCCACTCACGGAGCCGGTTAGCTTCGAGATGCCATGTGTCACCAAGTCTTGCCAGGGGCCAACCAACCTACTGAGCATGGCCTGAAACCGCACGTTGTCCCAGCTTGGCAGGATAATACAAACCTCCAAGGAATTTGATGATTAGGTCCATCAACCCTAAACTGATTATTGGCAGCTCAGGATGGCCTGACATTTGTGAGTGCCAGGCTGACATGACCCCCCCACCTAGCATCTTTATTGGTGTCCTGCATCACTGGCGTGACTCCCCAGACCTCTGCATCCTTTAAGTACATCTAGAAACCCAATACTGAAACCCGAAGCACAGGAAATCTGACCAGTGATCTGCAGAAAAGTATCCAATCCGTGGAGCCCTGAAAAGGTGTCCGATCCGTGGCGCCCTGAAAAGGTATCCGATCTGTGGAGCCCTGAAAAGGTGTCTGATCCGTGGCGCCCTGAAAAGGTATCCGATCTGTGGAGCCCTGAAAAGGTGTCTGATCCGTGGCGCCCTGAAAAGGTATCCGAACTGTGGTGCCCTGAAAAGGTGTCTGATCCGTGGCACCCTGAGAATCTTTTACTCCCCGGAAACAGCTACAAAGTAATTCTATGATTAAGCGATGTATCCTTTATCCATTAAGTAGAAACCACTCAGCTCCCGGGTTTCTCTGATTTACAGCCCCGCGGGAAGCTCTGTGCCGCCTCTCATATGGTTAAACCCTTGTTTTACCCCCGCTCTCCCCTCCAACACACACGGGGTTACAGAATAGCCCATGCACTTTATTTTACCTTGTTGTTACAGATGTAGATAAAGGGATATATGAATTTTATTTTTTTCTTCCAAGGCCATCAACTCCACCGCAAACAAAAAAGCAAGCGCCCCCTCCGTTTCCAGACCTCGTTTACGGATTAAGAGGAATGTTTACGTGTTTATGGATGTAGTGTACTGTATATTTATGTCTGCGGCGAATTGCACATGATTAAAGAATAAGGGGAGCATTTATTGGGTTTTAGCACCTTAGGGCCCCCCCTATGCATCTCACAGCTCCCCCAATCTTGTACATTATTTTTTTCTTAGTTTTAAAATGATCTAGCAGAGCATATCAGTCCCCAAAAATATCATGTGGGGGTGACGGGAATGTATCAAATGAAATAAAAGGGGGCCACTCTTCACCCAGATGCAAGGAAAATTCACCTGGGTCTGGAAACTCAGATTTAATATTGTCTTGTTCTGTTTCTCCCCCCATGAGATGTTTATTTAATGTGTTTTTAACTTTTAATTCTATGTATATTTGTGCTTCCTCGTCCACAGAGGTTAATAATAAAGGTTCTGCCAAAAATACTAATTTTATTCCCTTTCATTTTAATTCCAGGTTTCTAATATGCACGTCAAAGGTTCCTTCAAGATTTAATCGGTGGGGCACCATCTTTAACCCCTTCACTAACGTGATTGTGTTTACACGATCAGCAGCAACAGAGCATTTAGGCTCCAATATTTTAGCACCCTGGGCATGATGACTGAGGTGCAAGCACTTACTAAAACCAGCTGGGAACATGTCTTGATGCCATCTCCCCAGCTGATCCTGCACGAAGACCAGAACTGCAGTAACTCCTTTTGGTCAGCAGATGGCGACAGCCGCCTGCTGAATAGGTTATTACAGTAAGGAATACAATGGGAATATTCCCAAATATTTCATACTTTATTATTAAAAAGAATTTTCCAAAAACCCACTTGTTCCTGATAGTGTATTTTGTGGAAATTCACTTAGCAGCGAAGGGGTTAAAGAGAATTGGTTACCCTCAATCTTTTATCAGTGAATGGCGTCCACCCTGCAGACTCAAAGAATCACGGATCATTTGCTACCCATAAAAGGGTACTCCCCACAGCAAAGGGAAAGGGATAATGTTAAGGTTTATTATAATGACATGGTTGTGGAATTTAAAAACTGCTGAAATTGGCCATTTTGAGTTTTTTTTTTTTTTTTAAATAACACCCAATAAATGTATTGGAATTTTTGCCACTCAATGTGTCAAAACGGTTTTATATTTTTACTTTAATATAGAAGAATTTTATGTGCATTTAAAAATTAATACTAAAGGTCTTTCTCTCCGGTTTAGGATTGGCTAGAGCCAGTTTTAATTATTTTTATCCTGTCCCAAGGTACATATAATAAACAAAATAATGGAAATACCATGGGACAGTATAGATTTATATATATTGGCGGTGTATATATGTATATGTGCGGCAGATCTTAATCTTTTAAGCTGGCGTAGTGCAGAAATCTGACTGAGCCAGACTGAGCATGTCTAAAGTGGCCTCAGTCGGGACAGATTTCAAAAGCGCCCACAAGTACTTGCTCTCGACACCTTTATCCTAGTGATGCAAACCTTGGCACACCAGTTTATTTTGAACATGTCCCATGTTGCTTAATCACACCTACAGCTGGCGGAGCGTCATGAGACATGCAGTTCAGAAACATCTGGAGGTGCCAAGGCTCAGTCACTGCCGTATCCGGACGGTCATTAATGAGGAGAAAGATAGTCTGCAGGAGTGCAGCCCTAGAAGTATTAATCCAGGATGCCAGGACTCCCCTTCACTGCCACGGACGGAGTTCCCTGGGCCCCTGCATTCCTTTAGCCTACACAGGGCTAGAGTCTAGGTCAGGTGTAAACTTAACCAGAGATCTGGCAAACTTAACACCTCCATAGACTTTAATGGTTCTGGTACGTTTACGCCTGACTGATACTAGCCCTCCACCTGTAGCCCAAATGAGGTTCATTTTCCTGCCCCGTTATAGCCTCATTGACCTCTCGTTGATTAGTACATAGGTCGGCGATCTTGGCCCTCCAGATGTTATGAAACTACATCTTCCATGAAGCTCTGCCAACCAACCTAAAGAGCGAGCATCATGGGAGATGTAGTTCCAAAACACTTGCTTTAAGCAAATATGCCACATAAAATAAGCATTCTATGCATGTCAATGCAACAATATAAATCAAAAATATATATATATATATATATATTTTATTAAAAGTTGTCAAAACTACTTTTTTTTAAAAAAAAAAAAAAAATATTAATTTATCCCTCCCTAGTGTCACTCCCCCCCCCGGTGTTCACAATATGCCGTATAAAGCTGTTTAAGTCTAAACAAACTGGAACAAAAACCTAAATGGCGGAGCTTTCACGTTATGTCTGCAGACCATAGTCACCTTTTATTTGGACCAAACTAAGAATAGTTAATAGCGTGACCATCTTTCAAGAAATCTTTTGATATAAAAAGAAGTCTTTGCGCCTCTTGGAGAACCCCTCAAAAGCCACAGTCATGTTTTAATCCATTGCACTGCCGGGGCGGCTAAAGGCAATTCCGTGTGCAGCTCTCTGGCAGTCTGTGGGTTAAGTGGCAAATCGGGCACCCCACCAAAATCCCTTTTATTTCTTCTCTCTGAGCTCGGTGCTGCCCCCTGCCTGTCGCTATACTCCTAGCACACTGTGGAGTGGGTAAAACCTGGCAGGACAGAAGGACTTGCAGTAGCAACAAAATAGATTGTGAGCTCTTCCGGCATGGAAAGGGTCGCTCCCATCGCTTCCTTTTTTTTTATTTTTGTTTGTTTTGCTTTTCTGTGTGTTTTATTTTGTAAATATAATTGGATGTGTGAGCTTGAGTATAAAAAAATGTAAATATTTCATGTATTTGTACTACTACTACTGATCCATTTGCTGTATAGCCTAGATGTGCAATGCAGATATAATATCTAACTGTGTATGGTAAGCGCGCACCACTCCAACTGTTAGTGAACCAGACTTAACAATAAACAATACTTGCAGTGCGTTACGAGCCAGTGTCTTCACGTTTCTCCTTTTTTTTTTTTTTTTTTTGCTTCTGATTGTTTTTCTTGTCCTCCAAGAAATGTGAACAAAATTAAAAAGGCAAACAAAAAACACAAACACACAACATCTGACTAAAATCAGTCCCATAAGCCGTGTTTGGGACCAGGGCTGGGCTCGACTCCTAAAAAAAAGTGTGGGAACTCTCAAGATTTCTGTCCATTCTATTAAACCCTTTCTCAAAAAATCTATATTTTACCAGGAAGGATACATTGAGATTTCTCTCCTTTTCAAGTATGTCCTGGGTGGCGAGTATGTACATTACTGGGAGCCGTAGCAGCTGCAGCGCTTCTTTGTGCATGAGGATGCCGTTCCTCTGTCAGACACTGAGAAATTGCCATTCCCAGGCTTTCCCGATATACGGAAATGTAGAGATTGTTGTAAATTTGTGTCTCAATAATAGAAAGGTGTCGCAGCTTCCCAGGATATCAGTCAAAAGGGGTTAATCAGAAAGCACCACATTTCGATGCTCTTCGGCGATTCCTTTTTGCCGACCCTACAATGAATTCACTATTTACCGCAGGGTCACCAAAGATTGCCAAACTGTGTGTGGGGTGGGGGGGACTCTCCATATTCTTATGTTTTAAACCAATAAAAATGCATTAAAATGTGTCTAATTAAAAAGGTCTGTTCCAAAATAAAAATTGGTGAATAAAAAAGTCTAAAAATAAAGTGTTCAAAAAATAAGCTTTTTGCGGAAAATGAAAAGAATACAAGGCTGAATTTAATATATGTATATATATCTCTTGTTTCCCTTTGAACCCTATGGCATTCGCCTGTTTAAAACCTGTCACTCTGAATCACCGAATTTCTGGGCAGTTCCCTCGATGTCAGTGCAATTCGGCGTTCTCTGAATAGATTAACCATTACTTCTCGATGGGACAATTTCGCTGCTGCCGAAGATCACTGAATTGCAGCAAAATGCACCATATTTCGCTGTCAGTTCGACCAGTATTTGGCAAATTGACAGCTTTCTGGATAGATGAACTGCCACAAACTTGCACCGTATGATGAAATTCATTGTTCGATGTCCTTCGGTGGCAAGTTCAGTCCTTTTATGAATAATCCCTAAACCCCTTCACTTCCGATATTGAGCTATCTCAGGCTTCAAAGGCACCATCCAGTGCAACGACATTGAGATCTGTCGATCTGCAGCCCAAAAGCAAATGAAATTCGTTTGGGAGCACCTTCTGCAGCGCAAAAGCAAGGGGCTAAAACTGTAAAATCAGCTGCTCAAAGCTCTGAAATATCGGGCTTTCAGCAGCCGATGCAGGGAAAAAGATCATAGACCCGCTGCCCAAACCGCTAACTCAATTTAGCAGTAGATGGCGCCATCTACTGGCCAAAAATAGATTTAGGGTAAGAAATACAATGGGTATAAACTCCAAATGTTTCTTTACAATTAATTAAAAATGATTTTACAAAAAAAACACTGGTTTCTGACAATGTTTATTTCCCCCAATCACTTGGTAGTGAAGGGGTTAAGTTTCTCCTGATGATAAAATAGTGAGGGAACTGCATTTCCTAGATGTTCCTGCTGGACCTGACCCCTGGTTGGAACTCGGAGTGATGGAGCTGGTGCGCAGAGAGAGCATTCAATCCGATAGAAGTTTATAGTTGCAGAGGACATTTACACGTCCCAGCAATTCAGAGAAGCGCTTACAGAGCTCCTGTGATACATTCCCCAAATGCAGCAAGGAACTCTGGGTAGGATATGCAAATGAAGTTTGCAACTTTCCACTTTTTTTGCATCTAGACTCTAATAACACAGAACCCTCACATGAGCTCGGTGTAGCAGTGTCTCTGAATTGCTGGGATGTGTAAATGTCCTCTGCAACTATAAACGTTCTTATTTGCTGCGTGGAGGCTTTTAATCTCACTTTCTCACCCTCCACCGTAACTTGAATGCGTATATACGTATCTATTGTGTCTGTAAAAGCCGGCACTCCCTTGAGGAAGACACAAGTGTCATACTGTAAGCGGAACACACTCAGGGATTTAAAAACAAAAAAACTTTATTGCATAACATTAACAAATATCCACATGCAAATCCGCCGTTTCCGCGCGTGCCGAGTCTTTCTCATGGAGCCTGAAAAGTTTGAACACAAATGTTGGCCAGAGAATCATGGGAGTTCTAGTTCAGAAGAATCCGTGTTGCCAGAGTTCATGGTCCCTGCCCTAGAGTATTCCTAGAAGTCTGGCTGAGCATGATGGGACATTTAATTAAGGCTAATCTGGGTGCTGGGGTGTGAAGATTAGCTACGACAGGTCCATGCTGTGCGTTTCATGATAGATTGTGATTATTAAATGTGTAAAGTCCAGCACTGAGCGCATTCCTGCAGCAACGACACGGTTAAAGATCTGGCTATCGCTGGCCCTGTGACTATACAAACATTAAATCCCGCCATTGTCTTCCAGCTCGGAGCCTGTGATTGGTTATTCTGGGAAACTTCCAGCTCATTTAATAAGTCACGTTGACTCAGCACATTTTCCTGCGCTTCCCTTTAAATTCCTAAAGTATCAAAGAGCAACAAGGCCAGGAATGGTTACACTGTGATACGCTCATACACACTGCACATTGCTGCGGGTTTTATTGCTGTGATACGCTCATACACACTGCACATTGCTGCGGGTTTTATTCGTGTGATACACTCATACACACCGCACAATACTGAGATTTATTGCTATGGAGCTCTGTGATATGCTCATACACACTGCACATTACTGAGTTTTATTGCTGTGGAGCTCTGTGATACGCTCATACACACTGCACATTACTGTGAGTTTTATTGCTGTGGAGCTCTGTGATACGCTCATACACACTGCACATTACTGTGAGTTTTATTGCTGTGGAGCTCTGTGATCTGCTCATACACACTGCACATTACTGTGAGTTTTATTGCTGTGGAGCTCTGTGATACGCTCATACACACCGCACATTACTGTGAGTTTTATTGCTGTGGAGCTCTGTGATACGCTCATACACACTGCACATTACTGAGAGTTTTATTGCTGTGGAGCTCTGTGATACGCTCATACACACTGCACATTACTGAGTTTTATTGCTGTGGAGCTCTGTGATACGCTCATACACACCGCACATTACTGTGAGTTTTATTGCTGTGGAGCCCTGTGATATGCTCATACACACCGCACATTACTGTGAGTTTTATTGATACAGTAATGTGCAGTGTGTATGAGCGCATCACAGAGCTCCACAGCAATAAAACACTCTCATACACACCGCACATTACTGTGAGTTTTATTGCTGTGGAGCTCTGTGATACGCAGATACACACCGCACATTACTGTGAGTTTTATTGCTGTGGAGCTCTGTGATACGCTCATACACACTGCACATTACTGTATCACAGAGCTCCACAGCAATAAAACTCACACTCATACACACTGCACATTACTGTGAGTTTTATTGCTGTGGAGCTCTGTGATACACTCATACACACTGCACATTACTGTATCACAGAGCTCCACAGCAATAAAACTCACAGTAATGTGCAGTGTGTATGAGCGTATCACAGAGCTCCACAGCAATAAAACACGCTCATACACACTGCACATTACTGTGAGTTTTATTGCTGTGGAGCTCTGTGATACGCTCATACACACTGCACATTACTGAGTTTTATTGCTGTGGAGCTCTGTGATACGCTCATACACACTGCACATTACTGTGAGTTTTATTGCTGTGGAGCTCTGTGATACGCTCATACACACTGCACATTACTGTGAGTTTTATTGCTGTGGAGCTCTGTGATCTGCTCATACACACTGCACATTACTGTGAGTTTTATTGCTGTGGAGCTCTGTGATACGCTCATACACACCGCACATTACTGTGAGTTTTATTGCTGTGGAGCTCTGTGATACGCTCATACACACCGCACATTACTGTGAGTTTTATTGCTGTGGAGCTCTGTGATACGCTCATACACACTGCACATTACTGTGAGTTTTATTGCTGTGGAGCTCTGTGATACGCTCATACACACCGCACATTACTGTGAGTTTTATTGCTGTGGAGCCCTGTGATACAGTAATGTGCAGTGTGTATGAGCGTATCACAGAGCTCCACAGCAATAAAACACGCTCATACACACTGCACATTACTGTGAGTTTTATTGCTGTGGAGCTCTGTGATACGCTCATACACACCGCACATTACTGTGAGTTTTATTGCTGTGGAGCCCTGTGATACAGTAATGTGCAGTGTGTATGAGCGCATCACAGAGCTCCACAGCAATAAAACACGCTCATACACACGCACATTACTGTGAGTTTTATTGCTGTGGAGCTCTGTGATACGCAGATACACACCGCACATTACTGTGAGTTTTATTGCTGTGGAGCTCTGTGATACGCTCATACACACTGCACATTACTGTATCACAGAGCTCCACAGCAATAAAACTCACACTCATACACACTGCACATTACTGTGAGTTTTATTGCTGTGGAGCTCTGTGATACACTCATACACACTGCACATTACTGTATCACAGAGCTCCACAGCAATAAAACTCACAGTAATGTGCAGTGTGTATGAGCGTATCACAGAGCTCCACAGCATAAAACACGCTCATACACACGCACATTACTGTGAGTTTTATTGCTGTGGAGCTCTGTGATACGCTCATACACACTGCACATTACTGAGTTTTATTGCTGTGGAGCTCTGTGATACGCTCATACACACTGCACATTACTGTGAGTTTTATTGCTGTGGAGCTCTGTGATACGCTCATACACACTGCACATTACTGTGAGTTTTATTGCTGTGGAGCTCTGTGATACGCTCATACACACCGCACATTACTGTGAGTTTTATTGCTGTGGAGCTCTGTGATCTGCTCATACACACTGCACATTACTGTGAGTTTTATTGCTGTGGAGCTCTGTGATACGCTCATACACACCGCACATTACTGTGAGTTTTATTGCTGTGGAGCTCTGTGATACGCTCATACACACCGCACATTACTGTGAGTTTTATTGCTGTGGAGCTCTGTGATACGCTCATACACACTGCACATTACTGTGAGTTTTATTGCTGTGGAGCTCTGTGATACGCTCATACACACCGCACATTACTGTGAGTTTTATTGCTGTGGAGCTCTGTGATACGCTCATACACACTGCACATTACTGTGAGTTTTATTGCTGTGGAGCTCTGTGATACGCTCATACACACCGCACATTACTGTGAGTTTTATTGCTGTGGAGCCCTGTGATACAGTAATGTGCAGTGTGTATGAGCGTATCACAGAGCTCCACAGCAATAAAACACGCTCATACACACTGCACATTACTGTGAGTTTTATTGCTGTGGAGCTCTGTGATACGCTCATACACACCGCACATTACTGTGAGTTTTATTGCTGTGGAGCCCTGTGATACAGTAATGTGCAGTGTGTATGAGCGTATCACAGAGCTCCACAGCAATAAAACACGCTCATACACACTGCACATTACTGTGAGTTTTATTGCTGTGGAGCTCTGTGATACGCTCATACACACTGCACATTACTGAGAGTTTTATTGCTGTGGAGCCCTGTGATACGCTCATACACACCGCACATTACTGTGAGTTTTATTGCTGTGGAGCTCTGTGATACGCTCATACACACCGCACATTACTGTGAGTTTTATTGCTGTGGAGCTCTGTGATACACTCATACACACTGCACATTACTGTGAGTTTTATTGCTGTGGAGCCCTGTGATACAGTAATGTGCAGTGTGTATGAGCGCATCACAGAGCTCCACAGCAATAAAACACGCTCATACACACCGCACATTACTGTGAGTTTTATTGCTGTGGAGCTCTGTGATACGCAGATACACACCGCACATTACTGTGAGTTTTATTGCTGTGGAGCTCTGTGATACGCTCATACACACTGCACATTACTGTATCACAGAGCTCCACAGCAATAAAACTCACACTCATACACACTGCACATTACTGTGAGTTTTATTGCTGTGGAGCTCTGTGATACAGTAATGTGCAGTGTGTATGAGTGTATCACAGAGCTCCACAGCAATAAAACTCACAGTAATGTGCAGTGTGTATGAGCGTATCACAGAGCTCCACAGCAATAAAACACGCTCATACACACCGCACATTACTGTGAGTTTTATTGCTGTGGAGCTCTGTGATACGCTCATACACACTGCACATTACTGAGTTTTATTGCTGTGGAGCTCTGTGATACGCTCATACACACTGCACATTACTGTGAGTTTTATTGCTGTGGAGCTCTGTGATACGCTCATACACACTGCACATTACTGTGAGTTTTATTGCTGTGGAGCTCTGTGATACGCTCATACACACCGCACATTACTGTGAGTTTTATTGCTGTGGAGCTCTGTGATCTGCTCATACACACTGCACATTACTGTGAGTTTTATTGCTGTGGAGCTCTGTGATACGCTCATACACACCGCACATTACTGTGAGTTTTATTGCTGTGGAGCTCTGTGATACGCTCATACACACCGCACATTACTGTGAGTTTTATTGCTGTGGAGCTCTGTGATACGCTCATACACACTGCACATTACTGTGAGTTTTATTGCTGTGGAGCTCTGTGATACGCTCATACACACTGCACATTACTGTGAGTTTTATTGCTGTGGAGCTCTGTGATACGCTCATACACACCTGCACATTACTGTGAGTTTTATTGCTGTGGAGCTCTGTGATACGCTCATACACACTGCACATTACTGTGAGTTTTATTGCTGTGGAGCTCTGTGATACGCTCATACACACTGCACATTACTGTGAGTTTTATTGCTGTGGAGCTCTGTGATACGCTCATACACACCGCACATTACTGTGAGTTTTATTGCTGTGGAGCTCTGTGATCTGCTCATACACACTGCACATTACTGTGAGTTTTATTGCTGTGGAGCTCTGTGATACGCTCATACACACCGCACATTACTGTGAGTTTTATTGCTGTGGAGCTCTGTGATACGCTCATACACACCGCACATTACTGTGAGTTTTATTGCTGTGGAGCTCTGTGATACGCTCATACACACCGCACATTACTGTGAGTTTTATTGCTGTGGAGCCCTGTGATACAGTAATGTGCAGTGTGTATGAGCGTATCACAGAGCTCCACAGCAATAAAACACGCTCATACACACTGCACATTACTGTGAGTTTTATTGCTGTGGAGCTCTGTGATAATACATTTACTCTCTGTCTGTTTAATGGGAGTGGCGGTAAATTGTGTCACGGTGATTAAACACTGCACAATTGCACATCCTTCCAGCAGTCACAGGGTTAAGTAGCTGCGGACACGCCCTCTCTCATCGTTGCTATGTCATTGGCTCTGCCGCTCGGTGCTCCATTGCTCGGGTCTGGCCGATGGACGCACTACCTGGTGATGGAGAGAGCGTGGGCAGCCCCGCCTCTGGTACGGTCAGCTCAGCCAATCAGGGCATCGTAATGTCTCGCGTCATCTGACTGCTGAGCCCTAGTGAGTGAATGTGCTGCTGGCTGGCACAGAGTCACCGGTCACAGCTCAGCGACAACATCCGGGCACCAGAGGGCAGACACCATGGCACAGTGAGTCCCCAGGGCCTGCAGGAGAGAGAGACACTGCTGTGTGTGTGACAGAGACTGCTGTGTGTGTGTGTGACTGACAGAGACTGCTGTGTGAATGACAGAGACTGCTGTGTGTGTGTGACTGCTGTGTGTGTGTGAGTGACAGAGACTGTGTGTGACTGCTGTGTGTGTGACAGAGACTGCTGTGTGTGTGTGTGACAGAGACTGCTGTGTGTGTGTGACAGAGACTGCTGTGTGTGTGTGTGACAGAGACTGCTGTGTGTGTGTGTGACAGAGACTGCTGTGTGTGTGTGTGACTGCTGTGTGTGTGACTGCTGTGTGTGTGTGACTGCTGTGTGTGTGTGTGACTGCTGTGTGTGTGTGTGACAGACTGCTGTGTGTGTGTGACAGAGACTGCTGTGTGTGTGTGACAGAGACTGCTCTGTGTGTGTGTGTGTCCATATTTCCTGATAAATCCATTTCTCTTTATACCCCCCCTTAGGATTTTCTTATATAAAGTGATTTAAGTTGATCGGCTCCAGTTTCTTTTTTTACCCCTGCTGTGTTGGGCCGCTGTGTGATGTGCCGGCGCGCTGTGTGATGTGCCGGCGCGCTGTGCGATGTGCCGGCGCGCTGTGCGATGTGCCGGCGCGCTGTGCGATGTGCCGGCGCGCTGTGCGATGTGCCGGCGCGCTGTGTAAAGCTCCCCCTGGCTCCATGCGTTCACAGCTCTGTGCCTAGTGATTTTTTTCCCCCATACATTTGCAGACCTGCATGCAGCTTCCCGTGTCATGTGACTTGCTCTATGCATCCCCTGCCCTGCATGCGGCTTGGCATTGGCGCTGCTTGTGTGGCGGGATTGGCGCTGCTTGTGTGGCGGGATTGGCGCTGCTTGTGTGGCGGGATTGGCGCTGCTGGTGTGGCGGGATTGGCGCTGCTGGTGTGGAGGGATTGGCGCTGCTGGTGTGGCAGGGATTGGCGCTGCTGGTGTGGCGGGGATTGGCGCTGCTGGTGTGGCGGGGATTGGCGCTGCTGGTGTGGCGGGGATTGGCGCTGCTGGTGTGGCGGGGATTGGCGCTGCTGGTGTGGAGGGATTGGCGCTGCTGGTGTGGAGGGATTGGCGCTGCTGGTGTGGAGGGATTGGCGCTGCTGGTGTGGAGGATTGGCGCTGCTGGTGTGGCAGGGATTGGCGCTGCTGGTGTGGCGGGGATTGGCGCTGCTGGTGTGGCGGGGATTGGCGCTGCTGGTGTGGCGGGGATTGGCGCTGCTGTGTGGCGGGGATTGGCGCTGCTGGTGTGGCGGGGATTGGCGCTGCTGGTGTGGCGGGATTGGCGCTGCTGGTGTGGAGGGATTGGCGCTGCTGGTGTGGAGGGATTGGCGCTGCTGGTGTGGAGGGATTGGCGCTGCTGGTGTGGAGGGATTGGCGCTGCTGGTGTGGAGGGATTGGCGCTGCTGGTGTGGCGGGATTGGCGCTGCTGGTGTGGCGGGGATTGGCGCTGCTGGTGTGGCGGGGATTGGCGCTGCTGGTGTGGCGGGGATTGGCGCTGCTGGTGTGGCGGGGATTGGCGCTGCTGGTGTGGCGGGGATTGGCGCTTGTCGTTTCCTGGTTGCGTCTCCGTCTGACTCACGGCCGGCTCCAGGAAGCTGGGAGCCTGGTTTCGGGAGGGATTGGCTGCCTTTACAGTTGGGGTGTGGTAGATTCAGGCAGGTATTTGTGATCCAGTCAGGGCTTGAATGAAGTTAGTGCCCCAGCCACTGGCAGACTACAACTCCCATGATGCATTGGCAACCGCACACTGAAATGGCATGATGGGAGTTGTAGTTCTATGCTTAAATCTCTGCCCGGTCTCGTACCACCTGCATGTATCCTGCTTAACCCTCTGCGCGACGTGCCAGTGTCCCCTGAGTTAACGTTGGCGCCGTTGCCAGTCTGCGTCTCGGGCGCTCTGCGTCTCGGGTGCTCTGCGTTGTTTTGTGAACCCTAAGGCTAGGGACAGATGAGCGCATTTTCTGCGGCCACCGTCAAAATGTACGTCGATGCGTGCGCACGCATTTTTTCACGGAATACGCTTAAGTGGTCAGACGATGCGCAATTCTGGACGTATTTCATGACGATGGGGTGAAAAGTTTGAACGTTATGTTGGCCGCACACTAGCAGCGTCTGACATCTCCTAATCACGCACACACGCTGCTATGCGGCCGCAGCGCACTCTGTACGTCAGTACCAGCGGTTTAACGTTCTCGAAAAAATGCGTTCATTTTCCACTTGCGTTGCGCGGCCGGACTTTTGTGCGACCATACTTCGTATATTGGCCGTCATTGCCCGGCATCTGCTGCTAGTGCGGCCGTGATTATGTGCGCCAGAACGCGCGTTCGCACTGCCTCAGTCTGACCCTAGCCTTAGCAGGTTGTGAGCTGCTCCCAGCGATCCCTTTGTGTGGGGCGAGCGAGCGGGCGGGCGAGCCTGATACGACTTGTTTAACCTGGGTGTGTTTTATATTAGGATTAAATCCCTGGCCTGGAATGAACCTGTGAAAAAAACCTCAAAAACCGTAAAGTCACATTTTTCTCGTGTGTTTTTTTGCAGAGCTGACATCGCGCTGATCGGCCTCGCCGTGATGGGACAGAACCTCATTCTGAATATGAACGATCACGGCTTCGTGGTGAGTCCTCGGTGATGAGGACATCGGCGCGTTGCCCCATCCCGCGTGTTGTAACGCTCCCAGCGCGTTTTACTTCCTCCTCGTTCAGGTCTTGCGCAGCAGGAAGCGTTACGCCAGGGGAAGCGTTACGCCAGGGGAAGGTTGCCACGACGCGCTTCTTGTTAAACGCTTTCCCAATGGATCCTTTTAGCAGAGCACTTCCTTATTTAACCCCTTAATCTGGTCATTATGTAACGCTCCTCTCTGCAAATCTGTTAATCCAGGGCTGTCAGCGGCGATGGTGAAACTTGACACCCCAGATGTTTCAGAACTACGTGTCCCATGATGCCCAGTCACACGGAAGACTGGATAAACATCATGGGAGGTGTAGTTTAGAAACATCTGAGGTGCCAACGTTCGCCATCGCCGCCCTGTAGTGATAGAAAACGGCCGAGTGCTGCCCCGATGGCCTTAATAAAGTCTAAGCGCTTGCCCATGGGTTTCAGTCCGATATTGGCACCGCCTACACCCAGCTCGCCTCTTCCACCGGGTGCCAGGATCCTCCATTTCACGAGGCGTCGGGTGGCTGCGGGTTCTGGCTTCAGGTATGGGAATTGAGAGGCTTGGCACACGCTGCGTGGGAGGGCGAGCGGGCCCGGCGAGTGGAGCTTTGCAGGGATACAGTCTGATACATAAAATCTGCAACTGCTGTGAACGGGGCTTTATTTATCTTGTGCAGCGCTGGGGAATCTGTTGGTGCTATATCAATAAATCTGAGAATGAGCATAGATGTGTTTGGGGCTAGTACTGGCACAACGATAAGCCACAACTGGAAACCGGTAGTCACAGCATATCTCTGCCACGCATAAGACTGGTCCCATGCCCAGTATAGTGTTGGCATCATGCCCGTGCAAAGGGTAAGACTGGTCCATGGCTGTGCCTGGTGACGGGTTGGCAGCCGGAGGGCTGGGAATTGGGAGGTCTCTGTCTAGAAGGAGAGACTGACAAAGAAATGAGGTCATCAAGGACGGTCCGTGTAGGGCGCTGGGACTCCCTGCCTGTGTAACTCAAATGCCCATCATCCATGCATACACTCCTTACACGACAGAAGGTTTTTTTCCTCTGGTTTTCCTGTAAAGTTCCCTATTGCTGCGTAATGATGTCATCGTTCTCGCTGTGACACGGCCATTGCCTTCCTCTTCTCTCGCAGGTCTGTGCCTACAACAGGACGGTGTCGAAGGTGGACGAGTTCTTGGCCAACGAAGCGAAAGGCACCAAGATCGTCGGCGCTCGCTCTCTGGAAGACATGGTGTCCAAGTTAAAGAAGCCGCGCCGCGTCATGATGCTGGTGAAGGCCGGCCAGGCGGTGGATGACTTCATTCAGAAGCTGGTGCGACATTACATGCTATAGAACAGTGACAGGTTCTGAACCACACGTCCCATGAAGCTTAGTCACATATAAAGCTGGCAGAGCATCATGGGACTTGTAGTTCCCAATCCTACTTTCTAAATGTTAATCTCTACTTTTGGGATTCTTAGAGTTAAAATTCTCTCCGTCCAAACATTACTTTACACCATTTAATATTTATTTATTTATTTTGGCTGGATATATATTAATGGACCCGGCACAGACCGGAGGTCCATCAGACAGGCCCGGTGGGAGCACCGACCTCCACGGTGATCACCGGAAGGTGTCGGCATCCCAAGGAAAAAGCCTTAAGTCTAAAATACAGAATAAAACGCTAAAGAACAAAATACCGTGAAGAACGATACAATAAAACATACTTATCTCGCAAGAGGAGCAGCAAGAAAGAGGAATTACTGACCACTGGGCGGTGCTATATTGATTGGATGAGCGGGGATTGTTGGGCGTGGCTTATTCCCTGTTGTGAGGGAAGCCCGTTTTAACTCTTTGCTGCTAGAGGAGAATTAAAGAGAAGGCAAATACTCGCCTGCGACTCCTTATCAAAATTAAAACTTTTCCTAACGGAAAGTTATCAATATATATTTTATTTAATCTACAGTGATGTTTTTTCTTGGATCCGGCGTGTGTCACCGCAAACAGCAGCGTTTATACTTTCTCCATCTCGCGTTTGTTTTAATGCAAAGGGCTTTTTATGGTTTCGGGAAATCACGCGCCGCCGTATTAATGGCTTTTTATGGTTTCGGGAAATCACGCGCCGCCGTATTAATGGCTTTTTGTGTTTTCGGGAAATCACGCGCCGCCGTGCTAATGGCTTTTTATGGTTTCGGGAAATCACGCGCCGCCGTATTAATGGCTTTTTATGGTTTCGGGAAATCACGCGCCGCCGTATTAATGGCTTTTTATGGTTTCGGGAAATCACGCGCCGCCGTATTAATGGCTTTTTATGGTTTCAGGAAATCACGCGCCGCCGTGCTAATGGCTTTTTATGGTTTCGGGAAATCACGCGTCGCCGTATTAATGGCTTTTTATGGTTTCAGGAAATCACGCGTCACCGTATTAATGGCTTTTTATGGTTTCAGGAAATCACGCGCCGCCGTATTAATGGCTTTTTATGGTTTCGGGAAATCACGCGCCGCCGTATTAATGGCTTTTTGTGTTTTCGGGAAATCACGCGCCGCCGTGCTAATGGCTTTTTATGGTTTCGGGAAATCACGCGCCGCCGTATTAATGGCTTTTTATGGTTTCGGGAAATCACGCGCCGCCGTATTAATGGCTTTTTATGGTTTCGGGAAATCACGCGCCGCCGTATTAATGGCTTTGTGTTTAGCGCTCTCTGTATCTTTTCTATTTCTCGGTAACGCCCGCTTTGATCCATAAACCTGTTCATATTCTGATTCTGCGTGTTTGGATTCAGGAGCCGCTGCTGGAAGCCGGTGACATCATTATCGACGGCGGCAACTCGGAGTACAGAGACAGCACGGTGAGCGCAGACAAGCGGCACAATGCACATGTTGACTGGTGTTTATGTCACTCGTCTCTTATTGCCGTGGGCAGACATAAAAACCCCCCCCTTAATTTCTCCCTCCTATCCTTCAGGAGGCCACGTAATGTGACACCATAGGGGATTATTCACTAAATGGTGAATTGGTGGGACACTTCAAATTTCAGGCCAAGATTTTCAACCTTTTCTATTTTGGCCTAAGATTTTAAATTCACTGCTTAGTGAATATCCCCCTGTGTGTAAGTTTCCTGCTGCCAGGTCTGGGCACTTGGGTACAGGAGCGGGTTTCTGGTTGCAAATTTCCATATTTCTGTGTTTCACCTCGACGCGTTCCTCATTGCATCATCCACGTGTCGTGAATATCTGGAAGCCATATCTGCTCAGTCTGTGTGTCTCTGTGTGTGTGTGTGTCTCTCTGACTGGCTCTGTGTGTGTGTGTGTGTGTGTCTCTGTGACTGGCTCTGTGTCTGTGTGTCTTGGTGACTGTGTGTCTCTGACTGGCTCTGTCTGTGTGTGTCTCTGTGTGTGTGTGTGTCTTGGTGACTGTGTGTCTCTATGACTGGCTCTGTGTGTGTGACGTCTCTTCTCTTTTGGCTTTTCAGAGACGATGCAAAGAATTGAAAGCCAAGGGGATTCTGTTTGTAGGGAGCGGTGTTAGCGGCGGCGAGGATGGTGCAAGATATGGACCCTCTCTGATGCCCGGTGGAGACTCCGCTGCGTGGTAAGGCCTTAAACCCATGTGACGGCATCCTTGGCCCACCAAGTGTTTTAGAACTCAATCTCCCACGGTGCTCAGCCTCTCAGATCAAGTCTCTGAGCCTCATGGGAGATTCAGTTCCAAACCATCTTGATGGCCGAGGCTGCTGACCCCTAACCTCATCGACCCCATATATATATAACAGGCTGTTATTGCAGCATCTTGTATACGATTTGTTTCATTCAAATAATACGTCTGGGATAAACCCTGTAGTCCAGGGATCTGAAACTCTGCACCTTCCCTCCCTGGAGGATGTGGAACTACAACCCCCATGATCCACTGGTCATGTATTGCATTCAAAGAATAATCCTTTTTTTTTTATTTGACAGGCCTCACATCAAGGACATTTTCCAGAGCATCGCCGCGCAGGTGGAGAACGAGCCGTGCTGCGACTGGGTGAGTGCGGGGCTCTGGCCTTTACACCCCCCCCCCCCATCAGAATTAGGAGTTCCAAAAACATATATATATCTCTCGTGGTATAAGCAGTCGGGGCTGGCTCGCTCGCTCTCTCGTGCTGTAAGCAGTTGGGGCTGGCTCGCTCGCTCTCTCGTGCTGTAAGCAGTCGGGGCTGGCTCGCTCGCTCTCTCGCTGTAAGCAGTCGGGGCTGGCTCGCTCTCTCGTGCTGTAAGCAGTCGGGGCTGGCTCGCTCTCTCGTGCTGTAAGCAGTCGGGGCTGGCTCGCTCTCTCGTGCTGTAAGCAGTCGGGGCTGGCTCGCTCTCTCGTGCTGTAAGCAGTCGGGGCTGGCTCGCTCGCTCGTGCTGTAAGCAGTCGGGGCTGGCTCGCTCGCTCGTGCTGTAAGCAGTCGGGGCTGGCTCGCTCGCTCGTGCTGTAAGCAGTCGGGGCTGGCTCGCTCGCTCGTGCTGTAAGCAGTCGGGGCTCGCTCTCACCCTTCCTATAAGAGTATGTAAGTGCGCTGTCAGGTCGCGGATAAAGTACCCGGCTCTGAGACCTAATCCTAAGCATTGCGAGCTCGCCGCTTCTTCCAGCTCCAGCCGCTCCTCCTGGAAGTGATACTCGATGCGACTACATGGACGGCTAATGGAGGAAGTAACGGCGATCTCGCTGTAGGATTTGATAAGGAGATACGTTTCAGCTCGATAAATCGGCCTTTATAAAGTGTGACCGGCGTTCCTTCTTCATTGGCTACTAACGTCCAGGGCTGCTAGCCGCCCCCTGCCACGTGGAACCTGTGGTCATGGATACCTTGGCGTGTGCTGCCACGTGGTTGTGTGTGACGGCCCGCTTAAGTCAGTGGCTTCTGGACGGCCTCCAGGTAGACGGTTAAGGAGAACGTCTTGGACTAACGGTTACATTAACCCTGCGTCGACCGGTATAAAACACACTGCGTCTAATCTATTTGTTCCCAACATCCTGACAAAGCCGTCACCTGGGACCCTCTGGGATGTAGCGGCTGTCACTCAGCACGTGTCCTCGCCAGGAGGGTCTCTGTCCGGGTGTGGGGTGCGTGGATGTGCAGGGCAGGCTGGACCGTTATACACCAAGAGAGCTGCTGCACATCACTTGTTTATGGGGTTTTTAAGAGGTATTTAAGCCAGGTGAATGCACCGCCAGGACCCAGACGTGCCGGCTAATGGGGGACGCAGTCACTCCACCATTAAATAGCTGTGCGCGCCACATGCAAGCTCTGCCAGAACGCGAGGAGATGGATCCGTCTATACATTTTATCGTCCGTGTATCTGCATGTTCTAAACACCCTGTCACTCTCGCCCAGGTGGGGGACGAAGGTGCCGGGCACTTTGTGAAGATGGTACATAACGGCATTGAGTACGGCGACATGCAGCTGATCTGTGAGGCTTATCATCTCATGAAGGACATTCTGGGAATGGAACAGGACGAGATGGCGAAGGTGAGACCTTAAAATCCCCATCACATGTAAAATACATTACACCTGGGAAATGATGGGCAGGAACACGCGGGAACGCAGCTCCTGCACTGAGTCCCCCCCCCCATCCCACACTCCAAGCCCGTCCTGTTTTTTGGAGGAGTAAAAGCAGATCTGTGAAGTCTGACTCTCTGCACATTGTGTCCGCGCAGGCGTTCGAAGACTGGAACAAGACAGAGCTGGACTCGTTCCTGATTGAGATCACTTCCGATATTCTGAAATATAAAGGCACAGACGGCGAGCACCTCCTCCCCAAGATCCAGGACACGGCCGGGCAGAAGGGCACCGGCAAATGGACGGCTATCTCAGCGCTGGAGTTTGGGGTTCCCGTCACTCTGATTGGTGAGTCTCATTCGCTGTCATTTATTACCCCCCCCCCCCCCCGGGAGGGGGCAGCAGCCAAAAGGTGCTCGGCCCACGTTTGTTTTATTATCTACATACTGTAACTTCTGTCATCACAAACATAACTTTAATGTTCTTTATCATGAACCAAATGAGATCAATTTAAAGGGCCAGAGCAGTTCACCCTTTTGCCCGCTCTTATGGTGCCACCTGCAGCCACAGGGCATGATGGGCACATTCTGCAAGATGCTGTTACATAACATTAACAAGCACTTCTGTTAAAGCTGATCTCAAAGAGGAGGTTTCAATATTTACTTTATTTGCTAAACCTTTTATACAGCCCCGTGTGCTGGGGCTGGGCGTTATTTGGGCAGAGAGTGGGCTGTTATGGCTGGGCGTTATTTGGGCAGAGAGCGGGCTGTTATGGCTGGGCGTTATTTGGGCAGAGAGCGGGCTGTTATGGCTGGGCGTTATTAGGCTGTTACGGGCTGGGTGAGGCTGTTGGAGGAATACGAGGTGGTCCTGTATCTGTTGCTGAAACGTGTGGAGCAATTTCTCTACTTCACAATCGTTATTGGGTCACCTGCCGCTTCCCTAATGAGAATGTGATGCCAGAAAATAGGGAAGAGAGCAGGGCCTTCATTTGCATATCACACCCAGAATCACTTGCTACATGTGACAAAGCAAGTCTGTGATCTGCTCAGGGATAGAATTGTCTTATCTTTGTGTAGTGGAGGATTATTGCCCGGGCTGTAGCGTGGAAGAGGTTAATATGCGGTAACGTCACAAATGATCTGTTAATGCTTTGCGTAATGTGCGGTTTTGTTATTTGTCGTCTTACTAGATTGTGTCGCGCCAATGTATTTCCTACTGTTACTGTACGCTGGTGCCGGGGGCTGTACGCTGGTGCCCGGTGCCGCTGCCGCCCGGGGGCTGTACGCTGGTGCCGCCGCCGCCCGGGGGCTGTACGCTGGTGCCGCCGCCGCCCGGGGGCTGTACGCTGGTGCCGCCGCCGCCCGGGGGCTGTACGCTGGTGCCGCCGCCGCCCGGCGACTGTATGCTGGTGCTGCCGCTGCCCTCGCCCGGGGACTGTACGCTGGTGCTGCCCTCGTCTGGGGACTGTACGCTGGTGCCGCTGCCCTCGTCTGGGGACTGTACGCTGGTGCCGCCGCCCTCGCCAGGGGACTGTACGCTGGTGCCGCCGCCCTCACCAGGGGACTGTACGCTGGTGCCGCCGCCCTCGTCTGGGGACTGTACGCTGGTGCCGCCGCCCTCGTCTGGGGACTGTACGCTGGTGCCGCCGCCTCGTCTGGGGACTGTACGCTGGTGCCGCCGCCCTCGCCAGGGGACTGTACGCTGGTGCCGCCGCCCTCGTCTGGGGACTGTACGCTGGTGCCGCCGCCCTCGTCTGGGGACTGTACGCTGGTGCCGCCGCCCTCGTCTGGGGACTGTACGCTGGTGCCGCCGCCCTCGCCGGGGATGTTTGCGCGTTTTAAAGTCTGTATGGATTGAATAAATGTTACCAGTTTCAATCAAAGCCTATAATACTGATGTGGTTCCCTCTGTGTGTCAGGCGAGGCCGTGTTTGCACGATGTCTGTCATCCTTAAAGCGTGAAAGGATTGTGGCCAGCAAGCAGCTCTGCGGACCCAAACACGCTCCCTTTAAAGGAGACAAGGCGGCGTTCCTGGAAGATATCCGTAAGGTACGTGAAACGCATTCACACGATGTCGTCCGTCTGGATGTGGAAATACGTGCACCGTCGGCTCTCGCTGCGTCTGATCACAACTCCGATCCATCAGTCTGTTATGCAGAGTGAATTTAACCCCCCCCAAAAAAAAAGCACGTTCCAGCTCCGCTTTAGACTAATGGTCAGCCATGGCCACCAGATGTTTTGGAACTATGTCTCCCACGAGGCTCAGCCAACCTAGTGAGCGGAAGAGCATCATGGGAGTGGTAGTACTGAAACATCTGAAGTGCTCAAGATTGTACCCCCCCCCCCCGGTGATTAACCCTTCTAGTCACAGTAAGGTAGCTCTCCTCCTTTTTCTCTCTCCAGGCTCTGTATGCGTCGAAGATCATCTCCTACGCGCAGGGCTTCATCTTGTTTCGCCAGGCGGCCGAGGAGTTCGGCTGGAAGCTGAATTACGGTGGCATCGCCATGATGTGGAGGGGCGGGTGCATTATCCGCAGGTATGAGGAGAGTCGCACTCGGCTGTGTGGATCTGGGTCCGCTCGTAACTTCCTGTTTCTCATATAAAGACCCCCCCCCCTTTTTTTTTCCAGCGTGTTTTTGGGGAAGATCAAAGAAGCGTTTGACAGGAGCCCCGATCTGCAGAACCTTCTCCTGGATGGCTTCTTCAAGAAGGAGATGGAGAACTGCCAGGTGGGTGCAGGGCCCAACGTAAAGTGCACTTGTCAGTCGTCATGCGAAGCCGCAGGGCGCTGCCATCTTTATTAATGGCACTGGCACAGCAATCTGCGGTCCAATCAGAGCTGCCGATGTTTACCTGTCAGATAAATCTAGAGCCGGCCTATAGGAGACGGACAATGGGGGCGACATGTGACAGCTGTGCTTTAAATATACTTTCTTGCACAAACCCCCGGGAGTGAATAGGTTTGTGTATAAAACCTATTTGTATTGGTGTGGGTGTGACTCCCAGCATGCTTTGTGCCAGGGTTTAACCCTTTTCTTGGCGGTGGAACCATTGGTAGGTCTTTGTGTAGAGTCACAGTGGTTTACGGTAGCGCTTGTGCCTGTCACAAATCCAGAATAATTGTCTGACTGGATGTGCTTTGTTTTCCCAGGATTCCTGGCGCCGGGTAGTGAGCACTGGGGTACAGTTTGGCATCCCGATGCCTTGCTTCACCACTGCACTGTCTTTCTACGATGGCTACAGACACGAGATGTTACCTGCAAACCTCATCCAGGTGAGTCCTCGGGATGGGACCTTCTCCAAAACCTCCGCCAAGATCTTGTGTTGATGATGGGAGAGTCGCGGCGCTGCGTAAAGTCTTCTCCAGTACATAACCCCATTGAGGTTAATCTTTGGGATAAAGGTCTGGACTGTGCGGTGGCCAATCCATGTGTGAAAATGATGTCTCATGCTCCCTCAACCACTTTTGCACAATTTGAGCCACATGAATCCTGGCATTGCCATCTTGGAATATGCCCGCTGTGCCATCAGGGGAGAAAAAACCCATTGATGGAAAAACCTGCTCATTCAGTATATTCAGGGAGTCACATGACCTCATTTTATGCTGAAACATATTAATCACTGCAGTAATTACCCAATGGAAGGCGAGCTCCTATTGGCTGAGTCACATCGGAGAGGGGGGGGGGGGGGCAGTGTAGGATGGTGTCAGAATGTGATGATTCTTTAAAATGTAAGACCTGTGGCGCAAAGCGACGCGTCTTCATTGAAAAACTGACGTAATTCTATTTTGATGTATAAATTACATTAATCCGTGTTTTAAACCCCTGAAGCAGAGCTTCACATATTACACGTAATCCTGCTCTCGTGGTACGAGTCGGCTGTATCCGGTTCAGGTGTTGTCACATGGAAGCCGGCGGTCTCGCACTGGCGTCGGAGATTTTCAATCTTCCTCGTCCTTTCCACCTGTCCCGTTTGGCTGTTTTGTGTCACCTTTGTGCTTTACAGCATTCCGCTATTCTTTTTCTTTCAGGCTCAGAGGGATTACTTCGGAGCTCACACCTACGAGCTCTTGGCAAAGCCGGGGGTATTTGTTCACACCAACTGGACCGGTCACGGCGGCAACGTGTCCTCCTCCTCCTATAACGTCTAACGCCCTGAGGTCAACGTCCTGTGTGCCAGTGTCCTGCTCCCCATCCTGTGTGCCCACGTGCCCCGTTCCGTCTGCTTCCTCCTGGTGTTAGTGATGTCGCTGATAATCTGTACTTTTCATAATCCGTGTAGTAAAATAATAAATTTTTATATCGGTTATTGTGCTGGATATGATGTAAACACGGTTGTGACTTTCATCTCGCGTTTATATACATGAGGGAGAACGAACAAACCTGTCAGAGCGTGGCCGATGTCGCTGTTTGATGCGAGCGTTCTCAGAGAGACAGCGATGGATCGTGCATGCGCGTGCAGCTCCGATCCATCGCTCTGCGCAGGCGCTACGGGACTTGGGTACGGAAAGTGTGGGAGTTGCACAAATTGCACAGAAAATCGTCTGATCCAAGAATTTTATTTTTTTAAGAATCTGCTAAAAAAAAAAAAAAAAAGTAAAAGGAGTTTTTCAAAACGTCTTCCTGATCTTGCTTTTAGGATGTGATTATAGTGAACACATGATCGGAAAAGCCACAGCAGCGAAACTAGAAGAAGTATTGCGGTATTTTCTTTCAAACTGCTGATTTTGACCTAAAATCTAATTCCCTGAATTCACCAATTCCTGGTTTACCAAACCATTATTTACCAGACTTGAAGAGAGATTAATCTGCTTCTAAAGCTTGATCTGTTTTAGATAAAAGGCGGCCGCCTTTTATGTAAGGGCCAAAATCATTGCACCCCTAAACCAGGTGCACAAATAATGTCCCAGGGAACAAGGAGAGTCAGGAGCCCCGATAGCAGCGGACGTTGATTGAGGAATCCTCTATAGAACAATATATAGCACCGTGATAGAGTTTGGTAAACAGACGCATCTCTTTGATCCAGTGCTGTCAGTCCTATGTCTTGCCGTCGGTTTGAGTTTTCTTTGCCGTGGATTCATGGAGTAGATCTGACATGCCGGTTCTCCATCAGGGTCCGGAGTCTGCAAAACAGAGCGGTACAGATGCAATTTACTTTGCTGTTCAGGTGACCCGGACACTTGAAAAAAACAATTTTGGCCAAAAAGGGGTTAACTTTATTGATGAGAAGCAATTCTGGTTGAAAAAAGGTCAAGGGAGCAGGAAAAGGCCAGGGTAACCCCCTCAGATAAACAGGCGCCCAAAAGAACATACACAGGTAGGGAGTGGTGGCTACCTATACCTGGGCGATTCAAGCCGCCTACATAACCAATACTAAAAGGAAGGGGAACCCAACGTACAAAGCCATAGAGCGACCACTAAACCACAAGAGACAATAAAGAGGCATCGCTCAGCTCTTGGTTGACCAATGTAAAGGGGATGTGTGGATGCGCTGCTTGTCCTTATGTCCCGCGATTCCAAACAATTCTTTAATTTTCAGAACTCCAGGTCCTTTAAGGTCGGCCAACTTTTGAATTGTACCTCAGGCATTGTGTACCAACTGGTTTGCCATGTGGCAAAAACTACATTTGGCAAGACTATCCGTCCTCTGAAGGATCGCATTTTGGAGCACATCACTTCACAAGGATACACCAGTTACCAGGCATTTTCAATCGTGTGCCATTTGCTCACTTAACTTTAAATTTCTGGGCGTTGAACAGATTAAACTCTGTCCCAGAAAAGGCAATCTTGACAATAAAGTTGCTTAAACGTGAAGCCTTCAGGATACATCAACGGAATACACGGGCACCGCCAGGATATCTCAACGGAATACACGGGCACCGCCAGGATATCTCAACGGAATACACGGGCACCGCCAGGATATCTCAACGGAATACACGGGCACCGTCAGGATATATCGACTGAATACACGGGCACCGCCAGGATATAGCGACTGAATACACGGGCACCGCCAGGATATCTCAACGGAATACACGGGCACCGCCAGGATATAGCGACTGAATACACGGGCACCGCCAGGATATAGCGACTGAATACACGGGCACCGCCAGGATATAGCGACTGAATACACGGGCACCGTCAGGATATATCGCGACAATACACGGGCACCGCCAGGATATAGCGACAATACACGGGCACCGCCAGGATATAGCGACTGAATACACGGGCACCGTCAGGATATAGCGACTGAATACACGGGCACCGTCAGGATATAGCGACTGAATACACGGGCACCGCCAGGATATAGCGACTGAATACACGGGCGCCGCCAGGATATATCGCGACTGAATACACGGGCACCGTCAGGATATATCGACTGAATACACGGGCACCGTCAGGATATAGCGACTGAATACACGGGCACCGTCAGGATATAGCGACTGAGTACACGGGCACCGTCAGGATATATCGCGACTGAATACACGGGCACCGTCAGTATATATCGCGACTGAATACACGGGCACCGTCAGGATATATCGAGTGAATACACGGGCACCGTCAGGATATAGCGACTGAATACACGGGCACCGTCAGGATATATCGCGACTGAATACACGGGCACCGTCAGGATATATCGAGTGAATACACGGGCACCGTCAGGATATAGCGACTGAATACACAGGCGCCGCCAGGATATATCGCGACTGAATACACGGGCACCGTCAGGATATATCGACTGAATACACGGGCACCGTCAGGATATAGCGACTGAATACACGGGCACCGTCAGGATATATCGCGACTGAATACACGGGCACCGTCAGGATATAGCGACTGAATACACGGGCACCGTCAGGATATAGCGACTGAATACACGGGCACCGTCAGGATATAGCGACTGAATACACGGGCACCGTCAGGATATAGCGACTGAATACACGGGCACCGTCAGGATATAGCGACTGAATACACGGGCACCGTCAGGATATAGCGACTGAATACACAGGCACCGTCAGGATATATCGAGTGAATACACGGGCGCCGCCAGGATATATCGCGACTGAATACACGGGCACCGTCAGGATATATCGACTGAATACACGGGCACCGTCAGGATATAGCGACTGAATACACGGGCACCGTCAGGATATAGCGACTGAATACACGGGCACCGTCAGGATATATCGCGACTGAATACACGGGCACCGTCAGGATATAGCGACTGAATACACGGGCACCGTCAGGATATATCGCGACTGAATACACAGGCACCGTCAGGATATATCGACTGAATACACGGGCACCGTCAGGATATAGCGCGACTGAATACACGGGCACCGTCAGGATATAGCGCGACTGAATACACGGGCACCGTCAGGATATAGCGACTGAATACACGGGCACCGTCAGGATATAGCGACTGAATACACGGGCACCGTCAGGATATATCGCGACTGAATACACGGGCACCGTCAGGATATAGCGACTGAATACACGGGCACCGTCAGGATATAGCGACTGAATACACGGGCACCGTCAGGATATAGCGCGACTGAATACACGGGCACCGTCAGGATATAGCGCGACTGAATACACGGGCACCGTCAGGATATAGCGCGACTGAATACACGGGCACCGTCAGGTCTTAATGAAGGTTTCACCTTTTCTCCATTTATGCTTTAGTTACTGATGATCAAGTATTGTCTTGGTCTCGATTCTTGCATTTTCCCCTTTGTCGCTATTTATAGATTCTGTTGTATTTAATTGGTTAACGTTATTCTCTTTGTACATTAATTGTCTTTTCCACCTTCATTTTAGTCGCCCGCCTCTTTATGTCTATTGTCTTGGACCTTGATCGCTTGTCATATACTATTCCTCATTTTAATGCTCGTGCAACGTTATATTATTGCCATGTCGCTCCTTCCGTTTGGGGACCAAATTTGGTTTCCTTTAGGTTCACCTGTTTTATGGGCATCATTGCTGGTAGAATCTAGTCCTCCTTTGGTTTATTACATATTCCCCGTTAGGTTCTTGTCAGATGATCATGTTATTGGTCAGTTGCTTATCACGTGACCGCTGTTAGATCGGTTCTAAACCCTGTGGGCTATTTTCGATGCGGGATCTTTCATTTTTGGGAATGCACCATCATTACATCATGTATTATGCACCACCCTGATTCTGAGTACCAACTTTTTGGCGTTTTTGCCGGTCGCTTATTAGGCACCTACGTAATATTTACTTCCTTGCATCATTGGATTATCTCTTTATAGCACACCTGTTACAGTAACGCACAATAAGAGTAATGTCGCCGCTCCGCTGTTTTACATGTACAGCATTTCCCGGAATTATTACAGATAAATGTTCGGCGTTGGTATTAATCTGGTTTTATGACATTTATTATTATCTGGTTTTACCGTAGTTGTATATTATGCCCTTTCTTCTGTACCACGCTGTTCGCTGCAGTTGTTAGGCGTTTTCGAATCCTATTACGTACCCAGAAGGATTTCCCTTGGTATCTTACATTATGGACGCCCGCGTACGGCCGGCTGCACGCAATTAACTCATTTACCTTTCTGCTACATATTGGGGTGAGTTAGACAGGCACTTCAGCTCTAGACGAAGCCCGGTACGGGCGAAACGCGTTGAGTGATGCCTCGTGGTTTAGTGGTCGCTCTTATGGCTTTGTACGTTGGGTTCCCCTTCCTTTAGTATTGGTTATGTAGGCGGCTTGAATCGCCCAGGTATAGGTAGCCACCACTCCCTACCTGTGTATGTTCTTTTGGGCGCCTGTTATCTGAGGGGGTTACCCTGACCTTTTCTTAATCCCTTGACCTTTTTTTCAACCAGAATTGCTTCTCTTGTGTTGTTGGTTGTGATGATTTTTTTTATCAATAAAGTTAACCCCTTTATGGCCACTTTGTGCAAAATTGTTGGGTTATGCCCTGTGGAGTGATCCATTGAGCCCCGTTCTGGTGTTGTTTTTCTCGACCCGGAGACTTGTATGAGACGACCAGCGCGCAAGAGGAAATCACCGCCAATAATCTATAGGTTATTCAGAGAGCCCTGACATTTCTGTGCCTTCTCGTTCCCTGCACGTCGGGAAAAATCAAACTTCCCCATCCTGCGGTGAATTCAGCATTCACTGCAGGGAAGGAGCCACCGCCAACCCCCACTGCAGACCTGCTGCAAAACGCAGCCAACAAGCTGCCGGACGGGTGAAAAAAAATAAATATATATATTATATATGTATATATATATACACATACACACACCATCGAAAAGTGTCAATTGAAACTACTGAACGAAAATGCCTGGAATTTGCATATAAAATCCTAGGAAAGATAAAGATAAAAATGATTTTCCAAAAAAAAAAAAAAAAACAACCCACTGGTTCCTGACAATGGATTCTTGGAAAGATCACTTGGTAGTGAAGGGGTTGAAGGCCATGTTGGAATAAGACCCATATGTAACATGGAGGTCCTGTGCCCACATGCAGAATGCTCCCCTCGACGCCAGTATCCTGCACGAGTACCAATTCTGGCCCAGAATCCAGGCAATAACTGGAGATCCTCACAGGATGAAAACCGAACTGGGACTGGCTTTATTTATGTTTTACGATTGGGAACACACACAATTGAAACAAAGGTTCAAGCTAGATGCTGGGGGAAAGGGTTGATGGTAGCATGTGAAAACAAAGGAATCCATTAGACACAAATACACAAAAGACCAGCATATACAGTTACCGCATATACCACAGGAGACTCCACAATAAATACATAAAAGGGAATATTAATGTAACACACATCAGGGAATAGGGCACAGAAAACACAAACACCCTGCATCAACAATTGTAGATACAGGGTGACTTTAACAAAGGAAAGGGCAGGGAATCAATATGAAACTTCAGGCCCGCACCTCCCAAATACAGTTCTAGGCCCATGTACCCCAAGTCCAAAGTGACGCACATCACACCATACATTTTTGACAAGGGATGGTACCAAACAGAGGATCTTAAAACGGATTCTAGATGGAGGCAAGATCACAGTGTTACACACACGAGAGGAAAGCATCTAACCTTGTGCTTGAGGTAAGACAGGTAGACATCCCATCCCAGTGTCAGGACATTAACATACATCACTCGGTACTTGGGAGGTAGGAAATAAAAGTTGATCATCTGGGCAGGCGGCCACACACACCATTCAGCCTAAGAAAAAGAAAGGGAAGAGTTAATACAAGAAAACCCCGAGTCACTCCACTCACCAAATCTCCGCTCTCACCTTATACATCTCCCAAAATTTCCCCTGAAACTCTCTCCAGCTTTTGATGAGACTTTGTCCTTCCATTGATCCCATCCCTGCCATTAAAAAGAGAATAAAAATATATATAAAGATGACGACCACTGGAATCCAAACAACGTATTCATGTTTTTAACCTTTTAGGATCATTTTCATAGAATAAATCTGACAAATCGAAACCAACTTAGACGCTAGTTAAGAGATTCCTTTGTAGAATAACGCGTGAGCGAAGCCCAGGAGCGGCCAGGTTTGCAGGATTGCAATTTCACCAGACGGAGGAAGCTGGGAGGGAAACTCTAGCTTCTTAAAGTGATCACAATGTGTAAAGCGGTCGGTATCCTAAAAAATAATTCTGTTCTAAGGCCATGACAGTGCACACTATGGGCTCCATCACCTCCTTCAAGCCAACACTATTATTGGCATCATTTTTTATAGCGCCATATGATGGAAACAAGAGGTGTAGAGGGCCCGGTCATAGGAGCTTACAATCTAAAAGGGATTGGGGGGGGGGTTGAGGAAGACACAGGGAATTTTACTGGACGGCATCATCATTAGTGCCAGTGGTTTGGGAACAGAGCTTCTGGCCACCGGCAGCAGAGGGAGACTGGGGGAAGAAAGTCCGTCTCCCTCCGCCGACCAGCAGGATCTCCCGAGAGGCGAGATCCTGCAGGTCATGTGACCCGGCACCACGATCCTCCATGGAGTCCTATGGACGCCATGGAAGGGATGCTGGGGACGGCGTTGTAGCACTGCCCCCAGCATCCGTGAGCTTAGCGATCACTAAGGGGCAAGCTGCCGGACTCGACGCCTGCCCTGCGATCTGCTGGGGACAGCGGGACAATAAGGGGAAGTTAGCGAATGCCAAGTGTTCCCCTCAGTGTCCCGGTTTTATCGCAGTGCGCGCGATAGTGCCCTTCATGTATAAAGTGAACAGCGCCGCTGCTGTTACTCACTTTCTCATTTCCCCCACAGAGCAAGTACAGTGTGTTATATATAGTTATTCTAGAAACTCAATGCACCAAAAAGATAAAAACACACAGGGTAATGCAAAGAGAATCGAAAAGCCACCGCACATTCGGTGACTTTTCGTTCTTTTCAATTCGGTTTGATTTGGCGATCCCATTTTGGCGACCCGGCGGTATATTCAGCAAGCACCACAGGGCCGCCGTAATGCAGGGAAAAGCCGCCACAAACCCGCCGAAAACGCACCACAAAACTAGGGGGAACGCACACGAAACCCGCAAAAACATCTGGATTAACCCCGCCGAACACGCCGGAGAAATCCGAGCAGCTGCCGATCACAGCGCAGAGCAGCCGCTGGAAAAACCCGACACCGCAGACGAATGGAGTGAAAAAAAAAAAAAAAAACTGTTCACTTGAATGATTGAAAAGTGAAACGCTGTTTGTATAGAAACTACTGAGCGAAAATGTCTGAAATTTACATATGATCCAATGAATGATAATAAAAAGGGCTGATACAGAAAAAAGAAAAAATGATTAAAATATCCTTAAAAATCTATAAATAAAGAGACTCTTTACTGCAGAATATTATAATCAACGGTTTATTAGATATTGAATTAAAACGGGAATATTTTTTAACATTGAAGCCTATGGAATTCGCCTGAATAAATCTGCCGCATGAGACCATCGAATGGCAGGGCAATTCGGCAACTTTTCACTGCTGGTTCTTGTTCTCTGAATAGCCAAAGCATTGCTTCTCTATGGGGATTCACTGCCCTCTAACAAGCAATGAACAGGCACCGTATGTACAGATTTGGCGAACTGCCTGCTCTCTGAATAGCCGAATGGCCCCGAAATGTCACTGTACACTGAATTTCACCTTTCGCCAGCAATTCGGATCTCTATGAATAACCCTGTATGTTTTTTTAATTGAGGATTGACTTATGAGAAAAAAAGGAAATAAATGTATCCATTTCTGCTTCATTAAATCAAGACACATTAACACAAAGGTTTAGAAGATAAAGGATTTCACATGCTCCACATGACAATGTCCACCTCTGACACGATTTGATATAGAATACCTTTATGTACAGTCGGGACGTCGACACAATTGTAACATCTTTGGCTCTATACACCACCACAACGGAGTTGGAATGAAACAAACACAATGTGCGTTAACTGCAGACTGTCAGCTTTAATTTGAGGGTATGTACATCCAACTCAGGTGAACGGTGTAGGACTTACAGCAGTTTGCAGATGTGCCTCCCACTTGTTAAGGGACCAAAAGTAATGGGACAGAATAATAATCATAAATCAAACTTTCCCTTCTTAATACTTGGTTGCAAATCCTTTGCAGTCAATCACAGCCTGAAGTCTGGAACGCATAGACATCACCAGACGCTGGGTTTCATCCCTGGTGATGCTCTGCCAGGCCTCTACTGCAACTGTCTTCAGTTCCTGCTTGTTCTTGGGGCATTTTCCCTTCAGTTTTGTCTTCAGCAAGTGAAATGCATGCTCAATGGGATTCAGGTCAGGTGATTGACTTGGCCATTGCATAACATTCCACTTCTGTCCCTTCAAAAACTCTTTGCTTGCTTTTGCAGTATGCTTTGGGTCATTGTCCATCTGCACTGTGAAGCGCCGTCCAATGAGTTCTGCAGCATTTGGCTGAATGTGAGCAGATAATATTGCCCGAAACACTTCAGAATTCATCCTGCTGCTTTTGTCAGCGTCACATCATCAATAAATACAAGAGAACCAGTTCCATTGGCAGCCATACATGCCCACGCCATGACACTACCACCACCATGCTTCACTGATGAGGTGGTATGCTTAGGATCATGAGCAGTTCCTTTCCTTCTCCATACTCTTCTCTTCCCATCACTCTGGTACAAGTTGATCTTGGTCTCATCTGTCCATAGGATCTTGTTCCAGAACTGTGAAGGCTTTGTTAGGTCTTGTTTGGCAAACTCTAATCTGGCCTTCCTGTTTTTGAGGCTCACCAATGGTTTACATCTTGTGGTGAACCCTCTGTATTCACTCTGGTGAAGTCTTCTCTTGATTGTTGACCTTGACACACATACACCTACCTCCTGGAGAGTGTTCTTGATCTGGCCAACTCTTGTGAAGTGTGTTTTCTTCACCAGGGAAAGAATTCTTCGGTCATCCACCACAGTTGTTTTCCGTGGTCTCCCGGGTCTTTTGGTGTTGCTGAGCTCACCGGTGTGTTCCTTCTTTATGAGAATGTTCCAAACAGTTGTTTTGGCCACACCTAAAGTTCTTGCTATCTCTCTGATGGGTTTGTTTTGTTTCTTCAGCCTAATGATGGCTTGCTTCACTGATAGTGACAGCTCTTTGGATCTCATCTTGAGAGTTGACAGCAACAGATTCCAAATGCAAATAGCAGACTTGAAATGAACTCTGGGCCTTTTATCTGCACATTGTAATTGGGGTAATGAGGGAATATCACACACCTGGCCATGGAACAGCTGAGAAGCCAATTGTCCCATTACTTTTGGTCCCTTAACAAGTGGGAGACACATCTGCAAACTGCTGTAAGTCCTACACCGTTCACCTGAGTTGGATGTACATACCCTCAAATTAAAGCTGACAGTCTGCAGTTAAAGCACATTGTGTTTGTTTCATTCCAACTCCATTGTGGTGGTGTATAGAGCCAAAGATGTTAGAATTGTGTCCATGTCCCAATATTTCTGGACCTGACTGTATGTGTTTAACGTCTTTGCAAGGGATAAAATACATATATTCGGGTTACAATGATCTGCCCTATGGAAGGTGGTCACGTAAATCCCCACTAGAATATCCCATTAAGGCTCCTACGATAGACGAGGCCGTGTGTGACGGCTGCCAACTCTTACCCATGAAGAAAAGTGCTCCAAGAACGGGCGATGCCAGAATCTGCTCCACGAGAACCTTTCTCAGAACAATCTTAATTGCAGTTCCTGGAAGGACGCGATCCAGCCAGATGTACCAGTAATGGTCTACAGGTCCCATGCAGCAACCGATAACCAACATCCTACCTGTATGAATTGGAACGAGAAGAAGAAAATCCAAGCTTAGTCAAACCTGTAAAGATCAGACCCTCTACCCATCGCGACCACTTCCATGTCATGAAAGACGTGTTGGGAGTAGCTTGTCCCCTCATCCCACCCAGCTGTCCCTAGTCATTGCAACAATTCTACAAAAATGTCAACTGGATGCTCAACATCTTTCTAGACGTCACGGGCCGCTCCGATCCTGTGGAATGACTTGCCTCGCCCTATCAAACTCTCCCCTGACCTTCAGTCCTTCAAGAAATCCCTCAAAACCCATCTCTTCAGATTATTGTACCGCGTCACTGACGCAACTCATCCCTCTGCTCACACATGATTGAAGCTGCTTCTATGGTCCCACCATTCCCAAACCACTGGCACTCATGATCCTGCCATCCATTAAAACTCCCCTCGTCTTCCTCAACCCCAATCCCTCTAGACTGTAAGCTCCTATGATCAGGACCCTCTACACCTCTTGTTTCCATCCTGTTTATTTGTATTTCGTTCCCTTTGGTTATTGTAAAGCGCTGCAGATACTGTTGGCGCCATATAAATAATAATAAGAGCTTATATTCTATGGAGGAGCAGAAACGACTCGGCTTTTTAACAGAATTTAAAGAGGAGGCAGCCGGCTGATTAAATGGCTAATCAGGCAATGTGATCATCAGCCTAACATGCAGCCGCTTCCTGTTGCTCGGCATCGGAGCCAGAAAAGGAATCTAGCAGGGACCAGGTTTTACTAGGATTTATTATTGCACCTCATAACTCCCCCTTCACCAACAATAAAAAAACAGGATGGGAGTCAGCCAGCGGTGGATCCAAAACACGGGTTTCAAGAGGTGCCACACGCTGACAATTTTGGCCAAGAGCTGATGTTCTGTTCGCATAAACCGCAAGAGTCAGAGCGGGCGCCGGATCATAGACTGCGCTCATCACTAACTGCCCCCAGAACACTGCCACTTAGCGTCTGCCCTCCCGCTGCTCGGGTGACATCTGACAGACGCAGCACAGCAATGTCTGCAATGAGAAACCGTAAAGTAAGTTATCGCAGCGGCGCGGTTCAATTTATAACCGAAAGGTTGACAGAACTAGTTTTACTCGTTACTTATGTTTGGCATAATTGGAAAGGGCGAACTCTGGCCTTTCCATAGACACGTCACTAAACCTGGTGGGGTGTGGGGATACAGTGGTCTAAATGACCCCACGATCTCCTACAATGGGATTGCAGCTCAAGCTCATTGTTGTATACCCCCCCCCTTTAGATCCGCCAGTGGATTTGGCAATGTACATAATAAAACTTAAAAGCCTCTGTTTTTTCTTGGGACGGGGGAGGGAATAGATCAGAAAAATAATTATTTATCTTTCCTTCTTTTACCCGTGTAGCAGCAGAGCACACACAGTATATATGTATATTACGGTATTGCAAAGATAAACATTCAGACTTCTGCTTTATAAAAACAAAGTATATGTATTGATACAAAGTAACTTACATCTGTTCAGCTTGAAAAATGACAAAAAGAACATGGAGAGACCAAAGGCTCGAAGGGGAGAGAGAGAGGAGAGAAGACCAAAGACTCGAAGGGGAGAGGAGAGAAGACCAAAGACTCGAAGGGGAGAGAGAGGAGAGAAGACCAAAGACTCGAAGGGGAGAGAGAAGAGAGGAGACCAAAGACTCAAAGGGGAGAGAGAGGAGAGAAGACCAAAGGCTCGAAGGGGAGAGAGAGGAGAGAAGACCAAAGGCTCGAAGGGGAGAGAGAGGAGAGAAGACCAAAGGCTCGAAGGGGAGAGAGAGGAGAGAAGACCAAAGGCTCGAAGGGGAGAGAGAGGAGAGAAGACCAAAGGCTCGAAGGGGAGAGGAGAGAGAGGAGAGAAGACCAAAGGCTCGAAGGGGAGAGGAGAGAAGACCAAAGACTCGAAGGGGAGAGAGAGAGGAGGAGAAGACCAAAGACTCAAAGGGGAGAGAGAGGAGAAGAGAAGACCAAAGACTCGAAGGGGAGAGAGAGGAGAGAAGACCAAAGACTCGAAGGGGAGAGAGAGGAGAGAAGACCAAAGACTCGAAGGGGAGAGAGAGGAGAGAAGACCAAAGACTCGAAGGGGAGAGAGAGGAGAGAAGACCAAAGACTCAAAGGGGAGAGAGAGGAGAGAAGACCAAAGACTCGAAGGGGAGAGAGAAGAGAGGAGACCAAAGACTCGAAGGGGAGAGAGAGGAGAGAAGACCAAAGACTCAAAAGGGGAGAGAGAGGAGAGAAGACCAAAGACTCGAAGGGGAGAGAGGAGAGAAGACCAAAGACTCGAAGGGGAGAGAGAGGAGACCAAAGACTCGAAGGGGAGAGAGGAGAGAAGACCAAAGACTCGAAGGGGAGAGAGAGGAGAGAAGACCAAAGACTCGAAGGGGAGAGAGAGGAGAGAAGACCAAAGACTTGAAGGGGAGAGAGAGGAGAGAAGACCAAAGACTCGAAGGGGAGAGAGAAGACCAAAGACTCGAAGGGGAGAGAGAGAAGACCAAAGACTCGAAGGGGAGAGAGAGAAGAGAGAAGACCAAAGACTCGAAGGGGAGAGAGGAGAGAAGACCAAAGACTCCAAGGGGAGAGAGGAGAGAAGACCAAAGGCTTGAAGGGGAGAGAGGAGAGAAGACCAAAGACTCGAAGGGGAGAGAGAGGAGAGAAGAACAGTATAAAGTCATTTGTGAACACCATGAACCCTTCTACTCCACAAGTCAGTGAATGTTACCTGTTCTCTTCCAGTCTCTTTCTTTCTTGTCATCTTTTGTGACCTCTCTCGTCTGCTGGATAATGTCCCCGATGCTCAGCAGTATTCCCGCACTCACTGTGTTAGTGAGCAGCAGAGTCTTCCCTGTGAACAGCTGTCTCCAGCAGCCAGCAAAACGGCTCAATAGCACCTTACCCCGGGGGTTCATCATTGTGCAGGCCAAGACTCATCCATGAGGAGCAGGGAGGCATCGAGAGGACAACCTGGCAGGTTTTAGACACCTAAAAGAAGAGTGAAAGTAACAGCGACACTGGGAAAGAATTTGGCAAAACCGGTTTGACCAACAAACTAGCAGGCAGTCTTATACAAAGTATCCTCACACTTTGGGAATTTCCCACGCGGTTTTCACGCAATACAGGATTTTTTTTAACGCCGCAGGGTTTGAAACGGGTTTGGGGAGGAGGGAAATGCATTTACACATTGATTTCCAGAAAACCCACAGGAATAGAATATGTATGAAGACGCTAAATCAGTAAGAACCACCAACAATGTAAATATTTCACATGATACATGAGTTACCAGAGCAGTTTATGCCCGCTGGCGCGCACCACATGTCACTCGCTACTGGGGGACTGACTTCTGGCAACATGACATCTGGTGGGCGGGCCTGACAGCCAAAGACGCCAGCGGGACGCGCTATGCTGCCCACGGGTTGAGTCCCAAGCAGGGACGGCATATTACGTCAGGTGGAGAGATGCTCTGTCACCTCTTACATGGACATTAGACGCCCTTTATCTGGTTTGTGATGAAAAGCATTAAAAAAAACACGATATTATCCCCGATTACAGGCTCGTTATTTCTAATGAATAGGGATGCACCGATGCCATTTTTTTTAGGACCGAGTACTGATACTTTTATTTAGTGTCATGTGACACTTTCCAATAAATAATTTAGGATTTTGCTGAAAGCCTGTCCTGTTTTCTGTTAATATTGCAATGTATGGCCAGACGCCCCATTTACCCCACTGCACACACACCCTATACATACACACCCTCTGTAGTCTGATGGGTATATTATATATAAATAATATACACCATAGGCATCAGATATATATGTATACAATTTACAGACTCGAATAGGAGGCGCCGGGACAGAGTGTGTTACCAATTCACCTTCAAACACGGCAGCTATTTCCACCGAGGGCTTTACCCACACAACCCTTTACCCACACAACCGCAATATATCGATACCAAATGTAAGGTATAAAAAGATATACAGGTGATGACTCACATGGGTCAGAGCCTGACAATATAAGGCTCAATTCATAAGCAGTGGGCCCCTTCAAGGATGACCCGGTCCTTCTTCATATATGTTCTCCCAATGTTTCATATAATCAAAGGAAACAAAAAGGACAAGGAACCATAGCGTAACTCCTCAGAAGCACATGTTGTAAGATTGTTTCACGCAGTCAACTTACATGGTCCAGAGCCTGTGGAGTAATCACTGGCTCGGTATATGCGCTTGCGGTGTAGATTATAGGGTTCACCAGCCCTTCAGCCAAATGGACACTTCTCCAATGTGGTTTTAACGGAGTCATCACCTGTATATCGTTATATACCTTACATTTGGTATCGATATATTGAGCAATTGTGTTTTTTTTTCATTTTCTCTCATTTCATGATATCGAGACGCTACGAACACGTCACCCCAGCTACGGACGCCAGTCGGGTAATAATTCCTCTATACTCTGCTACGTGTCAGTGCGGCTCACTAGGACACCATTTCACCTTAAGGAGTAGTAGATTATGGTCTCTGGCTATTGACTTATTACCACTTTCGTGGGATCACACAGGCGCTTCTCCCTCTTCTTCTTGTGTGTAATCATATATATGTATACCCAACAGACCAGAGAGTGAGTTTATATACATACACACAAACACACCAGCCCTCAGAGTGTGCCGGTGTGTGTTTATATATGTATATACATACGGCGGCTGTCCGAACGCTCTAATGGCAGCTCACTGTGTTTCAAAGAGCGCCGCCGGCAAAGTCTTCGAGCGGCCGCTCGTTGAGAAGCCCCAGCCGCAATCTCGCAAGATCTTGCAGAGTTCGAGATGCCGGCTTCCGGTATCGGGGGCATCTGCACGAGTATTAGTATCGGTGCATCCCTACTAATGAAAAATGTGCATTTTGTGTAAAATCTTCTAAACATAAAAAGGTTTTTAAGTAATTCATGTTTCATGTTTGCAAACCCTGGTAGCAGCGCGCGCAGAGGCGCAGAGCAACATCCTTTTGAAGGCGGCTTATATTCACACATTAAAATATATACACACGGACAGAAGATTCCTAAAACACTTGTTTTAGTATGTGAAATCCACCGGGTGCAGAAACATAAATGCATTTTGTATTATTATTATTTTTTTTTAAATCTCCCGGTATTTTAAAAAATTTTGGCCAAGCAGTGTGCTGGGGAGGTGACCCAGCATCCCGGCGTTCAGTTCCTCAGCACTGCTAACTTAGGCCGCGTTCACACTGAGCGACATGAAAATTTCGTGTTTTTCATATTCGCGACATTGAGCGATATTGCAAAACACCACCAATGCAAATCGCAAAAAAAAGGGTCATGTACCAGCGACAAGCCACAGCGACATTGAGCGACCAGCTACAGCGACATCGAGCGACAAGCGACATCGAGCGACAAGCTACAGAGACATCGAGCGACAAGCTACAGAGACATCGAGCGACAAGCTACAGCGACATCGAGCGACAAGCTACAGCGACATCGAGCGACAAGCTACAGCGACATCGAGCGACAAGCTACAGCGACAAGCTACAGCGAGCGACAAGCTACAGCGACATCGAGCGACAAGCTACAGCGACAAGCTACAGCGAGCGACAAGCTACAGCGAGCAACAAGCTACAGCGAGCAACAAGCTACAGCGAGCAACAAGCTACAGCGAGCAACAAGCTACAGCGAGCAACAAGCTACAGCGAGCAACAAGCTACAGCGAGCAACAAGCTACAGCGACATCGAGCAACAAGCTACAGCGACATCGAGCAACAAGCTACAGCGACATCGAGCAACAAGCTACAGCGACATCGAGCAACAAGCTACAGCGACATCGAGCAACAAGCTACAGCGACATCGAGCAACAAGCTACAGCGACATCGAGCAACAAGCTACAGCGACATCGAGCAACAAGCTACAGCGACATCGAGCAACAAGCTACAGCGACATCGAGCAACAAGCTACAGCGACATCGAGCAACAAGCTACAGCGACATCGAGCAACAAGCTACAGCGACAAGCTACAGCGACATCGAGCGACAAGCTACAGCGACATCGAGCGACAAGCTACAGCGACATCGAGCGACCAGCTACATCGAGCGACAAGCTACAGCGACATCGAGCGACCAGCTACAGCGACATCGAGCGACCAGCTACAGCGACATCGAGCGACCAGCTACAGCGACATCGAGCGACCAGCTACAGCGACATCGAGCGACCAGCTACAGCGACATCGAGCGACCAGCTACAGCGACATCGAGCGACCAGCTACAGCGACATCGAGCGACCAGCTACAGCGACATCGAGCGACCAGCTACAGCGACATCGAGCGACCAGCTACAGCGACATCGAGCGACCAGCTACAGCGACATCGAGCGACCAGCTACAGCGACATCGAGCGACCAGCTACAGCGACATCGAGCGACAAGCTACAGCGACATCGAGCGACAAGCTACAGCGACATCGAGCGACAAGCTACAGCGACATCGAGCGACAAGCTACAGCGACATCGAGCGACAAGCTACAGCGACATCGAGCGACAAGCTACAGCGACATCGAGCGACAAGCTACAGCGACATCGAGCGACAAGCTACAGCGACATCGAGCGACAAGCTACAGCGACATCGAGCGACAAGCTACAGCGACATCGAGCGACAAGCTACAGCGACATCGAGCGACCAGCTACAGCGACATCGAGCGACCAGCTACAGCGACATCGAGCGACCAGCTACAGCGACATCGAGCGACAAGCTACAGCGACATCGAGCGACCAGCTACAGCGACATCGAGCGACCAGCTACAGCGACATCGAGCGACCAGCTACAGCGACATCGAGCGACCAGCTACAGCGACATCGAGCGACCAGCTACAGCGACATCGAGCGACAAGCTACAGCGACATCGAGCGACAAGCTACAGCGACATCGAGCGACAAGCTACAGCGACATCGAGCGACAAGCTACAGCGACATCGAGCGACAAGCTACAGCGACATCGAGCGACCAGCTACAGCGACATTGAGCGACCAGCTACAGCGACATTGAGCGACAGGATGTGAACTGCTCCATTGAAATGCATTGGAGAAGCTACATGCGGCGATAAATCGCTGAGGGTGAGCGGAGCCGTAGCACTTGCAGACAAGTCGAGAGGCGCTGCGGAGCAGCTGGGTGTGACGTGGGAAAGATGGCCGCCTCCACCCAGCAAATAATCCAATAAGGAAACTATTATTATTGCTTTCCCATTGTACAGCGCTGCGGAATATGTTGGTGCTTCATAAATAAAGATTAATAATAATCACATCCAAAGCGTTCAGCGACACTGCAGCAGCAAACTGACCCGCTGCAATGTAGCAATTCCGCAGCTGCTGAGAAACTGAACAGGCCAGGAGTCTGATAAAAGTCATCCTCATGACAAGCTGCAGCAGCTCCCGCCATGCTCAGCGCCCCCTGTAATGTCACATGACGTGTATGACGCTATAACCCGGCGCCGCCTGCCTGAGGAGCGCTCCGCGTAGCGCCTGGATACCGCTTACCCTGTGGTTACCGCATGACTTCCGTGGCTCCGCACAGGGTGCACTGAAAAATGAAGGCAATGCCTCAAACCGGGCAAAGTGCGTCACTTCCGGACAGATGCAGCGCGATGACTCAAAGCAGCCACCGTACGTCAGAATAGCGCGCCCGATTTGAAAGTGTCATGGCGGAGAGTCCGGAGGAGAACCGCGCGCAGATACAGGTCAGGGGCCACACGGAGCTCTGTCTGTCAGGGGGCGGCATCCTCTGATCACCCGCTGCACCGGCACTATCCTGACCGGCAGCGGCTCAGAGCAGCGCCCCCTCCTGGACACACACAGACAGACAGCGCCGACTGCACCCAGGGCGCACAGCGACACCTGCTGGCCGGAGAGTGCACAGCACGTGGAGACCAGCACATGCAGACCTCACTCCCAGCATGTATCAAACGCCTGCTCCCATCACTCCCAGCATGCATCACACCTCCCATCATCAAACGACGCCTGCTCCCATCACTCCCAGCATGCATCACACCTCCCATCATCAAACAACGCCTGCTCCCATCCCATCACTCCCAGCATGCATCACACCTCCCATCATCAAACGACGCCTGCTCCCATCACTCCCAGCATGCATCACACCTCCCATCATCAAACAACGCCTGCTCCCATCCCATCACTCCCAGCATGCATCACAACTCCCATCATCAGACAACGCATGCAGCCATCACTCCCAGCATGCATCACAACTCCCATCATCAGACAATGCCTGCAGCCATCACTCCCAGCATCAAACGCCTGCAGACATCACTCCTTGCATGATCACACCTCCCAGCATCAAACCAGGCCTGCAGCCATCACTCCTAGAATCCAGTATTCCCATCACTCCCAGCATGCATTACTCCTCCTCCCTTGGTGTCACTATTGATTCTCTCCCCACGTCCAGACAGTGACCAAATCCTGTTACGTTCAACTCGAGCATCGCCAGCGTCCGCCCCTTTCTGAGGCAAGAATCAAGATACCGTGAAGGTGCTGGTTCATGCACTTGTCATTTCATGACTTGATTACTGCAACTCGCTCCTTATTGGCCCCAACTCCCGTATTACCCCATTGCAATCTGTAATGAATGCAGGGGCCAAACGCACCTCCCCCCTCTGCCGGTCCCTCCATTGGCTTCCTGTACATTCACCAGACGCACCTCGTGTACCTCCCCCCTCTGCCGGTCCCTCCATTGGCTTCCTGTACAGTCACCAGACGCACCTCGTGTACCTCTCCCATCTGCCTGTCCCTCCATTGGCTTCCTGTACAGTCACCAGACGCACCTCGTGTACCTCTCCCATCTGCCGGTCCCACCATTGGATTCCTATACGTTCCAGGATACCGTTAAAAATACTGACGCTTACGGTCAAATCGCTCAATAATGCAAACCCCCCCCCCCCCCACATGTCTTTGTTACTCTGCAAGAACGTCCCATCTGGAAACTACGTTCGGCAGGTGATCTCCTATCATCTGTCTACACGCGCACGGCCAACTCTCGCCTCAGACTTCTCAAGGACAGCTCCGATCCTGTGGAATGACTTGCCTCGCCCTATCAAACTCTCCCCTGATCTTCAGGCCTTCAAGAAATCCCAAAACCCATCTCTTCAGATTATGTACCACATCAATGACTCAACGCATCCCTCTGCTCTCCTACTCACACAGGATTGAAGCCGCTCTTATGGCTTCACCATTCCCAAACCACTGGCACTAATGATCCTGCCGTCCAGTAAAATTCCTCTTGTCTTCCTGAACCCCAATCCCTCTAGATTGTAAACTCCTATGAGCAGGGCCCTCTACACCTCGTTTCCATCCTATGTCCGTTTATTTGTATTTCGTTCCCTTCGGTTATTGTAAAGCGCTGCGGATACTGTTGGCGCTATATAAATGGTGACATTAATAATAGAGATCCCTCCCCTGAGGAGCAGGAATACTGTTTTCACAGCGCTGGTTTGGTCCCTGTGTGTGTTTTTTCGGCTCTTATCGTTTGGGTCGCGGTTTTGACTCGCGCGTTGTTCTGTCGTTGCAGAGGCTGAAAGCCGCCGTCCATTACACTGTGGGAGGTTTATGCCAAGATGTCGCCGACGATAAGGAGATTCAGTTCAGCAAACAAGCCACGGCAGCCGTGTCAGAGATCACGTTCAGGCAGTGCGGTGAGTCCGTTCAGCTGGAGGAGACAGAGTGTTCAGGGGATCACTGTGCATGGAATATAGGCGGGCCGCGATCAGGCTTCCATGGAGGTCAGAGGAGCCAGGCCGCTGGAGCTTCCGCGGGAGCCAGGCCGCTGGAGCTTCCGTGGAGGTCGCTGGAACTTCCGTGGGAGCCAGGCCGCTGGAGCTTCCGTGGAGGCCGTGGGAGCCAGGTCGCTGGAGCTTCCGTGGAGGCCGCGGGAGCCAGGGCAGATTAGCCAGTGGAACCAAGTAAAGTCGCCCTGGACTGATTCCATAAAGGCTCTGCATTCAGTCTAAATCGGTGAAATCCACAGCAATGAGCCAGAGCTGGGCCGCTCCAGAGAAATGACAGATGGGGAGCAAAGGGAAAAGTGCTGCCCTGCACCATGTATAAATCATATGCTGCAGGATAGAAATCAAGGGATTCCTTATTGATTTCTTACCTGCAGCGTATGGCTTATACATGCTGCAGGGTGACATTTCTCATGTGCTGCCCATCAGCATGAATACAATACATGTGTCCAGGAAAACATGGCAGCTCTAGGGTTACACACCGGTTCTAGCCGCGGTGTTTATCCGTGCGCTCAGCTCGGCTCCGGTTTGTCGTTTTTACACAATCTGATCACTTATTATTATTTTCACAGAAACCTTTGCAAAAGATCTGGAAATGTTTGCGCGGTAAGTGCGTCAAGCCCTGGCTCCGCCCCCTAGACGAACGCCGCTGTGCGACTCTTACCTTTGCGCAGCCGGTGGCCCCACGTGTCGTTCCTCGTGCCGCCGCGGTGATGGAGAGTTTTGATATGAAGCATTAGACGCGTGTCCGAACGGCCTCCACTCCCAGCCGGGTTATCTTAGCACTTGGTGTTCTGTCTTTGGATGATGGGAATTGTAGTCAGACGTTGTGTGATGCTGCCTCGCTCGCTGCAAACCTGACAAACAAGGTCCTTGACGTAGAAACCGTTTGCTCCGCAGCTCCCACACAACCTTTACATTTCATGGACACTTTGGAAGAATAGACCCTTTGCCGCGTCGCCTCGCACCACACTCCCCGCGTCTCGCCCCCCCCCCCCCCCCCCGCGCGCCTCGCTAATTACCAGCAGGTGTAGGGATTCAGAGTTGCGTTAATTGCATCTTGAAGCTCTCGCTCGCCGCCGCCGCCAGCGCTCCTCCGCTCCATGGACGGTAATTTTTATTTTGTTTTTCATACTTTGTTCCTTTTGAAATGCGTCGGCGCTCACAGGTGCTGCTCCGCACGCTCAGCCGCAGCCTCTGGAGGCGTGATTGCCTTTGTGTGGACAGATTGCGCCCTTTGCGCCCCATGAAAGGGCTCGTCTCCGGGACAACGATTCATTCTGTTGGGTTTCAGGAATACGGCTCTTATCCTGCGCCATGAAGGGGTTAATTGAGTTTGTGTGCATCTGTATTTGCTTGTTTGTATCCGTGTACCTTTTTGTGTGCTTGAGATTGTCTGCACGTGTGTATATGTGTATACCCAATCTTATATGTGCTATAATACTGTTGTAAACCTTTTTAACCCTTTCATTGCAGCCCAGTGTTCATTTCTAGTTTATCCCAAAAGCAGGAGTATTTCCCGACCTTGACTCTAGCCACCCCACGCCCCGACCTTGGCTCTAGCCGCCCCGACCTTGGCTCTAGCCGCCCCGAGCCCCGACCTTGGCTCTAGCCGCCCCGAGCCCCGACCTTGGCTCTAGCCGCCCCGAGCCCCGACCTTGGCTCTAGCCGCCCCAACCTTGGCTCTAGCCGCCCCGACCTTGGCTCTAGCCGCCCCGACCTTGGCTCTAGCCGCCCCGAGCCCCGACCTTGGCTCTAGCCGCCCCAACCTTGGCTCTAGCCGCCCCGACCTTGGCTCTAGCCGCCCCGAGCCCCGACCTTGGCTCTAGCCGCCCCGACCTTGGCTCTAGCCGCCCCGAGCCCCGACCTTGGCTCTAGCCGCCCCAATCTCGGCTCTAACCGCCCCACGCCCCAATCTCAGCTCTCCGACCTCGGCGCTGTCCCTTCTACTGACCTCTGCTCTCGCTGTCCCTTGTAGACACGCCAAGAGGTCCACAATCAGCATGGACGATGTGAAGCTGTTGGCCAGACGGAGCCGTTCCCTGGTAATTTTTGGTTTATTGTTGTGATAAGGAATTAAGCTGTTACTAAAATAATAATACATCATAAAGGGAATAGCTGACCTCGCGCTCCGTTCCAGATACTTTGAGAGCCCGACGACGTTTCGGTTGCATAACCACCTTTTCTTGAGCCTGTCCTGCCGAAACATCGCTGGACTGACTGTATAATCCTATATCACATCCACAGAGGGGAGCGACAGACGGATTTCGGTGCAGTGTTTGCGTGTGGCACTCATTCTGTGTACTTTGTGTAGTTACATTCCTGCTGCGCACAATACAGCTGTTGTATCTTGTGTATCATGTGTTGTGTGGAGCCCGGGTCACAATCCCACCGGGAGATTAGCGGGTGCGGATCCTGCTGTGCGACTCGCAGGGTCTGAGCTGGTAAGTATTGTGCATGTGCAGGTCAGGAGGGAGAAGTCCACGGACTCTGCTTTTAAACAGGAATAACTCGCTGGGAGGAGATAAATAATGGGGGTAAATTACTAAAATATTTGTTTTAACATGAGGAACGGATTCAAGGAAAGTCTAGATGTTGAATCAAGGGAGGTAAGTGTAGCGCATAATGCAATTCCAATGGTGACTGTTTTCTAACCAGACCTCGGAAGAAACAAAAAGGGAGAAATTCATGGTGCAGACTGTGATAATCTCAGGATGTATATCGCGAGGTATGGCTATTCTGTTTCCCTAAGCAAAGCTGTGAGGCGTGGGTCCTTTAGACTAGTTGAAGTCTGTATTTGACCAGTATTCACACGATGAAGTTCAGCAGACAGCTTCAACTCAGCAAAACTGACACGTAGAAAGATGAATCCAGTTGCAGAGTTTAATGATCAGACTGACCATCTTGTTAGTGTACAGCTATGCAGGTAAAAAGGCTACTTTGCCTAGCAGTGAGCACAGAATGGCTGCTATGTGACCCAGGAAGTAACTAACAACAAGACACTGAGCAGAGGGGTGTGAACTAGCGGAATACAGAAGCCTAAGGAAACCCCGCAGGGACAAAATAGCTATGAAAGCAATAGCATGTAAGCAGCGAAGGCAGATTCAACACAAAACAGAAAAAATATACAATAAATCCTAAAGCATGGGGCATGACAATGGTCTTGCTCACATTCATCTGAGCCAACCGGCTCTAGGATCCTGAGCTTTAGGGTAATTTGTGGCCACCCAATCGCCCTCTTATGGTCACAGTCAGTCCCAGAATCTTAAGATCTTAAAGAGAGACACACAACATAGCATCATTGTACCATATAATAAAGTAAATATGGGGATGGTACCTCCTAGATTTTTTTTCCTGCCAAAATCAATAGGGCTCATTGGTCCAGGTGACGGGAAATCATGTAGTTAAGGTAGTTAACAGCAGTAGAGGTTGAAAGCCAACTGATGAAGCCACAGGATCGATATATTCCAGGCGAAACGCGTTTTGGCATGTATTTTAGTTTCACACGCTGCTGGATCTCTCCATCTTTTCCAGAGGATATTGTTTTTTATGGAAGTTGTACCATCCAAAAACAACCATCCAGGTGCACATTCTTTGGACCGGGATTAAGGTCCTGAACCACGTGAGTGATTCCAAACTTCATTATATGGTACAATGATGCTATGTTGTGTGTCTCTCTTTAAGATCTTTGGGTGGCCACAAATTACCCTAAAGCTCAAGATCCTAGAGCCGGTTGGCTCAGATGAATGTGAGTAAAACCATACCATGCAATATACACTGCTCAAAAAAATAAAGGGAACCCTTAAACAACACAATGTAACTCCAAGTCAATCACACGTCTGTGAAATCAAACTGTCCACTTAGGTAGCGACACTGACAGTCGAGTCCGCATGCTGCTGTTGTGCAAATGGAATAGACAACATGTGGGAAGCATAGGCAGGTAGCAAGACATCCCCAATAAAGGAGCGGTTCTGCAGGTGGTGACCACAGACCACTTCTCAGTTCCTGTGCTTTCTGGCTGATGGTTTGGTCACTTTTGAATGCTGGCGGTGCTGTCACTCTAGTGGTAGCATGAGACGGAGTCTACAACCCACACAAGTGGCTCAGGTAGTGCAGCTCATCCAGGATGGCACATCAATGCGAGCTGGGGCAAGAAGGTTTGCGGTGTCTGTCAGCGTAGTGTCCAGAGCATGGAAGCGCTACCAGGAGACAGGCCAGTACATCAGGAGACGTGGAGGAGGCCGTAGGAGGGCAACAACCCAGCAGCAGGACGGCTACCTCCGCCTTTGTGCAAGGAGGGACAGGAGGAGCACTGCCAGAGCCCTGTAAAATGAACTCCAGCGGGCCACAAATGTGCAAACGGTCAGAAACAGACTCCATGAGGGTGGTATGAGGGCCTGACGTCCACAGGTGGGGGTTGTGCTTACAGCCCAACACCGTGCAGGACGTTTGGCATTTGCCAGAGAACACAGAGATCGGCAGCTTCGCCACTGGCGTCCTGTGCTCTTCACAGATGAAAGCAGGTTCACACTGAGCACATGTGACAGACGTGACAGGGTCTGGAGAATCCGTGGAGAACGTTCTGCTGCCTCCGACATCCTCCATGACCGGTTTGGCAGTGGGTCAGTAATGGTGTGGGGTGGCATTTATTTAGGGGGCCGCACAGCCCTCCATGTGCTCGCCAGAGGTAGCCTGACTGCCATTAGGTACCGAGATGAGATCCTCAGACCCCTTGTGAGACCATCTGCCGGTGCGGTTGGCCCTGGGTTCCTCCTATTGCAAGACAATGCTAGACCTCATGTGGCTGGAGTGTGTCAGCAGTTCCTGCAAGACGAAGGCATTGATGCTATGGACTGGCCCGCTCGTTCCCCAGACCTGAATCCAATTGAGCACATCTGGGACATCATGTCTCGCTCCATCCACCAAGGCCACGTTGCACCACAGACTGTCCAGGAGATGCTTTAGTCCAGGTGTGGGAGGAGATCCCTCAGGAGACCATCCGCCACCTCATCAGGAGCATGCCCAGGAGTTGTAGGGAGGTCATACAGGCACGTGGAGGCCACACACACTACTGAGCCTCATTTCGACTTGTTTGCAGGACATTACGTCAAAGTTGGATCAGCCTGTAGTGTTGTTTTACACTTTAATTGTGAGTGTAACTCCAAATCCAGACCTCCAGGGGTTAATCAATTTGATTTCCATTGATAATGTTTGTGTGATTTTGTTGTCGTCACATTCAGGTATAACGACCGCAGTATTTAAGATTTCATTCTTTCACATCGAGCAGGTCTTATGTTTGTGTCCCCCTTTATTTTTTTGAGCAGTGTATACCCTGAGATTATCACAGGCTGCACCATGAATTTCTCCCTTTTGTTCCTTCCGAGGTCTGGTTAGAAAAGAGTCACCGCCGGAATTGGAATTGCCCTTTGCGCTACACTTACCTCCCTTTATTCGATTTTCCTTGGTTGTATCGGACAAGAACAACCCCACCAAGTGGACAGCAGCATTAGGACTTCTCATCCCCTTTATATAAAAAATAAACCTCAAGTCTAGAATGTTCCTTCTGAGCCCCTTCGTATATTCAGACTGATTAGGGGGTCGCCCCGTTACTGCTGTCATTATAACGCCCTGCGGTTTGTTTTCCAGCACATGCACATATGTAAGCGCAGCGAGGAGATCGCCTCGAATAACCAGGAGCAACGAGAGAAGAAGAGGAAGAAACCGGCGGCGGCAGAAGGACGGAAAACGGCCGAAGAGGATCCAGGCACGAGCGACATATAAGCCCTTGCTGTGGAGTGAGGGGATGGGCACCGTGTCTGCTTCGGGGGGGGGGGGAGATGTAACAACCTGTAAATACATATTTATTATAGTTTATATCAAAGTTCTGTGAAAAAATTAAATATTTTGTGCGATTTAATCCCCTCAATGTGTGATCTGCTCCCCCTGCCGGGCTGCCAGGCCGGTCCCGTGTTACAGGCCAGCATTGGATGCGCACACATACACACTATTCAGTCCCACAATATACAGAAAATAATGCCCCGTGCTCCGTATGCCAGCAAACAGGTTTTACCTGCACTCAAATGGGTTTTCTGAAGTGTAAGCTCCCCTACCAAGCTTGAACACTGCACTAATTTATTATACACTGGGATAATTAATATATATATAATATATATATATATATATATAGATATACACACACACACACAGACAGTGCATCCATAAAGTCTCTGGAATAAATTTTTCAAATTGTAAAAAAGCAAATAAGACAAGTGAAAATTATTACAGAATGATTATATATATATATATACGGTTGTGTTCAAAATTATTCAACCCCCAATGCTGTAAAGGGTTTTAGGGAATTTAGTGTACATTTGTAATTGTATTCAGAATGAAATCCTACAAGGACTTTTTAAAGAACCATATGCAACTAAAATGACATCAATTGGTTTTGTAATACAGTAGTAAATGTTTCTTTTGTGAATTCTTCATTGACACAATTATTCAACCCCTTAAAGACTACCACTCTGAAGAACAGAGGTTCATTCAAGTGTTTTCAATCAGGTATTGAAAACACCTGTGGATGTCACGGAGCAGCAATAAAGCATAATAAGCACCAATTAGGCAGCTTTAAAATGACTGTGATACTCAGCTCCTTCTAGACATTTACTGGTGTGGTTACAAACATGGTGAAGTCAAGAGAATGGTCCAGGAAGACAAGAGAAGAGGTGATTACTCTTCACAGGAAGGGCAATGGCTATAAGAAGATTGCAAAGATGTTAAACATACCAAGAGAGACCATAGGAAGCATCATTCGCAAATTCAAGGCAAAGGGCACTGTTGAAACGCTACCTGGTCGTGGCAGAAAGAAGATGCTGACATCGACTGCTGTGCGCTACCTGAAGCGTAGAGTGGAGAAAAGTCCCCGTGTGACTGCTGAGGAACTGAGAAAAGATTTGTCAGATGTGGGTACTGAAGTTTCAGCTCAGACAATACGGCGCACACTGCGTAATGAAGGCCTCCATGCCAGAACTCCCAGGCGCACCCCCTTGCTGTCTCCAAAGAATAAGAAGAGTCGACTGCAGTATGCCAAAAGTCATGTGGACAAACCACAGAAGTTTTGGGATAGTGTTCTGTGGACTGATGAAACAAAATTAGAACTGTTTGGCCCATGGATCAACGCTATGTTTGGAGGAGGAAGAACAAGGCCTATGAAGAAAAGAACACCTTGCCTACTGTGAAGCATGGCGGGGGGTCAATCATGCTTTGGGGCTGTTTTGCTTCTGCAGGTACAGGGAAGCTTCAGCGTGTGCAAGGTACCATGAATTCTCTTCAGTACCAGGAGATATTGGATGACAATGTGATGCAGTCCCTCACAAACCTGAGGCTTGGGAGACGTTGGACCTTTCAACAGGACAATGATCCCAAGCCTACCTCCAAGTCCACTAGAGCATGGTTGCAGATTAAAGGCTGGAACATTTTGGAGTGGCCATCGCAGTCACCTGACTTAAAGAAAGCAGTTGCAGTACGCAAGCCTAAGAATGTGACTGAACTGGAGGCTTTTGCCCATGACGAATGGGCGAAGATACCCGTAGATCGCTGCAAGACACTTGTGTCAAGCTATGCTTCACGTTTAAAAGCTGTTATAACTGTAAAAGGATGTTGTATTAAGTACTAAGATTGAATGTCACTTGGGGGTTGAATAAAACTGATAATGATGTGAGCACAGAAAAGACATTTGTGGTTATTTCATTATAAATGTTATGTTATATTTGTCTGACCTACACGTGCCTCTTTGATTTAATTGTAAGCAAGATGACTGAATGATCAAAATCAATGTCAAACTGGCCAAAACACTCAATTTCAGTGGGGGTTGAATAATTTTGAACACAACTGTATCTAAGGTTTTTTTGCCTCATTTAATACACCTCTATATGGGCGCCATTAGTTGCACGAAGCACATCAAGACGGTGCTGGATTTCTTGCCATGTTGGCTGTAGCTTCACCTCATCAATGGTGGCCTCAGTGATCCTCTGCTTCAGATTAGTGACGTCCCTTTGTACCTTTGTTTCAGACACCATATCTGTAACATAACCCCATAGAAAGAAGTGTTTTTTCTTCGGCGAGACATCAATTACTGCAAATGTTTACCTTGACCTTTTGACTGAATACGCGGCACCACAACTACATGACCTTCAAGCAACCATCATTTTCCAATTGCTGCGGCACCACATTGGGGACGGCGTGTTGGTGGGTTCCTAAATGAAGCATTTCCAGAGCAATGGATTGGAAGGGGGGACCCAATTCCCTGGACACCTCTTTCACCAGATAACCCCATAGAAAGAAGTGGAGGGGGGTGATATGTTAAAGATACGGTGTCTGGAACAAAGGGACATCACTAATCTAAAGCAGAGGATCACTGAGGCCACCATTGATGAGGGGAAGCTACAGCCAACATGGCAAGACACTCCAGTCCTTTATGGACACGCCCCTCTTCACATCCCTCCATTCCGAGCATTCACATAAAACTCCATTCAGTTGTGTGAATACAAACTCCCCAAATCCAGTAAAGAGGATTTAATTACGGGGATGAAACGCTGAGAACTTAATTACAGCTTAATTACCTTTTATCTGTGCCGGAGGGGGAGCACAGTGTAACCGTATAAAAAGCTACGGTTTGAGGAAAATGCCAGAAACAGCAACAAAGCAGCAAAGAAACGTCCCGCAGCTGATATGATCAAGACGCTCGCCCCGATGAGCCTCCTCTTACTCCTGCTGGTAACATCCAGCACCGTCAGAGCCGTGGCGGTGACCAAACAGAACAGGCTGAGCGCCAGCGACAACAAGGTCAGTATAGCAGGTGCCTGCCTGTCCATCTGTCTGTCTACCTACTGAGATTTGGGACTGCTCCCACTGGGAGACTATTCCATGTATCTACTACCCTTTCTATATCACTGTTACTGCCCCCACTGGGAGGCTATACCATGTATCTACTACCCTTTCTATATCACTGTTACTGCCCCCACTGGGAGGATATTCCATGTATCTACTACCCTTTCTATATCACTGTTACTGCCCCCACTGGGAGGATATTCCATGTATCTACTACCCTTTCTATATCACTGTTACTGCCCCCACTGGGAGGCTATACCATGTATCTACTACCCTTTCTATATCACTGTTACTGCCCCCACTGGGAGGATATTCCATGTATCTACTACCCTTTCTATATCACTGTTGGTATAGCCTCCCAGTGGGGGCAGTACCATGTATCTACTACCCTTTCTATATCACTGTTGAGTAGCCTCCCAGTGGGGGCAGTAACAGTGATATAGAAAGGGTAGTATATACATGGAATAGCCTCCCAGTGGGAGCAGTATCTACTACCCTTTCTATATCACTGTTAGGGTAGTAGATACATGGAATAGCCTCCAGTAACAGTGATATAGAAAGGGTAGTAGATGGAATAGCCTCCCAGTGGGAGCAGTATCTACTACCCTTTCTATATCACTGTTACTGGAGGCTATTCCATGTATCTACTACCCTAACAGTGATATAGAAAGGGTAGTAGATACTGCTCCCACTGGGAGGCTATTCCATGTATATACTACCCTTTCTATATCACTGTTACTGCCCCCACTGGGAGGCTACTCAACAGTGATATAGAAAGGGTAGTAGATACATGGTATAGCCTCCCAGTGGGGGCAGTAACAGTGATATAGAAAGGGTAGTAGATACTGCCCCCACTGGAGGATATTCCATGTATCTACTACCCTTTCTATATCACTGTTACTGCCCCCACTGGGAGGCTATGCCATGTATCTACTACCCTTTCTATATCACTGTTACTGCCCCCACTGGGAGGATATTCCATGTAACAGTGATATAGAAAGGGTAGTAGATACATGGAATAGCCTCCCAGTGGGAGCAGTATCTACTACCCTGTTACTGGAGGCTATTCCATGTATCTACTACCCTTTCTATATCACTGTTACTGCCCCCACTGGGAGGCTATGCCATGTATCTACTACCCTTTCTATATCACTGTTACTGCCCCCACTGGGAGGATATTCCATGTAACAGTGATATAGAAAGGGTAGTAGATACATGGCATAGCCTCCCAGTGGGGGCAGTAACAGTGATATAGAAAGGGTAGTAGATACATGGAATAGCCTCCAGTAACAGGGTAGTAGATACTGCTCCCACTGGGAGGCTATTCCATGTATCTACTACCCTTTCTATATCACTGTTACTGCTCCCACTGGGAGGCTATACCATGTATCTACTACCCTTTCTATATCACTGTTACTGCCCCCACTGGGAGGCTACTCCAACAGTGATATAGAAAGGGTAGTAGATACATGGAATATCCTCCCAGTGGGGGCAGTATCTACTACCCTTTCTATATCACTGTTGGAGTAGCCTCCCAGTGGGGGCAGTAACAGTGATTTGGAAAGGGTAGTAGATACATGGAATAGCCTCCCAGTGGGGGCAGTAACAGTGATATAGAAAGGGTAGTATATACATGGAATAGCCTCCCAGTGGGAGCAGTATCTACTACCCTTTCTATATCACTGTTACTGGAGGCTATTCCATGTATCTACTACCCTTTCTATATCACTGTTACTGCTCCCACTGGGAGGCTATTCCATGTATCTACTACCCTTTCTATATCACTGTTACTGCTCCCACTGGGAGGCTATTCCATGTATCTACTACCCTTTCTATATCACGGTTACTGCCCCCACTGGGAGGCTATTCCATGTATCTACTACCCTTTCTATATCACTGTTACTGCTCCCACTGGGAGACTATTCCATGTATCTACTACCCTTTCTATATCACTGTTACATGGAATAGTCTCCCAGTGGGAGCAGTAACAGTGATATAGAAAGGGTAGTAGATACTGCTCCCACTGGGAGACTATTCCATGTATCTACTACCCTTTCTATATCACTGTTACTGCTCCCACTGGAGACTATTCCATGTAACAGTGATATAGAAAGGGTAGTAGATACATGGAATAGCCTCCCAGTGGGGGCAGTAACCGTGATATAGAAAGGGTAGTAGATACATGGAATAGCCTCCCAGTGGGAGCAGTAACAGTGATATAGAAAGGGTAGTAGATACATGGAATAGTCTCCCAGTGGGAGCAGTATCTACTACCCTTTCTATATCACTGTTACTGCCCCCACTGGGAGGCTATTCCATGTATCTACTACCCTTTCTATATCACTGTTACTGCTCCCACTGGGAGGCTATTCCATGTATCTACTACCCTTTCTATATCACGGTTACTGCCCCCACTGGGAGGCTATTCCATGTATCTACTACCCTTTCTATATCACTGTTACTGCTCCCACTGGGAGTCTATTCCATGTATCTACTACCCTTTCTATATCACTGTTACCAATAATGAGGGACATTTGAAGGAAAGAGGGATTTGGGGGAAACACGGGGACAGTCCCTCCTAATCGGGGGCACTGGGTATGTTGCTATTGCCGCGTTGGTTTGTACGCCGCGCAGTGTGGCCGTTGCTATATGTATTCAGACACCTCACTTATTAAAGCAGTGCAGAGCCGCGAGGTGAACTGTAAAAAAATCAATAGCTAAATAAACTTAAAGGAGAAAGATGGCGGCTGGACGGAGCATCGCCACGGCCTGTGCGGGTAATTAAATCTCTGCCGCTATAAAGACTCGATTTCAAAGATAGATTTACCTTTTTCTGGATTTTTTTTTCTTCTTTTTTTGAAAAAGTTCCAGGAACGAGTCCATAAATGTAACCATTAAAGTGGGTTATTACATTAAAATGGTGGCGGGAAGTGCAGCGGCGCAGCGCGGCCGTACATTATCTGTCAGGATCTGTCATTTTCCTATGAATTTCCTGCAGACGTATCTGTAAAAGGTCAGAGACGTGTCTTTAAAGAAGCGCTCATGTCACGGGGAAAATAACGACTCTGTGTAATCATTAGACATTTGATTTGTTCTTCCTTTCACTAACATCTGCAGCAAAAAGAGAATTATGTTATTTTACTATATAATAAAATGCCGACACTTTAAATCACACGCGTCAGATGGAGAGAAAAAAACATTAGCATAAGAAACACGTTACACGTGAATGAAAATGGAACGTATTAACCCGATTCTCTATATGAATAAAAAAAGGTATAATGTCACTGGAGGCGGAGCCAGAGATCATTGGACATGATGTCACTACGGACATGATACATTGTGTCAATGAAACGGTCATTTAGAACAAAAGCAAAGTATCTCATCCACAGCGAGCGATTTGTAACAGCATTTATTAAGTGTACAGACTCATTGCTGGGATTTTTATTATTGTGCGGCTCTGTTATACACTCACACACTCTGAATATATGGAGGAGCCCCTAAAAAGACGCCCGCACACCCTGAATATATGGAGGAGCCCCTAAAAAGACGCCCGCACACCCTGAATATATGGAGAAGCCCCTAAAAAGACACCCGCACACCCTGAATATATGGAGAAGCCCCTAAAAAGACACCCACACACCCTGAATATATGGAGGAACCCCTAAAAAGGACACCCACACACCCTAAATATATGGAGGAGCCCCTAAAAAGACGCCCGCACACCCTGAATATATGGAGAAGCCCCTAAAAAGACACCCACACACCCTGAATATATGGAGGAACCCCTAAAAAGGACACCCACACACCCTAAATATATGGAGGAGCCCCTAAAAAGTCACCCACACACCCTGAATATATGGAGGAGCCCCTAAAAAGACACCCACACACCCTGAATATTTATTTATTTATATGGAGGAACCCCTAAAATTAGGGAGATTATGAGAGGAAAAAAAGATAGAAGGGCTTGCATCTCAAGTAGAGACCACCACAATTACAGAGGGCCACTTAGGTATGTTTTTAGGGGCTCCTCCTCCATATGTTCAGGGTGTGTGGGTGTCTTTTTAGGGGTTCTTCCATATTCAGGGTGCGCGGGTGTCTTTAGGGGTTCCTCCATATATTCAGGGTGTGCGGGTGTCTCTTTAGGGGTTCCTCCATATATTCAGGGTGTGTGGGTGTCTTTTTAGGGGTTCCTCCATATATTCAGGGTGTGTGGGTGTCTTTTTAGGGGCTCCTCCATATATTCAGGGTGTGCGGGTGTTTTTAGGGGTTCCTCCATATATTCAGGGTGTGCGGGTGTCTCTTTAGGGGTTCCTCCATATATTCAGGGTGTGCGGGTGTCTTTTTAGGGGCTCCTCCATATATTCAGGGTGTGCGGGTGTTTTTAGGGGTTCCTCCATATATTCAGGGTGTGCGGGTGTTTTTAGGGGTTCCTCCATATATTCAGGGTGTGCGGGTGTTTTTAGGGGTTCCTCCATATATTCAGGGTGTGCGGGTGTATAACAGAGCTGCAAATCAGTAAAAGTCGCAGCAATGAGTCTTTAAAGCCGGGGTCTCAGTCTCTGCTCCCCCCAGATGTTTTGTTGAATGGAATAGCCGGCTCGATGATTATAATAAATGTTGGGATTAAGATCCTTTACTTTTGTCCTAAATCACATTTTTATTGACATAAATCACCTCAATATGTTGTGACGACGTTTGGGAGTTTCCCGTCAGGCTCTGGGACTCAACGCGCTGCATCTTCTGGCGTAAAAAGCTCCTCAGAAATTCATTAACGTTCGTGATTTTATATTTCATGTTTTCTGGGTGACGCAGGAAATGACGGAGATCAGGAAGGACGCTTTGACGGCTCTGTCGGCTATATTCGACTGGACGTCGCTGCAGGAAGACGAGGCGTCCTCCACAACCAGAGAAGAAGCCGACCTGCCGTACCGGCCCCCCAGGTCCATGTTTATCCGTCCTCCGCTCAGGGAGAGATCAACCTGCAAAAACTTCTTCTGGAAAACCTTTTCCACGTGCTGAGGGGACCCCGAGACATGAGGGGACCCCGAGACACAGGGCGTAGATATTTAAAGAGCTCTTTCCACCCTCTTAAAGTGCTGATCCGCTTCAATAAATAGACTTTCCTGCTACAGTAACAACAGCTGCATATATACATATGATTTCAGTGTTTCATTGTTACAACGTTTAGGGTGATGGGAGAGTCTGTGCCCGGGGCGGAGGGAGGGAAGCTTCCGAATTACACACTGATCATCTGACATTACTGCCCCACACAATGACAGGTGGATACTTTGTAACACAGCCGGATGCGGCTGCCATTGTGTTGCAATCCTTTCCCGCCGAGATACAATGTGATTGGGTGGTAACATCTTAGCGACAGGTGCACCTGAGCTCTACCAACATGAACAAAGCCTCAAACACCCATGACCTCATGTGTTACATTACATAGGAGTTCTATAGCTCCAACATATTCCACAGCACACTTAAACTCCTGCTCCGTACATAGCCAATCAGCTCTGCCAGGATACAGCCGACCCCAGCCCTGATTGGCTGTGCGCCGGGCAGTGTCCAATGTAAGCCCCTTTTCACAACAAACCATTCTACACGATTAAAATGTCCTGTGATGGGAGGCCGTGTCAATTTATTGTGTAAAAAAAATAAAATAAAACTACGTCTGTTCCAGTCTGAGCATGATGGGAAACGTAGTTAAGACACATCTGGACTTGCTACAGACAGAACTGTCTTAAAAGAACCGTCCCAGTGCACATACGGACCATGGCAGAAGCTGATTGGTAGGGAGACCTGCAAAACGTGGCTGGGTGGGTAGGAGTAAAGCAAATTTAGTGAATCGATCGCTCGAGAGGGCCACGGGAGAATCCACGAGAGCATTTTAATGCTCAAGGGAATCCACCGGAGCGTTTTTATGTACAGGGGAATCCATGTGTAAATGTAATTTCACTTGTAATAAAATAATAGCATTTGCTCGCACTGGTTTGTGCTGTGGCTGAAATGAACATACAGTGCACCGTTTAGTGAGTCTCCCCCACGGATAACTTTTTACCGGAATGGGTTCGAAGCTACAGGGGACATTCACGAAGCACTGGTCTTTGAAGGAGTCTTGCGGTCTATAGGGAGGGGGGGGGGGAGGAAAGAGAATAATAAATGGTACAGGTACAGCAAATTCACTGTTTACGGATTTGCCGTCGTTTCTTCCCTGGTTATTGGTGTTGGATACAGTGAGGTCTCCATGTAACGTCAGTGGAAGTTGTTGAGTTTTTGTTACGGTCAAAGGTCATTGATGCTATAAAAACTGCCGCAGTATATTCACTGTAGCTGTAGCCGACGCCAGAACACGCCGCGTGGAGAACGGCCACAGATTGAACTTTGCAACAATGGACTCGGCCAGTGCAGGGACAAAAGCCGGCAACGCTGAGAAACGCCAGCATTTCACGAAAGTAAAATCAAAGCGCAGCAGGAGACACTGTGCTGTAAATCTTCCTCCTGTTGTGAAATGCCAGCGCTTCTCAGCACTGCAATACCGGCCACTTGCCGATTAACCCCTTATATAGTCCCTGAGCAATCCCGCTATAGTAAGGACACCCAGGGAGTAGGAGGAGGAGACACTTCAGGTCATGGGATTCTCGTTAAAAATTACCCAGAATCATTCGCCAGGTTTATCCGGAGAGTCAGATATGGCTGTAAAGGTTTCACACGGCATCACAGGTTGGAACCAGCAATCGGTTAATTCTATGGAAATCTAGGAGTTTCACATCTTGCATAAAGCCACCGTGACATCCAGCATTATACCCCAATGAATAACGCGACATCCGGCATTATACCCCAATGAATAACGCGACATCCGGCATTATACCCCAATGAATAACGCGACATCCGGCATTATACCCCAATGAGTAACGTGACATCCAGCATTATACCCCAATGAATAACGCGACATCCGGCATTATACCCCAATGAATAACGCGACATCCGGCATTATACCCCAATGAATAACGCGACATCCGGCATTATACCCCAATGAGTAACGTGACATCCAGCATTATACCCCAATGAATAACGCGACATCCGGCATTATACCCCAATGAATAACGCGACATCCGGCATTATACCCCAATGAGTAACGTGACATCCGGCATTATACCCCAATGAATAACGCGACATCCGGCATTATACCCCAATGAATAACGCGACATCCAGCATTATACCCCAATGAGTAACGTGACATCCGGCATTATACCCCAATGAATAACGTGACGTCCGGCATTATACCCCAATGAATAACGCGACATCCGGCATTATACCCCAATGAATAACGCGACATCCGGCATTATACCCCAATGAATAACGTGACATCCGGCATTATACCCCAATGAATAACGTGACATCCGGCATTATACCCCAATGAATAACGCGACATCCGGCATTATACCCCAATGAATAACGCGACATCCGGCATTATACCCCAATGAATAACGCGACATCCGGCATTATACCCCAATGAATAACGCGACATCCGGCATTATACCCCAATGAATAACGCGACATCCGGCATTATACCCCAATGAATAACGTGACATCCGGCATTATACCCCAATGAATAACGCGACATCCGGCATTATACCCCAATGAATAACGCGACATCCGGCATTATACCCCAATGAATAACGCGACATCCGGCATTATACCCCAATGAATAACGTGACATCCGCATTATACCCCAATGAATAACGTGACATCCGGCATTATACCCCAATGAATAACGCGACATCCGGCATTATACCCCAATGAATAACGCGACATCCGGCATTATACCCCAATGAATAACGCGACATCCGGCATTATACCCCAATGAATAACGTGACATCCGGCATTATACCCCAATGAATAACGTGACATCCGGCATTATACCCCAATGAATAACAGCACCAACAGACAGGGAGGACGGGGGAATCAGTTACACATTATGTGATAACATCGTGTAAGACAAACGCAGCGCGAACGTGCGTTTATTACGGCCGTGGTAGCAGCAAATGACGTCCAACCCAGTCCCACACACGAAGTACAGCCGCACGAAAGTTCGGCGGCGCAACGCAAGCGACAAAATGCATTTTCGCAAGAACGTTGAACCGCTAGTAGGGACGTACAGAGTGCGCTGCGTCGGCATAGCGGCGTGTGTGCGTGATTAGGAGACGTCAGACGCTGCTCATGTCCGGCCAACATAACGTCCAGACGCAAAAAGTTTCCTGGTTTGGATCCGTATGAAATCACGGCTGAAATTGCGCATCGTATGACCGCTATCGCGTATTCCGTGAAAATGTACGTCCATGCGTTCAGACGCACTTTTTTTTACGGACAATGCGAAAAAATGTGTTAGTCTGACCCTAGCCTTAATCCTAGCGTGAGCTCCATGAAGGAGAGACGTGTCCGGCGTGTGAGTTAGTCTCATAAGAGCAAGTTTAGGTAAAGTCATGCCTGATCAGGTACACGGATGTTTGTTGCAGATTTACAACACATCTTGTAACTAAACCCCCATCTTAGAGTATATTTGGCATTGAGGGGGTTAAAAAAACACCCTATCTGCAAAGCACCTGCTGGTGTCCCGATATCACGTGTACTCAATGTGGCCTAAACACTGGAGCAACACAGATTTGCAAAGATCTCCTCGAACGGGTCCAAAGTCTGACACCTTTTGCTTTTGCCCAAAGTTCTAAAACCGTTTAAACGGTGTGGATTCCTTCCAAACTACTGGAGATATACGGCAAATCTGTTCTCCATGAATGCACTGGGTCCTGGCAGTAGTTATGGTAAACAGGGGGGGGGGGGGGGGTGTATCCTCTAGAGACAGATTTAAAAGACATCAGATGCAAAGATAAACCAAACGGGGGAAGATCCAAAAAAATAAAAAAAATCTGCGGGGTTAATTCTCTCTGCGCTTGGCACGGCCGGATCTCCACTTTTTCCAACATCAGCAATATGCGACGTCCTATAAAATAAAGGGTAACGGTTCCGGCTGGTGAAATATTTCGAGTCGCGTTTGCTCGCCAAGCAATTTGCTGCACTTTTCATTAAGTCATAAATCAGTTTTATCGCCGCTGAACGCGCCGTAACTCATTGGTCAATAACGGCACCGATTTCACATTGCTTTACAGAAGCGAAGGCCTTGTCTATGGCGGCGCCGACACCTGTGCATTCAGACACTGCTGGCACCAACCTGCCCGATGAGGCGTATGACCCCCCCCCCATATTATCAAAACATGATCACCTGCTGAATGATACAGAATCAATGCCAAGCCCCAATAATGCAGGATTTATCATCATTTTATTTTTTTCATGTTATTGCAGAGGATACATTGCAAACAGTGTGAAAGTAAAGATTAAATGATCAGTTAAAACTGTGCCACCCCCAATTCCTGACGCTAAACCTGTTTGTACGTGTCCCCTCCCTATGTTAAGTATAGGATGCGCAAAGTGCTAGCACCAATTACTGCAAGGATACGCAAGGCAAGAGTTGGCACCTGCTAAAAGCCGTTGCTACACGATTCTGCATTTGCAAAGTCATTACCACCCAATACTCACCCCGCAGCAAGGACACCGGCCTGAGCCGCCGCTTCTCATGGCCGCGAGCAGAGTAAGACCAGGGACAAATAGATCAGTCTCACTCCGCGGCATGATTTCACGAGAGATCTATCACACAGGGTTCCCAGCCCGGAAGCGCAAGCCTTCACGGAGTCCTGTGACTCGAGGAGGGGATAGTCAGTATCCCAGCGGTTTAGCGCTGCATTTTGGGGTGAGGGGCTGAGCTAGCGCCTTCCACGGAATATTACAAACATGACGCTACGGAGACCTGCAGGCGCAGATTTTCCCCATTAGCGTCCATGTTTGCAAGGGAATCGGACCCCCATATCCCCTGTGGAGTGCTTCACATGTCCTCCTGAAAAGGCCAGGTTTGCAGGACCTGAGGACTAGGGAATTGCTGATTTGGTGTATTTTCTTGCCATGGGGAGTTTTTCGACGTGGTGTCAAGGAACTGTAACATTTAGGCTGGGGTCAGACGAATGCATTTTTAACGTGCGTTTAGCAGCACTTAATCACGGCCGCAGTAGCAGCAAATGACGGCCAATATACGGAGTACGGCCGCGCAAAACGCAAGCGGCAAACAAATGCATTTTTTCCCGAGAACGTAGAACCGCTAGTACTGATGTACAGAGTGCGCTGCGTCCGCATAGCGACGTGTGTGTGTGATTAGATGTCAGACACTGCTAATGTCTGGCCAACATAACGTCCAGACGCAAAAAGGGTTTGACGATCCGTAAAAGAAATAAAACACGCACGAAAACGCGCATCGTGTGACCGTTTTCGTGCATTCTGTGAAAAAAAAAAAAAAACGTCAATGCGTTCGGACGCACTTTTTGGCGGTCGCTGTGAATAATGCGTTCGTTTGACCCTAGCCTTACTCTGGACAGAAGAAAAAGCGTTGCAGATAGCGCGGGATTCAACATCCAATCAGAATCCTGGGTCTGTCAAGTCGCTCTAAGCGGGAAAAATAAAAGTTTCATTTATATTGATCGCAGTGTCAAGCGACTGGACTGCTACCGGTATGTAAACCCCCTGGTCTGGTCATCTGGGAGGGCAAATACCAGATGTGTCAAGGCACAGCACACCCTGTGTTAGAGTACCGGATTATCACAGCACAATGCATACCACACCCACTGTAGCAGGCGAGCACTAGATTATCAAGGCACTGCGCACAGGATTATAAAAAGGCACAATGCACACCAGATACAGTTACCTGGGATGACAGCAGACAGCCTATCAGGGTGCACGGCACACCTTTATACCCAGGCCTCTGCGTGGAGTTTTCAATACAGAAGGCGAGATACAGTATACACTTACAGACGATGCCATGTTTGACCCATCACACGCACGTGGAACCAGTCATCTGGGACAGGCAGTACCAGGTCCGTCAGATACAATACGCACCTGCACAATCACACACCCAGAATCCATGCTGTCATAGATTAGGTCTAAAAATACACATAAAAAAGGTGCGTTTTTCCACTCACATGAGGGCGTCTCATCCGCAGACTAGAATCCATTGTTATATTCTCCGGCAGACGGATTTCCTCCCACGATAGACAAAATGCTGAGTGACATCAAAGCACCAAGGAGTCTCATCTCACGTATATATAGAGATTTCACAGTTTTATTAAGAAATATACAAACAAAAAAAATATATATATATTCCTGTAAATTCCTCCCGAATCCACAAACCTGAGCAAAAATATGTAAAAAAAATAAAAATATTCTTAATTTTGCTGAAGGATTTTAAGACTTTGTCACATTAAATCTGCGGGAGATGCACAATTTATATTTATAAACGGCACCAAAAATATTCTAAACAAAGAACCCGCTGACCCGTACAGGAGGAATAAAGAAAGGGACGGCGGAAAACAGAAAATAAGGAAATGTTTGCAACGTGTAATGTAAACATGAAAACCATAAAAAAGGAGAAAATGCCAATAAAAAAAAAAAAAAAAAAAATCATGGCACCTGACGCACAAAATCTGCCCACGGTCCTGGGCAGAAATCCACGGCTGTGGGAACGGCAATATGGCTGCTGTACACCGCGCGTGCGGCTGTTGCTGTAAGAGTTCACCCCTCCCTTGTTTCAGGCTTCAGGGCAGGGATTTCTGCTTTTTTGAGATACCTGCCAGCGAGTTCAGGCTCTGCGCTTGCTGAGTGCGATTCTCCAGTTCTCGACGGCAGTCGCTCTGTAGGTCAGTGGCTCTCTGTGCGTCCTGGTTAAAAGTCGCAGCCAAGACCTCGGGATCCTCGCTGGTCACAGCCTGAGAGGAAACAAAGTGCGTGTGTGACATTAAGAAAAAGACTGATACCACAATCCAGCAGCCGTCTAAGGCTGGGGTCAGACGAACGCAGCGCGAACGCGCGTGCAGCCGCACTTTATCACGGCGGTAGTAGCAGCAAATGACATCCAATGACTGCCAATATACAAAGTACAGCCGCAAGAAAGTTCGGCCGCGCAACGCAAGCGGCAAACAAACACATTTTTCCCCGAGAACGTCAAACCGCTAGTACTGATGTACAGAGTGCGCTGCGCCTGCATAGCGGCGTGTGTGCGTGATTAGGAAACAGACGCTGCTCATGTTCCGGCCAACATCACGTCCAGACACAAAAAGATTCCTGGTTTGGATCCGTAATAAAATCACGGCTGTAATTCCGCATCGTATGACCGCTATCGCGTCTTCCGTAAAAAAGTGCGTCCAGACGCACCTTTTCTTTACGGACGTTGCGAAAAATGCGTTCGTTTGACCCTAGCCTTAATCTGAGGAAAAAAAATATATCCCCAAAATGTAACAGGCACATTTAATATTGGGGTTTAGATTGCAAGCTCTTCAGAATAGGGCATTTCTCACCTCTAGCTTCTTTGTATCAAAATAGTTCTGATGCAATTTCAGAGCAAAGACCAGCAGTAATTGTGCGGCGCTTTATAAAGAATTGGAAATTTAAAAACGGTAGGGGTGATGTATTCCATAGTTGGCACCAGGATGAGCGTGTCTAACGCATGCCCCGCACATTACATTCCAGACGCTGTCCCTGTTAGTGCATCCTATACTCTAACCCCGCAGCGAGAACGGTGGCCCAATCTGCCACTTCTTGTAGCCAAGAGCAGAGTGAGCTAGGGGACAAGTAATTTCCAGTCTCGCTGCGTGACCTCAGAGCGCACAGGGCTCGAGTCCCGGAAGCGCAATCCTCCATGGATTTCCAGGAGGTGATACTTGCTGCGGTAGCGCTACTGCAAGAGTCCGAGGAAAGCCTGCCCTGCAATATCCCGCTAACAGGGGAAAATCTGCAAGGTTCCCCATGTTAGGGCCCTTGTATTTTAGATTGTTAAAATAGGATTGACATTTTGGTCCCAGTGTTGGCCTTTATAAAGATTAAACAAAAAAAAAAAACAAATCCTGCACAATTACTGTTTGATTAGCGTTAAACGTGAGGGTTAAAAGACAAGCTAGGGTTAAATTACCGTTTCGCTGCAGTTTGCAGAGGAATCAATGGTTCGCTCGTGAAAAAGTATAACGAATCAATCTCATTATATATACACGCTTTTTTTTTTCTCAATTCGGGTGAAACTAATTCGTTATTGCAGATGTATTTCCGAAATACAAATCGAGATTCGTTAAAGGGACGCACACCCAATATTCATGATGCTACATGTTGGCGTATCTTGATAAAGGCGCACACTGGAAACATTTTAGATGGTTAAAATAGAGTCTGTAAGTGTTCTATGCGTCTTCTGTATGGTGGATCTAGAACCTGGCGTGAAGACTTCCTGCGCCAAGTGCCAATGTGTCCTCTACATCAGACGGAAGGGATGGGTGGGGGGGGGATTATTTTTGCACTGCATGTAAAGTTGTAAGAGAGGGGTCAACATAAAGTAACCCTCCACTAGATACAAAAAGGTCAATAGAAACAGAATGGAAGTTGCGTCAGAGTAATATCCCAGGCCAATAACCGGTAACAAACTCACCTCGAGTTCGGCGTTGGATAAACTGAGATGCGGCAGCTCTTTCTCACGCAGCGTTTTGATTATCGAGGAGGAGAGGAGCGCTGTGCCCCCGGGTCCCGATTGGGTCAGTTTACTGGCATCGATTTCATCTCTATTCGCAGACACAGAATCTGAAACAAAAAGGCAAGTGACGCTTTGGGCAAGAAAAGCAGAATGTACCGGCGTGTACCACGATCACTTCCCATCACGTGCGGCTCGTCAGAAGAGGGGATGCCATGGATTGGTCTATCAAATCCCATGATGCTTTATAGCAGGAGTCAGCAGTCGTGCCCTCCATCTGTTTTGGAAGTACATTTCCCATGAAGCCCCACCAACCAAACGCGTAGCTGAGCATCATGGGAGATGTGTTGGAACTACATCTGGTGGGCCAAGGACGCCAACCCCTGTCAGATTGGGGGAGGCTTATGGGACTTTTAGTGCACAGGCTGTCACTTTGCCGCACAGCGTTAGGTTATGCATTAAAGGGGTCTTTTCTTACCCATGAGACTCGTATCAGACGTTTCATCTTTCATCAGGGCTTGCAGGAAAAGCTGCAGGAGCTGCTTGGACTGACGTTCCTCCTCCCTGCGATCCAGCAGTCTCTGGAGAGTGTCCTGAAGCACCTGGACTTTTGCAGCGCTCTCCTTCACTTCCTCCGCCAGGTCTTTCACAGGCACTTCAACAAGCATCTAAAAAGAAAAAAGCGTGCCATCTGGGATATGTGTCTCAATGACATCTCCCTAGTGGATTCCGCACATAGACCAGAACTGCAGTAACTTGTTTTGTCCAGTAGATGACGACATCTGCCCGAAACATTTATTCCTTGTGTATTCCCAAATATTTCTTACTGTACGATTTAACCTAATTATTTTTTTTTTTTTTTTTTTTTAATCCCTTGGTAGGGAAGGGGTTAATGAATACGATATGAAACAAACCCAAGGAGAGTTCACTTTTCTCCCCATGCAAAGCAAGGAATGATCGGGATGAACAGGTGACATTACAAAGAAAGAACAAAATGACAAACACACCAACACTCCACCAAAATATAGGCTGCCAGTATGTGACAATGAAGCTTTGGGGGCATCTATGTGGGCCATTATTTAAGCGCCAGCACATTCCACAGCGCTGTACAAGGCGCAAAAAAAAGGGTAAAGACAATTCTACAATACATACAGGAGGCCGGTCAGTATCCGTGCCAGCAGATACAGGAGGACCCTATTCCCACGGGAATTTACAATCTAGATGGGTGAGAAACAGGAGAGGAGGGGGCCCGTCAATTAGCAAACCTACAGGAAAGCCCACCACTAATCCCCAGGAAAGCCATTACACAGGTTGTGCTTGGGTTAACCCTTTCAGGTGTTTAGAGGGACGTCACATGTGTCACCAGGATTACTCTGATGTATTCAAACCATTGGTTCAGTGATATATATATATATATATATATACATACATACACACAACTTTTTCATATATTGGTGAAATCACTGAAACACAAAACCTGTGCCGCACCCGAGCACCAGGTTTGCACCCGCCCAGAGTATAAATGTTATGTTCCGAGTGTTACGGCTTTTTATTTACGCGGCGACGTTCTAGCAGCGGAAACACAGACCACGTGCGTCACAAAATACCTGAAGCTCTGACTCCGACATGAGAATGATGTTGGACAGGTTTTCATTGAGCTGCGCGGCCAGCGCCTTCCACTTCATGTCCCCGATGCCATCCATGTTGTCTTGGGCTTCAACGGACTCCTGCGCCATCCACGCCGTGCCGCCATCTGCAGAGACCGGGCACGCAAAAACAAAACAGACGTGAAGATGTGCGAGCGCAACACAACGCGTCCAAAGGAATCAAGGAATGATCCGTGCGAGACGCGGAACCGGCAGCAACATGTCCTGGTAACGCATGAGCAGCACGAGACACAGCAGCGCGGGAAGCGACGAGACACAGCAGCGCGGGAAGCGACGAGACACAGCAGCGCGGGAAGCGACGAGACACAGCAGCGCGGGAAGCGACGAGACACCGCAGCGCGGGAAGCGACGAGACACCGCAGCGCGGGAAGCGACGAGACACAGCAGCGCGGGAAGCGACGAGACACAGCAGCGCGGGAAGCGACGAGACACAGCAGCGCGGGAAGCGACGAGACACAGCAGCGCGGGAAGCGACGAGACACAGCAGCGCGGGAAGCGACGAGACACAGCAGCGCGGGAAGCGACGAGACACAGCAGCGCGGGAAGCGACGAGACACAGCAGCGCGGGAAGCGACGAGACACAGCAGCGCGGGAAGCGACGAGACACAGCAGCGGCGGGAAGCGACGAGACAGCAGCGCGGGAAGCGACGAGACAGCGCAGCGCGGGAAGCGACGAGACAGCGCAGCGCGGGAAGCGACGAGACAGCAGCGCGGGAAGCGACGAGACACAGCAGCGCGGGAAGCGCGCCAAACTTTGATTTATTTCCAGGATCCCCCAGAAATACACAAGATCGCCTCCTTTAAAAACACCAACCACAGCATTTTAAACAGAAAAGTGCCTAAATAAAGATTTTATAGGAAGCATCTACCATGTAGAGTCACTTCCCCTCAGCCTGGATGCTACAATAGCACCAGCACTTACTTGGCACCACCATTTCCTGCAGCGCTGTACAATATAAAAACACGTACCTTTAAGGGTGGAGAGGGCCCCGTTTACAGGAGCTTGCAATCAACCGGTAGTGTTAGTTCAGAACTGCAAACTTTGAGACCTCATAAAAACTACAAGTCCCAAGATGCTTCGTCATGCATAAGACTGGCTTAGCATCATGGGATGTGTAGTTCGGAAACCTCTGCGGTGTGAAGGTTCACCGTCACAGTTATAGAGAGTTACAGAAATAAGGAATAAAGCAGCAATAGTGACCATGGCTGGACGGATCCAGAGGCTCCGCGGGTTTTACCTCTGGCTACTAATGCTTTTACTTCTCTATATAAAAAGGCGACTGAGCTACTAGAAAGAATAAAAAAAAAAAAAAAACTAGTTACCCATGTTTTCTTATCGGTCGCCAAGTGCCACAAAATTTGGCTGAGCTGCGGTACAGAAAAGATATCCGTAGAAGTCACCCCGGCGCGCGCACATACCTACTGTACTCAGTGCAGCCCACTTCTTGTTACCCGTCAGGACCATGAATTTGGTTTTGGGCGGCAGACACAGAAAGTAATCTTCATCCTCGACAATGGTGCCGTCTTCTGCCAGGACGAGGGTGATCTGATCCTTCTCCGAGTCGAACTGCAAGTGTTTACACGCTAACGAGAGAAAAGATCCGTTACTGCAGGAACCGCAACAAAGAAGCTCACATTGTGACACTGTGGAGCATGCGGGTAACCAGGCGTTCTACATGATGTCACGACGACTTATCAGTGGCTAGAATGACGCCCCACACCCCGAATATACAAAGGAACCCCAAAAAACACCCCAAATATACAAAGGAACCCCTAAAAACACACCCCAAATATACAAAGGAACCCCTAAAAACACACCCCAAATATACAAAGGAACCCCTAAAAACACCCCAAATATACAAAGGAACCCCTAAAAACACCCCAAATATACAAAGGAACCCCTAAAAACACCCCAAATATACAAAGGAACCCCTAAAAACACCCCAATATACAAAGGAACCCCTAAAAACACACCCCAAATATACAAAGGAACCCCTAAAAACACACCCCAAATATACAAAGGAACCCCTAAAAACACCCCAAATATACAAAGGAACCCCTAAAAACACCCCAAATATACAAAGGAACCCCTAAAAACACCCCAAATATACAAAGGAACCCCTAAAAACACACCCCAAATATACAAAGGAACCCCTAGAAACACCCCCCGAATATATACAGAGGAACCCCTAAAAATACACCCCGAATATACAGAGGAACCCCTAAAAACACCCCAAATATACAAAGGAACCCCTAAAAACACCCCATATATACAAAGGAACCCCTAAAAACACCCCAAATATACAAAGGAACCCCTAAAAACACACCCCAAATATACAAAGGAACCCCTAAAAACACACCCGAATATACAAAGGAACCCCTAAAAACACACCCGAATATACAGAGGAACCCCTAAAAACACACCCGAATATACAAAGGAACCCCTAAAAACACACCCGAATATACAGAGGAACGCCTAAAAACACACCCCCATTTACAGAGGAACCCCTAGAAACACCCCCCGAATATATACAGAGGAACCCCTAAAAAGACACCCCGAATATACAGAGGAACCCCTAAAAACACACCCACACCCTGAATATATGGAGGAAGTGACCCCTAAAAAGACACCCGCACACCCTGAATATATGGAGGAACCCCTAAAAAGACACCCGCACACCCTGAATATATGGAGGAGACCCTAAAAAGACACCCACACACCCTGAATATATGGAGGAGCCCCTAAAAAGACACCCACACCCTGAATATATGGAGGAGTCCCTAAAAAGTCACCCGCACACCCTGAATATATGGAGGAGACCCTAAAAGGACACCCGCACACCCTGAATATATGGAGGAGCCCCTAAAAACACACCCGCACACCCTGAATATATGGAGGTGCACCTAAACATTTGATTATAATGAGAGGATATGGTGCCAGAGAATCCCAGAATAGGGGCTGCCTCTCCTAAACAGTTAATTGGAAGATATGATACTGTAAGAGATAATAATACGATGGAGGTTAAAGTTAATGCATGCACTAATGGAGTCTCAGCAGCTTCTTATGAACGCATGCAAGGCATCAAGGGACTTGTAGTCCTGGCACAGCTGGTGGCATATGGGCAGCCCATGCTTCCAGCAAGGCTTTTGTAAATGGGGAGTGTTGTGGAAGGCCCAGTCCTCACCTTTCTCCTGCAGCTCTTGCAGAGAGGAGGCTGCCACTCCATGCCAGTCCTTGCTGCCCCTCACACACACCAGGCATTCCTTCTTATAATCCGCCATCAGCCTGGCTGGAGCACCAACCACTGCCAGCTGCCTGCACTAGGAGGAGGCAAGAGAGAGAAGGGCAGAGCACGTGACAGACCAGCCCGCCGCTTACTTCCGCGTTCCACAGCTCAGTGCATGCCGGGAAATGTAGTTCAAGGACACACCCATGAGTTTTATTATTTTCTTAAACCCATTTTTTGGACGGTTTTGTGTATTTCCTTCTCACAGGGAGTGTTATAATGTGACCCTGGGCTAAATAGAAGGGGCGTAGCTTGAGCTTCAGATTGATGTCGCTGGTTAGATTAGATTTAGTTTAATAAAGCATTTTACCATTTAAAGATACATCAGAGACATCTCTCATTTATAAAGGGGTTTGCACAACCACATGTGGATTTTGGGGCCATAATTTGCAAAAAAAAAAAAAAAAAAGAAGAGGGGCAGTTATGAAGAATGTGCAGTCACCATGGAAACAGAACGCGGCCTTGCAGGCGCTTGAGTGAAATGCTGTCCAGTCGCGCCTCGCACGCGTGTGAGGAACCGGACGACGACGACGGCGTGTAGGGGTTTAGGCTAGGGTCAGATGAACGCATCTTTCACGTTGTCCGTGAAAAAGTGCGTTCGAACGAACGGACATATTTTGTCACGGAATACGCGATAGCGGTCATACGATGCGCATTTTCATCTGTTATTTTGTACGGATCATCAATAAAACCCTTTTTGCGTCTGGACGTTATGTTGGCCGGACGTGTGCCGCGTCTGACGTCTCCTAATCACGCACACACGCCGCTATGCGGCCGCAGCGCACTCTGTACGTCAGTAGTAGCGGTTTGACGTTCTAGAAAAAATGCGTTCGTTTGCCACTTGCGTTGCGCGGACGAACTTTCGTGTGGCCGTTCTTCGTGTGTTCCCCGGCATTGGACGTCATTTGCTGCTAGCACGGCCGTGATTTCGTGCGTCTAAACGCACGTTAAAACTGCTTTCTTCTGCCCTTAGCCTTACTCAGTAAAAGGGGTTATTCAGAGCGCCAAAATTTCAGCACCTTTAATTTGGGATACTGCGGTGAATTCAGCATTCGCACCAGGGTCCCCGAAAGCCCGGCGGCAAGAGACACACACGCGAAAAACTAACAAAAAAAAAAAAAATAACACACTTTGCTGCAAAATAAATATTAAACTGTTCATTTTATTATTTTCTTAAAATATTTATTCAACCCTTTTCATTGCTTTTGCTGCAAAGTTTATTTATTTATTTCTTTTTATTAGGTTTTTTGGCATTTTGTTTTTTTTTCTTAAATCCCCCCCCCTTTTTTTAGATGGAAACCTATTGGAAATGCCGGCTTACACCTGTCGGACAAAATGACTGATAATTAGGGCAGGTCACCGACATTTCGGGGGTTCTTTGAATAGATTAAACCATTGCTTCTCGATGAGGCATTTCACAGCTGCCGGAGGTCACTGTATTTCACCAATATTTGGCAAATTACCAGCTTTTTGACTAGCCGAATGGCCGTGAAGTTGCATCGTACGAGGTTACCATTCGGGGCGCTTTGAATAGCCGCTTCGGTCCTTGAGGTGAGGGTATTAACCTCTTGCGTAAGGCACCTTGAAAAAGGACACTTTATTAATCCAAACCTCCGCCCCAGAATCTGCCTGGAAGAGTTTTGCAAAAATGGCACAAAACCGTTAATTTCACCGGCCCAGGAATAGTGTGACCCCCTTCCACTCAGCGGCTCCAGATCCTGCCTTACAGCCGCTGGCATAAAGCCAGGATGGCCATACGGGGACAGTCAGAATGTCTTGAGGATTTGGTGGTCACTCAGGCAGGGCCGGATTAAGATCTCTATGGGCCTGGAGCTGAAGATTTTGGTGGCTTTTTTTGGAATTTTGTGAAATGAAAGCATATTTTAGGTTCTAGTGCAGATACTGATATATCTAACCAGGCAGATACTGTGTGAGTAAATTTACATTCAGATTTCAATCATTTAAAGCATGTAAAATAATTTGTTCACATTTTATCATCCAAACCTTTGTGGTTATATATTCTATAGGGAATTCTTGTTAATTTTTTTAAAATGGGATCCTGTTATTGCATTTTTCTGAGAAAATATACAATTTTAACCCAAAAAAAAATGAAATATTTCCCTTGTGTTTTAGAGGAAGGTGTTTTTTGAATAATATGACTATGTATAAACACTGATCTTGCTCCCAGCGTGGGAAATGACAAGGTGAGTAATGGCAGTGGTATTGCTCATTTTATAAGTGACAAATGGACAATGCCATTGCATTGGAACTAAAAATAAAAAGATAAGAAGTTTTTAGGTTTTCTTTTTAGATTTTACATGGTCATGTTTGGTATTAATGCAAAGGCCAGACGCTGACCTGTCCAATGACACGTCCCTTGACCTTGTAAGGTGTAAAGATTAGTAACGCAGGGTTCCAAAGTCACTCCCCCAATGCACTTTGCTGCAGTGCGGCGGTTTAGGTTTTTGGTGTAACAATTCGTAATAACGGATCATGCCATCACCTCCACACTTGAGATGGTGAGTTAGTGCAGCATCATTGTTCACTTTACAATTGAAAAGTGGAAAGTATTGCTGTGTTAGAAAGAAAAAAATAAAGTAATATTTATTATTTTATTTTTATTGTTACAGGAAACCTGGTCATGTTTGGTATCATTGCAAAGGGCATACTCTGGCCTTTCCAGTGATACCTCATATGACCCTGTAGCTGCTATGGTGTTGGAGATAATGGGGTCCACATGTTCATAAATGCAGACATTGTTATTTTTTCTCTGGGCCTATTCTGGGGCATGGGCCTGGAGCTGCTGCTCCATCTGCCCCTATGTTAATCCGGCCCTGCACTCAGGTTCTCCAGGGTAGCCACTTTGCAGGAATACCCTGGCAACAGCGACCCCAGCGGCATTAGCCGATCCTACCTGTTCATCTCCTGGCGCAACTTTTGCCTCTACACAAATGCGGACCACATCCGCCAAAGCAGCGACAGCTTCGCAGCACATTGCGGCCCTTACGCGCCGCCGCCGGACAATCATCTCTTGCACCAGGAACATGTTTATCACACACGGGTCCAAATCCTGCAAACACCACCACTACTCTGAAAACAGGGAAAGGCCAGGAAACAGGAAGCTGTGGGTTTTATACCTTTTTTTTTACTTTTGTCATTTTGATTATCAGGTCTATTCAAAGAAAGGTGAAAATCTGGAGAATTGCCAGAAGAAGAGAACAATCTGGAGAATTGCCAGAAGAGAACAACCTAGAACAAATAGCCGATTTGGAAAGTGAGATACATGAGAGAATTTTTTTCTGGTTTGGCTATTTTGACCTAGAATTTTCACTTCTCCAGTCATTCTCCAGGTTTTCACCTCTCTCTGAGTAGACCTGGCAGTTTGATGTAATTCGACTGTCTCTGAATAACCCCTCTGATTTCCTTCCGGCAGCATATGAATTATACATGTTGCAGGGCAGCACTTTTCCCTGTACTCTCCCTCTGCATGTAATAGTAATGTGTGTCCAGGAATTCATGGCAGCTCTGGCAACCCTATAAATGCACCTTTACCTGAGCAATAAATGCACCTTTACCTGAGCAATAAGTGCACCTTTACCTGAGCAATAAATGCACCTTTACCTGAGCAATAAGTGCACCTTTACCTGAGCAATAAATGCACCTTTACCTGAGCAATAAGTGCACCTTTACATGAGCAATAAGTGCACCTTTACCTGAGCAATAAGTGCACCTTTACCTGAGCAATAAATGCACCTTTACCTGAGCAATAAGTGCACCTTTACCTGAGCAATAAGTGCACCTTTACCTGAGCAATAAATGCACCTTTACCTGAGCAATAAATGCACCTTTACCTGAGCAATAAATGCACCTTTACCTGAGCAATAAATGCACCTTTACCTGAGCAATAAATGCACCTTTACCTGAGCAATAAATGCACCTGCCCTTTAGATTTACTAAAAGTCTGTAAATTCGAAGCAAAAAAACATGGATTTTTCATTTATTTATTGCTTAAATCCCAGGAATAATCACATTATTACAAATTATATTATTTTGAATCCAAGGATTTTTAAAATAGTTTCTGTAGAAGCTGATAAAGTTCCAGTTGTTTATTCTCCCCCCCCCTAAACCTTGTGATCCCCCCCTAAACCTTGTGATCCCCCCCCCCCCCTAAACCCTGTGATCTTGGTGAGGTCTGAGGAGCAGCCTGTGCAGGGCACGTGACCTCAGACACAGTCAGGGAGCAGGTAGTCAGCTGATCGGTTGCTCGGCGCTCGCTTGCTCCTGTCTGCCCGGCCTTGCTTTGCCGCTGCTGGGGAGGCCGGGGTTTGACTATTGAGGTCTGGGAAGATGGCCTCCTCGGATCAGGTTGAGCTTCCCGGCCAGGTGAGCGGCGAGTTTTGCCTCCCTGTTTCTTAGGGGAGTGAAGGGATAAAGAGGCGGGCTGTCTGTCGGTCTGTCACGGTGTGTGGTCGGGTTGCTGGGCCGGAGGCTCCTCATGCACCTGTTACACCTGACGCCATGTTCTGTGCGCGCTGAACTCTGACCTTTCACCTCAGGGCGCCCGGGCCTGGGTTTCCCCGATACCTGGCGGCTTGCAGAGGGGGGTTATTCTATTCCCAGCAGCACCCGGGCCCTTCCCCAACCCCTGTGACTCGGCCCTGTGCCCCAACCGTGTCGGCCATGTCCCCCTCTGTGCCCCTCACTGTACCTCAGCAGACCCAACCCTGCCCCCCACCGTGTCCCCACATTCCCGGGCTTTACCCCTCCCCCCTGCGCCTCAGGGGCCCCTTATCAGCCCTGACTCCGCCCCCTCACTGTGCCCCAGCAGCCCTGCCACCCTGTGCCCCCAATCTCCCTTCACTGTACCCTAACCGCTCCAGTGCCTTCTTCCTGTACCTCAAGAGACTCGGTCCAGTCCTCCACCCCAACAGCCCAGGCCCAAAGTGGGCCCCCATACCCTTGCTGTGCCATAAGAGTCTGCCGAACCCCCTCGCCGTGCACCGGTCCCTCTTGCTGGCCCCCTCGCCGTCCACCGGTCCCTCTTGCTGTCCCCCTCGCCGTCCACCGGTCCCTCTTGCTGTCCCCCTCGCCGTCCACCGGACCCCCTCGCTGTCCACCGGGCCCTGTTGCTGTCCCCCTCGCCGTCCACCGGCCCCCTTGCTGTCCACCGGGCCCTGTTGCTGTCCCCCTCGCTGTCCACCAGGCCCCCTTGCCGAACCTCCTTGCCGGGCCCCCTTGCTGTCCGCCAGGCCCCCTTGCTGTCCGCCGGGCCCCCCTTGCCGCGCCGTCCACTGGGGCCCCTTGCCGCGCCGTCCACTGGGGCCCCTTGCCGCGCCGTCCACTGGGGCCCCTTGCCGTCCCGTCCACCGGGGCACCTTGCCGTGCCGTCCACCGGGGCCCCGTGCTGTGCACCAAGCATCCCCACCCATATCTTGTCTCCCCCTCCCCTCCTCTCTGGCCCCAGCACCTCTAGATTCTCAGCACCCCTAGATTCTCAGCACCCCTAGATTCTCAGCGCCCCTGGGCCCTGTTCCACCTCTGTCACTGACTAAATTCAATCCCTAACAATCCTGGCCGGCCCCCTGGAAAGGGTTAATTATATCCCCACAGGTGCCTTTTGGCTGCCAGACCCTCAGAGTATTTCTGGGTACGTATTGTTAATTCATGCTGGGGGTTACTACATGAAAACCGCTGCCCTTCATTATGCTGAATTCAGTCATTGGCTACACCCTGTAACGTAGCACTTTTCATGTCTTCCCCATTGGCGCGTCGGGACTTAGTGATGCCCATCCAGGAAAACACCGTGGATCCGGGCAGGAGGTAGGGTTGCCAGATCGGCCATGTTTTCCTGGACACCTTTCTATTTCATGCACAGGGATAAGTGCTGGGGCCGCGGTCTCGCGAGTGCTTGCAGAGGTCTCAGTGAGCGGTGCTGGAGGTGCCTGACAGAATGCGGTCCATTCTGCCAGCCCTCTCATACCGCCTGGCAAGCCGGCCCAGTGCTGGCTTCCGGTATCTGTAGACGCATTGGGGGCATAAGTAAAAGTACTTGTGCAAATGTCTGGTATTGGCACCGATACTAGTAACGTTGCATACGGAGTCACAGCATTTTGCCGAAATTGGAGTCCCCGAAGCAGTTATCAGATGTCGGTGAAAACCACTGGCAAATTCCACCAAACTGAATAAAGGTCTCCTGTTCTCCCAATAGTTTATTTCAATAAAAATCTGTTTAAAAAAATAAAGATTTCTTTAAAAAAATAATAAAAACATCTGTAAAAAATAATTTCTTTACATTGAAATCTGTTTTTAAAGCTTTGAAATCGGGTCATTTCGGTGAATAGAAGATTACACTAGTTTTCTATGGGACAATTCCGGTGATGCTAAATCGCGGAACAAAATCACTGTATATCACCGTCAATTCGACAGTATTTGGCGAATTAACAGCTTGGTGAAGAGACAAAATATTCCGAAATTGCATCGAACAGTGAAAGTCACAGTTCAGAGAAACTCTGGGCCAATTCTGAGGTTGGTGAATAACCCAGTGTTTTCCAAACCTGTCCTCAGAACCCTCTGCCTCGCCAGGTTTGCAGGATATCTGAAGCACAGCACATGTGATAGGATTTGCTGCTCAGTGATTGCAGGATTCAGTCTGTATTTCCCCAAGATGATCTGCAAAATCTGGCCTGGTTGAGGGTCCCGAGGACAGGTTTGGGAAATGCTGCTCTAACAGGACAGGTTTTACAGGGAAATGCAGTGTGAATCCTGCAATCACTGAGCAGCAAATCATATCACATGTGTTGTGCTTCAGATATCCTGCAAACCTGGCCTGTTAGGGAGACCTGAGGACAGGTTTGGGTAACGCTGGAGTTTAGCCTACAGTTTGGATCAATATGTAACAATCCTGTGTTACATGTGTTTGTTGTGATGATGGATACATAGAGTGCATTACTCCACAAATCTGAACCTATAAAACACGCACACATTTTCTGATGCTCACACTGTTTATTCAGTTGTTGTTTGTGTTTTTTTTGTTTTTGCTCTTTCACCTCCATCCTGTTTGAGTAGGAGCCAACCTTGAGTAATTCACAGGGGAGGGTCACAGGTTTACAAGGGGAGATTGATCAAAGCGGGAGCCGGGCAAAGCTTTTATACAGGTTTTTGAAGAATTTATGAGCCATAAGTAAAATTCCAGGACCAGCGTCTTCCAGTGCCTGGATTTGTCAAACACTGATACTTTGTGTGTGTATATACTGTATGTATATATATCTCAATAATAGTATTTTAAGTGTACATAAACCCGGCCTTCCAGGCCTTTCTGTATTACCTTGGTATGAAAGATAAAGAGGGAGGATTCACCTTATACCCACAACTAGAAACAAACAAAGATACTGACTTTATACATGAGATTAACTGATAACCATTGCAGCACACAAGAATCTGCCTGCGTTACGTACGTGTGTCGTTAAACGGAGCCTGGAAAACTCCACATAAAACACGAGTCTAACGTGCAGAGCGAAGGTTTTATCTTACGCAATCCTCAATAACCTACAGTTCTAGTGTCTGATGTTTCAGAATGCATCATGCGGGGGCTCCCCAATATGCTATATAGTGTGTAATAAAGGGGGCTCCCCAATATACTGTATAGTGTGTAATAGAGGGACGGATAAAGGGGGCTCCCCTATATACTATATAATGTGTAATAATTTTAAAGGGGGCTCCCCTATATACTGTATAATGTGTAATAGAGGGATGGATAAAGGGGGCTCCCCAATAGAGGGATGGATAAAGGGGGCTCCCCAATATACTGTATAATGTCTAAGGGACGGATAAAGGGGGCTCCCCAATATACTATACAATGTGTAATAGAGGGATGGATAAAGGGGGCTCCCAATATACTGTATAATGTGTAATAGAGGGATGGATAAAGGGGGCTCCCCAATATACTGTATAATGTGTAATAGAGGGATGGATAAAGGGGGCTCCCCAATATAATGTATAATGTCTATGGGACGGATAAAGGGGGCTCCCCAATATACTGTATAATGTCTAATAGAGGGACGGATAAAGGGGGCTCCCCAATAGAGGGATGGATAAAGGGGGCTCCCCAATATACTGTATAATGTCTAAGGACGGATAAAGGGGGCTCCCCAAATACTATATAATGTGTAATAGAGGACAGATAAAGGGGCTCCCCAATATACAATATAATGTAATAGAGGGATGGATAAAGGGGGCTCCCCAATATAACTGTATAATGTCTAAGGGACGGATAAAGGCTCTCCCCAATATACTATATATGTGTAATAAGGGATGATAAAGGGGGCTCCCAATATACTGTATAATGTGTAATAGAGAAATGGATAAAGGGGGGCTCCCCAATAGAGGGATGGATAAAGGGGGCTCCCCAATATACTGTATAATGTCTAAGGGACGGATAAAGGGGGCTCCCCAATATACTATATAATGTCTAATAGAGGGACGGATAAAGGGGGCTCCCCAATATACCGTATAATGTGTAATCGAGGGACGGATAAAGGGGGCTCCCCAATATACTGTATAATGTCTAATAGAGGGATGCTAAAGGGGGCTCCCCAATATACTATATAATGTCTAATAGAGGGACGGATAAAGGGGGCTCCCCAATATATTGTATAATGTGTAATAGAGGGATGGATAAAGGGGACTCCCCAATATACTGTATAATGTCTAATAGAGGGATGCTAAAGGGGGCTCCCCAATATACTATATAATGTCTAATAGAGGGACGGATAAAGGGGGCTCCCCAATATACCGTATAATGTGTAATCGAGGGACGGATAAAGGGGCTCCCCAATATTACTGTATAATGTGTAAAGAGGGTAAAAGGGGGCTCCCCAATATACTGTATAATGTCTAGGGACGGATAAAGGGGGCTCCCCAATATACTGTATAATGTCTATAGAGGGACGGATAAAGGGGGCTCCCCAATATACTGTATAATGTCTAATAGAGGAATGGATTAAGGGGGCTCCCCTATATACTGTATAATGTGTAATAGAGGAATGGATAAAGGGGACTCCCCAATATACTGTATAATGTGTAATAGTGGGACGGATAAAGGGGACTCCCCAATATACTGTATAATGTGTAATAGAGGGACGGATAAAGGGGGCTCCCCAATATACTGTATAATGTGTAATAGAGGGATGGATAAAGGGGGCTCCCCAATTGTATAAATTGCCTAACACGCGCTTTCTTGTGTTTTTGCAGAGTGGTTCCTTTGTGGGGAACGAGAAAAATGTGCCACGAGAACAGTTGGTAAGTGAGTGTGACTGACAAGTGAAACATTAATGCCGCGGTCACACAAGCGCACTCAATGCGTCCGTCTGACTCCCTGCATCCGTCGTAGCTCTCTGCGGCTCGATGGGGAGGGCTATACGGTGTAGTGTGCATGCTAGTTGCGTGCGCCACACCAAACGTGCTGAAACCCTCCCTGTTGAAAAGCACGATCCTCCATAGGAGGCACTAGTGGCGCTCAGTGAGGTGGCCACACGGGCAACAGAGTGGAAGAGTCCGCTCTCGGGGACGTTCCTTCTGCTCTCGGAGACGCTCCTGTGACCGCGACCCTACCTGTTGAAGAATGAGCCGCGTTCCATTATCATTTATATTTACTTCTGGCTCCTAATGCTGATAGTAAATATAGACCTACCATACAGTGAATGTGGACGTACAGTGAATGTGGACATGCCGTACAGTGAATGTGGACGTACAGTGAATGTGGACGTACAGTGAATGTGGACATGCCGTACAGTGAATGTGGACGTACAGTGAATGTGGACGTACAGTGAATGTGGACGTACAGTGAATGTGGACATGCCTTACAGTGAATGTGGACATGCCTTACAGTGAATGTGGACGTACATTGAATGCGGACATTCCGTACAGTGAATGTGGACATGCCGAACAGTGAATGTGGACATGCCGAACAGTGAATGTGGACATGCCGAACAGTGAATGTGGACATGCCGAACAGTGAATGTGGACATGCCGAACAGTGAATGTGGACATGCCGTAACAGTGAATGTGACATGCCGTAACAGTGAATGTGGACATGCCTTACAGTGAATATGGACGTACAGTGAATGTGGACGTACATTGAATGTGGACATGCCGAACAGTGAATGTGGACATGCCGAACAGTGAATGTGGACATGCCGAACAGTGAATGTGGACGTACAGTGAATGTGGACATGCCGAACAGTGAATGTGGACGTACAGTGAATGTGGACGTACAGTGAATGTGGACGTACAGTGAATGTGGACATGCCGAACAGTGAATGTGGACATACAGTGAATGTGGACATGCCGAACAGTGAATGTGGACGTACAGTGAATGTGGACATGCCGAACAGTGAATGTGGACATACAGTGAATGTGGACATGCCGAACAGTGAATGTGGACATGCCGAACAGTGAATGTGGACATGCCGAACAGTGAATGTGGACATGCCGAACAGTGAATGTGGACATGCCGAACAGTGAATGTGGACATGCCGAACAGTGAATGTGGACATGCCGAACAGTGAATGTGGACGTACAGTGAATGTGGACATGCCGAACAGTGAATGTGGACGTACAGTGAATGTGGACATGCCGAACAGTGAATGTGGACATACAGTGAATGTGGACATGCCGAACAGTGAATGTGGACATGCCGTAACAGTGAATGTGGACATGCCGAACAGTGAATGTGGACATGCCAAACAGTGAATGTGGACGTACAGTGAATGTGGACATGCCGTACAGTGAATGTGGACATGCCTTACAGTGAATGTGGACAGGCCTTACAGTGAATGTGGACATGCCGAACAGTGAATGTGGACATGCCGTAACAGTGAATGTGGACATGCCGTAACAGTGAATGTGGACATGCCGTAACAGTGAATGTGGACATGCCGAACAGTGAATGTGGACATGCCAAACAGTGAATGTGGACGTACAGTGAATGTGGACATGCCGTACAGTGAATGTGGACATGCCTTACAGTGAATGTGGACAGGCCTTACAGTGAATGTGGACATGCCGAACAGTGAATGTGGACATGCCGAACAGTGAATGTGGACATGCCGAACAGTGAATGTGGACATGCCGAACAGTGAATGTGGACATGCCGTAACAGTGAATGTGGACATGCCGTAACAGTGAATGTGGACATGCCGTACAGTGAATGTGGACGTGGACGTACAGTGAATGTGGACATGCCGTACAGTGAATGTGGACATGCCGTACAGTGAATGTGGACATGCCGTAACAGTGAATGTGGACATGCCTTACAGTGAATATGGACGTACAGTGAATGTGGACGTACATTGAATGTGGACATGCCGAACAGTGAATGTGGACATGCCGTAACAGTGAATGTGGACATGCCTTACAGTGAATGTGGACATGCCTTACAGTGAATATGGACGTACAGTGAATGTGGACATGCCGAACAGTGAATGTGGACATGCCGAACAGTGAATGTGGACATGCCGAACAGTGAATGTGGACATGCCGAACAGTGAATGTGGACATGCCGTAACAGTGAATGTGGACATGCCGTAACAGTGAATGTGGACATGCCGTAACAGTGAATGTGGACATGCCGTAACAGTGAATGTGGACATGCCGAACAGTGAATGTGGACATGCCGAACAGTGAATGTGGACATGCCGAACAGTGAATGTGGACATGCCGAACAGTGAATGTGGACATGCCGAACAGTGAATGTGGACGTACAGTGAATGTGGACGTACAGTGAATGTGGACATACAGTGAATGTGGACATGCCGAACAGTGAATGTGGACATGCCGTAACAGTGAATGTGGACATGCCGAACAGTGAATGTGGACGTACAGTGAATGTGGACATGCCGAACAGTGAATGTGGACGTACAGTGAATGTGGACATGCCGAACAGTGAATGTGGACGTACAGTAACAGTGAATGTGGACATGCCGAACAGTGAATGTGGACGTACAGTGAATGTGGACATGCCGAACAGTGAATGTGGACATACAGTGAATGTGGACATACAGTGAATGTGGACATACAGTGAATGTGGACATGCCGTAACAGTGAATGTGGACATGCCAAACAGTGAATGTGGACATACAGTGAATGTGGACATACAGTGAATGTGGACATGCCGAACAGTGAATGTGGACATGCCGAACAGTGAATGTGGACATGCCGTAACAGTGAATGTGGACATGCCGTAACAGTGAATGTGGACATGCCTTACAGTGAATGTGGACATGCCTTACAGTGAATGTGGACGTACATTGAATGCGGACATTCCGTACAGTGAATGTGGACATGCCGAACAGTGAATGTGGACATGCCGAACAGTGAATGTGGACATGCCGAACAGTGAATGTGGACATGCCGAACAGTGAATGTGGACATGCCGAACAGTGAATGTGGACATGCCGAACAGTGAATGTGGACATGCCGTACAGTGAATGTGGACATGCCGAACAGTGAATGTGGACGTACAGTGAATGTGGACATGCCGAACAGTGAATGTGGACATGCCGAACAGTGAATGTGGACATGCCGTAACAGTGAATGTGGACATGCCGTAACAGTGAATGTGGACATGCCGTAACAGTGAATATGGACGTACATTGAATGTGGACATGCCGTAACAGTGAATGTGGACATGCCTTACAGTGAATGTGGACGTAACAGTGAATGTGGACATGCCGAACAGTGAATGTGGACATGCCGAACAGTGAATGTGGACATGCCGTAACAGTGAATGTGGACATGCCGTAACAGTGAATGTGGACATGCCGAACAGTGAATGTGGACATGCCGAACAGTGAATGTGGACATGCCGAACAGTGAATGTGGACATGCCGAACAGTGAATGTGGACATGCCGAACAGTGAATGTGGACATGCCGAACAGTGAATGTGGACATGCCGAACAGTGAATGTGGACATGCCGAACAGTGAATGTGGACATGCCGAACAGTGAATGTGGACGTACAGTGAATGTGGACATGCCGAACAGTGAATGTGGACGTACAGTGAATGTGGACATGCCGAACAGTGAATGTGGACATGCCGAACAGTGAATGTGGACGTACAGTGAATGTGGACGTACAGTGAATGTGGACATGCCGAACAGTGAATGTGGACATACAGTGAATGTGGACATGCCGAACAGTGAATGTGGACATGCCGAACAGTGAATGTGACGTACAGTGAATGTGGACATGCCGAACAGTGAATGTGGACATACAGTGAATGTGGACATGCCGAACAGTGAATGTGGACATGCCGAACAGTGAATGTGGACATGCCGAACAGTGAATGTGGACATGCCGAACAGTGAATGTGGACGTACAGTGAATGTGGACATGCCGAACAGTGAATGTGGACATACAGTGAATGTGGACATGCCGAACAGTGAATGTGGACATACAGTGAATGTGGACATGCCGAACAGTGAATGTGGACATGCCGTAACAGTGAATGTGGACATGCCGAACAGTGAATGTGGACATGCCGAACAGTGAATGTGGACCGTACAGTGAATGTGGACATGCCGAACAGTGAATGTGGACGTACATTGAATGTGGACATGCCGACAGTGAATGTGGACATGCCGTAACAGTGAATGTGGACATGCCGTAACAGTGAATGTGGACATGCCGTAACAGTGAATGTGGACAGGCCTTACAGTGAATGTGGACATGCCGTAACAGTGAATATGGACGTACATTGAATGTGGACATGCCGTAACAGTGAATGTGGACATGCCTTACAGTGAATATGGACGTACAGTGAATGTGGACGTACATTGAATGTGGACATGCCGAACAGTGAATGTGGACATGCCGTAACAGTGAATGTGGACATGCCGTAACAGTGAATGTGGACATGCCGTAACAGTGAATGTGGACATGCCGAACAGTGAATGTGGACATGCCGTAACAGTGAATGTGGACATGCCGAACAGTGAATGTGGACATGCCGAACAGTGAATGTGGACATGCCGAACAGTGAATGTGGACGTACAGTGAATGTGGACATGCCGAACAGTGAATGTGGACATGCCGAACAGTGAATGTGGACGTACAGTGAATGTGGACATGCCGAACAGTGAATGTGGACATACAGTGAATGTGGACATGCCGAACAGTGAATGTGGACATGCCGAACAGTGAATGTGGACGTACAGTGAATGTGGACATGCCGAACAGTGAATGTGGACATACAGTGAATGTGGACATGCCGAACAGTGAATGTGGACATGCCGAACAGTGAATGTGGACATGCCGAACAGTGAATGTGGACATGCAGAACAGTGAATGTGGACATGCCGAACAGTGAATGTGGACGTACAGTGAATGTGGACATGCCGAACAGTGAATGTGGACATACAGTGAATGTGGACATGCCGAACAGTGAATGTGGACATTCCGTAACAGTGAATGTGGACATGCCGAACAGTGAATGTGGACATGCCGAACAGTGAATGTGGACATGCCGAACAGTGAATGTGGACGTACAGTGAATGTGGACATGCCGAACAGTGAATGTGGACATACAGTGAATGTGGACATGCCGAACAGTGAATGTGGACATGCCGTAACAGTGAATGTGGACATGCCTTACAGTGAATGTGGACATGCCGAACAGTGAATGTGGACATGCCGAACAGTGAATGTGGACATGCCGAACAGTGAATGTGGACATCCGAACAGTGAATGTGGACATGCGTAACAGTGAATGTGGACAGGCCTACAGTGAATGTGGACATGCGAACAGTGAATGTGGACATGCCGAACAGTGAATGTGACATGCCGAACAGTGAATGTGGACATGCCGTAACAGTGAATGTGGACATGCCAAACAGTGAATGTGGACCGTACAGTGAATGTGGACATGCCGTACAGTGAATGTGGACATGCCTTACAGTGAATATGGACGTACATTGAATGTGGACATGCCGAACAGTGAATGTGGACATGCCGTAACAGTGAATGTGGACATGCCGTAACAGTGAATGTGACATGCGCGAACAGTGAATGTGGACATGCCGAACAGTGAATGTGACATGCCGAACAGTGAATGTGGACATGCCGAACAGTGAATGTGGACATGCCGAACAGTGAATGTGGACATGCCGAACAGTGAATGTGGACGTACAGTGAATGTGGACATGCCGAACAGTGAATGTGGACGTACAGTGAATGTGGACATGCCGAACAGTGAATGTGGACATGCCGAACAGTGAATGTGGACATGCCGAACAGTGAATGTGACATGCCGAACAGTGAATGTGGACGTACAGTGAATGTGGACATGCCGAACAGTGAATGTGGACATCAGTGAATGTGGACATGCCTGAACAGTGAATGTGGACATACAGTGAATGTGACATGCCGAACAGTGAATGTGGACATGCGAGTGAATGTGGACGTACAGTGAATGTGGACATGCCGAACAGTGAATGTGGACTTACAGTGAATGTGGACATGCCGAACAGTGAATGTGGACATGCCGAACAGTGAATGTGGACATGAACAGTGAATGTGGACGTACAGTGAATGTGGACATGCCGAACAGTGAATGTGGACATACAGTGAATGTGGACATGCCGTAACAGTGAATGTGGACATGCCGAACAGTGAATGTGGACATGCCGAACAGTGAATGTGGACGTACAGTGAATGTGGACATGCCGAACAGTGAATGTGGACATACAGTGAATGTGGATTGCCGAACAGTGAATGTGGACATGCCGTAACAGTGAATTGTGGACATGCCTTACAGTGAATGTGGACATGCCTTACAGTTGAATGTGGACATGCCGAACAGTGAATGTGGACATGCCGAACAGTGAATGTGGACATGCCGAACAGTGAATGTGGACATGCCAAACAGTGAATGTGGACGTACAGTGAATGTGGACATGCCGTACAGTGAATGTGGACATGCCTTACAGTGAATGTGGACATGCCTTACAGTGAATGTGGACAGGCCTTACAGTGAATGTGGACATGCCGAACAGTGAATGTGGACATGCCGAACAGTGAATGTGGACATGCCGTACAGTGAATGTGGACATGCCGTACAGTGAATGTGGACATGCCGTACAGTGAATGTGGACATGCCTTACAGTGAATGCGGACATTACGTACAGTGAATGTGGACATGCCTTACAGTGAATGTGGACATGCCTTACAGTGAATGTGGACATGCCGAACAGTGAATGTGGACAGGCCTTACAGTGAATGTGGACATGCCGAACAGTGAATGTGGACATGCCGAACAGTGAATGTGGACATGCCGTACAGTGAATGTGGACATGCCGTACAGTGAATGTGGACATGCCGTACAGTGAATGTGGACATGCCGTACAGTGAATGTGGACATGCCGTACAGTGAATGTGGACATGCCGTAACAGTGAATGTGGACATGCCGTAACAGTGAATATGGACGTACAGTGAATGTGGACGTACATTGAATGTGGACATGCCGTAACAGTGAATGTGGACATGCCGTAACAGTGAATGTGGACATGCCGTAACAGTGAATGTGGACATGCCGAACAGTGAATGTGGACGTACAGTGAATGTGGACATGCCGAACAGTGAATGTGGACATACAGTGAATGCGGACATGCCGAACAGTGAATGTGGACATGCCGTAACAGTGAATGTGGACATGCCGTAACAGTGAATGTGGACAGGCCTTACAGTGAATGTGGACATGCCTTACAGTGAATGTGGACATGCCGAACAGTGAATGTGGACATGCCGAACAGTGAATGTGGACATGCCGAACAGTGAATGTGGACATGCCGAACAGTGAATGTGGACATGCCGAACAGTGAATGTGGACATGCCAAACAGTGAATGTGGACGTACAGTGAATGTGGACATGCCGTACAGTGAATGTGGACATGCTTACAGTGAATGTGGACATGCCGAACAGTGAATGTGGACATGCCGTAACAGTGAATGTGGACATGCCGAACAGTGAATGTGGACATGCGTACAGTGAATGTGGACATGCGTACAGTGAATGTGGACATGCCGTACAGTGAATGTGGACATGCCGTACAGTGAATGTGGACATGCCGTACAGTGAATGTGGACATGCCGTAACAGTGAATGTGGACATGCCGTAACAGTGAATGTGGACATGCCGTAACAGTGAATGTGGACATGCCGTAACAGTGAATGTGGACATGCCGTAACAGTGAATGTGGACATGCCATAACAGTGAATGTGGACATGCCGTACAGTGAATGTGGACGTGGACGTACAGTGAATGTGGACATGCCAAACAGTGAATGTGGACATACAGTGAATGTGGACATGCCGAACAGTGAATGTGGACATGCCGTAACAGTGAATGTGGACATGCCGTAACAGTGAATGTGGACATGCCGTAACAGTGAATGTGGACATGCCATAACAGTGAATGTGGACATGCCGTACAGTGAATGTGGACATGCCGTACAGTGAATGTGGACATGCCGTAACAGTGAATGTGGACATGCCTACAGTGAATGTGGACATGCCATAACAGTGAATGTGGACATGCCGAACAGTGAATGTGGACATGCCGAACAGTGAATGTGGACATGCCGAACAGTGAATGTGGACATACAGTGAATGTGGACATACAGTGAATGTGGACATGCCGTAACAGTGAATGTGGACATGCCAAACAGTGAATGTGGACATACAGTGAATGTGGACATGCCATACAGTGAATGTGGACATGCCGTAACAGTGAATGTGGACATGCCGTAACAGTGAATGTGGACATGCCGAACAGTGAATGTGGACATGCCGTAACAGTGAATGTGGACATGCTGTAACAGTGAATGTGGACATGCCGAACAGTGAATGTGGACATACAGTGAATGTGGACATGCCGAACAGTGAATGTGGACATACAGTGAATGTGGACATGCCAAACAGTGAATGTGGACATGCCGTGAATGTGGACATGCCGTAACAGTGAATGTGGACATGCCGTAACAGTGAATGTGGACATGCTGTAACAGTGAATGTGGACATGCCGTACAGTGAATGTGGACGTACAGTGAATGTGGACATGCCGTACAGTGAATGTGGACATACAGTGAATGTGGACGTGACGTACAGTGAATGTGGACATGCCATACAGTGAATGTAGACGTACAGTGAATGTGGACATGCCATACAGTGAATGTAGACGTACAGTGAATGTGGACGTACAGTGAATGTGGACATGCCATACAGTGAATGTGGACGTACAGTGAATGTGGACGTACAGTGGGGCAAAAAAGTATTTATTCAGCCACCAATTGTGCAGGTTCTGCCACTTAAAAAGATGAGCGAGGCCTGTAATTGTCATCGTAGGTAACTCCAACTATGAGACAAAATGAGAAAAAAATCCAGAAAATCACATTGTCTGATTCTTAAAGAATTTATTTGCAAATTATGGTGGAAAATAAGTATTTGGTCAATATCAAAAGTCCATCTCAATACTTTGTCATTGCCAACAAAGGATATATAACAGAGGTCAAACGTTTTCTATAAGTTTTCACACACCGTTGCTGGTATTTTTGCCCATTCCTCCATGCAGATCTCCTCTAGAGCAGTGATGTTTTGGGGCTGTCGCTGGGCAACATGGACCTTCAACTCCCTCCATAGGTTTTCTATGGGGTTGAGATCTGGAGACTGGCTAGGCCACTCCAGGACCTTGATATGCTTCTTACGAAGCCACTCCTTCGTTGCCCGGGCGGTGTGTTTGGGTTCATTGTCCTGCTGAAAGACCCAGCCACGTTTCGTCTTCAATGCCCTTGCTGATGGAAGGAGGTTTTCACTCAAAATCTCACGATACATGGCCCCATTCATTCTTCCCTTTACACAGATCAGTCGTCCTGGTCCCTTTGCAGAAAAACAGCTCCAAAGCATTATGTTTCCGCCACCATGCTTCACAGTAGGTATGGTGTTCTTTGGATGCAACTCAGCATTATTATTATTATTATTATTTATAAAGCGTCAGCATATTCCGCAGCGCTGTACAATAAGCACAGTACAGACAGGGTTACAATACATTGAACAACATTTGACAAACAGTACAGGAGGAGATGAGGGCCCTATTCCCGTAGGAACTCACAATCTAGGAGGGTTGGGGTTGGAAACAGGAGGAGAGGACTGTAAGGTGAGAGTGATTGATGGTTGCGTCAGTGAGTTGGGTGGTAGGCTTCCCTAAATAGGAATGTTTTCAGGGAGCGTTTGAAGGAAGAGAAGTTAGGGGAAAGTCTGACAGCACGAGGGAGAGCGTTCCAGAGAGTGGGGGCTGCGCGTGAGAAATCCTGCAGTCTATCATGGGAAGAGGTGATGCGGGGAGAAGCTAGGCGCAGGTCACTGTTTGACCTTAGGGAGCGGGCTGGGGTGTATTTGGTGATTAGTGAGGACAGGTAGTGGGGCGCTGAGTTAGTGAGGGTTTTGTAGGTAAGGATAAGGATTTTGAACTTAATTCTGCAGTGGATGGGGAGCCAGTGAAGGGACTCGCAGAGGGGAGCGGCAGAGACAGAGCGGCGGGTGAGGTGAATTAGCCTGGCGGAGGCGTTCAGGATGGATTGTAGGGGGGAGAGGCGGGACAGAGGGAGGCCAGATAAGAGATTATTGCAATAGTCGAGTCGGGAGATTACCAGGGCGTGTATGAGTTGTTTTGTGGTGACAGCGGTAAGAAATGGCCGAATTCTGGAAATATTACGCAGTTGGTATCGGCAGGAGGAGGAAAGAGACTTGATGTGGGGGATGAAGGAAAGAGCAGAGTCCAGTGTAACTCCAAGACAGCGAACTTGGTTTGATGGGGAGATGGTGATACCCTCCACCGTGATAGAGAAGTCAGGAGGTGGGGAGGCATTAGAGGGAGGAATAAGTAGGAGCTCAGTCTTTGACATGTTGATCTTTAGGTGGTGGGAGGCCATCCAGGAGGAGATGCCAGATAAACAGTCACTGACTTTTGAAAGCATTCTCTCTCCTCCAAACACGACGAGTTGAGTTTTTACCAAAATGTTCTACTTTGGTTTCATTTGACCATATGACATTCTCCCAATCCTCTTCTGGATCATCCAAATGCTCTCTAGCAAACTTCAGACGGGCCCGGACATGTACTGGCTTAAGCAGGGGGACACGTCTGGCACTGCAGGATTTGAGTCCCTGGTGGTGTAGTGTGTTACTGATGGGAGCCTTTGTTACTTTGGTCTCAGCTCTCTGCAGGTCATTCACTAGGTCCCCCCGTGTGGTTCTGGGATTTTTGCTCACCGTTCTTGTGATCATTTTGACCCCACGGGGTGAGATCTAGCGTGGAGCCCCAGATAGATGGAGATTATCAGTGGTCTTGTATGTCTTGCATTTTCTAATGATTGCTCACACAGATGATTTCTTCACACCAAGCTGCTGCCTATTGCAGATTCAGTCTTCCCAGCCTGGTGCAGCTCTACAGTTTGGTTTCTGGTGTCCTTTGACAGCTCTTTGGTCTTGACCATAGTGGAGTTTGGAGTGTGTCAGTTTGAGGTTGTGGACAGGTGTCTTTTATACTGGTAACAGGTTCAAACAGGTGCCATTCATCCAGGTAACGAGTGGAGGACAGAGGAGCCTCTTAAAGAAGACGTTACAGCCAGTCTGTGAGAGCCACAAATCTTGCTTGTTTGTTCTGTACTGTAGACGACCAAATACTTATTTTCCACCATAATTTGCAAATAAATTCTTTAAGAATCAGACAATGTGATTTTCTGGATTTTTTTTTCTCATTTTGTCTCATAGTTGATGTTACCTATGATGACAATTACAGGCCTCGCTCATCTTTTTAAGTGGGAGAACCTGCACAATTGTGGCTGAATAAATACTTATATATACAGTGAATGTGGACATGTTTTTTCCCCCTCTCCTATAATCTAGCCGGGGTATTTCCATGCTGAGTGCCCACTGCCTCGTGGCCAGCCTTGTGTGCCAGGGAAATACTGAACCTCATTTGACCTAGTGATTTGGGCATTTAAAGGGAACAGCGGCAGGGGTTAACTCAGATCCTCTTTGGGTAAGGCGTTTCCACGGCCTCCGAGCTGCTGGCTTTTATCCCTGTGCCAGCGCCGCTTTCTGTTTACTTTACCTCAGGAGATCCCGCTCCACCCTCCTCACGATAAACGCTCACGGAGCGAGGAAAAGGGCTGCTTGGCATATTGTGTGGCAGAGCTGCTCACCTGGGCAAACAGGCACAGGGTCTGTTTTGTATCAGGCAGCCTCTGTGACCCCCTCAAATGTCCTCCCAGACACCCCGTTCCATATTCATGCCTCTTGGTGGGGTAGAAGTGGTGCAGGAATGGGGAGTGTGGAGGCAAAGCTTGTGTCCAGTGATAGAATTGTTTCAGGCTTTTGCGTGAAGGTTAGGCCTCAGATGTAAAACTACAACTCCCAGAATCCTTTCTCATCGACGTACCGGCACCTCATCGCCAGCCACCCTTTGCTTTTTAATTTTTCACAGCTCCGGTATCGGACTCTCGGAGTCCGTATCCGGAGCTGTCTGGTCAGCGCAGGGGCGGATCCAGCGGCTGCCACATTCTTTTATTCTACGAGCGGCCGCCTGCATGGATATCTGCCGCTCGCCTGGGATCCATCCACCAGCCAGCCGCGATCTCGCAAGATCACGGCTGGCTAGTGGATGGATCCCAGGCGAGCGGCAGATATTCATGCAGGCGGCCACTCGTAGAAGGAAAGAACTTGGCGGCCGGCAATGTCTCGGAGGGGCCTGGCAGAGGTGAGTGTGGAGCGCATTATATCCATGTGAGCGGGGGGGGGGGCAATATATCCATGTGAGGGGGGGCAATATATCCATGTGAGCAGGGGGCAATATATCCATGTGAGCGGGGGGGCAATATATCCGTGTGAGCGGGGGGCAATATATCCGATGTGAGCGGGGGGGCAATATATCCGTGTGAGCGGGGGGCAATATATCCGTGTGAGCGGGGGGGCAATATATCCGTGTGAGCGGGGGGGGAAATATATCCGTGTGAGCGGGGGGCAATATATCCGAGGGGTGCAGCGGTGGCGGGGGGCAATATATCCGTGTGAGCGGGGGGGGCAATATATCCGTGTGAGCGTATATCGGGATCAATATATCGTGTGAGCGGGGGGCAATATATCCGTGTGAGCGGGGGGGGCAATATATCCGTGTGAGCGGGGGGGCAATATATCCGTGTGAGCGGGGGGGGCAATATATCCGTGTGAGCGGGGGGGGCAATATATCCGTGTGAGCGGGGGGCAATATATCCGTGTGAGCGGGGGGCAATATATCCGTGTGAGCGGGGGGGCAATATATCCGTGGTGAGCGAACGCAAACATGTACGGCGCGAGGGGGGCAATATATCCGTGTGAGCGGGGGGGCAATATATCCGTGTGAGCGCGGGGGCAATATATCCGTGTGAGCGGGGGGGGGCAATATATCCGTGTGAGCGGGGGGGGGGGCAATATATCCGTGTGAGGGGGGGCAATATATCCGTGTGAGGAGGGGGGGCAATATATCCGTGTGAGGGGGGGCGCAATATATCCGTGTGAGCGGGGGGGCAATATATCCGTGTGAGCGGGGGGGGCAATATATCCGTGTGAGCGGACTGGGGCAATATATCCGTGTGAGCGGGGGGGCAATATATCCGTGTGAGCGGGGGGGCAATATATCCGTGTTGAGCGGCGGGGCAATATATCCGTGTGAGCGGGGGGGGCAATATATCCGTGTGAGCGGGGGGGCAATATATCCGTGTGAGCGGGGGGGGGCAATATATCCGTGTGAGCGGGGGGGGAATATACCGTGAGCAGGGGGGGCAATATATCCGTGTGAGGGGGGGCAATATATCCGTGTGAGCGGGGGCGCAATATATCCGTGTGAGGGGGGGCAATATATCCGTGTGAGGGGGGCAATATATCCGTGTGAGCGGTGATCGGGGGCAATATATCCGTGTGAGCGGGGGGGCAATATTATCCGTGTGAGCGGGGGGGCAATATATCCGTCGTGAGCGGGGGGGGCAATATATCCGTTGTGAGCGGGGGGGGCAATATATCCGTGTGAGCGGGGGGGGCAATATATCCGTGTGAGCGGGGGGGGGGCAATATATCCGTGTGAGCGGTGGGGGGGGCAATATATCCGTTGTGAGCGGGGGGCAATATATCCGTCGTGGCGGGGGGCAATATATCCGTGTGAGCGGGGGGGCAATATATCCGCTCTGAGGGGGCAAATATATCCGTGTGAGCGGGGGGCAATATATCCATGTGTGAATAAAGGAGTGTTTATTAGGACACAAAAATCATCATGATAATCAGTTTTTCCCTGGGCGTGAGAGTACCCCCACCTATTTTTCCAGAAAAAAACACTGCTCAAAACCCTGTGTATCCCCTTACTATGCATACTCAGAACCCCGTGTATCCCCTTAATATGGATACTCAGAACCCCGTGTATACCCTTACTATGGATACTCAGAATCCCGTGTATACCCTTACTATGCATACTCAGAACCCCGTGTATACCCTTACTATGCATACTCAGAACCCCGTGTATACCCTTACTATGGATACTCAGAACCCCGTGTATACCCTTACTATGGATACTCAGAACCCCGTGTATACCCTTACTATGGATACTCAGAACCCCGTGTATACCCTTACTATGGATACTCAGAACCCCGTGTATACCCTTACTATGGATACTCAGAACCCCGTGTATACCCTTGCTATGCATACTCAGATCCCCGTGTATACCCTTACTATGGATACCCAGAAACCTCTATAATTGCATTGTATCCTCCTATTGATGCCCAGTACCACTATGTCATGTCACTTCCCTACTATTGATACAAACTATCGGGATGTGCTGATTCCCCCTCATTCTGGTTCCACAGCGAGGTCCCTCTTACCATGGATACAGAATAGCAGCATGTGCCTGTGAACCATGCCCTGTGGATACTTTATAACTGCCCACAATTCATTGTATCGCTTTCATTTGATGCCAAGTAGCAGTTCGTGTCACTGATCAGTGGAAATCACAGATGGGCAGGAGAGGGTTTAGGCGTAAACCATGTGACCTGGACGTACTGAAGTCTGAAAATGTCTTTTATTCTAAATATTTACAGATATAAGACCCTCAATGCTCTGTAGACACATTATGTCGCTTGGAGTCGGGCTGAGATCTGTTTGTAAAGCCCTCTGTTACAGACACCGCAGAGTTAAAACCAATTTCATGGTGAAAAGTGAGAATTTAGGTTCCTAGCTCAAAATGTAAAGAGCATACCTTTTAATTAGAAGATTCAATTGCTGCTTCTTCAACACATTACATAGTCCCGGGACGGAGGTAAACGGACGCCGTGGCAATGTGCAGGCTTTTAGCTTAGACTCTATTAGATATACATTAGGTGAGTATAAAAGCGGAGGAAAAATGGAATTATTTTAAATGCTTTCAAAGAATTCTTTCCATGTGTGTGTAGAGACCTGAGCTGTTTATATGGAGAGATTGGGACTACCCTAGAGATTCGGACTACATTGAAGTTACCTCAGCTTAAAGGAACACTCCACTCAAAAATCACCCCCCCCCCTGTTTTTTTTTCCTAATCTATCCCTATTCCCTTAATAAAAAGTTGTTTTTTTTTTTATGTAACTGTAATACTTACCCTAAAATCCACTTGTTTCCAGCGGTGTCTTTTTTTTTTTTTTTTTATATAGAAACATAGAAAAATGTCGGCAGATAAGAACCTTTCGGCCCATCTAGTCGCCCAATTACATGGATACTTTACCTGGATTTATCTTTTGTTTAGGATAGCCTTATGCCTATCCCATGCCTGCATAAATTCAATTACTGTTTTGGCCTCTACCACTTCTACTGGAAGACTGTTCCATGTATCCACCACCCTCTCAGTAAAATAATGCTTCCTGATGTTACTTTTAAACCTTTGCCCCTCTAATCGAAGACTATGTCCTCTTGTTTTGCTACTTTGTTTTCTTTTAAATATACTCCCGTCCTCTACCTTGTGGATTCCCTTTACGTATTTAAATGTTTCTATCATACTGTATCTCCTCTGTCTCATCTTTTGTCCATGCTATACATGTTAAGATCATTAACCCTTTCCTGGTAACTTTTCTCCTTCAAGCCGTACACCATTTTAGTAGCCCTTCTCTGAACTCTCTCTAAGATGTCTATATCCTTCTGGAGATACGGTCTCCATATATATACTCACCTCCCTCCTCTTCCGCTCCCGTCCTTCTTGCTTCTTCTTGCCTTCTGGTTTACGTGAGAAGCGCGCATGCGCGCCTCTCACATAAGCCAGCCAATCGGCAGGCTTCCTCCCGGCTCCCTCTGAGGATTAGTGTTGCGCGCAAGAGGATGCAGCGCAACACTAACCCTCAGCCGCTGCCGCCAGCTACTGCGGCGAGCTGGAGACGTCATCGCGCTGAGAGCGCAATGACGTCTCCTACTCGGCAGAAGCAGGAAATATGATTCCCGCTCTGCTGACTGACAGCTGGGAGGGCAGAGTAAACTCCTCCGCCTCTCTCAGCTGTTTTCAGCTTTTTCTGCTGAACTGCCGAGCGGAGGGAGGGGAGACAGAGGGCGGCATACTCCGGGCATCATGACCACTTAAAATAGCTTAGGTGGTCATGTTGCCTAGAGTATCCCTTTAACTCCTTCACTACCAAGAGATGTACAACAAACCCGAAACAGCGCTGTCCTAGGAGTGGTTTTGACCAGTTGCATAAACCTTATCTCTGCTAGAAATCCACAGTGTGGCATAACATTGATTTTAGGGTTCTGTGTAATAACAGATCCAGGATGCATAAAAGTGGGACCGATGTCATTTGCATATCCTACCCAGAATTCCTTGCTGCATATGGGGAATGTGGCACAGGAACTCTGGGATGCAATTCATCGAGTTGCTGTGATGTGCAAGTGGCTTCTGCAATAATAAACACAATATATATATTATGTACTTGCTGTGTCGCTATACACTGACTGTATCTATATATACTGATATACTGTAAGTATTATATATGTGTGTATATAATATATGTTCAGCATCTCCTGCACTCCGTATATGATCCTTAGCCCGGTGCAACGCCTAGCTCATATAGTGGTCCTTGTACAAATTTGATACTCTGTATTTATATAGTGTGTGTATATATAATAAAGCCATCTAGTATGACACAGCATTGATTTAAGGGTTCTGTGTATTAACAGACCCAGGATGCAAAAAAGTGAGACTGATGTCATTTGCATGTTCTACCCAGAATTCCTTGCCGCATATGGGGAATGTAGCACAGGAGCTCTGGGATGCAATTCTTTGAATTGCTGTTATGTGCAAATGGCTTCTGCAATAATATATATATATCTCCAAGGAGTGGGCACACTCAAAAATATAAAAATACAAAATTTATTATTATCCAGAATTAAAACATTGTTACCGACGTTTCGGCTCTCAGGAGCCATTTTCAAGGTTCAATACATTTGTATATATTGTGTCCATTGACGAGCTGTTGTTTGATAATCAAAAAGTTTGGGCTGCATTTTATGATTCTTCTTCTACCTGGCTATTAATGTCGTTACATCCTAGCTTGTAATTCATGTTCCCGGGGTGAGCCCCCAAATAAAATGAGCAGCCTCGCGCTTTTGTTGGAATCTGTGCTCCCCACGGTGGAGAGCCGAGTGACTCGCTCTTTTCTGTTGTGACCACTAGAGGGCAGCAGGCGATCACACACGCTGCGCTGGGCACCTGCCTGGGTAATTAATACAGTTTTTCATGGATCTGCCACCTTCTGCCGCTGCCGTCCCCTAATCCAGGACATGTTACCGGCCCGTTGCATTAGAATAAATAAATAAATATCGCTGCAGCTCGGCGGTGCCGACGTGTTGGTTTAACTGGGAATACAGCCAGTAGAAAATGACAGGGCTTTAATGGAGCCATATTTCACGGCGCAGAGTGACGCTGACATAGTGTTCACTTTGCTCCTATTTATGGAGGGGGACTGGGAGAATTGAGAGCTGTTTACAGGATGGAGGGCCCTATTTTGTGCGTTGATTTGTAGCAGTCAGGCCTCTTGTTTTTAAACAGGCTTTAGATGGGTGTTAAGTTCCAGCCTGGTAGTTACGTTGGGTTTTTTTTTTTGTCTTCTTTTAAAGAGCCAGGAAGGTCCTTTCAATAAATCGTGACGTTAAATGCAGAACATGACAGTAATGTCACATCTCGAAGTAAACGCGCCATCCGCAACAAGACGCCCCGCTCCTTTTTAGTGCTTAAAGGACGCTGATTGCACCTCGGTTCTGGCAGTACAAGGCGCTCCAGATCGATTCGCCGTTCGGCTGTCTAACAAATCCTTCACGGAGGAAGTAATGTGGCGCCTCGCGGGCCGCCCCGGGATGGATTTACACGACGAGCCGCTTCCTAGGTACAAAGGTGTGTGGTGGACGTTGCGGTCCCATTTTGCCGACTCTCTGAAATTAATTAAAATAAATATAAATAATATACTGCGCGAGTTTACATTAATCAGCGGAGCTTTAAAAATCACTCTTAAGTATTTTTTTTTTAACTGTTCAGCGTTTTAATATTTCTAATCATGAGTTACAGTCTGCCCCACGGTTTGCTACGGGGACATATAGTTTGCATGTTAATTAATCTCCTTTCATGCTTGAAAGAAAGGCGGTTACGGCGTTTCGGGAAAGACCTTCTGTGTGGTCAAGGGCAGAGCCGTGCACAATGAGCCTTCTCCTTTCTCTTCGCACGTTTGGTAAAGTGAACGAGGCCCAGTCAATCGCAGTGTGTGAGAATGGCAGGTCATGTCCGGGTGATAAATATGCCGACTGGTGGATTTTCTTGCTGGGTGCAACATATGTTTGGACTTTCGGATGATAAATTATGACCCATCCAGCAGGGGCCGAAAAAGAAGCTTGACTGCTGTTAGACTACGTTTCCCAGGAGACTTTGCAGAACAACAAATGGAACCATTTAGTAACATGTATATATTTTCAATCCGATTTGCCGGGGTCTGCCGCACAGCGAGATTCCCAGCAGGAGTTCCACAGCGTCGACAGTGAGTTGCGGCACCTGCTCGCGAGTCACGGAGGAGGCTGGGAAGATGCTGTGAGTCTCCAGGGGCTATGGCCTCTGCATTCACATATAGCGCCTCCCCTGCCTGCTCGCGGGTCACTCAGCAGGCAGAGAAGGTGCTGCGAGTGAATGCAGAGGCCGTAGGACTTTCGTAAACACCCGAGCTGCCAGTCCGACCATGTGTTGACCAATATCAAGTCGGGACTCGGTATAAGCCAATCTCGAATACCGCACGGCACGATTGGCTCAGCGGCTCAAAAATGGTGATCGGGGCATCCCTACTTAAATTCTGTAATCGTCTGCCTTGCGCCTGGTCAGTTCTCTGTTCTGCAGTGCTCCTAGCGACCTCGATTTAGGGCAGGGGTGTCCAAACTCCAACCCCCAAGATGTCCATGAACTTCAACTCCCATGCTTCTCCATCCATCTGATGCAGTCAGAGATTTCTGGGAGTTGTAGTTCAGAAACATCTGGGGGGTCGAAGTTTGGACATCCCCGATCTAGGGGGTTTATCATTTAGAAAAAAAAAGTATTCTGTGAAAACCACAAAGGCTGCGAGCGCAGAACGCTCCAAAATCTCGCCTTGTTTCACACCATGCTTTAGTAATTAATTTTTTTGGGTGTGCTTGGAAAAACAAACGGAAAATTAGAAAAACATGGCGGCTGGGGGAAGCGTTTGCCAATTTACCAAAGTCAATGTGTCGGTTATCAGCTGCGGTGGAGGCTGCCGTACACTGCAACGTCTTGGCGATGCTTCAATATGCTATATCATTGAATGACCGGGGGGGGGGGGAGGTTCCACGCATGTATTACCCATCAGCCTCAGTGAGACCCTCTGTAAATGTGAAGAATCCAAAAAAGAATTTTAGAATACGGAGAATGATCAGGGGTGCTAGAGGGGAGAGAAACAGCTGCTGGTGAAGTGCAGGGACGGGGTATTTTACCGTTTCATCACGGTTAGAAATACAGGGGTAAATAACCCCCTAATGGTATGAGCATATAAAGGTCAATGTTAATAAAAAATACCATTTCCCTCTTTTGCCCTTAAATAATTTGGCAGATCCTGCTGACCGTCTCTGCCCAATTATTTTTTAATAGCTCTTTTTAAAAAATTATTTTGGGAGATTTTACTCCCCTTTTTTCCCTCCTCGCCGCGCGCTGCTCCTCCTCTTCAGCTCAGGGACTCCCGAATCCTGACGTCTCTGAAGTTTGTGCTCCTAATACGGCTTGCGTAACGTAGGTGCTGCAAATTGTGCACCGATGTGTACCTGTACACTTTATATACACGGGTTCCGTAGCGCCTGCGCAGAGCAATGGATTGGAGCTGCACGCGCATGCACAGATCTGATCCATCGATGCCTCTATGGGAACGCTCGCTACAGCGATTGGTCTCAGAGGGTGACGTCTGCCCCTCTCTGTGTGTGACAACTAGTGACCGATCTGGTGACCAGCAGCCGGGAAATTCTAAATCCTGGATGCTGGATGTGGTTGAGGAAACTCCTCCACTTCACACAGCATTTTCTGCCAGATCTTGGCAACAGGGAGGGGAAGCGGGGGCACTCCTCACGACCTGACCACTTTAAAAAGATAACGTGGTCAGGATGAGCGGAGCGTCCCTTTAAAATAAAATCATTGGGGGGGCCTTCTAGAATATTCTTTTTATTCTCATTCTCAGACCGTCGCCTTTATATGTGAAAACGGGAAACGGACCGAAGTTTGTTCCGAGCGCAGAACTTCTGGCCGAACTTCAGAGCGATACATGATCCCTCTTTTCTTATGCGAGTTTAATTAAGTTTAAAAAGCAGAATAATCAATATTTTCTTTTTTTAATAATTTTGATTGCATTTTATAAATTTTTTTGTTCGCTGGAGGAACTTTTATAATTTCTCCCCAGCATCCTAAAAAAAAGGCTGTCCTAGTGAAATTTCCTCCGCGCCGCCTGATCATTTTTCTGGGATGACTTATTTGTTCAATTATAATCCTCTAATTAAACTCAGAAGCAGAAAGCGCCGGCCATGTGTGTGTGTGTGCGCGCGTTTTCCTCCGCTCTGTATTTGGGAAGCAGCTTCTTTCTGTGCGCCCGGCGAGTATTCGCGCAGTGTACGCCGCTCTGGCACGGGCAGAATATGTCTTCCATTATATACGAAGACGTGGTGCGGGCGCCGAGCTTCTGATGTGTGGCAGTAACGGGGATCTGTCTGTCTTGCGTCCGATCCTCGTCGAGCTCTGCGTCCTCACATGTGGCTCGGCAGGGAGTTATAAACATGTTTGCATATGGAAGCCGTCAGATCGCGCCTCGGCTACTGGAGAACAATTCTGATGCTTTGTTGTGCACCTGTTGGAAGGTCTGGCTCCAAAATACGTTTTATATGTGTAAATATTCACACATTCATGGCCAGGCAGGTAGAGAGAGGTGCTCCAGGTGAGGGGTGGTGTGCCAGGAGAGCTCGGGGGGGGGGGTGACAAGGTATGCCAGGGGAGCTCCGGGGGGTGATAAGAGGTGCGCAGGGGAACTCCAGAGAGGGTGAGGAGAGATGCTCCAGGCAGGGTGGTGAGAGGTGCGCCAGGGAAATGCCAGGCAGGGTGACGAGTGATGCTCCAGAGGAGCTCCAGGCAGGGTGGTGAAGTGCGCCAGGTAAGGTGATGAGGTGTACCAGACGGGGAGAGAGGTGCGCAGGTGAGTGTCAGGCAGGGTGAGCGGTGCACAGGGGAGTGCCAGGCAGGGTGAGCGGTGCGCAGGGGTGTGTCAGGCAGGGTGAGAGGTGCGCAGGGGTGTGTCAGGCAGGGTGAGAGGTGCGCAGGGGAGTGTCAGGCCGGGCGAGGGGTGCGCAGGGGAGTGTCAGGCAGGGCGAGAGGTGCGCAGGGGAGTGTCAGGCAGGGTGAGCGGTGCACAGGGGAGTGCCAGGCAGGGTGAGCGGTGCGCAGGGGAGTGCCAGGCAGGGTGAGAGGTGTGCAGGGGAGTGCCAGGCAGGTTGAGAGGTGTGCATGGGGTGTGCCAGGCAGGGTGAGAGGTGTGCATGGGGTGTGCCAGGCAGGGTGAGAGGTGTGCATGGGGTGTGCCAGGCAGGGTGAGAGGTGTGCATGGGGTGTGCCAGGCAGGTTGAGAGGTGCGCAGGGGAGTGCCAGGCAGGGTGAGAGGTGCGCAGGGGAGTGCCAGGCAGGGTGAGAAGTGCACAGGGGAGTGCCAGGCAGGGTGAGAGGAGCGCAGGGGAGTGTCAGGCAGGGTGAGAAGTGCACAGGGGAGTGCCAGGCAGGGTGAGAGGAGCGCAGGGGAGTGTCAGGCAGGGTGAGAAGTGCACAGGGGAGTGCCAGGCAGGGTGAGAGGAGCGCAGGGGAGTGTCAGGCAGGGTGAGAAGTGCACAGGGGAGTGCCAGGCAGGGTGAGAGGAGCGCAGGGGAGTGTCAGGCAGGGTGAGAGGTGCGCAGGGAAGTGTCAGGCAGGGTGAGAGGTGCGCAGGGGAGTGTCAGGCCGGGTGAGAGGTGCGCAGGGGAGTGTCGGGCAGGGTGAGAGGTGCGCAGGGGAGTGTCAGGCAGGGTGAGAGGTGCGCAGGGGAGTGTCAGGCCGGGCGAGGGGTGTGCAGGGGAGTGTCAGGCAGGGAGAGAAGTACACAGGGGAGTGCCAGGCAGGGTGACGCGCAGGCAGAGATGTGCTTTGGGGGTTATGCTGCTCTGTCTCACTAGTTGTGGGATAGATAATAAGACGGCTGATACAGTTTCTTTGTGTATCGATGCACATCTCTTACATTCTGTAGATACAGGTCCTTCTCCAGGATAGCGGTGTCCGTGTATTGGGTTATGGTAACCTGTAGGTCTCCAGCTGTGGTTGAATTACTTCTCCTGGGCTCCTCGGGCGGGGGGGGGGGCTACTTATCCTTTTATTCAAAAGGCAATTAATGCTTCCCAAGCGTCTCCATTTAGGATGACTAGTCCCTGTGTGAAGCCCAAATCCCTCTGCCTCATCGCAATAAAGAAGGTTCGCCGTAATGAGCGAGGAGCCCAAAACGATGTATAATCAACAGGATGGCACACTCTGCCCCGATCCACGGATTCCACAGCAGGTCCCGGCGTTCCCACGCCGAGGAGGCTATTACGGACGCTCACGTTCGGCTGCGGGAAGCCTGACTCATCCGTTTCAAGGTTACTCCTGGGCCGCGTAGATTCTTATTAACACAACCTAATGGCTCCCATTCATATCCAGCCGTAACGTTAAATAACTAGGCAGCAGGAGCAGCGCTGTGCCACGAGACGCTGCACACTGGGACTCTCCCAATTTAAACAAATAATGCGCGCGGCAGGGGGTCCGGGAATTAATTCATAATAATTTCCAGCCAGGGAGATCCTAATGCCGCAATACGCAGTTACACATCCCACTCCCCCACATTATTCACTGCGAACGCCGCGACCTTTTAATGTCCGGGACCGGGAGGGACGACGTGGAGACCTCCTCGTATCCATGTGAAATATACCTGTGCCGAAGGTCCCCTTATACTGGGGCCATCATTAACATTATATGGTTAAAATAATAAAAAATAAAAAAAAAGCAAATATATAAATAAAGAAAATCATTTATAATGAAAAAATATATTCAGGGAAGTGGAGCATTAATACGGAATTGCAAATTTTTACCCAAAATAGGCCTGGATCAAGTCTCCCCATAAAAACATGTACAGATTTTCCTGAGAAACAAAATAAGGGGGGTTAAAAAAAAAGCTTTGTGTGTGTGTGTCAGTCACACCTGCTGCCCGCTACGTTGAAGTTTCCTTTTGTAAATAATTTTATTTCTTAAATAGAATGTAACAAATTCGGCAGCAGTGAAATTCCCCGTAGAGAAGTAATGGTTAATCTATTCAGCGACCCTAAACTGCACCAAAATGTTAGTGACATGCCCAGATTTACGGTGATTCAGTTCGACAGGTTTAAACAGGCGCATCCCATAGGGTTCAATAGGGGAAAAAAATACTGTTAAGTAATTTTTTTTATTCTTTTCATTTTGTATCAAGAAGTCTTATTTATTTTTTAGAAATGTTTTTAGACATTTTTCAGGATTTTTTTTAGGTTAGATTTTTGGATTTTGTTTTCTTTATTATTTTTTTTTTTTTATTCGGTAACGGAACTTTTATTATTATTACAGTTGTGTTCAAAATTATTCAACCCCCAATGCTGTAAAGGGTTTTAGGGAATTTAGTGACATTTGTAATTGTATTCAGAATGAAATCCTACAAGGACTTTTTAAAGAACCATATGCAACTAAAATGACATCAATTGGTTTTGTAATACAGTAGTAAATGTTTCTTTTGTGAATTCTTCATTGACACAATTATTCAACCCCTTAAAGACTACCACTCTGAAGAACAGAGGTTCATTCAAGTGTTTTCAATCAGGTATTGAAAACACCTGTGGATGTCACGGAGCAGCAATAAAGCATAATAAGCACCAATTAGGCAGCTTTAAAATGACTGTGATACTCAGCTCCTTCTAGACATTTACTGGTGTGGTTACAAACATGGTGAAGTCAAGAGAATGGTACAGGAAGACAAGATAAGAGGTGATTACTCTTCACAGGAAGGGCAATGGCTATAAGAAGATTGCAAAGATGTTAAACATACCAAGAGAGACCATAGGAAGCATCATTCGCAAATTCAAGGCAAAGGGCACTGTTGAAACGCTACCTGGTCGTGGCAGAAAGAAGATGCTGACTTCGACTGCTGTGCGCTACCTGAAGCGTAGAGTGGAGAAAAGTCCCCGTGTGACTGCTGAGGAACTGAGAAAAGATTTGTCAGATGTGGTACTGAAGTTTCAGCTCAGACAATACGGCGCACACTGCGTAATGAAGGCCTCCATGCCAGAACTCCCAGGCGCACCCCCTTGCTGTCTCCAAAGAATAAGAAGAGTCGACTGCAGTATGCCAAAAGTCATGTGGACAAACCACAGACGTTTTGGGATAGTGTTCTGTGGACTGATGAAACAAAATTAGAACTGTTTGGGCCCATGGATCAACGCTATGTTTGGAGGAGGAAGAACAAGGCCTATGAAGAAAAGAACACCTTGCCTACTGTGAAGCATGGCGGGGGGTCAATCATGCTTTGGGGCTGTTTTTCTTCTGCAGGTACAGGGAAGCTTCAGCGTGTGCAGGTACCATGAATTCTCTTCAGTACCAGGAGATATTGGATGACAATGTGATGCAGTCCGTCACAAACCTGAGGCTTGGAGACGTTGGACCTTTCAACAGGACAATGATCCCAAGCATACCTCCAAGTCCACTAGAGCATGGTTGCAGATTAAAGGCTGGAACATTTTGGAGTGGCCATCGCAGTCACCTGACTTAAATCCGATTGAGAACCTCTGGTGGGACTTAAAGAAAGCAGTTGCAGTGCGCAAGCCTAAGAATGTGACTGAACTGGAGGCTTTTGCCCATGACGAATGGGCGAAGATACCCGTAGATCGTGCATTTTTGTTTTAAATGCCTTTTTTAAAATAGATTTTTTTTAAAAAAAAAAATAACTCTTAGTTCGGCGTTCTTCTTTTAAGGTTCTTATCTGCCGACATATTCTATGTTTTTTTCGGTGGCGGTCGATGGATTGTCGACTACATTCGGGGGTCTTTTTGGCTGCGTTGGGCAGCTGATCAGCTGTTTCGGTTGCGGTCGGCGGATTGTGAACTACGCTTGGCCTGTTTGGTCGGCGGCTGATCAACTTTTTTGGGTGGCGATGGTGGATTGTCTACTACATTCGGGGGTCTGTTCGGTCGGCGTCTGCGTTTGGCGGCTGATCAGCTTTTTTTGATGGCTTTAGGTGGATCGCCGTCTGCGTTTTGGTCTTTTCGGCGGGTTGGTCAGCGCTGTTCGCACAGCTATGGCGGCATGCAGTCACTGCCCACTGTCTTGCCATCTCCGTCGAGCACACATGTTATGACTTGCCCCTGTCACATGTATTGGCACCGGCCCGTGGTTTGGATTTTGGGACAGGGAGCGCCCAGGCTCCGGAGCAGCTTCCTGCCTTCGTGCACTAGCCTTGTCTGTTTTCGCCGGCCGGCTCGCTGGATGATCTGGACGGAAGCCAAGATTCACCACAATTCATTCTGTGTCAGTTTAATAAATGCACTACTTAAATTATGAAATTACAAAAGAAAAAAAGAGAATGCACTTATTCAGGCTCTAATACATTAAAAATAAGGCATTAAAACTCCGACTTCTTCTTCTTTTTTTTTTTTTTTTGTTCCAGAATCAATAATGAACAGGAAGAGATTCAGACATTAACAGCCGCGGACATCCAAACTCCGAGACATAAATTATCAGCGAAAAATGCACATAAGCCTTGAATAATGTAAATACATTAATGCATTTAATAATTTAAACATTAAGATGCAGGCTGGGGCTCGTGGCATGGGGAGCGCTGTCAGGGCCGCCTGTCATACTCGGGGACCGGGGGCCCTGTGTTATTAAGGTTTTGTGCCCGCACAGGTTCAGTGCTGCAAGAAAGGGAAAAAACGCCGTGATCCGACTCCAGATGCCAAGGTCTGCGGGCGCAGGGGATCCAGGCGGCGAGATGGGTGTAACGGGAGTCCTGGCATGGAGGAAGCTGGACAAGGACATAAAGGGGAGAGTTCAGGCAATTGGAGTAGTGAAGGGAGAACTAGAGCAGTTGGTGTAGTGATGGTAGAGCTAGAGCAGTTGGTGCAGTGAAGGGAGAGTTAGGGCAGTTGGTGCAGTGAAGGGAGAGTTAGATCAGTTGGTGCAGTGAAGGGAGGGCTAGATCAGTTGGTGCAGTGAAGGGAGAGCTAGATCAGTTGGTGCAGTGAAGGGAGAGCTAGAGCAGTTGGTGCAGTGAAGGGAGAGCTAGATCAGTTGGTGCAGTGAAGGGAGAGCTAGAGCAGTTGGTGCAGTGAAGGAGGAGCTAGTGCAGTTGGTGTAGTGAAGGGAGAGCTAGAGCAGTTGGTGTAGTGTAGGAAGAGCTAGAGCAGTCGGTGCAGTGAATGGAGAGCTAGAGCAGTTGGTGTAGTGAAGGGAGAGCTAGAGCAGTTGGTGTAGAGATGGGAGAGCTAGAGCAGTTGGTGTAGTGATGGGAGAGCTAGAGCAGTTGGTGCAGTGAAGGGAGAGGTAGAGCAGTTGGTGCAGTGAAGGGAGAGTTAGGGCAGTTGGTGCAGTGAAGGGAGAGCTAGAGCAGTTGGTGCAGTGAAGGGAGAGTTAGGGCAGTTGGTGCAGTGAAGGGAGAGCTAGATCAGTTGGTGCAGTGAAGGGAGAGCTAGATCAGTTGGTGCAGTGAAGGGAGAGCTAGATCAGTTGGTGCAGTGAAGGGAGAGCTAGATCAGTTGGTGCAGTGAAGGGAGAGCTAGATCAGTTGGTGCAGTGAAGGAGGAGCTAGTGCAGTTGGTGCAGTGAAGGGAGAGCTAGAGCAGTTGGTGTAGTGAAGGAAGAGCTAGAGCAGTCGGTGCAGTGAAGGGAGAGCTAGAGCAGTTGGTGCAGTGAGGGCAGTTGGTGCAGTGAATGGAGAGCTAGAGCAGTTGGTGTAGTGAAGGGAGAGCTAGAGCAGTTGGTGCAGTGAAGGAAGAGCTAGAGCAGTTGGTGTAGTGGAGGTGTGAGTTTGAGCAGCTGGGGTTATGAAAGTGGAATGAGAGCAGTTGGGAGTATTGAAGCAAGAAATGGAGTGAATAAATGAAAGGTAGAGCAGTTGGAGTACTGTAGGGGAGCTAGAGCAGTTGGGGAGAATGAGGTGGAGCTAGAACAATTGGACTAATTAGGTAGAGCCAGAGCAGTTGGAGTTGTAACGGGGGAGGTGGAGAGCAGTTGGGGAGATTGAGGTGACACTAGATCAATTGGCTTAATTAGGTAGAGCCAGAGCAGTTGGTGTAGTAACAGGGGAGGTGGAGAGCAAGATCAGTTGGGGGTAATAAACTAGAGAAGTAAAAAGTAAGTTGGAACAGTTTGAGTAGTAATAGAGGGGAAGGTAGAGCAGTTGGAGAATAGAGGGAAAGGTAGAGGAGTTGGAGAAGTAATAGAGGGGAAGGTAGAGCAGTTGGAGAATAGAGGGGAAGGTAGAGGAGTTGGAGAAGTAATAGAGGGGAAGGTAGAGGAGTTGGAGAAGTAATAGAGGGGAAGGTAGAGCAGTTGGAGAATAGAGGGGAAGGTAGAGGAGTTGGAGAAGTAATAGAGGGGAAGGTAGAGCAGTTGGAGAATAGAGGGGAAGGTAGAGGAGTTGGAGAAGTAATAGAGGGGAAGGTAGAGCAGTTGGAGAATAGAGGGGAAGGTAGAGGAGTTGGAGAAGTAATAGAGGGGAAGGTAGAGGAGTTGAGGCAATAAGAAGTTGGAATGGAAAAAGGAATGTAGAACAGTTGGAGGTTTTAGCGGGGCATAGAGCAGTGGATGTGGAGTACTTTAAGAAATAATGGGAGCATTAATGCAGTAAAGGAGGAGGTGGAGCAGTTGAGGCAACGAGGAGTTGAAGTAGAAAAATGGAAGGTTGCAGTTGTTTAGGGGAAGCGAGCAGTTGACGTAGACTAGGAGCTAAAGAATTGATGTAGTAAAGAGGGATGTGGAGGAGTTGGAGCAGGTTGAGCAGAGGGGAAGTTAGAGGAGGTAGAGCAGTAGAGGGGGAGGTGGAGTAGTTTGAGTTATAATGGGGCTCTAGAGCAGTTGGAATAAAAAGGGGGAGCAGAAGGAATTGGAGTGGTAAAATTATGGTAGAGCATTTGGAGTTAAGGCGGAGGTTGATCAGTTGGAGTAAAGGAGGAGGTTGATCAGTTGGGGTACAGGAGGAGGTTGATCAGTTGGAGTAAAGGAGGAGGTCGAGCAGTTGGAGGTGTGTAGTGTTAGCTGTGTGGTTCTAGGAGTGATGTATCTGCCTGTAATTGAAACCAGACAAGCCGTACGGTAAAATGGCGGCAGCACAAGGAGTTAACGCCGTCGGTTGATCTGCTCCCTGTAATATCCCCCAAAGCCACTTGTGATGAAATCCTTCCAAAGGGAGAGCGGCTGAACTTGTTAATTAAATTAGTCTGGCACAGGGCGCGCGGTAATTATAGGTGCTAAAAACCTACGTTTAGCAGCGCGGCTGCAGCTGCACTTTGAAAAATGATAGGTGGCACCGAGATGTGCCGACCGCGGGCAAAGAATGCGGGAGAACCAGATCCTATTAATTGAGCCATTGGCAGAATTCCTTCCACGTTGTATTTATTTTACCTTTTACGGGAAGTTAAGGACGTCTCTGGATTTCTGGTCACACCCAGCGACGTCCTTAAAGCTGGCAGAGCGCCGTATCTCTCGCCGTCGTGCCATGTTACTGCCTCCGATTCCTGATTCACACCGCTCAGCATCTTGGGATTTATACACTTTGTGCCTAAAAAAAAAATAAAAAAATATATATATCCTTTTTTATACCCAAAGTGCGAGTTGGTTTCCGATATAAAAATAGCCAAAAATTGTCTTGTTGTCCTAAAAAAAATTAAAAAATTGATCACGAAATGTCACTTAAAGGGCAGCTTTGTTGTTTCATGTCTTTTTTTTTTTTTTCTTGTTTTCCCCAATATTGGGTCATATTCCTGGAAAAAAAAAAAGCATTTTTGAGAATTAAATGCAGATCTAACACAATTTCCTAATAGCCCCCTGGCATTCCACGTCCCCCTCCCCTCGTGTGCGGCCAGTATAATTTTACGTATAAAGATAAAAAGCTTGCTTGCTTTATGTGTGCGATTCAGGCATTAAGCTGGTAGCGCGCTCTTGTTGCGTTCTTGGCGGCACGTCTGCGTGCGGTTTGTCAGCGCTCACAGGCCGAGTCTCTTTCCGCGAGGGCCTGATAATTAATACAAGGCTTCATTTTTCTGAGCTGTTGTTTGGCAGGAGCAGGAGACCGTTTCTAACCCAATTTCTGCGTGTTTATGAGCTTTTATCGCATCTCGGGTGCTTTTTCTGTAAATGCGCGGATGGGATTGATTGCCGCTGCAGACCCAGTAATGATCTGTACTGAAAGCTTTGCAAGTGCTCGCTCCCGCTCCACCTGCACTCCCCTTACTCCTGTCTGGTCTCCTTCCTCCTCCCTTTTTTTTTCTTCTTATTCCCTTTTTCCCCCAGTTTCTTATTAAATTTTGTCTTCTTATTCTTTAAATCTTTAGATTATTATTTTGTCTTTTTTTTTATGCTTATATTTTTATTTTCCTTTTTTTGTATCTTACGTTCTTTTTATAGTTTTCAGTTTTTATTTTTTTGTACTTATTCTTTTATTTTGTCTTTTTGCGTTTTCTTTTCCATTTCGATTTTTAAGTCTCTTCTGTATTTTATGCTTATTTATATCTTACGTTCCTTTTTATTTTTTTAAGGGTTTTATTTTGATATTTTATGCTTATCCTTTATATTTATTGTTTATATTTTTAATGGTTTTATTTTTGTATCAAATGCTTATTCTTTAGTTTATTTTCTTTTGTATCTTATGTTCTTTTTCTAGTTCGTATTCCTTTTTATCTTTATTTCTATTTTCTGCTCATCATTTTGTATTTTATGCTCCTTTTTTATATCTTTTTATACATATTTTTTTCATGTACTCTGGGTTGAGAATATAATCGCGTAAACTGTAATTTATTAGTATCATTACTAGCACTTCTAAAAGCAATGTTCCGTATCCATTTGTGTGCGCACTGTGGTCCTAGTAGCGCTGCTATTATTCCTGCATCCAGGGACTATTTCAGGTGAGAGTACTCGGGTATCTCTTGCTTTTATTACCATTTTTGCAAACACTGTTGTATATGAAAATACCAAGGTATCAGTAGCTGCAGAATTCCTTCCAATAGAGACTTGCATTTCATTCGCTCTGAAGTTTAAACAAAATTGCCGTCCTTGTGCAATGTAAAATCCTTAACCATAAAACAAACATAGTAACCCTAATACTAACCTTAAAGCAAACACCAATGATAACACTAGAGCTAACCCTAAAACAAAGATATACTAACCCTAAAACAGAAATTGTAACCCTAATACTAACCCTAATCATATCCCTAACCTTAAAACAAACAATAGTAACCCTAATACTAACCGTAACCCTAAAGCAAACACAAATGATAACCCTTGATCTATCCCTAAAACAAAGCTAAATACCCTAAAACAGAAATAGTAACTTTAATACTAACCCTAACCTGCAAACAAACCCAAATGATAACCGTAGAACTAGCCCTAAAACTGAAATGATAACCTTAATCGTAACCTTAACCCTAAAGCAAACACAAATGATAACCCATCCCTAAAACAGAAATAGTTACTTTACAAACACTAGCCTTGAAAAAAACAAACCTAGTAGCCCTAATACTAACCCTAAAACAAAAAATCTTGACCCTTATAGTAACCCTAATACTAGTACGCCACCCTAAAACAAGCAGAAATGGTAACCCTAATGCTAATCATAACTCTAACGCTAAAACCAAACATAACAACCCTAATACTAAACCTAACCCCAGAAATGCAACCCTAGTACTAACCCTAATCATAATCCTAACCGTAAAACAAATAGAGCTAGTGACCCTAATTGTCACCCTAACCCAAAAATAAACAGAAATGGTAACTCTAGTACTAACCCTACCCATAACCCTAATAAGAAACCTAATTGTCACCCTAACCCTAAAACAAACAAAAATAGTAACCCTAATACCAACCCTAGAACTAAAACAGAAATAGTAACTCTAATAATAATCAGAACTTTAACCCCGCCCCTGAAACAGTAACTGTACCCTAATGCCAAACCTCACTGTAACCCTAATACTAACCCTAACTGTAACCCCCAATACCAACCCTGACCCTGAAATGGTAATTGTACCCTAATGCCAATCCTTACTTTATCCCCAACCTTAATACTAACCCTAACTGTAACCTCCAACCCCAACCCTAACTGTAACCTCCAACCCTAACCCCATCCCTGACGGTAACCCTAACTATAACTTCCAACCCTAATACCAACTCTGACTGTAACCTCCAACCCTGACTGTAACCCTAATACTAATCCTAACTGTAACCTCCAACCCTAATACCAACCCTTACTGTGACCCTAACCCTAATTCCAACCCTGACTGTAACCCTAATACCAACCCTGACTGTAACCCCAACCCTAATACTAACCCTAACTGTAACCCCAACCCTAATACTAACCCTAACTGTAACCTCCAACCCTAACCCCATCCCTAACTGTAACCCTAACCCTAACTGTAACCTCCAACCCTAATACCAACCCTGACTGTAACCCTAATACTAATCATAACTGTAACCTCCAACCCTAATACCAATCCTGACTGTAACCCTAACCCTAATACCAACCCTGACTGTAACCCTAATACCAACCCTGACTGTAACCCCAACCCTAATACTAACCCTAACTGTAACCCCAACCCTAATACTAACCCTAACTGTAACCTCCAACCCTAACCACAACCCTGACTGTAACCATAATACTAATCCTAAATGTAACCGCCAACCCTAATACCAACCCTGACTGTAACTCTAACCCTAATACTAAACCCTAAATGTACCCCTGACCCTGAAACGGTAATGGGTTACACTAAAGCTAGCAGAAATATTAACCCTAAGTCCTAACCTCTTATCCTAAAAGAAGCAGAAATGGTAACTGTAGCCCGAACTCTTAACAAATATTAGCCCTAACCATAACCCTAACCCTTATCCTAAAACCAGCAGAAACAGAACATAAAAACTGGTGCCATTCAGTGTTTCATATGCTGGTTGTTAACCCCTTGGCTTAGGACAATGTGTGGGGAACATCATGGGGCTTCCCACACGTCATGGGGATTCCACAGCCAAGGGGGGAGCCCCTTACCTATCCGGTTGGGGTCCCGTGGTGATCTGTCTTCCTAGAAGTCAGACCAGTCCATTGGGCCCCTGCCGGCGCAATGACGTCTTTTTCAGGACCTTCTATCTCCCCATCGGTAGGGGGTAGACCTGCAAGTAAGGCATTGCCAGAAAGTTCAGTCTGACCTTTCCAGCGATGCCCTCCTATCCCAGTACTGCCAATTGGCACTAGATCGCAGACTTCTCGCGATGGAGGCCGACATCTTGGAACCAAATTTGCAATCTACCACTCAGTTTGCAGGACATGTACTAGTAGAAGTATTAATGCTGTGCTCGGCTGTGTTGGGTTTTCAGTTCCCTTATCTTTTTATATTTCATGTTTGTGTTTCAGGGAGTTATTCGTCGTTTCGGCTCGCGCTCCTTTGCGTAATATTCCGTTGTAGAGGTGACATACTAAGTATCAGACGCGCTAATGCCTTTTCCCTCTCCGTTTTATTGGATTTAAAGCACTTTCGCAGGTATCCAGGCCCCAGAACCCCTAATCTTGTTTCCAAAGATCGAGTGAAATTCTGATTATTATTTTTTCCGTCATCTGATGCTGAGCGCCTGTCAGGACAGACTGCGCTGTAATTCATAATGGCGGGTGAGAGTCCTCACCTGTCTGCCTGGGGATGATGGGATGGGTAGTGGAGTATCCCATGGTACTTGAGGAGGGGAGGTACTCATTGTTACCTCATTATTTATTTTCAGTATTTAGTAATATGTTTGTAACTTTAATGCTCTGTTTTGATGGTACTTGTTTTATGACGGGTATAGGTTGTGGATATCTGTCTATACTATAGCATAGAGAGTACCAGACTAGTTCAGCACACACAGATATACATATACACCCCAATTTGTCCCTGAATCTTCAACCTGATGATGCAGATTGAAGTATATTTGTGTGTGTTGAATGAGTCTGATGATGCGGATTGATGTATACGTGTATGCCGAATGACTGAACCAGTCAGATAATGCAGATTGATGTATATGTGTATGCTGAACCAACCTGATGATGCAGATTAAGGTATATGTGTGCTCTGAACCATCCTGATGATGCAGATTAAGGTATATGTGTGTGTTTAACCATCCTGATGATGCAGATTGAGGTATATGTGTGCTCTGAACCATCCTGATGATGCAGATTAAGGTATATGTGTGCTCTGAACCATCCTGATGATGCAGATTGAGGTATATGTGTGTGTTTAACCATCCTGATGATGCAGATTGAGGTATATGTGTGCTCTGAACCATCCTGATGATGCAGATTAAGGTATATGTGTGCTCTGAACCATCCTGATGATGCAGATTGAGGTATATGTGTGTGTTTAACCATCCTGATGATGCAGATTAAGGTATATGTGTGTGTTTAACCATCCTGATGATGCAGATTAAGGTATATGTGTGTGTTTAACCATCCTGATGATGCAGATTGAGGTATATGTGTGTGTTTAACCATCCTGATGATGCAGATTGAGGTATATGTGTGTGTTTAACCATCCTGATGATGCAGATTGAGGTATATGTGTGTGCTTAACCATCCTGATGATGCAGATTGAGGTATATGTGTGTGTTTAACCATCCTGATGATGCAGATTGAGGTATATGTATGCTGAACCAACGTGATGATGCAGATTGAGTTTCGTGGGTATACTGAACTGGTCTGCTGATGCAGATTGAAGTTTATGTGTGCATCTATGTGTAGTGAACCAGCCTGATGATTCAGACTGAGGTATACGTCTATGTATATTGTAATATACCGATGATGGGGGGTTTCTGAGAGATGGAGCTACGTGTTTACGTCTCTCTGACCCTGCAGTTCCTGGGATTTAATTGTGGTTAAGGCGAGGGGGGGCTCCAGGCATTAAGATCAAAGGCCTGGCCTTCCTGGTAACCTGTGAACAGATCACAATTGGGTTACGATTGATCGCTCGGGGCGATCCGGAGCTTTGGAGCCGGTGAAGGAGGAAGCGCCTCACATTATATTATATTTAAGGAACATGGGAAGCATTTTACTATTCTCCAACACCCGGATACAGCCAGGATAGTCCATACAAGCTGAATAACGCAGCCAGGCGAACGAGGGATTTATTTGATCATTTTATTTGATATGCCTTAATGCCACGTGATGGCAGGGGGGCTATGCGTGAGGAGAGAGTATATTTTGGGCAATGGGGAGAGTGGGTTTTATGGAGGGAAATGTAACATGTGGCTGCTGGTTTTATTGTTACAGCAGAATGGGGAGAGCGGGTATGGCGAGTGCATGAAATGGGTACAATTGATAAGGCTGGAGGGGGAGTCATGGGGATTCAAGTAAAGGATTGGTGGTGGGGCTAATGCCCTGGAGATGCCATAGGGATGCGGGTAAAACTGGAGTGCAATGGGGGGGTATAGGTAAAGATGGCACGGAATGCCATGGAGATTTGGGTAAGGGTGGGCAGGAATGCCATGGGGTTGTGGGTGAGGGTGGGAAGAAATGCCGTGGAGATGTGGGTGAGGGTGGGGAGGAATGACGTGGGCGAGGGTGGTGAGCAATGCCGTGGGGATGTAGGCGAAGGTGGTGAGGAATGCCGTGGGGATGTAGGCGAAGGTGGTAAGGAATGCCGTGGGGATGTAGGCGAGGGTGGTGAGGAATGCCGTGGGGATGTGGGCGAGGGTGGGGAGGAATGCCGTGGGCGAGGGTGGGGAGGAATGCCGTGGGGATGAGGGCGAGGGTGGTGAGGAATGCCGTGGGGATGCGGGCGAGGGTGGTGAGGAATGCCGTGGGGATGCGGGCGAGGGTGGGGAGGAATGCCGTGGGGATGCGGGCGAGGGTGGGGAGGAATGCCGTGGGGATGCGGGCGAGGGTGGGGAGGAATGCCGTGGGGATGCGGGCGAGGGTGGGGAGGAATGCCGTGGGGATGCGGGTGAGGGTGGGGAGGAATGCCGTGGGGATGCGGGTGAGCGTGGGAAGGAATGCCGTGGTGATGCGGGTGAGCGTGGGAAGGAATGCCGTGGGGATGCGGGTGAGCGTGGGAAGGAATGCCGTGGGGATGCGGGCGAGGGTGGTAAGGAATGCCGTGGGGATGTGGGCGATGGGAGGAATGCCGTGGGGATGTGGGCGAGGGAGGAATGCCGTGGGGATGTGGGCGAGGGAGGAATGCCGTGGAGATGTGGGTGAGGGAGGGGAGGAATGCTGTGGGGATGTGGGCGATGGGAGGAGTGTAGTTGGATGTGGGTGAGGGTGGGGAGGAATGTCGTTGGATGCGGGTGAGGGTGGGGAGGAATGTCACGGGGATCCGCTATGTCCTTGTTAACCCCTGCATTAAGTTCAAGATTTATTTATTTATTTTTACCCCTGGCGGTGGCAGCTCGACATGTCACACCCCTTACACACACCCTCATTCTGCCCTGTGCAATAAACCGCTCCCTCTGTATAACCGCTCCCTCTGTATAACCGCTCCCTCTGTATAACCGCTCCCTCTGTATAACCGCCCTCCCGCCAGCTTCCTGAATGCATCAGGTATCCCAGGCGATAAAGAGGAGGGAGGTGTGAATTCACCGGTAGAGGGGTCCTTCAGATGTTTTGGAACTACATCTCTCATGATGCTCAGCCACTCATTAGGTCTCCAGCCGCTGCACTGAAGCATTCTTTTAATGTGATTTAATTTATAAATGCCATTCATCGTGCTGCCCCGTATCATCCTCCTCTCTTTTCCCAGGATGACGCGGGCAGATTCCCTTACGTTCCCTTGTTTTAGGGTCTCTGGCTGCTTTTTAAGGGTTAATAAGCTGATGCAGTCCTGGCTGCACTAAAGGTGTCTGTGAATACCTCTGATCACAGCTAGGGGGGGCCATAGAACCACGCTGGGGCTGTGTTACTGCTGCTGCTTCTCAGGTTAACCCTGCAAGTGCCCATGATGCTCTGCGGACGGGACGAAAAATACATCTCGCCCGGCAAACCAGAACCTTTTTATGTATCTGGTCCATTTTACTGTCAATTCAACTCAAATGGCCTAAAGTAAGTGTGTGTGTGTGTGTGTGTGTGTGTGTGTGTGTGTGTGTGTGTGTGTGTGTGTGTGTGTGTGTGTTGTGCTTTTTTTAAAAAAAAAATATTATTTTTATTTACCATCAGGTCAAATACATCAACGTCTGTTACAAATTCAAGACGATCTCACAAAATAAACACGACTGATCCTTGAGTTTAATAAAAGATCGAAAATGTAAGCGAGGAGGAAGAGAAGGGTTTTAATTCCATTGTACAGCGCTATGCAACTTGTTAGCGCTTTATAAACACTTGTAACTGTAATTAGCGCAAAAGAGGTAAAAAATAATTAAACTAACACTGATTCGCAAACAGCCAATCGGGGCTCGAGTCTGCTGTATGCCTCTTGCACTGATTGGCTGTGTGCTAATCCTACCATGTGCCTAAATTGCACCTGTCATGGGCAGAACAGGTTTTGCCCATGTGACAGTGCACCCTCTCCCATGTATATAGGGCAGGGCTTTTTGGCTGATCTATATAATGTAAAATATGAAGATTTTTCAGATTTTAAAGTCCCTCCCAGATCCGGAACCATGCGGCCAGGGGGAGGGAGCACAGCGCGCAGTGTCATCCCCCAGGACAACCCCCTGCATGCTCCTCACTGCGGCATGCCGCGGTCACATTGGGGACACGGAGGAGACTTAAAAACAGAATACATTTTTTTTTAACCTTATAAAGGTCAGGGAAAAACCACTGTATAAAGGGAGAGGTGCCCTGTCACATGTACAGAAGTCATTTGAAGCACGAGAGCGGCACTTTAATTTTAACCCTCCGGCCTCCCTCGTCTGAGCCTAAATTCACACTTCCTCAGGCTCTTCGGATTAAATATACACGCTGTATTGAAATAACACGTGGTGGTTTTTGGGGCCAGATCGTCACTTTTTAAGATCAGGTTTTTTTAAGAGGCGGCAGATCAGAAAATCTAAAAAAAAAATCAGAAAATGCAATATTGCATGCCACTTTTTAACTTCTTACATATTTTATATCACGGCACAGTCTGTTTTGAATTTAACCCCGCACACCTTAAGAGCATCCTTATAAACCAGAATGCTTGTTTCACACACAGATTTTCTTGTACTTTTTGCGATGGACTGTCCTGCTGCAGGTGAAATCTCCTTTGTACCAGTCTGAAGGGATCTATCCGTTTGTCCTTTTGTACAGTCCTGTTGAGGAGCAAGTATCGAGAGACTTGATCCGTGCTCGTACTTGGCAAGTCGCAAAAAGTGTCACGTTGTTTTTCGTTCGTTTAGCGATACTGCCAGCTCGAGAAGCTGCCGGGATGGCACAAAGCGGTCGTTAATGCGTGGCGCGTTCGCCGCTCTGGCCATGTAACATGTATGATGGAGGTGAGTCGCCGTCACCGCCCCCTCCCCGTTCTGCGGTCACTTTGTTCACGGGATGCGTTTTAAAGAGCGTACACCGCTTGCGGCTTCACAAGGATAAAAAAACAAAAGGCTGCGGACTGGCACGACGCGGCTCAGCCCGACCGTCTTTAGCGAGATATACAGCCTCATAATTAGCCTCCTGCATTTCTCCCTGAATGCTGGCATCAGCAGAGTGAGATGGCTGCGGCTGATTAACAGCCGCTCTGCAACCATTTCCTTGTGCCACCGATGACCAAATTTGTCACTTCAGTTTTGACACAGACCTGATTTCTTGCTAAAAGTTTGCATTGCGGCCGCCGGCTGCTCCTTTTTAATGCTTCACGTGGCTCGGGCGGTGGGGGCTGCTGTACTAACAAGCATTAATACCTTAAAACATCCTCTCGCTCACCCCCTACCCTCCCCTCCTCTCCCGCCTGGGCCTGGCAACCAGCCGCCGGCTCTCTCATCTCCTCCGGCTAAGGATGTAAACCAGGAGGAGCGAATAACCTTGACACCCCAGGTGCTGCCGAAACTTGATTTCCGACAGCGATCTTCCCGGACGGAAGGCTGGCTGGGCATCATAGGAAATGTTATTCCGCAGCAGCTGAGGCTCCTTGGTGTGCCATCTCCGTCCGGCCTGACGTGATGGTGCCTAAACAAGCGATGACGGACCTTGGCACCCCAGTTGACTCTAAACTACAGGTCCCATGATGCTCAGTTAGCCTTAAAGCTGTCGGAACATCATGAGGCATGTAGTTCAGAAACATCTGGCAGATCGGCTATGTTTTCCTGGACGCGTATAATTTATTCATGCTGATGGGCATCACATGAAAAATGCCACCCCACAGCATGTATAATCCATACTCAGCAGGTAAGATATCGTAAAGCAATCCTAGATGACCAGCCTTGATTTCTTTGCCGAACATTAATTATACATGTTGCAGGGCAGCACTTCTCCCTGTGCTCCACTCTGCATGAAATAGGAGTATGTGTCCAGGAAAACATGGACGACCTGGCAATAGGGTTGCCAGGTCGGCCATTTTTTCCTGGACACATATATTCATGCTGATGGGCAGTGAAACGATACCCTGCAGCATGTAGAATCCATACTCTGCAGATAAGGAATCCCAGGTGGACCTGCCTTGATTTTCTCTCTGCAGCATATGAATTATACATGTTGCAGGGCAGCACTTTTCCCTGTGCTCCCCTCTGCATGAAATAGTAATGAGTGTCCAGGAAAACATGGCCGACCTGGCAACCCTATCTTGGATGCCAAGTTTTGCCATCACTGGCCAAAACCCTTGTGCTTTGGCGGCCTGTCACCTCTCCCCGGGGAGACAGAATTTCAGTTCTAGGGGACCGAGCTGGTTCGACCCGAAATGAGGTCCTCAGATAACTAGAATCCGCGCGGCTCAATAGCACAATGATATGAACCATGGGCAGGCGTCATGCCTTAAAAAAAAGGGTGGAAACTCACCAAGATCTATTAGCACCAATCAAATAGCACGTATCGCGAACACACACTCAGATCTGATGTATTTATGTAAATATGTGGATTTTGGCAAAAAATATACAATAATAAATCCTCTATTTATTGTGACTTAACAGGGAAAGAGATGAATACAACAAGCTTTATAGTGTGTGGGGACCCATGGGAACTCTGCTCCCTCTGCAAAAATAGAGGAGGACCGGAGTTCCCCCTGAACTTCACCTGAGTGTGAGGAGAGATTTATGGGGTCTCCTAAATATTTACTATTGAGACATAAGGTAATACACGGTCACGGTGCAAACTTAATATCCCCAAGCGGCCATCGAGGCAGACTAAAGCGATTATCCACTAACCTCCGAAGTTCACCGTCCGGTGCAATTCAAGGCCCATTTGTCTCTTTACTAAGCTGCAAATTCCCCAAATACTGGCGAATTGACAGAATACGGTGCAATTCGGTGGCACCAAAATTGTCCCTATCACACTACCGAGTCTTCTATTCCCAGAACGCAGAACTGCACCGACATTCTGCGGAAATCCCCTGATTTTCGATGTTTCAGTTCGACGGGTTTAAACAGGCGAATCCCATAGGATTCAATGTAAAAATGTAATATATTTTTTTTATAATAAAAAATTTAAAGACTTTTTATTTTTTATTAACACTTTTTTGTATTTTTTTTAGACGACATTCTTCTTATTTTTTAAAATACTTTATTTTTATTTTGTAACAGACCTTTTTATTTTACTTACTTTTTTATTATTTGGACACATTTTATTATTGATTTTATACTTCTATTAGGAGTATAGGAGTCTTCTTTTTTTTATGCAGTTCGGCGGTTATCAATGCAATTCAGCGGTTTTCACGGACATTCAATAACTGCTTTGGCGATTCCAATTTCAGAAAAATACAGAGACCATTCGCTAAATAGTGAATTTGCCATATTTTCGGTTATGTGGAACAAGGGCAGTGTATCCTGTTTCTTGCGTCGTGTGCCCAGAAGACAGGTTGATCGTGCTGGATCAGTTGGTTAATTGCAAAGCATTTTTTTCCCCGGTATCATCTGTTACCATATATGGTCAGAGTAAGCCTTTTTTTTTTTTTTTAATGCAATGAATTTCAAAACCGCCTTTTGCTTTGTTTAATTTACATCTTATTTCCTGTTTTCAGTTTTTTTGGGCAAACCCCCCCCCCCCCTTCCATGTATAGTTAGTTTATAATTCTTCTGGATGTTTTTGAGGCCGGACTCCTTTATTATTTATTTTTGTTAAAGTTTGTATATCTGGTTTTCATTTTTAATATATCGTTGTTTTTTTTGTTAAATCTTTACGGTTTATTTCTGTTCATTGTTTTCTTTAAAAAAACTAAATAAAACAATACATAAATACACAGTAATCCAATATTCTTGCAATCAAATATAATATTATAAAAATGACATCTGAGTATTACACGGTGAAATGATAAAACTGGCTGTAAACATGTAACATAGTGACTATATACAGAATGCACCTGTAAACATGTAACACAGTGACTATATACAGAATGCACCTGTAAACCTGTAACGCAGTCACTATATACAGAATGCACCTGTAAACATGTAACACAGTGACTATATACAGAATGCATCTGTAAACCTGTAACATAGTGACTATACAGAATGTGCCTGTAAACATGTAACACAGTGACTATACAGAATGCGCCTGTAAACATGTAACACAGTGACTATATACAGAATGCACCTGTAAACATGTAACATAGTGACTATATACAGAATGCCCCTGTAAACCTGTAACATAGTGACTATATACAGAATGCACCTGTAAACATGTAACACAGTGACTATATACAGAATGCACATGTAACATAGTGACTATACAGAATGTGCCTGTAAACATGTAACACAGTGACTATATACAGAATGCACCTGTAAACATGTAACATAGTGACTATATACAGAATGCACCTGTAAACCTGTAACATAGTGACTATATACAGAATGCACCTGTAAACATGTAACACAGTGACTATATACAGAATGCACCTGTAAACATGTAACACAGTGACTATATACAGAATGCACCTGTAAACATGTAACACAGTGACTATATACAGAATGCACCTGTAAACCTGTAACGCAGTCACTATATACAGAATGCACCTGTAAACATGTAACACAGTGACTATATACAGAATGCATCTGTAAACCTGTAACATAGTGACTATACAGAATGTGCCTGTAAACATGTAACACAGTGACTATATACAGAATGCGCCTGTAAACATGTAACACAGTGACTATATACAGAATGCACCTGTAAACATGTAACATAGTGACTATATACAGAATGCCCCTGTAAAACATGTAACATAGTGACTATATACAGAATGCACCTGTAAACATGTAACACAGTGACTATATACAGAATGCACATGTAACATAGTGACTATACAGAATGTGCCTGTAAACATGTAACCAGTGACTATATACAGAATGCACCTGTAAACATGTAACATAGTGACTATATACAGAATGCACCTGTAAACCTGTAACATAGTGACTATATACAGAATGCACCTGTAAACATGTAACACAGTGACTATATACAGAATGCACCTGTAAACATGTAACACAGTGACTATATACAGAATGCACCTGTAAACATGTAACACAGTGACTATATACAGAATGCACCTGTAAACATGTAACACAGTGACTATATACAGAATGCACCTGTAAACATGTAACATAGTGACTATATACAGAATGCACCTGTAAACATGTAACACAGTGACTATATACAGAATGCACCTGTAAACATGTAACATAGTGACTATATACAGAATGCACCTGTAACATGTAACACAGTGACTATATACAGAATGCACCTGTAAACATGTAACATAGTGACTATATACAGAATGCACCTGTAAACATGTAACACAGTGACTATATACAGAATGCACCTGTAACATAGTGACTATATACAGAATGCACCTGTAAACCTGTAAGATAGTGACTATATACAGAATGCACCTGTAAACATGTAACACAGTGACTATATGCAGAATGCACCTGTAAACATGTAACACAGTGACTATATACAGAATGCACCTGTAAACATGTAACATAGTGACTATATACAGAATGCACCTGTAAACCTGTAACATAGTGACTATATACAGAATGCACCTGTAAACATGTAACACAGTGACTATATACAGAATGCACCTGTAAACATGTAACACAGTGACTATATACAGAATGCACCTGTAAACATGTAACACAGTGACTATATACAGAATGCACCTGTAAACATGTAACACAGTGACTATATACAGAATGCACCTGTAAACATGTAACATAGTGACTATATACAGAATGCACCTGTAAACATGTAACATAGTGACTATATACAGAATGCACCTGTAAACATGTAACACAGTGACTATATACAGAATGCACCTGTAAACATGTAACATAGTGACTATATACAGAATGCACCTGTAAACATGTAACACAGTGACTATATACAGAATGCACCTGTAAACCTGTAACATAGTGACTATATACAGAATGCACCTGTAAACCTGTAAGATAGTGACTATATACAGAATGCACCTGTAAACATGTAACATAGTGACTATATACAGAATGCACCTGTAAACATGTAACACAGTTACTATATACAGAATGCAAAAAAGAAGAAAGATATATATATATATCTCATACAGCGTAGGCGCCTATTTATAAACCAGATTACTATAGTGTTATGAAGTAGTTAAATTATAACTAATAAGAAGTGAGATGCTGCCCAAAGGGGTAAGCGCAATATACAGAAAAAACAACCAAAATCTGCATTAACCAAAAATGAAATTATAGATAGAACCCTTGTAGCGCATCAAAAATAGATTTAAAGGTAGACTTCAACAAAGAGGTATATCAAACATAAAGTGCTTCAGTCTTAAAGTGCTTCAGTCTTAAGGTGACAAATATTCAATCAATGTACACATATAAAAGTGCAATGTGCCATAGAACACATCAAAGTGCAACAATATATATCTCCAAACATGCTGCTCTTATAAATGTGAGTTTCCATATTCCTACGAGTGATTTATTTGCCGTATTTAATTGGGATTTTCTGCACGATTATTTCTTCATTTTTTCTCTCCCCTCCAATTTTTTTTATTTTTTTATTTTTTTTCCTTTCTCTCACTTTTTTCTCGTTTCTGGCTATCCTCTCCACTATTGAGAGACGGCAAGAGATACACAGACCAAGAAAGGAGGACTATATTTGTGCATCGCTTGAACATAAAGAGAAGTAAATTTTAAGGAATTTTTCCCACTGGTATTCATACTGTTGTACTGGATATCATTGGATTTGCACATTTTGCACATTCGGACACTGTTGCACTTTATAGACTCTCTAATACCCATCACACTGCTGGAATTTTATATATTGTTGCACTTTACTGTGTTCTATGGCACATTGCACTTTTATATGTGTACATTGAATATTTGTCACTTTAAGACTGAAGCACTTTATGTTTGATATACCTCTTTGTTGAAGTCTACCTTTAAATCTATTTTTGATGCGCTACAAAGGTTCTATCTATAATTTTATATACAGAATGCACCTGTAAACCTGTAACGCAGTGACTATATACAGAATGCACCTGTAAACCTGTAACGCAGTGACTATATACAGAATGCACCTGTAAACCTAAAATGCAGTGACTATATACAGAATGCACCTGTAAACCTGTAACACAGTGACTATATACAGAATGCACCTGTAAACCTGTAACGCAGTGACTATATACAGAATGCACCTGTAAACCTGTAACGCAGTGACTATATACAGAATGCACCTGTAAACCTGTAACACAGTGACTATATACAGAATGCACCTGTAAACATGTAACACAGTCACTATATACAGAAGGCACCTGTAAACCTGTAACGCAGTGACTATATACAGAATGCACCTGTAAACCTAAAACGCAGTGACTATATACAGAATGCACCTGTAAACCTGTAACACAGTGACTATATACAGAATGCACCTGTAAACCTGTAACGCAGTGACTATATACAGAATGCGCCTGTAAACATGTAACAGTGACTATATACAGAATGCGCCTGTAAACATGTAACGCAGTGACTATATACAGAATGCACCTGTAAACATGTAACACAGTGACTATATACAGAATGCGCCTGTAAACATGTAACATAGTGACTATATACAGAATGCACCTGTAAACATGTAACATAGTGACTATATACAGAATGCACCTGTAAACATGTAACACAGTGACTATATACAGAATGCACCTGTAACATGTAACGCAGTGACTATATACAGAATGCACCTGTAAACATGTAACACAGTGACTATATACAGAATGCGCCTGTAAACATGTAACATAGTGACTAATATACAGAATGCACCTGTAAACATGTAACATAGTGACTATATACAGAATGCACCTGTAAACATGTAACACAGTGACTATATACAGAATGCACCTGTAAACATGTAACATAGTGACTATATACAGAATGCACCTGTAAACATGTAACATAGTGACTATATACAGAATGCACCTGTAAACATGTAACATAGTGACTATATTTCCTACATATTTATTTTTCTGTTAATCTGTATTTGTTTTGTGTTAATTACTTTGTATTTCTGTAACGACTGTAACAATTCAATGTTCTTGAATCCAGGACATACTGAAAACCAGAGAAATCTCAATGTATCCTTCCTGGTAAAAATCCTTTATAAATAAATAAATAAATAAAGATTACACACATAGAGGACACTACGGGCGCAGGGCCACCTCGTATGTAAACTTACCAATTTTTCCCCCCTCCCTTTCATCTTTATGCTTTAATATAGATAATATTCAAGACAATTGTCACATTAAATAAAACAAAACTAAGAACAAATTTGTGTAATGTAAAAATGTAACTGATCCTCCATTATGCATGAGTTGATTAGCTGTTGTGACGAACGAGGCAAGCGTTTTAAATATGCTTTAGGCCCCTCTGCGGGGGTTAAAACACACTTCTCTGGCCATGCAGTCATGAGATATTTTATATGGAGGTATTTTAGGTATACAGGAATTAAATGTAAAAAATTCTATATATACTATTTATTTTATATGAGCGCCTCTTTCGCCAGAGTTTAACTAAGAGCAGGAAGTTTAATTCCCGGTTTTCTGATTGACAAGGCTTCTGGATAGAGCTACAGTCACCTAATACGTATATAAATGAATTAAATAGGAAATGTGTTCATAATGGGATACTTGCATTATAAATCTTAGGGACTTGGTGCCCGGAGTGTCCCCATTAAGTTGGATACTGAATTATTAAATAAAGATTAAATAAAAAAAACGGAAAAATAAGTTATCCATCTCCCACATATTCTGCATCTCGTATATAGTCCAACCCCCCCCCCCCCCGCTTTGTGTCCCCTGGCTTTCCTCTCTCCATCTCTCTCCCCTTCCATGTGTTTAAACTCACTTATCATTCCTCTTTTATTTTTATTTTTAAGATTCCTCTTCTCTTTACCTGACGTCTAAATTGCTTACAGTCACTGTTCCTTCTCCTGTTTTGCCTTAAATGAATTACTAACGACATCTTGTTCAATCACCGGCACTCTGAGAGTAATGCGCCCCATCCAAACCTTTTAACCTATTACCGCGTGCGCCTGCCAATTGAATCAGCGCCACCGCAGGTGTAATAACTAATCATTTGCCTTACACCTGCTCCGATGTACTTAGCGCCCGGGATCTGTGTCGGATGGCGGATAATTCCTGTTTTATTGCATTGTCCCATGGATCCGTTTTGCCTACATCTGAGGCGATCAGCGCGTTTGAGGAAATCAGATACGTGGAGAGGTGTAAGAGGCCCCGTTCTTCGGGGTCCCAGCCAAAACGCCGCAACCTCGCGCCAAGCGAGCGGAATGGCCGCGACGCCAATACAGCCGCGAGCTTCGCAAAATCTGCTTCTGGGAAAAACCTAAATTTTAATTCAACCTAGGTCTGTGATAATTTTACTCTGGGCAAAATTATCATTTTTATGAATCTGGCAGATTGGAACCATATGTTTTTATTTATTTTTTACATTTTATAATATTTTATTTTTTTACATTTTTTTTATTTTTTTACATTTTATAATTTTTATTTTATTTATTTTTGATGATTAAAGTACTCCGTTATAATCTCGCCCTCCTAGAATTGTGCCGTGCTCGGCTTTCGGAGCTCAGAGAGCCTGAAAACATTGCATGGTAATATTTGGGGCAATACTTGATTATTTGAAGACTCTTCTCCCGGGGCAAGAAGGCAGAAAGTGTCTTATAAATAGGGGATGTGCTCGATCAGCTTTTTAAATTCTGCGTATTTTCCCTTTTTATGCAGGTCGCCACCGCTGTGAAGTTCCTTCAAAACCCACGTGTGCGTCAGAGTCCTGTGTCCACCAGGAAGGACTTCCTGAAAAGAAAAGGTAATGTGTGATTTTGGGTGGTTTCACAGTCAGTCCCTTTATTTTACGGGACTTATAAATGTGTATTTATAAAAATGTATGTGTGTTTAACCAGGGCTAGATTGATAGGTGTTGTTGGAGTTGCTGCGCTAGGCCAATGCTCTCGAATAAGCCCACTGACAATTACATTATTTTGGCACAATGTGTCTGCAATTTGAAGTAGAATAAGGCAATAGTGCCATCGGGAGAGCATAGAAGAATTACACAATGGGAGGAGGAAACAGAACATTGGCACTATGGGAGGGAAAAAGGAATAGAACAATAGCAAAATGGGAGCAAGAAAGAGAATAATAGAACAATTGGAGGAGGAAGGGGATAGAAAATGGCACAATGGGAGGAGGGAATGGATGGAACAATTGCACAATGGGAGGTGGGAAGGGTTAGAACAGTGGGACCAGGAAAAAGACAGAACGATGGAACAATGAAAGGAGGAAAGGGAAGGAACGATCGCACAAGGGGAGGAGGAAAGTGATAGAACAATGGCACAATGGGAGGAGGAAAGGGCTAGAATGATGGAACAGTGGGAGGAGACGAAGGCTAGAATGATGGAACAATGGGAGGAGACGAAGGATAGAATGATGGAACAATGGGAGGAGGTAATTGATAGAACGATGGGAGGAGGAAAAGGTTAAAACTGGGAGAAGGAAAAGGATAAAACAGTGGGCGGAGGAAGGGGATAGAATGATGGGACAGTGGGAGGAGGAAAGGGATAGAACAATGGGACAGTGGGAGGACGAAAGGGATAGAACGATGGGACAGTGGGAGGACGAAAGGGATAGAACGATGGGACAGTGGGAGGAGGAAAGGGATAGAACGATGGGACAGTGGGAGGAGGAAAGGGATAGAACGATGGGACAGTGGGAGGAGGAAAGGGATAGAATGACGGGACAGTGGGAGGAGGAAAGGGATAGAAAGATGAGACAGTGGGAGGAGGAAAGGGATAGAACGATGGGGCAGTGGGAGGAGGAAAGGGATAGAACGATGGGGCAGTGGGAGGAGGAAAGGGATAGAACGATGGGGCAGTGGGAGGAGGAAAGTGATAGAACGATGGGGCAGTGGGAGGAGGAAAGGGATAGAACGATGGGGCAGTGGGAGGAGGAAAGGGATAGAACGATGGGGCAGTGGGAGGAGGAAAGGGATAGAACGATGGGGCAGTGGGAGGAGGAAAGGGATAGAACGATGGGGCAGTGGGAGGAGGAAAGGGATAGAACGACGGGACAGTGGGAGGAGGAAAGGGATAGAACGATGGGGCAGTGGAAGGAGGAAAGGGATAGAACGATGGGACAGTGGGAGGAGGAAAGGGATAGAACGATGGGGCAGTGGGAGGAGGAAAGGGATAGAACGATGGGGCAGTGGGAGGAGGAAGGGGATAGAACGATGGGGCAGTGGAGGAGGAAAGGGATAGAACGATGGGGCAGTGGGAGGAGGAAAGGGATAGAACGATGGGGCAGTGGGAGGAGGAAAGGGATAGAACGACGGGACAGTGGGAGGAGGAAAGGGATAGAACGATGGGGCAGTGGAAGGAGGAAAGGGATAGAACGATGGGACAGTGGGAGGAGGAAAGGGATAGAACGATGGGGCAGTGGGGGAGGAAAGGGATAGAACGATGGGGCAGTGGGAGGAGGAAAGGGATAGAACGATGGGGCAGTGGAGGAGGAAAGGGATAGAACGATGGGACAGTGGGAGGAGGAAAGGGATAGAACGATGGGGCAGTGGGAGCAGGAAAGGGATAGAACGATGGGGCAGTGGGAGGAGGAAAGGGATAGAACAATGGGGCAGTGGGAGGAGGAAAGGGATAGAATGACGGGACAGTGGGAGGAGGAAAGGGATAGAACGATGGGGCAGTGGGAGCAGGAAAGGGATAGAACGATGGGGCAGTGGGAGCAGGAAAGGGATAGAACGACGGGGCAGTGGGAGCAGGAAAGGGATAGAACGACGGGACAGTGGGAGGAGGAAAGGGATAGAACGATGGGGCAGTGGGAGGAGGAAAGGGATAGAATGACGGGACAGTGGGAGGAGGAAAGGGATAGAACGACGGGACAGTGGGAGGAGGAAAGGGATAGAACGATGGGGCAGTGGGAGGAGGAAAGGGATAGAACGACGGGACCGTGGGAGGAGGAAAGGGATAGAATGACGGGACAGTGGGAGGAGGAAAGGGATAGAACGATGAGACAGTGGGAGCAGGAAAGGGATAGAACGATGGGGCAGTGGGAGGAGGAAAGGGATAGAACGATGGGGCAGTGGGAGGAGGAAAGGGATAGAACGACGGGACAGTGGGAGGAGGAAAGGGATAGAACGATGGGGCAGTGGGAGGAGGAAAGGGATAGAATGACGGGACAGTGGGAGGAGGAAAGGGATAGAACGACGGGACAGTGGGAGGAGGAAAGGGATAGCATGATTGGAGGAGGGATTATTTTGCAAAATCACAATGGGATGAAAGAGATTGGGTAAAGTATGTCCAGGATCGTATATCTATATGTCACTAAAGATCTGAATCCTTATATGAAAACAGTTTCAGTGACCACATGATGCCAAAAATAGAAAATCCCACCCCTGCCCTCCCGTGACAGGGACAAATGATTAAACCTCCTGTATAAGGTGTGTATGAAGCATCAATGAATGTTGTGGCTAGACTTGGGACCCAAAGTTCCTCCTTTATTATATACAAAAAGTCCCCATATCCAGAAAATTTCTGTTCCCCAGCATATCGGGTAAGGGACGCTCGACCTTTGTGTGTATATCTATATAAACGTACACATGTATAGTTTCCCTTTAAGCCCTGCTGACCTGCCCGTGAGCCATGACCTAATAATGACATTAAGGTCGACCAGAAGCCACGTTTGAGGTCATTTAAAGCCGCCTTTGATTGGACTAATTAGCAGGCAATTGATAAAGCTTCAGCCGATGCCATAAAGAAACATTTACTCCTGAGCATAAGCCGGAGTGCTGCGGGTATCGACGCGCCCGCATTATAAATCCGCTCTCCCTTTTTGTTGGCTGACCGATCGGAATGGATTACGGGGATAAAGCGGAAAAAAAAAGGGGGCCGGGGCGACGCGAGGGGATTTCACGGCGCACAGCAGCGAATTATGATAGGTTATTAATAATTTATTAAGAAACGGTGGAGATCATTCCACTGCGCCGGTTAATGTACAGATGGAGCTGACATAATTGACAGTAATAGGTTTTAAAATACTGGTGGGGGCAAAGCGCAGTGTCACCGCGTGTCCACCTAAACGGATCCCCATCAGGAGGGGGAAATAAAAAAAATACATTCTCATTAAATATTAACACTGTTTATCCTGTAAAAAGTCAAATTGTATCCCGTATACAAAATATATAATCACGCTAAATGCAGCGCACTCTGCTTTAATATATATTTAGATAAAATAAAAACGGATTTAGGATTAAATGAAGGGGATTTGGTCGCAAAATGTAATCATGCATTACATAAGCCTGTCACCACATCAGTGTACCCCACCATGGCAGGTCCTATTCTTCCTAATCAATGCCTGCTCTTAAGAGGATAACCCACTTAAATGGGACGTACATGCTCCTGGAGCGCTGAGAATGATTGCAAAAAAAAAATAAAAATTGTGTGTGTGTATATATAATATATATATATATAATTATTATTATTATTACATAAATAAAAATATATAATTATGTGGGTTTGACACACTTAATAAATCTTCAAACAGAGTTTAATTTGTAATTTTAAAGTTATAAAATTTTTTCCCTGAAAACCTTTATGATGGCGGAATAATTATATTTTATTCTTTATATATTGTTAATATTACAAGACGTTCATAACGAGGCCTTTTTATGATTAATTCGTGTAGTCCTATGTTGACATGCTGCTGATCCATAAATTCTGGTGGCTCTTTTTTCTTTTTTTTTCCCCCCTACCCTTTTTTATTTTATATATTTTAAATTTATCATTTATTACCCCGTAGAGATGCAAGGTTTAGGCCTCAGCGTCGGTGCCACTAATTCTCACTCATCTATGTTTTAATATTAACTCTGCTAGGGGAGCAAAAAAAAAAAATATATGAAAATTTTCTCATTATTGGTTTAAAAAAAAAATTACTTGTTTTCATAATCTTAAATGTCTCCTGTTACCATGGTAACCTTATAGATGTAGCAGGTCTCTGGAGAGACATCCATTTTGAACTCCTCCACCCGCCTTTTAATGCTTAATATTTCAGATTCTCGTAAAAAAAAAAAAATCCACCCTAAAGGGCAGGAGGAAAATCATTTTATAAATAAATAGGAAAAAATTATGAATATGATGCGGTGTGCTTTATTTTGTAGTTTTACTTGCAAGTGGGACCATTTATGGTATATTTTTTTTGGATGATGTTGTGAGGGACATGTTGTTACTGTTAGTACCAGAATGTGAGCTCTCTTTTTGGCTTCTGGTTTCAGCAATATTCTTGCTTTCAACTTAAAAAGATAGTTAAATAATCCCAAATAATAATCAACAAAGTACATACATTAGAATAATATAATATATATATATATATATTTTTTTTTTTTTATGGATCGCTCTAGGCACCATACTCCATTTTATTATGAAAGATATAATGTAAGGACCCTGTACCAGCGGTCAGATTAAAAATAAAAAAAGAAAAGTTTCTGTGAAAACAGCTGCAATGATATCTCCACCCAGAAACCCGTCAATCATATCCAGAGGATTACATATCCTGGTTCACAGACCAAATTAGTCCCAAGAGTTCACAGTACGTGTGAACAAGATCCTGAGGCTTGACAGCTGGTCAGAAGGTTCCACTTTCATTTTCACTGCTGGCTCCTCCCCCTTACCCTCAACTCCTGGTGCAGATCTATTCCACTCCAAACAATCCTCTATTATTCCAGTTTACTGAATTTTAGCACGTGCTCATTGGGCAAAGTGCTCATTGTTTGTAGATTTGCAGATTTGGGTTTAAGGTCTGTTCCTGAACTTTGTTTTTATACCATTTTTTACTGTGAGAATGTTCATGTTATCTCTGCAGACACAGCTTCAATTAACTGGGATTAATGGAATTCATTTACCAAAATATGTAAATATTGCGTGAATCTACAGCCTCATGCCACATAACTAATCTCCGTTTTCTATTTAAACAGAGATGAAACTATCTTTAGGTAGATTTTTTTTTTCTCACTAAAAGAATTTTATTGAATCAGATTTCAATTAAAACCTAAATTTTTTTATCATTTATTATTTTTTACTTCAATCATTGATCTATAAATAAATTTTAAATCCACCCTGGTTTGCACAAGGCAGCAAAATACAACCAAATGCAGGACAATTTGAAGATTTTTTTTTAAAATATCAATGATTTCAGCGTATTTTCCATCACTGCATCGAAGTGGTGGAATTGTAAGGGAGTTATAATTTTTTTTTAAACTTTATATTTTTAGTGTGGTATAAAAGCATACACATGACATGAAATAAGCAGTATTCATGCGGTAGGCATAACATAAGCATACATGAGTTACACATTTTTGACATATTCAAGTGTTATGATTTAAATTCTGCAATTTCCACTATTCGAAAAATTGTGTTTTATATATCTCCAAAAATTGGCCTCAATCAAAAATAAAATGACACATTTATTGAAACCTATTAAAAAAGAATCCAGACATTTCGGCTCTCGCAGGAGCCATTATCACATATATATATATATATATATCACTCCAAACCTGCTAATGCCACCAATAGAAGAAGTTGCCTCGGTGCAAAAATCCAGAACAATATGCATAATACAAAAATATATGAATGCACTTCAATAATCAATAAAAAATTATGCATTTTTCAAGAAATCAGTAAAGTATTTTTTTTATTTGATTTATTGAAGTCCCTAAGTGCATCCTTATATTTTTTTTTGTGTATATATATATATATTACACACACAGTATTTTCTGGTGTAGAAGACTACTTTTTATACTTAAAAACATCCCCCAAAAATTGGTGGTCGTCTTATACGCAGGATATACAATACAATATGACGAGTATAGCCCAAAACCTATTTTTTAACTGGAAAATTAGGGGGTCGTCTTATACACCCGGTCGTCTTCTACTCCAGAAAATACGGTATATATTTTTCTTTCCTCTAGCAATTGCATCATGATTCTCTTTAAACCTGTGTGTGCCAAATAATGACTTTATATAACTTTTCCTTGAATGCCATCATACAGTTTCTGCCTGCTTTTTCTGACCTGTTCCTCTCTGTAAGCTGATCTCGATGCCTCTCATGCAAAAATTAAAGCAGCATAACCCCCCCCCTATGTGAGTAAAGATGGAGGCTCACAAGCGGATTCTGCGTAATCCAGAAGGATTCTGAATACACGGGATTAGCTCCCTGCATGAAGATGATAAAGACCTGGGTCTCAGTTGCTAAAATGCTTCTTTTATCAGGCTGGGTTTATCAAGGCTTCCTGTAAAAGTCTCATCAGTGTCTCGCTTTAAAACACGGAAAAACATGGGGTGTCCAAAAGTGCAAGAATGATGCATGTAAAGTTACATGCAATTTCCTTGAAGGTGAAAGTAGGATTATGGGACTTGTAGTCTGACATCACATTTACAAGGTCGTTATTCCCACACCCCTCCCCGTTTAGCTGCTCCATCCAGTATAATTGCGGCTCCGGCAGCTGAAAGGGCATGAACTCCCAGCAGGCCTAAACACAGAGGGGAAACAATAGAACCAACGTCATAACGCACGCTGCTTTGAAAAATGTCAATTTATTGAATTGGCCTAGTTTTCGTCTCCTCGCTACAACGCCAGCGCTCTTTGGGTCCTCAGATAAGATTTTTTACGACGTTGGCTGAAATCTTCACGGATGGGAATACTGCATGATGGGAAAGAAACGTGGGATACATCAAGCATGCATCGCTTCATGTCACCGGCTTGAACCATCGGTTGCGAGTTTTCCCGTGGAATTTGTACTGCTTTTCACAAATCTTCAATATTCACATTTTTTTCCCTCTCATATGTACCAACATATCCTTAAAGGAGATGCTATTGGGCAGTGTTATGGTCTTCTTTGCCAACGGTTGGCAGCCATGATGGTTGCCAAGGTTGGCATAAAAGAAGTATTGGGGAAAAAAATGAAAAGCCGCTCTCCCAATAAGGGCAAATCTCTGAATAAAGCTCTACTGGGTTGAAACATGGCTGTTGATGTTTCAATGAAGACTCATTCTTCAGGCCACACGAGTGATGGTACCCTTCTCCATCATAAGGAATGTCATTGGCATCATCCATACTCAGAGGTTTCTGTGCGTTTTGTGGATCATAAAACTAAAAGGTTGGACCTTGGGTTCTGTGCCTATGCTGTTGACATGGGTTGAGTGCTTCTTGGCTTGTGTTGGGTAATTGCTTGCTAAACTCAAGCCAGTGTTATGTTCTTCTTTGCCAACAGTTGGCGGCCATGATTGATGCCAAGATTGACCTAAAGGATGTATAAAAAAAATGAAAAGCAGCTCTTCCATTAAGGGCAGATACTTGACTAAAGCCCTACTGGGTTGAAACGTGGCTGTTGATGTTTCAATGAAGACTCCTTCTTCAGGCCTGACAAGTGATGGTACCTTTCTCCATCATAAGGGATGTCGTCGGCATCATTCATAATCTGAGGTTTCTGTACGTATTGTGGATCACAAAAGGATTGCTCCTTGGGTTCTGTGCCCATGCTGTTGACATGGGTTGAGTGCTTCTTGGCTTGTGTTGGGTTGCTTGCTAAACTCGAGCTGACCTAGATTGGATTGATTGGGAGGGTAGTCCATTCAGTGTGAACCCTTGCTTCAGGAGGCTTGGAGGATGCCAGTTTTCTCAAAGAAATGCTTCTTTGATCTGAATATTTTGGTGCAGTGAAACAACTGAAACGAGAGGAATTCAATTCATCGCCATATCCTTGTCGAAGATGACATAGCGTGTCACATTTCGGCCCACAAACACAACAATTGATCAACCCTAGAACATCTCTTCTAGACCAAAGCCTTGGCTAATTCTTGGTCGATACATGTCCTCTGCTCCGATTTCCAAAATGGCTACGTGGTCCTAACTCAAAACTCAGAACATTTTCCGAATTCTATCACAGACTTCAGATGCCGGCTCCATCCTTTTCTTTCGATCGGGGCTGCTGTGTCGGCTCCTTTTTCGCAGTTTCCTTGTACGTTTTCTCTTCTTGTGACATTGTCCCAGAGGACAACAAGCAGGCAGGTATTTTTCGTAGGGATGTTCAGGTCGTAGAAGGTGTCCTAACATCCGAGACGACAAATGGGTGTCTCAGAAAATGAATCAGAAGAACGTTTGCCGATCTCGCAGCAACAGCCAATAGATCGACTCTGTGGAAGTGCAGAGTTTGTAGCTCTGAGATAATTACTATTTGGACAGAGAACCTCATGTCCTTCTGGCTTTTAGGCAAAGTTCCTTTTATCGGGGATAGAAAAGCTGTGCAACCCAAGCCAGATGAAGAGAAACAAGTACGGAACTGTCTACAGCTGAGACCCAGTTGGTTTCAAAGACCGTAAAGTCCATTGAGTCTCATCGTTGGACCATTTGTCGAGTGACGATAAGTACTTCTTAAGGAAACCTGCTGATCTTCAAGAATGGACTCTTTACTCATTCAATACAGTGGGTGCTCGTCCTTTCATATATGTCAGAAAACAGGCGGTGTATCCTTAAACCCCGCCCCCCTGATTAAAAATTGATTTAGATTTGCCTTTTTTATAATTGGGCCAGAAGTTGAAAACAAAATTTTTTTTTATTGTAAGATTAAATTTGTTCCTTATTTTATCGTAACATCGTTTGAATGTCGATGTCGATGAATGATTTAAAGATTGGGGTACGACAAAAAAAATAAGGACCCTCTCACCCAACTGCCTAATTTTTTCCTATGTTTTGCAGCTTGGCCATCGGCTCACCAGGAATTTTCGATTTAACGAGTGAGCCCCGCGGTTTGTCAGGCGGGCCGGGAACCCGGCGCCGTTTCCGCTACAGTCAGCTTCTGCCCGTGTTTACGGCTCTCGTCGCGGCCGCTGCGTGAAATAGGCAAACCTAATAAACATCTCTTTCTAAATTGATTTAACAGTTTACCGAGAGAGAGCTTGTTAAACGCATGAGACTCGCATTATCGAGGATATAATTATTTACAGATCAGCCTCTTGTCTTTTCTTTCCCTTTTCTGTTTGTTTGTTTTTTTCTTCTTTAAAAACCCGCGGCGGCGCTTGTGCTTCCTGATCTCGTAGCATTTATAGGAGATTTTGGGTATCTTTTAGAGAGTGAATGTACCTGTTAGAGGCTTATTGTAGATCCAACACGGCTGCCCTTGAGCAGCGTAAAGTACCTGTGACAGTGTGAGTGTTTTTTATTTTGCGCCCCCCCCCCCCGAGCTGCGGCCAATGACTATGTCAGAGATTAAACTTTATACCAGGGGTCGGCAACCTTGTCCCTCCCAGATGTTTTGGAACTACATCTCCCCTGATGCTCAACCAATCTGATGAGCAGATGATCATCATGGGCGATGCAGTTCTAAACCATTTGGAGGTCCAAGGTTGCCGACCCCTGCCTTACATAATGACTGCTTCCCCAGCAACGTTTTAAATGTGCCTGTAGTAGGGCTGTGCAATTAATTGCAATCGCAATCGAATCGCGATTTCTGACCCTGCAATTTCTAAATCGCATAAGGCTGCAATTTTTGGCTCCCTGTTAACTTCTGGCGGCATGGTGCTTTGGCGCTCGCAGGGGGAACCACGTGACGAGCCGCGTTCTCGCGGCTCGTCACATGGTTCCCCCAGGCGAGCGCTCAAGCTCCATGCCGCCAGAAGTTAACAGGGAGCCGAACACGTGGCGCACAGGTGAGCTGGGGCAGTATCCATGTGCTGGGGCAGTGTATCCATGTGCTGGGGCAGTGTATCCATGTGCTGGGGCAGTATTTCCATGTGCTGGGGCAGTATTTCCATGTGCTGGGGCAGTATATCCATGTGCTGGGGCAGTATATCCATGTGCTGGGGCAGTATATCCATGAGCTGGGGCAGTATATCCATGTGCTGGGGCAGTATATCCATGTGCTGGGGCAGTATATCCATGTGCTGGGGCAGTATTTCCATGTGCTGGGGCAGTATTTCCATGTGCTGGGGCAGTATATCCATGTGCTGGGGCAGTATATCCATGTGCTGGGGCAGTATATCCATGTGCTGGGGCAGTATATCCATGTGCTGGGGCAGTATATCCATGTGCTGGGGCAGTATATCCATGTGCTGGGGCAGTATATCCATGTGCTGAATAGTGAATACATTTAGAATGTATGTAGCATGTTTGAAAAAGCAAAAACAATTGGCTAAATCGCAAATAAAATCGCAATCGCAATATTCATTCAAGAAATCGCAATATGATTATTTTGTCAATATTGCACAGCCCTAGCCTGTAGTGAGCAGGCTGCGAGTTCCCATCAGGGGATGGATTGGTCTTCAAGATCAACGCGATACCGGTATCTCGTCCCTTGATGAAATGGTGCAGGTCCTACTTACCCCAATCTAGCCAGGGGACACCATGCACCACAGTGAGATTGGCCTTCATCGTCCTGACTTGTCCGAGTGGCATCAACCAATAGGGTGCACCGAGTGAGCGGATAGGTCTCCGCCCCTGCGGCATGCCACGCCGGAGCGAGTGACAGCAAAGTATTTAACCGGAAATTGTTTGTAATGTTCTGTTGAATGTGGAAATTGTATACGTTAACCCCTCGTCACCGACAGACGTGCTGTGGGGCAGCAAATGGGCTTGAATGCCACAGGACAGCATAGCATGCCCGTGACTCTCTGGCTCACCTCCATTCCCAGCAGTCCGATCCCGTGCTGGGGGTGTCTGATGCGACTTGGGCAGTCCCCCTGCAGCCACTGATTTAATCTGTGTCATGTGATAGCGGTGACGGTTTATCACGGTTACAGTGTCTGTGCGGCTGATTTGTAACATTCTCCTCACTTTGATCTGAGGTGAGCGAGGCAGAGCATCATTGTGAAAACAGTTTTCAAAAATAAAAAAGCAAACATTTTTAACCCTTCAGTCAGAAATTTTGCTTTTAACAGAATTTGCTATTTTCCCATGTTTTTTTAATTGATTTTTGCTGAGCCGTTTCACCCCTGTGTGCTGAGCTCATTTTCACCGCTTTGTGCTCAGCATGAGATCATGTTTTATTAGAAGACCCAGACAAAGTCTATATCCTTATTCACAGCAGACTCGGCAGATTCAAAATATATCATTATTATGTGTATAAGGCATAACAAAAAATAAGTAAATTTCCATTCAGATTTCAAACCTTTACAGCACGTAAAATTATTTTATTTCACATTTCTTCATCCAAAGCTTTGTGATTATATATTCTATTGGGGCACTCTTGTTAAAAATAAAGGGGAACCTTTTACTGTATTTTTCTGAGCAAATCCGCAATTCTATCTAAAACTGAAAAAAATTAAACACCCCCCCCCCCCCGTAGTTTTTGGTACATTGAGTTTTATGAATAATAGGACTATGAATAAAACCTTGACCTTGCTCACAGCTTGGGAAATGCGACGGTGAGTAATGTCAGTGGTATTGCTCATTTTATACGTGACAAATGGACAATGTCATTCGTTTGGAACAAAAAATTAATTCTAAAAACAAAAACCTTCACATCTAAAAAGATAAATAGTAAAATGTAAAAAAAAAAAAACAAAAAACATTTTACTTGGTCAAGTCTGGTATCATTAGAAAGGGCAGACTCTGTCCTGCCCAATGACTCCTAACAGGACTTTGTGGACTGTAAAGAATAGAAATCCAGGCTTTGAAAGAAATCCCCACTCTCCTTGCAGCATTGTGGCTGCTTGTGTTTTAGATGGACCAATGTATAAGAACGCATTGCGCCATCACTTCCACATTTGCTCCTGGTGTGGGAAGTGAAAAGGTGAGTTAGTGCAGCGGCATTGCTTGCTTTACAAGTAGAAACACAATGCCACTGCCTTTTTGCTGTTTTTACATATTAAATGGTCATATTTGGTATTGTTGGAAAGGACATACTCTGACTAGGCTTGTGCATCGATTTTCATTCGGTTCGTTCGGATTTTGTAAATTTTCGTTTCGGCCGAGTTTCGTTTCGTTTTTCGTATCGACTTTTTTTTGTGATTTCGGAAATTTTCGTGTTTTTCGGAACGTCTGTTCTCCTCGTTTCAAAGTGTCTATTTGTTTTGACGTAAACTAATGTTTTTTTCGGATACGATACGATAATTCTGCCAGTGAGATTTCTCATGTTTTACAAGAAGAATACATTGAGATTTCTCTGGTTTTCCAGGAAGGAAACATTGAGACGGGAATGATACAAAATTTAATTACAGAATCAGCGATATAAATACGATGTCCGAAATTACTGAAATGGAGCCGAAATCACGAATGGAACGAAAATGAATTTCGATTTTACACATTTCTAGTCCATTTGAAAATTCCAAAAAGTTTTCGTTTCGGCACGAAAATTTGTTTGGATCTGAAAATTTTCAGAAAATCGGCTGAATGCACGAATCGGGAAATTATGTTGAAAAACCGAAACCCGAGACGCACATCCCTAACTCTGACCTTTCCACTGAAACCTCACTTGACCTTATGCAGTGTTCTAAAGGACCCCCAGTGTTCCTGGCCGCGGCGGTTTAGACTTTTGATTAATCGATGTGTAATGATACATTGAGCCATGTCCTCCATACTTGCTGGCATTGTGGGAAATGAGGAGGTGAGTTAGTGCAGCGTCATTGTTAATGTTATAATTGAATAGTGAACAATAATGCTGCATTAGAAGAAGAAAAAAAAAAAGTTTTTCCTTTTACTTACATCCTGGTCATGTTTGATATCCTTAAGAAGGCCATTATTTGGCCTTTCCAACGACGCCATGCATGACCCTCTACCTACTATGGTTCAAGAGAACCATTTGTATCTCCATCTACCATGTATCTCCTCCGTAGGGAATTCCCTGCCCGGCCAGATGTCAGTGGGAAGGGGATGTCCTAGTGGCAGGACTGACATCCAAGATGTCACTCCCTTCGGGAGAAGTCTGCGATTTGAGCCAGACAGCTGCCGCTGAACTGTGGCGTATAGCACCGTATTTTGCTGTCAAACAACCTGTATTTGGTGAATTGACAGCTTAGTGAATAGACGAATCGGCCCAAAATTGCACCGAACGGTCAAATACACTGTTCAGTGCCAATTAGGAGGTTAGTGAATTACTCCTCAAGTTACAGAATGCGTATTCTCTGTTTGACGGGTTTTATTCACTCGCTGTTACTCTTTCACTGAAAGATCGTGGTGTTTGTAGACTGTTGTGGATATATCCGAACTGCAAAAACAATCCTATCTGCCACAATGTGCAAAACCGGTGAATCAGTGTTTACGGAATTACATCGGAAGTGTTTTCTTTTAATATTTTTCCGCTGTGTTAGAATGTTCTTCCTTTCTATTAAGATGTTCTGTTTTTTTGTTGTTTTTATGTCTGTTTCTGCAGTGGAATACGATTTCCCGTCCGTCCGTTTACTATTTAATATTTTCGGTGTCATTTTTTTTTTTTTCTTCCGGCTGGCGCGGAGATCTACAGGGAGAGATTATTCCTAAAAGCTCTGGGATTTCACTCGCTCGGCGCAGCCCAAACCTTTAAAAGAAAAGCTGATTACCTAGGGTAACTCGACACAGAATCCATGGTTGCCAAGAGCTCGTCAGCACTAACGTTCCTCTCGGCACGCTGACCGCTTGGCGCTCGCTGCACAGGCAGCCCAAAAGCTCGGGCCTTTAAGATATAGGAGGGCGATAAAGTGTCGTTCACTTCTCAAAGCAGCTCAGACGCCACTTGTGTATTTCTCCCCAATTTTTCACAGGTCTGTGTCTCCGTAAAACATATGTACCGGCCAGGCCGCCACCACCGGTTAAAGGGCCCCTTAACAAACCCCTGGTTGGTCTCCCCCCCCCCCCTTCAAGCTGCTAAACTAAAGGTACCGCACACATACTGTATTTTTCCCCATGTTAGAGTACATTCTTTATGTCTGATACAGGTTAATCCGATAGCTAGGACCTTACAGGACACGATCCACTCTCACCAATTAAAAAACCTAAACATTCTGATGTGTCCTGTATGAAATAGAATTCCCAATATTTCTTATAGTTTACAGACTCATTGCTGGGCATTTTATTGCTGTGCAGCTCTGTTATACACCTACACATGAAGTGTCTGGATACTTCTGGTCTACACAGCCACCCTGTAAGGGAATAGGTGTGAAACTGTTTTTTCTGCCTTTACTGTATGTATGTTTTGTTGCATCCCCAGCCAGGTCATCATTGCTGCTGCCTATTTCCGTGGTTTTCTTTTTAATCCCAAAGTGGAATTGTTCCTGGTGAGGGTATAAATATAAACCCACCAGTCTCTCTCATGACTGATGAGCAGTATGAGCATATGGGGTTGCTTAGAAAGCAGCTCTTGGTTTCATTAGGTTAGGACCCACCTGATCAGAGGTGCCGTGACGTGGCAGGTGAGCTTACACTTTAATGGTTTTGTTTCGCATGGAGCCACAGGGGTGAGCGGGAACCCCTAAAATTACACCCACACACCCTGAATATATGGGGGAACCCCTAAAAAGACACCCGCACACCCTGAATATATGGAGGATCCCCTAAAATTACACCCACACACCCTGAATATATGGAGGAGCCCCTAAAAAGACACCCACACACCCTGAATATATGGAGGAGCCCCTAAAAAGACATCCACACACCCTGAATATATGGAGGAGCCCCTAAAAAGACACCCACACACCCTGAATATATGGAGGAACCCCTAAAATTACACCCACACACCCTGACTATATGGAGGAGCCCCTAAAAAGACACCCACACACCCTGAATATATGGAGGAACCCCTAAAATTACACCCACACACCCTGAATATATGGAGGAACCCCTAAAAAGACACCCACACACCCTGAATATATGGAGGAACCCCTAAAATTACACCCACACACCCTGAATATATGGAGGAGCCCCTAAAAGACACCCACACACCCTGAATATATGGAGGAACCCCTAAAAAGACACCCACACACCCTGAATATATGGAGGAGCCCCTAAAGACACCCGCACACCCTGAATATTTGTAGGAGCCCCATAAAAGACATCCACACACCCTGAATATATGGAGGAGCCCCTAAAAACACACCTGCACACCCTGAATATATGGAGGAGCCCCATAAAAGACACCCGCACACCCTGAAGATATGGAGGAGACCCTAAAGACACCTGCAGACCCTGAATATATGTAGGAACCCCTAAAAAGACACCCGCACACCCTGAATATATGGAGGAGCCCCTAAAAAGAAACCTGCACACCCTGAATATATGGAGGAACCCCTAAAAAGACACCCCGCACACCCTGAATATATGGAGGAACCCCTAAAAAGACACCCGCACACCCTGAATATATGGAGGAGCCCCTAAAAAGACCCTTTTTTTATTTCTTTTTTTGGAAACCCAAATTAATCCTTCCTGCTTTGTAATGTCAGGTTTGTGTACCTTAACACTTGCTGCGTATTGTGTTATTGACATTACACAAGCTTTCTTCGAGCTGCTTCAAGCCTCTTATTGTTAAGCATCCAAATCCCTGTTTTGGGTGAAATATTGATCATAAAAACATGTTTGTTTTTTTTCGGTCTTAATTTTTTTCTTGTTCGATTTAGGTGTTTTTGGGTACCCCCCTCCGCCCCGTGTCGCAGCTATCAATGCTGACGTTAGTTTGACTGTTTTGATTGTACACTCTGTTATTGGTTTGCGCCGCGGCGTCACTCGGGGCGACTGAGGACACGGCTACCCTCGTGAATGATAGATTTAGTTTTTTAGATATTTCTTTTTATTTTCTGTATTTTCTCATTACAAGTATTCATGAAGAGTCAACAAATTCCGTAGCTCTGTACAATGGGTGGGCCAAAACAACCAAAAATACATACAAATTATACACATTGAGGCCAATGGGAGAGGAGGACCCTGCACAAGAGCTTACAATCTAATAGAAGAGGGGGGGGGACACATATGCTGTGTAGTGACGCCTAACTCCCAGAGGGTCTGTCAATGAGACTATCTTTACACATTAGAAACTGAAATCCCTGATTAGAATGTTGTAAATTTATAAAGATAAATAGTAACCGTACAAAATATTTTTTAGTTTTAAATTCACATGTAGGGAAATACTGGTGATTATTACTACAGTATATACGTGCTAGCAACATTTTATATATATTTGTAGTGACTAAGTCCAACATTCGATGCGCACAACCTGAATGTCTGACATTTTTTTTGCATTCTGCGAACGCAACTGCTGATTTTTTTCCTCCATTTCTTTGACCTTTTCTTTTTAAATGTGTAATTATTATCCATTAAACAATCCGTGGTGACTCCGGTTACACCGGGACATCACGTTCTTGGGTTTTCTCCATCATTTATACACGTTTCTTTCTTGTATGTTTTATATTTGTTTATTGTTTATTATTAGTTTTGTACTTTTCCCCCATTCTTCCCTTTTTTTCTATTCCTGTTCTTTTTTTGATGCTCTTAACTTTTTTTTGGGGGGGGGGTGGGTCCCACTGATTTCTTTAATCCAGGGATCTCAAACTGTGCCCACCCCCTCTGTGATGTTCCTGAGCTACAACTCCCATGATTCCCTGGTCGTTGCACTCCAAAAAATTATGGGAATTGTAGTCCATCGTCACTTGGAGCGGAGCTTGAGGTCCCGGCTTTGCTCCATGTCCTCTCGTTCTATATTTAATTTCTTTGTTGTACTTTTCTTCTCTTTTCATACACTCTCCTCACTTTATTCCGTCTTTTTCAGCTCTCGTTTCTCCCCACATTCTCTCCATCCTTCGTCACCTTCTCCCTTGCTCTCCTTTGTTCCCTCCTTTCTCCTCTTGCTCCTCGTACACTGTTTTTTTATAATCTAATTATTCCCATCCGTCTCGATTTACTCCAGCTTTATTTAAACTCTGCCCCCTCCAAACAAAATTCCTGAACTACAACTCCCATGATTCTCTGGCCTTCTGTTACATTCAAAGAAAGCTGGGAATTGTAGGCCATCAATATCTTGGGGGGGGGGCAAAGTCTGAGATCCCTGGTTTAAGGCCTCGTCGCAGCGAATACTCCCGCCATAGGGCAGCATCCATCTCCAGGTACACACACACAAAATTTACCCAAATCACAAACCAGCCCAATCACTGACGTGTGTTACTTGGGAAGCTCCGCCTCCCTCTGCCTGTACAAGTACTTGTACTATTATAGCAGTGTGCACATCAGGGGTTTCTGGGATTTGTAGTACAACACTCGGCTTTCGGCAACAGTTAACAAATTAACTACGGCTCACACAAAACCTTACTCTCAGCTCTGCGAAACAATAGGAAGTTATGGGAGCCCCAGGATTGGCTGATTCACTTCCTGATCTCTCTATAGACATTATCTATACTTGCTAGCACAATTTATTTTTAATGTTTTACATAGTCAAAAAGGCCAATTCCGTGGCCTGGTGGCACAGACCACCTAATCCCTGTTGAAATGTAACTACAATTCCCATGATCCAAAAGCAGGCTAAAGAGTGACCGTACATCTTGGGGAGTGCAGACCCTGAAACCCCTAGGGCGGTGATGGTGAGCCTTGGCGCCCCATACGTTTTTGAACTATATGTCCCATGATGCTTAGCCACCCTTACATGTGACTAAGCATCATGGGACATGTAGTTCCAAAACATCTGAGGTGTCAAGGTTCTCAATCGCTGTTCTAGGGTGCAGACACAAAGCAAGAGCAATTCACAAGGTTAATCGGGTACTGGGTGACCCATAAAGGGGCTGGGAATACCGGCCACGAGTAACCCCTCCCCTTATTATTTCGTTCAACAGGTGATAGATTTTCAGAAAATCCACCTTTTTGGATATTTTTCAGTCTGCTGGTTTTAAACGGTAACCTTTGAATCTCCCGTCTTTCCGGGATGAATTCAGGGCGAAACACAAATTGGCCTAAATCCGGCAACGCCTGAAAAGTGTAACCTGTTCACCCCCAGGAAGGGATTTGCAAGCGCGCAGCCGGGGCTGGAAGGGGTTAATCCACCTGCCTCGTCCTTGGATGGAATCTCGTTACCGTGAAAGCTTTTTTAGCATTGATTTCATAACAGTCTTAATTTAATAGATCCGTCATTACCGAGAAGTCCTGGGAGTTGGGCCTAGCTTTCCAGGTCACTGACCTTTTAATTACAAACCTTGCTCTGATGGTCAGGTTATCGACTGGACGGCTTCCAGCCCGCCTGCCCCCGGGATGCAAATGCGCAGCGCGCTCCCTCCCCCCCCCCCCCCCCGTTTAAGGAAAGGAGGAAATTATAGTCTTAATGTTAATAATTCACCCCGCCGCTGCCGCTGCTGCTGACACAGAGTTGTTGCTTCTCGCTTCTTCCGTTTACCTGTCACCGTGAAGGGTTTTAATCTTCCATCTTCCTCCATGAATTGGCGCGGCTACCGTGGACGAGGACGAAACGCGACACCTTGTGTGTCGGGTCACAAACGACAATAATTGCCATTCTCACGCATGTATACAATGTTTCCCAGCGGAAATATGAGCTTGATCACAACAAAACTATAGACACAAACGGTACATTATTATAAAAATTCATTATTGGTACCAAAATCCACATCGTATGGGGGGGTCACACGATATCTGAGGCTTTATTATCACATACAAACTCCAGACACATCTCTTAGTACAGAACATATGTGTGTATTATATATATATAATTTTAAAGGTCACATACTTGCAAGAAGACCTGTTACTGTAGTATAACTAATGTTCTGGGAGGTGTAAACTATATAGCTGTACTTGGGACATTTGAGATATATATGTTACGGGTAAAGCCAGGAGTGCGGTTAACCCTGACATTACCCAAGTGTCATTAGCAAAAGTCTGAACTGAAATGAAATTTCGGACTTTACCCGGGTAATCTGCAAAGTATCCAGAGGCCTCTGGGTACCCCGCTTTTCTGCTCTATTTTAACCGGGTAATTCGCACATTACTCTAGTGTTGCTGGATAAAGTGTGATGTGCAACAAAACATCGCAATTTATCCGGGTAATCTGCAAAGTATCCAGAGGCCTCTGGGTTCTCGGTTTTTCTTGGGTTTTCAACAGGTTACAGGGACTGAATTCCGAGGATTACCCGGGTAAAACTGCAAACTGTTATCTGACTGATAACAAAATAGTGTTTTTGGTTATTTTTAATGAAATTGTATCCACAGTCACAAACCGCACTAATTAAGCATCATGTTACTCTTTATATAATATCTTCATCTTTATAAATTCATTTTCTGAAAATTAATGCACAGAGTAACCTGATGGTTATTATGTTTTATAAATGATATATAAGCACATATGACACATAATAAAGATCATGTGACTCTTTTACATCGATATAAGAAACATATCCTGTCACTCTGTGTATTCATTATATACGCAATACATTTTAATGTTGGTCTTTTGTCATTTTCATTGACAATATCCATAGATAATAGCAAAATTCACTGTTACCCAAGCGGGGTTGGATAGTCCTCAGATTACCCGGGTGAAGCTGTGGATAGTCCTCAGATTACCCTGGTGAAGCTGTGGATAGTCCTCAGATTACCCGGGTGAAGCTGTGGATAGTCCTCAGATTACCCAGGTGAAGCTTCAGACTTGCACATTATCCGGGTAAAGTGGGAATTTTTCAGCTATTCCAGACCGTTACCCAAGGGCAGTTGGTTACTCCTAAAATTACCCGGGTAAAGTCTGAAATTTTCATTTTTTTGCAGTTTTACCCAGCGGTTTTGGGTGATGTCAGGATTACCCGGGTGATCCTAGGATTAACCGCACTCCTGGCTTTACCCGTAACATATATATATATATTAGCCACAATCCCTGCATAACAAATACTGTCTCAGGACCCGAAAGAAGTCCCGAAAGAAGTCCAGCAATGTCGACTGACTTAATAAACATTTTTTTTTTTACTTAATCTCTGCGTGGCGAAACGTCTCGAGACAGTGTGTATGTGTATATATATATATAACAAATTTGTATCAAACTCTGGCATAAGTTTGAAAAAATTTCATTTTTTAATACTTAAATTTGTGTAGAAATAGATATAATCTATAGTAAAGAAATGTCTTCCTTCACTAGGCCCTCTTCTACATACACAGATATATATTTATATAGATGTATGTGTATATATAAATATATATATTTGTGTGTGTATATGTAACCAAAGCATATCAGTACGTAGTGATACTTTTATTTTGTAGTCCAATAAAACAGGGATCACTACGTAGTGCTATACTCAGGTGATTTTGGCATCTGGACTAACACAGTATGTACAGTTGTGTTCAAAATTATTCAACCCCCACTGAAATTGAGTGTTTTGGCCAGTTTGACATTGATTTTGATCATTCAGTCATCTTGCTTACAATTAAATCAAAGGGGCACGTGTAGGTCAGACAAATATAACATAACATTTATAATGAAATAACCACAAATGTCTTTTCTGTGCTCACATCATTATCAGTTTTATTCAACCCCCAAGTGACATTCAATCTTAGTACTTAGTACAACATCCTTTTACAGTTATAACAGCTTTTAAACGTGAAGCATAGCTTGACACAAGTGTCTTGCAGCCATCTACGGCTATCTTCGCCCATTCGTCATGGGCAAAAGCCTCCAGTTCAGTCACATTCTTAGGCTTGCGCACTGCAACTGCTTTCTTTAAGTCCCACCAGAGGTTCTCAATCGGATTTAAGTCAGGTGACTGCGATGGCCACTCCAAAATGTTCCAGCCTTTAATCTGCAACCATGCTCTAGTGGACTTGGAGGTATGCTTGGGATCATTGTCCTGTTGAAAGGTCCAACGTCTCCCAAGCCTCAGGTTTGTGACGGACTGCATCACATTGTCATCCAATATCTCCTGGTACTGAAGAGAATTCATGGTACCTTGCACACGCAGAAGCTTCCCTGTACCTGCAGAAGCAAAACAGCCCCAAAGCATGATTGACCCCCACCATGCTTCACAGTAGGCAAGGTGTTCTTTTCTTCATAGGCCTTGTTCTTCCTCCTCCAAACATAGCGTTGATCCATGGGCCCAAACAGTTCTAATTTTGTTTCATCAGTCCACAGAACACTATCCCAAAACTTCTGTGGTTTGTCCACATGACTTTTGGCATACTGCAGTCGACTCTTCTTATTCTTTGGAGACAGCAAGGGGGTGCGCCTGGGAGTTCTGGCATGGAGGCCTTCATTACGCAGTGTGCGCCGTATTGTCTGAGCTGAAACTTCAGTACCCACATCTGACAAATCTTTTCTCAGTTCCTCAGCAGTCACACGGGGACTTTTCTCCACTCTACGCTTCAGGTAGCGCACAGCAGTCGAAGTCAGCATCTTCTTTCTGCCACGACCAGGTAGCGTTTCAACAGTGCCCTTTGCCTTGAATTTGCGAATGATGCTTCCTATGGTCTCTCTTGGTATGTTTAACATCTTTGCAATCTTCTTATAGCCATTGCCCTTCCTGTGAAGAGTAATCACCTCTTCTCTTGTCTTCCTGGACCATTCTCTTGACTTCACCATGTTTGTAACCACACCAGTAAATGTCTAGAAGGAGCTGAGTATCACAGTCATTTTAAAGCTGCCTAATTGGTGCTTATTATGCTTTATTGCTGCTCCGTGACATCCACAGGTGTTTTCAATACCTGATTGAAAACACTTGAATGAACCTCTGTTCTTCAGAGTGGTAGTCTTTAAGGGGTTGAATAATTGTGTCAATGAAGAATTCACAAAATAAACATTTACTACTGTATTACAAAACCAATTGATGTCATTTTAGTTGCATATGGTTCTTTAAAAAGTCCTTGTAGGATTTCATTCTGAATACAATTACAAATGTCACTAAATTCCCTAAAACCCTTTACAGCATTGGGGGTTGAATAATTTTGAACACAACTGTATATTTAGATATGTCTGTCCCTTTTGGAAAATATTTTTCAGTTCTGACGCGACACACAAGTGTAAAAACCTCCCACGCCACCTCATGTGACACGGGACAAAATTATTAAATCTACAATAGAAACGACCTTCAGGCTGTGTGTGGGAACAGAAATTTTTTTTTTTCCTTTTTTGAGAAAGTATGTTACCAGGAAGGATACATTGAGATTTCTCCCGTTTTCAAGTGTGTGCTGGGTGGCGAGTATGTACCGTTAGGTGTCTTGCCCAAGGACACTCACTTGAGAGGCGCTCTTGCCGGGATCGAACCTGTGTCTCCACAGGCTCTCTCCACGGTTATAGAGCAGTGATGTTACCTCTACTCCACCCAGCCGGCTTATGCAAGATGTCTCATTATTATGCAATTATTCCAAAATCCTCCAAAAATCTCAAATCCAGAGCACTTCTGGTTCCAAGCATTTCGGATAAGGGTAACTCAACGTGTGTGTGTGTGTGTGTATATATTTGCATATCCTACCCAGAATTCCTTGCTGCATATGGGGAATGTAGCACAGGAGCTCTGGAATGCAATTCATCGAATTGCTGTGATGTACAAGTGGCTTCTGCAATAATAAACACACTTATTATAGTGTGGAGGCCTTTTATCTCACTTTTTGTCCTCCACCACAACCCTTGTAAGTACTGATTTGCCCTACGGGTCCCAAGCATCCACTGCAACTGGTCATCATACCTAGCTCCTGCTGGTGAGGGTCCAACAAACCCGAAACAGCGCTGTCCTAGGAGTGGCTTTGACCAGTTGCATTAACCTTATCTCTGCTAGAAAGTCACAGTGTGGCATAGCATTGATTTTAGGATTCTGTGTAATAACAGACCCAGGATGCAAAAAGGTGAGACAGAGGTCATTTGCATATCCTACCCAGAATTCCTTGCTGCATATGGGGAATGTGGCACAGGAGCTCTGGGATGTAATTCTTTGAATTGCTATGATGTGCAAGTGGCTTCTGCAACAATACACAAACTAATTATAGCGTGGAGGCTTTTTATCTCACTTTTTGTCCTCCACTACAACCCGTGTAGAATATATATATATATATATATATAATTTTTTTTTAAAATTATTATTGCAGAAGCCATCTGCACATCACCGCAATTCAAAGAACTGCATCCCAGAGCCCCTGTACCGCATTATCTATTTATTTATAAAGGATTTTACCAGGAAGGATACATTGAGATTTCTCTCGTTTTCAAGTATGTCCCATATGCAGCAAGGAATTCTGGGTAGGATATGCAAATGACATCTGTCTCACTTTTATTGCATCCTGTGTCTGTTTTTACACAGAACCCTAAAATCAATGCCACGCCATACTATGGCTTTCTTTAGCAGAGTTCAGGTTTATACAACTGGTGTGTGTGTAATAAATATATATATACTCACTCACACGTCACTCTATGAATGTATAGCTGTCGGGAATCAATAACAGAATAAGTTTCATGTATTAGTAAAAAATACAACAATGGTAGACACCAGCTACCTAATCATACTTTATTAAATGTACATACAGCAAAACAACCGACCGTTTAAAAACATATAATTTGGAAATGCAAATTTCATTTCCAAATTATATGTTTTTAAACGGTCGGTTGTTTTGCTGTATGTACATTTAATAAAGTATGATTAGGTAGCTGGTGTCTACCATTGCTGTATTTTTTTATCTTGTTCTACTGGGTGATGCCCGTCTGTAGACACTAGCGTCATTATTCCCCAGCGTTTGTTGTTTTTTGTTTACATATATTCATGTATTAGTAATTTTTATTTTAAATATCATTCCAAATACCTTAACCCCACCTCCCCCTTAACCCCGCCTCCCCCTTAACCCCGCCTCCCCCTTAACCCTGCCTCCCCCTTCACCCCGCCCCTGCCTCCCCCTTCACCCCGCCTCCCCCTTCACCCCGCCCCTTCACCCCACCTCTTCCTTCACGCCACTTTCCCCTTCCTATTTAACTATTTTTGCCTAAAACTTCTCGTCTGCTGCTATCCTACTTTTTTTTTTATCCATTTGCTTTTTGTATCTGTACACACACACACACACACACACACACACACACACACACACACACACACACACACACACACACACACACACACACACACACGCGCGCTGTTTGTGGTAATGTAAAAACAGGGATTGAATATTTAAAAGGAAACGCGCCCTTTTGACGGACGTCTCCGTGGGTTATTGCACCTTTTGTGATTTTATAGAATTCACACGATTTAATCCAGATCTTCATTTCTCTGATTAAAAGCTCTCGGTGAGGCTCATCCCATGTCTCTATAATCTCTTTCAGGGCAAAAAAACACCCTTTATCTTTGTCCAGTAGTTCAGATTTTTCCCTGGCCGCTGGTTTTATTCTCGGGCGAGTCTGAAGTGGCCCCGTCACGCGCACTTTATAGAAGTGATCCAGGGACAGTTAAAGCGAGTCGATAACCCGGGTATTACGTGAAATGTTTTGTTTTTTGCGAGTTAATTAAAATTATTTATTTCCTGGCCAGCGGGGTCATTGTTCTGTTTGGCAGCGAGAGGGTTAAGTGGAGGTTTTGTGCTGAGGCAGCAGAGTGTGCGCAGCGTCGGGCTCCCGGGCGCTGGGCTGGTCACATTAAAGCATCTCAGGGGCGCGCGGGCAACTCCCTCGGCACACTTATTAAAATCCGTGTCCTGACTTACTGTGCGCTCGCTGACCTTCCTCTTCTCATCGCAGCTTTATTACATTTTGGACAAATGCCCTCCTTTTCCACCCCGTCTCTTTTCCGTACAGCACGGCGCGCGGCTTCTGCCCTCTCGGATTTGGCAGCCGCCGCCGCCGCTCAGAGTCACTCATAACGGGTCTTGGCGAAGCCGTGTTAAACTTTCCTACAAATGAGGGAGAATTCTTTGATCCGGTAAGGGCCGTGCGGAAAGGCCTTTACTCGAACGAGGGCAAAGACTTTATCTGTTTATTCACAAAATGTATCAAAAATAAATATTAATTGGGATCAGATTAAATGGAGTCTGCGACGCAAAACCAGAGAGAAAAGTATCAGCTGTGCTGAATAAACCGGTTAACTGAAAGTCAGATTCTTGGCACTTATGTTTACCCATGAGATAACTTAATGGTTAATGTCCCAACTGCAACAGCGATTCAGCGCTAGAAAAATCCATATGACAAGTCCAACCTACACGAGCATTGACCAATTCAGTTGGACCCTGCACAGGCACCTCAGCCTACCCAGTTGGACCTCACAAAGAGCATCTCAATTGGCCCAGGAAGACTCTGCTTGAGTACGTCAATTGGCCCAGTTGGACGCTGCACAGGCAACTCATCTTACCCGTTTGGACCTCCTAAGAGCACCGCGACTGGCCCAGGGAGACCCTGAGTAGGTCACCTGGCCCAGTCAGACCATGCTCAGCGCTTGGCCAGCCAAGTTAGTCCATGCTCAGGCGTCGACCAGCCAAGTTAGTCCATGCTCAGGCGCTAGGCCAGCCAAGTTAGTCCATTCTCAGGTGCTCGGCCAGCCAAGTTAGTTCATGCTCAGACACTCGGCCAGCCAAGTTAGTTCATGCTCAGGCGCTTGGCCAGCGAAGTTGGTCCATGCTCAGGCACTCGGCCAGCCAAGTTAGTCCATGCTCAGGCACTCGGCCAGCCAAGTTAGTCCATGCTCAGGCGCTCGGCCAGCCAAGTTAGTTCATGCTCAGGCGCTTGGCCAGCCAAGTTAGTCCATGCTCAGGCGCTTGGCCAGCCAAGTTAGTCCATGCTCAGGTGCTCGGCCAGCCAAGTTAGTCCATGCTCAGACACTCGGCCAGCCACGTTTGTCCATGCTCAGGCACTCGGCCAGCCAAGTTAGTTCATGCTCAGGCACTCGGCCAGCCAAGTTAGTCCATGCTCAGGCGCACGGCCAGCCAAGTTAGTCCATGCTCGGCCAGCCAAGTTAGTCCATGCTCAGGCGCTCGGCCAGCCAAGTTAGTCCATGCTCAGGCGCTCGGCCAGCCAAGTTAGTCCATGCTCAGGCGCTCGGCCAGCCAAGTTAGTCCATGCTCAGGCGCTCGGCCAGCCAAGTTAGTCCATGCTCAGGCGCACGGCCAGCCAAGTTAGTCCATGCTCGGCCAGCCAAGTTAGTCCATGCTCAGGCGCTCGGCCAGCCAAGTTAGTCCATGCTCAGGCGCTCAGCCAGCCAAGTTAGTCCATGCTCAGGCGCACGGCCAGCCAAGTTAGTCCATGCTCGGCCAGCCAAGTTAGTCCATGCTCAGGCGCTCGGCCAGCCAAGTTAGTCCATGCTCAGGTGCTCGGCCAGCCAAGTTGCACCTTGAGTGAGCAATCACTGGCTCAGTTGGACCCTGCGGGAGCAACCGGACGGTCCATTTGGGCCTCTGGCTGTGCCACTTGGGCCCTGTGCGGGGCCGTGTCCGACCAGGTCACATGGACTAGGCTCGGTAAATCCACTCCACACTGCTTTTTTGTCCTGTGCAATCCCTTCTATAGAGTTTCTGGTTTATATTAATGTAGAGATGTCGTTGCCCTGGCTCAGTCGTGGCTAATTGTGCAGCACATCGGTTTGAATTTAGGAAACTCTAAACACTCTCGTAGCTGTAGACGCTTGGTGAGGATAAGGTCCGTATCAGCCGCACCTGGAGGTAATTTTCTGTCCCTTCCCTGCGAGGAGCATCCACCAAACAGTCCATAGTACATGCACCCCAAACGTGCTGCACCCCTCAATCACCCCCCTGGTTCTCGCAGCTGGGGAGCAGGAGGCGTTATCTCTGTCAGCTTGTTTCTAAAGGTTCCCCGTTCCCAGCGGAGGCCGAGAGGATAAATCATTTGTTTTCTTTAAAGATGGAGAGTTTGCGAGGGAAGGGGGGGGGGCTGGCGGCGTCCCCCAGAGGACGCGTATTTACACTCGCTGTGCACACAGAAGCCCGCTCTCATTGCTCTATTAGGATGAGAATAGCTGCGGAGGCTCATCTGGGCATGGGGTATTGCATCAGGATGCCGAAGCTCACCTGGGCCACGGCTATTGCATCAGGAGTGCCGGGACTCAGCGGGACAGCATTGCTTCATCCTGCGCTCCGGGGGGAGCTCCCCCAGCTGCACCACCGCTCAGCCCGGCTTAATGTCAGGACGCATGCATTGCGCGGGGTTAACTGTTCAAACGACAGCGCACGGGGGAAATCTCCCATGAAAAGCAATCTGCCTGCGGTTCATATCCTATAGATTGCAAGCTCTGTGGGCTAGGGTTTTCATTTTGTATGTGATTCACCTTTTCTATATTGGGGTGGCTTTTTCCCCGCTTTGTTTTACCAGATATTTCTATTTTGGCAACTGAACCCCCGGTAATTTTTCATATCTACATATCCCATGATGCTCAGCTGTACTTCAGTTTCAGGGGTGCTTAGAGACGTCCGCCCTGAAATAAGTAGCTAGACCCCCCCCCCCCCCCCCCCGATGCTCTGCACCTACCGACATTCAGGGTCTGAAACGTCCGTGTTTTTTGTGATAAAGTCAATGTATTTGTATCTTTTGTATGTTATTCCCTGTTACATGTATCAATATCTGGTCTACAAGTGACCAGGACTCTTCCCACGTTCCCTGCTCTCATTGGACCAGGATCTCCGTAGTCCCCCTGACCAGTGGCTTTTTTTTTCTCTCATTTCTGTTTTTTATTTATATATATATATGTATATTTTTATTTTTTTAAGACATTTTTAAGAAACTTGTGAAGCCCCGGCTAGAGGAAAGACTGCTTTTCTTTTCTCTTTTCAGGGAATTTCTAGGAAAAAAGAGTTTTTGAGAAATGTCAGGTAATAAGTAAATGGCGGGTAAATAGCCGGCGCCTTGGCTTGGAAATGCCGAGCTGATGTTTACGCTCTATTCTATATGGTTTTTAGACGCAGGATCTTATTTATTATATTTTATATACGAGGTCTGTGTTTTTCCTTGGAGGGGGGGGGGTCCGGTTGGTGGCTTCTCACGTTAATGATTCGGAGAGGTCCCTGCTGGGCTCGGAGGTTTATTTTGGAGCGCTGGCTGTGCCTTAGGGGGGAGATGATGACACTGATTCTACTTGTTGCAGGTCTCGATCAGCACATGGTTGTCATTTGCTGGTTTTGCAGCGGTTTGTCCCCTGGGTTTATCGGGAGCTTCTCCATAGAGCGTTTCAAGTGACAGACACAGAAATCTTCTGTTTTTCTGTGTGTGAGCACTAGACATGGCGCGACTCCTATATTATACACTGAACCTAATGAAACCCAAAAAATTCACTTCTGGATACAGGCAGCTATCGAAGGGGTCACTTTGGCATCCGCTAGGATTTCAGAGATAGCTTGGCTTTCTCCAGGGATAGCGGGGCCACCAGATCCTCCTTTAGGGATTGCAAGTTCATTCTACAGCCACGGGGGAGCCCTGGGCTCTGTCGCCCAGTGCCAGGGGAAGCCCTGAGGCTCGCTGTCCTTTGTTAGGGAGAGCCGTGGGCCTTTTTGTCCTGTGTCTGGGGAGAGTCCTGGTCCTCGTCATCTTATTTTTGGGGGGAAGCCCTGGGCCTCATCACCTTGTGTTAGGTGGAACCCCTTGGCCTTATTGTGTCAGAGGGAGGGGGGCTGCGCCTTGTCAGCCTATGTCGGGGATGGGGAACCCTGGGCCTTATCGTCCTGTATCAGCAGGGGAGGGCTGTGCCATGTCGGGGATGGGCAACTCTGGGCCTTGTTGTCCTGTGTAGGTTGACAAGCCTTGTGCATCATCGATCTGTTTCCAGGGGAAGCCCTGGGCCTCATCTGCCTGTATCGGCGGGCAGGCCTGAGTCTTGTCAGTCTGTGTCAGGGGGAAGCCCTGGACCTTGTCGTCTTGAGTCAGAGCGGGGCAGTCATGTGCCTTGTCCTCCTGTGTGTTGGATGGAGCCTTGGGTCTTGCCATCCTGTGTCAGGGAGGGGGGCTGGGCCTCATCGGCCTATATTGGAGGGGAGTTTTGATCTTTGTTAGCCTGTGTCTGGAGGGGAGCCCTGGACCTCATTGGCCTGTGTTGGGGTGGGGAGTCTTAATCCTTGTTGGCCTGTGTCTGGAGGGGAGCCCTGGGCCTCATTGGCCTGTGTTGGGGTGGGGGGAGTATTGATCCTTGTTGGCCTGTGTCTGAAGGGGAACCCTGGGCCTCATCAGTCTGTATCTGTGGGGGCCTTATCGGTCTGTGTCATGGGAGCCCTGGACTTCGTCGACCTGTGTTGGGAGGGAGCCCTGGACCTTGTCAGCCTGTCTCAGGGCAGAGCCTTGGGCTTTGCTCGGGGGCGGCTGCTGGGCCTCGTCGGCCTGTGTCGGTGGTAGCCATGGACCTGGTTGGCCTGTGGTTGGTGGAGCCCTGGACCTTGTTGGCCGGTGTTGGCGGAGCCCTGGACCTCGTTGGCCCGTGTTGGCGGAGCCCTTGACCTCGTTGGCCTGTGTTGGCAGAGCCCTGGACCTCGTTGGCCCGTGTTGGTGGAGCCCTGGACCTCGTTGGCCTGTGTTGGTGGAGCCCTGGACCTCGTTGGCCTGTGTTGGTGGAGCCCTGGACCTCGTTGGCCTGTGTTGGTGGAGCCCTGGACCTCGTTGGCCTGTGTTGGTGGAGCCCTGGACCTCGTTGGCCTGTGTTGGTGGAGCCCTGGACCTCGTTGGCCTGTGTTGGTGGAGCCCTGGACCTTGTTGATCCTTTATTCTGGGGATCCCTTGTTCTTTTTGGCCTGTGTTCATCTGGCCACAACTCCACAAATTGCTCCAATAAGTCTATCAAAACCACTTATTACTGTCTTTAAAAACATATATTTATTACAGTTAAAATGTATTTTTTTTTCTTTAAATCTTATTGACACAATTTTGTCACAATGTTACACGCACACGCATGAATACAATCTCCTATGCACACACACACACACACGGCGCGCACACGTCGGTTTTTTGCCGCGGCGCTGGGGGAGGGTGCTGGATCCATAAACAATGTGATATATAATATTTTTCCCTCACCCCTTTTAAATAAATACCGATCAGCTTTATGTTCAGAGACAATAGGAGCCGTTGGCTTAAATTTGCAGTTTACAGTATTTATGGCTGTAATATGAAGGTGCTGGCATCGTAATTTCATGCCCCAATGAGAAGAGCAAGGTCGAGGAGAATGCCTTTATCCACATCTGCTAACACACTAACTCATAAACAAGGCCCGTCTGTATCAGCTCGCCGCCAATGCGCTCGCCTAATGAAATACAGCGCTGCTTTCCATTACTGTTAGTTTTTACTGTGTCGTCATTACGTGTAATTTATGTTTAAAAAATTCAATTTTATACAGGGCTCTGGGAAATAGGGGTCTTAGGGGTCAGCCGAGGACTTTTTAAAGGCTCTCTCCTCCAGCCTGCTCTCCCGGCGCAGCGCACCTTAACGCTTTAGGGACCGCAGGTGTGAGCCGTGGCGTGGCTCCCGGGACGCCACAAACCGACGCAGCGTCCTGGCGAGGGTTAATAATGCCATACGGCACCAGGAAGTGCTTGCGCTCCTGTGATTAGCGAGCCAAAGGTCTGCTGAAAAAAAAATACTATATATATATATATATATATAAAGTATTCCACCCTATCTTTATTTAGCGTTTATATTCACTTTTATTATTTGTTGATGTTGACAGCGGCCCTGCATGCGTTGCGGGTATTTTCAACCGTTTCCGTGCCGGTGAGTGGCACATGGTTTTCACCCCCTTGTGCCACTTTGTGATTCTTCTTTTTTTTATCTCTTCTGAAAATGGTTAAAAAATAAATAAATAAAAGAAAATGTAAATTCAAACCTTTTATTTAGTTTTTAGTCAAAATATTCCCAATTTACAAAGAATATCCATGAAAATCCATCCTAATATTAAAGAATCCAACACACACACACACACAAACACAAACACACACACACACACACACACCCTCGCTGGAGGGTAGGATCAGAGTTTAAATCAAACATCAGCAACATGGGACCCCCCCCCCAAGATGTTTTGAAACTACATTTCCCATACTGCTCTTCGGGCTGACTAGGCATCATGGAATATGTAGTTCCAAAACATCTGGGGTGGGCCAAGGTTGTTGACCCTTGGTTAAAACCATTTGAAAGCAAGCAGCCTATATTTCATAAAAAGAGGTTTATTATCTGGTCCCACCGAGCCGGTTCAAGTCCCTGACTCCGAGCTTCGATTGCAGCGACATAATTTGGCATTTAATGCTCACCCGTCCCACTCATCTGCTGGGCGCGTCCATTGCTCACCTCCTATTGGACGGCTCTTCTGATCTCACCTGACCTACACATCGGAAGGTTTGGATTCGTGTGCCAAGGCTGTCACAAAGATGGCGGCACCCTGTGGGTAAGTATGACAGTTGCGCTTTAACAACCAGGCCCAGCATATATGCCCTGCGTCCTTCTTCCTGATTGGCTGCTCTCCACTTTAATAGCTGCCCCGCTTACTTCTATAGTTGGCTGAGGAATGGAGAGGCAGATTGGTGGTAAAAAAATATATATATATATTATATATATTTTATTTTCAGTAAATATATTTTTTTTTTTTCTGAGAATTTAAATTTTCTGTGATTTTTTTTTTTTTTATTATTTTTTTTTTTTTTATATATATATATTATATATATTTTTTTTTTTTTTTTTTTTACTGAATTTCATTTTCAGTAAAAAAAATATTTCTTTTTACTGAAAATTTAAAATTTTGGGGGGGCAAAGGAGATATGTATAACAATTAGTTCAGCGCTCTCCCTCCGAAGAAGCCGACTTTCCTGATGCATTGAATCTCAAAAATGCCTTGATAAAGGTTCAGAATGAGTCACAACATCGCAATACATATTTTATTTTTAGTCTTTGAGGGCATCTCCTTTTACTTAAGTGTGTGTGTATAATATATACACACATTCTGTGGCTTGTGCATTATCACATAAAATGGTTCATGAGGGTCGACACGGACTAGGACCCCCGGATGTTGTCCCAGGTAGCCCCCTTGGTGTACGTGTCTGTGAACACATTGCAGGATGGCACCAAAACCCCAGAGGTGCGCCAGCTTCCTGTGTTTACCGAACAAAATATATTCAAAATATGTCATTGTGTTGAAAAAGGGGAAAATATATATATATATAAAAAGACAGGATTTCTGCCAACACCATTAACCGCGTGAGTGCTGGAGAAACGCGGAACAAACTGGAGAATCTGTTACTTTGATTATTATTAATCTAAAATGATTTATTTTTAAATGTGATTTCCTCCGGGGTCTTTCTGTGGATTTTGGTTCTATTTTGGTCGATCTACATGATTATTGTTGTTGGTATCATGAATGATTAAGGCTGTAGTGGCTGAAACGTCACATTTTGTGGGATTTAATGTCTCCCAATAAACTTACAGCACTGCTCAACGAGCTTTGTCGTTCTTCAGGGGGATTTTGGCGTCCCCCAATGGAGCGGAGCACCGGTTGAACATTGGGATACTGGGATCCGTTGGGGGACAATCACGGCCTCTTCGTTTGGGTGGATCATTATTGGCCAATCACAAGCAAATCGTGCATTTTGGGCCTAAACCATGTATCGAGTTACCAGAAATGTGAAATTTCATGAAGTGTGTACGATTACACTGAAAATTTAGCAATTATTCCCCCCCCCCCCATTTCACCACTTCCTCCCCTCCTGAGGGGTAAAGGTAGGATTTATGCGGCCGCACAGGCTTCTCCCCGAGACGCTACCTGGATGTTTATTGACTTTCCTCACTGAGTAACACTGTAACGGTGTCGCGTCGTCAACATGGAACTTACTCGATGTGATTGATGGAGACGACACGAAGGGAGTTTTACTTCTTGGAAGACGACAACGATTCCAATATTACATCCTGGAAGTGAGGCCCAACAGGTAAAACAGCAGGTCGCTTGTTTTACCTTTTAAGCCAGGGGTCAGCAACCTCGGCCCTCAAGATACTATAAAACTACATCTCCCATCGTGCTCAGGTGCATATCAGACTGGCTGGGCATGATGGGAAATGCATTTTCAAAACATCTGGAGGGCCCCGGTTGCTTGAGCGGTAATAACTCAGATGCAGATAGACGCACGCCGATGTTTTTGATCTCTAGATAACGCTACTTGCGGATGTGGCTTTCATCCTCTGGGGTTTCCACACTCGTTGAACTGATCGGGGTTCACCCTGTGACTTCCCAATCCTTCACTAACGCCTGCTGATGTGTGCAGGTGTGTGTCTCCAGTGGAGTGTCCGATATGTCCCATCTATGGGCTCTATTCTATAGTTGGCGCTAATGTAGCGTCTCAATACGTAAGCGTTAGCGCTAGGATAATTGACGTTCATATTATATATTTATAAATTATTTTAGCCGGACGGATACATTGAGATTTCTCTCGTTTTCAGTATGTCCTGAGTTCAAGAACATTGAAATGTTACAGAAATACAAAGTAATTAACCCAGAAAATAAATATGTAGGAAATATAGCCCCTGTATTACATGTTTACAGGTGCATTCTGTATATAGTCACTATGTTACATGTTTACAGGTGCATTCTGTATATAGTCACTGTGTTACATGTTTACAGGTGCATTCTGTATATAGTCCCTGTGTTACATGTTTACAGGTGCATTCTGTATATAGTCACTGTGTTACAAGTTTACAGGTGCATTCTGTATATAGTCACTGTGTTACATGTTTACAGGTGCATTCTGTATATAGTCACTGTGTTACAAGTTTACAGGTGCATTCTGTATATAGTCACTGCGTTACATGTTTACAGGTGCATTCTGTATATAGTCACTATGTTACAGGTGCATTCTGTATATAGTCACTGTGTTACATGTTTACAGGTGCATTCTGTATATAGTCACTATGTTACATATTTACAGGTGCATTCTGTATATAGTCACTGTGTTGCATGTTTACAGGTGCATTCTGTATATAGTCACTGTGTTACAAGTTTACAGGTGCATTCTGTATATAGTCACTGTGTTACATGTTTACAGGTGCATTCTGTATATAGTCACTATGTTACATATTTACAGGTGCATTCTGTATATAGTCACTGTTACATGTTTACAGGTGCATTCTGTATATAGTCCCTGTGTTACATGTTTACAGGTGCATTCTGTATATAGTCACTATGTTACATATTTACAGGTGCATTATGTATATAGTCCCTGTGTTACATGTTTACAGGTGCATTCTGTATATAGTCACTGTGTTACATGTTTACAGGTGCATTCTGTATATAGTCACTGTGTTACATATTTACAGGTGCATTCTGTATATAGTCACTATGTTACGTGTTTACAGGCGCATTCTGTATATAGTCACTATGTTACATGTTTACAGGCGCATTCTGTATATAGTCACTATGTTACATGTTTACAGGTGCATTCTGTATATAGTCACCATGTTACATCGTTACAGGTGCATTTTGTATATAGTTACATGTTTACAGGCACATTCTGTATATAGTCACTGTGTTACATGTTTACAGGTGCATTCTGTATATAGTCACTGTTACATGTTTACAGGTGCATTTTGTACATAGTCATTGTGTTACATGTTTACAGGTGCATTCCGTATTGAGGTATGTTAATAGGGATCTCTTAAGGGACTTTAGACTGGGGGAAGATTTGATGGCGTCTGGGAGGTTATTCCATATTTGCGGTGCTCTATAGGAAAATGAGGACCGAGCCACTTTCTTTTTGTATTGTGGTATTGCAAGTAAGGTGCTGGTCCTGGATCGAAGGTTATAGGATGAGGGAACTGCTGGGGGAAGCAGCCTATTCAGGTAGGGTGGTAGCTTCCCAGAAAAGCTCTTAAACACCAGGTTCGAAAGGTGAAGGTGCGTCTAGATTCCAGCGACGGCCAGTTTAGCTCTTTTAACAATGGTGGATCATGTAGTTACATTGTAGCACAAATCGGCAGAATGAGTTATACAATGTAGTAAGTTCATGAAGGTGTATTTCCGGGGCGGCTGCATACATTACATCTCCGTATTCTATAGTCGGAATAAGCATTTATTGTACAATCTGCTTTCTTACCGCGGGGCTCAGGCAGGATTTGTTTCTGTACAGGGCACCTAGTTTGGGGTAAAGTTTAGATGAGTTATTTGATGTGGGGCCAAAATCTGTTTGGCCTTTCAGCTTGCGTGCGCTTACTGTACTTGGCGCACCCTATATGTAACGCGGGGAGCGCAATCATTAATTAGTGTTTCGATTAAGTAAGGTGTTACAAAGTGCTGGCGCTGATTACCGCAGGAACGGTGCAAACCAAAATATTTAGCTACTCCTTAAAGCTGGAGCTGAATTATTCACCCCCTAACCCCCCCCCCCATAATTCCCACACTCACCTCCCATCCCACGGCGAGAACGGTTGCCCGATCTGCTTCTTCTGGCTGACTGCAGAGTGAGACCTTGGGACAAATAGTTCCCAGTCTCCCTCTGCCATCACTCCGTAGTGCTGTGCAATCTCACGGCACAAAGCGCAACCCTATGGACTCCAGGAGCTGATACTCGCGGAAGCGTGAATGCGCTACTTTGAGTATCATGGCTGTTAGCACCCCGGAATACCACATTAATATGGGGACGCTACAGGAAAATTTACCATACTGATACCTTACATTTCTCGTGGGGGTTATTATACAGCAGGATGAGGGTTTGTGTATATATATATATATATATACTTTGAAACTGGTGTTTTCTCGGTGACACTTTGGGGAAATGTGTTTTTTTTTCTTATATTTTTTTAAAATATTATTATCACTCCTCCTCCCAGTTTTCGAGACCGTAAAGCTGTGATTGTATGTGCTGGTGAGGGTCTGCCCCTCCGCCACCCCCCCCCTCAGCCATAAGGACATTGTAGCACAATTAAAATTCACGTTTTGGGTGCGTCTTTTGGGAAGCCCCCCTCAGCCGGTGCTGTTGTTATGTCTCTGTCCCCCCTCGCAGACACGCTGTCGGAGACCTTGCCTCGTGTCCCTCAGTGTCGCGCAGATTATTCAGCTCAGATAGCAATCAACCGCGAGGAGCGTGCGTCTAATTTGCATGAGATTATTTGAAACAAAAAAAAAAGGAAAGAAAGCTAGATTAGTCAGGCTAGTGATAAACAATGTAATAACCGTCAGCTCTGCGCGCCGCGCGTCCTTCCAGCTTCCTCGGACGCTCCTTCTCCTTAACCCCTTCCAGCACCGGTAACATGAGATTTCCAACGAGGAGACCAGCAGTAGCTGCGGCGCACCTTGCGTTCCTAACCCTAAATATTGTGAATGTAACGGTATGAAACCATGACTGCGAGAGCATAAAATACCAAATATCATCTCATTATTCAGATCCCCGAACATACAGAATGCAGGTCGGTCTCCCAATAACATAGCACGTTTTTCCTAAATTGTTTTTTTTTTGGTTTTTTTATTGATATATATATATATATATCTTAAAAAGTCCCTGTTTAAAATACGCGTAATTAAGTCTCCACATGTGACATAAAAACAAAACTATGGAATGTTCTCATTACCTCCATCACCAGAGAATATAAACCCATAAATGGTGGAAAAAAATAATATATATATATATCACCAAACCCAATATTTATGGCGTTTCGGTTGGAGGCCATGGAATCTTCGTGATGCTGTTGGCATAATATCTTACTTAAATCTCTGTTTTGTCCTTTTAACACAGATCTTTAATACTAGGCACAGCAACTGTAACCCTGACTCCAGCGCAGTAATCCGTGCGCGTTCAACCACGATCCTCGACTGAGAACCTACGGGGAAGTGTCGCGTATGAGGATTTTGCGATATCACAGGTGACGCCGCAAGACCCTTTTAACTGCGCATGTTGGACACTGTCACACATGTGCAATTCAGTTTTCTGCATTCCGCAGAATACATAGAATGCCCCCACTCACCAGCTTCCCTTCTCTGGCTGCTGCTTCTGCTATACACTACTATGTGAGCACTTAGCCGGAATGTAAAGCATGTGCGTTTAGTGAATGTTTCACCCCGTTATGGTCTCCGGGAGCCGGAGATGTTCCCCTAAAACAGGGGTCAGCAACCTTGGCTCCCTGATGTTTTGGGAACTACATCTCCCATGATGCTCAGTCACCCATTAGGCTGACTGAGCCACCCATTAGGCTGACTGAGCCACATGGGAAATGTAGTTCCCAAAACATCAGGGAGCCAAGACTGCTGCCCCCTGCCCTAAAACAATTAAAAAGGAATACAGAGGTCAAAATAAACGGTAGGGCTGGGTGAGCGTAAGGCTGGGTTCACACCTAGCCGTTTTAACGCGCGTTTGTGCGCGCTTTAAAACGCAGGAACGGGGAAATCCCATGCTTTGCTATGGGACCCATTCAGACCTAAGCGTTTTACAGCGCGCAGGAACGCGCGTTAAAACGGCCAACGCAAAAAGAAGTTTGGGAGCTTCTTTTCGGGCATACAGCAGCGCCTTCGCGGCCATATCATAGCCGCGAACGCGCTGCAACGCGCGTTCGCACGTTTTTTTTGTATGCGCGAACGCGCGTAAAAAAAACCGCGCGCATTGCGTGACGCAGCACTACGCCCGGGTGTGAACCCAGCCTTAAAGTAGTGTTTCGTGGTGTTCTGTCTCCGAGTATTTACTGCTTCTCGTTTTATGTCTCTTTGGATGAAATCTATAAGTAATAATCCCCCCTGTGATGCTGTGTAGGATGCACGCGGTCAAAGAGACACAAACTTTATATTTTTTGCTTGTATTAGGATTGCATTTTTCGTCATGTGCGGGTTTGCCGTTTTCCAATGAAGCTGTCCGTGGTCCTGGACCTGCACCGGTACCAGACTCTGGGTTACATGAAGCATCAGGGTCATGTTTGGTATCGCGGAGGAAGCCGTGGCCTGTAGGGGTTAGGGTTAAATCTATGATACACCCTGATTGAAATATTAACCCTAAACCCCCATCCTGACCCTGAATGTAGCAGCAACTCTTACACATTTATATGATTGATGTGTGATTAAATCCAACACTGAATGTCTGACCAGACGCTGCTTTATCACCCGGCCTCACCCTGCGGGGGGGGGGGGCGTGCCAGGGCGTTTGTGGTACAGTTCTCAAAATCGATTGGATCTGGAGGATTTCGACCCGAAACAGGGACAGTCTCGTCAAATCAGGACGCTCAGACGATGCCGACCCAGCAGTACGTTACTGTTTCAGTAGGTTTTGCAAAAATCACATCCCTGAGGTGGGAAGACATTATTAATTGGAGTAAATTAACCCCTTCACTACCAAGTGATTTCCCCCCTCCCCCCAAAAAAAAAAAAAACATTGTCAGAAACGAGTGGTTTTTGTTTGTTTTTTTGTAAAATCATTGTTTATTAATTATACAATTAGAAATATTTGGGCACATTCTCCTTGCATTTCTTACTGTAAATAACCTAATTGTCCAGCAGATGGCGCCATCTGCTGCCTAAATCCCCCCCCCTCCCCTGCATATCGGCTGCTGAATGTCTGATGTCAGGGCATTCAGCAGCCGATTTTACAGTTTTAGCGTCTTGGGCATTATGCCTGCATGGATAAAACTTTGGGGGCAGCTTCTGGAGCCCAAAAGCTAACGAATTTCATCCTACTTTTTGGCCGCAGATAGAGATATCTTGATATCGGGGCACCGGATGGAGCCGTTAAAGCCGAGGTATATTGCAATCTCGGTAGTGATGGGGTTAAAGGTTCCACACACCTCATTGATGGAATATCTCCGTGTAACAAACTCTGGCATCAGGCGCTTGCCAGGAGCTGCCCTATAATTAGGCAATGTAGACGATCGCCTGTGGCTGCGCTCCCACCAGTGCCTCTCTTGAGGTTTGAAGTGTCAGTGTGCGCAGGGGGATAATACTGACATCCCACACAAATACACTTCCGCATTCACACACTCCAGTCTGCTGTATCTGCCGTCATTGTTTTATTGGGTTAATCTCGGCGTTTGTTTGGGCCTGGTATTCCTGTTTTGCCTCACTCTAGAGCCCGCTTGGTCACTCGCTCCTTACCGAGATTGAAGCGGTGACCGTACATTGCCTAAAGATGAATGGAGTGGTCGATGGGCCACGTGTGACCCTCCGGCCTCCTGCAGGACCTGTGCTTGCGCGGTGTGCGGCGGCTGCCGGTGCTTACCGCGTGGTGCTGCTTGGTATTCCTCACGTAAGCGCCACATCCCGTCCTATAATCACTCAGCGCGCTCAATTCCCCTTTTATTCGTTTATTTTTTGTTTCGTAGTAAAATGAAGTGTTTCGATCCCGTCTTGTACAACTTAATGAGCTCTTAAGGCGGGAGACAGATTTGTTTGTTTTTTTTCCTCTCCCCCTTTTTTTTTTTTTTTTTTGCAGCTTTTTGGCTTTGGTTTCCGACATGACAGTATTTTTTAACCCTTGCCTAACTGACATGCCATGGAAGAGCAGTAGTTATCGACAGATTGCCGTACGTGCCGTTCGCTGTTGATGGGGTTTGTTTGCAAACACAGAGTCGTGGTGATACAAAATGAGAATGTGTCCAGATTGAAACCGGAATCTGTGAGATCAGAAGTCGAGTTTCCATGTCTGCTGGTTTTGACATTCACGGGGTTTAAAAGGGCACGGCAGTAACAGGAGAGATTCGCTCTTGCCTGTGGATGTAATTTACCGGGTTTTGGTGTTTCCGTTGTGGATGTGTTTTTAGGACACCGAAATGCATTCGAGAATCGTGTGATCACTCCTTAACTGTATTGTACTCATTTTTTTTCTCTCTCTCTTTTAGGGTTAACCGATGAGGAAGTTGAGTTGGCGTTGCAGCAATCGGGCACGGCCCACGATGACCCTCCACCTATGGAACCTGCCGTTGGCGTCCCGCGGCCCGGCCTTCCTCCCCAGCTGGCAGTGCAGCCATACAGTAAGTGATAAACAGCGCCTGTTCTGTCCGGATACAATATATCTCACTAATGTGTCAAACCTGCACATCCAGGGCAAAACAGTGGGACAGTCGCGATTTAAAGAATGACGCTGGAGGCGGGGCCAGACATTGGGCTTTTCCCAAACAGCCTTTATTACAGTTTAGGCTCATTGCTGGGAGTTTTATTGCTTTGCAGCTCTGTTATACACTCACACAACCCAAATATATGGAGGAGCCCCTAAATAGACACCCGTACACCCCAAATATGGGCCGGCTGGGTGGAGTAGAGGTAACATCACTGCTCTATAACTGTGGAGAGAGACTGTGAAGACACAGGTTCGAATCCCAGTGAGAGCACGTCTCCAGTAAGTGTCCTTGGGCGAGACACCTAACGGTACATACTCGCCACCTAGGACATACTTGAAAACTAGAGAAATGTCAATGTATTCTTCCTGGTAAAATGCATTTTCAACCCCCCCCCCCCCCAAGATTTTTTTTTTTTTATATATATATATATGCATATGCATTAAAAAGACACCCATAAACCCCAAATATATGGGGGAGCCCTGAAAAGACACCCCCACCCCCTGAATATATGGAGGAGCCCCTAAAAAGACACCCACACACCCTGAATATATGGAGGAACCCCTAAAAAGACACCCGCACACCCTGAATATATGGAGGAGCCCCTAAAAAGACACCTGCACACCCTGAATATATGGAGGAGCCCCTAAAAAGAAACCCGCACACCCTGAATATATGGAGGAACCCCTAAAAAGACACCCACACACCCTGAATATATGGAGGAGCCCCATAAAATACACCCTGAATATATGGAGGAGTCCCTAAAAATACACCCTGAATATATGGAGGAGTCCCTAAAAAGGCACCCACACACCCTGTTTGGGGTCTGTACCGTATTGTATGTGCACTCCCTCACACCCCACAAGATCCAAAAAGGGGTATTATTGGAGGCGTCTGGATCCGATCTATGAGGGAGAACGCTTCCTTCAGCTGTCGATCCTGACCCTATTTACGGCTTATAAATCACCGGCATCCGTCTGTAGGATTAAGGCGGAAAAAGGCACAATAGCCGTGTTTTTCTTAAATTAAAATGTAAATGTAATTGCCCCATGAATTGTGAATGAGTGGGGTACCATAAATAACACCAAGCATCCGCGTCCCCATGACGACGGCCTCAGCCAATCACAGCGCGCCGATCTGAGACGTGGAAGATGCAGCCCTTTAATCACCTAGATTCGTGTGTTTTTTTTTTTCTTCTGGTGGGGGGGGGTCGTTTTCGGTAGAGTTAACGCGACGAGCAGAGTTTTGTTAAAAGGTGTCGCTGCTTTAACCCCTCCAGGACGAGGGGGGGTGTCAAACGAAACTCCTGGCATCACAAGGCTCGCGGCACTCCCTCTGTAAAGGGTTAATGTATCCTCCCCGTCGCTCGGGTTATGTGTGACGGTGACGCAGATTAAAAAGTAACACAATATCTCCAAAGGAAAAAAAAATAACACGGAAAAAAAAAAGCGAGAGCGGCGGAAGAAAAATCCCGTGATTTTGATTAATCCAGGAAAAACACAAGACTTTGCGTGAGTGATAATAAAGCTGATAGATGACGCCTGAATTACTTTTTGCCTGTAATTTATTACCTGAAATATCTCGTGTTTGACATGCGATTAGTTCCTGGGTGTATCAGTCAGCGCGGCGGCGGAGCGCGTCCTGTCACTCCATCCCAGGGCCACTGTCTAGGGGAAATTTGACATTAATTCTTCTGCTTCAGATCATGGCAGAGGCAGTGGAAATAAAGTCGCCGGCCCGCGATACCCAGGTTTATTTACCCACAGGAGCACGAGCAGAGCCTTCTACATCATGCTAATCCTACGCGGCAGAGTGCGTCACCTCGCCTGCGCGCTCCTACAACCTCAAACGGGTTGCGCTCGTCAGTTTGACTTTAATATCCGGACGAACATGTGCAAATCCACATTATCATGACCCTATCTGTTTGCAAAAGGAGATTGAGGAGGTGGGGGGGTCCTCATTGTGCTGGTCTGAGGGTCGGGTCAGAGATCTGTTACATGTCTAATAAAGATGGAGGACGTTGGTCATAATGTTATGAATTTACTGATTTTACCACGAGGTCGTGTGATGTGCAGCTCCCAGATCCTGGGTACACAGTGCTGGTTACACATTAGCCAAGACACCCACACCCTGAATATATGGAGGAGCCCCTAAAAACACACCCACACACCCTGAATATATGGAGGAACCCCTAAAAAGACACACACACACCCTGAATATATGGTGGAGCCCCTAAATAGACACCCGCACTCCCTGAATATATGGAGGAACCCCTAAATAGACACCCAAACACCCTGAATATATGGAGGAGCCCCTAAAAAGACACCCACACACCCTGAATATATGGAGGAACCCCTAAATAGACACCCGCACACCCTGAATATATGGAGGAACCCCTAAAAAGACACCTGCACACCCTGAATAAATGGAGGAGCCCCTAAAAAGACACCCTGAATATATGGAGGAGCCCCTAAAAACACACCCACACCCTGAATATATGGAGGAGCCCCTAAAAAGACACCCACACACCCTGAATATATGGAGGAGTCCCTTAAAGGAAACCCGCACACCCTGAATATATGGAGGAACCCCTAAAAAGACACCTGCACACCCTGAATAAATGGAGGAGCCCCTAAAAAAAACACCCTGAATATATGGAGGAGCCCCTAAAAAGACACCCACACCCTGAATATATGGAGGAGCCCCTAAAAAGACACCCACACACCCTGAATATATGGAGGAGTCCCTTAAAGGAAACCCGCACACCCTGAATATATGGAGGAACCCCTAAAAAGCCACCCACACACCCTGAATATATGGAGGAGACCCTAAAAACACACCCACACACCCTGAATATATGGAGGAGCCCCTAAAAAGAGTGATTTTAGGACAGAAGGGCTGGATAGAGGGATATGAGCCCGACATAGTGACTGCAGATAAATCTATATTTGTTTATAAAATGTTTACATTGTTTATATTTCTATACATTCATAAATCTACTTGGGCTTCTTTAAAATAATGTTTCTCTTACAGTGATATGTATTAAAAAATAATGTCTGTTTTTACTCATTGGTATATAGTACACGTTTATTTTATTTTGTTGATCACCCCGCTATGTGCCGTTCTCCCGGTCCTGTCACCCCGCTATGTGCCGTTCTCCCGGTCCTGTCACCCCGATATGTGCCGTTCTCCCGGTCCTGTCACCCCGCTATGTGCCGTTCTCCCGGTCCTGTCACCCCGCTATGTGCCGTTCTCCCGGTCCTGTCACCCCGCTATGTGCCGTTCTCCCGGTCCTGTCACCCCACTATGTGCCGTTCTCCCGGTCCTGTCACCCCGCTATGTGCCGTTCTCCCGGTCCTGTCACCCCACTATGTGCCCTTCTCCCGGTCCTGTCACCCCCCTATGTGCCCTTCTCCCGGTCCTGTCACCCCGCTATGTGCCCTTCTCCCGGTCGTTTCCCGGTCCCACCCCGCTATGTGCCGTTCTCCCGGTCCTGTCACCCCGCTATGTGCCGTTCTCCCGGTCCTGTCACCCCACTATGTGCCCTTCTCCCGGTCCTGTCACCCCACTATGTGCCCTTCTCCCGGTCATGTCACCCCGCTATGTGCCGTTCTCCCGGTCCTGTCACCCCGCTATGTGCCGTTCTCCCGGTCCGGTCACCCCGCTATGTGTCGTTCTCCCGGTCCTGTCACCCCGCTATGTGTCGTTCTCCCGGTCCTGTCACCCCGCTATGTGCCGTTCTCCCGGTCCTGTCACCCCCTATGTGCCGTTCTTCCGGTCAATGTCACCCCGCTATGTGCCGTTCTCCCGGTCCTGTCACCCCGCTATGTGCCGTTCTCCCGGTCCTGTCACCCCGCTATGTGCCGTTCTCCCGGTCCTGTCACCCCGCTATGTGCCGTTCTCCCGGTCCTGTCACCCCGCTATTTGCCGTTCTCCCGGTCCTGTCACCCCGTCGCATTGCCCCGGCGTATTTACAGTAGGTGTAATAAGCCATGTGAAGGCCGGGCTGTGAGCCGATGCGGGAAGGAAACATTTAATAGCATCGTATTAATTACCTTTTTGTATCAGAAAGGGGAAAGAATTGTCTTTATTCTCTTTCATCTCCTCGCTCCCGTTGCCCCCTCCCTTTGCCGATCGCCCCCTCCCCTCCTTTCCGCTCTTCGTTTTTCTTTTTTAATTTTGCCACGAGACAGACTTGTGTCACTTAATGTAAAACGAGTGAGATGGCATTTCAGCTCCGAGGCTTTATAGACTCTCTGAACTTTTGTGAAAGATCATCCCAGTCCCGTTTCATTAATAATGAAAAGGAGGGGACAATAAAACGGCTCGCAGCCAGGAACTAGCGCAGCCTCCGAGATGGAGGGTTCGGCTGCTCTGCCAGGACGCTCAGCCATACCCCCTTAACCCATCGGGGTCCGTCAGGTCTAGGAGGCATCTCTTTCTGGTTTACTGCCATGGCACAAGTTTAATGTGTATTTAATAAAGCGAGATTACCCTTAAACATTATCATTTTGTTACACACAGATCCCCCGAGATCTCGCTGGAGAGACTATGGAGCGTTGGCTGTTATCCTGGCCGGCATTGCCTTTGGCTTTCACCAGCTTTACAAGGTAGGGTATATACCTGTGTACAAAAATATATGGTTTAGAGGCGTCAGCTATGACCTGACTTTTCATGTTTTGTTACACTCTGTGCCGCGTGGCTCAATAAGCAATGGTTTCCGTTCACCAACTTCGAATGTGCTTGAAATCCAGTTCGGACACCACATCCACCTCCATATTTTTAATACTTTGGGAAACGCAAGACTTAATAATGTAGCTTTGATAGGCTGGAAGAGTTTGGTCTTCAAAATGTAGCCATCTTTGGTTTGGAGTGGCATTCTCTTTGTTGATGACCTCGATCTTGGCCAACCCAACGCTGCTACAAAAAATTGAGGCTATGCCGACCCATCTGTGCTACGGGTTCAAGCCGTCTTTCCCAATCAAGCATCCAAAAAAGAGGAGGGAATTATCACCCAGCTGAACAGAGACCCTTCACCTCAAAACCAACATTAATACATAGAGCGTGTATCTGCCCAACGAAGACATTCTCACGTAATGGCGGCCAGTCTGCCCTAAACCAAGTATATCTATTACTCAGTCTTTGCCAACCAAACCCTTGTATATATGGAGAAAACCAGTGTCCTCCAACACAACCTTCCCAATTATAACCAGTTTGGGTGGCGGAGACCAGTCTTGTATAAATAGCACTCTAGGTTTGGCAGAAAGACCCTTTCTCTATTGCAGTATTGGGTTGGGATGGAGCGGTCTCATTGGCGCAGTAATGACAGTGTATCAGAGAGCCTGGTCATCTTGAAGTAACTATGTTGAGCTGGGAAAGACCAGTCCTCCTTATGTAGCCATGTTGGGATGATTGAAAATTTGCATCTCATTGTGCACATGTTTAAATGAAATGAGGTCTCTCATTGGAATAGATTTCAAATCCCACCTTTGCTATACTAAGGTCAAGGTGTTCGAGACCAGCCTTCTGTGTGTGGCTCTGTTGGGAGAAACTGGTCTTTATGTCTCAGCGGTGGGCTGGGTTAGTAATGACCACATATCCCATAACCTGGCCAACTTGACGCAACAGTATTGGGTTGGGGTGCCGTCATCCATGTGTAGTATTGTTTGGTTGGAATAGACTTGTCAAATCAATGTTGAGGTATTAGAAAATGGTCTTCTGTATGTGGCTGTGTTGGGTTAGAAGAAACTGGTCTCCTGTGTATAGGAGTATCCAGTCTCCTTTACAAAGCCTTTTTTGGGTTGTTAGTGGCCAACCTCCTTTACGGAGCCATGTTGGTTTGTTAGTGGCCAGTGTCCTATATGGAGCCTTGTTTGGTTGTTCTATACTGAACCGTGTTGGGATTTTAGTTGTTAGTGTCCTGTATGTAGTCATTCATGTTGGGTTGTTCTGTACGGAGTTATGTTGGGTTGTTAGTGGCCAGTGTCATATTTGGAGCTATGTTGGGTTGTTGGAGGCCAGTCTCCTAATATGGAGTCATGTTGGGTTGTTAGGGCCAGTCTCCTATATGGAGTCATGTTGGGTTGTTAGGGCCAGTCTCCTGTATGGAGTCATGTTGGGTTGTTAGGGCCAGTCTCCTGTATGGAGTCATGTTGGGTTGTTAGGGCCAGTCTCCTGTATGGAGTCATGTTGGGTTGTTAGGGCCAGTCTCCTGTATGGAGTCATGTTGGGTTGTTAGGGCCAGTCTCCTGTATGGAGTCATGTTGGGTTGTTAGGGCCAGTCTCCTATACGGAGCAATGTTGTGATTGTTATATACTGATCCATGTTGGGTTTTTAGTTGCCAGTGTCCTATATGGAGCCATGTTGGGCTGTTATCTACAGAGCCATGTTGGGTTGTTAGTGGCCAATGTCCTATATGGAGCCATGTTGGGTTGTTGGTGGCCAGTGTCCTATATGGAGCCATGTTGGGTTGTTGGTGGCCAGTGTCCTATATGGAGCCATGTTGGGTTGTTGGTGGCCAGTGTCCTATATGGAGCCATGTTGGGTTGTTGGTGGCCAGTGTCCTATATGGAGCCATGTTGGGTTGTTGGTGGCCAGTGTCCTATATGGAGCCATGTTGGGTTGTTGGTGGCCAGTGTCCTATATGAAGCCATGTTGGGTTGTTGGTGGCCAGTGTCCTATATGGAGCCATGTTGGGTTGGCACATTCCCATTTTCCATGCATATTGCACCTTTTGTTAGTTGTCTCTAGTTGCAGGATAATTTTCAGCTGGTGGAACTAATGAAATGTTGGGTTGGGCAGACTGGTCGTCTTCATCTCCTGCTGTCATGTTGCCACAGATGTCTATTTTTTCCTGACTTTCTGTCTGACCTTGCGCAGAGGTACCTGCTCCCGCTGATCGTCGGTGGCAAAGAGAGCCGCAAGCAGCTGCAACGCATCGAGTCGGCCGTGTCCGAGATGAGTGGCAGCGTCACACAGACAGGTAAAGATTAACGACTTCATTCCATCCCTCGCCGCGCGGCGCCCACCCTCTCGGCCCCGTCTCCTGGCTCCTTCGACACCCGTCTCCCTTTTATATGGTGACTTCATTTATCTGCTCGCAAAATCTGTTCACATTTGCAAATGAAGGCGCCGTCATTTCGGTTTAATTTGAAATTGCTTGTTTACTGTCGCTGCGGCCTCAATTAATTATGTTTTTACGGAAAGGCTCCCAACCTCAGAATATTAATAAGGGGAATGGAGTGACAGCCCTTTAGAGCAATGGAAGCCTTAGATTCTTTCTCCATCCTCACTGCAAGGTACGTGCCCCAGTTGATTTCTTTGGGTGCATTGGTTTATTCAGGATTTATCTGGATATCTTGTTCCCCCTAGGCATTGAGGGATGAGACGCGTCAAGGAGGTGCACTCCATACAGCACATTAACCCATTAAGAACCAGTGATGCTCTTCACCATCATCATCTGAAGGCCTCGTGTGCCTGCTTTTTGTTTGCTACTCAGTTGTGACATCATTGCTGACACTGAGTGGGCAGTGATGTCACTGCTTCAGCTCCCTGTGCACCAAGTAACCCAAAAGTGAATCCACACTGATATTTTTTAGTGGTTAAATCGCTGAGCCGGTGTCTGTAAATATTACATTACTTTTTTCTGCAATATCCCTCATTTTGCAAATCCCAGGAGTCCGTACGGTAGCTCTGCGTTTCACTATGCGCTGCTGCTCGGAAAGCGTAGTGGGTGCTGCCACCTTGAAGGATCATCCTATCCTTCTCATGTAGGCACGATCGGCATTAAAGCTGTGATTGGTCCCTCGCAGGCAAGGGATTGTGGGAGCTTGCAGCATTTGCATTCTGTGCCTTTGCAGACAGCATTATGGGTGGTGTCGTGACGCTCGACGTGATTGGTGGGATTTTACCTCTTTTTTTTCCGAGTCGCCTTCGACCTGATATTGAAGAGGCTCGGGTCACCCAGAAGCGGTTGTGATTTTCATGGAAAATGTGATTTCTGTGCTGCCGGATCCTTCTGGCCGGCGGTTTCCCCGTATCTCCACCCGGCCGTCCCCGCGGGGCTTTGTCAGAGAGTGACAGCGCAGGATGGATGGATAATGCCGAGACGCGGCCTGAGATGCGGAGAGATAAACCCGGTGATAAATGGTCGCCCGCGATAAGGGACACACACAGCTATACTTCTCAATCCAGTCAGCCTGCGCCGGAGTGATACATTGCAAATCCCACAGATGAGATGGGAGGGGAGAGATTATACAGGAGGAACATAAATTGCTGCCATCAGACAGACCTTTGGATGTGTTTGTGTGGATACAGACAGCGCGCCAAACACCAGTATCAACGCGCTAAGCGAGGCCGTGATTCCCCGGCTCGTGATCACCGAGCGAGCACAGGGCGCGCAGCTACTGCACGTCAATTTACAGCGTTCGCCATCAGACCCCTGCTGCGCTCATTTACATGTCCGCAAACAGGAGCCAAGATCTCAATTTACAGATTGCGGGGAAAAAAATAATCTGTGGGCGCGAGAAAAAAAAATCCTTGACGAGCGCACAATTTTCCCATTAATATGGAAGGCTGCGCGGTGCTGATTAACTGTTTTCTGCTAATTAATTCTTGTGCGCCGTGTTTCTGTAACGTGTCGGAGGAGCTGCGCCCTTCACGTCCGCGTTACGAAAAGGCGACTAATACTCGCGCAGAGAACCTCGAGCCAACGATGACATTTAGCGCTTCACTAAAACCAGGCTTTAAACGTACAACGTGCCGGTCTACTGCCATGACAAGCCCACCATCGCTCCGTGCCGAATGCTCGCCCCACCATCGCTCCGAGCCGAATGCTCGCCCCACCATCGCTCCTTGCCGAATGCTCGCCCCACCATCGCTCCGTGCCGAATGCTCGCCCCACCATCGCTCCGTGCCGAATGCTCGCCCCACCATCGCTCCTTGCCGAATGCTCGCCCCACCATCGCTCCGTGCCGAATGCTCGCCCCACCATCGCTCCGTGCCGAATGCTCGCCCCCACCATCGCTCCGTGCCGAATGCTCGCCCCACCATCGCTCCGTGCCGAATGCTCGCCCCACCAAACATCACGCCGTGCCGAATGCTCGCCCCACCAAACATCACGCCGTGCCGAATGCTGACCCCCTAACATCACACCGTGCCGAATGCTGACCCCCAACATCACACCGTGCCGAATGCTTTACCCCAATATCACGCCGTGTCGAATGCTTTACACCAACATCACGCCGTGTCAAATGCTTTACCCCAACATCACACTGTGCCGAATGCTGACCCCAACATCACATCCCAACGTCACACTGCCGTGTACTTGTTTTGCTTCGCTCAGTGTCGTGTGCTCGCCGTGATTCGCACAGTGCCATGCAAACACACTTCCACCTTCATAATTTTGTGACAGGGAAGCCTGGACGCGCTCTCGGCTGTCGCTCACCGAGCCTCTCTCTTTCAGTAACGCAGCTCCAGACCACCCTGGCCGCTGTGCAGGAATTACTGGTTCAGCAGCAGCAGAAGATCCAGGAGCTGACCCAGGAGCTGGCCGTGTCCAAGGTGAGCTCAGCACTTTCCATCGCCCGCGTCCGCAGACTCTATCCGGAAACCCGCAGGTTCGCGCTGGATCTGTGCTGGTGAAGCGGGTGGTTTGGTTAAGGATTTGCAAAACCATAATCCTCTAGAGATCAATAGATCACATTACTGATTAATTACTATTAAAGTCGCTGCAGACGTGATGGATTTTCACACGTTTGCTTTCTTTTTTGTGTTCATTCACAGGCCTCGAATTCCACCAACTCCATCCTGGAAGCCCAAAACCTGCAGGAACTGAAATCTGAAATTTACTCCCTGAAAGGACTGCTGCTAAACAGGTGAGGGGGCGGCGCCAGCTGCTGCTAAACAGGTGAGGGGGCGGCGCCAACTGCTGCTAAACAGGTGAGGGGGCGGCGCCAGCTGCTGCTAAACAGGTAAGGGGGCGGCGCCAGCTGCTGCTAAACAGGTGAGGGGGCGGCGCCAACTGCTGCTAAACAGGTGAGGGGGCGGCGCCAGCTGCTGCTAAACAGGTGAGGGGGCGGCGCCAGCTGCTGCTAAACAGGTGAGGGGGCGGCGCCAGCTGCTGCTAAACAGGTGAGGGGGCGGCGCCAGCTGCTGCTAAACAGGTGAGGGGGCGGCGCCAGCTGCTGCTAAACAGGTGAGGGGGCGGCACCAGCTGCTGCTAAACAGGTGAGGGGGCGGCGCCAGCTGCTGCTAAACAGGTGAGGGGGCGGCGCCAGCTGCTGCTAAACAGGTGAGGGGGCGGCGCCAGCTGCTGCTAAACAGGTGAGGGGGCGGCGCCAGCTGCTGCTAAACAGGTGAGGGGGCGGCGCCAGCTGCTGCTAAACAGGTGAGGGGGCGGCGCCAGCTGCTGCTAAACCGGTAACGGGGTGGCGCGAGGCTTCGCAGGTCTGCGCTGAGCCAGGGTTTTGTTTTCTGTTTTTTACTTTCTTGCAGACGTGATATTTAATGTGCAGCAGAATTGTAACACGTGTTATTCTATCGCCGCGGCTCTGTCATTGCTTCGCAGCCGCCCAGCGGCTTTCACCGGGATGTTATGTTTGTTGTGTGTCACATTTTGTAATGATCATGGTCGTCTGATTGTAACTTGCCGTTATGATTTCCTTGTCAGGAGGCAGTTTCCTCCGTCTCCATCCACGCCAAAGATCCCGGCTTGGCAGATCTCCGTGAAGCCCTCCAACTTGTCCAACTCGGCCACAATGAACCACCACAACAGCAGCAGCGACATTTCCCCGGTCAGCAACGAGTCCGAGTCCTGTTCCCCGGTGAAAGAGATTCACAGCCCCGACGGCGCCAAGATGAACTCCCACCACCTGGGCCCCAACGGAGAGGAACACCCCGACATAGATCTGCAGACTCGGGTGCGCATGGAAGTGCAAGGAGAAGAGGAGGAGGATGATGAAGACGTGGGCCAAGCTGACGAGGACGACCACATCTCGGTCCAAACTGAAGACCGGCGAGGAGGAGACGGGCAGATCAACGAGCCGGTGGAGAAACTGCGCCGGCCCGAGGGCGCCAGCAACGAAATGAACTAAAGGGAGACGCCTGGTCGCCCCCCGGAGTCGCCCCCTGAGTGTCTCTCACTTTTCTAACAGTTTTTTTTTTTCTTCTTAAGGATTGGGGTATTAACCCCCCCCCCATTACGTGACATCACAAACTCTGTGTGATCTGTTGCGGCGAGGATGACGGAAGCGGTTTGCAGAGATTTAGACGTGTCACGGACCCGGCACATAGAGCCCCCTGCGTGCACAATAATCTCGTATTTTGCAGATGGCACGGGGGGGTCGGAGAGGTTTCCTCTCGCCACCTCCAGTCATTTCCTACCAGCTCCTTCGAAGATCCTTGACCAGGACTTCCACCTCTAGCAAGGAAACACACGAGTGGAAGGGAGGAGGATGCGGCACATTGTGCGCTCATATCCTTAATTACAGCCGAACTCCTCTGAAACCAGATCAAAGCGGGACGAGCGACTCCTGCCATTTAAACCAATGAAAACCAATCCGTCACGTTCCTGTTGTAAATGCCTGGAGCGAGTCCGGCTGACCCGAGGGCCGCAGGCTGCCGCACACACACCTCGCACGGCGTTTTCCTCCGCCGAACTTTGTGTAAACAGTCGGACCAGAGCACAGGGTTTTCTAAATCCGCACAATTCAACGGAGCGACACCCAGATTTACAGGTTACCCACGGGCAGACAATGGCGTTTGTATTCATCTACTGATTGCTGCTGCAGAACCCCTTTGCCGGTCTCCCCCTGAATGCATGCAGGGTGATTGTTGAAACCCTGTGTTGCTCGCATAGTGTATCACCTTGTCACACATTGTCATCACGGCACGATCCATCTGGTTATTCTGGCGCGCGTGCGTGAGAGGGATGCTCCTGCTTTCGGAAGCAGACAGCAGGCAAGCAGAATCTGGTGAGAGTTTAAATGCCCCAGCTGGTGGAATCATCAACTCACCTCCCTGGATCAGTCACATGACCCACGTTTAACCCCTTGTAGTTTTAATCACTGCCGAACCAATGTACCTCTGTACCCAGAATGACAGACACCAGAGAGGCCTGTCCAACCCGGCAGGAGGAACAAACCCTGTGGAGCGGATACAGATGTAGGATAGAACGGTCTCGATGTAAACGCCCAAAAAACATGAAAAATCTTTGGATTTTGGTGCAAAACTCAAACTATCTCTAACGCCCCCTGCAGTCACATGCATGATGCAACGCGCCGCGTCCTTAACGTTCCCGGAGCAGCCGCGTCGCCTCACTGTCCAAATGTATAGATTTCCAGACAAAAAATAATAAATAACACAAATTAAAAACTCTAATTGTACATAATTGTAATAAAGGAGAGTTCTGCTATTTAACCCCCGGTGGTCTGCCTCTGTTTTTATCTCCTGCGGTGTCGGAGAGAGAACGAAGCGATGGGAAAGTCTTGGCGCCGGGATCTCGCCTTCACGAGTTTAATTTGGGCGGATTAATCCCTCACTCCGCGCTGTCAGTCCGCAGGGTACAGTCATCAAACATACTCAGCGCAGGTTTTAAGAAAAAGTGAAAATCCAGCTCTCTGCGCCAAACGTCGCCCCCACGCGTTCCTCCGCGAGGCGCCTGACGTTAATTGATGGCCCAATATTCCGCCCCAAACACCTGGGCTTTGGCGCGTGCGTCTCGTTTAGCGCTGACATAACGCGGTTCTATCGATATTGAAGTTTTAGTGAGTTTGTGCGACCTCTTACACGCCGGAAAATGGTCAACATCGCTCGTCCTTACCGGTCCTTAAAGGGTTAAGCGCATCTCATGTGTTAATAGCCGCCTTTTCATACCGAGATTGCATAAGATATATATATATATTTCTTTTATTTTAATGGTATACACAAAATGATTAACCCTTTCAGGCCTGTTGAGTGCCCATGTTGAGTTGGTGGCTTTCGTGTCTTTAGATATAGGTTTGTATAAAAAAAACCTCCGCTTTCTTTTCCGATTTTAATGTCATGCGCCTGAAAGGGTTAACACGACATGGTTTTAGCTTCGAATCCCCCTAAAAGCTGCCAGAACTCAATGCATTCTTCTGTATAAACAGGTTCGTCTCTGGATTCCACCCCAAGCCCCTTTATATGTCCCCGTGTGACATTGAATTGCCATATATGGGGTCATCCAGTGATGTCATCAAGGGAACATGGAGGCAAAACCATCCCTGGGTTATAGCCGGCAGACAATGACATGTTTGGGGGGGGGGGGATTAGTATTTTCAAAACCTTAGCTTGTTTAATATTTTTTGTCTGGCATCGTCACACTTATGACATCATCGCGCAGCCACAAAAGCAAATTAGCTCTTCCGGCGCAGTAGAAGTCTCGTGCTGCCCCCCCCCCCGGAGCTTCACCCACTGATAACATCACGTCTGGTTGCCATTTCTGCTGTTCGGGGTGTAAAGGTATGCATCAGCCTCCAGATTATCCATTGTACTGCGCTGCAGAATATGTTGGTGCTGTATGACTAGTAATAAAAAGGCTTTTCCACGGAAAGCCCAGACAATCTCCAGGGGTATTTGGGGGGTCAAAGCGACCTACACCTCTAGAACCCTCTGGGTCAGTACCTTTGCCTCTTTGAGGACGGTTAAAGCCGCCTCTGGTGTCCAGGTCCCTTTTTATAGATTTCCCGGGTTTCTGTAGATTCCGTGCGGAACGCGTCTGGAAACGGACACAATGTGACTGTAAGCGAGTGTTAGCCTTCAGTGCGAGGCTGGTGCGGGGCAGGGACACGGGGCAGTTTCTGGCTGAGGAGAACGCAGGGGATGGGAGGTGAGGGGGACGTCTCCCCGCGAGGACGCGCGCCCCGTTCAGAACGCCAAAAAATGCTCCAAAACAAAAAGGAATAGATAAAAACCGCTGCTGTAAAAAGCTGTCAGTTCTCCCTGTAATGAACTTATAAGGCAGATACGCTGTAGGAATGCGTTCTGCCGGAGCACGGCTTCAGAACATCCTTAACCCCTGGACGACCAGAAGCGCAGGAAGGACATGCCGGCACTCACAGGGTTAATTCACTTTAATAATCCTGAAGATGGTCTCATAATCTGCGCAAGAGAAATAAAAGCAGCTTTGGGTTTGAATTATAGGGTCAGGAGCCTGAATATCGTCACGGGGGGGGGGGTTCCATCTGTACCGAGGAGATCCGCGCCTCTGGCTGCGCAGATCTCACACTCTACCGCTGGGTATATGGAAGGAGTGGCTGCGCGTGGGGGAAGGAGTGGCTGCGCGTGGGGGAAGGAGTGGCTGCGCGTGGGGGAAGGAGTGGCTGCGCGTGGGGGAAGGAGTGGCTGCGCGTGGGGGAAGGAGTGGCTGCGCGTGGGGAAAGGAGTGGCTGCGCGTGGGGGAAGGAGTGGCTGCGCGGGGGGGCGGGGTGGCTGCCGCGGGGGGGACGGGGACGGAGTGGCTGCGCGGGGGTGCGTACGGAGTGGCTGCGCGGGGGGGCGGACGGAGTCGCTGCGCGGTGATGTGACAATGTCACAAAGCGACGGCGAGTCCTCAGCTTCCGGGGGATGTGATCCACGCCATCACTCGGGGAGTAGATTCTGAGTCGGGTGTAAACGCTGCAGACCAGGGATTTCAAACTCCGGCTCCCCAAGATCTTTCTGAACTACAACTGCCTTGATCCTCTGGCCATCTGTTGCAATCGAAGAACTCTGGGAATTGTAGGCCATTAACATCAGAGCGGCGCGGCTTGATATCCCCTGCTGTATGCTGTGTGTGTCAATCTCCAGCCCTCCAGATGCTTGCATGATGGCCAGAGAATCATGGGAGTTGTAGTTCAGCGACATCTGTTGGGCCGGAGTTTGGGATCAATGCTGTGTAGGCGGTTACGGCTCTGGGGAGGTCACAGCGAGCTTGGAATCTCCTCCTTTGTTCATATACAGTGTATATATTTATAAACATTTTGCTACTCTGTGATTTTGTTACCAGAACGTGTGTTTATTTGCGAGTGACTTTCGGTTCCTCTGAATCAAGACTTGATACATTTTTTGAGGAACAGAAACGTCCGTCATTCGTAAACACGAGTTAAATCCGCTGCTCTGAGCTTTTCTATCGTCCTTCATTCATACGGCTGAGTTCCTGCACCCGAGCCACCATTTGCCAAGGAGCTGCGAGTGCCGGGTTCATGGCTGTTACACACACGTGTGTGTGTATATAGTGTGTGTGTGTGTATATATTGTGAGTGTGTGTGTGTATATAGTGTGTGTGTGTGTGTGTATATAGTGTGTGTGTATTGTGTGTGTATATATTGTGAGTGTGTGTATATATTGTGAGTGTGTGTGTATATTGTGTGTGTGTTGTGTATATTGTGTGTGTGTATATTGTGTGTGTGTGTATTGTGTGTGTGTGTATAGTGTGTGTGTGTATTATAGTGTGTGTGTATATAGTGTGTGTGTGTGTATATATTGTGAGTGTGTGTGTGGTATATAGTGTGTGTGTGTGTGTATATAGTTGTGTGTGTATTGTGTGTGTATATATTGTGAGTGTGTGTGTGTATATTGTGTGTGTGTGTGTATTGTGTGTGTGTGTATAGTGTGTGTGTATATAGTGTGTGTGTATTGTGTGTGTGTATATTGTGTGTGTGTGTGTTGTGTATATTGTGTGTGTGTGTATTGTGTGTGTGTATATAGTGTGTGTATAGTGTGTGTGTGTGTAGTGTGTGTGTGGTATATTGTGTGTGTGTGTGTGTATATGTGTGTGTGTGTGTATATTGTGTGTGTGTGTGTATATAGTGTGTGTGTGTGTATTAGTGTGTGTGTGTATAGTGTGTGTGTGTATAGTGTGTGTGTGTATATATTGTGAGTGTGTGTGTATATAGTGTGTGTGTGTGTGTGAGCGGAGACGTTCACCCTGGATTATATTTTAAAAACCAGACCTTTTTATTCCAGATAATCCCCTTAATATCCCTTTGTATCTGGATTTTCCCGCCGATAATTCTTAATTAATTCCGGCCGACGCTTCGATCATCCGCAATAAATAAAATAAAACCCAGGCTGTTTATCTGCCAAACTTTGTGTGTCCACACTTGCCAAAACGCAAACCACAACGTGCGCCGGGATGGCCAATCCACGTGGGGGATCTGTAACGCAAAACACTTTTATTTAATCTTCTGGTTCGATATAATTTGCCGCTAAGACTCTACTTAGTGAATAAGCCCCAGTGTGTAACATGTGCCTTACCTGCAGCACGACCTGTCAGTACAACGCACGCGCATGTGTCGCACCTCGAGGCACAAATGAGTCGTGTCGTCCCTAATTCAATCTCATAACAATAAATTGGATCTTTAAGGCGTGGCGCGCGCGTTGCACCTTGGGTCCGGTTACCGCGGCCTGAATCGCAAATGCTCCAAATCCCCATCTTTTATGATATTTATCCCCCCCAGCTCACCGAAACCCGGATTTATACCCGACGCGAAAAGTATCCAGACAGACTAATTCACAGCAGATTTGCACATTGCGCTGTCACAATATAAAACCGCTGCACAGCCGGAGAGCGCAGGGATGCGCTGCCGGAGAGCACGGGATGCACTGCCGGAGAGCGCGGGGATGCGCTGCCGGAGAGCGCGGGGATGCGCTGCTGGAGAGCGCGGGGATGCGCTGCCGGGAGAGCGTGGGATGCGCTGCCGGAGAGCGCGGGGATGCGCTGCGAGAGAGTGCGCGGGATGTGCTGCCGGAGAGAGAGCGCGGGATGTGCTGCCGGAGAGCGCGGGATGTGCTGCCGGAGAGAGTGTGCGGGATGTGCTGCGGAGAGAGTGTGCGGGATGTGCTGCCGGAGAGAGCGCGCGGGATGCGCTGCCGGAGAGAGTGCGGGGATGCGCTGCCGGAGAGAGAGCGCGGGATGCGCTGCCGGAGAGTGCGGGGATGCGCTGCTGGAGAGCGCGGGGATGCGCTGCCGGAGAGCGTGGGCGATGCGCTGCCGGAGAGCGCGGGGATGCGCTGCGAGAGAGTGCGCGGGTGTGCTGCCGGAGAGAGAGCGCGGGATGTGCTGCCGGAGAGCGCGGGATGTGCTGCGGAGAGAGTGTGCGGGATGTGCTGCCGGAGAGAGCGCGGGATGCGCTGCCGGAGAGAGTGCGGGGATGCGCTGCCGGAGAGAGCGCGGGATGCGCTGCCGGAGAGCGCGGGATGCGCTGCTGGAGAGAGCGCGGGATGTGCTGCCGGAGAGAGCGCGGGATGTGCTGCCGGAGAGAGCGCGGGATGCGCTGCGAGAGAGTGCGGGATGTGCTGCCGGAGTGCGCGGGATGCGCTGCGAGAGAGTGCGGGATGTGCTGCCGGAGAGCGCGGGATGCGCTGCGAGAGAGCGCGGGATGTGCTGCCGGAGACCGCGGGATGCGCTGCGAGAGAGCGCGGGATGTGCTGCTGGAGAGCGCGGGATGCGCTGCCGGAGAGAGCGCGGGATGCGCTGCGAGAGAGCGCGGGATGTGCTGATGGAGTAATATTATTAGCTTTACGAATCCCGCCGGAGTTTCCGCTAAGCGCTCTTTGACATCAACTACTTTCTATTGATTTTAACCTGGTAAAGGAGCCGAGCGCAGCGCGAGGGGGGGGGACGGGGGGAAAAACAGCATGTTCAAAAGAAAATGCCTTTCTGTAAAAATATCATATATTTCCTCCTAATAAGGTAAAATATTCGCAGCGGGCGAGCGCGGGCGAGCGCGGCGCAGTCACAGAGCGCTTCCTAAGACTTGTTTATCCCTTACAGGATTCTGATTCTCCTCCTATCAAAACATATCGGCTGCCGTCTTACCCTTCCCTAGTCCTGGCGCTTTAACCCGCCGCTCGCTGCGTGTCCCCCCCCCCCCGCCTGCCCACCACGCACACCGCTTGTAATACCTCCTCATCGATTCACTGGGGGGGGGGCTGGAGAAACGGATAATAATTGAGTCGAGATTCACCATTAATGGAGAAATGATGGACGCCATGGAATGGGGGGGTGATATGGGGGGCTGGTATGGGATAGGGGGGGTCTGTTATATGATATGGGGGGCTGTTATAGGATATGATATGGGGGCTGTTATAGGATATGATATGGGGGCTGTTATAGGATATGATATGGGGGGCTGTTATATGATATGGGGGGCTGTTATAGGATATGATATGGGGGGCTGTTATAGGATATGATATGGGGGGCTGTTATAGGATATGATATGGGGGGCTGTTATATGATATGATATGGGGGGCTGTTATGGATATGATATGGGGGCTGTTATAGGATATGATATGGGGGGCTGTTATATGATATGGGGGGCTGTTATAGGATATGATATGGGGGCTGTTATAGGATATGATATGGGGGGCTGTTATATGATATGATATGGGGGCTGTTATGGGATATGATATGGGGGGCTGTTATAGGATATGATGTGGGGGGCTGTTATAGGATATGATATGGGGGCTGTTATAGGATATGATATGGGGGGCTGTTATGGGATATGATATGGGGGGCTGTTATGGATATGATATGGGGGGCTGTTATGGATATGATATGGGGGCTGTTATAGGATATGATATGGGGGCTGTTATGGATATGATATGGGGGCTGTTATAGGATATGATGTGGGGGGCTGTTATAGGATATGATATGGGGGGCTGTTATGGATATGATATGGGGGCTGTTATAGGATATGATATGGGGGTGTTATGGGATATGATATGGGGGGCTGTTATAGATATGATGTGGGGGGCTGTTATAGGATATGATATGGGGGCTGTTATAGGATATGATATGGGGGGCTGTTATGGGATATGATATGGGGGGCTGTTATGGATATGATATGGGGGGCTGTTATAGGATATGATATGGGGGGCTGTTATGGGATATGATATGGGGGGCTGTTATAGGATATGATGTGGGGGCTGTTATGGGATATGATATGGGGGGCTGTTATAGGATATGATATGGGGGCTGTTATAGGATATGATATGGGGGGCTGTTATATGATATGGGGGGCTGTTATAGGATATGATATGGGGGGCTGTTATAGGATATGATGTGGGGGCTGTTATAGGATATGATATGGGGGGCTGTTATGGATATGATATGGGGGGCTGTTATAGGATATGATATGGGGGCTGTTATGGGATATGATATGGGGGCTGTTATAGGATATGATGTGGGGGCTGTTATAGGATATGATATGGGGGGCTGTTATAGGATATGATATGGGGCTGTTATAGGATATGATATGGGGCTGTTATAGGATATGATATGGGGGGCTGTTATAGGATATGATATGGGGGGCTGTTATAGGATATGATATGGGGGGCTGTTATGGATATGATATGGGGGGCTGTTATAGGATATGATATGGGGGGCTGTTATAGGATATGATAGGGGGGCTGTTATAGGATATGATATGGGGGGCTGTTATAGGATATGATATGGGGGGCTGTTATGGATATGATATGGGGGGCTGTTATAGGATATGATATGGGGGTGGTTATGGGATATGATATGGGGGCTGTTATGGATATGATATGGGGGCTGTTATAGGATATGATATGGGGGGCTGTTATAGGATATGATATGGGACATGATGGGGGGGCTGTTATTGATATGGGGGCTGTTATGGATATGATATGGGGGGCTGTTATAGGATATGATATGGGGGGCTGTTATAGGATATGATATGGGGGGCTGTTATAGGATTATGATATGGGACATGATGGGGGGGCTGTTATGGATATGATATGGGGGGCTGTTATAGGATATGATATGGGGGTGGTTATGGGATATGGGGGGCGCTTGCTCCCCTTGTTTTCTACGACTGTATATGGAGTATTCCACGTTGCGTTACCCTGCATGCCTTGGGTCCCATGGCAGGGGGGAGGGGGTTACCTTGGCGCTGCCAGGGCCTGCAAGCTGCTTTTCCAATGTTGCTCAGCCAGCAGTAAAGGTCAAAGGGCAGCTCTTGGGTTCACAAACCCTATGCAACCCCTGGCGAGGATACGTCGAAAGCGCATCGTTCCACCTTTTGGGCCAATTGGCCTTTCTTGTGTGTATCGGTGTTGCAGTCGCTCGTCTTGTCGCTCGTCTTGTCGCCCGCTGTGATGTATACGGTTATATTCTCTGAGCTTTATTAATCAGGGGCTGATAAGATCACGTGTGCTGAGGGGAATCATTACCTGGAGAGGAGTCGCGGCCACATCGAGTGTGTGTGTGTGTGTGTGTGTGTGTGTGTGTGTGTGTGTGTGTGTGTCCTCCACAGTTATAAATTGTATTCTTTGCTGTGTGGAGGCTTTTAATCTCACTTTCTGTCTCCAGCATCCCGGCCTATCTCCTGCTGATGAGGGTATAATAAACCCGAAACATCTGTCCAGGAGCAGCCGTGACTCGTTGCGTGACCTGACCTTTGCTAAAAAGTCACCTAGTGTGTCACGGCCCACAGGTGCCGGTTCTGAAGGGGTAAAGCGTCTGTCCTTAATTCACTCCTCGCGCGGACAGATTTATCTCTGCCAGTGGCACCCGGAGACGTTTAGCAGATTTTTGGCACAAACAGATAAGAGATTTTAAATGAAGTCGTCTTCCCACAGCTTGGTGCGAGAATTAACCCCTTCAGCACCGAAACGCCAGGATCCTACAGTGAAAAACCGCAACGCGGAGTTAAACACCCACCGAATCCGGCTCATAGAGCCAACACGTCCACCGGGTATCCCTGGGTATGTATGAAAAGTGCTGCCCTGCGTTATGGCGGAGCCGATCAGACGGATTTTCAGGCGTTTTCTGTTTCTATGAAATAATAAGAAAACTGGATAATCGATAAATTCTATGAAGGTGAATTCGGGGGAAAATTCCAAATATTTGAGTTGAAAATAAACATGACCTGGAAAATATTATACATTTCCAATTCAGTGAATTTTCCTAAATTTCACAATTATTCAATTCTTGACATTATACCGTATAGTGACCCGTATCTCCACCCCAGCCCCCCTCACATTAACAGCCCCCCCTTACATTAACTTTCCCCCCTCACATTACGAGCCACCCTCACATTAACAGCCCCCCCTCACATTAACAGCCCCCACACGCTCCACGTAACGATCCAATAATGTGCGTAAATGTGCTAAACGTTACTATTTTTCGTTGGACTCAATATAATCCATAAATCCCCACATTTACTGCCCCAGTCCGGCTTCCCAACCTGCCGAGAAACCTCCTGGCTGTGCGCTTTGTGATTTCCTGCCTGGTGCCTGGGGTGCTTTGTGATTCTTTGCCCTGTGCTCGGTGTGGTGTAGTTGCGCTGGCTGCCAATGGGGGGAAGTTGGGTGTTGCTGTTGACAGTTGGTCGTCCATTGTGTCTGCCAGTTGAGGCTGACTAGTGACGCAGCCAGTTGCTGTTATAGGAAACCTGTTACTTAGTTATTAATAAACCTATTAATGAAAACCCAAGACGTCTCGTATCATCCAGAACACTACAGTCGGGGCGACGAGGCCGTTGGATCTGCATGATTTTAATCCAGACACTGACTCTTGGGTGGAAAGGTTTGAACAGTATCTCACTGCTAATGGCATTTTGGAGACAAAACAGGTAGCCGTGTTCCTCACAGCGATTGGAGCGAAGGTGTACGACACACTCAGAGATCTCTTGTATCCAGAGAAACCTGCGAGCAAGCCGTTAGTGGTGCCGCAGTAAAGCAACTAACACAGCTATCAGCCACAGCCAATCGAAATCACTGAAAGATGGACGTTTTATAAAAGACATCAGGAACCTGGAGAAAGCGTCTCCTCCTTTGTCTCCGCTCTCAGGAAGCTGGCAAGTAGCTGTCAGTTTGGGGAGTATTTAGTCATAGCCCTCAGAGACCAGTTTGTGATGGGGTTACAGTGTGAAGCTATGATTAAGAGACTTCTTACCGAGAAAGAGCTGACCTTACACAAAGCTATGGATATCGCTAGCATCATGGAACAAGTCACCAGAGAAGCTGATGTTTTGCATAGGAAGCAAAAGACTGAGAAAGAGGCAGAAATATTCCATACAGATACCAGGGAGAGGTACAAGCGGAATAAACAGTACAATTCCTTACGTCAAAGGACGGCGCATGGAGAGCCCCAAAATGTATGTTATCGGTGTGGGGTGACTTCACATGAATCTCACTCATGTCGTTTCCGGAATGCCGTCTGTCACTCCTGTGGTAATAAAGGGCATATTAAAAGGGTCTGTAAGAAAGGGACGGTGCATGAAGGGAAGCTGCATAAATTGCTTCAGAAGGGAGCATATCAAATCCAGCTCCAAGACTCCTCGGATGACTCAGACGGCCACATTCCCATTCAAACAGTAAAACTTTATAAGATGGATTCAGCTTATTCAGCCATTCCTGTTCCAGAGAAGATTGAAGGGAAATATTTGACCATGGACCTGGACACGGGAGCGGCTGTTTCTGTGATTACTGAGCAAGACTGGCGGAGATTAAAAGTAAATGTTCCAGTGATTAAGACAGCTGTTCGTCTACAAAGGAAGTATTAACCCCTCTGGGAAGTGTACATGTAAGAGTGCAGTTATATGGACTCTCGGAGAAGCTGACATTATATATTATGAAGTCTGGGGGTCCTCCACTATTTGGAAGAGAATGGATTCATAAATTGGGAATGCCAGACATAAAGTATAATGCTTGCCACGCCTTACAGACATTACCTGCGCTTTCACCTTGGATACAGGACTTGCAGAGGAAGTTTGCCCCGGTTTTTGATGATACTTTGGGGACTGTTAAGGGACGGCAAATGTCCCTAAATATGAGGGAAAATGCAGTTCCAAAATTTTTTATGGAACGGACTGTACCTTTTGCACTTAAATCTGGTGTTGAAGCGGAATTGATGCGTCTAGAGAACCTTGGGATCATTCCAGAGTGTGCTGCAGTGAATGGGCCTCCCCGATTGTGCCTGTGCGTAAAAAGAATGGAGACATTGGGATATGTGTGGATTTCCGTATGGCCGTTATTTCTCAGATTGCTGTAGATAAATATCCACTTCCAAAGATTGAGGACATTTTTGCGACTTTGGCCGGGGGACAGCAGTTCACCAAGCTGGATCTCAAACATGCATACCTGCAGTTACCAGTGCGTCCAGAATCCAGGCCTTACCTCACCATCAATACTCATAAGGGGCTGTTCCAGTATAACAGAATGGTATTTGGGGTAGCACCAGCACCAGCAATTTTTCAGCATACAATGGATGAATTGCTTGCTGGAGTGCCGGGGACACAATGTCTGCTGGATGACATGCTGATCACCGGCCGAACGGAGAGGGAGCACCGGCGGAATGTACAAAAGAGGTGCTCCAGATACTAATGGATAATGGACTTAAAGTTAATATAAACAAATGTGAGTTCTTGAAAGATCACCTGGAATTTTGTGGTCACGTTATTGATAAAACTGGACTTCACACCACTGATGAGAAAGTGAAAGCATTGGTAGAGGCTCCATACCAAGGAATTTAACGCAGCTGCTCTCATATTTAGGACTGCTGAACTATTACAATAAATTTTTGCCTAATTTAACCCATACCTTGTTTCCGCTGCATAGGCTTTTGGAAAAACAACAAAATGGAAATGGACAGAGTCCTGCTCGGCTGCTTTTAAAGCTTCAAAGGATCTAATACTCAGCTCCAGAGTCTTGGTTCACTATGATTTGTCTAAACCACTGAGTATCGCCTGTGATGCTTCACCTTATGGGCCGGGGGCTGTGCTGTCCCATTCCATGCCTGATGGTACAGATCCACCTGTAGCTTTTGCTTCTCGCTCCCTCACCCCAGCTGAGCGCAATTATTCACAAATTGACAAGGAGGCTTTAGCGATAATCTGGCCCTGAAGAAGTTTCACTTTTATATTTATGGCCGATCTTTTACACTGTTGACGATCATAAGCCGCTATTGGCAAGATTCAATCCTACAAAGAGTATTTCTCAGACCACCGCTGCTCGTCTCCAAAGGTCTACCTTACTGCTGGGGGCTTATCAGTATGAATCCCATACAGGCCTCATGATAAATACAAATGCAGATGCGTTTTCACGCCTTCCTCTTCCACTCTCCACCCATTATGTTCGGGATTCACCAACTTCCATTTACTTTAGCAAAACACTGACTGCTGTTGAAACCAAGAGACCAGTAAGGATGCTGATCTTCAAGAAGTCTTGTCTTATGTACAACATGGTCGGCCATTTCAAACCTCTCCACGTCTCCGACCTTTTCACTGCAGGAATCTTGAGCTGTCAGTCAGAGAGGGATGCTTGCTATGGGGAGAGCGGCTAATTGTTCCTCCAGCCTTGCAGAAACCCACGTTACAAATTTTGCATGAAGGGCATCCAGGAATAGTCCGCATGAAACAAAAAGCCAGGGGTCATGTATGGTGCCCAACTTTGTGACGAGGATATAGGCAACTACGTTGCAGCCTGTTCAGGATGTGCCCAGGCTCAGAGATGCTATCCTAGAGGTGCAGTTCAGCCCTGGCTTTGGCCTCTTAAACCATGGGAGAGAATTCATATTGACTTTGCAGGGCCAGTGAATGGACAGATGTTCTTAGTGGTGGTGGATGCACATTCCAAGTGGCCTGAAGTGATATTACTGTCTCTGACTACAACTGATGCCACCATTGATGCCCTGGAGAAGCTGTTTGCCACATTCAGATTGCCTAAGATACTAGTATCTGATAATGGGCCAAAGTTTCATTAAGGATCATGGTTTCCAACATCTCCGTACAGCTCCGTATCATCCGGCTACCAATGGTCTAGCTGAAAGATTTGTCCAGACTCTGAAAGGATTTTTAAGGAGTACTGTGACAGACCGCAAAAGCTTACCTCAACAACTCCAGCAATTCTTGTTGCCGTACAGGAACACAGCTCACCCAACCACCGGCCAGCTACCAGCAGTTCTGATGTTTGGCAGACCACTCAGGACAAAGTTAGACTTATTGCAACCGGACAAGAAGGGTCAAACGGACATCTCACAGGAACAACGTCCTGTATAGAAACAGCAGGAAAAGATGAAGCATGGGAAGAGTTCACGCACATACAATATAGGTGATCCAGTCTGGATGCAGATGTATAGAGGGCCAAACCGTTGGTCTCCGGCGGTTATTTCCAAGGTTTTGGGATTCCTCACCTATGAGGTTAGCACGTCCAATGGTCTGCACACCAAAAGACATTCAGCCCAGTTACTGCCCAGATCTGTTATTGACAAACAACTGAATGACCAGGCTGAAGAGTCGACAGACACGGATATATGGATGGGGTCTGGCATGATAATGGAGATGTATTTTCACAAGAAGAGGATTGTGCCCCGTCGAGGGAAGAAATAGATGGTGATCGTCTCCGTGAAGCAGATTCCACGTCACATGACCTGGCTGGAAATGTCAGTTTAGCTCGGAATCAAAGAGTCCGGCATCCTCCAGAACGCTGGCAAGCTCCAGACCCATTGAGGGATTTCCACCGGAGGAGTAAAAGCTTGCGGAACCACAGAGACGATGTGAACCCAAAGCTCAGATTACAGGATGGAACATACATAGACTTGTACTCAATGACGGAACTACCGCCATAGCGACCCACGCGGGCGCTATGGGGCCCGGTGAAGATTAGCAGGCCCGGAGTGGGGCAGACTGACCCGTCGGGGCCCTCGGGGGGGGGAGATGCCACGCAGGGGGGTGCCGGGTCCTGAATAGCATGAGAGACAGTGTTGAAGGGGAAGCGCCTGCACGCGTGTGCATGTCACGCGGTCCGGCCGGTCAGGTGGTACGGATTCTCTGTACCACCTGACTGGCCGGACCCTGTGACCTACGCACGCGTGCAGCCGCCCGCTCTTCCTTTAACATGGACTCTCACGCTATTCAGGACCGGGCACCCCCCTGCGTGGCATCCGTTTTAGACTTTAAAAAAACAGATTTTTCTAAAATGAGATTTTGTGTGAAGGAGTCATTATCAGACTGGAGGAGTTTAAAGGGAGTCCAGGAGAAATGGGATTATTTAAAGGAAGCATTATTGAAGGCCACAGGAAATTGCATTCGGCTTGTTAGCAAAAACAAAAAAGGGAAGAAACCACTGTGGTACTCTGCAGAAGTGGCTAAAATAGTGAAGAACAAAAAGACAGCATTCAATAATTATAAAACAACTCAGAGTGAAGAAGATAGGCAAACCTATAAGATTAGGCAGAAAGAGGCAAAGCAATTTATAAGAGCTTCCAAAGCACACGCAGAAGAGAAAATAGCTCAGTCAGTAAAAAAGGGGGACAAAACATTTTTAGATACATAAACGAGAAAAGAAAAGTAAAACAAGGATTAGTTAGATTAAAAACAAAGGAAGGAAGGTATGTAGAAGAGGATAAAAGTCTCGCTGACTGCCTCAATGAATATTTTTGTTCAGTCTTTGCAGAAGAAAAGGAAGGAAAGGGACCTCAGTTAGGGGAGAACACTAAAGAGACATTTACATATCAGTTTACAGAGGAGGAGGTTCTACAGCAGCTGTCTAAAGTAAAGACAAATAAGTCAATGGGGCCTGATGGGATCCACCCTAAATTATTAAAAGAGCTCAGTGATGTAATAGCAAAACCGTTAACAAGGATTGGTTAAATAAATCTGTTAACGGGAGTCGTCCCAGAAGACTGGAAATTAGCAAATGTTGTGCCCATTTACAAGAAGGGTAGTAGGGAGGAATCGGGGAACTATAGGCCAGTTAGTCTTACGTCAGTAGTGGGGAAATTAATGGAAACCATGTTAAAGGAAAGGATTGTTGAACATCTAAAAACACATAGATTACAGGATCAGAAACAACATGGGTTTACCTCAGGGAGATCATGCCAAACTAATCTTATTTGATTTTTTTGATTGGGTAACAAAAATAATAGACACAGGTGGTGCAGTAGACATTGCTTATTTAGATTTCAGTAAGGCTTTTGATACTGTTCCGCATAGAAGGCTTATCAATAAATTGCAATCTTTGAGCTTGGATTCCAATATTGTTGAATGGATTAGGCAGTGGCTGAGTGACAGGCAACAGAGGGTTGTGGTGAATGGAGTTTATTTGGCGCAAGGTCTTGTTACCAGTGGGGTACCTCAGGGGTCAGTACTTGGACCCATTCTATTTAATATTTTTATTAGTGATATTGCAGAAGGTATTAATGGAAAAGTATGTCTTTTTGCTGATGACACAAAGATTTGCAACAGGGTTGAAGTTCCTGGAGGGATCAGCCAAATGACAAATGATTTAGGTAAACTAAAAAAATGGTGGGAGCTGTGGCAATTGAGTTTTAATGTGGATAAGTGCAAGATAATGCACCTGGGACGTAAAAACCCAAGGGCTGAATATAAAATATTTGATACATCTGAGGAAAGGGATTTAGGGGTTATTATTTCAGAGGATCTAAGGGTAAGTAGTCAATGTAATAGAGCAGCAGGAAATGCTGGCAGAATGCTTGGTTGTGTAGGGAGAGGTATTAGCAGTAGGAAAAGGGAAGTGCTCATGCCACTGTACAGAGCACTGGTGAGACCTCACTTGGAGTACTGTGTGCATTACTGGAGACCGTATCTCCAGAAGGATATAGACATCTTAGAGAGAGTTCAGAGAAGGGCTACTAAAATGGTGTACGGCTTGAAGGAGAAAAGTTACCAGGAAAGGCTTCATGATCTTAACATGTACAGCTTGGAAAAAAGACGAGACAGAGGAGATATGATAGAAACATTTAAATACGTAAAGGGAATCCACAAGGTAGAGGAAGGGAGTATATTTAAAAGGAAACAAAGTAGCAAATCAAGAGGACATAGTCTTAGATTAGAGGGGCAAAGGTTTAAAAGTAACATCAGGAAGCATTATTTTACTGAGAGGGTGGTGGATACATGGAACAGTCTTCCAGTAGAAGTGGTAGAGGCCAAAACAGTAATTGAATTTAAGCAGGCATGGGATAGGCATAAGGCTATCCTAAACAAAAGATAAATCCAGGTTAAGTATCCATGTAATTGGGCAGACTAGATGGACCGAAAGGTTCTTATCTGCCGACATTTTTCTATGTTTCTCACTGGCAGGGAATCAAAGCCACGGGGGCACACTCTGGCACCCCACTGCTACCCAGAGTGCTCCGTGGCCTGGAGGAACCCCCCTGCTGTCTCCGGGCCCCCCCACACCCGTCAAAGAAAGGTCCTTTCCGGTAAATATAAAATATATGTTATAGAATTCTGATACGCTGACACACACCGCACATTGCCTGGGGTTTTATTGCTGTGGATTCTGATACGCTGACACACACATCGCACATTGCTGGGGGTTTTATTGCTGTAGATTCTGACACGCTGACACACACACACCGCACATTGCTGGGGGTTTTATTGTTGTGGATTCTGATACGCTGACAGACGGCGCACATTGCTGGGGGTTTCATTGCTGTGGATTCTGATACGCTGACACACGGTGCACATTGCTGGGGATTTTATTGCTGTGGATTCTGATACGCTGACACACACACCGCACATTGCTGGGGGTTTTATTGCTGTAGATTCTGACACGCTGACACACACCGCATATTGCTGGGGTTTTATTGCTGTGGATTCTGATACACACATCTCACATTGCTGGGGGTTTTATTGTTGTGGATTCTGATACGCTGACCCACACACACCGCACATTGCTGGGAGTTTCATTGCTGTGTATTCTGATACGCTGACACACACTGCACATTGCGTGGGGTTTTATTGCTGTGGATTCTGATACGCTGACACACACACATCGCACATTGCTGGGGGTTTTATTTCTGTGGATTCTGATACGCTGACACATACTGCACATTGCTGGGGGTTTTATTGCTGTGGATTCTGATACGCTGACACACACACATCGCACATTGCTGGGGGTTTTATTTCTGTGGATTCTGATACGCTGACACACACTGCACATTGCTGGGGGTTTTGTTGCTGTGGATTCTGATACGCTGACACACACTGCACATTGCTGGGGGTTTTGTTGCTGTGGATTCTGATACGCTGACACACACTGCACATTGCTGGGGGTTTTATTGCTGTGGATTCTGATGCACTGACACACACCGCACATTGCTGGGAGTTTCATTGCCGTGTATTCTGATACGCTGACACACACTGCACATTGCTGGGGGTTTTATTGCTGTGGATTCTGATACGCTGACACACACACACCACACATTGCTGTGGATTCTGATACGCTGACACACACATTGCACATTGCTGGGGGTTTTATTGCTGTGGTTTTTTATTATTATTATTATTTTATAAAGCGCCAGCATATTCCGCAGCGCTGTACAATAAGCACAGTACAGACAGGGTTACAATACATTGAACAACATTTGACAAACAGTACAGGAGGAGATGAGGGCCCTATTCCCGTAGGAACTCACAATCTAGGAGGGTTGGGGTTGGAAACAGGAGGAGAGGACTGTAAGGTGAGAGTGATTGATGGTTGGGTCAGTGAGTTGGGTGGTAGGCTTCCCTAAATAGGAATGTTTTCAGGGAGCGTTTGAAGGAAGAGAAGTTAGGGGAAAGTCTGACAGCACGAGGGAGAGCGTTCCAGAGAGTGGGGGCTGCGCGTGAGAAATCCTGCAGTCTATCATGGGAAGAGGTGATGCGGGGAGAAGCAAGGCGCAGGTCACTGTTTGACCTTAGGGAGCGGGCCGGGGTGTATTTGGTGATTAGTGAGGAGAGGTAGTGGGGAGCTGAGTTAGTGAGGGTTTTGTAGGTAAGGATAAGGATTTTGAACTTAATTCTGCAGTGGATGGGGAGCCAGTGAAGGGACTCGCAGAGGGGAGCGGCAGAGACAGAGCGGCGGGTGAGGTGAATTAGCCTGGCGGAGGCGTTCAGGATGGATTGTAGGGGGAGAGGCGGGACAGAGGGAGGCCAGATAAGAGATTATTGCAATAGTCGAGTCGGGAGATTACCAGGGCGTGTATGAGTTGTTTTGTGGTGACAGCGGTAAGAAATGGCCGAATTCTGGAAATATTACGCAGTTGGTATCGGCAGGAGGAGGAAAGAGACTTGATGTGGGGGATGAAGGAAAGAGCAGAGTCCAGTGTAACTCCAAGACAGCGAACTTGGTTTGATGGGGAGATGGTGATACCCTCCACCGTGATAGAGAAGTCAGGAGGTGGGGAGGCATTAGAGGGAGGAATAAGTAGGAGCTCAGTCTTTGACATGTTGATCTTTAGGTGGTGGGAGGCCATCCAGGAGGAGATGCCAGATAAACAGTCACTGACTTTTGAAAGGACAGGGGGAGAGAGATCAGGGGTAGAGAGGTAGATCTGAGTGTCATCAGCGTAGAGGTGGTAATTAAAGCCAAAGCTGTTGATGATTTTGCCCAGGGAGGAGGTGTAGATGGAAAAGAGCAGAGGACCAAGGACAGAGCCTTGAGGTACACCAACAGATAGAGGCAATGAGGAGGAGGAGTTACCAGCAAAGGACACACAGAAGGACCTGTTGGATAAATAGGAGTCAACCCAAGCAAGTGCAGTGTCACCGAGACCCAGAGAGTTGAGGGTCTGTAGAAGGAGGGGGTGGTCAACAGTGTCAAAAGCAGCCGAGAGGTCAAGCAGGATGAGAATAGAATAGTGGCCGTGTTTTTTAGCAGTTAGGAGGTCGTTGGTGACTTTGGTGAGGGCAGTTTCAGTTGAGTTCTGATACGCTGACACACACATCGCACATTGATGTGGATTCTGATACACGGACACACACACACACACACCGCACATTGCTGGGGGGTTTTATTGCTGTAGATTCTGATACGCTGACACACACCTCACATTGCTGGGGTTTTTATTGCTGTGGATTCTGATGCGCTGACACACACTGCACATTGCGGGGTTTTTTATTGCTGTGGATTCTGATACGCTGACACACACACACACCGCACATTGCTGGGAGTTTTATTGCTGTGGATTCTGATACGCTGACACACACTGCACATTGCTGGGGGTTTTATTGCTGTGGATTCTGATACGCTGACACACACACACTGCACATTGCTGGGGTTTTTAATTGCTGTGGATTCTGATACGCTGACACACACACACCGCACATTGCTGGGCGTTTTATTGCTGTGGATTCTGATACGCTGACACACACCTCACATTGCTGGGGGTTTTATTGCTGTGGATTCTGATACGCTGACACACACTGCACATTGCTGGGGGTTTTATTGCTGTGAATTCTGATATGCTGACACACACTGCACATTGCTGGGGGCTTTATTGCTGTGAATTCTGACACGCTGACACACAACACATTACTGGGAGTTTTATTGCTGTGGATTATGATATGCTCACACACACCGCACATTGCTTTTGGTTTTATTGCTGTGGATTCTGATACGCTGACACACGCTGCACATTGCTGGGAGTTTTATTGCTGTGGATTCTGATACGCTGACACACACTGCACATTGCTGGGGGTTTTATTGCTGTGGATTCTAATACGCTGACACACACACACTGCACATTGCTGCGGGTTTTATTGCTGTGGATTCTGATACGCTGACACACACACACCGCTCATTGCTGGAGGTTTTATTGCTGTGGATTTTGATACGCTGACACACACTGCACATTGCTGGGGGTTTTATTGCTGTGGATTCTAATACGCTGACACACACACACTGCACATTGCTGCGGGTTTTATTGCTGTGGATTCTGATACGCTGACACACACACACCGCTCATTGCTGGAGGTTTTATTGCTGTGGATTTTGATACGCTGACACACACTGCACATTGCTGGGGGTTTTATTGCTGTGGATTCTGATATGCTGACACATACATCGTACATTGCTGGGGGTTTTATTGCTGTGGATTCTGATACGCTGACACACACACACCGCACATTGCTGGAGGTTTTATTGCTGTGGATTCTGATACGCTGACACACACTGCACATTGCTGGGGGTTTTATTGCTGTGGATTCTGATACGCTGACGCATACATCGCACATTGCTGGGGGTTTTATTGCTGTGGATTCTGATACGCTGACACACATTGCACATTGCTGGGGTTTTATTGCTGTGGATTCTGATACGCTGACACACACACACCGCACATTGCTGGAGGTTTTATTGCTGTGGATTCTGATACGCTGACACACACTGCACATTGCTGGGGTTTTATTGCTATGGACTCTGATACGCTGACACACACACACCGCACATTGCTGGAGGTTTTATTGCTGTGGATTCTGATACGCTGACACACACTGCACATTGCTGGGGGTTTTATTGCTGTGGATTCTGATACGCTGACACACACCTCACATTGCTGGGGGTTTTATTGCTGTGGATTCTGATACGCTGACACACACTGCACATTGCTGGGGTTTTTATTGCTGTGGATTCTGATACGCTGACACACACACACCACACATTGCTGTGGATTCTGATACGCTGACACACACATCGCACATTGCTGGGGGTTTTATTGCTGTGGTTTCTGATATGCTGACACACACACACTGCACATTGATGTTGATTCTGATACGCTGACACACACCGCATATTGCTGGGGTTTTATTGATGTGGATTCTGATACACACACCGCACATTGCCTGGGGTTTTATTGCTGTGGATTCTGATACGCTGACACACACCGCACATTGCTGGGAGTTTCATTGCAGTGGATTCTGATACGTTGACACACACTGCACATTGCTGGGAGTTTCATTGCTGTGTATTCTGATACGCTGACACACACACACACACACACACCGCACATTCCTGGGGGTTTATTGCTGTGGATTATGATACGCTGACACACACACACCGCACGTTGTTGGTGTATTATTGCTGTGGATTCTGATACGCTGACACACGCTGCACATTGCTGGGAGTTTTATTGCTGTGGATTCTGATACGCTGACACACACATACTGCACATTGCTGGGGGTATTATTGCTTTGGATTCTGATACGCTGACACACACTGCACATTGCTGGGGGTTTTATTGCTGTGGATTCTGATACGCTGACACATACATCGCACATTGCTGTGGGTTTTATTGCTGTGGATTCTGATACGCTGACACACATTGCACATTGCTGGGGGTTTTATTGCTGTGGATTCTGATACGCTGTCACACACACACCGCACATTGCTGGAGGTTTTATTGCTGTGGATTCTGATATGCTGACACACACTGCACATTGTTGGGGGTTTTATTGCTGTGGATTCTGATACGCTGACGCATACACCGCACATTGCTGGGGGTTTTATTGCTGTGGATTCTGATACGCTGACACATACTGCACATTGCTGGGGGTTTTATTGCTGTGAATTCTGATATGCTGACACACACTGCACATTGCTGGGGGCTTTATTGCTGTGGATTCTGATACGCTGACACACACAACACATTACTGGGAGTTTTATTGCTGTGGATTATGATATGCTCACACACACCGCACATTGCTTTTGGTTCTATTGCTGTGGATTCTGATACGCTGACACACACACTGCACGTTGCTGGCGGTATTATTGCTGTGGATTCTGATACGCTGACACACACTGCACATTGCTGGGGGTTTTATTGCTGTGGATTCTAATACGCTGACACACACACACTGCACATTGCTGGGGGTTTTATTGCTGTGGATTTTGATACGCTGACACACACTGCACATTGCTGGGGGTTTTATTGCTGTGGATTCTGATACGCTGACACACACTGCACATTGCTGGGGGTTTTATTGCTGTGGATTCTGATACGCTGACACACATTGCACATTGCTGGGGGTTTTATTGCTGTGGATTCTGATACGCTGACACACACACACCACACATTGCTGGAGGTTTTATTGCTGTGGATTCTGATATGCTGACACACACTGCACATTGCTGGGGGTTTTATTGCTGTGGATTCTGATACGCTGACGCATACATCGCACATTGCTGGGGGTTTTATTGCTGTGGATTCTGATACGCTGACACACATTGCACATTGCTGGGGGTTTTATTGCTGTGGATTCTGATACGCTGACACACACACACACCGCACATTGCTGGGGGTTTTATTGCTGTGGATTCTGATACGCTGACACACACACACCGCACATTGCTGGGGGTTTTATTGCTGTGGATTCTGATATGCTGACATACACCACATTCCTGGGGGTTTTATTGCTGTGGATTCTGATACGCTAACACACACTGCACATTGCTGGGAGTTTTATTGCTGTGGATTCTGATACGCTGACACACACTGCACATTGCTAGGGATTTTATTGCTGTGGATTCTGATACACTGACACACACACACCACACATTGCTGTGGATTCTGATACACGGACACACACACAACGCACATTGCTGGGGGTTTTATTGCTGTGGATTCTGATACGCTAACACACACTGCACATTGCTGGGAGTTTTATTGCTGTGGATTCTGATACGCTGACACACACTGCACATTGCTAGGGGTTTTATTGCTGTGGATTCTGATACACTGACACACACACACCACACATTGCTGTGGATTCTGATACGCTGACACACACACACCACACATTGCTGGGGGTTTTATTGCTGTGGATTCTGATACGCTGACACACCGCACATTGCTGGGGGTTTTATTGCTGTTGATTCTGATACGCTGACACACACACCGCACATTGCCGGGGTTTTATTGCTGTGGATTCTGATACGCTGACACACCGCACATTGCCTGGGGTTTTATTGCTGTGGATTCTGATACGCTGTTGCACACCGCACATTGCTGGGGGTTTTATTGCTGTGGATTCTGAAATGCTGATACACACCGCATATTTTATAGTTACATAGTTATATAGGCTGAGAAAAGACATGCGTCCATCGGGTTCAGCCTCTCCCACATAACCTGCTGCTGTTGATCCAAAAGAAGGCAAAAAACCCACTCTGAAATGCTTGCCAATATGCAACATACTGGGAAAAAATTCCTTCTTGACCCCAGATGGCGTCAGATTTCTCCTTGGATCAAGAAGCTTTTACCCACATATTAAATATTATAACCCTTAATATACTGTGCCTGCAGGAAGTCATCCAGTCCTTTTTTAAAAGTCTGTACAGACTCTGACCCAACCACCTCAACAGGCACAGAATTCCACAGCTTTATTGTTCTCACCGTAAAATAACCCTTCCTATGCTTTAAGCTAAATTTTCTTTCTTCCAGTCTAAATGGATGACCCCTTGTCCTGTGTATAGACCTGTTAATGAATAGGTTATCAGACAATGGTTGTAATGGCCCCGTATATATTTATATAAGGTTATCAGATCCCCTCTAAGGCCCCTTATATATTTATATAAGGTTATCAGATCCCCTCTAAGGCCCCGTATATATTTATATAAGGTTATCAGATCCCCTCTAAGGCGCCGTATTATTATTATTATTATTCTTTATTTATAAAGCGCCAGCATATTCCGCAGCGCTGTACAATAAGCACAGTATAGACAGGGTTACAATACATTGAACAACATTTGACAAACAGTACAGGAGGAGATGAGGGCCCTATTCCCGTAGGAACTCACAATCTGGGAGGGTTGGGGTTGGAAACAGGAGGAGAGGACTGTAAGGTGAGAGTGATTGATGGTTGCGTCAGTGAGTTGGGTGGTAGGCTTCCCTAAATAGGAATGTTTTAAGGGAGCGTTTGAAGGAAGAGAAGTTAGGGGAAAGTCTGACAGTACGAGGGAGAGCGTTCCAGAGAGTGGGGGCTGCGCGTGAGAAATCCTGCAGTCTATCATGGGAAGAGGTGATGCGGGGAGAAGCTAGGCGCAGGTCACTGTTTGACCTTAGGGAGCGGGCTGGGGTGTATTTGGTGATTAGTGAGGACAGGTAGTGGGGCGCTGAGTTAGTAAGGCTTTTGTAGGTAAGGATAAGGATTTTGAGCTTAATTCTGCAGTGGATGGGGAGCCAGTGAAGGGACTCGCAGAGGGGAGCGGCAGAGACAGAGCGGCGGGTGAGGTGAATTAGCCTGGCGGAGGCGTTCAGGATGGATTGTAGGGGGGAGAGGTGGGACAGAGGGAGGCCAGATAAGAGATTATTGCAATAGTCGAGTCGGGAGATTACCAGGGCGTGTATGAGTTGTTTTGTGGCGACAGCGGTAAGAAATGGCCGAATTCTGTAAATATTACGCAGTAATATTAGTATATAAGGTTATCAGATCCCCTCTAAGGCGCCGTATATATTATATAAGGTTATCAGATCCCCTCTAAGGCCCCGTATAAATTTATATAAGGTTATCAGATCCCCTCTAAGGCCCGTATATATTTATATAAGGTTATCAGATCCCCTCTAAGGCGCCGTATATATTTATATAAGGTTATCAGATCCCCTCTAAGGCCCCGTATATATTTATATAAGGTTATCAGATCCCCTCTAAGGCCCCGTATATATTTATATAAGGTTATCAGATCCCCTCTAAGGCGCCGTATATATTTATATAAGGTTATCAGATCCCCTCTAAGGCGCCGTATATATTTATATAAGGTTATCAGATCCCCTCTAAGGCCCCGTATAAATTTATATAAGGTTATCAGATCCCCTCTAAGGCCCCGTATATATTTATATAAGGTTATCAGATCCCCTCTAAGGCGCCGTATATATTTATATTAAGGTTATCAGATCCCCTCTAAGGCCCCGTATATATTTATATAAGGTTATCAGATCCCCTCTAAGGCGCCGTATATATTTATATAAGGTTATCAGATCCCCTCTAAGGCGCCGTATATACTTATATAAGGTTATCAGATCCCCTCTAAGGCGCGTATATATTTATATAAGGGTATCAGATCCCCTCTAAGGCGCCGTTTCTCTAAACTAAACAGGTTTAAGCTTGTTAGTCTTTCCTCATAACTTAACCCTTCCATTCCCCTTATTAATTTAGTTGTCCGTCTCTGCACTTTTTCTAACGCTATAATATCTTTTTTTAAGACAGGTGCCCAAAATTGTACGGCATATTCAAGGTGCGGCCTGACCATTGATTTATACAGAGGCAAAATTATGTTTTCATCCCGTGAGTGAACTCCCCTTTTAATGCCAATACTTTGCTGGCCTTGGCGGCTGCTGTTTGACATTGCACATTGTTACTTAGTTTGAAGTCTATGATTATTCCCAAATCCTTCTCCTGCTTTGATTTCCCTAACTCCGTACCATTTAGGGTATAAATTGCTTGTGTGTTCTTCACTCCAAAGTGTATAACTTTACATTTATCTAGATTAAATCTCATCTGCCATTTAAGTGCCCAGTCCCCCAATCTATCTAAATCCCTCTGCAGCGAAGTAACATCCTGCTCACATTGTATTTCTTTTCCTAGTTTTGTGTCATCTGCAAACACTGATACATGACTTTCAATGCCTATCTCAAGGTCATTTATAAATAACTTGAATAGTATTGGTCCTATAACAGACCCCCGAGGGACACCACTTACCACTGGTGTCCATCTTGAAAATGTACTAGGGATGCACCGATACCACTTTTTTAAGACCGAGTACGAGTACCGATACTTTTTAAAAGTACTCACCGATACCGAGTACCGATACTTTTATTTAATGTCATGTGACGCTTTCCAATAGGAACAGACCTCATAAAAATTTATATGAGATTGACCGCAGCTCACATGGATTTGCCCCAGCTCACATGGGTTTGCCCCAGCTCACATGGGTTTGCCCCCAGGTCACATGGATTTGCCCCCAGGTCTCATGGATTTACCCCCAGGTCTCATGGATTTACCCCCAGGTCTCATGGATTGGCCCTCAGGTCTCATGGATTGGCCCCCAGCTCTCATGGATTTACCCCCAGGTCTCATGGATTGGCCCCCAGCTCTCATGGATTTGCCCCCAGGTCTCATGGATTTGCCCCCAGGTCTCATGGATTGGCCCCCAGCTCTCATGGATTGGCCCCCAGGTCTCATGGATTGGCCCCCAGGTCTCATGGATTGGCCCCCAGGTCTCATGGATTTGCCCCCAGGTCTCATGGATTGGCCCCCAGCTCTCATGGATTTGCCCCCAGGTCTCATGGATTTGCCCCCAGGTCTCATGGATTGGCCCCCAGGTCTCATGGATTTGCCCCAGCTCTCATGGATTGGCCCCCAGCTCTCATGGATTTGCCCCAAGGTCTCATGGATTTGCCCCCAGGTCTCATGGATTTCCCCCAGGTCTCATGGATTTGCCCCCAGGTCTCATGGATTTGCCCCCAGGTCTCATGGATTGGCCCCCAGGTCTCATGGATTGGCCCCCAGGTCTCATGGATTTGCCCCCAGGTCTCATGGATTGGCCCCCAGGTCTCATGGATTTGCCCCCAGGTCTCATGGATTGGCCCCGCAGCTCTCATGGATTGGCCCCGCAGCTCTCATGGATTTGCCCGCAGCTCTCATGGATTGCCCCCAGCTCGAACGCTGGGGAAGCTGGCCGCGTGCATGTAAAGCACGCGGCCAGCGTTCCCCTCCGGCGCGCCAAATACTCACCCCTCCTGAAGTTCCGGTCTCTGGGCAGTGATGCGGTCACGTGGCCGCCGGGCGCATCTGTGACGCTGCCTCCAGCCGAGAGGCCGCGTCACAGGAGCGCCCGGCGGCCACGTGACCGCATCACTGCCCAGAGACCGGAACTTCAGGAAGGGTGAGTATTTGGCGCGCCGAAGGGGAACGCTAGCCGCGTGCTTTTCATGCACGCGGCCAGCTTCCCCAGCCCCGCGGATACCGGCAAGCCGGCCCAGCGCCGGCTTCCGGTATCGGCGGGATGTATCGGGCCGTTTGCACGAGTAACAAGTACTCGTACAAACGGCAATATCGGCCCCGATACCGATACTAGTATCGGTATCGGTGCATCCCTAAAATGTACCATTTATGACCACTCTCTGTACCCTATCTTTTAGCCAGTTTTCTATCCAAGAACAAGTATTTTCATCTAGACCAATTTTTTCTGGGGGTTTTATTGCTGTGGATTCTGATACGCTGACACACACTGCTCATTGCTGGGGGTTTTATTGCTGTGGATTCTGTGCCCATACACCCCAACCTTGACTGAGTTATTTTGCTGTGGATTCTGTGCCCATACACCCCAGCCATTACTGTGAGTTATATTGCTGTGGATTCTGTTTTTTTGGGTCCCCAAATGCATTAGTGAGCGCTCGTCTACATTAAACCAGTGATGCCGTGTGTCCGCGCGCTCCTGTCCTGTCTTGGCCTGTTTCTGGGATTGGCGCGCTCCCGGCCTGTTTCTGGGATTGTTGCGCTCCCGGCCTGTTTCTGGGATTGGCGCGCTCCCGGCCTGTTTCTGGGATTGTCGTGCTCCCGGCCTGTTTCTGGGATTGTCGTGCTCCCGGCCTGTTTCTGGGATTGTCGCGCTCCCGGCCTGTTTCTGGGATTGTTGCGCTCCCGGCCTGTTTCTGGGATTGTCGCGCTCCCGGCCTGTTTCTGGGATTGTCGCGCTCCCGGCCTGCTTCTGGGATTGTCGCGCTCCCGGCCTGCTTCTGGGATTGTCGCGCTCCCGCCTGTTTCTGGGATTGTCGCCCTCCCGGCCTGTTTCTGGGATTGTCGCGCTCCCGGCCTGTTTCTGGGATTGGCTCGCTGCTGTCCTGTTTCTGGGATTGGCACGCTCCTGTCCTGTCCCGTTTCTGGGATTGGTGCGCTCCTGTCCTGTCCCGTTTCTGGGATTGGCGCGCTCCTGTCCTGTCCCGTTTCTGGGATTGTCGCGCTCCCTTGTCCATCAAACCTTTAGTGACCCCCCCTTTTATTCTGTGCAGAATTCTGCAATAATAATGCGCCAAAACCCGGCCTTTATCCCAAAGAATCGCAGCGCACACATCACCTGCGCACACATCACCTGCGCACACATCACCTGCGCTCGAAACCCCATCAAACAAACAAAGACTGACTTTTAGGCCAAATTAGTGGCCAGTGACATAATAAGCCCAACCGCCGCATCAAGGCTAAATCTCCCCGGCAGGGTCTGTGTTGTAGGTTTATGGCATTTTAGCGCACACGACAAATCTCCTCGCTTATTAACCTGTAGCTGGTGTTTCATGCTGCCCCGGAGTGATGGGTGCTGTGCTCGTAATAAACGCTGTGGGTCATTTCTTCCAGCAGCTGCCGAATCATTTTCTGCTCTTCCTGTCCACATTTTCTTGTTGCCCCAATTGGGGAGTTCCTGTTGTCAGGTGTGGATACCCCCCCCCCCCCGTGCTGGTGTGTGGTGAGATGAGGTGTCATTTGTTGACATGTTTTCCAGGTGTTTGTATCTTTCAGACATTGTAAAGTAACAGTAACACTCGCACCGGCACAGTATCCGTATAACACAATGTATGAGAGATGTTACATGTCCCTTAAAGGGACCCTTTATAAAATGATATAAGCAGTGCCCCCTCGATCTGGCAGCATCGCGGGTGAAGCAGAGGATTTTCCTCTACCTTACCCAGCGTCGCCAGGATTTAGAATTTTGAGTTTTCTCAGATGCCGCGTTGGATCAGATCAGTGCCTGCGGCTCAGATCCATCGCTCCGCGCAGCCGCTATGGAATTGATGTATGTGATTTGCACAATTTTCGGTTCCTACACTAGTACACTATACATAAGTTGTACAGGTGCGCAAAATGTGCAGGAAAGCTTCAGGACCTTTTGTGTTGGGGAATCCCTGAGCTGAAGAGGTGAAGCGGCGCGCGGCGAGGGATAAAAGGGAAGTTAGATGGGCAGAGACTGTCAGCAGGATCTCCGATCCGCCCAGTTATATATGGGCAAAAAGAAACTATTTTATAATGTGTCCCTTTATCATGCACTTTATTAAATATATATATATTTTTTACTAACCTTTTTTAGTTTTCCACTGTGTGTCACAGGGTCAGGACCCTCTTGTGGCAGTTGACGTGGCATGGGCTTATTACTTCAATGGCCATTTAAACAGACAAAATAAATAATCTGATTTTCCATGTAGGTTTATGGGATTTTGCACAGGTGATGCACCTCCTTGTTGTAACGTGTCGCTGTCTGCTGGCCTCGCGGTGCTGCCCAGGAGTGATGGGAATTGTGCCTTTTAATGAATGTTTTGTATCGTAATGCGAGACCAGCGCCCGCTGCGCGCAACTATATTGCTGCATCATTTGGAACAGCATGTTTTATATTCCTCCATATGTAGATCGAGTCCAAGGTCCAACCAGGATCATAAAAGGTCCTCATCAGGGCTGGAGAATCGATGTTTCAGCTCATAGTTTATTCTGGGGTCAGACGAGCGCACTTTCTCGTGTCGTGAGCTTTTCAAAGGAGTCAATAGAGAACAACGCACGAAAACATGTGTGCACTTTTCACACGTGCGCAACGCATGTTACAACGGACGCCAAAATGGCATCGGCGTGAAAAGCTTAAGCTACAACGGACGTAGAGGAATCCCTGCATACAGCCCCCCCCCCACGTCAGGCATAATGAACTGACACAATGTAACCACAATCTCGTCCGTTATAAAGTGCATCCGTTTCGTCGTACACACTGGGCGCAATCAATGAACTCGTGTGAACGCAGCCTTAAGTTTTCACATGTTCTAATGAAAGTCCTATATCGGGTCAGCAACCTTGGCCCTACAGGTGTTTTGGAACTACATCTCCCATGATGCTCAGCCACTCATTAGGTCAACTGTGCATCAAGGGGGATGTAGTTAGAAACATGTGGAGGATGTGGCTGCCGTTCCCTGCGATCCGCTACAAGCTGAAACGTCAGCAAATGGAAATAATGAAAGTTGTATCCACTTTTCAGGACCTGAGCGTTCCGGCGTGCGGTCACCCTGTGCTTATACAGGGTGGCTATGCCGTCACCCTGTGGCTCATACAGGGCGGCCGTCACCTGTGCTCATACAGGCGGCCGTCACCCGGTGCTCATGCAGGGCGGCTGTGCCGTCACCCGGTGCTCATGCAGGGCGGCTGTGCCGTCACCCGGTGCTCATGCAGGGCGGCTGTGCCAGTGCTCATACGGGTGGCGTGCGCTCACCCGTGCTCATACAGGGCGGCCGTGCTCTCACGGTGCTCATACAGGGCGGCCGTGCTCTCTCCCGTGCCATACAGGGCGGCCGGTGCTCTCTCCCGGTGCTCATACAGGGCGGCCGTGCTCTCTCCCGGTGCTCATACAGGGCGGCCGTGCTCTCTCCCGGTGCTCATACAGCGGGCCGTGCTCTCACCCGTGCTCATACAGGGCGGCCGTGCTCTCACCCGGTGCTCATACAGGCGGCCGTGCTCTCACCGGTGCTCATACAGGGCGGCCGTGCTCTCACCCGGTGCTCATACAGCGGCCCGTGCTCTCACCCGGTGCTCATACAGGGCGGCCTGCTCTCACCCGGTGCTCATACAGGCGGCCGTGCTCTCACCCGGTGCTCATACAGGGCGGCCGTGCTCTCTCCCGGTGCTCATACAGGGCGGCCGTGCTCTCACCCGGTGCTCATACAGGGCGGTGAAGCAGCGGGTGTTCACTTCAACCAGGTAGATCTTCTATCCATTCATTAAATTTGTATTTATTTTAAAATCTATGAAAATGTTTTTCCCCCCCCAGGTATAGTCAGGGTGTTCCCCCCCCTGTGCATTAACCCCCACATTTAATGATCCTTTCTAATCCCGGAACCCCACCTGTTAAAAAGGACGGACACGAGCAGAAAGTCTTTTTTTTTTTCCAGTTTTTATTGAGTGAAAATGTCAAACCTTGCATCAGTCATGCAAAAAAAAATAATAAAATAAAATAGAAAAAAAAAATCAAATAAATAAACACATATATTAAATGTCTAACAGCACTAAATTCAAGTGGAAAAATATTCAGTTCTTAGTGATGAGGGAAAAAAGTCCAATTCAAGTATTTTTGAGGAACTCATTCTCACCTGGCTGTATCAGAACAATAATATTAATAAAAAATATGAATTTTCTATGTAACACATATATACATTGATGCTTTATTCGCTGAATGGCGATCTGCGGGGGGGGGGGAGACGCAAAATTTAATCCCAAAATATCTAATATTAGGGAAAAAAACATTCTGGAGTTAGACAAGTCACTGCGTTCTTTTTTTTTTGTCTAACATTTGTAGTTTGCTTGTTTATTCGCCCCACTACATATATCGCTCACAGTTTAGTGAATAAGCCCCTGTGTGTATATACACATACAGACCCCCTGCACACACACGTCACACAGTGTCAGAATCAGGTGGGACTCAATGGTGGCCAAAAAAAACTAGAAAAAATGTTTTATACCGAGACGTTTTCGTTGTCCCTCGTCACTGTCCTGTCCCTTAGGGGTAGGAAGGGTTAGGGTGGGGGCTGGAAGCTTACCCCCCTCCCCGGTGCGTCACATGTAAAGGGGAGCCCACCCGGCCACCCCGGCTTTGGGATATGTGTGAAAATATTTATGGTTTGTAGCTTATGGAATAGACACTAATATTTTGGCAATATTTCCCCTGTTCCTCCCGCCTCTGCATTTAGTGTTTTAAATGTGTCCTGGGGGTAAACCCGGCCCCCCAGCAGCCCCCCTGCAGCCCCACAGCAGCCTCCCGCCTGCTCAACACACACGTTAGTGTTTGTGTTTTTCATGTTTGTGACCTTTTTGTGTTAAAAACTCAAGTACAAATGTGTGTTTTTCTTTACATAGATGCGTATAAATGGCAAACACACGGTATACGGCATCTACGGCCTGAGGGCGTTTTCCTGCAGGTATATATATATATTATATACTCACACACATAGACACAAACTCTACAGAATAGACGTGTTATCACCTCAATCTGTAAACTGCACCAGGAGCCGCGCCGTCCCGTGTAGATGCGTGTATTTTATAGAGCGGGTTTGTTGGACGATCTGATCAGTTTTTGCCGCCGATACATGTATAAATTCCATAGGCCGTGTTTGTCCAGATGCCAAAATCACGAGTATAGCCGTCTGTAGTGATACCTTTTTTTTATTGGACGAACATATGATTTGACTCTCACTTTTTCCGACATCTAAATCCCCCCCCATCATGTGACCCGTAATGTGTCAATGTTCAATTCTAGGAACTGATCAGCTTCGCTTCCAGACCTGAAGAAGAGCGGAGACTCTCAAAAGCTCGTCTTTTAAATGTAACGTCCAATAAAAAAAGGTATCACTACAGACGGCTATACTCGTGATTATATGTGTGTGTGTATATATATATATATATGTATATATATATACACACACACATAGAAAACCACTGATTTCTATAGAGTCACATGCGCGCCTACCTATACCTGCGTACAGATATAAACGGTAATTAGCCAGGATGAGGAAAGGCCCTTTTCTTATTCTTTAAATTCTCTTTTTTTAAAAAAAATATCAATGGAAAATAGGTGGGGCCTGGTGACGCAGCGGCGGGCCTGGTGACGCAGCGGCGGGCCTGGTGACGCAGCGGCGGGTCTGGTGACGCAGCGGTGGGCCTGGTGATGCAGCGGCAGATCTGGTGACGCAGCGGGTGAGCTGGAGATGGCTTATGTCCTACTGTGCAATATTACGGTTAAAAAACAAATCCCAAACTTGATGCGTTTCCCCGTGTTCCGCCTCTTATTGTAAGTTTTATCATTTTAAATTCTTCGTGTCTTGCTACACTGGGAAGCGATGCGTTGGCCCTCGCCGCTGGGGTGCGAGCGTGTCTGTGCAGGCAAAGGGAGCCCCTTTCTATCCTCAGAGAGTGGTCATTACTTCTAGTGGGATAAGAGACAGAATCCATTGTGTTTATGTTTTATACTCGGTGAAGCGGGAGGTACAGGACGCCCCTCTGGATCCGTCCTCTTAGGTTTTGAGCCAACCTGTCTACACCAGGTGTCGGCAACCTTGGCCGTCCAAATGTTTTGGATCTACACCTCAAGAGGCTCAGCCAACCTAATGAGCAGCGGAGCATCATGGGAGATGCAGTTCCATATATCTGGGGGGGGGCGGGGTTGCTGATCCCTGGTCTACACGGTGTAAAAAACAAAACAAACTCTAGTGTTGGCCTCTCCAGTTGCTTCGGAGTTTGAGGAAGTCGCGTCGCCCGACTCATCTCAGACGTAAAAAAAAAATGAGAAAGCAAGAAAACCGAATCCTAAACGTTTGAAAAGAAGCGCGCAGGTACCCGACCGCGAGAAAGCGGAAAAACCCACAAGAAAAAATTAAATATATGACTAGAAACGTATATGAAGAATCCTCTGAAACCGTTACATTATTCCTGCTTTATATTTTTCTTTCCTTTTTATTTTTTTTTCTATAAAATTCAAGTTAAAAGTCGGAGTCGCGCGTCTCAGTGCTAAAGTGAAGTCGAACGGAGGGACTCCGGCAAATAAGAAGCTAAAAACCCAAAAAATGGGGAGGGGGGGCTGATACGGCGCCGGGTTCCGTATCTCATATGATGCTCGCGCCGCGGTCGGACGTTTTTCGGTCGCCGCCTGCAAGCTTAGATTGTTTTTTAATTTTTCCTTCTATATATAACCTTTACAGAAAAAATACTGTACATTATATTTGTTTATTCAGAATTATTATCTGACACCGTTAACCGTGAACACTTGAGGCTTCGTCCCTTTTAACCCCTTTCGTGCCGTTTGCTTTGTATTGAATACATCGGTTTCCGTGGTTGGCCCTGTGTTCTTGGTGCCGTTTCGGCGCTTGGCCCTGTGTACTCGGCGCTTGGCCCTGTGTACTCGGCCCTGATTTGGATTTTTTGTGTGTGATTTGGTGATTATCACCCTCTAGTGTTTAGGATTTCTGGACATGGCATACGGGTTGGAAGCTGCCGGCTCCCCCTCGGTCACAGGGATTGGTGTCACCGTATCGGCGATGGCTTTTCTCACAGGAGGAATCTGAATTTCTGGCTATTTATACCAACAAGTAATTTATACTTTCTTATAAAATGGCTTTTTTTTGTAAGCCCGCAGAGCACCGATGTTGGACAACGCGTTTCACGCAGGCACCTGCAGTGCTTTAATAGTTAAACCTTCCCAACAAGCCTGTGTAAAGCCGGATTTTTAATGAATGTTCGTCTACCTGAGAGAGTTCCTGTGAGAGTTTCCTGTGCTATACTCAGTGGTATGAGGTGCGGTGCCCGACGCTCCAGCCCCTAACGCCAGGCGTGTGGTGGAGACGGGCCGCACAGTGAAACATAATTTACGAGGGGCTGCGGCCGCATCGTCCCCTGAGCAGTGACAAGTTTCAGTTCATAGACCTTAGCCAGGAGATGTTGCAGTCGGCAAACCGGACGTCGGGCCTTTTCTTTCTTACATAATGTCCGCGGCAGTTTGAGGGCCACAGGTCTCCCACCTCCTATGACACAAACCTACCCTAAACATCTCAGCAACGTCTTAACAAGCAGCAACGGTAAGTCCTGTAGGGTTAAAGAAAACAAAAACAAACGACAAATAAAAACGAGCCTCCCCCCCTCCTCGTTCGTGAGGGTCTCGCGGCTGCTCGCACAGGCCGAGGCCCAATTCGTTACGCCAGAAGAAATACCAAATAAATAAATAAAGCGGAGCGACTGGTGCGGAGGAGAGCGCTCTATATAAATATCTATAAAATAAAACGGTAGCATCCCGGGAGCGACCCAGAGACAAACTGGAAGAACCGGACAGATGTCCTCGTCACAGGGCACCCGATAATGCTAGTCAATAAATACCCCGATACCCAGCCCATTTGGCCTCCTTTCCGATGACCACACATTGATCTTCTGCAATAGCGTAATGCTGGAGGAGGAGCGGTAAGTACCCCCTGTTCCCCCCCCCATGATAGTGCTTTCCCGACGCTCTGACACAGGACAGAGCAAGAGGTCTTCATGTCATGAGAAGTCGTGCTTGTCCCACCGCTCTCAAGCACCAGAATGAACGTGTTCCACTGGAGAGGCTGATCACAACATACCCCGGTACAGTCTTTTAGTCCATCACTGAAGAAGACTTTTTTTTTTATATATATAAAACCATTTTCTAGGTTACTATTCCTTCACTTGTTCGTTTTATTCGTGTGGGTGATGAGCGCAGGACCCTCAATGTGCGCGAGATATAAAACATTCAGAGTCTGGGTTTAGGGGGAAATCTGGAGGTTGAGGGGGGCCTGGTGGGCGTCACAGTGGTTTGTGGAACCCTCAGCACTTTGCTTGACTCCTTTGCTTGGCAAACATTCGTCGTCGCGCAAGGAATCCTCTGAATCGGTGTTCAGATCTTCCTCGTCATCATTCATTTCTTCATCATCGTCATCATCATCATCGTCCTCGTCATCCTCCTCCTGAGACAAATCATCATCGGCGTCTCCGAAGTTGGCCGTGAGGCTGTCTTGCAACTCAATCCTGGGCCCGGCGGGCGGCCCGTCTTGCGGCTTCTTGCTAAGGTCCAGCGAGTCGTTCAGTCCCACGCCGGCGGCGTTCTGCAGGAACAGGAGGGAGCTGTGGGTGTCTGTGCTCAGATTTAGGGAACTGTCCAAGTTCACAGACGTGTTGTGGAGGTCGTAATCGGCACAGACCTGAGAGGTCCCATCAGGACCAGGGGACACTGCCGGCAGCTCTCCTCTCTCTTGCTTCTCATGCTTGCGCTTGTGTGAGTCCATCTGAGACATCCCCACCACGGTGTGCTTGCAGTTGGGGTAAGTGCAATGAAAGTGCGAGCATTTCAGCTTGTATTTGCATTCGGGCACGTCACAATCTACACTGGAGCTGAACTGACAGAAGCCAGCGGCGCTGATGACGTCCTGCTTGCCGTGGTGCTTGCGGTGAGCGGTCACTTTGGTGCTGTCTGTGCAGCGGAAGCCGCAACGCAAGCAGTGAAAGTGTGTGCTATTGCCCGAGAACTGGCAGTCAGGGAAGTTGCAGCTGAGAGACGACTTAAATCGCTTAAAGTCATCAAGGACCAGGTTGTCCACACGGTCATGGTGTTGGGCGTGTTTGTACATGTGGGTTCGGCCACAGAACTTGTAGCCGCAGTTCTCCCGGGTGCAGTGATAATGCGTCACCTTCAGGGAGAATTGACACGCCGAATCCTTGCAGTCTTCGTAGAGGTCGTAACGTCTGAACCCCTCAAGCATCATCCCTTCGTCCAGCATTTTCCGAGAAGAGGCCGTCTTGCGTCGCTTGCCGAAAGGAGACATGTCCTCGATGATCCAAAACCGCTTCTTCGCTCCTGAAGCCGTGGGCATTGTGATGGTGTTTCCTGCAATGAGAAGAGAAGGCACTATGTGAAAAAAAGAGCCTGCAAGTCCCAAAAACACTCTGTACGCCCCAAAAAGACCCCTTGAAAACCAACAGAGCATCACGTATTTCAATAGACCACTCTCTGAGATCAACAGCGAGAATTAATCCAGACTCGTTTAGACCCAGGAGAGAAGAACCCAAATCAAAACCCAACGTTTCCAGGACTGACTCGAGAGGCTAAACCTGGACGGACGTCTCGAAGTTGGTCGGACGTCTCGAAGTTGGTCGGACAAGCTAAGGCTTTGAGAAATTTCTCAAAGGACCAGACTATGAAGAACGCTCTCTGGCTCCACCAGAACCATCACAAGGAGGACGGAGCTTCAAGGACTGGGCAGACTATATTCAGCTTTATTGTCCTACAACTGGGAGGACTGACCGACCAACAGCCAGACTGATTCTCGCCTTTCATGCCCTAAAGGATGTCCTGATATTGGCAACACCTCAATAACCCAAACCATGCCGATATTTTATTCTCTCGTTTGTCCATTTAATCGTTCCGGTTTATTCCAGGTGATCCCCTGCTCGTGTTAAGGTGATGTCACCAAGACCCTCAGCATGCAGGGCTGGATTTGGAGGCTGATGGGAGTGCTGGTCCTGTGTGAGCATACTATATGGCTTCGGACCTGGATCACGGCTAAATTTACCAGATCGGCCATGTTTCTCTGGACACATAATTTATTCCTGCTGATGTGCATGAAAAATGCCACCCCGCAGCATGTATAATCCATACGCTGCAGGCAAGAAATCATAAAGGAATCCCAAGTGACCTGCCTTGATTTCCTTCCTGCAGCATATGAATTATACATGTTGCCGGGCAGCACTTTTCCCTGTGTAAGAAATGATAACATGTGTCCAGGAAAACATGGCTGACGTGGCGACCCTAGCCATGGTGTAATTTATTACATATTCCCTTTTTGGGGGACTCCCTCAGCATCTCGGCTCTGATTGAGGGAATTCTCAACGTCTATAGGGGCCGATTGGCTAAACAGGACTTTAACCTTGATATGTGGCTGTTTGACGCCTTAAGGACCAATCAGCGATGGCCTAATCCAGAGGAGCCATACAGTACCTGGCAGTGATAAGCAGTGATCTAGAGCCTGTACGGGTTCCCTGTGCTTTGTATATTGTGTTGCCAGCATATACTGTGAGGGATTCTCTGCGCATATCACCTACTGAAGCTGTGCGTCGCACTGTTCTAGTGATATTAGATTCGCGTCTAATCCAGGATAATTACATATTTGTATTTTTGTTGGGTTTAGAGCGAGTGTGTGTGTGTTTAAATTGTGAAACTGTGATCTCGCAGATGTTGTGATCAGTGTAATGAAGTGCTCTGCCTGTTATGGTTAGTACAGGAAGAGTGCTGCCTCCCTGGGTGCTGTATTCTTTGTGTATATATATTTTTGTTGTGGGGGCTCGCTCTCTGGTCTCGTGTGGGGGTGTATCAGCCCCTTCCTTTTAATCGTGTATAAAGTGGTCACACCGCCGTCACTCTGCGGCCGCTTTACGTTGATTTTAGCTCCATTAAGGGCACATTTCCCAAATCCCCAAATGGATGCACAGACATAAGAAACCAAAAAGGTACCTGCTGCATCCTGCACTAGAGGGACATCGCTTTTGACTGGAGCTGGAGTGGCTATTACTGGAGTGAAAGCTGGAGCGCTGCTGGTTGGCACCACAATGCCCCGGCTGACCCCCAGGCTGGCAGTGATCAGGGAATATGAGAGACAGGATGGAGAGAGCAGGTACGGGAGGGAAGAGAGGGGAGACGTGACCAAGGCTGAAGGAAAGGAAGAGACATGAGGAAGGGCCACTGCTGCGGGTGGTGCTGGTGGTGCATTGTGGGTGAGAGCGTCGCCAGAAGCAGAAGGGACCTGACAGCCTGGAGAGTGTGGAGAGAAAGTAGGAGACGGGACAGAGAGAGAGAGAGGAGGAAAAAAAGAAACAAATGAACCAAAACCAGAAGCTGGAAAAGAAAACGATGAGATGAAATGAAACATAGAAACCACAGAGATGGAGCAGAGAGGGGACCCGGGACCCTGACTCCTGGCCATGCAGAGAGTTAACCTGCGAGTCACTGGCGTTACGCTGATGGCAAAGGTGAGGCGAAGTAGTCATGTGACATAAGCTAACCCCCTGCTAACCCCCAGGACACCAATCAGACGGCCAGTCTCGATCACGTCATGAATCTGTTCCATGTTTGGGAACCCTGGGGGGGGATGTTAAGTTTTTTTACCTGCGTCGGTGCTGTCATTTCCCACCGGCGTGCTGGAGCAGCTACGGTCTAGGTTGGAAGATTCGGAAGACATTCCGCCTGGGCTGCCCCCGCCCGTGTAGTCCATGTATTCGTCGGTCTCGGTGTCCATCATGTATTGTGGATTGGTCTGGAACGAGGAGGGGTTCTCCGTGGAGGACGGGCTCGGGGCTGTGCTGCTCAGTTGAGAGAGGTTGTCACTTCTGGGGGTATGAGGAAGAACCTGCGGCGGCAAACACACAGCGCCCGCCGGTCAGACAATGCAGGAGGAAACGGGGGGATTAAGGGGGTCATTCAGTAACTGCCGGCATTTTAAATCTGAGGAGATGCAGGGAGAGTAGCGGTGCAGCTTCTCCCGTCGCTCTTCGATGTGTTTGTCAGTGATATTTTCATTACCGTATAAGCCCCCCTGTGTTATCCCGATGCCCTGCTGGGGGGGGGGGGTTACCCAAATTGCTGTCATTTACTCCCTGAATATAATTACCAGGACAGTAATTCCCCGGCGACGCTGTCGAGCGCCGGAGCCTAATTACCTGGCCTGTGACCCGGTCAAAGTTTTTTCCCAGCATCCTCCTCATGTGTTTGCGCGCGTGTGAGGTCATCTGGTGCTTCAGCAGGAAGGAGAATTGGCAGCCGTCGCGGATACAGTGGAAGTGACTGTTCACCTGGTTGTATTTACACCCTGAAAAAGGGAAAAAAACTAAAGTTAAAAAAGTCTAATAATAACCTGAATCACAAACCTCCACGTCTCTCCACGAGGTCCTCATCATGAGGCTCTGCTCAGCGGACAAACCTCCACGTCTCTCCACGAGGTCCTCATCATGAGGCTCTGCTCAGCGGACAAACCTCTACGTCTCTCCACGAGGTCCTCATCATGAGGCTCTGCTCAGTGGACAAACCTCCAGGTCTCTCCACGAGGTCCTCATCATGAGGCTCTGCTCAGCGGACAAACCTCTACGTCTCTCCACGAGGTCCTCATCATGAGGCTCTGCTCAGCGGACAAACCTCTACGTCTCTCCACGAGGTCCTCATCATGAGGCTCTGCTCAGTGGACAAACCTCCAGGTCTCTCCACGAGGTCCTCATCATGAGGCTCTGCTCAGCGGACAAACCTCTACGTCTCTCCACGAGGTCCTCATCATGAGGCTCTGCTCAGCGGACAAACCTCTACGTCTCTCCACGAGGTCCTCATCATGAGGCTCTGCTCAGTGGACAAACCTCCAGGTCTCTCCACGAGGTCCTCATCATGAGGCTCTGCTCAGCGGACAAACCTCTACGTCTCTCCACGAGGTCCTCATCATGAGGCTCTGCTCAGCGGACAAACCTCTACGTCTCTCCACGAGGTCCTCATCATGAGGCTCTGCTCAGTGGACAAACCTCCGTAATATTTGCATTATTCACGTTATGTGTTTTTTTCTTGGTCTGTAGTTTGTTTATTCTGTCATAACGGTTGTGTTTTTTTTTGGGTCTGTATTTTAAGGAAGTGACCAGTCCGTTCTATCCGTTTCGTCCTGTCCCGACGCGCTTCACAGCGGGGCTCGCGGCTTTATCCTCCTTTTCTAGTGAATAGTGAGTTGTTTGTGCCTGTACGCTCATCGCTTCACATGGCTGAGTCTGGCCGGCGCTTTGCGGCTTTGGAAACCTGACTGCGCAGGTGGAGAGGCTGCAGGCGAGGGCTTGCAGTCTCCATGACAGTGCGCTACGGTTTTCCGGGCACCTGTAGCTCCAAAAGGTGAACAAATAACAGCACCGGCGCCTCCTGACAGCTGTAAGAGAAGCCGGGGCCGCGGCGCGTCTGTTTGTGCCAATCGCCTTGGTTACTGCAGCCACTTCTGACCGGGGACATGAATTCTTTATGAAGGAGCAGGGTGAGGCCGTCCTGCGCTGGTTTGTTTGCGATCGCTCCGGTGATTCAACAAATTAAAATGTGACCAAAGAAGCAAAGCATGCGTCGAATGCACCGAATGCGCCGATTAATCAAAGGGTTTCTGCTCAAAATGGCTTCATCTCTGCCGGCAGCTAAAGGGTTAAACTATTTCTGCAAAAAAAGTCATTAAAGAAACCGTTAAATGTTGGCGGTGTCTCGATTCACTGCATTCCGTGCGTTTTCCGCCTCGAGATCCCGGGAACATGAAACGTGGATTGTTTCAATTTTTTATAAAATCATTTTTCATTAAAGGAGAATTTGGGGGGGGGGGGGTGTAAGATTTTGGAACATTTCAGGTTTCCGGAAAGGAATACTCGAGCCTTAAACTGAGCGTCGGCTACTTTGGCTGTCCAGATACTTTGGAACTACATCTCCCATGATGCTCAAGTCAATGAGCAGCTGAGCATCTTGAGAGATGTATTTGGGGGGCTGAGGTTTCTGGGTCGAGGTGTACACACATACCCCCACACTGTATAATTGCTTGTCTTGGTACACTCCCCTTTTAAATGAACATGATACCCACATACGCGGCACCGTGATGACACCGGCCACCGCGGCTTGCAGGTTGTGTAAGTGAGGGTGAGTGACGTTGGTACGTACCTAACCGTCCACATTCTTCTCTTTTGGTGAAGTACTTGAAGCCGTTGGCCGCTCGCCGCTCGGCTTTCTCGTGCTTCTTCACATGCCAGGGCAGTTTAGTGGTGATGTTGGTGACGAAGTAGCAGTTGGAGCGCAAGCAGTGGTAGTGTCCTCGCATGCGGAATTCACAGTGCTGCGGGGAGACACGAGACCAGATTTAATCAGATCCACTGATCTAAGCAGGCAGTGGCGTAGCGTGGGTTGTCAGCGCCCGGGGCCAGCCAAGAATTGTGCGCCCCCCCCACCTGTGGACACGTTATCGATATTGCCCCAGCTCTCACATGGACATTGCCCCAGCTCATGGATTTGCCCCCAGCTCATGGATTTGCCCCAGCTCATGGATATGCCCCAGCTCACACATGGATTTGCCCCAGCTCATGGATTTGCCCCCAGCTCATGGATTTGCCCCCAGCTCATGGATTTGCCCCAGCTCATGGATATGCCCCAGCTCACACATGGATTTGCCCCAGCTCACACATGGATTTCCCCAGCTCATGGATTTGCCCCAGCTCACACATGGATTTGCCCCAGCTCACACATGGATTTGCCCCAGCTCACACATGGATTTGCCCCAGCTTACACATGGATTTGCCCAGCTCTCACCTGGATATTGCTCCAGCTCCGGCAGGGGTTGAGGGGACCCATATGCCGGGCAGCGCGGGAGTGCCTGCCCGGTCCTGAAGAGTCCGTCCTGTTGAAGGTGATGCGGCTGCGTAGCGTGCGTGCGCAGGTCACGCGGTCCGGCCAGTCAGGTGGTACAGAGACTCAGTACCACCTGATTAGCCGGACCACGTGACCGGCTGCGCCTGCACGCAGCCGCTTCCCTTTAACAGGACGGACACTTCAGGACCGGGCAGGCACTCCCGCGCTGCCCGGCATCTGGGTCCCCTCAACCCCCGGGCCAGTTTTAGGGGCGCAAATGCGCCCCTAACAAAACTGCGCCTGGGGCCACGGCCCCCCCAGCCCCCCCCACGCTACGCCACTGTAAGCAGGTCCCTATCGGTAAGAGCATCGTGCCGGACCACCTGCAGTGACATACAGCGCCAGCACCGTGTAACGCACGGCAGGACGGCCCCCGCTGACAGAATTGAAAACACAGTGTCGTTCCTGAACTCGCCCCATTGTATCCCACATGTCTCCCACCTCGGCACATGAGCGCACGGAAGCTCTGCGTTAGCTGCCGAAGCTCAGAGAATGGTTTCTGCGTATTTGTACTGACACCGCCCTGTGACTCTCCCGCTGGGCCATGCCACTCACCTGGTTGGGGCACAGGCACTGCAGGGAGTAGTAGGCAAACTGGTCGCGCACGTTGACCAGGCTGTTGTTGGGGTTGATGTGGTCCAGGCAGTGCGACTCGGCTTTGCCGGAGGTTTTACAGACATACTTGCAGTTTCCAAACAGACAATGGAAGTGAAATTTGTTTGAATATTTGCAGTCTGTCGCCAGGCAGGGGTCACTGCGAAAACAAAAAGCACAGCAAGGGTTTATCTCTGCACCGCAAGGCTCCATCACTAGGTCTGACATAAAACAGGATCCACTGGATCACTTTGAATCAGCTCAACTTATTCTAAACCTATAAGAAGTGCCCGTATCTGCCCTGCCTGCCAGGTAAGAAGTGTCTGTATCTGCCCTGCCTGCCAGGTAAGAAGTGCCCGTATCTGCCCTGCCTGCCAGGTAAGAAGTGTCTGTATCTGCCCTGCCTGCCAGGTAAGAAGTTTCTGTATCTGCCCTGCCTGCCAGGTAAGAAGTGTCTGTATCTGCCCTGCCTGCCAGGTAAGAAGTGTCTGTATCTGCCCTGCCTGCCAGGTAAGAAGTTCTGTATCTGCCCTGCCTGCCAGGTAAGAAGTGTCTGTATCTGCCCTGCCTGCCAGGTAAGAAGTGTCTGTATCTGCCCTGCCTGCCAGGTAAGAAGTTTCTGTATCTGCCCTGCCTGCCAGGTAAGAAGTTTCTGTATCTGCCCTGCCTGCCAGGTAAGAAGTGTCTGTATCTGCCCTGCCTGCCAGGTAAGAAGTGTCTGTATCTGCCCTGCCTGCCAGGTAAGAAGTGTCTGTATCTGCCCTGCCTGCCAGGTAAGAAGTTTCTGTATCTGCCCTGCCTGCCAGGTAAGGCTAGGGTCAGACGAACGCATTTTTATGTTGTCTGTGAAAAAGTGCGTTCGAACGAATGGACGCATTTTTTCCCGGAATACGTGATAGCGGTCATACGATGCGCATTTTCGTCCGTGATTTTGTACGGATCATCAATAAAACTCTTTTTGTGTCTGGACGTTATGTTGGCCGGACATTAGCAGCGTCTGACGTCTCCTAATCACGCACACACGCCGCTAGCGGATGCAGCGCACTCTGTACGTCAGTACCTGCGGTTTCACGTTCTCGAAAAAATGCGTTCATTTTCCACTTGCGTTGCGCAGCCGGACTTTTGTGCGACCGTACTTCGTATATTGGCCGTCATTGCCCGGCATCTGCTGCTAGCACGGCCGTGATTAAGTGCGGCTGCACGCGCGTTCGCACTGCCTCAGTCTGACCCTAGCCTAAGAAGTGCTGGTATCTGCCCTTCCTGCCAGGTAAGAAGTGCCCGTATGTACCCTTCCTGCCAGGTAAGAGGTGCCCGTATCTGCCCTTCCTGCCAGGTAAGAAGTGCCCGTCTCTGCCCTTCCTGCCAGGTATGAAGTGCCTGTCTCTGCCCTTCCTGCCAGGTAAGAGGTACCCGTATGTGCCCTGCCTGCCAGGTAAAAGGTGCCCGTATCTGCCCTGCCTGCCAGGTAAAAGGTGCCTGTATCTGCCCTTCCTGCCAGGTATGAAGTACCCATGTCTGCCCTGCCTGCCAGGTAAGAGGTGCCCGTATCTGCCCTGCCTGCCAGGTAAGAGGTGCCCGTATCTGCCCTGCCTGCCAGGTAAAAGGTGCCCGTATCTGCCCTGCCTGCCAGGTATGAAGTACCCATGTCTGCCCTAACTGCCAGGTAAGAGGTGCCTGTATCTGCCCTTCCTGCCAGGTAAGAGGTGCCCGTATGTACCCTCCATGCCAGGTAAGAGGTGCCCGTATGTACCCTCCATGCCAGGTAAGAGGTGCCCGTATGTACCCTCCATGCCAGGTGGAGGATGCCCTTATAATAGTGTTACTAAGCAAGTCCTTGGACTCACGCACTCACTTCTCCTGGAACTGAAGAAATCCGGGTTTCACTTGCGGCCTTGCGTTCTCCAGGGAAGTGGTTGTTATTGGCGATGATGCCAGACTGGGCACAGAGGTGGGGATCTGAGGGATCTGGGGGATGGAGGATGCCAGTTGCTTCCATGCCAGCAGAGTTGGAGTGGATGAAAGAGCGGCAGAGCAGGGAGCAGGAACCTCGCAGCTCAATGCCATGGTCGAGGGCAAAGGGTGTGGAGAAACCTCTGAAGAGATTTTCATGTCGCCCGCATCAGAGCTGCCCTTGGGAGTGCCCACGTCAGTCCTGAAGTGGAAGCTGCAAAGACATAAGTAAACTATGAAAAAAATGGCAGGATCGAAGAATGTACAGAACATGGCATTAACAGGAGGACGGTGTGAGAAAGATGCGCGTTCCAGGGTACGATCAGCTCCTCGCCACTTACTTGGCATGTTTGATGGCGCCGTCCAAGGTGCTGAAGAGGGCTCCACACTCTTCTACTATGCAGTGGAAATGCAGCTTGTGCAGGAAGTCGCAGTGCACGTCGCACACGTCCGCTGGGCCAAACCTAGCAACATATGACACGTGTCACCCTGCGCAGCACATGGAACCCGTGCCCTGTCTTAACATGTGATCTATATGAACTGAAAGCCACATTAACGCTTAGTCTGCCAGTGCACAGTCATGGGCTCTATACACAGCGAGGCTGGGCCGGCTGATAGGAAAGCTGCGGTTATGCAGGCTCAGGGTAGTAAGTGCAGGGCACAGCCGCCCAGCAGGGTAATCTCTGTGTTACCTGCGCAGGTAGGTCCTCCAGGGTTCGGTCTGCTTCTCCTGAGCCAGAGCCTTCATCACTTTGCCAAGGTAATGTGTGGACTCCCCGGCTCCGGAGTCACTGCTGTCGGGGTCTGCTTTTAGGCTGAGGAGATTCCCTGGATGGGAGTTGGAGTGCGGGGCCTGCAAAACGGAAGAAACCATCAAACCAGGAACCCAAACCACATACAAACCATACACCACATGATTATGGAGGCGATATGAAGATATTCATACATGTGTCTTATTCCCGACATACGCCATAATGTGTGACTTGCCGGAAAGATAGCGGCGTCTCCATCATCTGTATGACAGCTTTGGCATAAAGTGTGTGAAAAATGGTGACACTGGGTGTCAATACCCATCAACCCGGGCACGAGGTGTGTGTGTATATCACTGCATTAAGACGGCTGCCTGTTACACTTGCTGCCCGTGTTTGTACAAACCGTGACAAAGCGCACCTTGTTCAGAGCATTTGGAAGGAGCGATGGGTCGGCGCTCGCATCTTGTCCGTTGGATTCAGCGCTGGGAACAAAAAGCAGAGGGTCATTTTAATAGGTTTATTCTTGCAAAAGTCGTTTGAATCCTCGGGTCGGGCGGTGGAGACCCCGTCTCCCTCCACTTCGGAAGGCTGTCACAGTCTGCCAGGACATCCGTTGGGGGGGGGGGGGACCACTAGCCCACACGGATTAATGTTAATGTGGTCTTGTGACTAGTGTCCTTTTAGGTCGTGCTGCTCGGCAGTGCTGTTTCTGTATGTGCGGAGGGGGATACACCTGACATGCGTCTGCCTAGCGCCGCGCTTACTTGTTCACGCTCAGGTCCAGGCTGTGCTCCTGCGAGCTGCTTTGGGTCAATGTTCCGTCTGAATCCGCAGTGTCCACTTTCACTGGTCCAGCGCGCCGCAGCATTTGTCCTACACCTGTGGTAAAAAGAGCCGGCCTTAATAAACAGAATAATCTAAATCCAGAGCACGCGGCAAATTCCAAACACGGCAGTGATGATCATTTACACAAGAGTCTGACCGGGATCGAGCCACAAACCAGCCCTGCTGGACGATCGATCGGGAAAAGTACTTTTTCATAAAATCTTTGCTCAAACGTTAAACACTCACCGGATTCTGGAGATGGCGATTGCTTGATGGCGGCCGCTGCCAGTCTTGCCATCATGGGAGATATTAAACCTTTACTGGCCGACATCCTTTCCATAATGGATGTGGCAGCTGGTGAAGTGCTGTTTTGATCGCTGGCTCCCGAAGCCGCCTGTGGAGAGGAGCCCGTGGCGGCCACGGCCATCAGGTTAGCAGAGCTGATGGGGAGAGAGGATCCCGCGCGGCCGCTTATTATAGGGAAGTACGCCCCGCACCCGGGTTGTGCAGAGGTGGATAACGCTAAAGCCAGCGGCATGGTGCTGGGCAGCGCCTGAGACAGGAGACTGGAGATCTTTGTAGTGGGTGGAATGGTGCTGGTGGTTTTGAGCGGAGCCTGCGGAGAAGGCGCCTCCGAGATGGTGGGGACGAGGGAAACGGAAGACTGCTGACTGGTGGGAGAGGCACTCAGACTTGAGTTCTTGCTACTCAAAGCGGAAAAGTCAATGAGATCGTCGTTGCTGGACTCCTCCAGGTCGTTGTCCTTTCCTCCCATTACGGAAGACGGGAGGCCGAGGACTCCTGAGCTGCGAATGTGGCGCCTCTCGTGTTTCCGTTTGTGCGAGGTCATCTGGCTGGTGGAGGTGAAGGTAAAGCCGCAGCCGCTTCGGATACAGTGAAAGTGGTTGGTGGCCTTGCTGTACACGCAGCCCTCGTACTTGCATTCCTCGTACTTATAGAACTTCTTAAACCCGTCCTTGGCGTAAGCGTCATCCTTCACGTGATAGCTTTTGTGCTTCTCGATGTCACACTTGTTCTTGAACGTGAAGCTGCAGCCTGGTCGCCTGCGAACGGCAGAGAGAAAGACCTGAGACTGCGGATTTCTACGTCATCAGGGCCCTCATCCTGTTTATGGACCCCCTGCAGGATGGGCACTCGTTATCTCCCTGACGCTCTGAACGAGTCCTGCTGGGGAACTCTGAGCAGCTCCAGGGTGCGACATGCTGCTCATTGCGGCTCGTGCAGCATGTCCCTTGGTAATGGGCTGCTCAGTGTCTTCCAGTATGTGTGCGCTCTGGCGCTGCTGCGGGAAGTGGATCATTGATCCCCGTCCCTTCTGACATCAGATTCTCCTACATTCAAAAATCTGGCAACCCCCAAGCATTCTGGAATAGGGGTGCGCAATCTGGAATAGGGGTGGCCATTTTGGAATAGGGGTGCACAATCTGGAATAGGGGTGGCCATTTTGGAATAGGGGTGCGCATTCTGGAATAGGGGTGCGCATTCTGGAATAGGGGTGCGCATTCTGGAATAGGGGTGCTCATCCTCTACCTCCTATCTGTAAGGATATTATTCCCTGCTGCTTCACTCTACGGCCAGAGAACCGTTGTCAAACCTGGTGGAAGATGCACGGATAGATAGGTCCGTATGGACCTTCTCTACTCGCTCACTGCTGCTCCTTTAACTCTTTAATTCCCAGTCCTCTGCCCAATTACCTGCAATGAAAGTGAGTGGTTTTCTGCCCGTAAAACTGGCATTCCACGGTGCCACAGTCCTCGGTGGCTCGGAAGCGCTGGAATCCATCGTTAATCAGCTGTGTGTTCTTCTTGTGGAAGTTTTCATGGGTCATCACGTCGGAGGTGCTAGTGTAGACCTTGTTGCAGCCAACCTGCAATATACAAACATGTATCTTAATTATATATAATTACTATATTTATTGATATGAAGAATTATGTTAATTAGGGCATTTTCAGCTAAATATTCTGAGCGTGACCCGATGGAACAATCCTATTTACCTCATTGCACTGCACAGAAATGTTCCGAGACTTAAAGTGGATATTTTTGTGATTATTGCTCCCAATAAGCTGCTACCGGCGGTTGGGAGAAGGCGCTGACATGGACCAGACCCTGCCTGTGTTGGGGTGTCTGCAGTAGCAGCATATACAACGCGGTCCTCACGCCGAGCGCACATAACCCGCGCGTCACTGATGGAATGCTCCGCTTGTCCTCCCTCTGGCATCCGTCTGCAGGCAAAGCGGGCAACTTTGCCATATTGAGTAAAAAAAAAAGCTGCGGAATCTGAAAATGCGGCAGGCGAGGAGGAAAAAAAAAAATTCAGGAGACGAGTGCCAGGGTCTGCTCCATCTCAAGCGAAAGGAAAAAAAAAAATCCGTATTTACTCGACGGTACCTCCTGTGCCTTCCTCCCGTCACTCGCGTCCCACCGGCAGGTTGATGAGAGCAGACAATAACAAAAGCCTGACAAATACCCAAAAAAAGATAGAACGTAACAAAAAAACCCTTCCCAGCTGTTCCTGGTATTAAACCTACTCAGTGGTGACACCTTGAAAAAGAGCAGAACCCACCACGGGATCAACGAGCGAGAAAAAAAATATATTAAACAAAAAGCTGCCGAGGGAGAACTCGCAATGTGGCACTTGGTGCTAAAGACTGAAAAATGTGGGCTTTGTATAAACAAGGTGCAGAAATTTATCCGCACCAATTAAGGACATAAAGAAAGTGCACCCTGCGACGCTTACACACTTTATTCATTTTTTTTTCGTATTCACACCTTTTATTGTCGTACACCCACAGCTACCAAACACCGCCGAGGCACGTTGTAGCCAGCGGGGCCAGGCCGCCTCTAGGACGTGTGGCTGCTCTGGACCACAGCTCCCATCATGCCTAGGCAGCTTCTGGAATCATGGCAGCTGGAGATGCCCAATGTAGCCTAGCCCTACCGGCTCAGACACTGTCCACAGCTTGCGTAAGGGGTGTCATACTCTGCTCCCCCCCCCAGGTGTCTGTTGCCTACAGTTCCCAGAATTCTTTGAAAGCAGGGAAACATGGGAGCTGTAGTTCAGAAACCTCTGGGGGTAAGCAGAGTTTGAGATCCCAGGTTTACACATTTATCGGAGACGGGCACACTGGGAGGCGGATGGATAAGCGTGATGGGAGTTCAGGCTTGCAGAATAAAGCACTGTTGCTGTGCGCATGCGTAACGACAGAGGACGGGACCAGAAAGATTTGTCTGTATTATGCCCACACAGCCTGTTAGTGATACCGTTATATCCCGTGGAAATATACTGTGTTTTCAGGATATAATAGGCGCCTACATGTGGCAGGATTGTATAGACCTGTGGCTCCCAACCGCGATCCTCAAGTCCCCCCTAACAGGCCAGGTTTGCAGGATATGTGAAGCACAGCACAGGTGATATGATTTGCTGCTCAGGGATTGCAGGATTCAGTCTGCATTTCTTCAATCAAGGTAATCCTTAAAACCTGTCCTGTTAGGGGGTACTTGAGGACCCAGGTTGGGAACCGCTGGTATAGACGATACGAGGCACAGGTTGACGTCCATCACAGCAGATTAACCTCAGCCTGCAGTTATTATTTGGTCTGTACGTCCCGTATACCCCTGCGAGGCGCAGACACAGCCAGGTATGGAGGATATTCTACACCTGGCTATAGTACACAGACTGCGCGCTGCAGCACAACGCAAACTGCTCCTGGACTACATCTCCATTGTGTGAATAAGCCCCTGTGTGGAGGCAGAGGTTTGTGGGAGTTGTAGTCCAGTTTGCGCTGCTTGGCGTGGATAACGGACGGGTTACCTGCATGCAGTGATAGTGTGTGCTTTTCCCGTTAAGGTGACACCCGTGGTAGTAAACGCTGCAATCGTCCAATGGGCTGAAGCGCATGAAGCCGTGCTGGAGCGAGTTGTCGCGTTTCTTGTGCATATTGTAATGTCGGATCACGTCCTGCTTACTGGTGAATCTCTGCGAAGACAGACAGGAGGGGGGATATTATTATAAAACGCGTCACACGGGGAGAGCTTCCATGTAATACCAATCTCTCTGCACCCGGCTACCACGCGGAAACCGGCACAGCCTGCGCTCCAGCACCAGACGGAACCTACATCTATTTATGTTTACGTTAAGAAAACCTGTCGGTGAGTCGCCAGTGACCCCCCCCCCCCAAACGTGCAAAAATAAGAGATCCCACATAAAACAAAATTGCCTCTTTCTCCCTATACATTCTGAAGACGTCTGTGATGAGAGGGGCGGCTGCCGGATCCCTCACAGAGGATTCAATGGTTTATAAACCATGTCCCACCTCGGCCTAAACCTGCCAGGATTCCCCCGGGGGCTCCATATGTACAGACTCGGTACCCCCTTTCCCGGAGGATAAGGGATGCTCATCAGGTCGCAGGCTTTGCTGGTTAAAGCTGCCGGCCGGTGGTCTCCTCACCTGGTAATTACATTCCGGATCCAGGCAATGGTAGTGTTCGCGGTATTGATACGCACAGTGAATGTGCCCACAGTGTTGGCTACCTGAAAATCTGCAGGAAAACAGAAACACACAGACTGTCAGATGGGTTTGGATCAGCGGGAAGGAGACAGACGGACAGAATGTGTCCTGAGAGCAGAATGACAGCGGGTAGAAAGGGGGGAACGAAGGCGTCTGGATGAGCTGATGGAGATCTAACATAGACGGTCAATATAAAAAATAAAAAAAAATAAAAAAAGGCAAACCCTGAGGTGTCCAGGGGATCATGTTTACACGCGGACCTGATCAGGCCGATCAGAAATCACTGTATGGAAACACACATGCAAATAAACACACGCCATGCATCCACTGCACGCCGATGCGCACGGCCTGCCGATGGGCACAGCAGTCTCCGGGCATTGGCGCATGATCTCCCCGACTCATTAGGGTGAAAGGTTAGTGAGGATGGTGAAAGCAAATGGCAGACTCGGTGACGCGGACCTACAGGCAGAATTGGCTCCCCACCTCCATACCTGGCAATATATTTCTGGTATATATTTACATCTTCTGGGGGCTTGTCTGGGGGCAGTCCATTCCTGGTGAGAAAGACAGGGCAGAGCTGGTTAGAGTACATACAGCGCCCTACCCAGCTCCGTCTCGTGCCACGCTCCCGGATCTGGATGTTAGTAACCCTGTACCCAACCATCGCATACATCAACATGTGCACGACCCCGGGTCTAGAAACAGGCACTCCTGTCTACCCGTGAGGCATCCCTGGCAGTGGCGGGCTCACTTTACACCACAGATTGGTTTCAACTAAGTCTCCCATGATCCCCAGCCCAAGCTACAGTTCACATACACCTGCAGTATGTGGTCAGGTCACCACCGGCCTATGGTCCTCTCCCCATCTCTCCTCCATGCACACACGAACGCCATCCCTCGCTTCTAGTAAATATACGCATCTCCTCCTGAAGTGAATAACCCTCCCCGGAGACTAATTACACGCTTGCTACACTCCGAAAACCCATCATTATCCACCCCGTGACTGACACTTCTTGCAAATATTAATTCCCAGAACGTGTTCCATGTAGGGTTTAAAGCGCTGGAAGGTTTCCTATGCGTCCCATGCAATGCTCAGAGTGACTTTATCTCCTGCTAGCCTCCCTGTGCGCCGCGTTACCGTCACATTATCCCTGGGACGCCCATTGTCCACTGATCAGGACATGCATGGTGGGACATACAGTTACCCGGTGCGGTTGTTCTTGCTTTCTAAGCGCCCCCTGCCCAGTCTAGGTGAGCGGAAGGTGGCTCTAGTCATTAGTTACAGCGCTGGCGGATGCTTACTTGACGGTGGAGACTGTCCCTGTAGTGATAGAGTCTGTCTTGGAGAAGGTAGACTTCATAAATTCGGGAGTGTTGAAGGGTAACGTCACCGGCTGCTCGGCCGCTGGCACAGGGGGAACCGGAGTGCTTGTGAGGGGCGCTGGGGGCAGGCTTGGGACAACTGCAGCTGCCTTTTGTGGGGTGGGCTTCGGAATATTGCGCACGTCGTATTTCGAAGGCCGCCCCACTTTCCCCGTCTTAAAAGCTATGGAGCCTCCCATGTCTTGGTTGCCCTCGCCCGGCTTGAAGAGGTGAAGGTACTTGACGTTCTCCAGGTCGTACTTGGAGGGCTTCTTGTACGCGTTCCCATTCTGCGTCCTCAAGGACTCTCCAGTTTTTAGCTTCTGAATAAAGAAGTCGTATTTCGAAGGTCGGGACATCAGGCCTTGGATGTGTGAGCTGCCGGCAGCCGGCAAGGGCAACACAGTGGCTTTGGACTCCGGGAGGATGGCCGCTTCGTGCCCAGGCACCCTGGCAGGCAGCGGCTGCAGTACTGGTTGCTGGCTGGCGCCATCTTTGCTGCCCTGAAGGTTTTTGGAGTTGAGTTCTTCGGGTTTTACCCCCGGGGTGGGCCAGGCCAGGTTTTCACCGGCCTTCAGCTTTCGGATGTACTCCTCGTACTTGGAGAAGCGGGCTCGCTTGCTGAGGAGGTCTTCGGCGGAGTTGGGCTGTGAGGTAGCAGCATTGAGCTTCTCGAAACTTATCTTCTTTGCCAGTTCGTCGCGTACGTTGGGCTGCGTGTAGCCAAACATGCCGAGGAATTCGCTCATCGTGTTCGCCGCATAATCACGCAAAGACGAGGCTTCTCCTGCGCGGTGGGAAAGAAGGAAAAAAAAATACTGTTAACAGGCAGATCCGGTCGGGATTATCCTTCGCCGCACGTCCGGCTCGCTCGTTCGCTCACTACGTTTTATGACTTTTAAATTAAAAGGGAAAAAAAAGGTAATTAATACCGGGGTAAAATAAAACGGAGTTCATCAATGGCAGGAAAATCAATTCAATAAATGTTCTCAGCGATGGCTTTTCAGTACATTAAACAAAGTTTTCATAAATGTCTTTGCTCTCTCTTTGGCCTGTTATGAAGAAAAAAAGTCATTTTGCTGCAAGAGAAGCCAAGTCCCATCTGTCAAAGACAGCGAGCGGCGTAAATTCACCTGCGAGGCGTCTCATGCAGCTATACAGTGAGCGGCGTATACATAGATATATATATATGTAACGCGGGCCCCAAGACGGTGGGGGACTCCGTGGGATGCCAACGTGAAGCAGCGGCAGGGGGTGGTCTGGATAAGGTTAATGTGTAATAATCAGAATATTTATAGGACAATGAGTCACATTGTTACCTCACTTTATGCCATAATTCAGCCTCTTGCCTTTATTGATCAAGACACAACATTAGGGATACAGAGTGGCGCTAAACCGCTGTGTGATCAATAAGCGATCCATAAATCATTGCTTCTTACTTTTAACATTATCCCCCGGACTGCGAATACACTTCCTCTTCTTCGGAAATAAATCCATTATTCCTGGACGTTCGGAAGGTCTCGCCGCTGCTGCCGTTAATGGTCGCGGGGGGGATTATTTCCTTTTAAAATCCGAATTTAAGGATTTTGTTGGTAGATTCTGGACATATTCGAGTCAGGGATGATGTTTTTTTATTTTGGATGTGCCCCCCACGTGTATATATATATTTATTGAATGTGTGCGCACGATTATAGATATATAAATATATATATTTATATATCGATAATGAGATGTAAAATTTGTATTTTAGATTTTTTTTCCCAAGAAATGTGGGTCCTCATTTTTTCATTTGGATAAATGAGAATGTTTAACGATCGATATAATGTTTCTAGGAATTGACACATAGGACGTGGCATGTTGTATAAGGTATTTGTGGGGCGTTGTCTGGGGACGCGCTGTGTGGCGTTCAGGCTGATCTGGATGGAGTGTGTGATTTCAGTAAGGAGGAAAGGCATGTGTTTTGGGGTACCTGTTGGCAGGGGTGCCCGGCTCGAGGTACACTGGCATTGTCTGTGCGTGGCCGCCCCCCTTCCCGTCTTTGCGCGAGCCGAGTCACCTTGTCCCTTGGAGGGAAATGCTTTTGCTATGGGCGTCTGCTGAAGGTCACACATCTTCCCATTGATCTCACAATGTTTGTTAATTACTTTGTCACTGATGTGGTGAAGGATAATTAAACAGCTCTGTTTATATCTTCATGCATAATTATGAGGCTTGCGCTGCCAGTCAGAGCCAGCGGCCTGATCGCCAACAACAGGCGAGCAGCGAGCTGCTGGAAAAAGCCGCACTCTCATGGGCGAATGCCCTGTACAGCACAATCATCCAGGAACATGAGGACCAAACCAGAACGAGAGAAAGATCGAGGCTTATTGTGTGAGGAAAGCTGGGACACCATGGATTGGGGCACCTCGTATCACTAGAGAATACCCAATTAATGCCCCTCCACATACCTGAGGACGCCCCTGAGGTTTGTTTGGTAGCTGCCTCTGTCGTTTCCTTCGAGACAGTCTTTTCCGGCGGCTTTTCTTCTACGTATCGGTTATTTTGAGGGACCTTTGAGTCCTCCGTGTTATCCTCGTCATCGCTGCACCCCTTGGGTTGCACCATGTAGACGCCTTCAGGGGGCAGCTCTGCAACGCCTAACCTCTTGAATTCTTTCACCTTCCTTTCAGGGGGTTCGTCTGTGTACTCCCCATTGACCCATTTTTCGATCACCTCCCTGCGCCTCTTGTCCTCCTCTGCGCTCCGCTGATCGGTGCTGAGACCCTCGGCAGGTTCAGCTTCGCCTTCTCGGTCGCTGCTGTCCAGGGGTCCTGGCTCTGCATCGCCCAGGTCTGACCCGTGTTCTGAGACCACCTGCCGGCTGAGTTTGGCACAGATTGCGTTGAGCTTCAGGCCGCCTTTCCGCTTGGCAGCCATCCTCGTCTTTCCTGAGGTTGCGTCAGTGCAAACACCTCTTTCAGCTAAACGTCATCAGGAGAAAAGAGAAAGAATATATAAAACGCTGGTTTCACAAATTCACGAAATCAAAGACAACAAAAACCATTAAAGATAAAGAGTCGAGACACGTTGACACGTCCAACCACATTCACACCAAGCCCGCCGGCGTGGACGCACGCCCCCAATGTCACATTTATTCCCAAATTCCTGTCCAGGACAAACCATGGGGAGGATTTACACCAAAACGGTTTTTATTTTCTTTGGCAAAACCAACGCGCACCGGCTGCTTGACATGGCCGCAGAATATCTACGTGTTTGGTAAAAGAGAAACACGTTACCGGTTCTCCGCTGCGAGTAAAGAGATGCAGAGGTGTCGGTTACAGACCCGCTCCTCGCTCTGCGTGACCTCTACACGTGATACACCTAGAGGCTCGGCAGCTCAGCCAGGATCACAGAGTCTCTTTTTAACCAGGGTCTTACCGGCAATGCAATGGAGTAAGTCGGACCCCCTACCGTGCTGCCAAAGCTATAATCTGCGAGCCTGACAGCGCCGTACAAACAGACAGGGGGGGTTAAACGTGTTGTCAATGAGCCAAAACTACTACTGCACAATTTAAAGAGTCTGACAGCTCCGGTAATACGAGTGGAGCTGCACCAGATGAGGGGGTCTGTGGATCAGAAGACGGGCATGACCGAAGCTCAAAGCTAGGAGTCTGTGTCGCTAGACACATCTGTAGCAATGGGCCAGCGTTCCACCCCGTGTGATCTCTACCATCCGTGTGACAGCGTGAGGGGTGTCATAAGTGAATGCGTAACTTGCTGGCATCACCCCGCTAAGGCCGCGGCTGGGACGGACCGGCATGGAGGCCGAGAGCCAGAGACGCCAAATGATAGTGACGGGCTGAGAGGAGACAGGAGTGAACATTGAGGAAATGATACAATATATGATTGTATCAAGAGCTTTGCTGCTACAAATGCGTTTGTTTCATCACAGAGAAAAAAAATCCAATGACTATACTGATCCCTATAACTATTAAAGCACACCTACAGGGCAATAGCGCGGTACAGCGATCTGAGGGCCAATAAGAAGTCTCGATGTTCACCTGTCAGCGCCAGCAGGTGACTGTGACGGGCGTGCATGAAAAGGGAAATATTTTGGTGCTGTTGATTGAGAAAGGCAAATATTGAAGCAAGAAAAAACAAAAAATGCTTTTATAGCTGTAGCGCTGTACAAACATATGACTGGACGGCACAAGCTTCATATACTTAGACATGTCCCAAGCTGATATTTTAAGACATAGAGCATTAATTGTACAAAGTGTCTTTACAGATAATTGCAGGGGTGGGGGCTCTGCTAATCATAACAGAGATGGGGGGGGGGGTTCTGATAACATTGGGTCTCTGGGTCCCCGAGGGGCCAGTCTTGTGATGTGTTGCTAGCCGTTCTGGCACACAAAGAGTCTATAGTAAACTCTTGCGTGCCTGTCCGGGGTAAATCGCCAGAGTTTATTATTGCTGGGGTTAATATAAACATCCCGTTTTATTTAATTTAACCCAAACACAAATTCTTTTTATTTTTGCTTCAATATAAGGAAGACATTTATAAAGTCGGCCTGTCAAACTGAACTTTTTCATCTCATTCCACCGACTACCGTATTTACACACAGAACTTCCTCCTTAAACAATGCCCGCACCCTTTCCCTGCCTCGCCGCAGCAACCAGGATCTGCAACAATAGGCGATGATGTAACGGGTGGCACGCGGTGTGATGATGGCGTCTGTCTTTACGTTCTACGACTTATCGCTTTGTCACGATGCTCAGCCGTCAGATCACGCCTGTATAAATTATTCTGTATTTTATATATTTGTATATAAACACGTGTTTCACGTCAGGTTATTGTGTCGGAAACGGCAGCATCACACGGTTTTCCAGTAAACGTTGCCTCTTACACATTCCCGACATTTGCCGCCGGTCCTTGTGTAACATAGGGACTAGTGCATGAATTTTACAAAACACATGGGCAAAGTGGGCCTGTGGCATTTTAAGGTATGGCGCTGGAGGCGGGGCCAGATCCCAGACTATAAGTGACATCACAAACGATCAGAGTCATTTATGTCCTTAAACTTGTCACTTCGAGCCAGCGATTTCATTTATCGTTGTTATTGTTGTTTAGAGATTCATTGCTGGGAGTTTTATTGCTGTGCAGCTCTGTTCTACACCCGCACACCCAAATATAGGAGGAGCCCCTAAAAAGACACCCACACACACTGACTATATAGGGGACGCAGGAGTCCCTAAAATGAGGGACAGAGTTTTTGGATCCAGAATCTGGACCGTTCCATATATAGAAAAAGACATTTGTGTTGCTTGCTGGGTGTGACGTGGTATATGTTTGTGTACGGGGCACAGGACATGCTGCTGTACAGTTTATCAATAAAACACATTATTGCTTTTAGTTCAGGGAATGACCTTGAAGCCGTGCGATCCCTCGCTGACGACCTTGGGGATTTCTCGCTCGCAGGGGGAAGCTTTGAATAATTGTGATATAGCTGTAAATAGAGAGGTTGATCTTGTCCAGTGAAGGTATACGCGTACGCCGGCTGGCTTTTTCGACGTGGCTGGATTGTTTTTCGGTGTATGGCGCGGGCAGGACGTGGCAGATTGCTGACATGGAGTAAACTGACCCACACCACTGATTCGCAATAATGGGATCAGCCGAGGTCTTTCTCTGCAAAGCAAACGTCCGACTTGATATTTAGCTCAGGACCGAGCCGTGAATTACCCGTAAACTCAGCCAGGTACCCCCTTCATAAAGCCACGCCGCCCCAATAACAATTCCCATCTTTTATATAAATGGGAGTCGGCCACATCCGACTAATCTATATAGAATAATGGCTACGGCCGCCAAAACTCCATATATTCAGTTACTAATGGCTGGTAGCCACAATAGTGAGCTTTATAGCCAGGCGGCCATGTCTGAGTCCTGTCACACTGTGCATTACATAATATCGTGCAGAGAGCACAGACACCACAACCCATTACTTAATGTATGTTTTATAGGGTGTGTATAACCTCCCTGTAGAATGTAAGCTCCTCGGGGGAGTCTAACAATGTATTATACGCATTTATTGCAACCCCTGTATCTGCAGAATTAGGCTGGGGTCAGACGAACGCAGTGCGAACGCGCGTGCAGCTGCACTTTATCACGGCCGTAGTAGCAGCAAATGACGGCCAATATACGAAGTACGGCCGCACGAAAGTTCGGCCGCGCAATGCAAGCGGCAAAGGAACACATTTTTTTGAGAACGTAGAACCGCTAGTACTGACGCAGAGAGTGCGCTGCGTCGGCAAGCGGTGTGTGTGCGTGATTAGGAGACGTCAGATGCTGCACATGTCCGACCAACATCACGTCCGTTTGTTTTTAATAGCTCTGTCAAAAATCACGGCCGAAATTGCGCATCGTATGACCGCTATCGCGTCTTCCGTGAAAAAGTGCGTTCGGACGCACTGACGCACTTTCTGACGGTAGATGTGAAAAATGCGTTCGTCTGACCCTAGCCCAAGTTGGTGAATGAATAATAATAACCTGTTGAGCATAATCTCCCAGGGCAGATGTTACGCACGGGAGCCACTGGTATGTTTGTAAGAGCCGGGCAATGGGTTGTATGTGGGCAAACCCGTAGGAACCAGAGGTAAATTCACAGGAGCTGATGGCAATCTGGCAACGAGATTTGTCAGTCCAGGACTCTGGGATCTATAAGTTACCTGGCTGTCAGTCCTGGGTAAATAAGTGTCAGGCGTATCTCTAAAAGGACCGAGGAACGGAATGTATTCATGCACGGGGACGTAAAGGTGGCATCATGGCCAGATCGCTCACGACGAGCTTGGCTATGTCAAGTAACGATGATATATTCCTGATGTGCGTCTTTGCTCGGTCTTTATGCAGTAACACAACTTAATTTTCAGTTTTTTTAAAAAAAAAAAAATTAAAGCTTGTAAAATGCTAGTCTGGTGGTTTGGTCCATTTGCCGTTAAAAAGTTGCGGTGCGTGTGTATCCTGGGAGCCTACGTAGCCAGTCAGCTGGCGGATGGGGCGCACACAAAAGGGCACCTGCCAGGGAATTTACAGCATTAATATCTGAGCTCCAGGATCCGGTACCCAGCGCAGTATCACTCCCATCAGCTCAGCCAGCCAGGGTAGATTAAAAATCTATCTAAAAAGCAGCCAAGCCAGACCCTGCCACAGGACGACGCTGAATTTAACGGAGCCATCGTCATGTAAAGGGAGATCCTGAAATACAGAGAATATGAAAGAGTGGAAATCACCCCTTTGTAACCCCCCCCGCGCTGCGTATACAAGCGGACGTATTTACTGTTGGGGCGTAACTGGTTTTATGTGATGAAGTTTTATTTTTATTTTGTGACGGTTAGGACGCGGCGCTCACTCACTTCTAAAAGCAGATTTAAAAACGCTCCCCCAGCTTTCCCGCTTAATATCACAGCGTAGTTGTATGTATACGCGGTATGTATGGTGCGCGTGTACGGCTCATCCAGAGAGCAGTAAACCCCATGTGATATGAACGTGTTCTTCAGACGGTTATTAGGATTGTCGTGTTGCCAGCGGTGGAGGAAGCCCAGGCTCCGGGTACCCGGGCGGAATAGAAAGTGTTAAACGCCATTGTTAAATGATACAGCAGATTGCCCCGATAAATAATTTACTGATATTTATAAATATTCAAATCCGCGGCCATCGGAAGCCGAACGGGAGGTGACATTAATTTCACAGCTCCTCAAATTCAGCCCAGAATCGCTTCTCACTTCAAATATTAAATCTTTGGCGTCGGGTCTGGAGAAACGCTCTACGTTCCCTGGACCGTCCCGCAGCGTGCAGAGCGCCACGCCGGGCTGGTCACATCCCGACCGGGAACATCATTGAGTAACTGGTCCTTTATGTGGCCCCTGAAAATATACCCAAGGTACAGGCAGCCGAAGGGGTTATTTACCGGAGACATTTAAGGCCAAAACTACCATCGCTGGTTTTCCTGCAGAATATCTGAATAAAATGCTGGGATTCTCCACCGATTCACCACTTACTATCCAACTTCGATATTTACTAACTGCCCCTATAAATGTACACAGACAACACTGTCCTAAATACAGGGAATCTGCCCCAGGTACAGGACACCTACAGATAGAAAAGGCGACTCTCGTATGATTTAAGGACGGCCCTTATATATATATATATTTAATTGAATGCCAGGTACTGGCAATTGTTTATTTGCCCCCCCTGAAAACTTGGACTTGTCGCTGAAGTTATCCATGGTCCACCCCCCCACGTGAAGATGGTCCTCCTCGTCCAGTGACGCCGCTCACCATTGACAAATTAAACCCTCAGGAAGGCGGCTGCCTATGGCCTTTGTTTTGTCTTGTTTTTGACTAATCTTTAGAGAAAAACAGAAATCTGTAAATTCTGGTGCGTCTGGATTGAAACCTGTTCCCACGCCCCGCCGCCCAGTGACAGCCATGGTGATGGCTGCTGTTTTGTTTCAATACAAAACGCACTTTATTACCTGTAAGGCCCCGTACAAATCCATCCAACCCCTCCTGCGGCACGCGGCTGTAACCTGTATATTGCAGTCGTGTCCTCAGGTAATGCAGTCCCCTTAAATGTGATGGTCTCTCTCATTGTTCCTTCTTGCTGCTGTCACTCTCTGATCCCATTATTAAAAGGATTCCTCCCCCTCCCCCTGAGGAATGACCCCCCTCCCATTCTATATCTGTAAATCAAAGCGCTCTGGGGGGGCAGAACCTGGCATCCCGCTTGAGTTATAGGTTCCCTAATGCAGGGCCGGCTGTCAGCTCCCGGTGCTCTGCTTTATGGCTCTGTCTGTGCGGCGCTGAACTCTCCGCTTGGAAATAAAGTTACCCCTTGGCGAGACTTAGAAACGTTTCTTTTAGTGCGAGCGCGTTGCTTAAGAAAGCACATATTTTTTCTCCATCATCTGTATCCCGGTCCCTGTAACACGGCTGCATCTTGATGCTGGACGGGTACCAGGCGCTGCGAGGGATGGACGGACGGAAGGTATCCGCGTCCCCAATGCATAGTGTTACTGCACCCGGTCAGTGATACAAACGAGAGAAAATCAATGTAAACGTTTACATTCTGGGATTATTGCTTCACATTTTGTGAGCCTGAGGTGATACAATGAATTTCCAATGTCTGGGCAGTTTGGAAAGCGTGAGCATTGCTCTGTTCGGGATGTACTTTTTGGGGCAGAAACACAGGATTCCCTGGTGTCCCAGCGATCCCATCACTCTTTGATCAAACCGTGGCATCTGATCCACTGGGCCTTGGTAAGGGAATTTCAAAGAAGGTTCACTTTAAAAGACACATTTTTGGGAAACGGAGATTTATCTGAAGGCCTCGGTTTAAAGCAGATTGTGATTTCCATCATTTTAATTTCATATTCGTTGTTTTTCTGAAGTTCTTGGCCACATTTAATATAGAATTTCATGTAAAGTGTATCGAGCGGCTCTTAAATATCTGGTTTTAAAAGAAAGGCTGCATACAGCGCCCCCCGCACATGGAAAGGTTGTTTGGGGTACTGCATCCAGCAGGTGTTTTCCCTTTTCTGTCCCCAGTAATCGGTCTTTGAGGGGTTCCTCGGGTTTGCTCGCTACGTCTATTAATCCAGAGGCTTCAGCTATTCCATGGATAGAGCTGTTGTAAAGGCACACGCGGCCCCTCACCCTCAGAAAGAAGTGCTTTAGCACATTGAACATTAATGGAGACAGGCTTTTATTTCTGCTTGGTTGGGACTTATTGAAGACTAAGAGCCCTATTCCAAAGCTGGTGCTAACTTAACCAGAGCTGTTGTAAACTTACCAGAGCCTTTTATACGGACCTATTACAATCTTTGGGTTAAAACGCTCGCAGAACGCGTGAATTTGTGCGCCCAGCGTTAAACGTTAACGCGCGTAAATCATTGCTGGAATTACAATCCTCTCGCATTTTTTCATCCGTCGAGCAATAACGCGCGCGCAGCAACGTTGCGTGCAGAAATCGGTATGCGGACTGTTTTTTTTACGCGATTCAGCCAATCAGAATTAAGAACCACAATTGTCTCCCGTTAAGTTTTTGTGCCTGTCAAAGTCAATCTGCGCATATATGCTGCATCAATAATAAATGCACGCACAACTTCTCAATTTTATTGTTTGGGTATGTGTAGAATGTGTAACTATACTTTGCTGCGTATTTTTTTTTTGGGCTGGTGTATTTGGTTTCGGCAGGTTGATAGAATTTGCCATTAACACCAGCTTTTAGGAGTTGTTAAAATTATGCGCGCAAAGTCTGTGCGTTACAAACTGCGCATAGATTGTAATACCATCCGCGTACCAGCGCACAAACGCGTTTGTGCTCACAATGTTAAGTATAGGACGGCCCCAGCACAGTACGCTCGCACAGCGTTCTCGCAGGTTCACCCGCGGTAGACGTATCAGCGCGTTTGTTGCGCTGACATTGTAAGGCTAGGGTCAGACGAACGCAGTGCGAACGCCCTTTATCACGGCCGTAGTAGCAGCAAATGACGGCCAATATACGAAGTACGGCCGCACGCAAGCGGCAAACAAACGCATTTTTACGAGAACGTGATACCGCTAGTACTGACGTACAGAGTGCGTTGCGTCCGCTAGCGGCGTGTTTGCGTGATTAGGAGATGTCAGACGCTGCTAATGTCCGGCCAACATAACGTCCAGACGCAAAAAGTGTTTTATTGGTGATCCGTACAAAATCACGGACGAAAATGCGCATCGTATGACCGCTATCGCGTGAATAAGTCCATTCGTTCGAACGCACTTTTTCACGGACGACGCGAAAAATGCGTTCGTCTGACCCTAGCCTAGTACGACGTTCAGCGCAAAGGGTTTTGCCCCTCGCGTTAATGCGTGTTTGCGCCGGCGCAAATGTATGCGCGAAGATTGTAATAGGGCCCATAGTCTATGGAGTTAAGTTTACAACAGCTCTGGTTAAGTTAGCACCAACTTTGGAATATTGCCCTAATTTGGCAAAAAGCTGTACAGCAAACGGAGTCTAACTCCCGGACTTTGCATGTCTGTATAGAAGGCAATGGTTCCCAACCCTGGCCCCCTAACAGGACAGGTTTTAAGGATCATCTTGGGGAAATGCAGACTGAATCCTGCAATCACTGAGCAGCAAAATCATATCACCTGTGCTGACCTTCACATATCCTGCAAACCTGGCCTGTTAGGGGGACCTGAGGACCAGGGTTGGGAACCAGGGATCTAAAGGGTTATCTGTTTTACCAGACATCAAAATGGGGAAAATATGTGGTAACTGGGTGCATACGCAGCTCAGGTTTTATGGTTTGCAAAACAAACGGTTACATTATTACTTATAAAACTGTAAATAAATAATAATGTAACAGTTTGTAAGTAATAAACTGTTAAGAATCAGAAATAAACAAAAAACAAAGTGACAAAAGCTGAAAGGTGGAAAGCAGGGCCAACACATTGATTTGTCCCACCTTCCTGCGCACACCTGTGATGGCACGTCATGATTGCCGGGCGTGCAGGTCCCAGCATCACACGCTGCGTGCAATGTGGCATCCGAATCTGGTTTTATAGACAAAATAAAATGATTTCAACAAAATCCAAAGACCCCCCCCCCCCAAATCTCAATCCAGCAGAGCAGGAAAACAAGGTTTTGTCACATGGATGCGAGGTGCCGCCATGGACCGAAATCTTTATTAATAATGCTATTTTCATACCAGTGGTGCGTCTAATTAGAACGTTTGCGGAGTCCGATGTCACAACGTGTACCTAATAAAGTGGACAAATAGGAGTGAACCTTATAAGGTCGAGTGTCCCTTATCCAACGTGCTCCGGATCAGGAGAGTTCTGGATCGGGGATATCTGCATTAATAATGAGAGATCTTGGTCTAAACAGGACATTCATTCATGTTTCATACACACCTTATACACAGCCTGAAGGTCATTCTATACAGTGTTTTAATCACTTCATCCCGTCACGAGGTCAGAGGAGGGATGTAACTTTTAGGCTGGGGTCAGACCAGCGCATTTTGTACGGACTGTGTGTCCGTGCAGTACAGATGTACTTTCTGACTGACAACAAGGTAGTGGCCACACAGTCTGTTTTTTTGACGGATGTAGCAGGGAAAATAAATTAAAATGAAAAAAGCATTTTGTCCGTCGAGATGCTGGACGTATAAATGCAGTCCGTCTGACCACGTTCCATCACTCACACACAAAGCTATGCGGACGTTGCGCACGTGGCGCACTCTGCACGTCCATTCTCGCGTTTTTACGTTCTTGCCTAACTTGCGTCCGTTTGCCGCGTCCGTTTTGTGTCCGCACTTCTGTGTGGATGTACTTCGTGTGTGGGTCTCTAGTGATTATAATTTTATGCTACCACGGACGTTAAAATGTGCGGCAACACGGACGTGATCAGTGCGCTCGTCTGACCCCAGCCTTTCGGAGTCATTTCAGCTCTGAAAAGAAAAAACGAGGTTTGATTTTGGAACATTTGGGATAAGGGATGCTCAGCCTGTATGAATTAGAGATAAACAAAAGGCAAGCCCGCAAAGTCAGGGATCTCAAACACTGCCCCCCCCAATATCTGTGAACTACAACTCCCATGATCCTCTGGCCATCGATTGCATTCAAAGAATTATGGGAATTGAAGGCAACATCTGGGGCTGGAGTATCAGACCTCCGGCTCCCTTACAATTGGAAACAAGAACTTTGTGGCAAATCTATTGTGCAAATGTATCAGCAACGTAACTACTGGGGTCTCGTGTATGTATCCTGTTCTTAAAGATACAAAACAACCGTCCACGCTGCGCGTCTGTGACCTCCAGGCACACAAGATCAGTGGAAAAATCTGCTACATATTTATTTTTAATTATTAGATGGAAATTTATTAATAAACATTAGATTTTTTGTAACCGTGAGTCACGGAATATATTTAATAAGGGTAAAGAGGGAAAAGTGTCAAAGTCTGAACGAGCGGCCGAACGGCGAATCCAAAGATAGAAGAAGACCTCACGATGGAAAGCGTATGCTCGGGAAGATTGTGTGTCAAACCCATGTGAAACAGAAGACCCCATTGCTTCATTTTTGGCTAATAACCCAAGGACAGCAGTTGGGACAAAGGAATCCTCCCCCCCCCACCCCGCGCAGCAATGATTTAAATTTAGCAAAATATAGAATAAGGTTATTAGGGGCTGGAGCAGGAAAGCTTAACCCCTTGGTATTTTGCAATGTGCTCCATCGCCTCCTGGATTACGGAGTTTAGGAATGAGTTTCCACCATCCGTCCGATTCTCCAGCAAACGACCTTTCAAGTTCATTGACATTTGGGGAGGGGGACAAAAAAAAATTATATATATATATATATATATATACACACACATACACACACGCGCAGGGCTATCCCCAGAATCTCATAATCCCCATGTCGATTTCATCCTTTAGGTGGAAGAACACAAGGTTATTTTTAAATGTTTTATTATAAAATAAATACAAATAAAATACTCTGTATATATGTATACACAGTGACAGCGCGGATAGGAAGCAGTATAAATAAATCCATTTTTCCCCCCTCAATCCCCCCCCCCCTGCTTCCCATCCATGGACAGGGAGGAAGAATCAATCCACCTCTTGTATTATTTTTTTCTCTCCCCCCCCATAAACTCGATTTCTTTCTCCTTCTGAAAACAAGTGAGCTGTAAATACTGTTTAACCTCTCCCCCCTCCCCTCGGCTCTATAAAAACACAAATATGCCATAACTCAGCCCTTCCAGCCCCGGCGTCTCCGCCATGCCCTGCTGCAGGCCTCACTGGAAGGTCAAAACAAACGACTTTCCGATTCACTGCTCCTGAAATAATTTTGTGTATTAAAACCTGAATCTGCACTTTCTGGACCGAAAGGCCCTCTTAATTATTGCAGCCGTCCTTGGGATGGACAGTGATCCTTCACGGAGATGCAGTAACCAGCCCCCCCTCCCGCTAACCCCCCCTCTTTGCCAATCTGTTTGCAAAGTGTGTCTGTCCTTTATTAAATTGTTTTCTTTTCCACATTATCAGTTGCCATGGAGACCTCATCTCTCGGATTATTTGAATTTCATTATATCTATTGATTTGGGAGCATTTCATCTTTTTTATTGTTTTTCTGTCAATTTTCAAAACGAATAACCATCTAATTTGCGTCAGGGCTGATTATGTGTGTTCCTCAATAGAGGTCGGCAGCTGTACCGCGGACACAAATCAATGTGGAGCCAGCTCAGCGCTGCCTGCCCGAGCCAGCCTGCTAGGACACCCCCAGCATCACTCACTCGCACAAAAACACACACACTCACATCTGTGCATCTTCTAGCACAACCGTGCCAGCAACCAGCCCATTTTACACCAAAAAATGCCCCGGCGCAGCGCCGGCTTCCAGGGACAGCATAAAGTTTTACGTCGGATTTGGCGTTACCAGGGACGGTCGCAGCTCGGCTTTGCGGTAAACTAGGCTGATTAGGGCTCGGGTACCAACCCTCAAAAAGGAGGAAACGGAAATGACTGGGATAGCGGGATGGAAAGGTGTGACAGGTGGATGGAGATCTATTGGCTCCATCAAGCAGGCGGTCTGTTCCCCTTGTGAAAATGTTGGGATAGAGAGGGGCACGTTGGGCGCACAAGGTGTTTCCATTGTAACAGTAACACCATAGATTGGGGCAGGTTTGGCTTCCAGTTGCAATGGAAACCCATAGTAGAGCATCCAACATGCCCCTCTCCATCCATTGTTTCATCTCCATTGTTTCATGGTTAACCCAAAGAGAAAGTGGCCAAGGGGACAGGACGTACTTTATTGCATTGTGTTACAGGTTACCATTGTAACCGAGCGCCCAACGTGTCCCACAACCCTAACACTGTCACAATGTGAGCCCATATGTAATGGTATGATAGTGGGACGCCATACCGTGCTGTAAGCTTTACATTGTTACGCAGTAAGGTGGGCACTCTACGGATAGAGGGGGCACTGCGGGCGCTCTGCTTAAAGCGGGCACTGCGGGCGCTCTGCTTAAAGCGGGCACTGTGGGCACACTGCTTAAAGCGGGCACTGTGGGCACACTGCTTAAAGCGGGCACACTGCTTAAAGCGGGCACTGCGGGCGCTCTGCTTAAAGCGGGCAGCTCTAAACATGGTTTTAATGGAAACACACATGTAAGTAGACAGAGCGGGAGCGCTCGGGCCCCTGTATGTATCTGGGTTTACACTCAGACATGTTTTGATAGAATAAGCCCCATGAGCGCTTTTACCTATAGGTTGGCAGCTATACAATATTTAGAAAAATCAGGGCACAACTACACCTCATACCACACACACCACACACAGCATTCATACCACACACACTACACACAGCATTCATACCACACACACCACACACAGCATTCATACCACACACACTACACACAGCATTCATACCACACACACCACACACAGCATTCATACCACACACTACACTACTAAGGCTCGTGTCAGACTGTGTGTCCGTGCAGTACGGACGCACTCTCTGACTGACGACAAGGTAGTGGCCACACAGTCCGTTTATTCCCTGACGTTATTTTTGACGGATTTAGGAGGGAAAATAAATTAATATGAAAACCATTTTGTCCGTGAAAAATGCTGGACGTATAAATGCAGTCCGTCTGACCACGTTCCATCACTCACACACAAAGCTATGCGGACGTGGCGCACTTTGTGCGTCCGTTCTAGCGGTTTTACGTTCTTGCCTAACTTGCGTCCATTTGCCGCGTCCGTTATGTGTCCGCAGTTCTGTGCGGACGTACTTGGTGTGTGGGGCTCCATTGGTCAGAATGCTATGCTGCCACGGACGATAAAATGTGCGGCAACACGGATGTGAACACTGCGCTCGTCTGACCCCAGCCTAAATTCACACAGAATTCACGCACAAACTAAATACACCCAGAATTCATGCACACACTACAACTACACACAGCATTCACGCACACAATACACACAAGCATACTACACACAGCATTCACGCACAAACTAAATACACCCAGAATTCATGCACACACTACAACTACACACAGCATTCACGCACACAATACACACAAGCATACTACACACAGCATTCACGCACAAACTAAATACACACAGAATTCATGCACACACTGCAGTCACGCACACCACACACTACACACAGCATTCATGCAACACTATGCTACACACGGCCTACATACAGGCACACTGCACAGTGTATACACACACACTACAAACAGAATATAATGAATATTCACCTCCTGCTAAATATATTTCAAGCAGCAAATACCCGTGTACCCACATGAAAATATGCAACAAAGCCCACCAGAAACTTAATTGATGCTACACAACACTGCCTAATTAATATTAACCAGCGCCCCACAGACCATCCATTTACACCTCTCAAAAACCCTAATATATATATATATATATCTCACACACACCTAAGACACCTTTATGTTACAATTTACACTATACTCCTGATCGGTCACTGCTTAAGTATGTATTTGTGGTGTCCATATGCACCAAGTTGTATTAGTAATGGACTTGTGGTTAGCCTAGGTTTATACACCTACACCCCAAAAACACAGCACTGCGCACACTGTCTACATACAGCTTTAAAAACCTTTGATACTTTCTACTCATTATGTAAAATCATTTGTAGAATTGGGAGTAGTAGTAAATAAACATATTTAAGCCACCTCAAAATATTGTGCCTTCCTCCCTTTCCTTATTCTGGTTCATATCGCACACATACGCCATCTCAGCTTTGGAGTCTACATGTTACCAGGATACACGTCGATCCTAATTACTCTATACCCAAACATACATAAACCCTCAGTACGGTCTGCGTCCATCTAACCACATCTCAGGGATTTACACACAGCGCTCTGACACAGACCTGTATCCTCTGTGTATCACAGCCCCCTAATCATCGAATTACACCCCCCATACATCAGCGATCGCTTCCTATACATCCCATATCACCGCAGCATCCTGTGCTTTACCCAAACTTTATCACTCGTCCGCATCCTATAATGTACTTAATGTACCCCAACGTGTGGCAGCTCCCCGCCGCCTGCCCGCACTGTGTCATAGTGGCACAAAAAGACACACACATCATGCTTGTGTGTGTGTTTGCTTCATTGTCGTGGACGGCAGTGGGGGGGAGGTAGACTATGATTAAAGTGCTTAGTTGGTTTCTTCTTTTTTTTTTTTTTTTTAATAATTTATGCAATTTTAAGCATTTGTGTATAAATTTTTTAATAAGCCACCCTGGAGCAAAATGGCCATTAGCAGCCGTGCACTGCTGTCCAATCATCTCAGGCCAGAATCATTCGCGCAGCACTCCGGCTTTTTATGACAAGATAAAATGCTTTTAAAGCAATTTACACAAATATGGAAATTTCCCCCTTTTTTTTTATGCTTTACTTTTTCACAGGGGACAGTTGTGTGTATATTTAACTGTATGTACAAACATATACATTATGTACACAACTGTTCTAGCTCAGGGATAGAAAATGTTGTGGCTATATGTAATATATACATACATACACACACACACGGACAGTCATTGTGTGTGTGCATTTATGTATGTGTATATGTATGTGTGAACGTGTCTGTGAGTGTATATGTATGTGAGAGTGTGTATATTTTTGTCTGTATGTACGTACATACACACACACGGACAGTCATTGTGTGTGTGCATTTATGTATGTGTATATGTATGTGTGAACGTGTCTGAGTGTATATGTATGTGAGAGTGTGTATATTTTTGTCTGTATGTACGTACATACACACACACGGACAGTCATTGTGTGTGTGTATATGTATGAGTGTATATGTATGTGAGAGTGTGTATATTTGTGTCTGTATGTACGTACATACACATATGCACTCTCACACATGCATATACACTCACAGGCACGTTCACACATGAGTGTGTGTATGCACACACGTACACACATACACAGACAAGAACATAAGCACGCTCACACATACATGCACACAATGACTGTCCTTGAGTGTATATATGTATATATACTCTCTCTCTCGCTGCGTGAGGTCCATATATTATGAAGTGAGCCCCACTCATTTTGCAGGTATCTCACAATCTGCATGGGGTCTCCCGGGGTCCTACATGCCATGATCTCAGTGCAATCAGCGGCTCACTGGCTCCATACCCTTCTAACAGCTGCCTCGCACCTCTTGCTGTAGGGCTGGCTGCCATGCCGGATCCTCTGCCCTTATGTTCCCATGTGTCCAAACGACTTCACATGGTAAGGGTCCCCTGGAACTGTCTGCCTCGCAGATCCCATAATGTAACTGTCGCATATTCCTATTTTCTGTGGCTCTCCCTGAAATAACAGGTTTTCCTCCTAAGCAAACATTCCCACATGGGAGAAAAAAGGCCGGGGTTTAAGCGGGGGTCCCTGGGAACGCTGTGTTTGCACAGATCCCTTCACCAGAGATCCCCCTCCTGACGAAGTGACTTATTAAAGTTTAAACAGTAATTAACAGAACAATAAAAATAAAGGGATGTTTGGGGAGCTCTCGCGCACACTGAGTTTTGGCAGTGCCAGCAGTTTCCAGTGCCCTGCGCTGGCAGCAAAAGCCTGTGTCGGAGCCAGGGAGAGGAAAAAAGATCCTGAATCCTAAAACGAGCGCCTGTAGCGCCAGGCTCGCTCTGTAAAGAGGAAGGGTCCTGGGGGGGGGGGGTCACGGCACATTGAAGAGCTCAAACGCTTGTATTTGGGTGGCACAGGAGTCTTTAAAAAAGAAACACAGCCGCCACACCGTGATGCCAGCGATGCGTCTGCAGATTGCCAGCTACTTTACCGCGTGTTTTAACCCTCGCTATACTCACGGCTCTGGAAGGGGACACAATCGTTACATTGTGCCTTGTAATATTGAGCTTCTAACGGAAAACCTCATCGTGAGCATTTAACCCTTAGCGGCTCGCTATTACCGGTGAGCGGACAGACGTGTAATAATTGGGAGCCGCTAACAGATACCGACATCCACAGGCACCTATAGAGTTAACGAACAGAAATATTGGGGCCCTCATGGTATAAACCCAATGCATTTGAATCAATGACAGCCCCCAAAAGCGTCTTGGTAGATGTGTGTGTGAATGCGGAGTGTATTTGTTTGTCATTCCATACAGAGTGCATCATGGGAGGTCCTGGTGCGAGCGAGGCCTTAGGCGAGGACTATTTCACCTAATTACAGAGCTGCCTCTGCCGGTACCCTCTACGGTTGTCCCAGGACTCCATGGAGACCTCACCATGCCCCTGCAAACTGCGTGCTCTGCTTGTGGCGAGAGGAGACGGCGGACCAGGGAAGCACGTGGGGTTTTTTCTGTTTTCAGTGTTTTAGTTGCACGGAGGTAAAATCGCACATCACGTGTTTTGAAAGTGGTATTTTTTTATGTTTTTATAAGTATCAGCGCGCAATCAAGAATAACGAGTGACCTTGGAATCTCTCCTTATTCTCCGGCTCACAATGAGTTAACACTTCCTATACAATGTATACAACACACAGGAAGTGTTACTGTACAGTGACCTGTCGCGCAGCTTGACTGGAAAAGGACGGGAGCCATTATGGTTAAACGGGGGGGGGGGGGCGCTAGGTCTCCCCAGATATTAGCAAAACAGACACTAACCAGTGTTTTTTCCGCATACATTGACCACTTGGGGCCCGGCGCTGAAATCTGCAAGCTGAAATGGGAATTTGCCTTCACGGAAATCCTATCCAAGGCAAGACTCCCATTAATATCATTATAACAATCACCTGTGGTCAAGCAGGTCATTTTAAATTACGGTAAGCAGCAGGAAAGGGGGTGTAAGATCAGAGCATAAAAGACCGTGACATTGGCAATGCTGCTACTGCCTAGCATACCCATTTTCAGAGCCTCCTTACTCCTTACTTGACCACAGGTGGATCTTTCCTATAAGGTCTCAGATCATTCTCCATAAGAGATCGCTGCGTGCTTTGTTGAGACTTAACGTCATAACGAGCAAGACCTTGAACACAGGTTTGCTCCGCAGTAGCAGCACTGCTAATCCTCGGGATTGCGCTCCTTCGATACAAGTTGGTCTCAATGTCCGATGCTCGAGTCATTTTTCCATAGGAGGAGATGGCTGTGTGCTATTGTAGAAACTCGCCCATGGTCTGTCAGAGCAACAATACCTTGAACACAGGTGTGCTACACCATAGTTACTTTGCTTAAGTTCAGGCTCCTTTTACTTGACCACAGGTGGATCATTAGCTGCTCTTCTCTCCCTCTCAATGCTTTGTGGATGCTTATTGAGGATCATGTCCCGGCGCGCCCTGTAATCTACCCCACTACATGATGGTTTTTGGGTAAAAAAAAAAAGATAATAAAGGTAATAACTGATATACATGACAAAATCCGCGTACGTACAAGATCTCGCGGCCTGGAAGGAAGCCACGGTGGCTTGTGACGGGTTTAGCTGTTGCCTGCCATATGGAAATGGGAATTAAAGCCACCTTGTTAATCCTATACGCACTAAAACGCTAAACCCGACAGGGGACGGGCAGGGGCAGATGGTTCAAACGACCGTCAGAAATTCAGTGAATCAGCAGAAATTGGTGAAGGCGCACGTAGCGCCGGGAAGGGGGGCGACAGGACACAATGTGAATAAGACGCACACAAAGAAACACGGTGACCGGCTGTAACGCGCGCCCGTTTTGCAGGTAACACAAGCAGTGTGCTGGTTTCACAGCCACGCACACACACACACACACACCAGCCCGCACCGAGGCACCACGTCCCCCTCTCCGGCGAGAGGCTGTCAGGTAAATTAGATCTGAAAGCTGACAATTTCTGACCATATTTCCTTGATTATTTCAAACAAATGCACACCAGCCGCTGTAAGGAGATTAAAGTGACATAAACGTCCCGGGTGGGAGGAGGGAGGGCAGAGAATTCAGGTCACCCCCATCCGTCCCCCATCTGACAGCCGCTATATCGCTATCCAATCCAATAAAAATCCCCCCCACCCTTTGCTTTAATTAATTTTACAGCTAGCTTGCTTAATTACTTTCAATCAAAATCCTCCTGCCATCACAAAATTAGAAATGGTTGAGCTCCATTAGCCTAAATTCTTCATTTCCATACAGAACTCGTCCATGCAGCTTACGCTCGCTCCTGCGAGGCCTGAGTGAGCCGCGGCGGCTGCGTTAACGGGGTGAGCGGACGAGGAATCGTAGGCAGGAGAGGAAGGTCGCACGTTTATATGTGAGGGTCAACTGCTGGCTCCTGCGGACTACAAGGCCCATGATGCCTAGCTGGCAGCAGGGCACAGTCCAAACGCCACATGTGAGCCACCCGTAGACTTCAGACGTCTGACGTGAGAATGGAGCATGTACACAAAAGGTTAATAATTCCTGTCCTACAATTAACCCTTACCAAAAGAAATACAGTGCGAAACCACCAGCGACATGGACAGACACTGGATAAACACAGGCTCGGATACGGACGCAGAAAAACCCACCAGCCCTCGCGCAATGTGTCCTGTTCGGCTGCAGAACCAGACACATGCTGCTGCTGTTGTGTTTCATGGCTGGTCTTTCGTGGGTTAATGCAACCCGATGTTGACGCATGTCAAAAATGAACATTGTGCTGCAAACCCAATTTTTTTAAAAAAACTGAAATTGTTACCAAAATTAATTGACTTTTTTTTTTTTTTTAATATATTTTTTAAAAAAAAAAAAATAGGGAAAAAATACTAAATGGCGAGACTGAGCGGGGAGGATGTAAGCCGCTTTCCGATTCGCCCTCCAGAGCGCGGGCCGGTAATGCGAGTTGACACACAGGAGCCTGTTATGTTTTCTCTCATCGCTTGAGTGAAGCTGCTAAGAACGATCAGCGTTAAATTTCATTTTACCAAAAACAGCCAGAATCGCAGATAAAAATCGTAAACCTCTCGTCTGAGCCGGCTTAACCCTCGCTGCACCGGAGAGGCACTCTGCACACCGAGCTCTGCTTCTACAAACAAGGACATGAACTATTCTGACCCGGGACACTATAAGATCCACCTAAATCCCCCCCTCTTTTTTTTTTTAAAGGGGGGTACACCAAAAAATAAAAATCCAAATGTTTTGACCTCTGTATAAAATAACGAGCGTTATCGGGCATGACTAGTGATCGATTCAGGACCCGAGGCTCCCCCAGTTCTCTCGTATTTCTGGGTCACGTCTTTTTGTTGCTTTTTTTTTCACATTTATTTTTCCTATCAGAAGAAAGTTACAACATTTAAACCCACAAACACAAAAGATAATTGGTTGTGTTTTATTGGGGGGGGGGCGTTCGCAAACATTAGGCCGGTTCAGGCGCTGTCGCTCATGCTGGCGACATTTGGTTGTGGTATCCTCCTCGGCGACGCGTGGATACCTGAGCGCTCTGCCGCAGCTCCCGATATTACATTTCCCGAACGGTGAGAACAATGGCTTAATGCTGCCTTGTTGTGCCGGCTTAGAGAGGATTTAAACAGGACGCGGGGAATCGTCGCAGAGCTCGTCCTCGAATCTATTCCGAGCAAAGACACTTGTCAATTTAGCGGGCGAGATAATAAGCCCGGCGCGAAGATATGTTTTGCCTTTCACCCTTTCAATGCTGGAGACGTGTTCATTTATTTACAACTACAAACTACATATTTATCGCCTTCCACCCTTAAATCGATCGCAAATACCCCTGTGACGAGACCGGCTTCATCTCCACGAGTCGCACATTCTCTGCCTCAGAAATCCGGTGACCGTTTAGCCATCCAAATATATATATATATACTTTATTCACTCAGTTTTTTTATATATATATTATATATATATATATATTATATATATATATATATTATATATATATATATATATAATAAAAAAGTCAAAATAAATAAATTGGAAAGTTGGTAAATTGAAAATCAAAAACATTTTTAAAAGTGGATTTATGTGACAGATACTTCATGATATTATACAAAAATCAGCCGGGGATCTTAAAGAGCCCACTCTGCTCCAAACTGGACTTTTACGTCATGAATTTCCATTAGACCATAATCTCCTTTGGGCAGCCGGCCCTCGGCATTAAAGAGCCCGAGCTTAGGCTATAGGAAAGACAAAATAAATCTGAATTTAAAATAAGAATATACACCCCCCCCCCCCCGGTACACTTTACAGAAAAGCGCCTCCAGCCTTCAAAGAGCTCTATGTAATCTGCAAGCTCCATGTAAATGTGCTCGCGCTCAGCAGCATGTTGAAAAGATTGTAACTCAGGGGTGGTGCCTTTGTAAGCCCCTCCTCCGAAGAGCTGCACCTTTGAAAAATGCAGAAGACACAATGGTAAGAGGAATCACCGGTGAGTAGCGTCTGATGAGACACACGGTATACACGCTTTGTTACTGTATCCACATTTCAGGGAGTAAATCGGGACACGCATTTCGCTCACGCCCAGTTGTAGATGCTTTAGATATTTATGGACGGTTTCCCAGAAAAATAATTTGGTTACTTAAGATTCTTCTAATGACAAAGGGAACGCTTTAGGCATTTTCCCCATTTATTTTTAAGAAGCAGCATAGCTTCCATTTACTCTGAGCGTCGGACAGGTCGACGAGACTTTTTTTTAACGACCATGCGATCTTGATACAAAGGACCCGATGAGAATAAACGGCGGTTCCTTCAAAGGAACTGAAGAACTCCATTTCCCATGATGCTCTTCCGAAGGAGGAGAGATCATACTCCAATATATGTAGCTGCTTTTCCGACACTCCGGGAATACAGGTTGAGTATTCCTTATCTGAAACACATGGGACCAGGATTGTTGTGGATTTTGGGGGATATATGCATATAATAATAAGATTTTTTGGGATGGGACCCGAGTACAAACAGCAGATTAATTTGTGTTTCATACACACACTGAGAAAGGAGTTTTATTCTGTATTTTAGTCATTTTGTCACATGAGGTCAGGGTGGGATTTTACACTTGTGGCGTCATGTCGGTGGTGGAAATGTTTTTGGAATATTTCAGATAAGGGGTACTCAGCCTGTACTAGAAGAAGTCATGTGTGTGCTGGCCCCTTCCTAAGTCCCGGGGCTGTGCTGATATTTAGGACTGGATTTCTGCATGTCCCGTACCCTCTAAACGTCCTCATCGTATCAGCCACCAACCACAGTTGTTCTAACATTTCTCACTTTGCTGGACAACTGTTCCGATTCCGTGCGCAGAAATCGAGCAACTGTTTTAAAAAGCGCAGCTCCCCACCCCGAGCGGAACATGCAAATAAAAGCTGCCGGATCCCAAAACAAGGCCTTCTGACTCGGCCGAAAAATGTTATTAACAAAAAAACCTTGTCAAAGCCAAAGGACAAACCGAGGCACCTGTTCCTGGGGGGACAACTGGCACGGCCTGCGATTTTTAGCAAATGGCATCACAGGACATTGAGGGTTTGTCGGTCGAGAGGGGAATCACAGATACCGCGCGTCTTCCTATTTTTTTTTTTCTGCCTGCATCTCGAATCCAGAATTTCTGCCTTTAACGCCAGCTTGTGACCTCTCGCCTCGCCTTTCCTTTTCTGGAGGCTCCTCTATAAATATAACTAGTTAGAAAAAAAAAAAAAAAAGCTCGACCACCTGACAGTTTCGGAAAAGTGCCGCATTCGCCCCTTACACGGGCCGCTCGTGTGCTAGGCTGGGGGTGCGGAAATATCTACAGTGTCAGACTTTCCTCTAATGCTCGGCTTGACACATTTATATCGAACGTAACAGCCAGCGAGGGATTGCAGGAGCCAACTACACATTTTTAGGAGCCAGGCAAACGTTTTCATTCAGAAATCAATCAAAATAATCCAAAACTGTATTTATTAGCCGGGGTAATATTCTAGGAGCCCATGGCTACCTGGACCTGGATTGGGATAATGTTACAGAGCAGTGAGTGAGGCCTATATTACATGCAGTGATACGGCAGGGCCTGGGCTGTCCGGTGTGGTCTTTCTGGCACTGATCAGGTAATTTAGCCCCGGCATGGTTTCTAATATTAGGTGACCTGGGCATCAATCTCTATCCCAGTCTATGTATGAGCTTGCCACCTTGGAGACTAATGTGCCAACATCCCAGATAATCATCATATTCTTCTTCTATTCAAAGGATCCATTTTCATGTCGTCCCTTGAGCTTTCAGTGCTTGACATGGATAACTGGTAGCAACGTTTCGACCCTACGGGCTCTTGGTCAAGCCTCGTTGACCCCACAGAGTAGAAACATTGCCGGTCCGCGGTGTATTGATCTCTCCAGATGGATGGGACGCTTAGTACAGAAGATACTTTGTGTTACCGGCATTATACCAACAGGTAAAAATAATGGGACATATACCGAGCTCCTGTGAAGAGCAGCTGGAGACAAGGACGATTGTCCGGCCAACTTTTTACTTATGATCAATTTAGATGCAACCAAAAAAATCTACAATGGTAAATTCAGCTGGAAAACGAGCATCTCTTAAGTTTTATTAACACATAAAATGTCGCTCACCTCCTCTACACGAACATTGACAAACCTCTGGACCATATCCTCCACATACGCAAAAATAATTCACCCAGTGGTGAATCTCAGCTTGTGGTCTTGGCTTGGAGTGGTGACCAAGGTCTCTACCCCCGTTTAGCTTTCTGACTGATGACCTACGATCTCACTGCTATAGTCATGCCTAAAATAATACTCATGACAGCCCTGGACTTCACCCTGTCCATTACCAGCGTCCATTGCCAGCGTCCACTGCCAGCGCCAGGCACTCTAGGGTTATTCTTTGATCAGTTTAAGATTTGAAAGCATCATTCTACGCCTCCTCCTCTGGCAAAAAACAGACATAAAAAATAAACCTAAAACCACATGGATTAGAAACAGAAGCACCACATTGGAAGACGCCATTAATCAAGTCCTGACCTGTCCTCCTATTGGAAAATGAAAGCACAGGAGACGTGCGATGCTGTAAAGCTCGTTACAACAACAAACTGATCATCCAATAAATGAAAACTAATAGAGAAGGAACAAGCAGGAAAGTTGGAAGGCAAAATAGTTCAAAGACCAAAGTCGAGGAGGAACAGGTGACAGATCGTCCAAAACCACCCAATGTCCCTTCATATTCTTAAAATTTGAGAACTATAGGAGACTGGACGATACAAAATCAAGCCAGTGACAGATCAACAAAAATTGTTCCAGCTCCATTATACACAAAACACATCGCCTTCCGGACCAACTGCACCCAGTATGGAACAAGATGATGCAGGACATCACCGCAGCGTGCAAGAAAGCACTGACCGGAGACATATGAGAGAGGAGATAATCAGATATATGAAAAGTGGATCAAAGATAACAAACTTTTTCTAAATACTGACAAAACTGTTACAATGCTCTTTGGAACAGCACCTAAACTACACAAATTGCAAACACCCCATCTATGTGTCAGGACAAAATCAAATGGCACGCTGACCACAGTGACTGCTCTCAAATATCTAGGTATGTGGTTACTTAGACCCAAATCTATCCTTTGGCCCCACATCGAAAAACTTTAATCTAAAATTTACCCCAAACTAGGTGCCCTGTGCAGAAACAAATCCTGCCTGAGCCCCGCGGTAAGAAAGCAGATTGTATTCAATAGCCGGCATAAGCATTTGTTGTACAGAGATGTAGTGTATGCAGACGCCCCGCAAACACACCTTCATAAACTTACTACAATGTAGAACTCATTCTGCCGCTTTGTGCTACAATGTAACTACATGACCCACCATTGTGACATGTTAAAAGAACTAAACTGGCCATCGCTGGAATCTAGACGCACCCTTCACCTTTCCAACCTGGTGTTTAAGAGCTTTTCTGGGAAGCTACCACCCTACCTGAATAGGCTGCTTCCCTCAGCAGTTCCCTCATCCTATAACCTCCGATCCAGGACCGGCACCTTACTTGCAATACCACAATACAAAAAGAAAGTGGCTTGATCCTCATTTTCCTACAGAGCACCACAATTATGGAATAACCTCCCAGTCGCCATCAAATCTTCCCCCGTCTAAAGTCTCTTAAGAGATCTCTATTAACATACCTCGATACAGAATGCACCTGTAAACATGTAACATAGTGACTATATACAGAATGCACCTGTAAACATGTAACATAGTGACTATATATAGAATGCACCTGTAAACATGTAACATAGTGACTATATACAGAATGCACCTGTAAACATGTAACACGGTGACTATATACAGAATGCACCTGTAAACATGTAACACAGTGACTATATACAGAATGCACCTGTAAACATGTAACACAGTGACTATATACAGAATGCACCTGTAGACATGTAACACAGTGACTATATACAGAATGCACCTGTAAACATGTAACACAGTGACTATATACAGAATGCACCTGTAAACATGTAACACAGTGACTATATACAGAATGCACCTGTAAACATGTAACACAGTGACTATATACAGAATGCACCTGTAAACATGTAACACAGTGACTATATACAGAATGCACCTGTAAACATGTAACACAGTGACTATATACAGAATGCACCTGTAAACATGTAACACAGTGACTATATACAGAATGCACCTGTAAACATGTAACACAGTGACTATATACAGAATGCACCTGTAAACATGTAACACAGTGACTATATACAGAATGCACCTGTAAACATGTAACACAGTGACTATATACAGAATGCACCTGTAGACATGTAACACAGTGACTATATACAGAATGCACCTGTAAACATGTAACGTAGTGACTATATTTCCTACATATTTATTTTCTGTTAATCTGTATATTTGTTTGTGTTAATTTCTTGCATTTTACTACTTTGTATTTCTGTAACCATGTTCTTGAACCCAGGACATACTTGAAAACGAGAGAAATCTCAATGTATCCTTCCTGGTAAAATACTTTATAAATAAATAAATATGGCATATACAAGCATGGGTGGAATGGCAAGTATAGACAAAAACAGGAGACAGGTAGAATTAGATACAAATAGATACAGTTAGACACAGGGATATATAGATGGTTGGACAGCTGGATAGACAGCAATGGGCACAGAAGGATAGAGATACAGATACAGTTTGAGGGAGAGAGCAACAGGCAAACAAAGACAGATACAGGAGGATACATGATAGATTGAGGATAATAGATCTAAAGATGGACACAAAGACAGATACAGATAAGATAGAAAGACACGGATGGATGGATGTTGCAGTACAGACCTATGTATCTGTCTTTGTTTTAGAAGATAGAAGGTTCGACATGAATAGATATAAAGACAGATACATACAAGATAGATATAAAGACAGATACATACAAGATAGAAAGACACAGATAGATATAAAGACAGATGCAGAAACAGAAATAGATATTAGACAGAGTTTACCTATTTAACATACTTGGTGTGGGAGAATGACACTTGTAAAAGGGGTAGTTAATTTATGGAACGGCCACCCAGGACAGATGCCAGTTGCTAAAACAGTTTCAAATTTAAAGTATGGAAACTAACACCAACCACACTATAGTTATACCACTGAAGAGCAGAGTGAGGGTGTTTTGTGCGCCCCTGCAGCGGCAGATAGGATAATTCCGCCCGGCAGCCCTTGCCTATAATCAGCCGGATTTTGGATGACGGCTCTTGGTGCCCATCAAGCTCTGCTGAGTGCCCCTTGTCTCAGTCTATGCATCGCCACATTCCACTGTATGTCCTCTCCGGGCCCAAAATGGCCTTAATTTTTTTATTACCTGTTTGACTTCTGCTGCCTTATTGCTCACTTCTAGTTAATGGGCCCCGTAACCACGGAAACCAAACGAATACACTGCCGCTAGAGAATGAAATGATTAAACAGGTTGCCCTTGCAAAACAAATTTACTTCAAGTACAAGAGCGTGCGTGCAGGCGGGAGATCGCTGACGCTGCCGAGACTCACGGCCCCCCAGAGAGCAGCAACCCTCACCTTACCCTGTGCTGGCAGGATACCGCACAGCCATATCACCCACTGCGCCGGGCAGACGCTCTACTGTATATCACTTCCCCAGGGCTGTAAAGCTCCAACCACCCTCTGCACCCTTTGTGGAGTCTATGGCCGTCATGCAAAGATGCATGTTAACGCGCGGTGTCCAATGGGCAGATCCCTCTCGATATTACACCTCACATGATGCTACCCTGACAGTAAGGCATTGTGGGGGTTGTAGTTAATGCCTTTTGGCCTGTTGATGTGGTCACTGCATGAACAAAGCTGCCCAAAGAATGCAGATTTAAACGGCTTGCTTAAGGTCAATTATAAAATTACACCAATCGTTGCCGCACGGCCCAGCGGGGGGTCTTAGGGACCCCCATGGAAGACTGACAGGTTCTCTACTTCATATAGTAAACGGAGGCAGATGTATAGTATGTACAAGTATAATATATTCCACATCCTCCTCTAATCAAAACGTCATTAATAACTGTCGAGAAGTGCAGGATTACAGAGAGATGTGACGGGACAAGCGATAGTGCGACATTTTAAAAGGTAGACGCACAAAGCACTGACATTCACTGCTGGCACAACTAAGGTGGACTTTGGCGATCCACAGAATGAGATTCCAACACAGGCAGAGGCGAAGTTGATGTGAGCAACGGTGAACTATGGAGAACAACAGTAACCGGCGGCAATCCTCCATGCAGCGTTGGAGGTAACGCCGGGGAATACGCTCCGGACATAATAAAGTGGCGATTTCCACTGACCTCTCATACAAATTACGGTAAAAACAGCTCTAAGTAACTTCAAACATAATGGAAGCGATGGCGAACTGCGCTAAGTAACTACGAGCGAAGCCGTTCCCTAAACAGGGAGTTCACCATAACTTGCCGAAGTTAAACCTTCGTTCTTTCAATGAAACACGATGGATGCTCCATGAATAACCGTTTAAGGGCCCTTTTCCAAGGCTGGTGTAAACGTTCCAGAGCCGTTATAGTCTATGGATTTGGAAAGTTTATAAAAGGTCTGGTTACATTTACACCGGGCGAGCCGGAGCGGCCTAGAATGGCTCTGGGAAGATTGCAGCAGCTCTGGTTAACGCCAGCCTTGTAATAGGGCCCTAGTGTCGCCGATATGATCCCGTGCGGGTTTTATCACACAGCGTGTGACTTTATCATTGTACTCGCCCGCAGCGGGTACTCCTGGCCGGGTGAATGGTGCATAGTATGAATTTATGAACATAGAAGCAGTCGGACGCTGGCTTTTTGTGGGTTTTATCCCCCATGACCTCCTGCTAGTTACTGAGAGGAGCAGAGATCAGACACGGAGATGCCCTCCCCATAAGCTAACAAGCTCCCCGCTCGCTTAGATCAGCTAACAGGTGCGTCTGCAGCCACCCGGGGCTCATCAAGTGTCACTTTTTTCCTCCTTAATTCAAGTTGTAGAACAAAGTCGGCCTGTCCGCCCCCTCCCCAGAAGCTCTCTCTGACAGCTGCTTCTCTGCCATCCTCAATGAACTCTGTGCAGGAGTCCAGAGCTTGCTGCAGGAGAGGACAGGGTGTAAACTCCAGCGGTGAATGCACTGCAAGTCCCATCATCCACCAATCACGACAGGCTCAGGACTGCATTAGGTTATATATGGGCTATAAGGCCTGGTCCTATACACGACTGAATTCACTAAATTCTGCTTTCAACAAACTTTATTTAATTTAATAATATCTACAATTATAAACTGTAAAAGCACCGAGTACACCTGCCACAGCTATAAACATACACTGTATATCTACTGCCCTGTAACAAAGAACCGAGTACACCTGCCACTGCTATAAACATACACTGTATATCTACTGCCCTGTAACAAAGAACCGAGTACACCTGCCACAGCTATAAACATACACTGCATATCTACTTCCCTGCAACAAAGAACCGAGTACACCTGCCACAGCTATAAACATACACTGTATATCTACTGCCCTGCAACAAAGAACCGAGTACACCTGCCACTGCTATAAACATACACTGTATATCTACTGCCCTGTAACAAAGAACCGAGTACACCTGCCACAGCTATAAACAAACACTGTATATCGACTGCCCTGTAACAAAAAACCGAGTACACCTGCCACAGCTATAAACATACACTGTATATCTACTGCCCTGCAACAAAGAACCGAGTACACCTGCCACTGCTATAAACATACACTGTATATCTACTGCCCTGTAACAAAGAACCGAGTACACCACCTGCCACTGCTATAAACATACACTGTATATCTACTGCCCTGTAACAAAGAACTGAGTACACCTGCCACTGCTATAAACACACTGTATAACTACTGCCAAGTAACAAAGAACCGAGTACACCTGCCACTACTAGAAACATACACTGTATAACTACTGCCAAGTAACAAAGAACCGAGTACACCTGCCACTGCTATAAATACACTGTATATCTACTGCCAAGTAACAAAGAACCAAGTACACCTGCCACTGCTATAAACATACTGTAAAACTACTGCCCTATTACAAAGAACTGTGTATACCTGCCACTGCTATAAACATACACTGTATATCTACTGCTAAGTAACAAAGAACCGAGTACACCTGCCACTGCTATAAACATACACTGTAAAACTACTGCCCTGTAACAAAGAACCAAGTACACCTGTCACTGATCTAAACATACATTGCATTAGTTATACAGTGTAACAAAGAACCGAGTACACCTGCCACTGCGATTAACATACACTGTATAACTACTGCCCTGTAACAAAGAACCGAGTACACCTGTCACTGATCTAAACATACATTGCATTAGTTATACAGTGTAACAAAGAACCGAGTACACCTGTTACACCTATAAACATATACTGTATAACTACTGCCATGTAACAAAGAACCGAGTATACCTGCCACTGCAATAAACATACACTGTATATCTACTGCCCTGTAACAAAGAACCGAGTACACCACCTGCCACTGCTATAAACATACACTGTATAACTACTGCCAAGTAACAAAGAACTGAGTACACCTGCCACTGCTATAAACATACACTGTATAACTAATGCCCTGTAACAAAGAACCGAGTACACCTGTCACTACTATAAACATACACTGTATAACTAATGCCCTGTAACAAAGAACCGAGTACACCTGCCACTGCTATAAACATACACTGTATAACTACTGCCATGTAACAAAGAACCGAGTACACTTGTCACGGCTATAAACATACACAGAACCAAGTACACCTGTCACTACTATAACATACACTGTATAACTACTACCATGTAACAAAGAACCGAGTACACCTGCCACTGCTATAAACATACACTGTATAACTACTGCCATGTAACAAAGAACCGAGTACACCTATTACTGATAAGCATACATTGCATTAGTTATACAGTGTAAGAACTGAGTACACCTGTCACTGCTATAAACATACACTGTATAACTACTGCACCTCCCTCTACTATAATGTAAGCTGTAAAGTGTTGAGTACACCTGTTACTCCTATATGAAATCAAATACACAAACACTACTGCACTTCCTGCACCTACCTCTAATGTAAGCTGTAAAGTGTTGAGTAGACCTGTTACTGTTATAGAAATATACACTATGTAACCGCTGCACCTCCCTCTGCTGTGATGGAGCTGTTGATCAGGCCTAGTTTCAGTCCACTTGTTTATTGGGTTTTATATAAATAGAGGAATTTCTCGGCCGCGTGAGAAGTGGCGTGACATGACAAAGCTCCAAAGGAAACCAAAACACAACCCAGCAAGGAGTTAGGATCCCGAATCCCGGCTATGGTCTCATTGTTAGAGAGTGTGTAGCTCACATTCATGATCAACCATCGCTCCACTCCCATGATGCTCTGTCGGCCAGCCCCACAAAAGCTGCTGGTGATCTAAACTTCCACGGAGTCCTGAATGTGACCAGAAATGGATATTGACCGATGGCCCCAACTGCGAGTGAGCCCCTTTGCCAGTGTCTCGGCTGGTCATCCTAGGGAGCCGCACATGGATCCTGTAAGTGCCGCCACTGCTATTATCCTCTCCATGGTTACAAGTGTGAGACCCGGGTGGGATCAATTCTCCAAAGAACCATTTGCTCTCCGTGTCCCTCTGTCTATGGTGACTCTGACGCAGAGTGTCACAGAGTGTCACAGAGCTTCACAGAGTGTCACAGAGCGTCAAGCAATGAATTATTCTTTGCACATTAAGTGATTTTACTGAAGCAACAGAGAATAACGAGGGACCTTGGAACTGCTGGTTATTCTCTGGCTCCCTCTCTATTTACACTTCCTATGCAAAGTATAAGAGATGTTACCGTACAGTAACCAGCCGCAAGAGGCGTTTGTGTCTCACCCAGATCGGCACAGGAGCCTTTATAATTAATGAGTGAGGCCGTAATACTTCGCAGCTCAATCCCTAACGTTACAGGCTTGCGTGGAAAAGGCCCCAGGCTGGCCACATCCTAAGCCAGAGACCAGCATCCACAAGATCCAAAACTCAAAAGCCAGTGGGTTTGGATGAACTACAACTCCCATGATTCTCACCCAGCCACACCAAGAGGGTAAAAGACGTGGCAAATGTGACCAGAAAGCAGAATTGTTCACAGAATCATTTGAAAACTCTGACAAATCCGTGAGACGCCCCACATGCCGGCAGGTGGGGGTAAAAAAATGTGTGTATATATATATGTGTTTCTACTTCCTAAAAGTCGTAAAATGAAGCCTCAGAGAACAAGCGTTGAAGATTTATTATTATGATAAATGCACGGAAAAAAAAGAGAAAGCTTTATAAAGATTGGACTTTTCCCTATAAATGATAAATCCGGAGAAAAAAAAAACACATTTAACAACTTGCGAGTCAGCTCTGTGCGCCATGATCGTGCAATAAACACATCTGAACGTCAGCGTTTTATTGGGTTTTCAGGCAGATATGAGTGAGAGTGTACTCTGCCCTGTGCGAGCGATACTCGTGTATTTTAAATATAGTTTATTTTATGATCCCGATATTTATATTTTTGTATTTTTCCTTTAACAAAATCTACATTTTTGAAGATTTTTTATATATATATATATATATATATATATATATATATATATATATGTATACACACACGCACACACACCCCCATATGGCCGCCCTCCACCTAAATATGTATTTTTCACTTGTGTATATACTGTGTATATATATATTTAAATCCACTGAGCTGGGTAAGGATGGAGTAATTTGGGGGCAAAGTTCTAAAATGGGCTCGACCAAGAATGTTTTTCTGTTGGTTACCATGGCGATTGCTCCACGATGCTCTGTATTCATGACCTGATGGTATGGCTGAGCTTAAAGGTGAGCTCAAAAGTAGACCCTGGTGCAACACTGTTACGGTATGGACTAGTAAAGTCACGCCTCCAGACACATCAAGGTCGCGCTGTCCCATACAGAATGTATACAATGTCACTAAATTCTAAGTATGCCTTTACCTGCAGACTCCTCAGTCACTGGTTTGATGGAAACCCCCGAGGCTACGTCATTTCCTAAGTGTTAACGTTCAATCTGGGTATTTGTCAGCGTGACTTGAAAGCCATTCTATAAGACGTATGGGTTGAGTTCTTTGCTGGTTGCCCCATACACAGGGGCATGTAGCACCTCGAGGCTTGTCCACGCGGATGTCACCCCCTGTGACAGCACTGGTAATCTCTGCATTGATTTTGGGTGCAGTTACGCAGGGCGAGAGGGACCAGATGTGTTTTTAGGATGGTTTCTGCATTTTAATTTGAACATGTAACCATTTGTGGTTTCACAGGATGCGCCGCGTCACAGCGGAGAGACTTCCTTTATAGCCGCCGCATATCGTGTTATACAGGGAGTGGCTGAAAAGCTGGAGGAAAATAAACTATTTGGGTGAACAGATCTATAGGACTTCCCCAAAATGCTGAGGCTCTCAGAGGTGCGAGCACCAGCTGAGGCCTTATACAGAGGTATCTCCCTATCGGCCATGGCCAGGCTTCATGCCCATCTCAGGCCCTGGCATTGCCCGTCCTAACCCAAACTCCATGAATGGAGTATAGCAGGACGGTCGCTTAACAAACCACCTGCTACGTTCAGTGGTATGTAATGTAAGAGCTGTGTGGGCACAGCCTGCCACCATCTCCTGCCACAGCTGGCCGTGGCACTACAGGATAGTGGTTATTACAGGAGCCAAGTAACTGGGTACCAGAACTGGAGGCAAAGGCCCAACTCCTCACATATGTCCAGCCTGGACAAAATGGGACGTAAAGAGTGAAAGGGTTTTCTGTGATCGATGGGTGAAAGTCCGGCCGCTTTTTTGCGATTTGAGGCATTTAAAGGACAAGTCTTCAAATTGCGAGTTGGCTAAAAATAAATGAGGGGAAATTGCAAGTTTTATACAAAAATATTCCAGCCGGTGGAATAACCGAGTTAGAGGAGAGTTTGTGTAAAACATGCGACTCCCTGTGTAAAGGTCCAGAGTATCGCCATTTAGTGAATAAGCCCTTCAATAATCCACCCCGGGTAATTCTCTGCAGGTTATTACCCAGCGCTGCTCGTGAGGGACACAGTGATCCACGTGGGATGAGTTTTATAGCCATGCGTAATATTTGGATTGATGGATTGATGATGTATGGCGCGGTATGACCCCCCCCCCACCCATCCCATTATCCCACAACATATAGATGGGCTCCTTTACATTAATCAATATAATGAACCAAATCAATCCGCATCCTGCTCAGAGAAGCCGCTCTGGAACGTTTTTGACCTTTTTTTTTTTTTTTAAACCCAGCATTTACATTGTTTCGGTGACAGGCGGCACATACGTTGCTGGGAGATGGATACGCAGCCTGGGTAAGGGTAAAATATATATATATTCCCTGAGATTAAATGAGGAAATAAAAAAATAAAAATAACTTTCTGCTGTTTAAAGTGCAAAATATAATGGAAATAGAGATTTATATTTTGGAATTTTCCCTACTTTGTACAAATTGAAGGAAAGAGGGAAAAAAAACCAAACATAATCCTTTAATGTGGAGGTCAAGGTGCGTCTGTGTTTTACATAGTGAACCCACTTTCTTGTGTCCTTCCCAGACTTCACACGTCTGGGTTTATTATAAAGTCATTTGGAATAGCTCCCTGTGACTACAATGCCCACTATCCCAGGATAGGGGCAGGTGTACACAGCGCTGTCTGTACTGGTGCTTGACTTCACATCGAGCTCTGACAATTCGCAAAATGTTAGATTTCTGTAAAAACTGAATGTTGAGGAAATTTATTTACTTAAAAAATAGGTGTGTATATATCTCAGGAGGTGGAAACTCACACGGGATAATTTGGATTTGTGGTTTAAACGGTGTTCACCGTTTATAAAAACTTTAATGTTCCCGTCATAAGACACATTAATAACGCAGGGCGCCATGATGTAAGCCCCCGGATGCCACGACCCCACTACATGACCTAATCCCATCGATCTGATGGATTACTTCGCTATAGGGAAATAAAATTGTACTACAGAATTTAAATCTAGATACGCGTTTTGGGGTGTAAAATGCTCATTTTGTGATTTCTTTTAGGCCTTGCCCTGAAAAGCAGCTCGGTTTTCATAATGTGTGGGAAATACATGAGGTGGTCACCTCGAAACGGAAATAGTCCCTATAAAGATCAATTACTGTGATGCCAAAAGGAAGGGGGGGGTGTAAGGGTATGGATATTTAAGCACAGTGACCGAGCATCATGGGAAATGTAGTTCATGAAAAATCTGCAGCACAAAGTTTAACTATCGGTGTTACATTGTTGCGTCACGTCGCTGTTGGCGGACTGCATCACGTGCCGCAGACGCTGTGATGTCATAAGAGCGCCTTGCTTTATTCTCCCCCGGGGGGGGGGGGTTATAAACGATGCTCAGGAGAAATAAGCCACTTTTTTCTCTTTCTCAGAGTCGATACGTCGAACAAATTTATTTTCAAACTCTGCTAATCTTTACTACACAACCATTTCATTTGCATAACCCGACCCTCTTATAAAACACACACACACGCACACACACACACACCACGAAAAAAAAAATAATAATAATAAAGAACCCAACCACAGCACTCGTTTTAATTAAAAAATGTAAATTTGCTGTCATCTTGGGGCCTGGTGAGTTAAGGACGACAGCAGCATCTTTTAATGCTGACAAGGATGCTCTGAAAACGTGTGTTTTTGAGATGGGAACGAAGGGGGGTTGGGAGGGGGGTCTCACTCGCAGATCTGAGTCAGGGGGCCATGTAGTGTTAATATGTGGTTCTGGGAACCAATGGGTTAATCACACCCTCCAGATAATATGAATTATATTACACAATATGCAAAAGAAAAATAGGAAGTTTGGAAGCAATCCAGATTTTTTTTTTTTATTACACAACCTGTAATATTATGGTCAAAGTGCAGGAACACCCCGAGACAATAAATATACAAAAATCCTCAGAAATCGACATCATCATCATGATCCAACATGAACATTATTAATAAAAACCAACGCAAAAAAATAAAAATAAAACAATTACTTTTGTAAAATACGAGACGGGGGAAAAATATGACAATCAGGATTTTTACACAAAGTAGAAGAAAAGAAAAAAAAGAAACTAAAAAGCAGAAGAGGTGAGAGCGAGCCGGATTCCCGTACGGTACCTGTTGCAACCTGTCACAGAACTGGCATGACCGTACCGGAAACGGTGCAAATAACAATAAAATAATACCAAAACAGCAAGCGAAGGTGAAATAAAGGGAAAGCGGCGCCGCGGCCGCACATATTCATTCTGTGATAAAACTTTGAGTGGGGCGATAAGGAAACGATACTCAGAAAGCGTTACCTGCCGGGAGGCCATGAATGGTGCGAGGGCCTATTATTCAACGTCTGAAAGGCCCCGCCATGGGATCACAGAGAGTGTGGGGTGACACAGTGTGACTCTCATGACGTGAGCCAGCCCCCCCCCCAAAAAAAGTGCCTGATACCTTATTTTCTGTGCGACAGAGGTCAGAGTTTCTCACCCCTCAGGCACTCACAAGGCCAAGTGTTTCTGTTCCTTTCCAGCATAATACAAACAGACACAAAACAAAACTCAAACTGTAACAATTTCATGTCACATTGTATCGACACATGTATTGACATAGAAGTTCTGTGACTGGAGCTTGTCGGGACTCTGGGAAAGCTGGAGTTTCTGTTTTATTTGCTTTTTTTCCCCTCTTTGTACTTTTTTTTGTCGTTTTTCTGTCTAAGGTGAAATTGAATAATCTCCTGGGTGTGATCAGCAGTCACCACGGAAACCCGTCGGCACATGTGCTGCAAACAAACAGGACGGCAACCGTCGTCCCCAAACAAAAGCCCGGAGATCAACCGTCGCTCACACCTCTTAACCCCCTGCACCTCTAGGTACCAGACTAGAACCTGTGCCCCCCCCATACCCCTAAGGTACCCGCTGCTGCACATCTGCCTCTCCCCCTGCCCCGGTGCCCACTCCAGCCTGGAGAGGGAGCTGGCAGAGAAAGCCCTGTGATAATATGTGGAAAGAAAAAGACACTCCCAAACAAATCATTAAATTGTAATCATCACCTATTCTGAGCCACCGCTGCCTTGACCTGAATTAATTAAATTCCTTTTGGGTTACGCAGACACTTTGTCCACAGAACTGGAACTGCCGGAACCAAGGGAGGGAAAAAAAGGAAAAAACAAAACGACAGCAACAGAATAAAGACAACAGAAAACAAGGGACAGAGTCCTCCAGGTCGCCTGGGCTCTTGTTAATACACCCCCCCCCCCGTGTTTAAAGAGCTTAACTTTCGTTACCGTTCGGAAAGAAAAGTGAAAGGCTGCCGGTCCATCAACATTAACTCGCTCCCGGGAAAGGGGGGCGAACGAGGGACCTGCTCGAATCAGCTGGAATAAAACCCAGGGCTGCGTTTAATAACACGGAAGTGTATCAATGCCGGGGGGGGGGGGGGGAGACAACAGAAAACAAAGAGAAGAACAAAAACAAACAATACAGATAATGCAAAACTCAAACCAACATGTTTCAATTCCCTTAAAATAAAAGAAAGTCACCGGAAAGCACTTGTTACTGTCCTGCCCTGGTCCAGACACTTTAACCTGTGAGAGTGCCAGGGCACTGGTTGTCACTAATGTCCTGGCACACCAAGGGTGTAAGTCGCTCAAGTAGTCAAACCCCCCCCCTTCCTCTAACACAGCCAAGAGAGAAGAGTGTGGTTCAGCGTCAGCCAAACACGCTGCGCTCTAGGATCCCCTCGTCTCCCTGGCACAAAACTTTCTGAAAGCATGTGTGCCCGTCCATTAGCAGCGGGCAAGGCCAAGGCTCGCCGTGTTACTATATAAAGCGAGAAGTGGAGAAGCCGCCGGGCAGACAATAGCTGGACTCGGAATATGAAGCAAAAGCGGCGAAATAAGGAACAAAACACAGACACAACAATAACAACAAAGTGACAGCAAGAGATCACCGCCAGGGCACGAGCAGAGAAAGGCAGAGCGTGGGTAGAGAGGGGGGCAGTGCCCGGTACTCACCATAGTCAGAGAGTCCAAAGCTGAATTCACTTAAATAATCAACTTTCATAATACTTAATTAATATCTAATTGAAGCGGATTTGCTTGGCGGATGGCAAGTGGCTGGACTGATGTCACGGAGTGTGTGCCTACGAGAGCTCGGGGCAGGCGGGCAGGCTGAGATTGGCAACGCCTTTTCTCCTGGCCCTCCCTAGTGGGCAGAGGGCAGGTGAGGGATCATTCGGTGCTCTCGGTGCCTGTATTTGGCTGCCCGGTGCTGGACGCGAGAGGCACACAGAGCGAGGTGGCTGTGCCGTGAATGAGCCGCTCTGCTCAGAGTTTGAGTGAGAGAGGAGGGAAAAAAAAAAAAGAAAGGGAAGGAGAAAAAAAAAAAAAGAAGCCACACACACAGAGTGAGACACATACACACAACCCCAGTCACAGAGCGCTCGCCTGTCCTATCAGTGTGTCGCTCGCACAGGGGCTGTCCTTACTGATTCACAGCCCTGTGTTCCCAAAGCCCTGAGTCCCTGACAGGAGGCGGGACGGGCACAAGCCATTCCCAAACACACAGCACGGCAGAGGAACTCACCGCTTCCTTCTCCATCGCTTCTGTTGTGAAGCTGTGGTCCCCCCAGGGCTCTCGCCCAGTGCAGGAGCCCACCCAGCCCTACGCCAAGCTCCCTCAGCCCCCCCCCCACACACACACCTCCCAGGGGGGGACACCAGCTCCAATAGGTCATTGAGGGACAGGTGCAGGTGCATAAAGGGTTAACTCACACAAAAAGTTCAAAGCGCAAAACAATAGAGAAGGAAAACATTAAAAAATAAACATTATTTTCTACCGCACTTGGTGTTTTTAATGGACACAACTGAATTTATTTTGCTTTTCTTTTCTTCATGATAATTTTTCAGAATAAGCCAGACGGGTATCACTGTATAGATTGTAAGCTCTTGTGCACAGTCTGCAATATATATTTTGTGGATCTTTAACAATTCAACTATACAAGGGTTTAAAGAGCATTTTTTTTGGGGGGGGGATATAGACATATTTATTTATCTCCAAATAATTAAGGGGCTTTTAAAAATAAATGATTATACTGCCTCATGACCTCCCTTCTCCGTTGCCACGTCTGGTTTTTTCCAGCCTATTAATAATTTAATTTGCCCAGGTCACTAATAAAACGGAATTCTACAGCAGCGACACTTCAGTATATGTCTCTACTACGACCCCCCCCAGTATATGCTAGAGAGATTGTAAGCTCCCGTAAGCGAGGTCCTCTTACCCCATCACTCTAATCATGTCTAACTTATTTGTTTATTTAGTAATCTAGGTTTGTCGCGCCCTTTGTACAGCGCTGTGGAATAGGCTGGCGCTTTATAAATTATTGTAAATTGTTGCAGCATATATTAGCGCTTTATAAATAACTGTAATTGTACCGCGCTGCAGAATATGTTGGCACTTTACAAAGAATTGTATTTACTCGCAACGTGAAAATTTAAAAAAAAATTGAAATCACCATCTAGTATTTATATAGCACTAACATATACTGCCGCGCTTCACAAACATTAAGATACAAACAGAAGGCTTAATATGCCAAAATAACTGAATCTGAAATTTATTTTACAGGTCTGGTATTCCTTACGACTGACGGTTTGTCTAAAATTTGAATTTTTCGCACCAATTCACCTTTGGCATAGTTGCCAACAGTCCCAGTTTTCCAGAGACAGTCCTGTGGGTTAACTGTCCCAGGACTCTCAGACTCCCGGGATATCAGCAGGAGTTAGTTTATGAGGACTGGAACAAATAATGCCCCCCCCCCCGTCACTAACCCGGGAACCTATCAGGAACACGCTGATTGCCGTCAACTATAGGGGTTATTCACACAGCACCGAAATGTCGCCGACATTTCGGTGCCCTCTCGTTTCACGCGCTTCCCTGCACTTCGGAAAATCTAAGTTTCCCACCCCGCGGTGTATTCAGCATTCACCGCAGTGTCCCTGGAGTGCAGGGAAAACCCACCGCAAACCTGCTGAAAACCCACCGCAAACCCACCGAACACCTGCAGAAACTGCCGTGAAAAACACGTCGGAAAAAGCCAATCAGCCGCTCATCACAATGCAGAGCAGCCGCCCAAAAAAGACGACAAGCAGACGAACAGGGTAAAAAAATAAAAAAACAGTACACTTGAAAGTTTCAAAATTCAAACGCTGTTTGAAAAAAACTACTGAAGGAAAATGTCTGGAATTAACATATAAAATCCAATGAATGATAATAAAAAGGGCTGTTACAGAAAAAAAAAAAATTGCCAAAAATATCCTGGAAAATGCCTAAAAGATACTTAAAAAAACCCAATAAATAAAGAGACTTTTTGCTGCAGATTAAAATAATAAACGGTTTATTAGATATTGGATAAAAACGGGAATATTTTTAACATTGAAACCTATGGGATTCGCCTGCCAAATGAAAACACGAACAGCACGGCACTTCAGCAACTTTTCTCTGCTGTTCGGTTTCTGTGAATAGATTAACCATTGCTTCTCTATGGGGGATTTCACTGCCGTCGAACAGGCACCGTACGTGCAGGCTATTCGCCAAAATTTGGTGAACTGCCTGCTTTCTGAATAGCCGAATGGCCTCGAAATGTAGCCATACGCCGAATTTCAGTGTCCGGTTACATTTTGGGGCCAGATCGTCTCTCTCTGAATAACCCCTTATGCTTTAGTGGGGAAACAAAAATTAAAAAGTAATGTTTTTCCTCTCCTTGCTATGGCAGCCGCATCAGCCAGGTTTTCCAGGACACATGTACCTGCTTCATGCCAACGGGCAGCACCAGAGCGCACTCCCCTGCAGCATGTAGAATTCTTATGCTGCATGAAGGAAATCCATTCACCAATTAAAGCGACGATTCCCTTCTTTCGGGATATTAATTCTGCATACTGCAGGGCAGCACTTTAATGTGTCAACAATGGCTGATCTGATCACCTTACTCCAGACACAGCTCTCCATTTGTTAATCTCACCCCATTAATAGCAGACACCCCCCCCCAAAGTAAATAATGTGACCGGCAGCCGCCTGGAGAGAAGAAAACTGACAGACGCGTAAAGTCTCCGCTTCGATGTCTTTTCTCGTGACGGACAAATACTTGATAAATGCAAACAATTAAAAAAAGACGAACAAAATTAAGTCATTTGAACATTTACGGCCCTGCTGAGGATTTATTCTGTTCCAAATGGCCTGAAACTCGCATAAAAAGCAGGTGCAGATACTTCCCGGCAAACTATGGCATAAAACCTCACTAAGTGAGAGATTATATTATAATAATCTGTCTCCGGAGCACTTTTTCACGGGAATATATTTGGGATAAGCTGTGGTTAATCTTTGGTGCCCACAAACTATTAGGAGGAGGGAGAGACGCGCCGGCGTGAATGCATGTTGATAAAGTTGAGTGAATTTCATCAATTTAACCCTCCAAGGCACAAGGGGACGACTAGAAAAGAATTTACGCACATACCCCCTCCCCAAAAACAACAAGAAGAACATTGCAGGTGGCAAGACATGTATATTATCCTCTAAAACCATTCAAAGCGCAGATACATGTTAGTGTTTTAGGGAATGTCGCTGGAGGCGGGGCCAGGGTATTCACAGACTATTTAGGTTCCCGGTCAATCGGGGTCATTTATGGAAAACAAATTAGAATTGTTAAACGTATGTTAATTTACCGCAAGTGATTTCTCGATGTGTTTCACTTTATAGATACATAAGCAGGTGTTTTATTGCGTTGTGACTATTACACAAGCCGGCAGCGCTGCCCTCAGGGGTTGACAGCCCATGATATGCTCCCCACGGCTCCTGGCACACTCTGTGCAGCTTGTCTACCTGCCACGGCTGTAAGGGCCCCTCCATGCCACCCATGAATGGCCCAGCAAGATACCAGCGAATTTCCTGGTGGGCCGCGACATCAGGGGCCGGTAAGAGCGCAGAATCCTCACTGCGGGAGCAGCTATTATGGTCTGCAGCAGGTAGAGGTGCAGGGTGAACGCTCTAACACCAGGGAGACACTTTTTATCCTCTTGCTGAAGGGGAAGAAGAGGCAGATTTTTGGTTAGTTTAAGGAGTGCAGTTAAGGGAAGGGGCCCCAACCAGTGGTTCATTAACGGGCCCCATGAATTCTGATGGCAGCCCTGCATAACGGGGGGATTTAGGCACAATACAGGGCCTGTCCCTTCTATATGGGGACACCTGGAAGGAAAGCAAGTTATGACAACATGTGCCCAGGCAGGAGAGACGGGCACTCTATAGATCAGTGATGGCAAACCTTGGCACTCCAGCTGTTCTTGAACTACATGTCCCATTATGCCAAGCCAGCCTTAGGTGTGACTAAACATCATGGGTCATGTAGTTCCAAAACATCTGGGAGCCAAGTTTCTCCATCACTGCTATAGATGATCCAGGAATTGCAGAATCCACTCAATTATTAAAGGGGGGGGGGGACAAGGGACAAACTCGCTCGGACGGTCATCCCGTTTCCTGTGGTGTCCCCCTTATCGTATTAATGGGACTTTTTTTTCCCTGATTCTAAACTTCATTTCTCTTGATGCTCAGTCGGTTTTAAATCTGGCAAAGCATCATGGGAATTGTAGTTCGGGAATATCTTTGCTTTTTGATTTATTCTAATGTCTCAGGGAAAGCAGGAAAACATGGCTTCTCCATAACCCACAACTGGCACATCGAAGCCTTTACGTTCACCAGGTGCACGGCATAGCAGTGGAATTTAGGGGACCACAAGGCATAATTAGTGGAAGGCATGACGAGTGGCAATATTTCATCTGAAACGTGTTGTTTGCTTTGACAGCCGCTGTACCTGGGTTTTTGCCCGGCCCTTTTGCACAGATTAACATGGCAACTCTGGAACAAAACATTTAGCTGTTTGAGACATTTACCTTGTAACCATGTAGCAACCATTACTACAGTTACTGGTGGTGGTGAGGGCCGGGACACACAATGTCTGCGAACGGACCAATCCTGTCTAAAAACTTAAATCCTAAATCCGTTGTGGGGTCACTGATTAACGGGGTCCCTGGCCAGGGTCCCTAGATATCCCATTGTTCTGTGTCTTCCTGGACACACATCCCATTACACACTGACAGGCAGCGCCTCCCTGCTGTATGACACAGATCCTGCAGCAAATCATTCATCTATGAGTATATGATGCCTTCATACTGCTGGGCAGCACTTTTCATGGCACGGTTAGGAAAATTAAAATGTATTGTTTGGAAAACCATGGTGTATTTTCTTCCTATATGCATATATGCACAGGAGGAATTGTTCATGGTTTAAATATTTTATTGAAATAAACAAAAACAAAAAAAATGCTATTTTCTAGAAAAAAATTATGTATATATATATATGTAAGCAGGTATTAAAGTCCTTTCCCCAGCAGGTAACTGGGGCTTTATGGACAGAAGGCCCGCGCTTTTGCCACCTTTTCAGAGAATACAATGTGAGGATTGAGGCCAATGTCAGATGAAGGCAGTGATCACGTCCGTGTTGCCGCACAGTTTAGGCTAGGGTCAGACGAAAGCATTTTTAACGTGCGTTTAGCCGCACAAAATCACGGCCGTGCTAGCAGCAAATGACGTCCAATGCCGGGGAACATACGACGAACGGCCGCACGAAAGTTCGTCCGCACAACGCAAGTGGCAAACGAACGCATTTTTTCGAGAACGTCAAACCGCTACTACTGACGTACAGAGTGCGCTGCGTCCGCATAGCGGCGTGTTTGCGTGATTGGGAGACGTCAGACGCTGCACACGTCCGGCCAACATAACGTCCAGACGCAAAAAGGGTTTTATTGATGATCCGTACAAAATCATGGACGAAAATGCGCATCGTATGACCGCTATCGCGTATTCCGTGAAAAAATACGTCCATTCGTTCGAACGCACTTTTTCACGGACAACGTGAAAAATGCGTTCGTCTGACCCTAGCCTTAACGTCCGTCGTTGCATTGAATCATGATCAAAAGAGACCCAACACACGAAGTTTGTGCGCACCGAACTGCACACGCGCAATGCACGTGGCAAACGGACGCAGGAACTTAAAACTGCTACCACGGACGCGCAGAGTGCGCCACGTCCGCGTAGGGTTTGTGTGTGTGATGAGATGTCAGACGCAGCGCATTTGCGACGTCCAGCACCTTGACGCACACAATGGCTTTTCATATCCTTTTCAAATTTTTATCATTTTTCATATTAATTTTATTTCCCATAGTTCCCTTTTTTTTCTACGTCCATCAACAAAAACGGACTGTGTGGTGTCTACAATATCTTCCGTCAGTACGTCCGTCCGTAGTACACGCACGCAGAGTGCACTCTGACTGCATTCACCTGACATTAGCCTACGTTGCCACGCTGCGACCAGCAGAAACCCAAAGCAATATTTACCAAACATTAATTAACATGTGTATTATTATTATTGTTGTTGATACCTGTCCCGTTGCCCTGTCACCGTCTCATTCATTCCACAGCCCTTACAGTTAAGGCTAGGGTCAGACGAACGCATTTTTCACGTTGTCCGTGAAAAGGTGCGTTCGAACGAATGGACGTATTTTTTCACGGAATACGCGATAGCGGTCATATGATGCGCATTTCCGTCCGTGATTTTGTACGGATCATCAATAAAACACTTTTTGTGTCTGGACGTTATGTTGGCCGGACATTAGCAGCGTCTGACATCTCCCAATCACGCAAACACGCCGCTATGCGGCCGCAGCGCACTCTCTACGTCAGTAGTAGCGGTTTGACGTTCTCGAAAAAATGCGTTCGTTTGCCACTTGCGTTGCACGGACGAACTTTCGTGCGGCCGTTCGTCGTATGTTCCCCGGCATTGGACGTCATTTGCTGCTAGCACGGCCGTGATTTCGTGCGGCTAAGGCTAGGGACAGATGAGCGCATTTTCTGCGGCCACCGTCAAAATGTAAGTCGATGCGTGCGCACGCATTTTTTCACGGAATACGCTTAAGTGGTCAGACGATGCGCAATTCTGGACGTATTTCATGACGATGGGGTGAAAAGAAGTCTAGGGAAATCCGGCTGTTTGAACGTTATGTTGGCCGCACACTAGCAGCGTCTGACATCTCCTAATCACGCACACACGCTGCTATGCGGCCGCAGCGCACTCTGTACGTCAGTACCAGCGGTTTAACGTTCTCGAAAAAATGCGTTCATTTTCCACTTGCGTTGCGCGGCCGGACTTTTGTGCGACCGTACTTCGTATATTGGCTGTCATTGCCCGTCATCTGCTGCTAGTGCGGCCGTGATTATGTGCGCCAGAACGCTCGTTCGCACTGCCTCAGTCTGACCCTAGCCTTAGGCTGGGGTCAGACGAGCGTAGTGTTCACGTCCGTGATTGCACCTAAAAGTACGTCCGTGATAGCATGAAAGTAAGTCCATTGGAGCCTGACACATGAAGTACGTCCGCACTGAACTGCGGACGCACAACGGCCGCGGCAAACGGACGCAGGTTAGGCAAGAACGTAATACTGCTAGAACGGACGTGCGGAGTGCGCCACGTCCACAACGTCTGCATAGCTTTGTGTGTGAGTGATGGAGCGAGGTCAGACGGACTGCATTTATACGTCCAGCATTTTTGACGGACAGAATGTTTTTTCATTGTAATTTATTTTCCCCTCCTACATCCGTCAAAAAATAACTTCAGTGAAAAAACGGACTGTGTGACCACTACTGCGTCATCCGTACTGACGATGTCCGTACTGCACGGACGTACAGTCCGTAGAAATCACGCTCGTCTGACCCCAGCCTAAACGCACGTTAAAAATGCTTTCGTCTGACCTTAGCCTTAGTGCACTGTATTCAGGTTTAGGAGGCACTTGCTATTTAACCCCTTACATGCTTAATAATTTATATATCACCGCCATATTCTGCAAAGCACAAGACTGAACTAAACCTCAATTACACACGAGTTAGGCGCACAGAGATCAGACGAGAAGGAGAGCCCTGCTGGAGTGCACAAAATTCTGAATATAGGAAATTTTACTATTTAACTCAATGTATTCTGGTTTATAACGCACGTGCCGTTCTTCCCCGTTACATGATGTATTAGATTGGTCTATAAAGCACTTGCTATTTAACACCCACTAAAAGCTGGATTGGATACATTTTACTTTTGACCTTGCAATATTTTGGTTTTTATAGAATACTTGCTGGTCATATCGCATAATATGCTGCATTAGATAATACTTTTAAACTTGCTATACAACAGTGTTTCCCAAACCTGTCCTCAGGACCCTCAGGCATGCCACTTTTTCCAGATATCTGCAGCACAGCACAGGTGATATGATTTGCTGCTCAGTGATTGCAGGATTCAGTCTGTATTTCCCCAAGATGATCTGCAAAATCTGGCCTGGTTGAGGATCTGTTTTGGTTTATAAAGCACTTGCTATATGTAACCGGTTGGATTCTGAATTAGATACATCTTAGTAGGGATAGACCGATATATCGGTTTAGCCGATTATCGGCGCCGATGTTCAGAAAATTACTGATATCGGTATCGGCATTTTATTTGCCGATATTTGGACAAGTTTGCTCACTGCAGCTGCGACACGCAAGATCCCACAGAACTGTGCGAATCTGGGGCTTCTCCCACATCAGGCTGTAAGCCCTCACTGCAGAATGACCCCTGCTCACTGACCGCATTGTGCATGAGCGTGATGGCAACAGAAATGGGGCTTCCATCCCATCTGGCAGGGAATTCCCTATACAGGAGATGCAGGGTCTATTTCCTACAGCAGGGTCCAGCAACCTAGGACCTCCAGATGTTTTGGAACTGGATTTCCCATGAGGCTCCAAGCACCTAATGAGAAGATGAGCATCATAGCAGATGTAATTCCAAAACGTGGGGCAATATTACAAAGTGACTGCTTAACCAGAGCTGTAATATAACCCTTGGAGGGCCAAGGTTGCTGAACCCCTTACATACAGGGTCATAGGAGGGATCTTTAAGAAAGCCAAAGACATGGTTTGATTGCTTGTAAAAAATAAAAGATTAAATAAAATAAAAATTCTTATTAAATTGAATAAATGAAGTGGACGTGGTGCAATGTTTACATGTTAAACACATTGGGCTATATTACAATCTTTGCGCAAAAACGCTCGCGCAAAGCGTGAAGTTTTGCACCAAGCGTTAAACGTTTGCTTGTGCAAATCACATCTGGAATTACAATCCTCGCGCGTTTTTGATCCGATCAATAACGCGCGTAAACCGGACGCACCCAAATGCTCACGCAGTACTGTTGTGCACAGAAATCAGTGTGCTTACTGTCATTTTTTTTCCACGCAATTCAGCCAATCAGAATTAAGAACCACAACCACAAGTCAATCTGAGCATATATGCTGCAGCAATAATACATGCACACACAACTTCTCCATTTTATTAGTTTGGGTATGTGTAGAATGTGTAACTATACTTTGCTGCATTTTTTTTTTTTGGCTGGTGTATTTGGTTTCGGCCAGGACGTTCAGATTTGCCGTTACCACCAGCTTTTAGGAGTTGCTAAAATTATACGTGCAAACGCTGTGTGTTACAAACTGCGCATAGATTGTAATACCATCCGCATACCAGCACACAAACGCATTTGCGCTCACAATGTTAAGTATAGATCGCGCGACGTACAGTAAGCTCACGCAGGTTCACCCGCGGTAGACGATTATGTGCGTTTGTTGCGCTGACTATGTAATATGGCATTTGGCGTAAAGGGTTTTGCCCCTCGCGTTAAATGTTTTTTTGCACCGGTGGAAACGTTTGCACGAAGATTGTTGTTTAGGCCATTGAGTTCATGGCATAGTCAGATTTGTGCTGTTTTTTTCAGAGCTTTCAATTTACAGAATATCGGCACCAAATATCGGCTATCGGCCAGAAAAGCTGCCGATAATCTGTATCGGTGTCGGCCATGAAAAAATTATATCGGTCTGATTTATAAAGCACTTGCTATGTACCCGTTACATGTCAGAATAGATAAATCTTACTTTTGCCCTTGCTATATTCTGGTTTATAAAGCACTTGATATTCATGACTCATTAAATGCTGGATTAGATAAATCTTACTTTTGAATTTGCTATATATTTTGATACGTAAAGCACTTGCTATATATATATATATATATATATATATATATATATATATATATATATTTATTTATATAGGATTTTACCAGGAAGGATACATTGAGATTTCGCTCGTTTTCAAGTATGTCCTGGGTGGCAAGAATGTATGGTCCATTATATGCTGGATTAGATACATTTTACCATTGAATGTCCTATATTCTGGTTTATAGAGTACTTGCTATATATAATTTATTAAATGCTGGATTAGACAAATCTTACTATATTTTGGTGAAAAAATACTTGCTATGTAACCTTTATATGCCATAATACATACATTTCACTTTTGCCTTGGTTATATTCTAGTTTATAAAGAAATTTCAATTTGTGACTCATTAAATGCTGGATTAGATAAATCTTGCCACTGAATTTGTTATATTCTGGTTTATAAAGCCCTTGTTATGTAACCCAGTATACACTGGATTAGATAAATCTTACTGTATTCTGGTTTATAAAGCACTTGCTATTCATAACCCATTAAATGTTGGATTAGACAAATCTAACCACTGCACGGACTGTATTCTGGTTTATAAAGCACTTGTTATTTGTACTGTTCTCTGGTTTATAAAGCACTTGCTATTTATACTGTATTCTGGTTTAAAAAGCACTAGCTATTTATACTGTATTCTGGTTTATAAAGCACTTGCTATTTATACTGTATTCTGGTTTCTAAAGCACTTGCTATTCATACTGTATTCTGTTTTATAAAGCACTTGCTATTCATACTGTATACTGGTTTATAAAGCACTTGCCATTTATACTGTATTCTCGTTTATAAAGCACTAGCTATTTATACTGTATTCTGGTTTATAAAGCACTTGCTATTCATACTGTATTCTGATTTATAAAGCACTTGCTATTTATATTGTATTTTGATTTATAAAGCACTTGCTATATATACTGTAATCTGGTTTATAAAGCACTTGCTATTCATACTGTAGTCTGGTTTATAAAGCACTTGCTATTTATACTGTATTCTGGTTTATAAAGCACTAGCTATTTACACTGTATTCTGATTTAGGCTAGGGTCAGACGAACGCATTTTTCGCATCGTCTGTAAAAAAGTGCGTCCGAACGCATGGACTTACTTTTTCACAGAATACGCGATAGCGGTCATACGATGCGCAATTTCGGGCGTGATTTCATATGGATCCAAACCAGGAAACTTTGGGTGTCTGGACGTTATGTTGGCCGGACATGAGCAGCGTGTGACGTCTCCAAATCACGCACACACGCCGCTACGCGGACGCAGCGCAATCTGTACGTCAGTACTAGCGTGTAACGGGTGTAGTAGCGATGTTGAGATCTTTAAGGACTGAAATATCTGCTTGACGTTTACACACTGCTTGGTATACACAGACTTATACACTAGAGTCAGGGAGGATGAGCGAACAACTGAGTTGCTACTAAGCACTAAAGGTTTCAACTTTCAAGACCAATAGAGCACGTTCTGAAACACAAAGATACTTGCTATTCATACTGTATTCTGGTTTATAAAGCACTTGCTATTTATACTGTATTCTGGTTTATAAAGCACTTGCTATTTATACTGTATTCTGATTTATAAAGCACTTGCTATATATACTGTAATCTGGTTTATAAAGCACTTGCTATTTATACTGTATTCTGGTTTATAAAGCACTAGCTATTTATACTGTATTCTGGTTTATAAAGCACTTGCTATTTATACTGTATTCTGGTTTATAAAGCACTAGCTATTTATACTGTATTCTGATTTATAAAGCACTTGCTATTCATACTGTATTCTGGTTTATAAAGCACTAGCTATTTATAATGTATTCTGGTTTATAAAGCACTTGCTATTTATACTGTATTCTGGTTTATAAAGCACTAGCTATTTATACTGTATTCTGGTTTATAAAGCACTAGCTATTTATACTGTATTCTGGTTTATAAAGCACTTGCTATTTATACTGTATTCTGGTTTATAAAGCACTTGCTATTTATACTGTATTCTGATTTATAAAGCACTTGCTATACAGTTGTGTTCAAAATTATTCAACCCCCAATGCTGTAAAGGGTTTTAGGGAATTTAGTGTACATTTGTAATTGTATTCAGAATGAAATCCTACAAGGACTTTTTAAAGAACCATATGCAACTAAAATGACATCAATTGGTTTTGTAATACAGTAGTAAATGTTTCTTTTGTGAATTCTTCATTGACACAATTATTCAACCCCTTAAAGACTATCCCTCTGAAGAACAGAGGTTCATTCAAGTGTTTTCAATCAGGTATTGAAAACACCTGTGGATGTCACGGAGCAGCAATAAAGCATAATAAGCACCAATTAGGCAGCTTTAAAATGACTGTGATACTCAGCTCCTTCTAGACATTTACTGGTGTGGTTACAAACATGGTGAAGTCAAGAGAATGGTCCAGGAAGACAAGAGAAGAGGTGATTACTCTTCACAGGAAGGGCAATGGCTATAAGAAGATTGCAAAGATGTTAAACATACCAAGAGAGACCATAGGAAGCATCATTTGCAAATTCAAGGCAAAGGGCACTGTTGAAACGCTACCTGGTCATGGCAGAAAGAAGATGCTGACTTCGACTGCTGTGCGCTACCTGAAGCGTAGAGTGGAGAAAAGTCCCCGTGTGACTGCTGAGGAACTGAGAAAAGATTTGTCAGATGTGGGTACTGAAGTTTCAGCTCAGACAATACGGCGCACACTGCGTAATGAAGGCCTCCATGCCAGAACTCCCAGGCGCACCCCCTTGCTGTCTCCAAAGAATAAGAAGAGTCGACTGCAGTATGCCAAAAGTCATGTGGACAAACCACAGAAGTTTTGGGATAGTGTTCTGTGGACTGATGAAACAAAATTAGAACTGTTTGGGCCCATGGATCAACGCTATGTTTAGAGGAGGAAGAACAAGGCCTATGAAGAAAAGAACACCTTGCCTACTGTGAAGCATGGCGGGGGGTCAATCATGCTTTGGGGCTGTTTTGCTTCTGCAGGTACAGGGAAGCTTCAGCGTGTGCAAGGTACCATGAATTCTCTTCAGTACCAGGAGATATTGGATGACAATGTGATGCAGTCCGTCACAAACCTGAGGCTTGGGAGACGTTGGACCTTTCAACAGGACAATGATCCCAAGCATACCTCCAAGTCCACTAGAGCATGGTTGCAGATTAAAGGCTGGAACATTTTGGAGTGGCCATCGCAGTCACCAGACTTAAATCTGATTGAGAACCTCTGGTGGGACTTAAAGAAAGCAGTTGCAGTGCGCAAGCCTAAGAATGTGACTGAACTGGAGGCTTTTCCCCATGACAAATGGGCGAAGATACCCGTAGATCGCTGCAAGACACTTGTGTCAAGCTATGCTTCACGTTTAAAAGCTGTTATAACTGTAAAAGGATGTTGTACTAAGTACTAAGATTGAATGTCACTTGGGGGTTGAATAAAACTGATAATGATGTGAGCACAGAAAAGACATTTGTGGTTATTTCATTATAAATGTTATGTTATATTTGTCTGACCTACACGTGCCTCTTTGATTTAATTGTAAGCAAGATGACTGAATGATCAAAATCAATGTCAAACTGGCCAAAACACTAAATTTCAGTGGGGGTTGAATAATTTTGAACACAACTGTATATACTGTAATCTGGTTTATAAAGCACTTACTATTTATACTGTATTCTGGTTTATAAAGCACTAGCTATTTATACTGTATTCTGGTTTATAAAGCACTTGCTATTTATACTGTATTCTGGTTTATAAAGCACTTGCTATTCATACTGTATTCTGATTTATAAAGCACTAGCTATTTATACTGTATTCTGGTTTATAAAGCACTAGCTATTTATACTGTATTCTGGTTTATAAAGCACTTGCTATTCATACTGTATTCTGATTTATAAAGCACTAGCTATTTATACTGTATTCTGGTTTATAAAGCACTAGCTATTCATACTGTATTCTGGTTTATAAAGCACTTGCTATTTATACTGTATTCTGGTTTATAAAGCACTTGCTATATATACTGTATTCTGGTTTATAAAGCACTTGCTATTTATACTGTATTCTGGTTTATAAAGCACTTGCTAATCATGACCCATTAATTGCCAGATTAGATAAATCTTACATTTGAACTTGCTATATATTTTGTTACATAATGTACTTCCTATTCATAACCCATTATACGCATGATTAGACAAATCTAACCACTGAACATACTATATTCTGGTTTATAAAGCACTTGCTATTCATGACCATTAACTGCCGAATTAGATAAAGCACACCATCGAACGTCCTATATTCTGGTTTATAGAGCACTTGCTATGTAACTCATTAAATGCTGATTTATGGCCCTATACCAAGGTTGGTGCTAATTTAACAGAGCTGTTGTAATCTTACCAGAGCCATTATAATCTATGGGGTTAAGTTTACAACAACTCTGGTTACGTTTACACCAATTTTGGAATAGAGCCCTTAAGGAGTGAGGTTTTCAGAGATGGGGCAGAGTAACCTCCCATCTGCCCAGAACGTCACCACCATCCAAAATGACCTAGCATGACGAAAGTGTGGAATAATTACATGGTAGCCATTGTGGCATGATGTCAATAATTATTCCTACAGGCCACTATTCCCTTTAACGGAGGCTCATACGTTCTTACAGCTTCGAAGGACGATAGAAACCAAGCCTGGCGAGAATCAGAATGATCACAAAATGAGAGAAATGAACAACAAGCGGATAAATCTGCCTTTAAGATATATATGTATATGACAGAGATCGGCAGAGGCTCCACCCGGCAATTAAGCCCATACAGACATACAGAGAGCATCTTTCCACCAGTGTAAAATGCAGACTGAAGACCTAAGTTGATTTAATTGCAGTCCTGGAGATCGAAATTTTCCTGTGTATCCTACATTAAAAATGTGCTACGGTCATACATTTTACTTACGGATAAAGCATTTTATCATCGCAGTCTGAATTGCCAGGGCTTTAACCCTGTGCTGGGTCTGAACGTCCCTGTGCATAACCTGCCTGCTTTTCTGGATGCATGACTGGCAAAAAGATGATTTAAATCGATTCTGCAACAGGACCGGAATGGGGTTTGCAGTCCGTATCCCCATCCTCAGCCAGCCACGTGGAGCGATACCAAGGGACTGGCTACCGCTGGGACCATGGACCTGGTGTCTAACTGCATGTCCTATGGATCAGGCCAGGACACGAGGCACTCGATATGGAGTCAGACAGTCGTAGGCTGAGAGTGATGAGTGTTTCAGTTAAAATAAGCCTTTTTGAGGCTTCGTTACAGAAGCTTTCTGTGACACTCTGGCTTATAAACATTTGCAAATCTTGATTAAATGAAAGCAGTTTGCTAGATTTGAGGTAAAAAATATCCATATTTGGTAATTTTTGGTACCAACAGCCTTTCACAAGCATATCCGCGTAAGTACGCAGCTGAAAGATTGAGCATGATCTACCAATCTGCTGCTCTCACCACTTGTTACACAAGCACATGTTTTTTAGATTGCAAGCTCCTGTGCACCAAGAAACCCACTCGTAATGTGTATGCCAAGACTCTACAGTCTCTATATAGAAAGCAAAGCTGAATTAAAAGCCCCGGAAGTGGAGAAGTGCGCACAGAAGCCCTTTTTGGTTCTCACGATGACAGTGGCACTTCGATATATCTTCATTTTCTATCCGCGTCGGGGGATCCCCTGTTCGCTCTCCCCACTTTTGCATCGACAGGAGCCTCTGGATTTTTCCATATTGTCGCTGTGGTTCTGGATACATAAAAGGAAGCTAATAAAGATGACATTATGTGTCTGCGTACATGTATGTGAGCTTCGGGAGCCTGGGTGTCTTTGTGTACTAAGGTGTGGCACCGTGTTTGCATTAGTGCGGGTTGGCACACTGGCCGCTCCGTCTCCTTAATCCTGTTAGCTGGTAGTCTCCTTTCTTGAGACTTCTTAGCGAGTATTTGTAAACTAGATATCTAATGGAAAATTATAGGAAAATTATAGTGAAAGTCATGATGAGAAAATCAGATTATCCCCCCAATTCAATTCTACCAAGCCAGCCCACACAGTGCCTTCTCCATTTTTTCCCATAAATGCCAATGCCAGGGGTCCCGGTAATCAAATAAAATTGAAAATCATCTTCCCATTAAATTCAATTAGCCGCAATTTCTAAAGCCTATCAGAGATTTTAATTACTAAATTATAAATTTCTCCAATGCTAAATTGAAGACCCACGGAAAAAAAAAAACCACATCTTTCTGTTTGAGTGAAAATAAAGCAAGGAGCCGGCAAAGGCAGCGATTCCTCCTTATCTAAATGTGACAGCTCCGTCTGTTTCTGAGCAAAACGTGCGCCTGTCTCCGGTGAACAGCACCGGTGCGCACATCCGCGGCGCCTGTATGCATTGCTGCTCATTACACGTTACACTGTTTGGGACATGATAACCATTCACCTGCGATCACGCACCGGCACGCTTCACTGGCACCAAAATTTCTCTACAGACATTCAAACACCCCGAATACATGGAGGAGCCTCTAAAGAGACACCTGTACACAGGGCTGCCATCAGAAATCTTGGGGCCCCTCACTGAACCATTGGTCGGGCCCCTCTTCCATCCGCTGCCCCATTAAGGAAAACTAATTAAAAATTTTATTTTTACCCCTTCTTCTGCATATTACAGAGAATGTGCTGAGTCCCTAGTGGTCCAGCAAAGGCCTACAGCAGGGGTCAGCAACCTTGGCTCCCTGATGTTTTGGGAACTACATCTCCCACAATGCTCAGGCACCCATTAGGCTGACTGAGCCACATGGGAAATGTAGTTCCCAAAACATCAGCGAGCCAAGGATGCTGACCCCTGGCCTAAAGTGTTCCCTGGAGGGGGGTCATTCGTTCTGCATCTCTAGCTGGTGCAAACCATACTAAATCGCTCCCTCAGTGATTAGCCAGAGTGCTCTTACCAGCCTCCGATGCTGCGGCCCACCGGGAAATTAGTATCTTGGTGGGCTAGTCCGGGATGGCATGGAGGAACCCTTACATCCATGGCACTAAGACTACGGTTTGACAAGGGCCAGGGCCCTCCTGGAGCCACTGGGTACCTGAACAGGTCATGGACTGTAACCCCCTGTTGGCAGCCCTTCCCACACACCCCAAATACATGGAGAAGCTTCGAAAGAGACACCTGCAGACCTTGAATATGTAGAGGAGCCTGAAAAGATATTCACGCACCCCGAATACCTGGAGGAGCCCCTAAAAAGACACCCGCGCACCCGAATATAAGGAGGAGCCCCTAAAAAAACACCTGCACACCCTGAATATATGGAGGAGCCCCTAAAAAGACACCCGCACACCCTGAATATATGGAGGTGCCCCTAAAAAGACACCCGCACACCCTGAATATATGGAGGAGTCCCTAAAAAGACACCCGCACACCCTGAATATATGGAGGAGCCTCTAAAAAGACACCCGCACACCCTGAATATATGGAGCAGCCCCTAAAAAGACACCCACACACCCTGAATATATGGAAGAGCCCCTAAAAAGACACCCGCACACCCTGAATATATGGAGGAACCCCTAAAAAGACACCCACACACCCTGAATATATGGAGGAGCCCCTAAAAACACACCCACACAACATGAATATATGGAGGAGCCCCTAAAAAGACACCCGCACACCCTGAATATATGGAGGAGTCCCTAAAAAGACACCCGCACACCCTGAATATATGGAGGAACCCCTAAAAAGACACCCGCACACCCTGAATATATGGAGGAGTCCCTAAAAAGACACCCGCACACCCTGAATATATGGAGGAACCCCTAAAAAGACACCCGCACACCCTGAATATATGGAAGAACCCCTAAAAAGACACCCGCACACCCTGAATATATGGAGGAACCCCTAAAAAGACACCCACACACCCTGAATATATGGAGGAGCCCTAAAAAGACACCCGCACACCCTGAATATAGGGGGCACTTCCGTATCATTTCAGCACAGTACATTGTCCATGGGAAATCCACAAACTCCAAATGGAAACATAATATGTTAATTGTGAAAGGAAACAGTGTTACAGAGTGATGGATCCCCTCCTCCTGGGTATACGCATATGTATATTCACTGTGTGAGTGAACTCACCTTCCCCGGGAAGCCCTCCCCGCACCTCCCACTACAAGACTTCTCTATTGAGCGGTGTCTTCAGCCGTTGCGACGTTTTAGAATAGAGATTTTGGCAGCCGCGTCCGGCAACAAGAAAACAAACACTCGTTAATTATACTGGTAAAGTTTTTTTTTCCCTCAAATAAAAATAAAACCGGCCAGACTTGATTCTCCTGTTTAAATCTTTGTCTTTCTCTTACAATTAGTAATCAGTTTCAGGTAGAAGCTCCCAAACTCCACGTTTATTTTGCAATAGGACACGAGGATTGCAAAACGAGGGCGACGAGGGCGAGAGGATTAGAAAATGTCTAAATACAGACATATTACGAGGACGACGCGCTAAACGCCATCTTATGGGGGGAAACAACCCTGAAAAAAGGGGGTTTAAATGACTTTCTTCATAGGGGGGAGATTAGACGGGTCACACGCAAAGACCCGCATCATCTGAGAGAGCCCGAAAATACAAAACGTTTTATAAATCCCAGAACGATAAAAAACAAAAAAGAGAATCCCTGCACGTGACAGGCGAAAAACCTCCTGCGTCAGTCCCGTCTGAGACCAAGCATGGCACTTCAGATCTTTGTGGACCTAACCTCTCATTTCAGATGGCTGAGCATCATGGGATTTGTAGTGGAGATATAGCTGGGGTGGCCACCTGCTCCCAGTCACTGATTGACCAAAATTTGGAGGAGGAATCGGGAGGAATTGGAGGATTGTTGCCCATTTAGAGAATCCACGAGGAGGCGAAAGCTTAGATGAAGACTCCCATTGCTATCAGCCTCAGCGGGCGATGGGCTTTGTCAGAGTGTGTAAACGGACACCCCCCTCCCAGATCTCGCAGGATTACAAACTTCCAGGACGCTTTGTCCGAACACAATAACAAAACATGGATTTCACGCCTCCGAGACGTAAAGTTTGGTTTTCTTGATGGAGCAGAAACCTTTGTGTGAAAGCAGACCTCCTGCCAAGTTCATGGACCCGGCAGCTCAATAGGAAGCAGAGCGGCTGGAATGAAGCCCTCCGGTGCAACCAGACAGGCGCTCGAGGGATTTCATACAGACAGGAGGGCTTCCGGGTTTACTTTACCGCAAACTGGATCCTGAGTGTGACCGACTACAGCACAAACCCCCAAAAAAAAACCCAAAAAAATAGACACAAAAAACTTCCTAAAAAACAATGACATTCACCAATGTTACCGCCTTGATGACTGGCGATTCTTCATGACATTGTGGCGTCACGGCCTCTCTGTCTCTGCGTCACAAAGCGACACTTATGGAGTGTGCGTGCGCAACGATCTACTGGATGAAAATCTCCTATCCGGGATTCTTTTGAGCCGCTGACATGCCGCGAAGTGTAAAATCCTCACCCCCTGACCTCATGCGACGGGACAAATGATTAAAGATCCTGTATCAGGCTTTGTGTATAAGGTGTGTACGAAGCATAAATGAATGTTGTGTCAGACTGGGACCGCATGATTATTATATGCAAATATTAAAAAAATATGGAGAAATCACAAATCCGCAATAGTTCTGGTCCTGTGCGTTTCGTATATGGGGTACACACACCCTGTATCTCCCCGACGCTGAATTCAGCGCAAGAATTCTCCATTTCAGAGGCTGGATTGCAAGGATTTAATAGTGTCATCAGGTCCGCAAAGGGTTACTCTATCAAACCACATAGATCCGTCCTTTATACTATATGCCAATATGTTTCTATCCACATGCAATCACCTGAACCACTCAGAGTAAGACCCCGTAAAATAACGTCACCCCCGTCAACATCGAACTTGCCACCGAATGGTGAATTTCACCATATGGTGCAATTTCAGGGCAGTTTGTCTATTCAGAAAGCTGACAATTTGCCAAATACAGGCGAATTAAGGGCGAAATATGGTGCAGTTTGGCGGCTGTGAAATCGTCCAACAGAGAAGTAATGCTTCGTCTATTCGCCAAACTGCGGCGTGTTGGTCATAATGCCCTGATTTTTGGTGTTTCCGTTAGACAAGTTTAATCGGCGAATCCCATTGGATTCAATGTAAAAGCGTAGTGTCATTTTTACGCTCTCCCCCTGAACAATGCGGTGCGAGTACGTTTACCCTCACACTGCGTCTCCATAGGGCGGTTTTTCCCCGTATCCGTAGCTGCTTATTTTCCATTCTTATTTATTTTTTTGTCAAACATGAACAAGACAAATCTGCATACGTGGGAGCAGTGATTGATCTCTCTGATTATCACCTCGGCGTGTTACTCCTCCAATAAGCTCAGGGCACTGATGGAGCAATTTAGGAAGAAACTCCTGCACCTCTCATACGCTTATATAACTTTGGGTGTGTTTGGTGAAATGTTTTCTCACTTTTAGCATAAAAGATCGTGTCAGCGAATTCATGAAAGTCACCCAAAACATCAAGACAAACAAGGAGGCAGAGGATGCTCGAAGCTCATCGTCCTCACGGTCCAGTCACCGGCAGGGGCCACAGGTCCCTTTAACATTCAAAATTTAGGAAACTATCAGGGTTATCCAAAGAGATCCGAATGGCTGGAGAAAGGTAACCTAACGCTGAAAATCATCGTTTGGTTACCTTTCCTGGCCATTCGGCTATCGAGAGAGCAGGCAATTCACCAAATCCTGACGAATTGCCTGCACATTCGGTGCCTGTTCGGTGCCTGTTCGGTGCCTGTTCGAGGGCAGTGAATCCCCATAGAGAAGCAATGCTTCGTCTATTCAGAGAACACAAACCAGCAGTGAAAGGTTCCCGACATGTCTTGCCATTCGGTGGTTTAATTCGGCAAGTTTATTCAGGAGAATCCCATATTATTATTATTATTATTCTTTATTTATAAAGCGCCAGCATATTCCGCAGCGCTGTACAATAAGCACAGTATAGACAGGGTTACAATACATTGAACAACATTTGACAAACAGTACAGGAGGAGATGAGGGCCCTATTCCCGTAGGAACTCACAATCTGGGAGGGTTGGGGTTGGAACAGGAGGAGAGGACTGTAAGGTGAGAGTGATTGATGGTTGCGTCAGTGAGTTGGGTGGTAGGCTTCCTAAATAGGAATGTTTTAAGGGAGCGTTTGAAGGAAGAGAAGTTAGGGGAAGTCTGACAGTACGAGGGAGAGCGTTCCAGAGAGTGGGGGCTGCGCGTGAGAAATCCTGCAGTCTATCATGGGAAGAGGTGATGCGGGGAGAAGCTAGGCGCAGGTCACTGTTTGACCTTAGGGAGCGGGCTGGGGTGTATTTGGTGATTAGTGAGGACAGGTAGTGGGGAGCTGAGTTAGTGAGGCTTTTGTAGGTAAGGATAAGGCTTCAATGTTAAAAATATTCCCGTTTTAATCCAATATCTAATAAACCGTTCATTATAAAATTCTGCAGTAAAAAGTCTATTTATTTATAGATTTTTTAGGATATTTTAATCATTTTTCCGGATTTTTGTTTTTAAAAAAATTCCGATTTTTTTTTTAAACAAAAATTTAACTTTACTTCTTTTTTCTGTAACAGCCCTTTTTATTATCATTCATTGGATTTTATATGTAAATTTCAGACATTTTCGCTCAGTAGTTTCTTTGCAAACAGTGTTTCACTTTTGAAACATTCATACAAACTGTTTTCCTAATTTATTCACTTATTCGTCTGTGGTGTCGGCTTTTTCCGGCGGCTGCGCTGCGTGTGATCGGCTCCTGCTCAGGTTTTTCCAGCATTTTCGGCGGGTTAATCCAGATGTTTTTGCGGGTTTCGGTGTGCGTTCGCCCTCGTTTTGCGGTGAGTTTTTGGCGGGTTTGCAGCGACCTTTCCCTGCAATTCGGGGACCCTGTGGTGCTTGCTGAATACACCGCAGGGTCGCCGAAATGGGATCGCCAATCATCTTGAATTGAAGAGAATGAAAAATCACCAAATGTGCGGTGGCTTTTCGATTCGCTGTGAATTACCCTGTAGGATTTTTTTTTTAATTAGTTTATTTCCTTTTCTGCTGTATTTGTTACCAATGGACCAGATTCCCATTTGTTGAATAAAAGTTAACTCTTACTTGGCTTCTCCCAAGATCCTCCTATGGAGAATCGCGCTTTGCAGCTCTGTCAACGCGCGTCCTAGCGCATTGACGGAGAGGCTTGGATAAAGGACGGTTGTTACATGCGCATTTCAAGCGTGTGACCGGCGTCGTTGCATCGCCAATACGCTGCGACGGACGCCAGTAAGCACGTCAGTACGGGCGCACATAGACAAAGAGAGAGAGAGAAACTGAAGAGTCTTTAACTCCGGTCATAACAGAATAGAGTCCTAGACACAACATGTGATACACAAGAGTGACTGCAAGACTATAAAACAAAACGTGTTACCAAAGAGAGAAAACAAGGCCCCAACATCAGTATGTGATATATAAAAATGCAAGCAGAGGTTTAAAACCGCACCATTGGATGTATGCGAGGAAGAGTGGCGTTCTAAACTCAACACGTGGCGGCTGTAGGGTTGCCAGATCGGCCATGTTTTCCCAGACACAAATTAGTATATTCATGCAGATGGGCAGTGCATGAAAAAATGCAACCCAGCGGCATGTAGAATCCATACACTGCCTGTACATCAAAAATCAGGAAACTGATAATCTTCCGTAAGCATGCAGTATATACAGTTGTGTTCAAAATTATTCAACCCCCAATGCTGTAAAGGGTTTTAGGGAATTTAGTGACATTTGTAATTGTATTCAGAATGAAATCCTACAAGGACTTTTTAAAGAACCATATGCAACTAAAATGACATCAATTGGTTTTGTAATACAGTAGTAAATGATTTATAAAGCACTTGCTATTCATACTGTATTCTGGTTTATAAAGCACTAGCTATTTATAATGTATTCTGGTTTATAAAGCACTTGCTATTTATACTGTATTCTGGTTTATAAAGCACTAGCTATTTATACTGTATTCTGGTTTATAAAGCACTTGCTATTTATACTGTATTCTGGTTTATAAAGCACTTGCTATTTATACTGTATTCTGATTTATAAAGCACTTGCTATACAGTTGTGTTCAAAATTATTCAACCCCCAATGCTGTAAAGGGTTTTAGGGAATTTAGTGTACATTTGTAATTGTATTCAGAATGAAATCCTACAAGGACTTTTTAAAGAACCATATGCAACTAAAATGACATCAATTGGTTTTGTAATACAGTAGTAAATGTTTCTTTTGTGAATTCTTCATTGACACAATTATTCAACCCCTTAAAGACTACCACTCTGAAGAACAGAGGTTCATTCAAGTGTTTTCAATCAGGTATTGAAAACACCTGTGGATGTCACGGAGCAGCAATAAAGCATAATAAGCACCAATTAGGCAGCTTTAAAATGACTGTGATACTCAGCTCCTTCTAGACATTTACTGGTGTGGTTACAAACATGGTGAAGTCAAGAGAATGGTCCAGGAAGACAAGAGAAGAGGTGATTACTCTTCACAGGAAGGGCAATGGCTATAAGAAGATTGCAAAAAAGTTAAACACACCAAGAGAGACCATAGGAAGCAGCATTTGCAAATTTAAGGCAAAGGGCACTGTTGAAACGCTACCTGGTCATGGCAGAAAGAAGATGCTGACTTTGACTGCTGTGCGCTACCTGAAGCGTAGAGTGGAGAAAAGTCCCCGTGTGACTGCTGAGGAACTGAGAAAAGATTTGTCAGATGTGGGTACTGAAGTTTCAGCTCAGACAATACGGCGCACACTGCGTAATGAAGGCCTCCATGCCAGAACTCCCAGGCGCACCCCCTTGCTGTCTCCAAAGAATAAGAAGAGTCGACTGCAGTATGCCAAAAGTCATGTGGACAAACCACAGAAGTTTTGGGATAGTGTTCTGTGGACTGATGAAACAAAATTAGAACTGTTTGGGCCCATGGATCAACGCTATGTTTGGAGGAGGAATAACAAGGCCTATGAAGAAAAGAACACCTTGCCTACTGTGAAGCATGGCGGGGGGGTCAATCATGCTTTGGGGCTGTTTTGCTTCTGCAGGTACAGGGAAGCTTCAGCGTGTGCAAGGTACCATGAATTCTCTTCAGTACCAGGAGATATTGGATGACAATGTGATGCAGTCCGTCACAAACCTGAGGCTTGGGAGACGTTGGACCTTTCAACAGGACAATGATCCCAAGCATACCTCCAAGTCTACTAGAGCATGGTTGCAGATTAAAGGCTGGAACATTTTGGAGTGGCCATCGCAGTCACCTGACTTAAATCCGATTGAGAACCTCTGGTGGGACTTAAAGAAAGCAGTTGCAGTGCGCAAGCCTAACAATGTGACGATGGGCGAAGATACCCGTAGATCGCTGCAAGACACTTGTGTCAAGCTATGCTTCACGTTTAAAAGCTGTTATAACTGTAAAAGGATGTTGTACTAAGTACTAAGATTGAATGTCACTTGGGGGTTGAATAAAACTGATAATGATGTGAGCACAGAAAAGACATTTGTGGTTATTTCATTATAAATGTTATGTTATATTTGTCTGACCTACACGTGCCTCTTTGATTTAATTGTAAGCAAGATGACTGAATGATCAAAATCAATGTCAAACTGGCCAAAACACTCAATTTCAGTGGGGGTTGAATAATTTTGAACACAACTGTATATGTGTTTATTATTGCAGAAGCCACTTGCACATCACAGCAGTTCGATGAATTACATCCCAGAGCTCCTGTGCAACATTCCCCATAATCAGCAAGGAATTCTGGGTAGGATATGCAAATTACCCCTTTCTCACTTTTATGCATCCTGGGTCTGTTATTACACAGAACCCTAAAATCAATGCTATGCCACACTGTAACTTTGTAGCAGAGATAAGGTTTATTATGCAACTGGTCAAAGTCACTCCTAGGACAGCGCTGTTTCAGGATTGTTGAACCCGCATCATATATATATATATATGTTACAGGGCAGCTCTTTTCCTGTGCGCATCCCCTGGATGAAATAGCAATGGAAGAGTTCTAATCCTTACAGGTGATGCACGAGAGGGAGTGTAGTGTTCTACACACAGTATGTGATAACTGAGACACAGGGTAGAGTTTTAAAAACAATATGACGTATATTGCATGATGCGGTGTCTGTCTGTCCATTTGGAGAGAACGGAGGCCAGGCTCTGATATGTGCAATGAAAATCACTGTGCAGCTCTTTGCTGTAGGTTAAAAGCCGGTGCGATAACACCAGCGAAACCACTAATTAACTAGAAAAGGTTCATTAGTGGTTACTATGAAAGGTTCCAAAAGGTTGTCAAATAGCTGAAATCTCATGGGGTTTGGGGCAATAAACATCCATAACCACCGCCCATCATCATGAAGGATGCTAGGAACTATGCCCCTGTACCCCGAATGCCTCTGTACCCCACATCACAGTGCAGAACTCTAGGAAAATCCGCAAAACAAAATGAGCAGTTATTGCTAAATACGCCTTAACGTCTGTTGCTGTTTACAAAATCCAAGAACAAATCTAGCCGCTGTGTCTTGGTACCGTGGGAGCGCAGAGCAAACATCATGGAGCAGAGATAGCGTGGCGAGCACTGTCACTGTGCGGATGTGCGAGGCTCTGTTTGTTTGCTTCTTCACATCAGCCCCCCTGGTTTAGGAAGTTTGTTCCCCCCCCCTCCCTCATCTCCTGTGAAGCCACACTTTCACATTCTCGGTGTCTGTTAGACCATGAATTCTCTTCTTATGCCTCTTATAAGGCGATTTAGCTCCTGTCACAAATAATCACTAAACTTTCATCGCATCCCGGCTTCAGCCATGCGCCATGGACACGGTGAGGGTGCCGGCACGGCTGGCCATGCGGGCATCATTGGGTAAAGGGCACATCTGCCCTGCCCTGGCACAGATTCAATCTGAGTGATCACACAGGGAAAAGAAAGAACGTGTTACTTAGTAAAAGAATGATAAAACCGCTTAATGACCGCACCGCTCTGTAGAATTATCATAAAGGTAATGTTATGATAGGAGGCACGGCCCAGGAAGAGGGAGTAATAAGGTAGAGTACTGATAGGAAGCACAGCCCAGGAAGAGGGAGTAATAAGGTAGAGTAATGATAGGCAGCACGGCCCAGGAAGAGGGGATAATAAGGTGGAGTAATGATTGGAAGCACAGCCCAGAAAGAGGGAGTAATAAGGTAGAGTAATTATAGAAGCAAAACCAAAGAAGAGGAAATACTAGAGTAAATTAATCATAGAAGTGCAGCCTAGGAAGAGGGGATAATAAGGTAGAGCAGCGATATGAAGCACAGTCAGGAAGAAAGAATACAGTAGTGATAGGAAGCACAACCTAGGAAGGGGGAATAAGAAGGTAAAATAGAAGGATGATGCAGGGCCCCAGGATTACACAGTATAATAATGATAGGAAGAACAGTCCAGGAAGAGGCAAACATAAGGTAAAGTAATGGTAGGACGCTCAGGCTAAGAAGAGGGAATAATAAGGAACAAAAAGGCAGGATGCCGGTTACAGGATGATACAGTAGATTAAATGGTAGAAAGCACAGCCCTGAATGTAATGGGGGGGGGGGGGGAGACGCTGGATAAAAGGACAATATAGTAGAGTAAAAACTAAGCGACACAGTTCAGAATGCAGACTAATAAGGTAGAGTAGAGTAACGGTAGTAAGTACATCCCAGGATGGGGAGATAAGTAGGTAAAGTTAAAAGGTAGGATGTACAAACTCGAATGACAATAATCTAAACCAGGGGTCAGCAACCTTGGCCCTCCAGATGTCTTGGGACTACATTCCCCATAAGGCTCAACCAGTCTAATGAGTGTCTGAGCATCATGGGAGATGTAGTTTCAAAAGATCTGAAGGACCAAAGTTGCTGATCCCTGCTTTAAAGAGTGGAGGAGGATAAGATATCATGTACCAATATGCCACGTGTGAAATGGGACAGGCTTTACCACTCACTGACTAGCACTGCAGTGTGGCGAAGCAGCCGCCAAATACCCGGCATAAAGGGGGCCACTGCATACAGGGAGCAGAGGCGAAAAACTGGGTTTTGTTTGAAATTTCAGAGGTTATGAAGCCAATCCCTGCAGTCTGCTCTGCGTACCCTGCGAGCTGTGAGATGACGTCCATGTGTCTGACGCAGGGCGTGAGGAGCCCTTTAACTCAACTGTCAAAGCGCAGCTATGTAAAACCAGCACAATGGCTGACTGTAAGGGACTCCATAAACAATAAAGGAGCGGGCCACACCTTCCCGCATCGTCACTTTCAATGCAAATTAGCATGGGTCACGCTTCGCTGCGCCCAAACGGCCTGATCATTTTTGTTTGTTTCTATGGAGATCAGATAACAGCCTCTAACGCCGCAGACAGGTAGTTACCTTGAGGAGAGACGTGGACTGAGGACACCACCAAGTCTGACACGGCTCAGCGGGTCTCACCCCCGGCCTGCTCCCGCAACACTACAACTCTCACAATCCACAGGTGGACGAGCCGCTCACCACTATCACGTGTGAGAGCAGCCCTGTTTTCTTTAAGAAGACTTTATCCATTTGGCTCAAAAAACGATCGAAAACTAGAATAAACATTTTTTTTTACAATAATTTAGGACATTCCGGTGGAGAAAAATACATTTTTTAAAAAAAATGGCATAAACTGATAATATATATACTTATTAATTTTTTTGCACCACCGGAGAGGACTGACTAAAGCACTTAAAAATAAAAATCACTCTCTGGGTCAACAGCCAATCAGGGCGTGAGTCAGCCGTATCCCGCTGTCAGCATGTGGTTTAATTGCGAACTGATTGGCTGTATTCTGATACCTGTATTTTTCAGATTTCCACACACACTATACTAATTATTTACTCCACTTTTACGCAAGGCCACGAAGTATGGCTTCACGCTATCCCAGGCGGCTCCGACCGTCTTGTGACCCATAATGCACCTCTTCTTGTTTATTGGGGAAGCAGTTGCCTGTGGTTCTCGTGGCTGGAGTCAAAGGGATTTCCAAAACACCCCCCCCCCATGCTCTTCCAATGAAAACCAGTAAACAGAAACTGACAAACCTGATGGTAAAAAAGGCATAAAGGGTTTATTCACTAAGCACCGTTGCCAGAATGCATGGTGTTTTAACGTCACAGAGTTACGGGGGAAGCTTCGGTGTGTTCACAGTTTAGGTACTTGTCACTGTAGTTTGCCAAACTCTTCTCCGTTCTTTCCATGTGGTTTCCGCTGTAGTTGTGGCGTCTACCCTTTCCCCACCGTAGTTTCCAAAGCTATTGAAGGGGTTTGTGACGGAAGCGCCGGTGTTGCAAAGGACAAGCTGCAGCGACTGACTGTAGCATTTATGGAGTTCAAAGGAGATTTCCACAGCAAGATCAGCGCAGTGTATTCGCCGGTGATAAACGCCGGCAGAGCAACGCTGAATGGAGAATGGACGCAGGTTACGTATTATCTGGAAGAATAACTGTGGAGCCATTGTCCAGAGCGACGAGCAATGGGACAGACGCAGGGTTTAGACGCGGTGAGCAATTTATTCAGATACAGCCGATTGTGAACGCAGAGAATTAGTCTGTGGCCGTATTCTGTGCTCTGGCTTTCAGGTTAGAATGAGGGGTTTATAAATTGGTTTTAAAGATTAGGGTCAGGGTTAGAAATAATGGTTATGGATTAGGGTGAGAGATTAGGGTCAAGGTTAGAAATTAAGATTATGGAAATAAATTAGGGTTAGAGGTTAGGGTTAAGGTTAGAAATTGGGGTTAGAGGTTAAAGTTAGAAATTAGGGTTAGAGGTTAAGGTTAGAAATTAGGGTTAGAGGTTAAGGTTAGAAATTAGGGTTAGAGGTTAAGGTTATGTGTATGAATTATAGTTAGAGATTAGGCCTAGAAATTAAAAATATAGATTAGGTTTAGGGTTAGAGTTCAAGATTAGGGTCTGAATTTAGCAATAGGGTCAGGTTACCATTTGAGTTTCTGTTAGAGTTAGGGTTACATTTAACCCCTTAAGGATCAATGATGGAACTGTCATGTCATAAATGCATTAACATTAAAGAGACCCTTGGGGTTAACCTCAACATTCTTTTAATTTTTTGCTTAATTTTTAGGCAATATATTCTGCCACTTTTTGATCTAAACCTAATCTCTAACCCTAGCGCTAATCTCTAACCCTAACGCTAATCTCTAATCCTAGCACTAATCTCTAACCCTAGCACTAATCTCTAACCCTAACCCTAACGGTAATCTCTAACCCTAACGCTAATCTCTAACCCTAGCACTAATCTCTAACCCTAGCGCTAATCTCTAACTCTAACCCTAACCCTAACGGTAATCTCTACCCTAACGCTAATCTCTACCCTAGCGCTAATCTCTAACCCTAGCGCTAATCTCTAACTCTAACCCTAACCCTAACGGTAATCTCTAACCCTAACGCTAATCTCTAACCCTAGCGCTAATCTCTAACCCTAGCGCTAATCTCTAACTCTAACCCTAACCCTAACGGTAATCTCTAACCCTAGCGCTAATCTCTAACCCTAGCGCTAATCTCTAACCCTAGCGCTAATCTCTAACCCTAGCGCTAATCTCTAACACTAGCGCTAATCTCTAACCCTAACCCTAACGGTAATCTCTAACCCTAGCGCTAATCTCTAACCCTAACCCCTAACCCTAATGGTAATCTCTAACCCTAGCGCTAATCTCTAACCCTAACCCTAACGGTAATCTCTAACCCTAGCGCTAATCTCTAACCCTAACCCTAATGCTAATCTCTAACCCTAACGCTAATCTCTAACCCTAGCGCTAATCTCTAACCCTAACCCTAACCGTAATCTCTAACCCTAGCGCTAATCTCTAACCCTAACCCCTAACCCTAACGGTAATCTCTAACCCTAGCGCTAATATCTAACCCTAGCGCTAATCTCTAACCCTAACCCCTAACCCTAACCTCTAACCCTAATCTCTAACTCTAACCCTAATCTCTAACCCTAGCGCTAATCTCTAATCCTAACGCTAATCTCTAACCCTAGCTGAGAAAACGGATGCCCGTTTTGGCCCAGGGAGTTGAATTCAGACGTGGCATAACCCCAAAATGCTGATCAGAATTCCTCGCTGGAAAGAAAGTTGCCGACATGATACACGGTTCTTCCACTCGGCAATGATCAGAGGACTGGCAGGAAAATAAATTAAAAAACTTGTTTCTCCTGCAGGTGAAAACCAAAGCAGGAGCGCAGGCGGGCGATGTCCGTTTACGTATAATAATCCAACACAGTGATTGTTTAACATTTCAGTGCAAAAAAAAAAAAGCCGTTTTACGCCATGAGGAGGTGTCAGACTGATGGTAGATGTGTGAACACTACGCACGTGTAAACGGATCCTTTTCCCAGAATAAAGTCAGTCGCCTGGCCCGTGAGAGAGACGTGGCTGTGAGCGGCGGTCACCGTATATTATGACCGCAAGCGCTTCATACTGTGCCTTTGCGAGCGTTCGGTTCATTCAAAGACACTGGCGCCGCGTGATGCTGTCTCGTTAAAGAAATGGATTGTTCTCCCGTTTCCAGCCGTACCGCGTTCGAGCCAAGTCCTGCTGCTGATCTCCTGTAACCCAGAAACGGGCACCTTGCAGACTCTGGCTCGGGGGCCGCAACTCCCAACACCCTGGGTCGGTGCGGACTGGCTTTAGCCGGGTGTTCTGGTAAAGCCAAGAAAAGACACGCTGCCATCATCCTCATAGACCAGGACACTGCAGCGTCCATTCTCTCGCTCCATGGAGAGTATCGATAACTCCCATGACTCTCAGCCGATAGGAAGAAAAGTGATTGCACGGTGACCCTACTCCTGTTATCCTTAATGAAGTGCCACGTGGTTTCTGGCATTGTCTGCTCACTCCCAGGCAGCCAACTTTAACCTGCATTTGATATAGCTGCATGTAGCGTGTCCCTCTACCCCGGGGTCCTGGATGCGCTCATTTCATGCGATTCCAGAGCAGGGTGGGATTCGGCTGCTTTGCTCGGTTCCCAATCGCTTTGTCCCCCGTTACTGTATCAGGTAGGATGTCGCCTGTGCATAATGTGAATTTCCGCCGGTTCTCACGCGCACATGTAACCCGGGCTAAGTGCCGCCTGGAGAGCATTTCCGACTGGCGGGGGGTCCTATTAACGTCTGGCTGGGGTCAGACGGAGATAAGCAGCTGCAATTATCAGGGATTTCCTATCTTACGTGGAGCCCCCCTTATCTAATCATCTTTAATTTCGTGTTTTCCAAGCCCTGCTCCACAGGACATCGCCAGAGGAGGCCACAAAAGATGTATATGTTTATGTATAATTACAATTTCTGTATAAAAAAAACACACAGCTTTCGCTGCAATAATATCATAAGCCGCAGGGATGGATCCACATCACGAGGTGCAGCCAGACACCCCAAAACCCATGTGGAGTGGTCCCCTGCGCCACAAAACCTGCTGCATGGGTTAAAACCATCAGCCTAGACTATTAAAGCCACAGGTTTCAAGGTGACAGCTCAGGAGTTGGTGTTTTTTTTTGTTTTTGAGTTTTTGTTGGACTAAACATCACATAACGATGAGCCAGCCACAAGCAGACGTAACATGGAGGCGCTACAGCAGGGGTCAGCAACCATGGCCATCAGGATGGTTTGGAGCTACATCTCCCATCATGCTCAGTCCCAAATTATGATGACTAACCTCGTGGAAAATGTAGTTCCTAAGTATCTGGAGGGCCAAGGTTGCTGACCTGTGCGCTAGCGGCTGAGCATCATAAAATACAGGCAGCTAGTCATAATTCCGGGAAGGCTGTCAAGGAGCCGATTGACAGCCTTCTACTACAAGTAGCTCACCTACTAGTAGAGGGCTGTTACAGCCCCCTGGGACAATGAAAGGGGAAAGGGCACTCAGCACGCCATGGCCGCTTCATTTAAATGGTGACTTGAGTCCCTTTAAAAGGCAGGGATGTCAATCTTAGCCTACAATTCCCAGAATTCTTTGGATGAGATAGAGGGCCAGAGAATCAAAGCAAGTTGTAGAAAGATCTGGAGGGGCAGAGTTTGACATACCTGGCTTAACCACTTGAATGCTAAGGACGCGCTCAGCGCGTCCTCAGCATTCCCGCTGGTGTGCTGAGGACGCGCTGAGCGCGTCCTCACATTGGGGTCAGCGTTCGGCCGGGTTCCGGCCGATCGCTGGCCCCTCCGGTGCGGGCTGACATCCTGGATGTCAGCCCGGCATCCGGACCAGCAGCCGCCATTATTAGGTGTCATCGCGGGGGCGCGATGACACCTAATTCAGGCGCCCCCCCGCATGTGCGGAGGAGGCGCCTGAAAGGGAGGGGGGGAGGTCCTTCGGACCTCTCTCCCTCCCGATCGGTGGCTCTGCGGGGCTTAACCCAGGCATCATTTGGAAGGGCACAGCCTGCCCTTCCAAATGATGCCTGGCATTAACCCCTGGGGAGCTGGATCGCGAATCGGCGCTGAAAAGCGCCGGTTCGCGATCCTTTCCCGGAGCTGGCCGACATCTTGGATGTCGGCCAAGCTTCCGGGAACTCCCCCAGAGGACTGGCGTCATCGTGCGTAGCACGATGACGCCAGTCCTACAGTTAACCCCTAACTGCCACCAAGTGTGGAGATAGGGAGTTCCAATGAACTCCCTATCTCCCGATCCGTGGCAGTTAGGGGTTAAATTTTGATATGGTTGGATCGGCCAGAGCATGGCCGTTCCAACGATACCAAACATGAAAGTTAAAAATTTTGTAAAAAAAAAAAAAATTAAAAAAAAAAAAAAAAAATTAAAAAAAAAATAAACACTTTTTTTTTATTTTTTTGGGTTTGTTAGTGTAGCAATATTGTTCTCATTTCAATTATAATGTGAACAATGATGCTGCACTAACGATTTTTGTATGCGGTGCGTTTGTTAAAAATAGTGTCATTTTCCCCAAAAAAAAATGTAACGAGACCCCATCTCTAATTTTTTTAACAAGCGCACCCCATACAAAATATAACCGCAATTGCTCGCATGTTAAAATGTGGAAAAAAACACTTTACACATTGTAAATTATTGAAAATACATATTTTATTGCATTTTTTGTTATAATATACAGACATGACATAACGTATACATATAATAATGACATATTATGAATCTACCGAGTCTGACGGAAAGAACGATATATAATATGTCGGTGTCATATACTAAAATAAGCCTTAAAAACACGTTTAAACATGATGCGCAAAACAGGTAAAAAATGACCTCAGCACAGGGGCGGGAAAAGCCTCAGCAGCGAAAGGGTTAAATTCTTATGGCAGCATGGGCTATCATGGGTTAAAAACCAAAACAAAGGATGGAAAAAAATATACGCAGCCCACTGCAAACTTATTATATAGCACCTGCCAGTCCCTCCCTAAATCAGGCCTGGGCTGCTCAACTTTGGCTCTCCAGTTATTTCGGAACTACATCTCCCATGATACTCAGCCACTTAATTAGGTCAGCAGAGCCTTGTGGGAAATGTTGTTCCAGGACACCTGGATGGCCAAGGTTGTGCACCGCGACTGATCAATAAAGGTAGATCTCAAGGTTTAAAGCAGTGCATCAGTCACTGTGAAAGCATTATGGGAGTTGTAGTTTTGAAAGAGCTGGGGATGTATTGTTTGTTTTCCTTGATGGGTATCACTTGTAAAAACTGGTGAGAGGAAAGTGTTGCCCTGCAGTATGAAGAATATGCATGCTGCAGGAAGGTGATAGAATCGCCTTATCATAGAGGAACCCCCTGAGAAAAAAAGATAAATAATAATTATAAATATAAATAATAATCGTCTTTATTGGGGCCGATTTACCCAAATGCTGAATAAACGGTTTATAGGCAATCTGTACCTCGTGGCACCAACCAATCACCTGCGCGTACCGAAAGAAAGGGATTCAGCTCATGTATTTGAAGCTCTAGATCTGATTGGCTGATGGGATCATGAGGTCTGAGTATTATTTTTATTTTTTCTTCCAATCAGTAAATAATATTGTATAGTTATAGGAAAATGCTAAAAATGAGAGACAGGTTTTTACGTGCCCGGGCGGCGAGGAGCATCAGAAACTACAAGACGCACAGACAAACAGACACACACAGACACACACAGACAGACACACACAGACACACACAGACACACACAGACACACACAGACACGCACAGACAGACACGCACAGACAGACACACACAGACACACGTTACGTAACTCTGGTCTAGCATTGAGAACAACAGTAACAACCAGGGTACTATCAGTGCGATCCCACCCAAAATCTAAGACGGGCCTCTTCTGTATGAGAGATCTAGCCACCGCTGATGATGATGGTTTTGGCCTTCATCAGGTGCGGGCGATGCCTCCTCCTAACATAGTTTAGGACTCTGGAGTTTAAATGGTAAGCCGATACGGTAGCTGTGCGGTGGGGAGGCGCGAAGCAGCTAGATAATTCATCTCGTGACCCTGTGAATAGGTGCAGTGGTGTTACTGGGCACAGCTTTTCATGCAGCCCCTTTAGGATGCCCGTAGCTCGCTGTGCCACGTGTTTGGTGTAGAGTTGGCCTTGGTGAAGTGAGGCGGCACGGAGCAGTGGTGGCAGAGGGGGCAGAATGCACGCTGCCAGCCCTGTAACCAGGTTTCGGGATGCTGAATGGCAGGAATCCAGGGGACATGCATTGACAGTGGTAGGCGTAGCGCCCTAATGTGACCTGCGCTGCGCTGCTCTGTGTTCCTGTTACAAGGCCTCTGCCTGCAGCTCCGCACACAATGACCGGGGAGGGCTTTGAAGTGAAAAAGAGAAGCCGAAAGCTAAACGAGGAAGGAGGGTGACGAGGCTGGGGAGAGCGAGGATTCAGGGGAGGATATAAAAGGGGGAAAAAAAGGAAAGAAAAGATCTAGTGAGACCGACAAAAGTGTGAAAGGACAAAAGGAAAGCACTTCACAGTCGGGTATCCCAAACTATAGAGCGAACAATAAAAGAAAAGCAAACAGAGTGAGCGCAGGGCGCATGCTGCTTGTGTCTGGCTGCCCCGGGGCATGGTGTGGGATGATGGATGGCTTGGACCAGCCTGCGAGCATGTTACATCATGGCCATTTCCATACATCAAGGAGCTCGCCGTCATCCCTGACACAGGCAATGCCTAGAGACAGACTGGCCACTCGCCTGCCATCCACACTGAAAGGGTTAAACCGCAGCCACAAACCAAACGGGCTTTGTGTTACTGGGGCTGGTTACCTACGGATGTCTCTCTTTGCTCTACACTGTCTGATAGCAGCACCTGACTGCATGCATTGCATACTGCACTGTGATAGCAGCACCTGACTGTATGCACCGCATACTGCACTGTGATAGCAGCACCTGACTGAACGCACCACATACTGCACTGTGAAAGCAGCACCTGACTGCATGCACCGCATACTGCACTGTGATAACAGCACCTGACTGCATGCACTGCATACTGCACTGTGATAGCAGCACCTGACAATGCACCGCATACTGCACTATGATAGCAGCACCTGACTGAATGCACCACATACTGCACTGTGATAGCAGTACCTTATTGCATACTGCACTAAGATAGCCGCACCTGACTGCATACATCACATACTGCACTGTGATAGCCGCACCGCATACTGCACAATTGATAGCAGCACCTGACTGCATGGATTGCACACTACACACTGATAGCAGCACCTGACTCTATGCATCACATACTACACTTTCCTAGCAGCACCTGACTGCATGCATTGCACACTGCAATGTGACAGCAGCACTTGATTGCATGTATCACGAACTCTCCCCTCAGTGGCACCTGGTTTCATGTATTTTATACATTCTATTTTACCTGTTGGAATCCAGCACCTGATTGCATGCAGTACATCCCTCCCTTGCTCTTTCTGACAAAAGATCCACTGTACAAATTAAACACTTCATTCCCTCCAACAGGCCCACTTGACCTCATGCATCACACAGTCTATTCCTGCTCTTCGACAGCCCTACCTGATTGCAAGCAGGGCATACTTTATCTTACACTAGGGATCACACAAGACACACCCAGAATATAGTTTACTAAAAAATGTCTGGTTTCTATGTTCTACTTTGTCCACAATGTGTAAACCCATCCACTCCCCTAATGGAGAGCAGACCACTCTGGCGCACCGAGGGTTAAGATCTGATACATGAAATGATGCTCTTCCCGATTAGGCCTGAAGATCATGCTGTAATAATGCCCTCGCTTAAATTAATATCGCACGTGCCGGAGTTTTTGGGTCAATTTCTATGTAAATGACTTAAAAATGGCAAATGATAAATGTCGTTGCGACCTGCGCAAACACATAAACACACAACTCACAGCCGACCTTTCCCAGAGCAGACAGTGCAGGTCTTACCTTGTATCCAGACACTCCCTGACCCCGATCACCTCGCAGATTTACTTCATCCTAAACAAAAAAAAAAACATAACAAAGGTGAGTTCAGCTTTCACTTTCTGGAAAAAAAGACTCAAAACTCCAAACAGCAACGTGACAAAGAGGGACTCGAGTCCAGGGCTGATCGGCATCACCATGACCAGGATCGGCTGAGGATTCACAGGCACTTCCTGACCGTAGCAGCAAAGCGATCAAAAAGGAATGTGCAGATTAATATATTTTCATGAGCTGTTTTTTCCTCGCTTTGTAAAAATATATATATATATATATATATATATATATATTTATTCAATAACACATGTTATACGAGAGGCTTCCAAAATGTTAAAAAGTGTCACAGGGGTACGGTGACTAGTGATGCCGACATTGCAAAATAAATGAATAAAATTGTCAATAAAAATCAAGACCGTTTTGAAAGGAAGAAAAAAAAATACTCTGTTAAAGTCATGTTTGTAAATATTATAACCACGCGGCGGATCTGATAAACAGGAAAAAAATCCAAGCAACACATGTGAAAAAGACCTTCCAATTCTACTTATACTGGAGGAAGGTCTCAGATTTTGGGGCTTAATCACCCTGTCCCACATTATTACCTAAAGTCCCTCTTTACAGTCTCCTCCATATATTCAGGGTGTGCGGGTGTCTTTTTTTAGGGGTTCCTCCATATATTTAGGGTGTGCGGGTGTCCCCTTTTAGGGGCTCCTCCATATATTCAGGGTGTGTGGGTGTCTTTTTAGGGGCTCCTCTATATATTCAGGGTGTGCGGGTGTCTTTTTAGGGGCTCCTCTATATATTCAGGGTGTGCGGGTGTCTTTTTATATTCAGGGTGTGCGGGTGTGTTTTTAGGGGCTCCTCCATATATTCAGGGTGTGCGGGTGTCTTTTTAGGGGCTCCTCCATATATTCAGGGTGTGCGGGTGTCTTTTTAGGGGCTCCTCCATATATTCAGGGTGTGCGGGTGTCTTTTTAGGGGTTCCTCCATATATTCAGGGTCTGCAGGTGTCTTTTTAGGGGCTCCCACATTTATAGTTGCTTCATGAATTCAGGGTGTGTGGGTATCTTAGGGCTCACACATTCAGGGCGTGCGGGTGTATAACAGAGCTGCAGAGCAATATGTTTGAGAACTATAATAAATGCTGTTAGAAATCGCTCGCTGTAAATAAGACACTTTGTTCTTCTAATTAAAGACATTTTTTTTGGCATAAACAGCCCTGATATGTTGTGACATCATCTAGGAATAGCTGATCTCTGACCCCGCCCCCAACGTCATTTACTAAATGCCAAGTGTCCCCCTTTGGCCACCTGACAAAATTTGGAAGGCTGGATATGGGTGATAGGTAATTTTGTTGTTTGGAGTCCTGCACCAGTTGCTGTAGCAGCTGTGCAGCCAGAGAAGCCGGATGCCCAGACGGGGAGGGTACCGATCGCATCAGAGAGGGCCAGACAGGGCATACATATATACATGTATTTAGTGATTCATAATTGAGGCGATCCTAAAGAGGACAGCACTGAAATAGGATGAGGGCGACCAAAATCTGAATACAGAGGTTTATTTCAATGACATGGGGGTGAGGGTGGCATGAGTACCAGGCAGAGGAAGCTGGCACGTGTGCGTGGGCTTTGCGGAGGGTACACAGTGTGTCTCCTTTCTGTCAGTGGGAACAGGTGTCCGTCAGAGGCTTCACCAGGAGCACAGGTGTTAAATGGCTGCGTGCCGAGCCGGCACATGTGTTTGGCAGATGCGGATATCTCCAAGAGCTGTGAAGTGCATTAAGCGCTGTATTCCTGGTGAGAGGACGGCTCTGCGGCGAAACGCTGGGACAGACGGACGGACGGGCAGGGAAAAAAAAAAGTTTTAGGTGTGAAATTCATGCGCTGACACCGAGCAAACGTGTGAACTGACAGAATAAGCCTAATTTAACGTTTCATACCCAAAGAACAGACGTGTCTCACGGTAGAAATGTCTCAGCCCACCCATGGCAGCCCAGATACTGCTGAACTACATTTCCCATGATCCTCAGTCAAAAGTCCAAAAGAAAAGTGTTAGATGAATTTTACCGATAAACGGCGCTTTATCTGGGCTCACTGAATTTACACCAGGGATCTCCAGATGTTACTGAACTAAAACTCCCATGATCCTCTGCCCATCTCTTGCATTCAAAGAATGTGGGAATTGTAGATCAACATCTGGCGGGTCAGAGTGTGAGATCCCCGATTTCCGCTCTCTGCTGCGTCCCTCCAGGTGCCCCTTTTGAGTGTGAGTAACAACCACTGTACAAAAGGATGATCAGAAGTGGAACGTGTAACAATGTATTGCATGTGACATGGATATACTTATTATTGCTTTCAGAGCGCTAACAGTTTCTGCGGCGCTGTACAATAAATACCAGGGAAGGAAACAAAATTATAAACAAACATAGGACCCAGAGGCAAGAAGTGTAGTGGACGCGGCTCACAGGAGCTTACAATCTATTCTAGCTCTTCTGATAAAATACATTAAGCGTCACAGTCCGAGTAATCTATATAGACGCCAAATTCTGCTAATCACACTTTACAGCGGGGGCCAGTGACCCCCTACATTCTGAGAAGATGAAACTACATCTCCCATGATTTTCAGATACTCATTACATTCACTGAGCATCATGGGACATGTAGTTCCAAATGATCTGGAGGACCTAGATTTGCAATCCCTGCTTTAGAGCTTTGTAAGCTCCTTTGGGATCAAGAGGATCCCTGTCTACATCGTGACTGTATTACACCATCTCACATTAACCCCTGTACTGCGCTGCGGCACATGGTGGTACGATACAAATAAACAGTAACAAAGAATTAAAGAGGAGCTGAGTTTACCCCCCTTTAGAAATATCTTGGGTAGAGCGGTGCACCCCACAATGTCCATTTAGGACTGGTTGGAAGGAGTTTAGCATTAAGGACTACCTGCTACAAGGTTCTGTGGATTGGAACCCCCATCAACCCCAGCCAGACACTGTATCCCTTGGCTTCTGGTAAAGCCTTGATCCTCTCCACCGCATTGATAATGAGCCCCCGGGAGGCTTGTGAGAGGAACATGCTGGCCAGCATCGCACAAAGCATGTGCTGCCCAGATGTGCTGCAAACAGCTGGAGGAAGCGCGTGCCAAGTGACGCCGTGTGAGGATCACACACACGGAGCTGCGTGTGTGCGGGGCCCCTGCATGGAAGGGCACATGGGGGGGGGGGGTGCAAAAACAGCTGCTTAACCCCTTCACTGACAGGCACACTATGACCCCACCAGCAGTTAAAATGTGATGTCACATGATTGACTTAACCCTTTGCACACCACATTGAGAGGATGCTGCGTGGGTTAGCGGCCTTATTCCCTCCTCTGAGCCCGGCCAGTAAAGAGTTACTATAGCAGTTAATATAATATATTCAGGCCTTATTATTTATTTTCCAACCAATACATTCAGCAATGGAAGCCCGTATGTGATGTCACGACGAGCCGTGATCTCATGACTAGCCATGATGTAATGCGCAGAGGTGAGGCTGGTTTTGGTGGCCTTCCTCACTGAGACTGGCCACTAAAGAGTTAATATGTCGTTCAGGTGGTATTTTGAACATTACAATGTCTCTCCGGCGTACAGTAACAAGTCGTGACGTCACAGGAGCTGCGAGCAATGAGATCATGAGGAGCTATGATGTGATGATCCCATTTCCATTCATCCTGAGCCCTCCTCAGTGTCTCGCGCCGAGCGCAGGAAGCGGCCGCTGAATTATTTAGTGCCATATGTTGCGCAGATCTGACAGCGGAGAAACTTTTTAGCTGAGGGAAGAGGATGGCAGGGAAAGGGCAAGCTATATGGATTGGCAGATAACATTCTGTATCGATACCAGCTGCCCATCACACCCACCACCTACACTCAACCAGGCCCGCTGCAGGAAAGGCAGGGTTAATTCACAGATCCCTGGCATTACATGATCTGGAATATAGTCGTCTCCTGCCACCAGGTCCTGAGCAGATCTAAGGAAGGAGGGGGGGGGGTGTGGATTGTCTTCTGTTCAAAGTCAGCGCTGTGTCCCCCGCTGCCGCGCAGCAACAGAAGGAACGGGATTAAAAATTCTCTTTCAGACCCCTTTCTTTCGGCTAATTTGGGAGTCTGGAGGATGCACCCTGGTACTCTCGCATACGAGGAACCTGCTTTATCGCTCCGGGGCCACCAGATCACCTCCGACTGCCCAGCGGACGCTGCAGATAAAACCCTCTCCAAGTGTCAGAGGACCAGCAAAGGCGCGCAGGGCACAATGTCAAGATACGGGGAAATATTCCAAGATGGCGGCTTCCTGGTGAAGCCTTAAAAAAAAAAAAAAAAAAATTAATTAAATGATAAAATCTGTGCCAAGACACCTGCGCGCCATGGACAATGCTCCTGCCCTCCTGGTTCCTAAAATGCAGATATAAGCTGGTTTTAGGAGGGAGGCCTCGCCGCTGCTCAGGATGATGGGCGCTGCCCGGGACGATGGGCGCTGCTCGGTATGATGGGCGCTGCTCGGGATGATGGGCGCTGCTCGAGATGATGGGCGCTGCTCGGATTGATGGGCGCTGCTCGGATTGATGGGCGCTGCTCGGATTGATGGGCGCTGCTCGGCATGATGGGCGCTGCTCGGCATGATGGGCGCTGCTCGGATTGATGGGCGCTGCTCGGCATGATGGGCGCTGCTCGGCATGATGGGCGCTGCTCGGCATGATGGGCACTGCTCTGTGGCTGCTCTCACATTAATAAGTTTAGTTCACATCTTTTTACAAATTAAAGCACTGAAGAGAATTTTGTTACAGAACTTCTATTGGCCACTGTTGGCTGAGGGTTGGAGAGATGCTCAGCAAGCCAACTGTTGACAATGGGGAGGCCAGGATTGGCTGAGAATCCTCAGGCACTTCCTGGTTCTTGGATGACCTTTAAACTTCTACCAATACTATTGGCCAGGATCGGCTGAGAATACTGTGCACGCTCCTTGCTCTTGGATGGCAGTCCAATAGCTTGGGCTGGGATTGGCTGAGAAGTCTCAGGCACATCCTAATTCTTGCAGGTAAAGGATTAGCAGAAGAATCCAAGAGCGGTAAATGAGGAGCCATGACTGGCTGAGAATCCTGATGCCGCTCCTGGTTCTTGGACCACGAACCAGCTGCCGCCAATTAAATGATCTAGGATTGGCTGAGAATTCTCAGGCACTTCCTACATCTCAGAACTACATATTCCAACTGCTACCAATAGGATACGTCAGGATTGGCTGAGAATTCTGAGGCCTCCTCCTTGTTCTTGTTGAATCACAATCCAACTGCTACCAATATCTAGGGCTGGGATTGGCTGAGAATCCTCAGTCACTTCCAGGTTCTTGCAGATAAAGTATTAGCAGAACAATCCAAGAGTGGTAAATGGGGAGTCAGGACTGGTTGAGAATCCTCAAGCAATGTGAGTGACGCTCCAACTGCTGGGATGGATGAGGACTGGCAGAGAATTCACAAAAGCCTCCTGCTTCGTGCAGGCACAGGGTTTGCACAGCAATCCAGGTAAAGAGGATGAGAGGCCAGGACTGGCTGAGAATCCTCAGCCACTTCCTGGTTCTTCGCGAAGCTACAGCTCGTATATTTTTTCTCTCTCGCAAGATGAGTATTTAGCAATTACTTTTTTTTTTAATCCTTAATTTTCCTTTTCGGAAATGTACCTTTGCCTTAAGACCCCCTTCTTCCTTGAGCGATGCTGCAATGTGGAGCTCTCTAGGACAGAAGCTGGGATGGAGGGACGCACGATAGACTCCCTGATTGGTGGGGACAGTCAAACCTTTTCGCTGTGTAGCAGATCAACCCTATCAGGGTAATTCAAAGAGATCCGAATGGCTGCCGAAAGGTAACCGAACGCTGATATTCAGCATTCGGTTTCCTTTCTTGGCCATTCAGCTATTCAGAGAGCAGGCAATATGCCAAATCCTGGCGAATTGCCTGCACATACGGTGCCTGTTCGAGGGCAGTGAAATCCCCATGAAAAAGCAATGCTTCGTCTATTCAGAGAACACAAACCAGCAGTGAAAGGTTCCCGAAATGCCCTGCCATTCGGTGGTTTAATTCGGCAGGTTTATTCAGGCGAATCCCATAGGCTTCCATGTTAAAAATATTCCCGTTTTAATCCAATATCTAATAAACCGTTCATTATAATATTCTGCAGTAAAAAGTCTCTTTATAGATTTTTTTAAGCATTTTTCATGATTTTTTATTTTTTTAAATCCGTGGTTTTTTTTAACTTCTTTTTTCTGTAACAGCCCTTTTTATTATCATTCATTGGATTTTATATGTAAATTTCAGACATTTTCGCTCAGTAGTTTCTTTGCAAACAGCGTTTCACTTTTCAAACATTCAAGCAAACTGTTTTTCTAATTTATTCACTGCATATGTCTGCGGTGTCGGGTTTTTCCGGCGGCTGCGCTGCGTGTGATCGGCTCCTGCTCGGGATTTACCAGTGGGTTAATCCAGATGTTTTTGCGGGTTTCGGTGTGCGTTCGCGCTCGGTTTGCGGTGAGTTTTCGGCAGGGTGCTTGCTGAATACACAGCAGGGTCGCCAAAATGGGATCAGCAAAATGCACCGAATTGAGGAGAAATAAAAGTCACCAAACGTGCGGTGACTTTTTGATTCTCTTTGAATAACCCTGTATATTTCCGGTTATGTTTATTCCACAGAACTAGCACTGTGTACAAAGAGGTGGATTTGTGAAACTATGGATTAAAAAGCAACAGTAACGGCGCTGCTGCTTAACAATTCCTGTTCAGTGAGTGATATGGGCCCTCGAGGGGTGACTTGGTATGGCCCTGGGGTGCACATTCTGTACAATGCTTTATAATCAGTATTATTAGCTGGGGGACATCGGATAAGAACGCATTCTTACTGGCATTTGGTGCAGGAGCAGTTCTGGGGCAATATTGAATTGTAACACAACTATTATCTCAGATAGAAACGTGGGAACGAGATTGTCCTCAAGCCCTAAATTATGCTCCAGGCCCCAAATGACAGCCTGGGTGACAACACCGGAAAAAATACATAGTAAGATGTGCATCACTTAGGCTAGGGTCAAACGAAAGCATTTTTACACGCGAACGTAAAAAAGTGCGTCCGAACGAATTGACGTATTTTTTCACGGAGTGCGCGAAAACGGTCATACGATGCGCATTTTTCGTGCGTGATTTTGTACGGATCGTCAATAAAACTCTTTTTGCGTCTGGACGTTATGTAGGCTGGACATTAGCAGCGTCTGACATCTCCTAATCACGCACACACGCCGCTAGCAGACGCAGCGCACTCTGTACGTCCGTACTAGAGGTTCGGCGTTCTCGAAAAAATGCGTTCAAATTCCACTTGTGTTGCGCGGCCGGACTTTTGTGCGACCGTACTTCGTATATTGGCCGTCATTGCCCGTCATCTGCTGCTAGTGCGGCCGTAATTATGTGCGCCAGAACGCACGTTAAAAGTGCGCTGGTCTGACCCCAGCCTAAGACTGCAACTAATATCCAGCAGCGCAACCTAGAACTGACTATCAGCTGGTGTGGTACCAGAGAACACCGTGGACACCCATGTGCTTTATTGATCTGCAGCTCTGTGATACAGTAATGCGCTCTGTATGAGTGTGAGTATTATTGCCGTGGAGCTCTGTGATACGCTCAAACACACCGCACATTACTGTGAGTTTTATTGCTGTGGAGCTCTGTGATACGCTCATACACACTGCACATTACTGTGAGTTTTATTGCTGTGGAGCTCTGTGATACGCTCATACACACTGCACATTACTGTGAGTTTTATTGCTGTGGAGCTCTGTGATACGCAGATACACACCGCACATTACTGTGAGCTGAAGGCATCATAACCAGATTGCAGATAAACAGCTGTTCTCCATTCAGAATGCAGGGCGGTGGCTGAGGGGGATGGGGCAATAATGGATTGAAGTGGCAAATAAAGGCGAACTAGAGGATGGACGAAGAAAAGATGAGATTGCAAATGAGCGCGAGAAAAAATAAAAAAAATATATATATATATCACGAGTGCTTATCAATGGAGGATTAATTTAATAAAGTGAATAAGTGAAATGGATAAAACCTGGATCTTTTTATTTTTTTTATGCGGGGGGGGGGATTATTTTCCTGGGAAAAAGAGCTTTTGATTCTTTCTATAAAGGTAACATTAAGGCTCGTGGCCGCCACATAGTCTCATTTTCCCATCCAGTGTGAAGGAGGATTTATTGTGCGCCTGACACTGTCAGCGCGTTTTGTCAGATTTTTCTTTACTTTCTGTTGTGCGTCTCTCGCTGCGGCTTATCAGTGATGCAAGCGGAATAACGCCAATTTACTGAGAATGCGTAATCCTAAAATCAGATTGGGGGATTTTATGAGGCAATATGACCTTGCATATGTCTCCATTAAAGCTATAGAAACCTGGGCTTGTATTCCGTGTTCCCAGTACATATTTAGACAGATAACACTAATTACACTTGACATGTCCTCTTAGAATGGACCCCCCCCCACCGCGCCGCGCCGGCTCCCCCTCCTCTACCAGAAAGTCACATCAGCCAGAGAGACGCACAGCATCAGGCAGCCATCAGCGTGCTACACCGAGGAGGCACTCACACACACACAGCCCGAGGAGGCACTCACACCCCGAGGAGGCACTTACACACATACACCCCGAGGAGGCACTCGCACACACACCCACCCCGAAGAGGCACACACACCCCCACCCCCGAAGAGGCACACACACCCCCACCCCGAAGAGGCACACACACACACACCCCCGAAGAGGCACACACACACACACACACACGTCCCGAGGAGGCACACACACACATCCTGAGGAGGCATTCACACACACACACACAACGTCCTGAGGAGGCATTCACACACACACACGTCCCGAGGAGGCATTCACACACACACACCCCGGGGAGACACACACACACACCCCGAGGAGGCACTCACACACACACACCCCAAGGAGGCACTCACACACACACACCCCGAGGAGGCACTTACACACATACACCCCGAGGAGGCACTCGCACACATCCCCACCCCGAAGAGGCACACACACCCCCACCCCCGAAGAGGCACACACACCCCCACCCCCGAAGAGGCACACACACCCCCACCCCCGAAGAGGCACACACACACCACACACACGTCCCGAGGAGGCACACACACACACGTCCCGAGGAGGCATTCACACACACACACCCCGGGATGACACACACACACACCCCAGGGAGACACACACACACACCCAAGGAGGCACTCACACACACACACCCCAAGGAGGCACTCACACCCCCCCCCAAGGAGGCACTCACTGAGGAGGCACACACACACACGAGGAGGAGGCACACACACACACACTCCCCGAGGAGGCACACACACACCCTCCAAGGAGGCACTCACTGAGGATGCACACACACACACACCAAGGAGGCACTCACACACACCATGGAGGCACTCACACACACACACACCATGGAGGCACTCACACAACACACACACACCATGGAGGCACTCACATACACACACCATGGAGGCACTCACATACACACCATGGAGGCACTCACACACACACCATGGAGGCACTCACACACACACCATGGAGGCACTCACACACACACCATGGAGGCACTCACACACACACATACCATGGAGGCACTCACACACACACATACCATGGAGGCACTCACACACACACATAACCATGGAGGCACTCACACACACACATACCATGGAGGCACTCACACACACACATACCATGGAGGCACACACACACACACACACACACACCATGGAGGCACTCACACACACACACCATGGAGGCACTCACACACACACACCATGGAGGCACTCACACACACACACCATGGAGGCACACACACACCATGGAGGCACACACACACACACACCATGGAGGCACTCACAAACACACACACACACACCATGGAAGCACTCACACACACACACACAGCATGGAAGCACTCACACACACCATGGAAGCACTCACACACACACACCATGGAGGCACTCACACACGCACCATGGAGGCACTCACACACACCATGGAGGCACTCACACACACCATGGAGGCACTCACACACACCATGGAGGCACTCACACACACCATGGAGGCACTCACACACGCACCATGGAGGCACTCACACACGCACCATGGAGGCACTCACACACGCACCATGGAGGCACACACACACCCCCAAGGAGGCACTCACTAAGAGGCACTCACTGAGGAGGCACACACACACACCGAGAAGGAGGCACTTCAATGTCACCAAGCACTGTAACTCGAAATATGAGGATGTACTCACTCTCGCCAAGCACAACTCACTGTATGAGGTAGTCATGGTCACCGAGCACTCCAACTCTCTGTATGAGGACGCACTTGCACTCACCAAGCACTCCAGCCCACTATGGGCAGTATTACAATGTTGGTGCTAACTTAACCAGAGCTGTTGTAAACTTAAAACCTCCATAGACTATAATGGCTCTGGGAAGTTTACAATAGTTCTGGTTAAGTTAGCACCAACTGTGTAATACTGCCCTATATGAGGAGGTATACTCACCCTGCATGAGGAGACACTCACACGCAGAAGGATACTCACCCTGCATGAGGAGACACTCACACGCAGAAGGATACTCACCCTGCATGAGGAGACACTCACACGCAGAAGGATACTCACCCTGCATGAGGAGACACTCACACGCAGAAGGATACTCACCCTGCATGAGGAGACACTCACACGCAGAAGGATACTCACCCTGCATGAGGAGACACTCACACGCAGAAGGATACTCACACTGTATGAGGAGACACTCACACGCAGAAGGATGCTCACACTGTATGAGAAGACACTCACACGCAGAAGGATGCTCACACTGCATGAGAAGACACTCACACGCAGAAGGATACTCCCACTGCATGAGAAGACACTCACACGCAGAAGGATACTCACACGCAGAAGGATACTCACACTGTATGAGAAGACACTCACACTGTATGAGAAGACACTCACACGCAGAAGGATACTCATACTGTATGAGAAGACACTCACATGCAGAAGGAGGCTTACACTGCATGAGAAGACACTCACACGCAGAAGGAGGCTTACACTGCATGAGAAGACACTCACACGCAGAAGGATGCTCACACTGCATGAGAAGACACTCACACGCAGAAGGATACTCACACGCAGAAGGATACTCACACTGTATGAGAAGACACTCACACTGTATGAGAAGACACTCACACGCAGAAGGATACTCATACTGTATGAGAAGACACTCACATGCAGAAGGAGGCTTACACTGCATGAGAAGACACTCACACGCAGAAGGAGGCTTACACTGCATGAGAAGACACTCACACGCAGAAGGATACTCACACTGTATGAGAAGACACTCACACGCAGAAGGATGCTCACACTGTATGAGAAGACACTCACACGCAGAAGGATACTCACACTGTATGAGAAGACACTCACACGCAGAAGGATGCTCACACTGCATGAGAAGACACTCACACGCAGAAGGATACTCACACTGTATGAGAAGACACTCACACGCAGAAGGATACTCATACTGTATGAGAAGACACTCACATGCAGAAGGAGGCTTACACTGCATGAGAAGACACTCACACGCAGAAGGATACTCACACTGTATGAGAAGACACTCACACGCAGAAGGATGCTCACACTGTATGAGAAGACACTCACACGCAGAAGGATACTCACACTGTATGAGAAGACACTCACACGCAGAAGGATGCTCACACTGCATGAGAAGACACTCACACGCAGAAGGATACTCACACTGTATGAGAAGACACTCACACTGCTTCACAGTATCCACTGCAGAAGAATAACAGAAGCTTTGTGCGGCCTATACATTAAACACATATTACAGACCGTGCAGGGCAGGCCAGTAAGCCTCAACAGTTGGCAGGACCAAGACTCCAGTTGTGACACAGAGACCACCACTCACATGTTAGTGCCCACTGTGACTCCACTGTCCTATTCAGTGAAAAATGAAGGGAATATATAGCATTTTAAGTGGTAACAGCAGAAAGTTCACAGAGCGGGAATTCTGGGATCCATTCTATAAACTGTTTAAACAGCAATAATCACAAGAAAGCCAATATTATGAATTAATAACATTAAAACAGCTGACGGCGACGCCGCACGTAAGGTATTGTGCGACAAAGTCGTTTTAAGCTCGCTGCTACCATAAGACCCTACGCCTTCTGAGAACTATGATCCTCATCATCCGCAGAGAGCGCACTACAGGACCATATCTCCCCGCGGCGAGACGTCTCCCCGTCCCAGACTCCCATGTAGGAGAATGCTCTCGGTGGTGCGCCTTTCACAACTTTCTAAAGACTCATTGTATCCTTTGTAATCTTATCAGGGTGACAAAGGGCTATTAGCTGAAGTGGTCATGGCTACCAGCACACGGTTATTTATACACAAAACAAACACACGCTACATGCAAAGTACCCTTCACTCCAATGCCAGAGACGGGTGATGCCATCTTTAATTAGCCTGGCATTTATACGGTGATCACTTCCTCCTGGCTGCTGCCATGTGACCGGCTACTGTGGCTAGTGAATCCTTCTGCAGGGCTGCCAGATATTTCTATAGAGTTTTACATACCATGAATACAGAATTAATCCCTCCCCAGCCATAATAAATTATTTATACTGTGTTCAGTTCATGGTTATCTGTGGAATGCCTATGATCCTCAGCCGGTGTACGGTCGCTTATTCCGCAGCGCCTGGTCATCCTGTACATCTGGTTTATAGGAAGAGGCACGATCAATAAACTGGAGGACAAAAATTAAAAATACAGTAGATTTCACGTAGACGAATGCACGGTGCATTTCCGGTCTGTGTACAGAGTCTACAAAAGGGGTTCTGGCAAAAATGTGCCCCTGAAAATGATTTGGGGTGTCGCGTTAAAACCTAAAAATCCCCCCCCCTCCAAGTCATAAAAGCACTTTCTTTCAGGCTTTCTTCTCTGCTACCCCCTTTTTTTATTTTTTTCCAGCCAAGCAACTGTGCATTTATTAATTCATGAGGCACTAATTAGTTCTTTGTTTAATTTTGTGTTAAACAGACTGACCGGAATGATAACGACTTGCAGCGCTGCGTAGCGGTCCCAAACCGCCCCTCTTTTCTGACAACAAGGGAGCGCAGCGCGACTGGCGTGATGAACCCAAATTCCCTCTTCAGTTGCACTTCATTAAGTCAAAATGTGACAAGAAGCTTAGAGAGCAACTTTCAGATCCGATCGCACATAACAATCGGGAGAGAGGGAAGTTTTTTTTCTCCGAGAGGATGCTGGGGAGGAGGGGGGGGTCTGGCGGCTGCCTCGTAACCTGGCGAAGCTGAGAGCTGGCACGCACCGTGGCACGGATTGGAAAGCAAGCGGAAAGGGCACTGTGGAGGGGAGCCAGCTCAGCCTTTGATCCGAAGAGCTTGCGCTTTAATTTGCAAACGGCAAAATAGGGCACCTTTATAACGAGGTTAACGGGCGCCATTTGTAGAAGAGCCCCAGCTGCTGCAGCACAAACAACAAATCCTGGTGTGTTATGATGCCCAGAGGCTGGCACGGCATCCTTCTATAGCACTCCGAGCCTATTGAGGTTGGTAAAGGGTTAATAGTGTGGCTTCCAGTGCTGGGGCGCAGGTCAAAGCTCCAGACATGTATCTGCTCATGTCCTCGGTTGACGCTGCTCGGAGGTAGAGGATGTAACGCCTTGTGAGCTTGCGGGAGGAAAGTGTGAATCCCGGCGTTTGTCTGCATGAGCTGCGCGTCAGAAAGATTCGCACGGACGCCTCAGCCACACCGAGTGGTACTCCCTGCATGGAAAGTGGATTTGGCAGCGACGGAAACACAAGAGGGCTAAATAGTGATGACCTGGGCCTTATTACGACACATAAAGCCAAACTCACACCTTTTGTGTGTATATATTTATAATATAGAATATATATACACACACACACACACACACACAGTGTCCGGTTTTTCATAGGATTCCGTGTTATATATCAATTCTTATTCTTGCTGCAGATTATATTATTGTGTCGTTTATTCAAACTATTATATATATATATATTGCGTTGGAAGAAACTAACATCACAATATTTAATTGGTGTTAATAGCCTTATAAAAGTAGTAGATTAACCCAAGGGAAGCCACTATGCTGCAGTGGTTTGTGTGTGTGTAGACAGCCCTGGGCACCTCATCCTGCATTTAATCAGGGATGGGGCTAAGCGCATGTGGCTCACAGGCAACTGACCCCCTGCACCCCCAGCCAGTCCGCCCCTGGACACGACGGAAAAGGAAAAATTACATCGACCTGAGTCGCTGTGATTTAACATATCAAAGAGTGAGCATTTCTTATAGTGGGTTCACCTCATATCCCATCGGGTACTCCTATGTTAAGATCTATGGGCATTTTCTGAAACCTGTCCTGTCTAAGGGCACCTTGCACATGCTCAGTCAATGTGTCTCACAGAAATCACTCCCCAATAAGCCAGTCCTTCACTCACAGGTAACAGACAGATGCCTACACTCCCTCTGCACATACAGCTACTTGTACTGCACTCCAGGGGATTCTGGGAGCCCAATGGAAAGCTGTGGGAGCTTCCCGATTGGTCAAGCCATTCCTAATCTGGGAAGAGACCTGTTTCATCCCTTTCTTCATTTGACACCTGTGCAAAAACATTCAGATGGAGAGTGAAAGGATGACATTATAAATCTCTTCAAAAGGGCAGACTGAGCATGTACAAAGCGCCCTCAAATAGGACAGATTTCAGAAAACGCCCATAGATCTTAATATGTGCATTTCTTGTAGCCGCTTCCATGGAGCCTTAAAGTAATTTCTAATATATTTATTTACCTGACCCCCCCCCCCAAGGGAAACGTCCAATACCCTTTAAAATCAGCCTTTCACACACTACTATTAAAAGGCACAAAAACACACCCAAAGCATCTTCTTTAAAAGGTATTACAAAAAGGCGGTACCGATAAGGGCTCTATATCCGTCCCGTGCAAACTCCAAATGCATTTCAATGGGAACCCTGAACATTTATTTGGCAAGAAATGGCTAGCGGTCGAATGATAATACAGGTCGAGTATCCATTATCTGAAAACTTTTTAAGCATCAACATGATGTCACACATGGAAAATCCAATCCCTGATCTCATGTGACAGGGACAAAAAACATAAATCGCATTTCAGTTTGTGTGTGAACATAAATGACTTTTGTGTTTAGATTTGGGTTCCGTCCCCAGGATATCTCATTATTATATGCAAATATCCAAAATCCAAGACACTTCAGGTCCCGAGCATTTCTGAGTGACAAGGGATACTCAACCTGTACTGGCGGTAATACCTTACCGCTAATTAAATACCTGTACCCAGAGACTCTGCTCAACTTGTAACGGAGCCCCACATGGTAAGTGTGCAGAGTCTTGGGAAAGATATTTTCTTGTTACCACCTCCAAACGGCTAAATACGTTACAGAGGACTCGGCCAGCGTGTATTTTTCAATCAGATTAATAGTACGTTTCTATCTGATGCTGACATTCATTTACTGCCGTCCTCTTCCTCCGCTGCTTGTCTAAATAATCCCATTCCCTCCTATCAAATATGATCTATAAAACCAGCATCCTCCTTTAATCCATCATCTGCCCCCTGTTAATTTTCTGCATTACTCTGGATGTTCTGTCGCCGGCACCAATGACAAACTGTATCTGCAGGCGTCGAGGCTCGGATGGCCCACTCGTTCCATGCACTTTATCAGTACTTAAAGAGGTATTAGACTTGAGGGTGGGCTCCTCACGCTCACCATAATTTCTTCTGTGTGCGTATCAACTCTGACGCTCAGAATATTTCACTGCACGTCCCTTTGCGTGCCGCTTTTTTTGTGTGTCTTTTTGCATCCGCCGTTGACGCAGCCGCTGTTTGCAGTAAGGCATAGGTTGTGTGACCTCATACGTGATCAAGCTTCAGCTGCGTCATCTGCGGCCATCGTAGAGGAGCACGAGCGATCCATCTTCGGGCTGACGCAGCAAACTGCACAATATTCAGGGAAAACTAAATATTTCATGTTTATGCCACGAGTATTTGCATCGGGAGAGAAGATGTTTCTGCTAAACGCCTTCCCTTCCAGATTTACTGATACGCGGGGTAATTTGTGTTCTGCGCGCCGGCACCTGCCATATTGGTCAATAAAAATACATTCTCCTACGAAGCCGATTAGAAGTGTGAGGTCTTACATCATCGCAGGACTTTCATTAATTTAATGCAAGATAATCTACATGCAGGTTGAGTATCCCTTATCTGCAATGCATGGAAACATATGGGTTTCAGATTTGGGATTTTGGAATATTTGCTTGTAGTTGTCTCAGGAGGCAGGGCCATGTGAGTAGCAGTAACTAGTGCATGTGAGCAAGGTCGAAAAAGTCAATGGAAACCACAGGGACGTTCTCTAAGACAGGGGCCAGCAACCTTGGTCCTCCAGATCTTCAAAACTACATCTCCCATAATGCTCAGGAACTCAATGGATTGGCTGAACCTCTCGGGAAATGTAGCTCCAGAACATCTGGATGGCCGAGGTTGCTGACCCACCGGCACCCACAGTAGAGCAGGCCACTAGTGATGTTGCTCGTTCTCAGGACCCTCACAAACCTCTCTGTTTCTCACTTTAAGTCTACAGGGTAATCCAGACGTGGACCCCTTGCTCGAGGAGCCTAGAGGGAGTCTGCTATCCCCCCTGACTAGGCCTAACAAGGTGGTTGGGGTTGCTGCACTTCTCGTGTAGGGATGACTTCCTTGGCATTTGGTACTGGCCACTCTTTCTGGGTGATGGTATCTGATTTGCATATGGAGCAGTTGTCCCTGTAATGGCTCAATCGAGCTAAAACCTCGTGAGACCTGAGCGGGCCGCACCGTAGAGCAGGTCACAGTGCCATTGCTCATTCTCAGGATCCTCACAAACCTCTGTTTCTCACTTGATGTTGCTGACCCCGCTCTAAGGCTTGAGAAACTGAAAGGCACAAAACAACTGAGCACCGTTCATCTGGACACGGGGTTTAAATAGGATGCTCGCATGAAACCACACCCCCTTCCCAGGACTGGCCACACCTCCTCTCCCCCTCCAACAATAGGAAAGAAGAGGAGGACCGGATGGCCAGGACAGTCACAGTCTCTGTTGCAAACGGCAGTGCACGGTCCTCTGCAGGCGTCCCAAAAAAACCAGGATTGAGACGGCAGCATCAGATAGAAATATACATATTACTGCCGGTACAGGTCGAGTATCCCTTGTTGGAAAACAGGAGTGTTTGGGATATCTGCATATAGGAATGAGGTATCTTGGTTCATTCATTTAGGTTTCATACACAGAACCTGAAGAGCACTTTATACGGGATTTTTATCATTTTGCCCCATCACAAGGTCAGGGCCGGGATTTTACACTTCCGGTGTAATGTCGGCGCCCACAAAACATGTTTGGAATCTTGAATGATTGACAGATTTCTTGTATAGTGCTGCCTATATTGTTACGGTGTATTTGGCACGGGCCGTCCTGGCACATACATTGTAATAAAAAGACAAGCCATGAAAAAGAGATAAGGGGAGTAATGACCCACCACCTAATTAATTTCCCCCCTAAAGTGTAAATCCTGCCTGTTCCATAACTACTGACCGCGTTTAAGAGAGTTTTCCATTCCACGTGAGTGTCCAGTGAAGAATAAAACAGATTCGGACGCAGCTACGTCACTTATTAGCTTTGGCAACACTTTTTCTTAAACCAATCCGACCGATAAACATACTGGGACTTAATCTCGCTGCACCGTGTGATGTCAAGGTCATACCTGCTCCTTGAACATGGGGACAGACATGATAAAACCAAACTGAAAATTCTGCCAATGAAAAAGAGCATAAAAGAGTTGGCAAAGCATCGTGGGATATGTAGGACATTGGAAAAGCATCATGGGAGCTCAATTAGCATAAGAGCACAGGGGCGATTTGTTGGCTGACCCCATGTAGAGGGTATTTCTCCTTTCCTCATTTCAGGCCCTCTGAGTGAACGCGCAGCCTTCCACGCCCATCTCCAAACACTCAATCGAGATAATCTGCAGCGAGGAGCCGTCACTGGACTGCGTCCCTCTACGTCTGTGTTTCGCGTGATGCTCCGTAACCCATTAAAGCCCAATGTTGGGCGAACCAACAGGAATCTCATGGCCGGCAGGATGAGCCGAATGCATGCTGGAAGTTAAAGTATGAGCCCAGACAGCCGGGACGAAGAGAAGAGATTTTTTTTTAAAAGAGAAGACCAAAAAAACTCCCCTTGCTGTTTAGTCTCACCTACTCGGAAAGCGCAGCAATCCCACATCAGATTTTGGCAGCGGCTGGCTTGCTTTAGCTAATTTGCTGTCAGACTGCCTAAGCAAACCAATTAAAACTAATCATTAATTATAAAAGGAGAAAGAGAGCACAGGGAGGAGAAGAGAGAAAGTGGGGGATAGAGGAGAGGAAGAGAGGAATCCAGATAACGCAGGTGGTTTAGGGGTTTACGGGGGACGCGAGAGGTCTGCAGATGCATGGTAGGTTTCATACTGAAGCAAGCAGAAGCCTCCTGCATCACACGTCACTGCTGGGTCACACGAGGAATCAGGGATATTATCCATCTATCATCAAGGATTAATTATTATTGTTCTACACATCTGTAACGATCATTATCTATCCGTATCTCTTATTATCTATCCATATATCAGAATCCAACATCCATTCATCTATATCTATCAATGTATCTATCATTATCTATCTGTATCTATTGTCTCAACCCCTTTATGTTCCTTTCTGCAATTGTATCATATACATCTCTCTATCTTCCTATCCGCATCTATTGAGCCTCTATCTTCCTATCCGCATCTCTCTGCGCCTCTATCTTCCTATGTGCATCTCTCTGCCCCTCTATCTTCCTATGCGCATCTCTCTGCCCCTCTATCTTCCTATCCGCATATATTGCACCTCTATCTTCCTATCCGCATCTCTCTGCCCCTCTATCTTCCTATCCGCATCTCTCTGCCCCACTATCTTCCTATCCGCATCTCTCTGCCTCTCTATCTTCCTATGCGAATCTCTCTGCGCCTCTATCTTCCTATCCGCATCTATCTTCCTATGTGCATCTCTCTGCCCCTCTATCTTCCTATCCGCATCTCTCTGCCCCTCTATCTTCCTATGCGCATCTCTCTCCGCCTCTATCTTCCTATCCGCATATATTGCACCTCTATCTTCCTATCCGCATCTCTCTGCCCCTCTATCTTCCTATGTGCATCTCTCTGCGCCTCTATGTTCCTATCCGCATCTCTCTGCGCCTCTATCTTCCTATTTGCATCTCTCTGCCCATCTTCCTATCCGCATCTCTCTGCGCCTCTATCTTCCTATGCGCATCTCTCTGCGCCTCTATCTTCCTATGCGCATCTCTCTGCGCCTTATTTCTTCCTATGTGCATCTCTCTGCGCCTCTATCTTCCTATGCGAATCTCTCTGCCCCTCTATCTTCCTATGCGCATCTCTCTGCGCCTCTATCTTCCTATGTGCATCTCTCTGCGCCTCTATCTTCCTATGCACATCTCTCTGCCCCTTTATCTTCCTATGTGCATCTCTCTGCCCCTCTATCTTCCTATGCGCATCTCTCTGCCCCTTTATCTTCCTATGTGCATCTCTCTGCCCCTCTATCTTCCTATGCGCATCTCTCTGCCCCTCTATCTTCCTATGCGCATCTCTCTGCCTCTCTATCTTCCTATGCGCATCTCTCTGCCCCTTTATCTTCCTACCCCCTCTTTCTGCCCTTCTATCTTCTTACCCGCCACTTTCTGTCCCTCTATCTTCTTACCCGCCACTTTCTGTCCCTCTATCTTCTTACCCGCCACTTTCTGTCCCTCTATCTTCCTATCTATTAATCTAGTTCTGTTTTTCCAATCTATCCCTCCATCACATTTATCTTTCCTATATATCTTCCTGTCTACCTAAAATATCTATCCATCTATCTCGTCTGAAATCTCACAAAGAGAGGCGCAGAAATGGATTACAGTAGCTTTGCTCGCCCTCACTTGTTTCCGAACTGTTAATTTCAGAATTCTGGAATCTTTTATTTTTTTTTCTTTTTATCATTCATTGTATAGTGGTTTGTTTTTTTTAACACATTCTGCTACAAAGCTCATCCGTTTTGTTATTCGTCTGTATCTTGCGCATATCACTCCTTCCAAGAATAATCCCCAGCTAAATAAATAAAGGGGAAGAAAATTGAATAAATGAAAATAAAAAGGCAGCAAAAGATGCTCGACACAATACCCTCCAAATGACCTTGGAGAAAGGCTAACCAAATTAAAAGCACTTAGCATATTCGAGCTGAATCTATCTTGGAAAAATTCAATTACCTTTTCATAGCGTTCCGGATTTTTTTTTTTTTTTTGGTAAACTTGGGTTTGAAAGCCGAACTTTTAACCACGGAAGCCTGCGGTCTATGATGGCTCGTCGGAATCGTATAAGGCATCGCGACGCTTTTTAAGCAATAATTCAGTAATGGTGAGCCTGATATGAAAGCCGGGCACGGCGTGCTCTGGAACGTCCAGGACGGATTAGGGACAGGACGGACGGCTTTTTTTAAATTATTTTATTTAATCCAAATTACAGGGCTGGTTGTTTTTCCAACCCCAGATGTCACGTTCGGGGGGGGGGGGCAGTGGAATGCGTATGTCGGGGGTCTATTATATTGTATCTTTGCTCCCCGAAGTGATGGAGAAAACGGGAAGCTGTCAAGAGTCTTCAACATTACCCCCAATTGCGCCCTCTCCCCCCCCCCCGCTCTTTACTCGCGCATCTCGCCCCATCGGTACGCACACACCACTCGGCTCCTTTTGTAAAATCGAGGACCTTTTTTTGCGAGATCTGAGAAATCTCGACGAGTGGCGACTGGCCCGACGTGAAATGGCTCCATGGAAACTGGGGGCTCCAGCCTCAAATATCCATATCCCACCCCCCCCTTCGCCACCTCTGCCTTTCAAGAGCTGTCAAAAGGCTATGTGATTGTCACACGACCCACAGCCCGGCCGTGACGAAGCCAATTTTCTGCCTCATACTTGATTGATTAAAGAACTTTTTAGTAAAACCATGTTTAAAATAAAGAAAATATATAAAAAAGAAAAGAAAAAAAAGTCGTGGTAGAACTTACAAAAGAAAGAATAGAAAGTAACACAGAGGGGGAGAGGAGGCCTAAGGGCAAAGGCCTAACAGATATGTTCCCCTCCGGCAATAGGTCCTGGGGTGACTGTCAACGCATTACACACCAGAAGCCGTGAATGGGCAAAAGGCTTAAGGAAAAGAAAAAAAAGACACAATATAAAAAAAAGACACAATGGTGATTAAGATAATGATGAAGTAGGTACCAGAGGATGGAAGAAAAAACCCAAAACCAAAGCAGAAGGTGACATGTTTGGAGTCTCCATTCTTCGCGGAGGAAACAAAACCCCTGTAAGCGGTGGCTCTCGTTGTCAGAGGGGTTTGGACATGGTGTTAGCGGGATAAAGGGGAACACGCGGGAGAACGCTTTTAAATGCGGGGCTCTTTTCAGAAGTGCATTCGTCGTAGGAAAGGGGCACGCTGGGGCTGTGAGAAGATGTTTATCATATGATTTTTTTTTTCTTTACGTGACAGGAAGCAGCACGGAGCGTGCCGCGGCTCTGAAAAGATGCTCTTGTAACCGGGATCTCCGAATGAAACCGTCTGCCGAGATCGCTTTCAAGCGGCTTTTGTTACGAGAGAAGGGGGCGGTGGATACTAATAATAATAATAAAATTTAAAAAAAAATAAAACAAACTGACGAGCGTTTTCTGAGAAAGCGACGCTTCAGCAGAAATAGCCGCGCGGTTGCTTTAAAATGCCTTTTAGCATCAAAGAGTCGCTCACTCAGCGGCTTCCTTCATGCATTAAAATGTGAAAAGAGGAGAAGGGGGGGTGAACAAGGTCTGACTCACGTCTGTCCCTCACCTGTCTCCCAGCGCATGCCTAGACTCTCTAAGGCAAGCTTTTCATGTGGTGCTCAGCGGGCCCCTCCGGGCAAGCACTAACAAACCTTGGTAGCTTCAGTGCAGGTCACCTGGCTGCCATTGATAGGAGAGGTAGTCCAACCGTAATAAATGGCCACATTGTAACTCCGTATTGCTGCTACATTTGTATCTGACAAACCCCCCCCCCCAACATTTATGGGTGAGACCCTGCTACACGTCTATACATGTATCCCAGGGCTCATCTCCTTCCTGTAAATCCACAAGATACAAAGGAGGCCCGGGCACACCAGCGAAAAGCTCAGCAATGTATTAGGACAATGCATGGCAACGTTTTGACATGCCAACAGCCTTCCTCAGCAAGCCATAACATTGCTTTGTATTGTCCTAGTAAAGTGCTTGTGTGGCCGGGCCAACTTTGCATCTTGTGAATCACTGCAGAGGTGGCTACTTCAAGGCATTGGTGGCCCGGGCCAGTGATCGTGGAGAAGCACTGCTGGCCAAGTGTGCCGTTCCTTTGAATTCGGCTTCCAGTCAAGGTAATTTTGGGGCAGACATCTGCACACACACAAACACACACACACACGTGTTTATTATTGCAGAAGCCACCTGCACATCACAGCAATTCAAAGAATTGCATCCCAGAGCTCCTGTGCCACATTCCCCATATGCAGCAAGGAATTCTGGGTAGGATATGCAAATGACCTCTGTCTCACTACACAGACACAAACGCAAAAGCTGGTGGCCTCGGTAATAAGAGATCTGCAGGCCCCCATGCCCATTTCCATGCCCAGGTACCAGCACTGGACCTGCTTGACAGTGACAGCACTTCACCAGTTTGAAAGAACCACAATTGTGGTCAAATGGTTAATACCGTAAAACGTAATGTCAAAAAACACAAGTATACAGATCGAGGAGATCTCCATGATGGGCTGGGTTTAGACCCATGGGCACAGGCACATAACTAAGGAGAAATGACAGAGGCAGCCATCCAATACTCATTTTCCCAAAAAAGAAGATAGGCAAGAATGTTTTGGGAATGGCCATAACCAGGAGGCACAGCGAGCCAGGTCTTGCCACGGAGTTTCTTTACTCTAGGCCAATCAGCTGCGGCGCTTGATGGACTGCAACTCTGGCAAACCTCAGGGATGTGGAACAACAGCTGGTGTACTGTAGGCTGGTAATCAGCAAGGTAAAGGGCCACACAAGTAGCAATTCCTGCGTGTCCCTTTAAATTAATGGAGATCCAGGTGAATCCCGCCTCTTCCCACAAAAAGAAAAAAAAAGGTTAAAAAAAAATACAAAAGATTACTCTTGACAGAGTCATCCATATTTTACATTTGTTCCATTATCCTAACGAATCCTTCATCAGCGGATGCAATATTAACATCAGAAATCAGCTCTGTCTGCCCACGGGGATTGCTGGAAGCCAGCGGCCGTGACTGCGTCTCCGGCAGCCTTCCAGTGGGAGCGCGGGCCCATCCCGCTCCTCGCCTCGATTTTCTGCACTTTACACTGGTTTCCCATCTCTTACCTCTTTGCAGTATCACTGCACGTGGCGTCCCAAAAGCATTTTAAAGAGGAAAAAAAATCCCTTCATTTATTTCATGTATTATTTTTTTCTGCTAGAAAATAAATGGCTGCCGCCGTCGCGCTGAAACCGTGACAGCGCTGTGACTCTGAGAGGCGGTGGTAAAACCATGCCGACACTCATCTGATAAATCCAGGTGGCCATGGGCTCCTAAATATCTACACAGATCTACACAGCCTGGCCGAAATACAAGTCACACACTGTTATATCTGGTTGTGTCGCCTTTTGCGGTGATTGCAGCATGCATTCGCCGTGGCATCGTTTTGCTGTGATTGCGGCACGCATTCGCCGCGGCATCGTGTGGATAAGCTCATGCAATGTCACAGCATTTATTGGCATCCAGAGTGGCATTAATTTGTGGCCAAGATCTTGTATTGATGATGGGAGAGTCGCGGCGCTGCGTAAAGTCTTCTCCAGCACATTATCCCAAAGATTAACCTCAATGGGGTTAAGGTCTGGACTGTGCGGTGACCAATCCATGTGTGAAAATGATGTCTCGTGCTCCCTCAGCCACTCTTGCACAATTTGAGCCCGATGAATCCTGGCATTGCCATCTTGGAATATGCCCGCTGTGCCATCAGGGGAGAAAAAACCCACTGATGGAAAAACCTGCTCATTCAGTCAGTGGCGTAGCGTGGGTTGTCAGCGCCCGGGGCCAGCAAAGAATTGTGCGCCCCCCCCCAACCTGTGGACGTTATCGATATTGCCCCAGCTCACACATGGATTTGCCCCCAGCTCACACATGGATTTGCCCCCAGCTCATGGATTTGCCCCAGCTCTCACATGGATTTGCCCCCAGCTCATGGATTTGCCCCAGCTCATGGATTTGCCCCCCAGCTCATGGATTTGCCCCCAGCTCATGGATTTGCCCCCAGCTCATGGATTTGCCCCCAGCTCATAGATTTGCCCCAGCTCTCACATGGATTTGCCTCAGCTCTCACATGGATTTGCCTCAGCTCTCACATGGATTTGCCTCAGCTCTCACATGGATTTGCCTCAGCTCTCACATGGATTTGCCTCAGCTCTCACATGGATTTGCCCCCCAGCTCACTCATGGATTTGCCCCCATCTCATGGATTTGCCCCCCAGCTCACTCATGGATTTGCCCCCATCTCATGGATTTGCCCCCAGCCCTTACCTGGATATTGCCCCAGGCCCCAGCTCCGGCGGGGGTTGAGGGGACCGGGACCCAGATGCCGGGCAGCGCGGGAGCGCCTGCCCGGTCTTTAACAGTCCGTCCTGTTAGGTGATGCCGCGCAGCCGGTCACGTGGTCCGGCCAATCAGGTGGTACAGAGACTCCGTACCACCTGATTAGCCGGACCACGTGACCGGCTGCGCACGCCGCGCAGCCGCATCACCTAACAGGACGGACTGTTAAAGACCGGGCAGGCGCTCCCGCGCTGCCCGGCATCTGCGTCCCCTCAACCCCCGGGCCAGTTTTAGGGGCGCAAATGCGCCCCTAACAAAACTGCGCCCGGGGCCACGGCCCCCCCAGCCCCCCCCACGCTACGCCACTGCATTCAGTATATTCAGTCACATGACCTCATTTTATGCTGATACATATTAACCACTGCAGTAATTATCCAATTGAAGGTGAGTAACATCCATGGGGTGACTTTTTTCCCACCCAGGCGGTTTATGTATCAAGACTTTGCCTGGCTCTTATAAATGTGCATTTGGCTTCCGTTTCCTCACTGGCTCCCAAGTCTGATATCCGCTTGCCAGGCCGTCACAGGGATTGACAAATCCAGGGGCCAGGCAGCCATGGGCTTCTAGAATTTCACCATCGGCTCATAAAATGTTAGCTTATCATTTGCAAATCTGTATAGAAAGCCCTGCATGGCTCCTGTATTGCGCAAGTGGCTCCCGTATTGCGCAGGTGGCTCCCGTATTGCGCAGGTGGCTCCAGTATTGCGCAGGTGGCTCCAGTATTGCGCAGGTGGCTCCCGTATTGCGCAGGTGGCTCCCGTATTGCACAGGTGGCTCCTGTATTGCACAGGTGGCTCCCGTATAGCCCAGGTGGCTCCTATATTGCCCAGGTGGCTCCTATGTTGCCCAGGTGGCTCCCGTATTGCGCAGGTGGCTCCCGTATTGCGCAGGTGGCTCCCTTATTGCGCAGGTGGCTCCCGTATTGGGCAGGTGGCTCCCTTATTGCGGAGGTGGCTCCCGTATTGCGCAGGTGGCTCCGTATTGCGCAGGTGGCTCCCGTATTGCGCAGGTGGCTCCCGTATTGCGCAGGTGGCTCCCGTATTGCGCAGGTGGCTCCCGTATTGCGCACGTGGCTCCCGTATTGCGCACGTGGCTCCCGTATTGCGCACGTGGCTCCTGTATTGCGCACGTGGCTCCTGTATTGCGCACGTGGCTCCTGTATTGCGCAGGTGGCTCCCTTATTGCGGAGGTGGCTCCCGTATTGCGCAGGTGGCTCCCGTATTGCGCAGGTGGCTCCTGTATTGCGCAGGTGGCTCCCGTATTGCGCAGGTGGCTCCTGTATTGCGCACATGGCTCATGTATTGCGCACGTGGCTCCTGTATTGCGCAGGTGGCTCCTGTATGTTCTCGCAGTTTGTATGTCCCGTATCAAGAATTCCACAATCTGAAATAGTCTAAAGATTTTCCTCAGTGCCACCGTGACTCCAAACGTGTAATGTTCCCCCCCTGAGCTCACGCAACGGGATCAAAATCCTGTATAAAGAGCCCTTCGGGCTGCGTGTATAAGGTGTTATGAAACATTAATGAATTCAGGGTTCAGACTTGGCTCCCCGAGATATGTCATTATTATATCCAAATATTCCGAAGACTCCAAAAATCCCAAATCCAAAGGACTTCTGGTCCTGAGCATTTTGGATAGGGGAGACTCGGCCGGTCTATACATTATTATCGCTAAAAAAAAAAAAAAAAAATGAGAACTGAGTAAAATAAACATAAAATGCAAGATTTTCATCCAAATTTCTTAGCCGATCCATAAAGAAAGGTCAGAGGTCAGCAGTGCTCTGCCGTAATGGCATGTTTCCTCGAAGCCTCCCGTTTTGCCTTATCGCGTTGAACGTGTCACACGTCAGATCCCCGCCCCCCCCCTTTATTTTTAGACGTAAATATTCATTTCCTTTAGAAGGAAGCACCGGCTGGCCACCTATTGATTAAATGCATATTGTATGATTTCTAAAGAGAAAAATAACACGGTGTTGCATATTTATAACATTGATTCCCTTTCTTTGTTTATCAAGGAGGTGGAGGTAGAAATAATAATATTTAAAGATTTTAAAAAAAGCGCTAGGGGTGGGTCCTTTAACTCATCGAGCGCTGGGCTAGCTGAGGCCGGCTCCTTCGGTGCTGAAGTGGTTTTTGCTGGACCGTTACCAGCAGATTAAAAGCGCTCAAATCGAAACGGAGAAGAAATTTCAATATAATTATTATCACTCAATGGATTGATCGTCCTGCTAAGCGGGGAGGAGTAAGTAATACTAATAACCCGGCCTGGCAGCGAGCCGAAGCCAGAGCCATCTCTCCTGACATAAAAGCTACGCGCCAATCGATATTTATGGATGCCTAATAATAACATGACAGATTTTATGGTGAAAACCACGGCTGGGCACCGTGATGAGGACGGTGGGTGCATGACGGTATCCTCGCTCTCATGGATCTGATCCTAGGCATCCCAAACGCATGGAGCCCCCGAAAAACTCACTAATGGAGAACCTACGCCCAGGATCAGAGAGAAAGTCTATGTACAGAGTGGCAAACGCCAAGGGCCTTATTCCAACGTAGCCATCAAGCCAACGGCTGAAGCCAATATTCCAACAGATGAGAGCTTGCGGGAGGGTCGTGGCCGGCTCCATAGAGTCCTATGGACTCCGGGAGCTGATACCAGCGGCAGCGCGCAAGAAAACTGCGATCATCGACCAATGGCTCCCCAATATTATGACTCGAGCCGCTGTTGCTGCATTTCGGCCACAATGTAGCCATCAAGCCAACGGCTCGAGCCAATATTCCAGCAGATGAGAGCTTGTGGGAGGGTCGTGCTCGGCTCCATCGAGTCCTATGGACTCTGGGAGCTAATACCGGCAGCAGCGCGCAAGAAACTGCGATTAGCCACCAATGGCTCCCCAATATTATGACTCGAGCCGCTGTTGCAGCATTTCGGCCAGAACAGAGCCGTTAATAGGGAGCCACAAATGAAAACAGCTAGTGCAGGGTTTCCACCATTTATGAGCCGTTATTACGGCTAGGATGGAATCGAGCCCTGATATGATCCATGTATAATACAATAATATAAAAACCCTCTCCATAAAATAAAAATGTGAAGAATTAACAGGTACACACAGCAAAGAAGCCCAGATCCCTCCATAACGCTGTTACCTTCATACAAGAAATTTCACAGTTTATTTATTAAAACACTGAAAGAGGCAATGAAAGAGGCGGCCAAGGGGGCGACTGCAAAAAAAAGTCTGGGTTAAGAAGAAAAAAATAAATTACTTTACAGGGAAAAACACCCCATAGAAAACCCATAGGAATTTTGGGGTGAACCTAGGGTTGCCAGATCAGCCTTGTATTACTGGACACTTATAATGTATTCCTGCTGATGGGCAGTGCATGAAAAAGTCACCCCGCAGCATATAGAAGCCCATACACTGCAGGCAAGCAATCAGAAAGGAATGCCTTGATTTCCTTCCTGCAGCATATGAATTATACAGGTTGCAGGGCAGCACTTTTCCCTGTGCTCCCCCTCTGCATGAAATAGTAATATGTGATCAGGAAAACCTGGGCGAAAGAGAAATATATGCAGGGCTATTAAACCCAGAACTCTGGAGACCTGCTCATCAACAGGACTGTGCAAAGGATTATGGGTCATCTATTGGGATTTGAGGATAAGACATTGCACCGGAAGTAGAAGAAATGTGGAATGAGGAATTCTTTCACTAAAGAGGCTGTTCTCTGCGAATCAAACAAAAAACAATAAAAAAGGCTGAATATTCCGGTTAGAATATAGTTAAAGGAACACTCTACTCAAAAATCACCCCCCCCCTTTTTTTATCCTAACCTATCCCTATTCCCTTAATAAAAAGTTATTTTTATTATTTTTATGTAACTAATACTTACCCTAAAATCCACTTGTTTCCAGCGGTGTCTTTTTTTTTTTTCATACTCCCCTCCCTCCTCTTCCGCTCCCGTCCTTCTTGCCTTCTGGTTTACGTGAGAAGCATGCATGCGCGCCTCTCACATAAGCCAGCCAATCGGCAGGCTTCCTCCCGGCTCCCTCTGAGGATTAGTGTTGCGCACAAGAGGATGCGGCGCAACACTAACCCTCAGCCGCTGCCGCCAGCTACTGCGGCGAGTTGGAGACGTCATCGCGCTTTCAGCGCGATGACGTCTCCTACTCGGCAAAAGTCGACAGAAGCGGGAAATATGATTCCCGCTCTGCTGACTGACAGCTGGGAGGGCGGAGTAAACTCCTCCGCCTCTCTCAGCTGTTTTCAGCTTTTTCTGCTGAACTGCCGAGCGGAGGGAGGGGGGACAGAGGGCGGCATACTAAGGGCATCATGACCACCTAAAATAGCTTAGGTGGTCATGTTGCCTAGAGTGTCCCTTTAATATGTTACAAACGTGTGTTTATCCAAAGAGGAATGGGATTTTCACAAAGATTTTTTATCAGATAATTGCTTTAAAAAAAAAAAAAAACACCTGATTTAAAGACCCGTACTGAAGCAAGGCCTTTTCCCATATTTGTGAACTATTAAGGAATGAGACGAGGGCACTTTACATTACATACAGGGTTATTCAAAGAGATCCGAATTGCTGGCGAAAGGTAACCGAACGCTGAAAATCAGCGTTCGGTTACCTTTCCTGGCCATTCGGTTATCCAGAGAGCAGACAGTTCATTAAATCCTGGCGAATTGCATGCACATACGTTGCCTGTTCGGTGCCTGTTCGAGGGCAGTGAATCCCCATAGAGAAGCAATGCTTCATCTATTCAGAGAACACAAACCAGCAGTGAAAGGTTCCCGAAATGCCCTGCCATTCGGTGGTTTAATTCGGCAGGTTTATACAGGAGAATCCCATAGACTTCAATGTTAAAAATATTCCCGTTTTAATTCAATATCTAATAAACCGTTTATTATAATATTCTGCAGTAAAAAGACTATTTATAGATTTTTTTTTTAGGACATTTTAAGCATTTTTCAGGATTTTTTTTAAAAAAAAAATCCAATTTTTTCTTTTTTAAGTTTACTTATTTTTTCTGTAACAGCCCTTTTTAGTATCATTCATTGGATCATATGTAAATTTCAGACATTTTCGAAACAGCGTTTCACTTTTCAATCATTCAAGCAAACTGGCTGGGTGGAGTAGAGGTAACATCACTGCTCTGCGTGGAGAGAGCCTGTGGAGACATGGTTTGAATCCCGACAAGAGCACCTCTCCAGTAAGTGTTCTTGAGCGAGACACCTAACAGTACATACTCGCCACTTAGGACATACTTGAAAACGAGAGAAATCTCAATGTATTCTTCCTGGTAAAATACTTTCTCAAAACAAAAAAAAAGAAGCAAACTGTTTTGCTAATTTATTCACTGCATTCGTCTGCGGTGTCGGCTTCTTCCGGCGGCTGCGCTGCGTGTGATCGGCTCCTGCTCAGGTTTTTCCAGCGTTTTCGGCGGGTTAATCCAGATGTTTTTGCGGGTTTCGGTGTGCGTTCGCCCTCGTTTTGCGATGAGTTTGCGGCGACCTTTCCCTGCAATTCGGGGACCCTGTGGTGCTTGCTGAATACAACGCAGGGTCGCCGAAATGGGATAGCCAAATCGTACCGAATTGAAGAGAAAGAAAAGTCACCGAACGTGCGGTGGCTTTTCGATTCTCTTTGAATAACCCTGATAGTAAATGTATCCATGCAAATACCCGTATGGAGACACTGGTCTCAAAGAATGCACTTTAAGTAGAATAAAATCTGTTTCTTTTATGGCATTTAATTCTTCTCTAATACCTGCAGGTCTTAACAGATAATAATGAAAATAATATTATACAAGAATATTAAAATCTGTATAAATAAAGGGCTCGTTTAGTGGACAGGAGGGTCATAAAGAATGTTTACCAGGGTATGAGCATATTGTGTTAATGGTGTTCATTTTATATACATCTCATGGAAAAACTACAGATAAAGCTCAATGAGGAGCCGGCTATATAATACGGGGCAGGATCGAGAGTATATACATATAATAAAACGTATCCTGCGGAAACTGGACTAAACCCTAGTGGTGCTTGCAGTGATGAGGCCTGCACAGACAGTGGCGTCCCGTCCATTGCCCCACATGGCAGCAGACACTGCGCGCCTCATTCTCCCCACTGGTCGGCCTACTGGTGGCCGCACACTCTAATGGCATTTTAACCGGCTGCCCCAGCAGGGGACGGGAGTTCCTCTCTACCACAGAATATGTTCCCAGGACGTCACATCCAATCTATTCTGATCAAGCTAAGCTCTTTTGTCCAGCACATGCCCAAAGTGTACGCAAACTAGGGGCAGGGGTTTTTATTTTGTTTCCTTTCCCCTATAAAGCTTTAGGGCAAGGTTCATGCCTGACCCTGTCAATTCGGCTTACTCACGCTGCCTGTCTCCGAGCTGCGTCCTGCGTACCATTTAAATACCCTTTGCATTGTGTGTGTGTTTAGCATTGTGTTGTGTATGTCCGCGGCAAACTAACCGAAAGACCATTACAGCGCCGCTAACAATGGTCGTCGCGCGGGGAACGTTTTATCTCCTAACCTTAAAAAGGAAAGAAACGAGCGCCACGTTTAACCCTATGGATGCCAGGCGTTCAGAAATCCCTCGCGGGCACAAAAAAAAAAGAGCTGGATTGTGATGTCTAATCGAGTTTGTTCGCTTTTTTCCTCCTTGTTCCTGCCGGCCCGGCCTTGCGAGCTGCGGCTAATCCAGTGTTTGAATCCTGGGAATATATATTAGATTATCAACTGCTACCCGCTGTCCCCGCGCTGTGCCACTAATCCTAATCGCATCTGACTCCTATTAGCCTGATTTAGGGGAAGTTAACCTGTCCAATCTATGTAATTAGAGCTCCTCCTCCTGACATCGCCGCAGCTGCTGCCATTGTGGAACAGTTGCGGCGCGGAATGACAGGTGCAATTTTATGCCTCATTACTGCAATTTTGGCAAAAGCTGCTTTTTTTGACGTAATCCTTATATTCGTGGCTCGCAGCAGACACTAAGAGTGGAGGAATGTACCCAAAAAAAAGTGCGTACGTCAGAACAGTGCATGGGGGCGAGGCAAGGGAGCAGGAGGGGGCACAAGGCAAGAGAGCAGGGGGGCGAGGCATGGGAGCAGGGGGGGCGAGGCAAGGGAGCAGGGGGGGGTGAGACAAGGGAGCAGGAGGGGGCACAAGGCAAGGGAGCAGGGGGCGAGGCATGGGAGCAGGGGGGGCGAGGCAAGGGAGCAGGGGGGGCGAGACAAGGGAGCAGGGGGGCCAGGCAAGGGAGCAGGGGGCGAGGCAAGGGGGCAGGGGGCGAGGCAAGGGGGCAGGAGGGGGCACAAGGCAAGAGAGCAGGGGGGTGAGGCACGGGAGCAGGGGGGCGAGGCAAGGGAGTAGGGGGCGAGACAAGGGAGCAGGGGGGGTGAGGCAAGGAAGCAGGAGGGGGCACAAGGCAAGGGAGCAGGGGGCGAGGCAAGGGAGCAGGGGGCGAGGCAAGGGAGCAGGGGGCGAGGCAAGAGAGCAGGGGGCGAGGCAAGAGAGCAGGGGGCGAGACAAGGGAGCAGGGGGGGCGAGGCAAGGAAGCAGGAGGGGGCACAAGGCAAGGGAGCAGGGGGCGAGGCAAGGGAGCAGGGGGGTGAGGCAAGGGAGCAGGAGGGGGCACAAGACAAGGGAGCAGGGGGCGAGGCAAGGGAGCAGGGGGGTGAGGCAAGGGAGCAGGGGGGCGAATCATGGGGAGCAGGGGGTGAATCATGGGAGCAAGGCATGGGAGCAGGGGGGCAAGGCATGGGGGCAGGGGGGCAAGACATGGGAGCAGGGGGGTGCGAGGCAAGGGAGCAGGGGGGCCAGACAAGGGAGCAGGGGGCGAGGCATGGGAGCAGGGGGGCAAGACATGGGAACAGGGGGGCGAGGCAAGGGAGCAGGGGGGCGCGAGGCAAGGCAGCAGGGGGGGCGAGACATGGGAGCAGGGGGCGAGAAATGGGAGCAGGGGAGGGCAAGACATGGGAACAGGGGGGTGAGGCAAGGGAGCAGGGGGCGAGACATGGAGCAGGGGGGGCGAGGCAAGGGAGCAGGGGGGTACGAGGCAAGGGAGGAGGGGGGCGAGGCATGGGAGCAGGGGGGGCGAGGCATGGGAGCAGGGGGGGGCGAGGCATGGGAGCGGGGGGGGTGTGAGGCATGGGAGCAGGGGGCGCTTGTGCTTATTAAAATAAATCCATTACCGAACAATTACATTTTCAGATTAGGGAAAATAAAATTGATCTTTTATACTATTTAGTATGTGGGTAAAAGCCGCTTGATCCAAGGAGAAATCTGACGCCATTCAGAAAAGACACAGCAGTATGTGTTTTATAATGTACTTTCATTTTTAATGCACAAGTTATCTAGTTACAGTTTATCTAAGTGGTCGTGTCCCTTTAAGAAGAACAGGCAGGTTTGTTTTGGCAAGTTCTGTACATTTAGCTTCTGACACTTTGATACTTTTGGAACTAATGGTTCACTTCATTAGCGGCTCCCAACCTTATTATCAGCTCCAGTGTAAGGCCGGTGTCAAACGAACGCAGTGATCACGTCCGTGTCGCCGCACAGTTAAGGCTAGGGTCAGACTAACGCATTTTTCACGTTGTCCGTGAAAATGTGCGTTCGAAGAATGGACGTATTTTTTCACGGAATACGCGATAGCGGTCATACGATGCGCAGTTTCATCCGTGATTTTGTACGGATCATCAATAAAACACTTCTTGCATCTGGACGTTATGTTGGCCGGACATTAGCAGCGTCTGATGTCTCCAATTCACGCACACACGCCGCTAGCGGACGCAGCGCACTCTGTACGTCAGTACTAGTGGTTTAACGTTCTCGAAAAAATGCGTTCATTTTCCACTTGCGTTGCGCAGCCGGACTTTTGTGCGACCGTACTTCGTATATTGGCCGTCATTGCCCGGCATCTGCTGCTAGCACGGCCGTGATTAAGTGCGCCAGAACGCGCGTTCGCACTGCCTCAGTCTGACCCTAGCCTTAATGTCTGTCGTAGCATAGAATCACGATCAATAGACCCACACACGAAGTATGTGTGACCCGAACTGCGCACGCACAACGCACGTGGCAAACGGACGCAAGTTAGGCAAGAACGTAAATCCTCTAGACGGACGCGCAGAGTGCGCCACGTCCGCGTAGCGTTCTGTGCGAGTGATGAGATGTCAGACGCAGCGATTTGCGACGTCCAGCACCTTGACGCACACAATGGCTTTTCATATCATTTTCAAATATTTAGCATTTTTCATATTAATTTTATTTCCCATAATTCCCTTTATTTTTCTACGTCCATCAACAAAAACGGACAGTGTGGTGTCTACAGTATCTTCTGTCAGAACGTATGTCCGTTATGCACGCACGCAGAGTGCGCTCAGACTGCGCTCGTCTGACATTAGCCGAATAGAACCAGACATCTGGCCCAGAATGTATGTATGAAAGTATGTACAGTATGTGTAGGTGTGTATGAAAGTATGTGTGTATGTGTGTTTGTGAACAAAACACAGGATCCCAAAACAAATTCTTTGTACAAACAACTGCATCTTATAATGCAAAGTCATTATTTGCCTTTTTTAAAGATAAACAACCTGCAGATTTTGTTTCATCCTGCCGACTCGCACCATCAGGTTCTCATCTCTTCCATCTCCTCCTCAGCACTGAAAATTACACATTTACAGGGTTATTCAAAGACAACCGAACTGGCCCCCAAAGTTGCACCGAATAGTGAATTCCCATGTCCGGTGCAGATTCGTGGCCATTCGGCTACTTAAAAGCTGGTAATTTGCAAAATACTGACGAATTGCCAGCGAAATACGGGTAATCTTCAGCAGTGTAAACCCCAAAGAGAAGCAATGCTTAATCTATTCACATTAAACAGCTGATAAATGTCAGTGAAATGCCCTGCTGTTCAGTGGTTTCATTCGGCAGGTTTAATCAGGAGAATCCCATAGGCTTCAATGTAAAAAATATTCCCGTTTTTATTCAATATCGAATAAACCGTTCATTGTTTTAAATGTTTTCATCGGTTTTTACTTTCGATTCGGCGGTTGTTCGGCAGCTGTTCCCTGCACTTCGGGGACCCTGCGGTGAATGCTGAATTCACCGCAGGATCGGGGAATTTGATTCCCTGAAGTGTTGGGAATGAACGAGCATGGACTTTCAGTGCTCTTTGAATAACCCCTTTAGTATACAACAGTTGATCGCACACAGACAGAATATGTCACAAATTCCAAAATGTGTCCCCAAAGGCCTCAGAGCCCCCTGCAGACCAGTCGGGAGCTGCAATTTGGGAAATCGCCCCATTTTTCTTCCAGATACTTTTGTGAAGCTGTAAGCAAAGTTTGTTTCTCTGTTTCAAAAGAGCCAAGCTTTATTATCCTCTCAGCGGAAACAATGTGATCATTTATCACACAGTATCCTCTGCTCTCCATTCAGCGATTGATAACCTTGACCACCCATGGCTGATGGGAATCACCTGTACCTTTTGATATGGTGGCAGGTGTAAGACAGGCACATGGCAGTGAGCATCGCAGGAAAGGTAGCTCCCATGAAAGCCGTCACTCCTCGGAATGATCTCGCCGTCTGTAGAGAAGGCGCACAGTAACGCAGCGCGACATCTTTCTCATCTCAAGTGAGATGCTCGGGATTCTTTGATGACTACAAGATAATTATTTATTTCTGCCTTTTTTTTGCCGTTGTTTCCCTTGTTTGAGCAGACAGAAGATGTGCATTCCCTCGGCCATCTTCTGGAACCTGTTCAGCCTGCGGCTCTCGCCCCTCTCCGGCGTCCCAGGAGCGCAGTCCATATGGCTGGTTCTGCGGGGAACTTTAAGGGATTGATCTAAAGAAGCAACGTGTGGAGATTGGTAAAACGCCTCTGAATGTTACACACAGAGGCTTTTTTGTCTCTTAAAGAGGATTTACTGTTGAAATATTCATCTTTCTCTTTAAAGGTTTTAATCAAAGTCTTTACATCGGCGGGACGCTTTCTCGTGTTTTTTGTTTTTTTTTCGGTTGTTTCCCATACCACAAAATAAAAAAGTCAGGTTATTTAATCGCATTTATCAAAATAAATCCCAATAAATGTCAAAAAGTCAATATGCCACGTCCTTTGTAACAGAGCGGGTCACTCTGACCCCGCGACGCCTGAGGAGCTGCGTGTTTTAAAGCAATATGGCGTCCTTTTCCAAACAAACCAGTAACGGGGACCTGGAAGAGATAAATATAGGTGTGAGGAGATCTCCCTTACCGGCTCCTGTCTCCAGGCCTATTCCCACCCCACAGCTGTAATAGCGTCACAAGTTCTAATTATTGTGAGCAAACAGATACCGGAGGCGGTGTCCTGGTACCGGCTCCTGGACTCCATAGTACTCCACGAAGCTAAGCGCTCCATAAGAGCGGGTTTGTGCAGGGACGGCGGAAGAACACTGGAAACTAATTGGTCCCAGTCTTCCGCTGCATACGGTGAGAAAAAAATGACGGGTCGCTACTGTCTTCACAGAGGGATTAGAGGTAAATTTTGAGGGGGGGGGGGTGATTGGGGGGTATTTTAATGTGTTAAGTGGATTTGCAACAGAACAAGCCTCTTTGGAATAGATCGTTCTTCTCATTTTGGCCATTAATTCTCTTCTTTATTAAATAAGGAAAATCAAAGACATCATTTTAATAAAGACTCGGAGGCGAGGATTTTGCATGCTCTCTCTTTGCCGGTTTTAGGCCTGCAGCTGTTATCAGTAAATTTAAAAAAAACAAGTTCAAAAACGTATAGGAACATTGAAGAACAGTATGGAGTTGCTAATTCCGAGTCACCAGCTAATGTACTGGGCAAGGTCGAAATAGCAACTGCAGCCGTTGACGAAAAGATCGGAATAAGCCCCCCCGGTCGGCACATCAGCCAAACAGTGTGACACGGCGGATACCAGTGCTGATTGGCTTGTGATGAACAGTGAAAGCGCCCAATTGTGTTTCCATCCTTTTTGCAGGGATCAGAACAAAAGCTTCCTCTGGCCGTTCAGAACACATTGACACGCTATCAAAAGAAGTGATTTTTACTTTTTGCATGGGAAGATCCTCTTAAAGGCACGTCCTGGTCATGTTCAACTCTCCGCTAAATGTAATCCATTTCCATCTACCACCAACTGCATCATAATCCTCTTTAAATCTGTGAAAAGACTAATCGAGTAATGACGAGTATTTCCTTTTCCAGCTGAAACATCGAGAAGTAGATGAATAGTTTGTGTTTTATAGCAGAGGTTTATGTCTGTAATCTGATATCAATCCTCTCTCCTGGACAAAACCGCATGAAGCCTCAATCCTTGTCCTGCCCGTGGAATATAAAAGGAGCTAAAATGCAGAGTCTGTTGGATGAAAGTAGAAATGGTATTGGTTGCTAAAATACCTCTTTTACCAGAATCGATTTAATAAGACTTCCTTTAAAAACCACAGAACATGATTTTAATGATTTATGGGAATACTGGTTACAGCTGCACAACTCACTCACTAGTGGTTTCTATCCAATTCTCCTGAAGCACCAACAAGGCAGGATAGGAGTTATTTCACAATTCAAGACAAGAGAGATGCCATGATGGAGACACATACACCAAGTACAGTCACACCGTACAGCTGTACGATCGTGCAGCCTTTACCCGAGCACTGTAATGTCCTTAATCGTTTATTTCTTCCTGATAAAATAATAAAGACATAACTCATTGATGGGCCAAATGGCAGATTTATTGTCTAGAATTCTTTTTGCAGAAAATATGAGCCTGTGGTTAAAAGGGAATGAGTTAAATTCTGCTCGAGAATAACATGGCCTAAGGGCCATGAAAAGTGAGAAGGGCACCAAGCTACTATTATTGTCATTTATGCAATGTCAGCATTTCCCGCGGCAATTTATATTATTTGATATGTGGAACTAAGGACATATATATGCGCCCGTACGGACGTGCCTCCTGACGAACGTCACAGTATTTAGACGCTTCGACGGGGCCAGCCACACGCTGTAGCGCGCACACGAATTGCGCGTGTTACAGTGGACATGCTGAAAGCCTCCCCGTGGAAGCGCTAGGACGTGGGTTCGACAGGGCTGCAAAGCACGATCCTCCATAGGGGGATTGAGCCTTGCAGCGCTGAGCACACTAACTGTGCTCAGTGAGGAGGCCAGACGGGCGTTAGAGTGGAAGGAACGTCCCCTCTCACAGACGTTCCTTCCACTCTTAAAAACGCTCGTCTGACCCCGGCCAAAAATTGCAAAGACTGATAAACTGGAAAAGATGCACATTGCCAGCTCACAGGAGCTTACAATCTAGAGGAGCAGAGGGCCCTGCTCACAGGAGCTTACAATCTAGAGGAGCAGAGGGCCCGACTCACAGGAGCTTACAATCTAGAGGAGCAGAGGGCCCTGCTCACAGGAGCTTACAATCTAGAGGAGCAGAGGGTCCGGCTCACAGGAGCTTACAATCTAGAGGAGCAGAGGGCCCTGCTCACAGGAGTTTACAATCTAGAGGAGCAGAGGGCCCGGCTCACAGGAGTTTACAATCTAGAGGAGCAGAGGGCCCTGCTCACAGGAGTTTACAATCTAGAGGAGCAGAGGGTCCGGCTCACAGGAGTTTACAATCTAGAGGAGCAGAGGGCCCGGCTCACAGGAGTTTACAATCTAGAGAAGCAGAGGGCCCGGCTCACAGGAGTTTACAATCTAGAGGAGCAGAGGGCCCGGCTCACAGGAGTTTACAATCTAGAGGAGCAGAGGGCCCGGCTCACAGGAGTTTACAATCTAGAGGAGCAGAGGGCCCGGCTCACAGGAGCTTACAATCTAGGAGCAGAGGGCCCGGCTCACAGGAGTTTACAATCTGGAGGAGCAGAGGGCCCGGCTCACAGGAGTTTACAATCTAGAGGAGCAGAGGGCCCGGCTCACAGGAGCTTACAATCTAGGAGCAGAGGGCCGGCTCACAGGAGTTTACAATCTAGAGGAGCAGAGGGCCCGGCTCACAGGAGTTTACAGTCTAGAGGAGCAGAGGGTCCGGCTCACAGGAGTTTACAATCTAGGAGCAGAGGGCCCGGCTCACAGGAGTTTACAATCTAGAGGAGCAGAGGGCTCACAGGAGTTTACAATCTAGAGGAGCAGAGGGCTCACAGGAGTTTACAATCTAGAGGAGCAGAGGGCTCACAGGAGTTTACAATCTAGAGGAGCAGAGGGCCCGGCTCACAGGAGTTTACAATCTAGAGGAGCAGAGGGCCCGGCTCACAGGAGTTTACAATCTAGAGGAGCAGAGGGTCCGGCTCACAGGAGTTTACAATCTAGAGGAGCAGAGGGCCCGGCTCACAGGAGTTTACAATCTAGAGGAGCAGAGGGCCCGGCTCATAAGAGTTTACAATCTAGAGGAGCAGAGGGCCCGGCTCACAGGAGTTTACAATCTAGAGGAGCAGAGGGCTCTGCTCACAGGAGCTTACAATCTAGAGGAGCAGAGGGTCCGGCTCACAGGAGTTTACAATCTAGAGGAGCAGAGGGCCCGGCTCACAGGAGTTTACAATCTAGAGGAGCAGAGGGTCCGGCTCACAGGAGTTTACAATCTAGAGGAGCAGAGGGCCCGGCTCACAGGAGTTTACAATCTAGAGGAGCAGAGGGCCCGGCTCACAGGAGTTTACAATCTAGAGGAGCAGAGGGCCCGGCTCCCAGGAGGTTACAATCTAGAGGAGCAGAGGGTCCGGCTCACAGGAGCTTACAATCTAGAGGAGCAGAGGGTCTGGCTCACAGGAGTTTACAATCTAGAGGAGCAGAGGGTCCGGCTCACAGGAGTTTACAATCTAGAGGAGCAGAGGGCTCACAGGAGTTTACAATCTAGAGGAGCAGAGGGCCCGGCTCACAGGAGTTTACAATCTAGAGGAGCAGAGGGCCCGGCTCACAGGAGTTTACAATCTAGAGGAGCAGAGGGTCCGGCTCACAGGAGTTTACACTCTACATGAGTTTGAGCATGACACTCCTTAAATACTGCATTCCAACACACAGTGCTCCACATGGATTAGAAGTGTCAAAATCAAAAACACTGGATAGTTTTAATGGAAATTCCCTTTAAAAATCACCAAAAATAATTTTTAATGAAATAATTAGCATATTGTGGCTCCACTATAAAAAGGTGAATTAGTTTTCTAGAGCACCAAAGGGTTAAGGTTAACGAATTATCAGTAATGTGCTGAAAGATATTTGTGTCTGGAAAGGAGTCACCCAAAAATAAAGTATTCATTCCAAATATAGTCTCTGGGACTGTGCTCTTTAAAGGGAGTGTAATCTGGGTGTTGTACAGAACACGCGGCCTCGATAAATACCACCTTGAATAAGAATACATTCTCCGGTGATTTAGGCTAAATACGTCTTGCAACACCTAAAAACGCCACAATCCAGCAATAAAAGAGCGAGGAGGAAAAGCAAGAATGGAAAATATTTCTCTTGTTGTATCAATCATAAAATAAAGTCACCTGTTAGTCACGGGCTAATCTCTGGCTCCCAAACCTGTTTCATGTTACTTTTTTCTCAAATTATCAGCAGATTGAGCACGGTGGCCTCACCCAGCTAAATAAAGCTCCGGCATTTCTGATAAAGCCATCAAATTCCTTATCAGATTGTCACCGGCCACATTTAAAGAGGCACTGGCCATTCTCATCATCCCGCAAGGGACCTGAAATGTGTAACGCCCCCTACAGGCGCAACAATGCAAACATGTCACACACTACTGTACAATTACATATTATGCACTTACAAACTGCCCGCACCTCCTATAACACGCACTCACTGCCCGCACCTCCTATAACACGCACTGCCCGCACCTCCTATAACACGCACTGCCCGCACCTCCTATAACACACACTCACTGCCCGCACCTCCTATAACACGCACTGCCCGCACCTCCTATAACACGCACTCCCTCCCCGCACCTCCTATAACACGCACTGCCCGCACCTCCTATAACACGCACTCCTCCCCGCACCTCCTATAACACGCACTGCCCGCACCTCCTATAACACGCACTCCCTCCCCGCACCTCCTATAACACGCACTGCCCGCACCTCCTATAACACGCACTGCCCGCACCTCCTATAACACGCACTGCCCGCACCTCCTATAACACGCACTGCCCGCACCTCCTATAACACGCACTCACTGCCCGCAACTCCTATAACACGCACTCACTGCCCGCACCTGCTATAACACGCACTCACTGCCCGCAACTCCTATAACACGCACTCACTGCCCGCAACTCCTATAACACGCACTCACTGCCCGCACCTCCTATAACACGCACTCCCTCCCCGCACCTCCTATAACACGCACCTCCTGTAACACGCACCTCCTATAACACGCACTCCCTCCCCGCACCTCCTATAACACGCACTCACTGCCCGCACCTCCTATAACACGCACTCACTGCCCGCACCTCCTATAACACGCACTCACTGCCCGCACCTCCTATAACACGCACTCACTGCCCGCACCTCCTATAACACGCACTGCCCGCACCTCCTATAACACGCACTGCCCGCACCTCCTATAACACGCACTCACTGCCCGCACCTCCTATAACACGCACTCACTGCCGCACCTCCTATAACACGCACTCACTGCCCGCACCTCTATAACACGCACTCACTGCCCGCACCTCCTATAACACGCACTCACTGCCCGCACCTCCTATAACACGCACTGCCCGCACCTCCTATAACACGCACTGCCCGCACCTCCTATAACACGCACTCACTGCCCGCACCTCCTATAACACGCACTCACTGCCCGCACCTCCTATAACACGCACTCACTGCCCGCACCTCCTATAACACGCACGCACTGCCCGCACCTCCTATAACACGCACCTCCTGTAACACGCACTGCCCGCACCTCCTATAACACGCACTCACTGCCCGCACCTCCTATAACACGCACTGCCCGCACCTCCTATACACGCACTGCCCGCACCTCCTATAACACGCACTCACTGCCCGCACCTCCTATAACACGCACTCACTGCCCGCACCTCCTATAACACGCACTCACTGCCCGCACCTCCTATAACACGCACTCACTGCCCGCACCTCCTATAACACGCACTGCCCGCACCTGCTATGACACGCACTGCCCGCACCTCCTATAACACGCACTGCCTCCCCACACCTCCTATAACACTCCCTCCCCACACCTCCTATAACACTCCCTCCCCACACCTCCTATAACACGCACTGCCCGCACCTCCTATAACACGCACTCACTGCCCGCACCTCCTATAACACGCACTCACTGCCCGCACCTCCTATAACACGCACTCACTGCCCGCACCTCCTATAACACGCACTCACTGCCCGCACCTCCTATAACACGCACTCACTGCCCGCACCTCCTATAACACGCACTGCCCGCACCTCCTATAACACGCACTGCCCGCACCTCCTATAACACGCACTCACTGCCCGCACCTCCTATAACACGCACTCACTGCCCGCACCTCCTATAACACGCACTCACTGCCCGCACCTCCTATAACACGCACTGCCCGCACCCCTATAACACGCACTGCCCGCACCTGCTATAACACGCACTCACTGCCCGCACCTGCTATGACACGCACTCACTGCCCGCACCTCCTATAACACGCACTCACTGCCCGCACCTCCTATAACACGCACTCACTGCCCGCACCTCCTATAACACGCACTGCCCGCACCTCCTATAACACGCACTGCCCGCACCTGCTATAACACGCACTCACTGCCCGCACCTGCTATGACACGCACTGCCCGCACCTCCTATAACACGCACTGCCTCCCCACACCTCCTATAACACTCCCTCCCCACACCTCCTATAACACGCACCTCCTAAAACACTCCCTCCCCGCACCTCCTATAACACGCACCTCCTGTAACACGCACCTCCTATAACACGCCCTCCCCGCACCTCCTGTAACACGCACTCCCCGCACCTCCTGTAACACGCACTCCCCGCACCTCCTGTAACACGCACTCCCCGCACCTCCTGTAACACGCACTCCCCGCACCTCCTGTAACACGCACTCCCTGCCTGCAGCTCCTATAACACGCGCTCCCTGCCTGCAGCTCCTATAACACGCGCTCCCTGCCTGTAGTTCCTATAACACGCGCTCCCTGCCTGTAGTTCCTATAACACGCGCTCCCTGCCCGCACCTCCTGTAACACGCACTCCCCGCACCTCCTATCACACTCCCTGCACCTCCTGTAACACTCCCCGCACCTCCTGTAACACGCGCTCCCTGCCTGCAGCTCCTATAACACGCGCTCCCTGCCTGTAGCTCCTATAACACGCGCTCCCTGCCTGTAGCTCCTATAACACGCGCTCCCTGCCTGTAGCTCCTATAACACGCGCTCCCTGCCTGTAGCTCCTATAACACGCGCTCCCTGCCTGTAGCTCCTATAACACGCGCTCCCTGCCCGCACCTCCTGTAACACGCGCTCCCTGCCCGCACCTCCTGTAACACGCGCTCCCTGCCCGGAACCCTGTAATACGCACTCCCCGCACCTCCTATCACACTCCCTGCACCTCCTGTAACACGCACTCCCCGCACCTCCTGTAACACGCACTCCCCGCACCTCCTGTAACACGCACTCCCCGCACCTCCAGCTCCTATAACACGCGCTCCCTGCCTGCAGCTCCTATAACACGCGCTCCCTGCCTGTAGTTCCTATAACACGCGCTCCCTGCCCGAACCCTGTAACACGCACTCCCCGCACCTCCTATCACACTCCCTGCACCTCCTGTAACACGCACTCCCCGCACCTCCTGTAACACGCGCTCCCTGCCTGCAGCTCCTATAACACGCGCTCCCTGCCTGTAGCTCCTATAACACGCGCTCCCTGCCTGTAGCTCCTATAACACGCGCTCCCTGCCTGTAGCTCCTATAACACGCGCTCCCTGCCTGTAGCTCCTATAACACGCGCTCCCTGCCTGTAGCTCCTATAACACGCGCTCCCTGCCTGTAGCTCCTATAACACGCGCCCTGCCCGCACCTCCTGTAACACGCGCTCCCTGCCCGCACCTCCTGTAACACGCGCTCCCTGCCCGGAACCCTGTAACACGCACTCCCCGCACCTCCTATCACACTCCCTGCACCTCCTGTAACACGCACTCCCCGCACCTCCTATCACACTCCCTGCACCTCCTGTAACACGCACTCCCCGCACCTCCTGTAACACGCACTCCCCGCACCTCCTGTAGCACGCACTCCCCGCACCTCCTGTAACACGCACTCCCCGCACCTCCTGTAACACGCACTCCCCGCACCTCCTGTAACACGCACTCCCTGCCTGCAGCTCCTATAACACGCGCTCCCTGCCTGCAGCTCCTATAACACGCGCTCCCTGCCTGCAGCTCCTATAACACGCGCTCCCTGCCTGTAGCTCCTATAACACGCGCTCCTGCCTGTAGCTCCTATAACACGCGCTCCCTGCCTGTAGCTCCTATAACACGCGCTCCCTGCCTGTAGCTCCTATAACACGCGCTCCCTGCCTGTAGCTCCTATAACACGCGCTCCCTGCCCGCACCTCCTGTAACACGCGCTCCCTGCCCGCACCTCCTGTAACACGCGCTCCCTGCAACACGCACTCCCCGCACCTCCTATCACACTCCCTGCACCTCCTGTAACACGCACTCCCCGCACCTCCTATCACACTCCCTGCACCTCCTGTAACACGCACTCCCCGCACCTCCTGTAACACGCACTCCCCGCACCTCCTGTAACACGCACTCCCCGCACCTCCTATCACACTCCCTGCACCTCCTATCACACTCCCTGCACCTCCTATAACACACACTCCCTGTATTTGGCGATGATTTTGTTATGAGAGGGTTTCTCATTGGACTTTTATGGATCCTAGTTATTCATTTTAATGGGCAGCAGAATTCATGTGCTCCATTAATAAATCAGGAATCCCAGGCTATCTGCCCGTGATTACCTAAATGGACTCCATCCTGCAGCGTATGAAGCATGCATGCTGCAGGGCAGGGCATATTATGTGCTCCTGTTCTGCAGCCTTAACAACTGACGTACAGAATAACATGGCCACAGCGGCAGCCTATCTGGTTAACGTTTGAGTATTCTGTCTTTGCAATCCCCAATCCGTACATCTCTGCTCGTGGGTTCGACAAGTGCAATAAACGCTGCACTACCTCCGCTCCATTGCAAAAAACTGGTCACTTTTACCATTTTTTTGTAATTGCTGTGATCTTCAGTGCCACAGCAGCGCTTAGTGAACAGACACCATTATTTAGCTCAGAGAGGTACTTCTCACAGTGGCCAGATTCGTCCTAAAACGTTGTGACTTGTCCTCGCTTTAAAATTATTTATTTTTATTGTGAATACCCCCCCCCCCCAAGATAAAGCCACATCTGCTACGTGTAGGACAGGTGTGCCGGCCGGGATAATTCATTTATAAATGGGTGATGCTCCTGCAGTTGAATGCATTTGCGGCCACTTTATTTATCTAAAAAGGTGCCACTCCCTGTGTTCCACATTATCTCATCCACTTGGCACACCGCTGAGAATTAAATCTTTGCTCCTGTGCGCATGAATCGAGCCGGTGCCAGCTTTCTATCCTGCAGATCTGTGTTACTTTGCTCTCGCAGGTAAGCGATCAAACCCGGCTGGGAGGTGCGTGGGCACGGCTGGCTGCGGCGAAGATGGGCTGGGCGAGGCTGGCAGCAGCAGTCCCAGTTGGCGAGCAGAGGAGGCGCACGCAGCTGACGTTACAGCTGGCGCTGGCCTGGCGTTACCCTCTGAAGCTCTACACAGCTGGAGTCCCAGCTTGCAACCAGAGGGCAGAGCTTCAGGGGAGCCCATGAGGAAGGTGGGTTTCCTTCCTACGCCCCAAGGCTAGTGTCCAAAGCGCTCTCGCTTGCTAATCGCGGCTCGTCGTCTTCTGTTTAAAGAGCTGAAAGCCGTCCGTAACGGAATATATCTTTTTATTGCCCAGGGTGCCGCGGAATTTATTTACTCCCGAATTTATTCTTTTTAATTATTTTGATTTACAAAAGTGCACTGCCATTAAAAGTGCTTTAAATAAACCCGGTGTTACAGCACTTAGCAGACAGACGCGCAGAAGTCCATAAACCAAGACAGCGCTTGGCGTTTCTTGGCCGGGCGATCGCGTGGCTTGACGTGTGCGTGCGTCCCCCTTAATTTCTGTAGCGGCTTAATTACCGTATAGTGCGTTAATAAGACGCCGCTGCCCAGTCCGGGCCTTAGTTTATATATCAAGGGCAGCTTCCCGTGAGATCCTGCTGCTGCTGCCGCTGATTCTCGCAGCTGCAGAAAGAGCTCTAGAGACAATGTTACACAGGGTGCCCGTCTGTCAGCGCAGTGAGAGTCTGGAGGTGCAGGAGGAAGTCCGATGCTCCATATGCACAAAAAGGAGCTCCTCTAACACACACACTTTTTGTGAAAAAGTTGGAAATTGCTTAAAATTGGGATTTTTTCTTACATAGGAAATCAGAGACGGACTGACACATTACTAGCGTAGAGGAAGAACACCTTGATACCGCGCGGCTACAAGTTGCAGGTGAATTGTCCAGTTTGACAGCTGGTTCATATAGGGGCACGGTTTATACAGGGTATAGTAGGAGGGCACATAAGCTTAGAGATTTCCTATAACACTGACTTACCTGATTAATGACCTGTCTATCCACCTGCCCCAAAATCAACAGACACTGGGTTCATTCTAGGTGATATACTCTAGCAATAGCTGGGCACTCTAACTCCCAGGACCCTCAGCCCGAGCATGCCACGTGGCTTTATAGCCAGAATGGATTCTTCTCAGGTCATGAGGATTTGTTGCACGGTTGGGGTTATGCTTTAGTTTACTGAATCCGCCCCAATTTCCATGTATAACGCCTCTTGGTGAGAAGGCAATCGCTCCCTATTCTTGCATCGATGGGTGACATCACGACGCTGGATGAGTTGACCAAGCTTCGGATTTAATACTTTTATTTCTAAAATTAAAGGTCATTACATCCAGCTTGTAATTCATAAATAAGGTCAATGTGATTTGTAATTAATTAGCGCACCACAGCACGCTGATTAAATGCCCCATACACCAGGGCTCAAAATTTCAAGTCCCAAGCTACTAGCCAGGCCTTTAAGAGTTACTCGCCACCAGTTGCCCCACCTAACCTCTACCCTGTCCTTAACTCCGCCGCCAAACACATTCTCTTAAATGATCTTATGAAATGACACGGTTAAATGTTTTATGCAGAATAAAGTTACAAAAATAAATAACAACAACATTAACATAAAGCAATGTAAACAGAGGAAAATAAGTGCTTTACATCAATGGGGATGCAAACAAAATATTAAGTGTAACTGCTCAGCTTTTAATATACTTAGTGCATTTTTTCATCTCCACAATCACTCCAGATACATGTATACCCAGACAGAGCGGACCCCAGATACAGTGTATACCCAGACAGATCGGACCCCAGATACCTGTATACCCAGACAGATCGGACCCCAGATACAGTGTATACCCAGACAGATCGGACCCCAGATACCTGTATACCCAGACAGATCGGACCCCAGATACCTGTATACCCAGACACATCGGACTCCAGATACCTGTATACCCAGACACATCGGACCCCAGATACATGTATGTCTAGACATCAGACCCCAGTGTGAGCAGAGCGAGGGACCAGATGAGACCCGGAGCAGGCATGGGCAGCAAACGTTCAGCACGCCTTCTCTGACTTCATCAGAGGGGGCTGCCGGCCACCATCTTTGATTCCCCGGCTAGCGGCCAGGCCTGAAAAACACGGCTGCTGCCAGAATATGCAATGCAGGCAGCGCAAAATAATTTATTGTGCTGCCTGCATCTGCGTTCCCACTCACCCTCATGGAATTTCCACTCGCCAAATGCTAGCAGGAGAGTGGAAATTTTGAGGTATGCCATACATATCCACGGTTGCCAGCGTTGACCTAGGGCAGTGATGGTGAACCTTGGCACCCCAGATGTTTCAGAACTACATTTCCCATAATACTTAGTCAAAGATAAAGCTGGCTGAGCGAGCATCATGGGACATGTAGTTCAGAACATCTGGGGTGCCAAGGTTCACCTTCACTGGGCTTTGGATTGCTTCAGGATCCTGGATGTGATTTTTGGTAACGTTTGTATTGACGGGGCACCGCGTGGACACATTTAGAAAGTTCTAAAGCCCCAAAAACGCTCTTGATCCGCAAAGCTGTTTCGAAGGAGTTGTAAAAGCAGCGCGCGTGTAACGCAGGGAGCCGGCTTTCTAGATCACTGCTGAGCAGGATGTGCAGACGTCCAACTCTCGATCATCTCTCAAACGGGGGAAACTTTGTGCTTGTTCTACAGCAATCAATTACCCGGCTCATCCTCCACCATGATAGAGCCACAATCGACCAGCTGTATCGGGCGCGGAGAGAGCAGCATTCTTTGCGGCGTTCTTATTATTCCAATAAATTATTTATGGATGTTTTTCCCAACAGAGTGTTTGGAATCGCAAGCGATGAAGTAATATTTGTATCAGAGGCATCAGCGGAGCTGGGACTGGGAGATATTCAGAGCTCCAGCTGCCGTCGGCATTACAGTCAATGGAAGCATAGGGGGACTATGAATCTCAGGATCCTCAGGCTGACTGCTGTGGGTCCGAGCATCCTGGGAACTGAAGGCTGCGTTAGGTGGAGTGACAGATGTTCAAGCACTGCCTGTCCCCTTCTCCACAGAGAAATATTATAGATGTGACTTATAGTAATCGCCGCCTGTGTGCGTAACAATGTGGAAATGGCAGACCCGGGCGCAACCGCTGCCAGCGACTCCTCGCCAGCCATAACAATAGACCAAGCCGGCTGCCAATGCATTCAGTGAGCAGGTCAGTGACCCGGTGCGCGATGGCATCACTCTCCACATACGCAGAGCCATTCCTAACATTAGGAAGGAGTGCGTTGTGCTTTCACCAGGCCTGCACGTGGCACGTACATATAAAGGCAGACAGTTACATGGCGTGTGCATTTCCAGTAGGCCTGTTTGGGTCCCATCCAATCCTAGAGGAGAAAAATAAAACGGGTGCAGGGAAACGTCGTTCTTGCGAGGCCGGGCCCTGCCGCAATATAAAAGCAATTCTTTAATTTTTTACAGTTGTTTTAATGCATTTTATCAATGTTCTCCCTCAAGAAACTTCAGTAACAAGTATACAGAAAATGGACAGGTTTGTAAAGGCGGTGCAGCCCCCTTAAACAGTGATGACAAACCTTGGCAATCCAGATGTTTTGGAACTGCGTGTCCCATGATGCTTAGTCACACTTATGGCTGGCAGAGCATCATAGGGCATTTAGTTCAGAAACATCTGTCATGCCAAGGTTCCCCATCACCGCCCTATCTCACCTAAATCCATTCAGGCTCATTTCCGTGTGAGTGGTTTGCGTATATAAATATTATTATTATATTGCACCATCACCACGTCCTTTCCCCCCCCCCTTAATAGAAGAAGGGGGGGGTGTTCCTATCTTACAGGACAAACACGCAAGTTACTGAGCTAAATGGAGGCTCAATACCGCGTGAGTGACACCAAATCTCTTGATTGTGTGTTGGTTTATGTTTGTGTGTTTTGGTTTTTATACTTTTCAGAGGTGCCAATACGTTGCACACAGGTAAAAGCTCAGTATCTCCCCGTTTGGTGTGTGGGCACGAGAAGCTGCAGACGCACAATAGGATTTTAAAGGATTTTAAAAGCACTTAACCCCTTCACTACCGATAGAGATTTCTCGGGCTTCAAAGACACCATCTATTGCCCCGATATTGAGAGATCTCGATATGCTGATCTGCAGCCCAAAAACAAATGAGATTAATTTGCTGCAAACTAATTTTGTTTTCTTTTGGGCTGCAGAAGGAGCCCCCAAAATTTTAGCCCTGTGTGCATAATGCCCAAAGAGCTAAAACTGTAAAATCAGCTGCTGAATGCTCTGAAATATCAGGCTTTTAGCAGCCGACGCAGGGAGAAATAGAAAAAATAGACCTGCAGCTCAAACCTATGTAACTCAATTTGGCAGTAGATGGCGCCATCTACTGGGCAAAAATAGATTTACAGTAAGAAATACAATGGGTATAAACTGAAATATTTCTTACTTTATAATTAACTAAAAATTATTTTACAAAAAAACACTGGTTTCTGACAATGTTTTGCTAGTGAAGGGGTTAATTACATTCATGTTTTGTCATTCACTTTTAAATATACTTTGCAAAAAAATATATGAATAAACGTAAAAATTCAAAACAGGTTAAATAATAATAGAAACATAGAAAAATGTCGGCAGATAAGAACCTTTCGGCCCATCTAGTCTGCCCAATTACATGGATACTTTACCTGGATTTATCTTTTGTTTAGGATAGCCTTATGCCTATCCCATGCCTGCTTAAATTCAATTACTGTTTTGGCCTCAACCACTTCAACTGGAAGACTGTTCCATGTATCCACCACCCTCTCAGTAAAATAATGCTTCCTGATGTTACTTTTAAACCTTTGCCCCTCTAATCTAAGACTATGTCCTCTTGTTTTGCTACTTTGTTTCCTTTTAAATATACTCCCTTCCTCTACCTTGTGGATTCCCTTTACGTATTTAAATGTTTCTATCATATCTCCTCTGTCTCGTCTTTTTTCCAAGCTGTACATGTACATTACAATAAAAAACGGTGTCCCCCCCCCTTTTATTTATTGGGGGGCATTTCTTTAATTTATTATTATTATTCCTCTGAGTTACACCGTCTGGCAAGGTTAACCGTAACATTGTGACAATTCTGGAATGACAAGAGCCACAACAACGAAAGAATAGCAATAACAGTGAGTGAGACGAGAATAAGACCCCAATATGAGCGTAGAGGAACAAGTGAGTGGAAATAAAATGAAGCGAAGGCGGGGGGAGCTTGGCTGTTGAAAAGGACAAGAACAGATCTAATCTAAATATAAAAATCGGCAGCGTGCGCGGCTTTCTCCTGTCGTATGTCCGTGCGGCTGGCGGTGTGTGCGCGCAGGGGGATTGGAGGGGGGGCGGTGGGCTTGGGACCTGCCTCCAGTCACACTGCCTTGTCAATAAATTTTGTGTTCCCTCGCTTTGTGACAGGGATTCTTTGCCTAATATGGAGTCGCCAGCTTTCTGTGTTATTTCCAGTGTGTGTGATAATGCGGTCTGGATGCCAACGGCTGCTGAAGTTCAGGATTCCAAAAAAACTTTAACGGCAGGACAGTGAAAGACATGAGCGGGAGGAGGGAGACGAGTGAGGGGGGGGGCGCAGGGTAGAAAAAGGACACCGAAAAATTGTTTGGGAGAAAGACACAAGGTTGGTGAAGAGGCTAAACCCCTTAACGTCTACAAGGAGGACTAAAAAAACGTCAAAACCAAGACCCTGCGCTGGGCTCCCCAAACTGTAAAACGCGTCTCGCTCTCATGAATAATTAAGTGGAGATTTTTATTCCTGCCACTTGTATAATATATATATTCAGGCCTCGCTTTGTACCACTAGGTATGTTGTACTATACAGGGTATGTGTGGCTGAAAGAATTTATTTAAATTTAAAAGAAATACAACGAGCCCACACGGAGTTTGCCAAAATGTGCGCAGAGGCGCTGCTGTCCTCCCATGTGCTTTTGGAAAGTCGAAACAAAAGGGGATTATTACCCTCAAATCCGTCCAGAAATTGCACCGAACGACGAAATTCACCATTTGGTGCAAATTCATCTATTCACTAATCTGTCAATTCACAAAATACGGCGCAAGTCGGCGCAAATTCGGTAGCATTGAAATTGCCGCATAGAGGACCATCGTGTCTTCTATTCACAGAACGCCGAATCGCACCGAGATTCTGGCAAAATGCCCTGATTTTCAGTGTTGCAGTTCGACGGGTTAAAACAGGCGAATCCCCAAGGATTCAGTGTAAAAATGTAATATCTTATTTTATTTTTTTTTTAAATACTTAGGGCTCTATTAAATTCATCGCGCAAACGTTAACGCGTGCGCAAAAACGCATTAACGCGAGGGTAAAAACCCTTTGCGCTGAATGTCGTATTACAATGTCCGCGCAAAAAATGCACGTTAACGTCTACCGCAGGTGAACCTGCACGAAAGCTGCGCGAGCGTAATGTACGTTGCGCGTCCTATACTTAACATTGTGAGCACAAATGCGTTTGTGCGCTGTTACGCGGATGGTATTACAATCTATGCGCAAATTTTAACGGACAACGTTTGCGCGCGTAATTTTAACGTCTTTGAAAAGCTGGTGGTAACTGCAAATCTGAACGTCCTGGACGAAACCAAATACACCAGAACCAAAAAAAAAAAATACAGCAATGTATACACATTCTACACATACCCAAACAATAAAACTGAGAGGTTGTGCGTGTTTTTATTATTGCTGCAGCATATATACTCAGATTGATTTTTTTGCAGTTCGGTGGAATCTGCCAATACCAATTCATCGGTTATCAGTGCACTTCGGGGTGTTTTTGCCAATGTCCGATAACTTGTTCGGCGACTCCACGTAAATTTGGTGGTTTGTGAATAAACCCTAAAAGTAGAGCTTTTTGGCAAAACACAACTCCATGTACATATGTCCCGGCCGCTATGTTTAAGACGTTGATCCCATCACAGTTGTGCAGCATTCTTTCTTCTGATCCTGATCTGAAACCGCATGATCTGCGGCTGGACCAGTGGCTCCCTCGCGAAAGTGAATCCCAGGACCTTGACATTAACTCGCAGCATGTCAGCGGCTTGCTCAAGGGTCATGCAGCTGGCAGGGAAAATGATGTGCATGAACGCAGAGGCACCTGGAGACTCAGTGTCTCCCTACCTGCTCGCGGGTCATGCAGCCGGCAGGGAAGATGCTCTCAGGTGAATGCAGAGGCACCTGGAGACTCACAGTGTCTTCCCTGCCTGCTCGCAGGTCATGCAGCCGGCAGGGAAGATGCTTTCAGGAGAATACAGAGGAACCTGGGGACTCACAGTGTCTTCCCTGCCTGCTCGCGGGTCATGCAGCCGGCAGGGAAGATGCTTTCAGGAGAATACAGAGGCACCTGGGGACTCACAGTGAAATCTTCCCTGCCTGCTCGCGGGTCATGCAGCCGGCAGGGATGATGCTCTCAGGTGAATACAGAGGCACCTGGGGACTCACAGTGTCTTCCCTGCTTCGTCCATGACTTGTGAGCAGGCCGAGTAGACTCGTGCAAGTCACTGCCGAGGCTGCGGGATCTAGCTGGGCCTATTGCTGCACGGCAGCTCCCAGATTCTGAGATTGGAATGGCTTGAAAAAGTTGATCTCTGATCCCCAAAAAATGCCACCACCAGGTCTTGGATCCTAGGAAAAAATAAGCTTTCAAAGAAATGCAAACCATACCTACTGTGAAACATGGAGGCTCGGCAATATTTTGGGGTTGCTTTGCATCCGGCACTGAGTGATTAGGATCAGAAGACGGCATTGTGGAGCGAAACGCGCTGCCCAGTGTCAGAAAGCTGTGTCTCAGTTGCAGGACATGAGTTCTCTGGCAGGATAATGAAACAAAACGCAACATGAAGCACCCAAGAAGAGGCGAGAAGAAACGTGGCCAAGTGGCCGTCTTTAAATCCGGATCTGAATCCCATCAGGCCTGGAAAAAGCTGAAAGTCACTGGCGAGAGCTGGCGTCCATCAAACACGGGAGAACCAGAGAAGTTTGCTTAGGAAAAGCGGGCCACAGTCCCACCCAAAAGTGCAGAAAACCTACAGCGAGTGCAGGACTGCAGGTATTCACTCCAATGGCCGTGCTACAAAATATCAGGAGAAGATACAAATATTTGTATGGGGGATATTCTCATATGTTTTTAAGGTTTAAAGACAAATGTGAAGTGATAAAAAAAAAAAATGTTTCTGTCCTATTTCATGTGAAATAAGGAATGCGAGATCCCAAATATTTCTGCAGATTTTTATTTGGCTCAGAGAAAATTGTGAGTGTCAAATAGATATAAGTGGAAGGTACCGATACTTTGGCCATCTCCATTTATAAAAAAATATGTAGAAATACACATACACACAAAACTCTACGGGCCCTATTACATTCTTCACGCAAAAATGCACGGTAAATGCGTGAATTTTTGCGCGAAGCGTCAAACGTTAACGCGCGCAAATCAACGCTGGTAATACAATCCTCGCGCATTTTTTTCACCCGTCAAAAAATAACGCGCGTAAAATGGACGCGCAAAAATGTGCGTGCAGTAACGATGCGCGCAGAAATCAGTGTGCGGACTGTCTTTTTCATGCGATTCAGCCAATCAGAATTAAGAACCTTAATTGAATCACGTTAAGTTTTTGCGCCTGTCAAAGTCAATCTGCGAATATATGCTGCATCATAAAAAAAACACGCACAACTTCTCAAATTTATTGTTTGGTATGTGTAATTATACTGTGCTGTATTTTGTATTTTTGGGCTGGTGTATTTGGTTTCGGCCAGGTCCATCAGATTTGTCGTTACCACCAGCTTTCAGGAGTTGCTAAAATGATGCGCGCAAAGGCTGTGCGTTAAAAACTGCGCATAGATTGTAATTCCATCCGCGTACCAGCGCACAAACGCATTTGCGCTCACAATGTTAAGAATAGGACGCGCGGAGTACAGTAGGTTTGCGCAGGTTCACCCGCGGTAGACGTATACGTGCGTTCATTGCGCTGACATTGTAATACGACGTTCAGCGCAAAGGGTTTTGCCCCTCTCGTTAATGCGTTTTTGCGCACGCAAACGTTTGTAATAGGGCCCTACATATTTTCTCTAGATTGTAATAATAAGTGAGCAGGTGCCCTAAACCTCTTATTGCTGTCTTAAATATTGTAAGCCCCCCCCCCTTCATATTGTTAATATCACAGGGAACGCTGGTGCCGTATAAATCGTGATAATATTCATACAAACGCACACTTGCCGTACAGCGCCCTTGTGTTTAACCTTTCCAATTAATACAGAGAATTTTTGGAGCCGGACGGAGAGATAAAAAGACACGCTATCATTGTGTGATCCTGGGTTCCTTTCAATAAATACACATATAAAAGGACACATGTGATTCCATACGGGAAGCCGGAGATTAAATCGCAGGCCGGGAATCCAAAATAAACTAGCACTGCGCAGAGCGTGGCAGCCAGAGGGTTAATATTTGCCCGTTTTTTGTTTCCTTGCCTTTGCCCCTCTCCTGTACCAAACATTTCCCATTGGCTTCCATCACCTTCCTCCCCCGCCCCCTGATCTTAGGAAAAAACCCATCAAAATAACTATTTTATGTCTCCAAATATGCAGATCATTTTGTTTAATGAAAGATGCTTGACGTCTGCGATCCAATTAATATGCAAATGCGGGCAAGGATTTATTTGTGACATTCTGTCTGGGTGAGAGAAAACAAAAAAGGCCCGTTAACCAAAACACTAATTGCTGTGACTGATTGTCACATATCATCATTTTCATTGGAGCTCCTCAGTCCCTGACTGGGAAGAAGCTGGGAGCTGGAACTCCCAAGGAGAAACAGGGCAAGCGCTTTTAGCACACGTCTGTGCCGGGGCTGTGTCCCCAGGGATGTCTGGAGCATCCTGGCAGCCTGACCACGGGCAGAATAGGAAACCCCCGCCACCTCCGGCGCACATTGCCACCTCTAAATCCACTTTCCGCATCTTGAGTTCTCCGTGTGCTCGGAGGCTGGAGGGGACGACATGAGTCACCTTTCCCAGTGTGCAGACACAATGTGACATCCTCACAAGCCCAGCGACCCACCATGTCTGCCACCCCTAACGTGCAGCTGATGGAGACCTGCATCACTGGTCCAGCATACACTGCAGGTTTAACCCTCTGTTAGCAGCAAAGTACCCTCATGGGACCTTCACGTTATTTACAGAAAGGCATGTGGACGGTTACACAATGAGCTGGATGTACCCTGTTTATATAGGAAGGTCTTCTCCAAACATCGGAGCTCAGCGCACGGCTTCTGGTTACGTTGTCCCTGCAGTTTTTGGGGAACTTATGTCCTTATCCATTAACATGTTTGAAATCAATGAGCATTTTTTCACGTCCCTAGTCATGTGACTTATTAATTTCTTAGCTTAAAAGCTTAGAAGACTTTGACATTGCATTGTATGATCACACTGAGCTCAGTAAACTGAAACCATGCATTGTGCACTGTGCAATCACACTGCATGAAGCTCAGTATACCGTGACCTCACTGCATGAAGCTCAGTACACGGTGACCTCACACTGCATGAAGCTCAGTATACTGTGACCTCACTGCATGAAGCTCAGTACACGGTGACCTCACACTGCATGAAGCTCAGTATACCGTGACCTCACTGCATGGAGCTCAGTACACGGTGACCTCACACTGCATGAAGCTCAGTATACCGTGACCTCACTGCATGGAGCTCAGTACACGGTGACCTCACACTGCATGAAGCTCAGTATACCGTGACCTCACTGCATGGAGCTCAGTACACGGTGACCTCACACTGCATGAAGCTCAGTATACCGTGACCTCACTGCATGGAGCTCAGTACACGGTGACCTCACACTGCATGAAGCTCAGTATACCGTGACCTCACTGCATGGAGCTCAGTACACTGTGACCTCACACTGCATGGAGCTCCCTACACGGTGACCTCACACTGCATGGAGCTCTGTACACTGTAACCTCACACTGCATGGAGCTCCCTACACGGTGACTCACACTGCATGGAGCTCAGTACACTGTGACCTCACACTGTATGGCGCTCAGTACACGGTGACCTCACACTGCATGAAGCTCAGTATACCGTGACCTCACTGCATGGAGCTCAGTACACGGTGACCTCACACTGCATGAAGCTCAGTATACCGTGACCTCACTGCATGGAGCTCAGTACACGGTGACCTCACACTGCATGAAGCTCAGTATACCGTGACCTCACTGCATGGAGCTCAGTACACTGTGACCTCACACTGCATGGAGCTCCCTACACGGTGACCTCACACTGCATGGAGCTCTGTACACTGTAACCTCACACTGCATGGAGCTCCCTACACGGTGACCTCACACTGTGTGCTCACACTGTATGGCGCTCAGTACACAGTGATCTCACACTTTATGGTGCTCAGTGCATGGGAACCTCGCACTGTTCGCTCACATTGTATGGAACCCAGTGCACGGTGACCTTACACTGTGCACTCACACTGCATGGAGCTCAGTACCCCTCACATTGTGCACTGTATGATCACACCATACTGAGCTCAGCATACGGTGACCTCACATAGTACATAGTGATCATGCAGTGCACAAAGCACAATACACCATGTCATCGCATTGAACACAGGACTGATTTTCTTCGTTCTCACTGTATGGGAACGCCCAAAACTGGTGGGTCAGCTGCCCTGCTAGCAGGTCATACTGTAGTAAAAGCCAGTCATGTGACCACAACTACCTTCTACAGAGTGGCCTGGAGCAGGTGTGAGCCTGCAGCATCAAGAAAGCTGCGGCAGGGAAGTATACAGTGTGTGCATCAATCTTTCTGTCTGCTCTAAGTATTAATATGTCTGTCCTGTCTCTAGTGATCAAAATGAGATTATTAGCAACGCAACATCCAAAAATACCAATATCTGTATGCCTTGCATAATGCCTGTTTATGGGAATTAAAGCAACACCTTGTATCTGTATGTGCTGCATAATGCCTGTTTATGGGAATTACAGCAACACCTTGTATCTGTATGTGCTGCATAATGCCTGTGTACAGGGCCGGATTAACATAGGGGCAGATGGAGCAGCAGCTCCAGGCCCATGCCCCAGAATAGGCCCACAGAAAGGATAAATTTGTCTGCATTGATGGGCATTTGGACCACTATATCTCCACCTCCATAGCAGCTACATGGTCATGTGAGGTATCACTGGAAAGGTCAGAGCATGATCTTTCCAATGATACCACACATGACCAGGTGTTATGTAACAATAAAAATAAAATAATAAAAATTTCTTTATTTTTCTTTCTAACACAGCAATATTTTTCAATTATAAAGGGAACAATGATGATACATTAACTCACCATCTCATTTTTCATGTCACTAACAAGTGTGGAGGTGATGGTACAATCCATTATTACGAATTGTTACATCAAGAACCTAAACCGCCACACTGCAGCGAAGTGCACTGGGGGGGGGGCTTTGGAACCCTGCGCCACTAATCTTTACACCTTGCAAGGTCAAATGAGGCGTCAGACAGGACAGAGTCTGGCCTTTGCATTGATACCAAACATGACAATGTGAAATCTAAAAGAAAAAGAAAACAAAAAACTTTTTTATTTATTTTTTGTTCCAAAGCGATGGTATTGTCCATTTGTCACGTATAAAATTAGCAATACCACTGCCATTACTCACCTTCTCCTTTCCCACGCTGGGAGCAAGGTCAGTGTTTTATACATAGTCATATTATTCATAAAACTCCATTATCCAAAGTACATGGGAAATATCAAATTTGTGGGTTAAAATTGTATATTTTCTCAGAAAAATGCAGTTACAGGTTCCCATTTATTTATTTTTTAACAAGAATTCCCTATAGGATATATAACCAGAGGTTTGAATGATAAAATATGAAAAAATTATTTTACACGCTGTGATGATTGAAATCTGAATGGAAATTTACTCACACAGTATCTGCCTGGTAAGATATACATATACATGCAATATTAAATAGCCTAAAATATGTTGTCATTTCATTAAATTCCAAAAAAAGCCCACCAAAATATTCAGCTCCAGGCCCATAGAGATCTTAATCTGGCCCTGCCTGTGTATGGCAATTACAGCAACACCTTGTATCTGTATGTGCTGTACAATGCCTGTGTATGGCAATTACAGCAACACCTTTTATCTGTATGTGCTGCATAATGCCTGTGTATGGCAATTACAGCAACACCTTGTATCTGGATGTGCTGCATAATGCCTGTGTGTGGCAATTACAGCAACACCTTGTATCTGTATGTGCTGCATAATGCCTGTGTATGGCAGTTACAGCAATACCTTGTATCTGTATGTGCTGCATAATGTCTGTGTGTGGCAATTACAGGAACACCTTGTATCTGTATGTGCTGCATAATGCCTGCTTATGCCAATTACAGCAACACCTTGTATCTGTTAGGGATGTGCGTTTCGGGTTTCGGAATTTCCACGAAATTTCCCGATTCGTGCATTTGAATTCGGCCGATTTTCCGAAAATTTTCAGATCCGAAAACAGCAGATCCGAAAATTCTTTCGAGCCGAAACGAAAACTTTTCGGGATTTTCGAATGGAGTAGAAATGTGTAAAAAAAATCGAAATTCATTTTAGTTCAATTCGTGATTTCGGCTCCATTTCTGATTTCGGTTCCATTTCAGTAATTTCAGACATCGTATTTATATCGCTGATTCTGTAATTAAATTTTGTATCATTCCCATCTCAATGTATCCTTCCTGGAAATAGAAACCAGAGAAATCTCAATGTATTCTTCTTGTAAAACATGAGAAATCTCAATGGCAGAATTAGCGTATCGTATAATTATCGTATCGTATAATTATCGTATCCGAAAAACTATTAGTTTACGTCAAAACGAATAGACATTTTGAAACGAGGAGAACAGACGTTCCGAAAAACACGAAAATTTCCGAAATCAGGAAAAAAAAGTCGCTACGAAAAACAAACTGAATCGAAACGGAAATCGGTCGAAACGAGTCGAAACGAAAATTTACAAAATCCGAACGAACCGAAAAAAAAATTGGTGCACAAGCCTAGTATCTGTATGTGCTGCATAATGCCTGTGTATGGCAATTACAGCAACACCTTGTATCTGTATGTGCTGCATAAAGCCTGTGTGTGACAATTACAGCAACACCTTGTATCTGCATGTGCTGCATAATGCCTGTGTGTGGCAATTACAGCAACACCTTGTATCTGTATGTGCCGCATAATGCCTGTGTATGGCAATTACAGCAACACCTTGTATCTGTATGTGCTGCATAATGGCTGTGTATGGCAATTACAGCAACACCTTGCATCTGTATGTGCTGCATAATGCCTGTGTATGACAATTACAGCAATACCTTGTATCTGTATGTGCAGCATAATGCCTGTGTGTGGCAATTACAGCAACACCTTGTATCTGTATGTGCTGCATAATGCCTGTGTGTGACAATTACAGCAACACCTTGTATCTGTATGTGCCGCATAATGCCTGTGTATGGCAATTACAGCGACACCTTGTATCTGTATGTGCCGCATAATGCCTGTGTATGGCAATTACAGCAACACCTTGTATCTGTACTGTACAGGGATTTACACTCATTATAACCCCCTGAATCTTATTTCTGTACAGCAGCGAGTGACCTCAGGATGAAAGTGGATGTTGGGAAATGCTGAGCATCAGCTTTACTGTTAATTGCTGTCAAAGGGTAAAGTGATTTTAGGCTAAGAAATTATGATAATTGGCCTATGATAGAGGACCTGCTGCTACAGTAACAAAGGATGATGGGGATTGCAGTTCACCAGTAGCCAAAGTGTCCCTGTTTCCCTCCCGGATTAAAGTGAGGGAAACACTTAGAGCTGCCAGTGGAAAGAGCTGTTCTCTGTCATTCCCAGATATTGTGTGTTTTAAATTTAATTCTGGTTTTCTTGAGTTCAGCAGATTAAAGTTGAAATAACCTACAAATTACTTAATGTGTTGTAAATCTTGGGAAATGAAGGCTTAATGTGCAACACATGTCAGAGGGGAGCAGGGATGGAGAGGAAGAGAATTTCTCTTCTCTACGACAGCGGCAGAAGAATCATTTTTCTTCCTGACGGAGAACACGCTGCATTAAATTTGCCGTGCAGGTCAGGGAAAGGGAAATTGGGGGTCAGACGGACGAGGAAGGATGCTGGAAGGCAACAAGCAGACGGTAAAAGAATCCAACACTGGATTAAGGAATCGGTTACAGTATCACTATTAATAAGGGCACTTTGAGAACATGGGGAGGAATCACGGAGGACACCCGGTAATAAGTGCTGCATTAGCCCATAAAGAGGACTTTGCAGTACGAATCAAGGTCATCTTTGTCCCTATTGGATGGTTCAGTGATGTCCATAGTAAAAAGATCTCTTACTTACGGAAACTCAATGACAGCTCTGGTAGCGAGGGCGATTTCCTCCCCAAGTTAAGTCATGGTGAGGTCAAACACTTCTACTCTGTGACTTATACAAACATAAAACACACAAAATCATATCTCCTGGACTTGGTCACATTCACACATGAACATTCCTACATTAAAAATGGATCAGGCAACCACCAGACATGGACAGCCCTACTCTAGAAACAGAATGGGCCACTACCAGACATGGACAAACCTACTCTAGAAACCAACCCAAGATCAAAGTGGACTTGGCCAATATCTGACATGGAGGACACTGCTCTAGAAATGGACTGTGCCATTACTAGACATTCATAGCCTCAAGTTAGTAAAGGATTGACCCAATACTCCACATGGAATCGCCCTGCCGTAGAAAAGTTCTAGATGATCATGGTTCTAGGAAAGCAAAATGTGTGAGAATGCGAGCTGAACTCGAGGCCTCCATGAATCAAGAAAAACATTATTTTTGGATCTTTCTCCCGAGTCCAACAATCTCACCATGGTGACCTGTGCTACAAGCTTACAAGACACCCCATACAGTGGTGAACATGCAAAGCGATCTTCTATTCCTGTATAGTCTACGCTTGGAAATGTCACAATAATGTGGCCCTTCCTTCTTTAACTTGTCGAACCTTCGTCAAGTTACACTTGCTCTAGCTTTACACAGTCCACTGGGCAAATCCTAGCATGGGTCCATTATTCTGTGTCTACCCCCTCAATTCATCTGCCCTTTTCATATCAACCAGTGGCCAATGGGTGAAAAGACTCCAACCCTCCTTCATTAATCCTAGATAAAACAAAAGAGATGGAGAACACCAGTTTATATCGTACTTCTCAATCCAGCAAGACCCAGATGTGTAAAGACTATCGATATTCCTTTGATTGAGACACCCAACTGTTCCCTTGTGCTTCTCAATCCTGCAGTTCAATCATAGAAACCTTGGGTTATTTTTGCCTTCTTCCTCCAAAAGTCAAGTGCCCTTCTCTGACCTGATCTTTAATCTTAAAAACTCAACCAACCAATCTACTTCTTTGTGGTCTACGATGATAAGGAGATTACCAAGTGTACTGTCTGATATCTCTATCCTATACAGGCAAATTCTGGAAAGACCCGATTATTCCACCTCTGCCTTCTGAAGTCTCCAGTCACTCTACAAGTCAACTAGAGGTCTAGGCATACCACCCCCCCTCCAGAGATCGCCCAGTCAAAGTTTGAGATTATACGATTATATCTCACAGCCCAGTACTTGAAGGACAAATCGAGGAAAGGTCCCATTATTTTACACCTTCCTGCCGAAGTCTCCAACCCTTCCCCAAGTCAACCGGCTCTCGATCCTTAGAAGCCTCCACCCATCGATCATTCGAGTTTTCACACTATCACTACAGAGCTGACTTAAGTTCCCCAGGGGTGGAAAGATTGTCCCCAGCAATCAAGAGACAGACGGTTACCCTACCTACTCCCGTCTGCCCTCCTCCGTGTCAGCTCTCCCTTTCTTCCGAGACTTTCCTCTGGAGTGCCTGCCATATGTTTCTACTTAAGCTCCATATTTTTTTCGTGTCAATAGAAGACACACTTTTTCTGCTGCCAGACGTTTTACAGATTGCTCTGTTGGCTCAATTTCTTAGTCCTTTTTCTTCTTTTTTTTGTTGTTGGGGGGGCAATGACATTTTAAATTAATTTACAACCACAACAAAAAGAGTGGAGAATTTTAATGGTGTTGTAAGTAATTTTTTACGTAATCTGCTCCAGATTTCGCTATTAACCTCCTGAAACGGAGTTCATTCAGCTACTAAGTTACAAGGCTTGGAGGATCTCCTGCCGAGAAGCTCTGTCAGCGCACAGCAGACGGAGAGAATAAGTAGGATTTAAACGTGGCCCTAAAAGCTTACATGTGTCCAGTTGTGATTCACTTGTCTCTGTCAATACTAAACGCTCCTCAGTCATCCGGATCTCAGACCTCCCGGCACTGCCGAGAAGAGGGAATTAGATCCGCGCCTGTGTATGGTTGTGCCCAACTACTTGGAAAAAAGTTGGCTAAACTTTAATTCATTGATTTTTGTCCATTAATCAAGTTGATATCAGATCGGAAAAGCATTTATGCGGCTGGAACACAGATGCAGTTTTGAATAAAGCGTAAAACGCTTCGTCAAGACACCGTGGAGCCTGAATTTAGAAAGTTATTCGATATTTCTTCACGTAATCTTTTAAAGATGGCGAACGGTCGGTTGATACATTTTAACACTGAATTTTGCAGAAGCTGAAATTATAGTCGGAAGAGGCTGGCATTTTTATCACGGCCACCCAGGAAGTCATTGGTACCGGTTTCTCAGGGCGACCGGTGTTGTGATAGCAAGTGGCAAGCAGGTAGAACATTTCTTGGATAGTTGCCCACCTTGACAGCAGCCGCTCACTGGCTGAAATGTGCCCGGATACAATGGCTAAATTAGAAAAAAAAACAAAACAGCAATTTCTTACTTAAAGACAGGATTCCGATATGTAGGATATTCACGCTGCCGTCACGTGTATCAGGCTGGTGAGAGCCTTGCTCTATTACACTACCGTTACTGGATTGAAGCCTATGGCTGGGGCACTGCCAACCTACTGCCATACACGCATGCCAGAAATTCCTCCGTACACAAGCGTTTCCCCTGGCATCTGTGATCAGCAGTGGAAATGCCAGCATCCGCAATGTGACTGACAAAACGAGGGAGATGTCGCACGATGGGGAGCGCTGGCATAGAATGGCACGATCCCCGGGAATGCTGGTGAAGCAGTTTGTGGTTCTTGTGTGCTGGTTTTACAACTATCCACCAGAAAGGCCACCTAACGGGCACGGGCCGGCAGAAAACAAAGTGTCTGCAGCATCTCTGGACATGTTTTACAGTTGTCCAGGGCGTCCACAAACCACAGGGTAGTTGAGAATGGATACGATTCCAGCAGTGGGATTTCAGACGACCAACGGCAGAACAGAAACAGAGACAAAACAAACACAAATTCCAGATGAGAAAGAGATCGGAGTGAAATATTACAGCTTACAAAGGGGTAATGTGAATGGACGTCTGACCCTGTACGGCTGTCTGAGTATAGAACGTGGTCTCGGCTGCCTGGACCATAAAAACACAGTAACATTACAAGTTCTTGAGGCCTCCTGCAAGAATATGTGTTTTTTGAAAACCAGACACTGCGCTCTGCAGACTTGTTACCCTTAACCTTTTCACTTCCAAACTCCCTGTGAGAACTTCCTCCTGTCACCCTGTGTTATTGTTAAGAAGCTACAAGGAGCAGCCTCCACCCTCATTGTAACAACAAGCTCAACAAACTTTACTGCAGCATTCCAGCAGCCAGGGATTTGTCAGAATACAGGGAGAGATGTAGGGTCAGTTGCTGCTGTACAGGGGTAAGATTCAGGAGGTTATAATGAGTGTAAATCCCTGTACAGTACAGATACAAGGTGTCGCTGTAATTGCCATACACAGGCATTATGCAGCACATACAGATACAAGGTGTTGCTGTAATTGCCATACACAGGCATTATGCAGCACATACAGATACAAGGTGTTGCTGTAATTGCCATACACAGGCATTATGCAGCACATACAGATACAAGGTGTTGCTGTAATTGCCATACACAGGCAATATTCAGCACATACAGATACAAGGTGTTGCTGTAACTGCCATACACATGCATTATGCAGCACATACAGATACAAGGTGTTGCTGTAATTGACATACACAGGCATTATGCAGCACATACAGATACAAGGTGTTGCTGTAATTGCCATACACAGGCATTATGCAGCACATACAGATACAAGGTGTTGCTGTAATTGCCATACACAGGCATTATGCAGCACATACAGATACAAGGTGTTGCTGTAATTGCCATACACAGGCATTATGCAGCACATACAGATACAAGGTGTTGCTGTAATTGCCATACACAGGCATTATGCAGCACATACAGATATTGCATTGCTAATAATCTCATCCTGATCACTAAGCAGGAGATCTCACCATTTTATTATCTGTCTGCAGCACATTCACTGACACAAAGGCCATGTCTGCCTGTATGCTGATAACACAGACCCCGTATGACACTGTGCCAGATCAGAGACGCCATCTAGAGTTTACAATCTTTCATCCAAGTAATACTAGTTTAAGATGCAACTGCATGAAAATGTAAATTCGCCCATTTTTAATTTTTAGTATTTTGACTATTTCAGAAAAACAATCTAGATGTAAAAATGCTGTATTATCCAACATTTAGGGGATAACCAGGCATCCATTGGAACAAATATTAGAATAGTGTTTTCTTCAACAAATTGTGCATGGTAGTGAAAACATTAAACCGCAAGAATGACCAGAATATAAATATGGGTTGAATATCTGGATTTTAGTTGTGCATTTTGTAGTTGCATAAAGTTCTACGGGTACTTTGACCTTTTTCCTCCTTATTTGGGCTGGGCATGCACAGAGCCTTGCAGGCACGAGACAAACATATGGGAAGTACTCCTGGCCTAGCAGAGATGCACTGCAGCAGGAAATAATCCTTTAAAAAATATGACATCACGTCACCACCTGCCATGCGTGGTTTAAGAACTCCCACCTAGCACCTCACCACTGCAGCAGGCGACATCCCGAAAAGGGACTTTGCGACACCATCTGGCATCTGAGGGAGAAGTACTCCCGGCAAGAAGGGCTGGGCTGCAGCGGGAGACGTCCCTAAAAATGACTCCATGTCACCACCTGGCATCTGCGGTTGGCATATTAATCTCATTTAAATGGAAAGGGCCCGCGGCTTCGATGTGACCCGTTAAAAAGTATGAGCGACATAACCACGCGTGCCCCCCCACTGAGTAGCAACTAAGGGGTTAACGCATGATGTGCAGCAACAGATGAATTGGAAACAAACAGCAGTCTTGAGTACAAGATTTCTCTTTTGCGTTAAAAAAAATAGAAAAATAAAAAAAAATGTGATTAAATGGGAAGTGGCCCCAAGCAAAACACTCAACATGCAAATTTTGGAAGGCCCTGAGGACTTCAGGGGAGGCCGGATCCCTCCTGCCCTTCACTCCTGCTGCCTCCGTCAGCTGCTCGGATCATCATCATATCAGTTTTCTGATTTTTTTTTTTTTTTTTTAATTTTTTGGAGAGGGGGGAGTGAAGGGGGGGGTGTATATTTTAGTCCCCCTGGCTTGGATGGCCTGACTGTTTCTATAGTAACTTGAGTTTGAAAAACAACCTCCGGCCGCTGCCAACTATTCTGTCCTCTGGTTTAACAACTGCGCGGCTCACATGCTGGGGACAGCTGGGGGGCTGCCGCTTTAGAATGGACGCAACACTTCCCAACGCATTCGTCCTGCGAAGAACAGTTCATTTATTTATTTTAAAAGGAAAGCGGGATCTTTCTGTGTCCAAGTGGACTGCAAGCTACACATCCAACCCCTCTCCCCAAGTGCCCTGGCATCGTCCCAGAGCCGCGTGGCACATCAAAACGGACTCCCTGGAAGGAGACTGACCTGAAGACAGACCAGTCATAAAATACGATGCTCCTCTGTAAGGGGGGGGGGGGGGGATTACAGAGAATTGAACAAAGAACTTCACATAATAAAAATCTGTCACGTTCAGGGACGAAAAGATTTAGAACTTTCAAAAATAAAATTATATATTGGGGCATACTCGCTAAATAGTGAAATGGGACAAGTTGCGAGAAACATTTACAGCTTGGCTATTCTAACATTTCTCAACCTTTCTAGAAAGGAGTAAAAAAAAAATTTAAGCCTTCATTAAAGCGAATAATTACATTGAAAGAGTCCCTCGTACCCCCTGCCAAACAAAGGATCTGCTGCTGTCATAACAGAATAGGTGGCAGTGTGAGGGTTAAGTTTTTTTTAAAATAATTTTTTAATTATTATTTACTAATTAATCGTTATTTTATTTTTAATCATTTTTTAATAATTCATTTTAGTTTTATAATTTTTAAATCATTATCGTTTTACTTTTAATCATTAAATAATAATTCATTTTATTTTTTTATAAATTTTAAAATCACTATCGTTTTATTCTTAATCATTATTTTTTAATAATTAATCATATTAAAATTATAAAAAATTAAATCATTATAATTTATTTTTAATATTTTTTTTTAAAATCACTGTCATTCTGTAATCATTATTATCATTTTATTGTATTTTTTTTTTTAATCCATCGCTTTGACGCTCTTAGTATGAAAAGAAAGACAGGAGCGACGTTTGGCTGATGTCCCCAGGATAACGAAGGGCTTGGAGGGGCTTCATTTATTTTGATAATGTTCTTTGAATTATTATCCCCCCCGCAAAAGTTAAAAATTTTGCTTTTATTAAATGAACTATCAGCTGGAAACCGACATTTGTGGAGCTTGATTAATTTCTTAAACCTGCACTTTAAGTGGAAAAAGGGCCTTTCTGAGCCTGTCTATTAGCAGAAAGTACATCTAGACCAGTCTCCTAACTTCTCTTTAGACTTTACACCCCAGTGGTGTTTTTCAATTAATAATCTTTATTTTAACTGTGCAAATTGCAGGTTCTTTCACCGTTTCCTTCCATCCCAAAAAACCCTCCAAAACATTGGCTTAGACTATATGGATGTGCAGGAAGCACTGGCGCTTATTGTGAGGACGCTGCACGAGTATTAAATATGCACCAGATATTACATTTACTAAAGCATGGCTGCCCATTAACCCTGTAATTGCCACGCTGCACTGCCAATACATTGAGCACTGGGGATGCGGCTCATTTGCGGCCTAGTAACAGTTAAAATCCACTCAGATTCACCCCTTTAGGGATGCTGCACATTGGAGTTAAATTATTTTTTTTTATGTCGTGTCCTGCTGTGATGTAGATATTAATTTATTTTTATGACAATATTTTATATTCTTTTCACAAAACCAAACAAGTGCTGTTTTTACAGTAGCCTATTAAATGGAAACATGACGGCAAAAGAGCCCGTTCTCCTACCTGCCGAAATGTCTGGCGTCCAATGAGGGATGCTTACACTTTACTGAATGGTGCTGGGGGCGTGGTCTGAAAACAGGCCATTTCCTATACTTTTTAAGTGATGTCCCGACCAATCAGGGACATTTATGCCAATAAAAATGTAATTTAGAAGAAAAGTAAAGTATCTTATTTCTTATTCACAGCGAGCGATTATTAACAGCATTTACTATAGTTTACAGACTCCGTGCTGGGAGTTTTACTGCTCTGCAGCTCTGTTATACACTCACTCTTTCTGAATTTAGGGAGGAGCCCCTAAAAAGATACCCACACCCTGAATATATGGAGGAGCCCCTAAAAAGACACCCACATACCCTGAATATAGGGAGGAGGCCCTAAAAAGACACCCGCACACCCTAAATATATATAGGAGCCCCTAAAATGATACCTGCACACCCTAAATATATGGAGGAGCCCCTTAAAAGACACCTGCACACCCTGAATATATAGAGGAGCCCCTAAAAAGACACCCGCACACCCTGAATATATGGAGGAGCCCCTAGCTAGACACCCTTGAATATATTGGAGCCCCCTAATACAGACCCACATTCCCCAAAATATATGGGAGCCCCTGATTGGACTCCTACACACCCTGAATGTATAGACAAGACCCTAAAATACACCCACACACCTTCAATAGCTGAGGGAGACCCTATAAAGAGTGGAATTTAGAAAGAAAAGAGGGATTTGAACCCACAATAATGGACTGCCCCTCCTAAAGAGGGACACTTGGGTGGTGGTGTGCATTCTGTTATCATCCTCCCATAGGTTCATCACATGTACGAGCCTCGCGCCGGTGGAGGGGCTCAGCAATGGGACGCAGTGAAATCATTTCAATGTTTAGGGATTATTTTAAGAGTGAATTGATGCAAAATAACGGCTTGAAACATCCAGGTTGTGAAGTTTCTAAATTCTCCTGGGTCGATTTTGTTTCTCTTAACAGAGCTAAGAAAGTAATACGTTTGCAAGTACTTCGAAAGAGCCGTCATATTCCGCAACGCTGTGCAATGGATGCGACGAAGCAACACGAAACGAACAAGTTAGACACACAGAGAACGGTAGTTTCCTAAAAAAAAAGGAAAAGGGAAGTGCTCATGCCACTGTACAGAGCACTGGTGAGACCTCACTTGGAGTACTGTGTGCAGTACTGGAGACCGTATCTCCAGAAGGATATAGACATCTTAGAGAGAGTTCAGAGAAGGGCTACTAAAATGGTGTACGGCTTGAAGGAGAAAAGTTACCAGGAAAGGCTTAATGATCTTAACATGTACAGCTTGGAAAAAAGACGAGACAGAGGAGATATGATAGAAACATTTAAATACGTTAAGGGAATCCACAAGGTAGAGGAAGGGAGTATATTTAAACGGAAACAAAGTAGCAAAACAAGAGGACATAGTCTTCGATTAGAGGGGTAAAGGTTTAAAAGTAACATCAGGAAGCATTATTTTACTGAGCGGGTGGTGGATACATGGAACAGCCTTCCAGTAGAAGTGGTAGAGGCCAAAACAGTAATTGAATTTAAGCAGGCATGAGATAGGCATAAGTCTATCCTAAACAAAAGATAAATCCAGGTAAAGTATCCATGTAATTGGGCGACTAGATGGACCGACAGGTTCTTATCTGCCGACATTTTTCTATGTTTCTACGTTTAATATCTGAGGGTTTTTCTTTCTTCTTTTCCAGGACTAGGTCCTATGAACCAAAAAGGAATACAGAGCCCTCTATAGCTGGCTGAGCATGATGTGAGCAGCGACAATGTCCCGTGCTGGACTGGCTGAGCTGGCGCTCTCACCTTAGTACACGAATCACTGTCACTCCTGTCCGCTTATATTCTTTCATCTCCTTACAGGACCAAACCCGCATGCCCCCCCCCCCCCGCAGGTAAATCCCAAGCACAGGCTCAGGGATGGGAGGAGTAAATCGTTAATCTGTCATTAACATCATTATTATTATTCTCATAACAGAGGTTGAGGCTCAGTGATGCGTGGCAGCTCCCGTACAGCACGGCCTGGGAGCAGAGCAGCGGTGGGCCATGGTCTGATGCTTATATTGGTAATAATGTTACCAAATAGATAAACATTCACACAGATACAAAGTGTTTCGCTGCATGAGGTTTCTGCACTGGCCCCTGCGTGCCTGCTCCTTTCCACGTGGTAGGAAAGGTGAGCGGAGGGAATTGGAACACACCTCCCCGTGTGATACACAATCCACGCCCACGGGCACCCCGGGGAGAAGCACTCCACCGATGCATTCTATCACACGCCCCGCTATTAGACAGACTGAAACAGACGCACGCACATCTGCACCGACAGCCCCCGTATCCCAGCCTCCTCAAACATAAACATCTATTTACTCCGTCCGTTCATCGACCCGACAGCGTCCGCAAACTTCCAACAGCTCGGACCCGCCTGGCAGGACGCGGCCAAAATTTAAGAACAAAAAAAAGAGGAGGTTTTTCTAAATAAATAAAAAATTATAAGAAAAGTGTCGTCTAGGAATCAAAGAGCCAACACTTCTTTTTATTTTTGTTTTTTTCCCCCCAGTAATTACACTAAAGATGAAAAACTCATAATAAACATCTTGCAGTCCCCACCTGCTAACAGTAATTATAATAGACTGAACAATAAATGGTAACGCAGCACAGAGCAGCATCTTGGGAATTCTCTGGGGTATGTGGATTAGCTCGAAAAGCCTGAATGATTAAAATACACTAATTAAAATTTTGCGTTCCTTGGTAACTCGTCTGCCTGGGCCCCTGGTGTTGGCAAAATGGGAATTAACGTGACAAAAGCAACACAGAGGGGTTTTGTTTTAAATAAAATAAAATATTAAAAAGAAAAAAAACTGATGCTTGCAAACTATTCCGCAGGACAATGAGAACGCACCATGATGCTTCCGCTTCCTTTTAGCGCCCGGTACCGCTTTCAGCGCAGCAGCCAAATGGGTCCGGGTCTGCAGTGACGTGTTGCTCACCTATTTGACGCCGATAGAGTTAACGGAAACATTAACACCATTCCACAACTTCTGAAGAAAGATGGCACATGACCTACTGCAGGGGTTGGCAACCTTGAGCCACCAGGTGTTTTTGAGCTACATCTCCCATGATGCTCAGCTACTCATTAAGTTGGCTGAGCATCGTGAGAGATGTAGTTAAAAACATGGAGGGCCAAGGTTGCCGCTCTAGGGCTGAAACAACAAATCTATTAATCGTCAATTAATAGATAATGAGAATAGTTGTCAACTATTCTCATTATTGATTAATCGGTTGGTCGATTAATCGGTCTGTGATCAGCACACACTGTTTAGAGACAGATTGAGTAAAACATTAATAACCTCAGACGTTGTCTGACTTAGCTGTAGGGTTTTGTCAGGCATAACCAATTTGTTATTATTCTGTTTACAATAGTAGCAGATCTATAGTACAGACCCTGGGGTACCGGCCACCACTGGGTGGAGGAGCGGTGTCACTGGTATTTTATTTTTACTTGGAGCTGGAGTTCTGTGCTACCACCCCACCTTCCCTGCCTCCGTCTTGCAGATCCAGAGCCACCGTCCCTCCCTTTGGTCCCTAAACTCCATCTCTCACTCAGGCCAGGTCCCTTGCCCAAACTCACTCCCTCCCAACATCACTCTGACCATGCACTCGCGTCTCTAGTTTACAAAAAGCACGCAAGTTACACACATTATGTAAATTGTATAAGAAAAAAAATTGGGCAAATAGGGAGTTTTGTTTTTTTTAACAAGGCGTTCCTGTAAAACAAAAAAAAAAAACTGTACTTTTTTATCCAATAAATCAATTAAAATCGAAAAAAACAAAATAATTGGCCAACTAATCGATTAAGAAAATCATCATTAGTTGCAGTCCTATGCTGATCCCAACCTACAGGACAGAGTGTCATTTTTTTCAGTGCGTTGGAGAACTTTGAGGGATTTTTGGTCCCTGCTAAGTATTGCTGCCCTCTGCTGAAAAACAGGCAGCAAGAGATTGCAAGCTCTGCTGCACAAGTAGCCCCAGTGTTCACGCTGCATGTAGCAGCACCCTCACACGGATGCCACGAGCGTGAAAAGATCTAATCCCTGGACTAATGTTGCTTCTAAAGTGATGGCTGACCTTGGCTTCTCATATGTATCAGGACTACATATCCCATTATGCTCAGACAGCCTTAAGGCAGGGATGAGAAACTCTAGCCCCCCTAGATGTTTCCTGAACTACAACTCCCATGATTCTCTGACCATAGATTATATCCAAGGATTTCTGGGAAGTTTAGGCCATCAACACCTGGGGGGACGAGTTTGACATCCCTGCCTCAAGCATATGTAGTTCCGAGCCAGCACAGACTGCCAGGAGCACAACTATGCTGGAGCGGGGTACCAGTTGCATCATTTCTGGTATAGTGAGACCACATAGACCTGTATGTTCGTGCCAAATCACTTGGTGAAAGAGAACCTTGAAACCTGTGGCACGGTACAGCACGGTACGGCACGGCAGGAAGATTATATTGAAGTAGAGAGTTGTACGAGGGCAAGCGTGGAAAGGGCCAGTTTTTAATAATTATTTTCCGAACATGTGGGATAGAAATGAAGATCATCAATGCAGCCTGAAGGTACACGTATGCGGCGCAGAGTGCCGAGACGCCAGCCGGGCACCTTCAAGCGGGCACGAGCTACAGAACTTCCAAGGAAAGATTGACTTCTACCTCAATTCAGTTACACAAAAGAATCGGAGACACTTCAGAGTTGCCCTTGGCAACCTAATTGCATCAGTACATTGCACACAGGAGCCAAAGTAACTGAATTTTGATGAAAAGGCGGCAGTAATTTACGGCATCACAAAATTAGTTGCCGTGGCGACGGGTTAATTACATCTCAAATTAACAAAGCAAGTGTGGTGAAATTAAATATAAATCATATTTTCTGCATAAATTATAGGGGTTGATTAGAGCGGGGCTATGGGAGAGAGAAAGGTTGTCCCACGGAGGGACCGAGCTCTGCTGACTTTAAGTCGAGTTTCCGAGTGACAGGAGGGACGCTCCGCTGAGGCCATCCTCTGCCTGGAGTCACAGACATTCCTCCACTACGCACGCCGCTCGCTGGCCTTCTGCTCACAGACGGACGTCCTGGGCCCCTGGGGCACGGCTACTAACAGGATTACAACCAACATGGGGATGTGAGGACGTTTGCTGTGCGGATTAGTTTACCGTGACCTAGGACAGGCACATGCTCCCACCTCCACCTTCCGCAAACTACATTTCCCATGATGCACAGCACACTGCAGCTGTCCTCCCGAGATTTGCTAATTCTTACACTTGCAGATTCGCCAGCGAGCGTGAAGCTCATGAGCAAAAGGATATATTCACACACTCAGCAATGCTTTTTGCTTGTTTATTACACAGCATTTTACAAGAAGAGTGTCATGTATGAAGAGCGGATTTATTAAGATACATGGAATAGCCTCCCAGTGGGAGCAGTATCTACTACCCTTTCTATATCACTGTTACTGCCCCCACTGGGAGACTATTCCACGTATCTACTACCCTTTCTATATCAATGTTACTGCTCCCACTGGGAGACTATTCCATGTATCTACTACCCTTTCTATATCACTGTTACTGCCCCCACTGGGAGACTATTCTATGTATCTACTACCCTTTCTATATCACTGTTACTGCCCCCACTGGGAGACTATTCCATGTATCTACTACCCTTTCTATATCACTGTTACTGCTCCCACTGGGAGACTATTCCATGTATCTACTACCCTTTCTATATCACTGTTACTGCTCCCACTGGGAGACTATTCCATGTATCTACTACCCTTTCTAAAATCAATGTTACTGCTCCCACTGGGAGACTATTCCATGTATCTACTACCCTTTCTAAAATCAATGTTACTGCTCCCACTGGGAGACTATTCCATGTATCTACTACCCTTTCTATATCAATGTTACTGCTCCCACTGGGAGGCTATTCCATGTAACAGTGATATAGAAAGGGTAGTAGATACATGGAATAGCATCCCAGTGGGAGCAGTATCTACTACCCTTTCTATATCACTGTTACTGCTCCCACTGGGAGGCTATTCCATTTATCTACTACCCTTTCTATATCACTGTTACTGCTCCCACTGGGAGGATATTCCATGTATCTACTACCCTTTCTATATCACTGTTACTGCCCCCACTGGGAGGTTATTCCATGTATCTACTACCCTTTCTATATCACTGTTACTGCTCCCACTGGGAGGATAGTCCATGTATCTACTACCCTTTCTATATTGCTGTTACTGCTCCCACTGGGAGGATAGTCCATGTATCTACTACCCTTTCTATATTGCTGTTACTGCTCCCACTGGGAGGCTATTCCAGGTATCTACTACCCTTTCTATATCGCTGTTTCTGCCCCCACTGGGAGGCTATTCCATGTATCTACTACCCTTTCTATATCACTGTTACTGCCCCCACTGGCAGACTATTCCATGTATCTACTACCCTTTCTATATCACTGTTACTGCTCCCACTGGGAGACTATTCCATGTATCTACTACCCTTTCTATATCGCGGTTTCTGCCCCCACTGGGAGGCTATTCCATGTATCTACTACCCTTTCTATATCAATGTTACTGCTCCCACTGGGAGGCTATTCCATGTATCTACTACCCTTTCTATATCAATGTTACTGCTCCCACTGGGAGGCTATTCCATGTATCTACTACCCTTTCTATATCACTCTTACATGGAATACCCTCCCAGTGGTTGCAGTATCTACTACACTTTCTATATCACTGTTACAGGGCAAGCTGCATAGGAAGTGAAAAACGCTGTAAAAAAGTAGAAGAAGAAAAAAATTAAGCAATACGTGAGATATTATAAATGTACTAAAGATTCATGGGAAAAAGTTAATTGACATAAAATGCTCTGGCACGGGATTTCATGATGTCACACTGAGGGCGGGGTTTAATAATAATCATTGTCCAAATGTATGTGTATTTATGTGTAAATGCTGTTTTTTCGTAAGATAAATAATATCTATTTTGTGTGCCCTCTTGTGATCACTGTGGCTCTTTAACCCCTGCCGTGCTGGAGGGGTGCAAACCACTCTGCCTAATAACCAGTTGTGGACGAATGGTGAAGAGAGTCAGATCAAACCTATACATTGTCCGTCTCTGCGGCGCGTGCTGGATTCTCCTCTTGGTGTTTGAAGGTGACGGGGAGGCCTATGGGGAGAGCGAGTGAATGACGGTAATCAGTAATTACTCTACAGAGTCCGTAAAAATCACAAGGACACTTAAAACGAGCTCCAGAAAAAAAGCCAGCTTCACTGCGCAATAAAAGGAGAGTTACATCTGGGCCAAGAGACATCAACCTGAGCCTAATCCGCAGGTTTTAGAGGAAGCATCCCATACTAAATAAACACAGGACCGCCTTTAACCCATTCACTACCGAGTTTACATTAAGAAACGGATATTTGTGAATCTAATTGCATTTCTGGGAATAATATGCCCTAAGATCGCCCGAGAAATAAAACTATGACCAGTGTTCACACCAAGCCTGCATCCGGCATGCGTAGCCCTCTCTGCACAATAAAGCACCTGCACAGCACACGGCACCGCGGCGGCTACTGCAAGGTGTAAGGAGAGCTGGACCGGACCGGTCCCCATCCCCCCCCCCCCGAGGAAGCGTGAAAAGCAAACTTCCCAAGAGTCTACCAGATTGGTCCCTCTTCTCCTAATCTCCCTCATTTTAGGGTCCTCTTCATATATTTGGGGGCAGTTATTTGGGGCTCCTCCATATATTCAGGGTGTGCGGGTGTCTTTTTAGGGGCTCCTCCATATATTCAGTGTGTGTGGGTGTCTTTTTAGGGGTCCCTCCATATATTCAGTGTGTGTGGGTATCTTTTCAGGGGTCCCTCCATATATTTAGGGTGTGCGGGTGTCTTTTTAGGGGCTCCTCCATATATTCAGGGTGTGCGGGTGTCTTTTTAGGGGTTCCCCTCTATATTCAGGGTGTGTGGGTGTCTTTTTAGGGGCTTCTCCATATATTCAGGGTGTGAGTGCAGGTGTATTTTTAGGGGTTCCCTTCATATATTCAGGGTGTGTGGGTGTCTTTTTAGGGGCTCCTCCATATATTCAGGGTGTGTGTGTGTCTTTTTAGGGGGTTCCTCCATATATTCAGGGTGTGTGGGTGTCTTTTTAGAGGTTCCCCCCTATATTCAGGGTGTGTGGGTGTGTTTTTAGGGGCTTCTCCATATATTCAGGGTGTGTGGGTGTATTTTTAGGGGTTCCTTCATATATTCAGGGTGTGCCGGTGAATTTTTAGGGGTTTCCCCCCTATATTCAGGGTGTGTGGGTGTCTTCTTTGGGGCTCTTCCATATATATGTAGTGTTGCAGGTGTATTTAGGGGGCTCCCCATATATTTGGGGTGTGTGGGTACCTTTTTAGTGGTCCTATGTATTCAGTTTTTGCAGGTGCCTTTTTAGGGATTCTTCCATATATTTATTCGGGGTGTGCAGGTGCCCCCGCCCCCCCCCTTGGGAACAGGCTCCTCCAATCTGTGCCTTTGCTGGGTTAGCTGTTGGTCACGTGTGTTCATGTTCTGTTGCATGTACTTATGTTGTACAGCGCTGCGGAATCTGCTGCCGCTTTATAAATGAAGTGTAAAAAAATATATAACATTTTAGGGGCGAAATATAGAAAACGTAACTAGAGTCTGAGAATTTGTGCCACGGTTTTGGACTAAAATCTGTTCCCCGTCTGGAGGTCAATTTTGTAACCTTTCTTTATTGTAAGAAGAATAGCAGACGAATAACTAAAACCAATGCTTCTACAATGGCGCGACAAGATGCTGAGCGAATGCCACGCGCCTATAGCATCCGGGATGCACCTACCTGGAGTCAACTCCCCGTTTTGTCAAGAGACCTCTCCACGTGTATAAGCCTAGCTTTATGGATCTACTCTATGGAATGTACTATATTGTTTTGTTATTATTATTGTTATTATTTATGCAAAGACACTATTTGGGAAAAATGATAAAACAATGAACATAAAAGCAGCAGGTCTGTTAGAACAAAACAAAAAGCACAAAGCGGAATGTGTGCAAACTGCCACAAAACTAATCCGGGGCCTGCGCAAACTCCTCGCTGTGCAGCTGACAGCGGCGATCCATAAAAAGTATGTGCTGAAAAATTCATGATGCATCCAGTGTAATCCGGTGACATTGCTCGTGATGCCCCGTGTCCTTGTCCTATTCATTCCTGGGTAAATGTAAGAGGACATGCTAAACAGATTCTTCCTGGCGACGATTGCAATATTCAGTAATGAGCCCCTCCCGGGGTATGTACAGATACGGCTGCTCACCGACGGGCTGCGAAGGGGACGGGGGGACGGGGGACTGGGGGTTCGCTGTTGCTTGAAAGAGCAGGTTTAGGTCTATAAAGCTTATTTTCTTCATTTTTTTTTTCAACAACATTGTTTGAAATTGTAGCCCTCAGTGATTTCTTCACTGGAGCTTTCGCAACCGCCGACACGAAAAGATAGGGTATTCAGAGAGAGAAAAAAAAAAAAAGGACGGCCTGTGATGTGAACATATTAATTGATGAAATACTTCCTGTGAAGCCAACTGAAATTAAAACATTTTCCTCTTTTATACCACGTTAATATTTCATACGAATTAACGGCACGAAAACCACTATCAACTACTTATTTCTGTTGTAGGATTTAACCCATTCGGCCTCAACGAGCCGTCTTCGCCAAGATGTCCGAACAGATCTGATGAGCCAGAGCGGCTGATAAAATGGGCTTTAAACAAAATATATATATATATCACTTCTTGATGACATATCGCAGGTTTAACTTTCCTAGATCCAGAGTCAGTCGTCGGCATGTTTTCTCCTCCATGGGTGGAGTTAGCTGCTCAGCTGGCCCTCAGTGATGACATCACTTGTTAGTGTGCTAACAGCCAATCAGATGCACAGGGTGAGCGAAGGGCTGCCCTGTAGGACGACTCTCTGCTCAGTTAAGTCACTCCCCCCTGCGGCATGCCGCCGGAAATGGCTGCAAAATGTTTAGCAGGGAATTACTCACGTTTTTTACAATGTATGTGAATAGAATAAAAGCTAAAACACACATGAAGGCCCTATTAGATACGCTCAATGTCCCGCAGGCATGGCAGTGGCACTTTAAAAGGGTGGCCATGTATTCTTATAAAAGTCCGTAGTCTGTAAAAGAAACAAAAGGGATATTTACTTCACGATGCGGCCAGCATTTCTGGATCACAACCACTTCCAGAAAAGTTTCGTAGCTGGAACATTCACAAAAAAATTGCTTAGAAGGAACGCTTGAGCTTGCCTTGAACACACACACAAAGGATTGTACAGATAATCCACAAGTTGTAGCCAAAGTGATGGCAAAAGGTAGCAAGTAACAGTGTTTATCTAGGGCTCTATACTCGTTTAATGCCCGCATACAGTGCGGACACGTTTACGCGGCCTCAGAATGTATTATTACTTAAAAGGAAAATAAATGCAAATCGTATGGCAATAGATGATGAGGGTGTGATAGGGTTCAGGGTCCATCATGGAAGATAAAAGAAACAGTCCAGTCCAAAATAAAAGAAAAAAATAAATAAAATAAATTTAAAAAACGACGGTCTAGTCCTAAAATCCCACCAGAAAATAAAAAGTGATGGAATATTGGGGGGTGCAATGTGAATTAAAATAAAGCCAAATCCATATGAGAATATAGGATAAATAAGTACCAGCTGGGTGGAGTAGAGGTAACATCACTGCTCTGCATGGAGAGAGCCTGTGGAGACATGGATCCCAGCGAGCACCTCTCCAGTAAGTGTCCTTGAGCAAGACACCTAACGGTACATTCTCGCCACCCAGGACATACGTGAAAACGAGAGAAATCTCAATGTATCCTTCCTGCTAAAATATATATTTTTTTTTTAGAAAGTATCATATAAACGGGATAGTCTTGTCCCGTACAGATTTCCACCTCCCAAAAGGGAACACATGGATTTTAAAGTTCATTTGATAAGGTCTTGTCCTTAATCCTTCCAAAAAGTGTCTCCAAGCGTTTCATTAGTTTATTATTCCTTTCAGCTATTCTGGCGCGCTTTGCCCTTGACATTAGCACCGGGAAGAATATTTTCCTTTAATTGCCCCGATTCGTTAGGTGACGTTAGCATGCGCCCCCTTGTCCCCACCCCAGCTGTGTCTGAAGGAACGATTTTTCACAAAATCCTGCCATATTTAGCCGGTCCCGGGGTGAGGAATTTCTCACTAGAGCTCCAGTTTTCCAATACTCAAGGGGAAAAAAAAAAAAAAAAGTGAAACAAAGGAGACCAAATAAAAAGTCCCCATGGCCTGTATTTATGTGCGGAGAGGTATGGGCGACCAGACGCGAGGACGGTTTGATTAACCCTTGCCTGATGGCGCTCCTGCACTGAAAGCACTTTACTCCAGGAACTTGTGTGTTTATTTATGGAGCGCCACGCACATGGCAACAGAAAATCTCATTACACCAGATGATAACAAATGCCGCGAGACCGTAAACGCTTTGTAATACTTTCATTAAGCATATAAATGACCGTTTAGCAATAGGTGGACAGATGGAACATACTTTCTCTTATAAGTTAATAGGTATCGCCCCGGCGTTATGATCCATGTTTGATATATGAGGGGAGGGACGGTCGCTCGCCCAAGGTCGGAGAGTTTTTGCGAAGGTCCCCCAAATAAGTAAGAGTTACGGATCTCAAAAAGTACGGCTACTCTTCATGGTGGCCACGCAACGAGGCAGACTTTTGCTGCCCACTTCAACACTCCTGTACAGAGCAACTGGCACCAGGACATCACAAAGGCACTGGTAGGCATTGAATGCAAATCAGCTTTACCCAGAATCCCCCAGTGCACAATATTGTACCCTCAGCACTAAAGGGGTTCCTCACCAAACACCATCATGGCAGCAAAGTTCACTGTAGTTACAAATAATGTTGCCGCTACGGTGAGCTTTGGCTATCCAGAGATAGAAAATGCAACACTGCCGCAAACATCGGTGAACATTGGTACATCCGTTATACTATGTACCGGCTGGATGGAGTAGAGGTAACATCACTGGTCTATAACCATGGAGACCCAGGTTGGAATCCCAGCCAGAGCTCCTCTCCAGTAAGTGTCCTTGGGCGAGACACCTAACGGTAAATACTTGCCACCACACAAGATCGGCTGTGGAGTTCAGTGGTGCCGTCTCTATCCTTCGACTGTGGAGAAGCAAGTCAAGAAACCATTCAGCACATCCTCCAATACAACTCTGGAGAAGCAAGTCTCGACTTTATGGGAAGCGGGTTCAACCTCACCACCAGGTCGTTGATCTACAATCATGGAAAGACGACTCGATCCCACTCAGAAGACGCCACCAGCGACTGTCCTTGGGCAAAACACCAAACGATATGGATGCGCCGACCTCACAAAATACTTGTACATCTCATAGATTGTAAGTTCCTTTGGGAACAGGGTCCCCCTGAATCAGGTCATCATCCATGTGTGGTATTCTAATGTAGCAACCCCTTTTACACGGATCTTGTTCCGCTCTGTGGAATATGTGGCGCTATATAAAAGGATAATAATACGCTCCCGTAAAATGAATAAACTGCGGCTCTTTCCCATTCACCGTTGTTCTGTCATTGTAGCAAAACCAGTGGATATACTTTGGTGATTTTAAAGTACCGATCTCCGTTGATATGGGAAATATGGGAGAAACACGGCTGGACAACTTCAACTGAAAGTAAGATAAAAACTGAGGTAAACGCTACATTGAATAACCTTCGACAAAAACTAGTGTGGCAACACCGCTACCATTAAAAACTACACTGAGAACGATGCTAGACAACTTCAGCATAAACTACTGTGGTAACGTTGAAGGAAAAAACATTGAAAACTAGAGGCGAACTAGGCTAGACAACATCGGCAGGAACTACGATGGAAAGAATGGCGAGAAGTATGGCGAACTATGGTGACCAGGGCTGAAGCAACTAATCGATTAATCAATGATTAAAATAGTTGTCAACTATTTCCATTATCGATTAATTGGTGTTGATTAATCGTCCTGTGTACAGCACACACTGTTTTAGAGTCAGACTGAGTTAAACGTAAATAACCTCAGCTTCGGAGCTGGTTGGAGAAGACGCGCCGCTGCTTTACTAGGTATGATTTAGTTCTAGGTTTATGTGTGTCAGTCACAACCAGTTTGTTTTTATTCCGTTTACAACAGTAGTAGAACTATAACACAAACAATATGATACTGCCACTGTGTGAAGGCGCTGTATGCCTGTGTTTTATCCTTACTTGAAGCTGGAGTCCTGTGCCACCGCCCCACCCTCCCTGCCTGCCACACCCTCTTTGGTCTGGTCCCTTTCCTCAAACTCGCTCCCACACTCAGATCCGGTCTTTTGTCCATACCCACTCCATATCACTCTCAGGACAACTCACTTGAGAAAAGTCACTCCCTTCCACCTCCAGTCCCTCCTCCCATTCAGTTTGCTCACAAAATTATTTAAAAGGGACACTCTAAGCACCCGACCACTTTAGCTCAATAACCCCGATTTCATGCTGACATCATCATCTATGACCAAGTGCTTGTAGCCGCTTTCATGTGAGAAAGCAAACACGGGCTTAAGCTGCACTCGCAGCATCAACCCATCCCTCTGACCAAGCGCTCGCAGCATCAACCCATCCCTCTGACCAAGCGCTCGCAGCATCAATCCATCCCTCTGACCAAGCGCTCGCAGCATCAACCCATCCCTCTGACCAAGCACTCTCATACCACGTGTGAAAAGTACACAAGATACGCAATTTGCGTATGTACGTACGAAAGTTACGTACACTACGCAAATTACTTATGAAAAAAGGGGGAGGGGTTGTGGTTACTTATTTTTTTACATAAAATTCCGTTTAAGTAAACAATGTTTTCCTTTTTTTATCCGATGAATCGATTAGTTGGCCGATTATTATTTCGAATAATCGATTATGAGGATAATCTTTAGTTGCAGCCCTAATGGGGACAGTTCCATAAATAGTAAATTCACCAAGGAATCCTCTGTCCTTTCACTAAAACAACGGTGCTTACTGAATAACCTTTACGTTTATTGGCGCGCTCGCCGTCTCGCTCCGGTCCCTGATATCATTGCATCTTGAATGATGAAATATCAGCAAAAACATCCAACACCGTTTCCTTGTACAAGGGCGTCATGGGTAGAGAGCATTTGCAAGAAAAGTCTTGCCGAGTATTTTAAGAAAGCGTTAGTGATGTCAGCGTGCAGATTAATAAATGTAAAAATAAAAAATATACCAAGAGCCAAGGAGTCATTTCCTTGGGGTACAAAGTCCACGAAGCTCAGCCAGGCTTTGGGTGGCACATGCCTCTCACTACAACTCCCAACCCGCCCAGCCGTGACTTTTGAGATATGACGGAAGCCTTGTTGAGGTTCACAGCGAGGCGGAGGCCGACGCAGTGATCCGGTCAGTCGTTGGGATCGCATGCGATTGGTGTCAGGATCTGTCACCGCCGTATATTTAGGCGAGCGTTAAAATTCGACTTGTTGAGAAGTTTCCCTCTACACGATAAAGACATCGGCAGTCTTGCAAGCAATTATGCAAATCAGTAATAAAGACCTGATTACATACTTATTGGAGTGACATATATCGCAAGTGATGTTAATTTCTATGCAAATGAGCCCACGTCTCCTCATTATAAATTCCGGCTGCATGTACCAAGACCCAAAAGCGCGCCATAAGCGACCAAAACTTGGGTTTACGACCAGAAACTGTGACGTCGCTGGTTCCCTCAGCCTGCAGACCAGATGGGAGTATGTCCTCCAAGCAGACTTAAAGACATGGCGCAAAACCCCGCGGTAATGGAGATCCGGTATGGGTCACTATGTACCACGAAGAAATGGTGCCACGGGCAGCTCAATGACCAGAAACACTGCTTATACCCAGAAAAGGTTTACAATCCTCAGTTTCTATTACTGTAACTTTATATCATGACAAAAACAGGAGATACACACAGGGTTATTCAGAGAGAGGTGACAACCAAGAGAATGACTAGAGAAGTGAAAATTCTAGGTCAAAATAGCCGATTTGGAAATGCGATAAATGGGATAATTTTTCTGGTTTGCCTATTTTAACCTAGAATTGTCACCCCTCTCTGAATAACCCTGCATTTTCCTCACTTCTAAAATAAATAATAATAATAGTAAAAAGTCAAAACTTTACAACTGGACAAAAAAGTAACAAAATATTTTTTTTATTTGATAAAAGTCTACAGAATGCGAGTGGAATACACCTACATATATGTTTGGTTTATGGTGGTAAGCGTGCCCGCCTCCCTGCACACAGCTGGTGTTGTTCAGGTACCGGCGTTGTCTGTCGAAGCTGCAAAAAACTGAAAATACGTCAATTTTGCAGCACTCTTCAGATTTAACGGGATTTAACACCAGCGGTATCTGAATAACAGCCTAGTCAGTGTCTTATAACTGCAGCAAAGTAACCTGCCCACAATATAAATACATCACAGAAGGAAGCCATGTTTCTGCCTTCCCATAAAAGTACTTGTACTACCCAGAAAGGCGGCACAGATGGGGTGCGAGATTCCGAGTCAGGTGTAAACGTATCAGACCCATTAGTCCAGGTGCACACGAGGCGTTTTTTAGTGTGCACTAGCGTGCGTTAAAAATGACGCACCTGTGCGTTAAAAATGACGGAAGATATGGTAGCGGCCAGACGATGCGTTATTTTTGACGCACGTAGTAAAAAAACAAAATTTGAGTTGAATGAAGAAAAAAAAAGCTGGTGCCAGTGCGCAGGTGCGCTAATTTGACTGCACGCGGCCGTTCAAGTGCGCATGCGCGCTACATTTGACGTTCAGCACGCGCCCAACATTGCGTCAATGCTAGCGCAACAGCCTTGGTGTTTTCATGACAGACGTCTTCAGCGCGCGTTATGCATGTGGTCTTCGCATAATGCGTAACTATATGCAGTAACGGGCGTTAGTGCGCACAAAAAAAAAATTTGCCTTGTGTGCACCCGGTTTTAGAGCAGAACTATCAAACTCCGGCTCCCTAGATGATTCCGAACTAGAATTCCATCGATTCCCTGGACGTCTATTGCATTGAAAGAATTCTGGGAATTGTAGGCATCAACATCAGGGAGGGGGGGGAGGCAGCTGGGAGTTTGACATCCCTGCATAGAGTCTATGGAGTTGCTAGGTTTACCAACACTCTGGTTAACGTGGAATCTAGCCAGGGGATTCTAGGAGTTGTAGTCAAGGCTTGTTGATAGAAATATGTGCACAGAATTAATGGGAAAAGCTCAGCACGGTTCCTCAGCTGAGAACATCCAGAGCTGTATTTCAACCCTGTTGTAAACTTAACCTGAGCTGCTGTAAACGTAGCACCTCTTTAAACTGTAATGGCTCTGGTCAAGTTTACACCAGGATTGGAACTCAGCCCTCTGATTGGCTGACTCAATTCCTGGTCTAGGCAGAACTCACTGCAGAAGAAAAAAATCCATACAGCTGCCCTGCACTGTCAAGCATTCCCTGCCCAGTTAGGCTTTCCTTCCATGAATCGCCAGAGCTTGTCGTAGATGCAAAAATGGTGACTACTCCAGTGTTTGGAACTCTGGCGCTTTCAGAATAACCCCTAAAATAATATTCTGCGATGCCTACAGCTCCCCCTACGGAAATGCACCTTCCCCGAGACAATGGCTCCATCCCATTGCATATGTGGACAGATATTATATCCAGCATGTCTGGGGGGCGGGGGGTTACTGCATATTTTTGTAATTCAAAGTACATCGAAACATCCCCAAAACGTGACAGTCCCTCGCTTTTTTTTTTGGAAGATAAAAATAACTTTAACTGCAGAGGGAAAAAAAAAGTAAACGACTTCTGTCGCTTTAACGGAGTTTTCATTTAAACGCTCTTATATCTTCCTCTATCCCAGCGATCTATATGCAAATATGCTAATGCATGCAAATTAAGACACTACTTTTAGTCCCAATTTAATAGAAAGCATTAAAATACCATATTTTTTTCCAAAGCCCTCCATATGCATATGCAAGGCTGACTAAGGCTATGGAACAAGGCAGTTGACAGTTCTCGGGGAAAAATCAGCCGGGAGTTGGGCGCTGGAATCAGCTGTTAATACATTAACGCGCCCCTGAAACGGAAGAGCTTTAGATTAAACGCGCTCTTGATTACTGACTTGACTTTTTTCTTTTTTTTCTTTAATTATTTTTTATATATATTTTTTTTTTTTTCTAAAGATTTTTAAAATGCTCATTCCTTGCAGCTTTGTTTCTGATGATCTAAAGTGGTCTGGCGATGTTAAAAAAAAAAATGTATATCCCCAGAATGTCAACTTCAACTCCCAGAATGCTTTGCAAACCTTTACAACAACAGTTTGGCTGCTACCCTTTGGTTATCCCCCCTTGTCTACCATGGGGTGTAAATAGCAATGTCATCAAGTTGAGCCTTTCACACATCCCTGCTGCTGTTGATCCAAATAAAGGCCAAAAAATAAACATTAAATAAACAAAATATTTTTAAATAATGTGACAAATAATGGAATTTTTCAACTTTCAGAAACGAGGGGAAAAAAACTATTCTTAATTGCATGATGGCAATTTCTCCCTGAATCAATGAGGAATGCATTAAAATATTAAATCCTTATATCGGTTTACCAGTTGAATTGGGTAAAACAATATCTTTAGGAAGAGAAGGCCAGATTTTAATAGTTCGGATAAAAAAATATATATATTTTGCACTTGACAAAATCTCCTTTCCTCCAGTCGCAGTGGATGAGTGACCTTTGTAAAGTCCCGTTATGGAGCTCAAAGTGTGCCTTGTCTGTTTAGGAAAGATGCTGTTTTTTAAACCTAAATAAGCGCAGTAAACCAGCATTCAAAGGCTATAAAATCAATCCAACGTCTCAAATATTTTACCATTAAAAAAAATAATAACTTTTCCATGTCAGAGGGAAGACGGGCGTATGAGCGCAGCGGCGTGCTTCTATAGGCATGGCAGGATAATTAGAGGTAAGGATGGAGTAGGAGAAGCTGGAGTATAATATGACGATGGGGACCAGGTGAGGCCTCTGCTCTCTGAGCACAAAAACTCAACGAGAAGACGTCTTTTCATGAAATACACTGATTTTATGTCACCGCTACAACTTATCCCAGATTTACAAGAAGGCTGCCCCCCCAAGGATTAGATCATTGAGGATGGACACAGTTACACCTCACAGCACAACGTTGCCACTGACTTCTAGTCATGAGAGTCGGCCATGCACTGCAGGTGTGGGATGACACGATGAGACAGGGGCTGTGACATCACTCAGCGGAGCGAGGGGAAAGGTGAACGCAATGATCTGGAATGAAGATCATCTCAGTGCGGTGAGAAGTAAAGGATGGCATAAGGTCAGTGAGTGGAGAAAACGGAAGGAACCTTGCAGTTATTTTGGAGTCAGGGGACTCTGCAGTGAAAGACAAACCCAGACACAAACCCTGTCGCTACAAAATAGAGATGACGTTATAATGGCAGAATGTTTGCAGGAAGCGAGCAGTGAGGGAACCCGGCAGCTGGATGAACTCAGCGGTGATAAAGTAACAAAGGGGATTCTAAGATTCCAATGAGAATAAAGAATGAACTCAGCGATGACTGAACGAGAAGGACTCTGTAACCATGCAAAGTGAAAGGGACTCTGCAGACTGACAGATATGGCCGCAACCCAGCAGTGTAGAAAGAAGAAACGGATGCACGGTGGCCGAGGCTCCTCTTCCCTCCCATCCCTTGGCAAAGACCAAGTGATACACGATAAACAGAGATTACGACAACCATACACCGTATCAGCCGCCGCGCGTCCATCGCCTCCACCCAATATCAGCACGAAACCCTCCCAGCACCACTGTGCCCTGCAGGGGGATGTCACACAAAGGGGGGCTGAGGTGGGAGCTGCGGAGGAACTCAGAGCAAACAACAGCAACAGGAACCAAGTTGAGCCATTTCAATTATTCATGTGCCATATGGAGCCTCTTCCTGCCGACTTCCACCACGGAGGAGGGAAAAAAAAGAAGACGAACACGGGAGGCAGATGGAGGGGGACATGGGGAGCAAAAGGAGAGGGGCTTATCAACGATGAAAACAGGAATGCAAATTGCTGCAAAAAGCTTAAAGCAGGTTTTCATACTCGCAAACTGTCAGAGATTGGAACGGTTTTGGGTAACGGGCAGAAATCGACTTGAGTCAGGGGGTGATAAACTCAATCACATCGGCTTTGAGGGCTTATGAGGTCACCAGGTCTTCCGGTGGCAAGAAAGAGTGTTTTACGGCCATGAATGTCACTGCTTGAGAACAGGTGAGGGAGCGCTTTGAGACCTCCTCTCAATGTCTGAACGGATTATGAAAGGCGAGGCGGTAGAGTAAAGACAAGGGGTTACACAATAACCACCCTTATTCCATCAAAAGAATGGTACTTAAACTTCAACGAAACTGCGGTGTAGTCACAGTTTAGGGAATTGTGCCATACATTTCACCACTATTTGCACCGTAGCCTCTTCCTCTAGGGCTGAAACAACTAATCGATTAGTTGTCAACTATTTTCCTTATCGACCAATCGATTAATCGATAATTGGTCTGTGAACAGCAAACAATGTCTCGAGTCGGAGTTAAACATTAAAAACCTCAGAGGATATGTCGGAGCTGATTACGGAAGACGTGTCGCAGCTTTACTCGTTATGGTTTCATTCTAGGGTTGTGTCAGATAATACAACAAGTTTGTTTCTATTTAGTTTAAAGCAATGGCAGACCTATCGCATGGACGTTGGGGTACTGCCCCTTTGTGGAGGAGCTGAACCACTGTTGTTTTATCCTTACTTGGAACTGGAGTCCTGTGCCACCACCCCACCCTCCCTCTCTCCAAGCCAGAGCTGCCAACCCTCCTGCTTTGCGAGCTAACACTTTCATGTCTATCTGAGTGCTCGTAGCAGCGTTTGTTTGGATAGAAAGCAGACATGGGCTTGAGCCGCACACGCAGCATAAATCCATCACTCTGAGCAGATTGCTCAATTACTTTGTGTTTGCATATATACGTACGAAATTACGAAAGGAGAAAAGGAGGAAAGGGTTGATTCTTATATAGTGTTTCGTTAAGTAAACTAAAAATATATTTTTTCTATCCGATGAATCGATTAATCGAAAAAATAAAAATCTGCCAACTAATCGATTACTTTCATGATCGTTACTTGCAGCCCTAGTTTCCACTGCAGTAACGTAGCATAAATTTCACCATCAAACCCCCCCCCCCCGGTCTTCCAATAGAGCGTGGCCAGCGTTGTTTTTTTGGGAGGTCTATGGGGAACGGCACTGGTGTGGGGGGTGGAATCACCAAAGAATAATCACCGGTGTTACAAACAACGCTGAACGGAGAATAGCCGCAGCCTACACTTTGTGCATAGCGTTTGGTGCCGCTATCTAGCGCATTTCACCATAATATGCAGGTACTTCGTCTGACATGGTTAGATTTTCCTCCTCTGGATAAGTGAAGTTTACCGTAGCTGCAACACCGGTGCTGTGACTTATCCTTGAAAAGGTTTCATTCAAAAACAGCCCGTTTAAAGAAAGGGATTCAGGGCCTGTATTCAAGCACACCCGTCTTTTTAAATAAAGAAGCATCTCAAAATGTGCCGGACAGTTTGCCCCGACTATCAGCCCCGTCATTACCTGGTGACTAATAACCGGGGGCAAAAGCACGAATCTGAACGTCAGAATGACTCCGAGACATGCCGGACGCAGGACAGGAGATAGGAGAACACGAGGGAAGGAGCAGAAGGAAGTGTAGTCAGAAAAAAAGGGCTTTGACCTTCTGCGAAGGAGATTTAAAAAAAAAAAAAAAGGCCGGCAGTCTCCAGGGACACCCAACTATCTAGCATAGTGCTGTTAAAATGTCTGCAAAATCTAACGCACTTGGCATGTCACGTGGCGGGCCGCTGGATGGGAATTCCACATGCGAGGAAGTATTTCTGTTCCCTGCAAATTAAAAGTTTGCTTATTCCCAATTTAAAAATAAATAAAAAACACAACAAACAGGTGCAGTTCCTGTGCCGTGCCCGGAGCAGAGCCGGGGGGGTCCGGACTCAGCGCAGTTTATTGAAAAGGACAGCTGCTCCATCTCTGTGTGACATCGAAGGCAATATTTCTACCTTAAACGACATTATTGAAGCCAGCGCGCCAGCCGAAGGAGGACATCGGTCAGCTGTTTGAAATCATACGGCCTGTGTGCGCGGGCGGTGGGCCGTCTGGGACGGGGAGGAGAGGGCAGAGAGGATGCACAGGGGAATAGAGGACAGGTAGATGGAGGGTCTGCTGTGACAAGCAAACTGGTAAACCCCAGCTGCTGCAGAACTGCAAATCCCACGATTCTCTGCAAAACTTAAAGCCTCTCTAAGCATCATGGTAGTTGCAGTCACGTGATAAGAGTTGGGAATTGATATACCCGGCCAGCTCTGGTTCAATAAACTTTTATCTGTGGCGAATGGACATCAAGCCATGCAAAACTTAGGTAAAAAAAAAAAAGTGGGGAAAAACAACAACAAAAAAAAAACAAACATTGAAGGTATTGAAAAAGGCTTGGTAAGAGCCGAAACACCCACACATTTTAAAGTTAATACAATTAAAATTGAAGGTTTAATCGGGAGACCCAAGAGTGTCATCTGGATTATTACTAGTGGGTGGAAATTATATATATTTATTTATAACGTATTTTACCAGGACGGATACATTGAGATTTCTCTGGATTTCAGTACGTCCTGGGTTCAAGAACATTGAATTGTTAGTCGTTACAGAAATATAAAGTAATAACATGCAAGATATTAACACAAAAACACAAATATATTAACACAGAAAATAAATATGTAGGAAATGTAGTCACTGTGTTACAGGTTTACAGGTGCATTCTGTATATAGTCACTGTGTTACATGTTTACAGGTGCATTCTGTATATAGTCACTGTGTTACATGTTTACAGGTGCATTCTGTATATAGTCACTGTGTTACATGTTTACAGGCGCATTCTGTATATAGTCACTGTGTTACATGTTTACAGGTGCATTCTGTATATAGTCACTGTGTTACATATTTACAGGTGCATTCTGTATATAGTCACTGTGTTACATGTTTACAGGTGCATTCTGTATATAGTCACTGTGTTACATGTTTACAGGTGCATTCCGTATTGAGGTATGTTAATAGAGAGCTGTTAAGTGACTTTAGACTGGGGGAAGATTTTATGGCGTCTGGGAGGTTATTCCATATTTGTGGTGCCTTGTAGCAAAATGAGGATGGAGCCACTTTATTTTTGTATTGTGGTATTGTAAGTATTGTAAATAACAGGAGACATGCAATTCATTAATAAAAACTTACTAATACAAATTGAGTGGTTGACACAGGACAAGGTTTTGCAGCAATTAAACAATGTGGATGTGAATAAAGCGCCAGGGCCGGATGGAATTCACCCGCGAGTACTGTAGGAGCTATGTGTTGAAATATGTAAACCTCTGTTCTTAATCTTTCAAGATTCTTTTCTTTCAGGAATCGTACCAGAGGATTGGAGAAAAGCTGACGTGGTCCCTATATTTAAGAAAGGTTTAAAATTTGTGCCTGGGAATTATAGATCTGTGAGCTTAACATCTGTGGCTGGGAAAGTATTTGAGGGGTTACTAAGGGATAATATTCAGGAATTTATTGGGAGGTTTAATGTAATTAGCAAAAATCAGCATAGTTTTATGAAACCCAGATCACATCAGACTAACCTAATTACGTTCTATGAAGAAGTAAGTAGAGGTATAGATCAGGGGGTCGCACTGGATGTGATTTACTTGGATTTTGCCAAAGCTTTCACAGTTCCACACGAGTTTACTATTTAAATTAAGAAAGATTGGTCTAGATGAAAATACTTGTTCTTGGATAGAAAACTGGCTAAAAGATAGGGTACAGAGAGTGGTCATAAATGGTACATTTTCAAGATGGACATCAGTGGTGAGTGGTGTCCCTCAGGGGTCTGTTATAGGACCAATTATATTCAATTTATTTATAAATGACCTTGAGATAGGCATTGAAAGTCATGTACCAGTGTTTGCAGATGACACGAAACTAGGAAAAGTAATACAATGTGAACAGGATGTTACTTCGCTGCAGATGGATTTAGATAGATGAAATTTAATGTAGATAAATGCAAAGTTATGCACTTTGGAGTGAAGAACACACAAACAACTTATACCCTAAATGGTACGAAGTTGGGGAAATCCAAGCAGGAGAAGGATTTGGGAATAATCATAAACTTCAAACTAAGTAACAATGTGCAATGTCAAACAGCAGCCGCCAAGGCCAGCAAGGTATTGGCATTAAAAGGGGAGTTCACTCTCGGGATAAAAACATAATTTTGCCTCTGTATAAATCAATGGTCAGACCGCACCTTGAATATGCCGTGCAATTTTGGGCACCTGTCTTAAGAAATGATATTTCTTTTCTTTTTTAGTGCTAGAAAAAGTGCAGAGACGGGTGACTAAATTAATAAGGGGAATGGAAGGGTTAAGTTATGAGGAAAGACTGACAAGCTTAAACCTGTTTAGTTTAGAGAAACGGGGCCTTAGAGGGGATCTGATAACCTTATATAAATATATACGGCGCCCTAGAGGGGATCTGATAACTTTATATAAATCTATATGGGGCCATTATAAACCATTGTCTGGAAACCTGTTCATTAACAGGACTGTACACAGGACACGCGGTCACCCATTTAGACTGGACGAAAGGAAATTAAGCCTAAAGCATAGTTAGGGTTATTTTACGGTGAGAACAATAAAGCTGTGGAATTCTCTGCCTGTTGAGGTGGTTGGGTCAGAGACTGTACAGACTTTTAAAAAGCGACTGGATGACTTCCCGCAGACACAGAATATTAAGGGTTATAATATATTTAATATGTGGGTAAAAGCTTCTTGATCCAAGGAGAAATCTGATGCCATTCTGGGGTCAAGAAGGAATTTTTTCCCAGTATGTTGCATATTGGCGAGCATTTCAGACTGGGTTTTTTGCCTTCTTTTGGATCAACAGCAGTAGGCGATGTGTGAGAGGCTGAACCCGATGGACGCAGGTCTTTTTTTTTCAGCCTATGTAACTATGTAAGTAAGGTTGGATTGGAGGTTATAGGATGAGGGAACTGCTGGGGTAAGCAGTCTATTCAGGTAGGGTGGTAACTTCCCAGAAAAGCTTTTAAACACCAGGTTGGAAAAGTGAAGAGTGCGTTTAGATTCCAGCGAAGGCCAGTTTAGCTCTTTTAACATGTCACAATAGTGGGTCATGTTGTTACATTGTCGCACAAAGCAGCAGAATAAGTTATACAATGTATATATATATACAGTTGTGTTCAAAATTATTCAACCCCCACTGAAATTGAGTGTTTTGGCCAGTTTGACATTGATTTTGATCATTCAGTCATCTTGCTTACAATTAAATCAAAGAGGCACGTGTAGGTCAGACAAATATAACATAACATTTATAATGAAATAACCACAAATGTCTTTTCTGTGCTCACATCATTATCAGTTTTATTCAACCCCCAAGTGACATTCAATCTTAGTACAACATCCTTTTACAGTTATAACAGCTTTTAAAGGTGAAGCATAGCTTGACACAAGTGTCTTGCAGCGATCTACGGGTATCTTCGCCCAATCGTCATGGGCAAAAGCCTCCAGTTCAGTCACATTCTTAGGCTTGCGCACTGCAACTGCTTTCTTTAAGTCCCACCAGAGGTTCTCAATCGGATTTAAGTCAGGTGACTGAGATGGCCACTCCAAAATGTTCCAGCCTTTAATCTGCAACCATGCTCTAGTGGACTTGGAGATATGCTTGGGATCATTGTCCTGTTGAAAGGTCCAACGTCTCCCAAGTCTCAGGTTTGTGACGGACTGTATCACATTGTCATCCAAGATCTCCTGGTACTGAAGAGAATTCATGGTACCTTGCACACGCTGAAGCTTCCCTGTACCTGCAGAAGCAAAACAGCCCCAAAGCATGATTGACCCCCCGCCATGCTTCACAGTAGGCAAGGTGTTCTTTTCTTCATAGGCCTTGTTCTTCCTCCTCCAAACATAGCGTTGATCCATGGGCCAAAACAGTTCTAATTTTGTTTCATCAGTCCACAGAACACTATCCAAAACTTCTGTGGTTTGTCCACATGACTTTTGGCATACTGCAGTCGACTCTTCTTATTCTTTGGAGACAGCAAGGGGGTGCGCCTGGGAGTTCTGGCATGGAGGCCTTCATTACGCAGTGTGCGCCGTATTGTCTGAGCTGAAACTTCAGTACCCACATCTGACAAATCTTTTCTCAGTTCCTCAGCAGTCACACGGGGACTTTTCTCCACTCTACGCTTCAGGTAGCGCACAGCAGTCGAAGTCAGCATCTTCTTTCTGCCACGACCAGGTAGCGTTTCAACAGTGCCCTTTGCCTTGAATTTGCGAATGATGCTTCCTATGGTCTCTCTTGGTATGTTTAACATCTTTGCAATCTTCTTATAGCCATTGCCCTTCCTGTGAAGAGTAATCGCCTCTTCTCTTGTCTTCCTGGACCACTCTCTTGACTTCACCATGTTTGTAACCACACCAGTAAATGTCTAGAAGGAGCTGAGTATCACAGTCATTTTAAAGCTGCCTAATTGGTGCTTATTATGCTTTATTGCTGCTCCGTGACATCCACGGGTGTTTTCAATACCTGATTGAAAACACTTGAATGAACCTCTGTTCTTCAGAGTGGTAGTCTTTAAGGGGTTGAATAATTGTGTCAATGAAGAATTCACAAAATAAACATTTACTACTGTATTACAAAACCAATTGATGTCATTTTAGTTGCATATGGTTCTTTAAAAAGTCCTTGTAGGATTTCATTCTGAATACAATTACAAATGTACACTAAATTCCCTAAAACCCTTTACAGCATTGGGGGGTTGAATAATTTTGAACACAACTGTATATACACAGGTTAAAATGTTAATGGAGGACAAAAACGTGAGATTAAAATCCTCTATGCAAATTGCAAGAGACAATATAAAATATATAACATACAATAAAATCAATGCAGAAAATGAGACTGGCTGTGCCCACACTCTCTGTATGTAGCAGGGAATTCTGGGACGCACAAACAAAGCTCACAGTTGCACTCTGGCATCAAAAGGAGAAACTGTGGACTTCATTTGCATGCTCTACCCAGAATTCCCTGCTACATACGGAGAGTGCAGCAAAAGGAGCTCTGCGGGCAAAGTAAGTCTCTGATTTGCTGGACACGTAAAACACACACACACACACACACACGTTTATACGCTCATTCTTTGAGTATTCTTCCTGCTAGGTCAGCAGGCCACAACCACCAGCTGAACTGAAAAGGTTAATGATGCTGGACACGTTTCTTATGAATTTATTTCCTTTTCTTTTGTTCATGGTTTTCCTTGAATACAGTTATTTATTACATTGAGACGCACTAGCTCAGCAAAGAGCCAGGAGACACTGGATCTCACTGTGCCTGGGCTTGAAGTGCGTGATGAGATTGGGGAGTCTAAACCGGACTCCGGACTCCCCGGCCCATGATACACTTTCTGCAACTAGAGAGAGAAAGCGAGAGAGTCCGCGGCCACGCCGAGCCTGTTGTAAAAGGTAACTGAGTCCAGGCAGAAGACACTTTACCAAATAAGGTGAAAGGGACTACGTCTCTCCTATGAATTCCCCTTTAAATGCTTGGCTGCTTTCCAGGTTAGAATATGTCTTTCTACAAGGGCACGGCGACCTCTGTCCCAGGATAACTTGGAGAGAGAGGGGGGGAAAAAAGCACATTATCAGGAACACCAATATAGTGATGGTGAGAAAATGCAATTTCTCAAAGTAATGGGAGGGAAAACTCAACACTTATGTGATCTTTAAGGGATCCGTCACCCGAAACCAAAGTCTGTTCTGTTTATCTGGGATTCAGATTGCGGGGCTGCAATCTGCCACCCTGCTACTGGTGTAACCAAAGTAGTTTAAAGGGACCGTAAAACCAAAAAAAATGAAATGTCCTTATTGTTTTTATTTTATGTTGATGACATCTTACATGTGCTTTGTTTTTCTTATGTTTAATATATATTTTAATCCAGGGCTCAAAATTTCAAGTCCCAAGCTACTAGCCAGGCCTTAAGAGTTACTCGCCACTAGTTGCCCACCTAACCCCTTATCCTGCCCTGCCTCTGCATTCCCACTCGCCCTCATGTAATTTCCACTCGCCAAATGCGAGCAGGTGAGTGGAAATTTTGAGGCCTGTTTTACTCTATATGCGTCACTGGGTGCATCCATTGTGTGATATTTTGAGACGTAAACGCCCCCCTCCCCATCTTTCCAAGACTGGCTCCTCACTGCGTGGCTTTCGACACAGAATGGACTCTGGGTCAGAAGTCCAAAAATATGACCTACTAACTTGCATTATGTGAAATTTATGCAAATAACATACCCGGCTGGTACCATCGAGTGTTAGCCCACTCAACATTGAGTGTAGCCTAGACAACACAATAGATGCACTGCAGTCTTCTCTAAACATTCCCTCTCCAACCCCATTGCCTCTTCACTGCTGTTTTAGCCTGTACTAGGGTTGCACCGATACTAGTATCGGTGCCGATACCGGGTACTGCAGGAGTACTTGGTACTCGTGCAGTACCCCCGATATTTTCCCCGATACCGGAAGCCGGCATTGAACCGGCATCCGAGGGGCTGGGACGGCTGTTCGAATGCTCTATCGGCATTCATACAGGCCCTGCAGCTGCTCTCCGCGATCATACTTACCTTCCTGAGCGACGCCGGGAAAGTCTTTGCGCTTGCGCTCGTTGGAAGGCCCCCAGCCGCGATCACGTGGGACCATGTGATCGCGGCTGGGGGCCTTCCAACGAGCGAACGCGCAGAAACTTTCTCGGCGTCCCTCAGGAAGGTAAGTATGATCGCGGTGAGCAGCTGCAGGGCCTGTACGAATGCCGATAGAGCATTCGAACAGCCGCCCCAGCCCCTCGGATGCCGGCTCAATGCCGGCTTCCGGTATCGGGGAAAATATCGGGGGTACTGCACGAGTACCAAGTACTCCTGCAGTACCCGGTATCGGCACCGATACCGATACTAGTATCGGTGTAACCCTAGTACAGGCTAAAACAGCAGTGAAGAGGGCTTGGGGGCAATATCCATGAGAGCTGGGGGCATATCCATGAGAGCTTGGGGAAATATTCATGAGAGCTGGGGGGAATATCCATGAGCTGGGGGGAATATCCATGAGCTGGGGGGAATATCCATGAGCTGGGGGCATATCCATGAGCTGGGGGGCATATCCAGGAGAGCTGGGGGCATTTTTCTTATTGGAAAGCGGTCACATGACATAAAAAAAGTATCGTATCGGTGAGTACTTGAAAAAAAGTATCGGTACTCGTACTCGGTCTTAAAAAAGTGGTATCGATGCATCCCTAGCCTGTACCGCAGCTGTAAAATGAGACTTGTCATAAGATTTTGGAAAATGTTGCATCATGGGAAACTCAAAATGGAAACAGGAGATAAAAACCTAATTTTCCTTTTTACATGTAATTAATTCAAATAAAGGAGGAAAAGAAAAAAAACCAGCAGCATGTATTTTATAATGTGTTTTATTGTAATGCACAGGTAATCTAGTTACAGCTTCTATTAGTGTGCCTTTAAATCACATGCAGAGCTCTATCCAAAGCAATATATACCACAAATGCAGCACAAACACATTACATTCTCCACGCTAAAACGGGGGTGGTAGGGAGAAAAAACTGCGCCCGCAGTTTTCTCCCTACCGCCCCCGTTTTAGCGTGGAATTACAATGCAGGCGCTTAAAAAGCTGCCTGCATGGTTACCGCGTGCAAAGCCCCTGGATGCTCGCAGCAGCGCTGAGCGCCGCCGTGAGCATCCACTCGGTGGAGTCCATAGGACTCCATTGAGCCAGACGCCAGCGGTCACATGACCTGCCGGATCTCGCCTCGCGTGATCCGGGCGGCTTAGTGATACACAGGGGGAGACTGAGGAACTTTTTCTCCCAGTCTCTCCCTGCTCGCGCCGGACGGAGGAGGCGGTTGGAGCCGTGGGACAGGAGGTGAGTATACGATTTGTTTTTTGGCTGGTGTTAACGGATTTCGCTTTTGCAAGTCCTGGCTCTGGTTAACTTGACTTCACCAAGTCCTGGCTCTGGTTAACTTTCCGCTAACCAGAGCCAGACATTAATCAGCGCTGGGACTTTGTAATCCTAACGTGGATTAACACTTTGTGCTCCCTATACTTAACATGGGGAGCGCAAAGTACAGTACCCTCGCGCTGAAAAGCACAAGGTACCAAACGCAAATGAGTTACTTAGGCGGTAGACACCGCAGCTAACGTTAACGCTCACGCAAGTGAGCGTTAACATCAAGAATGTAATGTGGCCCAATGTGGGTTATTCATCAATTGGTAGGGAATTACAATTTTTACTACAAGGTGATGGAGCTGCGCAGTATGGGATGGGGGGGGGGTAAAAATGCAACTATTTTTGACAAAACGTTGAAGTTCCACTGCAATTAGTAAATAACCCCATATGTATCAGTGATAGGGAGGCATATATAAAAGGGGTAATGCTCAAAGCACTGATGCTCACCGTTGTGGCAACTCTGGTGAACATTGGCATTCCACAGAGGGAAAACCCAACCATGACAGGTGAGGATGCTGCAAATACCACAATATAATAGTTATTCTTCTGTAAAAAGTGTAAACTTTACTGGTTTCCAATTACCACGGTTTTGCTGGTGTTTGAAACGCGTGTGGAGATCTCCATAGACCTCCCGTACAAACTAGAGTGAAACCAGCGGCAGAAAACACGAGGCAACTTCAACACCGGTGAAACTACGGTGAAATCTAGGGTAAATTACTACGGCAGAAACCTCATAGAGGCCGACGTCGAGAACTATGGTAGGTAACATTGGCAGAAACTAAAGTGGAAAGAAAGGTGAAAAGTACAACAATCTATGGTGGCAGCTCGGTTACAACTTTCACCATACTTGCTCCTCCACAGTTCGCCGAAGTAAAACTACCATTCAATGAAAGCAGGGAGCTCTGTGAGTAACCCCAGAAGTGTTCATGATATGTATTCCCCTGGCTGAGCATTGTGGGAAAAGTAGTTCTGCTTATACTGCCACACTGGAAAGGAGACGGCATTATCCGACCACGTCGGACGCGGACACATTGTTATTTACAGAATATAAAAGGTGGAAATCAAATATTTGCATATAAAAGGGCATCGGTATAATCAGGTTACTACACCTGTAGTAACAATATTTACTAGGAAAGGTCAGGGAACAACGCACCCCTCCCCCGCAACAAATAATTATCCAGGTTATTAAATGAAGGGTAATAAAATCCCCGCCATATGGGGATCCTTCGGTGAGACATGGGAAATCTAGGAGGACGATTCAATGAGAGAGGAATGCGTTTTGAACTGAAACAGAAACTGGATTTTATAAAATAAAAAAACAGCAATAAAAGTTCAGGTTTTTATTATATTATTATTCCTGCCTATAAATAGTAATCTAAATATATTAAATACATAAAAACCCCTACCACGGCGAACAAGGCAGGAGATCACGGTTTTATCGTTGTTACATTTACTTCTTTAACTGGATACAGGTCTGCTTCTGAAAACGGAAAACCTCGGATATTATGACATCACGGATGGACCCGCGAGACTTAGGTACAGAAACGTCATTAACGTAAAAATCAAGTTTAACTGTAAAAATAAAAGGAGGAGGGGGGAGTTCGCTTTGGACTGTCGTCTGTGAAGCCTTCAAAAATGGAGCAGTCGGACGGCGTGCTCCCACGTGTCGCCGGTTTTACCACGCAGGATTTAACCCCATGCATGCATGCGGTGGAGGCAACAGGCCGGGGTGACAGAGTTAAAAACCGCCGCCGAGCAGTAATTTCACGAGCAGGAATTATTGCAGTCGAGGCGTCCTTAAAAGCTTTGTGTTTGTGCTGAAGGTCTACTTTGTTGATTAATAAGCGTTTCATAATTGGCGGTGCTTTTAATACCAGCTAGGTCTGATGCCGTTAATGAAATCTAAATGCCCGAGTTAATGATGTGGCTAGGAGACACTCTGGGCAACTGGTAGCGCGAGAGATAGGGGGAAGCGGGATGCATGATCTCATTCCAGCTACGGGTTCTCCTCTCCCACTCGGTCATTTGCCAACAGAAGCTATTAAGTGCTGGCACTGCGATCTGCAATGATGGGCCACTATAGAGAGGGGTCTCGACCTCCAATATCAGCGTTATGGAATTTAACCCTTCCCTGCCACTGACAGAAGCAGCCTGCCACCAGCACCGGAGATCCACATTAATTACCGACCAGCTACCCATAATAAAGTCGACCTGGTTGAATAGGAGTCTGGAGGTTGTACAGGCCCGATGGCGGGTGATGGTGCAGGGCAGACGGGAAGGCTGGTGACCTCTGACGAGCTGCCACCTCCAGTCAATATCCAATGTGGACTCAATAAATACTCCGCCAGACAGTAAACCAGCCCTTTAGTGCCGACAGGGCTATTGTTTGATAAAAATGCATATTGTGAATCCATAAAGCAGCAAAACATTGTTTAAAAAGGGAATTTATTCACAATTTGGGCAAGAAACATGGTAGCCCTTTATATCTGCATAGTAAGGGTTTCATATTACGCAGTTTGGGAACTGACTGCACCATCAATATATTGAAGGATTGGAGAAATATAGATAATTTTCTGTGCACTATGGGGCAATTTCCTTGTATGTCATGGCTACGAGTGAGGAGAGGCTTGCCCATATGGTGACAGATAGGGCAGTGCTACAACAATGAAGCTGCAAATGACAATTATATAAAGGTAAAAGAAAAAAATCTATATATTTAATCACTTGGCATTGAAAAAAGCAATTAACATTGCGTAGATAGGAGGAGCTCTCATTAAAAACATATATACCAATTAATGCTATAACTGTGTTAAAAAGCTGTAGTGTAGCTTTTTCTTTAATAATTACAATCCTGACATCCCTCCCTGTCAGTGATGGAAAGCTACCTGAAGATTAATTTAAGAGCAACCAAACATGTTGAGATATTAGGGCGTCTATGAAATCTGCCCCGTCTGAGGTTACTTTAGGCACGCTCAGTTTGCTCCCAGAAGGGATCCGTGATATTACACATACAGTTTGCATTCGGACAAGCCAGTAGCGCTGCCCCAAAACAGAGGCAGGCAGATTTCAATCTGTAATTCTAGTACAACGTTTTGTTTTAGACAGAATCAGCCCTCATTGCGAGTCTACCAATCCAAGAGGATTATAGTTTATTGTATTCAATGGCATATTCAGGTTTAAATCTGTACATTCTGGTTTATGAAGCCCATTGTAACATGCATTTTTTCATAATTACCACACTTGAAACCATTCTATTCTGGGTTTATAAAACTCCATCTTTGAAACGAATATAAAAGGTCCCGAGCGAAAAAGGGGCTTTACAGAGATAAAAACCGAAGCAAATTACGACTCACCAACTCCTTAAAATGTCACCAAATGTCATTTGTGTGGGTGTGACTCTTTGTCAAGGTTTCTGGAAAAAGAATACTACTAGCAAAAACATGGCTTACTGCATACTGGTGGGCAGACATAGGTAACGGGGGTGCTGGAACCAAGAACATCAGTTTGTCATAGAGTTGGGCAATCTCCATGAACACTAGCAGCAAGAATATCATTTCTGGGGCACATCTGCCAAACTCTGGTTGTCCAGAGTACTCTTAGAAGGTATATTATTTTGGGGGCACAGTTGGACAGCTCCATGGCTGTCAAAAGTACTAGTAATATGTATATCACTCTGGACACAGTTCGCATGTTTCCAGATTGTCAGGAGTACTAGTAGAACAACTAGGACGTGTTTTAAGAGTATCGTTTTCTGCACACGGATCCTTGCTAATCAGATTATACATTTAGAGACAACAAACATGCACCATTGTGGATGGGATCTATGTTTTGGCCAGGCCTTCCATAGGACGATACTATAGTAAATGCACATTTCCCAGGGTAAGACTCTATGACCTCAAATTCACACTTGTGCTCTTTTAAAAAGGGGGTCATCATAGGCCAATTTCCAGTTTGTAAGATATAAAATTCCCAGAAATGTTGCACAGATCACAACAAAGAAAAATTATCTCCTGTATCACAATAACATACATTTTTTTTTAACTGTTTGAGACTTCTAGCCTAAGGCAAGAGATCTGCTTTTCCCCTGCATCTCCCGCCACCTCGGCTTCATGTGGCATCAGACAGCTATTTCTCATACAGACTACAAAGGAGACTACCAGTAAGAGATATCTCTTATCTTCATTTGATCACATAAAGGTCCCTCGAGGTGCCCGAGATCCTTCCATGCCTCTCAGTGCTGAGCAGGGGGTTTGTGATGTGCATCCCTTTAAGCAGGGAAAGGGTTAAAAAGGTATTCCCAGCGGCACAGTGGGCTTATTGTTTAAGGTTATGCTAACCTGTACGGGATACTAAAAGGAATCTGTCAATCGGGAGGATGGGGGGCACAAAGGACCCAGTGATAAAAAAAAGAGACTTTAACAAGTGTCTGGCTTTCCCGTAATCCTTATAATTCAAAGAAAATGTTAGAAAAGAAACAGAAGTAAAAAAGGAATCCCTGTTCCTTACTAGCCACAAAGTAGCGGATGGATGTGTTGCCTCAAAAGCCACAAACAGCAGCAATTTTTACTCCCTTCTGCTGGAAGGGTGGGGGTCGTCCTGGATCTTTTTAGTCTTATGCCCCTCCAGAGATTTATTAGTTAACATGCCGTAAATCCCACCTCCCTCACACCCCCCCAAAAAACAGTTTATCAAGCTAATTTTATAACAGAGGGCACCTCATCTCTTGCCGCCTTCATTCATTGCCCCCCCAAAGTCACCTCGTGGTCCCCCGGGGAGTGAGGGGCTCATTTGACAGAGTTTGGTGTGGTTCGGATAAGCGGTTAATCCCCTGGGTAGCTCTTGTCAGATTACTAATTAGCTAAAGCGGATCGGCCTGAGAACGCCATGCGGTCAGTCTGACTTCAGATAAAAAATAAAAAATAAAACACAGGGCGAGGAGGGGGTTTGCGAGTCCCTTGATGCGTTTGACCCTTTCGGCCTGGGTGGGCCACAATAAAATTTAATTTTCGGCTGAATTTACGACGTTTAATAAGAAGCAACATTAGAATCGTGATTAAAAAAAAAAGACTTAATAAAATAAAGAGGTTACTTTACGCAATGGAACGCAAATTCACAAATTAATAACAATCTAGAAGTGGAGCAGTTGTCGTGGAAACCATTAGGAATGAACTTGCCGATTGCTCCACTCTGCGTTTTTACCAAAAATTACACAAAATCACGAGAGAAATTCTACAGAAGAAAACTAGTCTGTGCATTTACCTAAACACAATGAATAGGCTAGATCCAAGAACTCTAAAGAAGGGGTCAGCAACCTTGACTTGCTCACATGTTTTGGAACTACAAATCCCATGATGCCTAGCCAGCTCAAAGAGTGTCAGAGCATCATGGATGATGTAGTTCGAAAACAATGGGTGCAAAGGTTGCTGACCCCTGCACAAAAACTTAAACCAGGGGTCAGCAACCGTGACTCTCCAGATGTTTTGAAACTACCTCTCCCATGAAGCTCCTGTACTCATTAGACTGGTTGAGCCTCAAGGGAAATGTAGTTCCAAAACATCTGGGGGGGGGCTCACAGTTATTATCCCTGTATTTAGATCAAGAGGAAAAGGAACAGGAGTTCCGACCAACATGCCCAATGCCAAAGATAAATCGTCAAATCCATGGATGGAGAACTGAAAATTTTGGGCCCAAATCACCAGACCTCTAGTTCAACAATCGTGGCCTTAAATTTGCATTTATCCATTCATTCATTCAGTGCTTGAGCAATAACTGCAAAAAAATTAAAGAAATAATAAAAAAAAATATTGGGCAAAAAAAAAAATCTGCAGTGACATGCCAGTGGAAAAATAAATTAAAATAATACAATAAATAAGAATATAGCATAATAAAACACCGATAGATAGCCTGTCGGCATGGAATTCTGAAGGGGATCATAAATCCTCTGCGGTTCAGATGCACGTACGCCGCTTTCGCCTTTAATCCGGAGGATATTTAAAATAATACTCCAATTAATAACAATTATTTATGGCCTGCTCTTTTATTCTACATTTACACACAAAGACAAATGACTCGCCGTCCTGCCGATGCTCCGGTTTAAAGGGATGCGCTGGTACAAGAGGCATAGTGGACTTATTGGAGGTTTTGTGACTCCGCGTGTAAACGTTTCCTGTGTTTAAAATATTAAAAAACACAAATAAACACAGAAAAGCCCACGCACTTGTTAACCGGTTGCACTTGCAGCTGCCATAGGAATATTGCCCAGGTAGCACATGGAGGATTCAGGCGGCTTACAGTTTGCTGTCCCACTGCCCTGGAACTACAAATCCCATGATGCTTTGCTAGACTTCCTGGCCCAGAGAACTTGGGAGACTTTCAATGATTTAGTTTAAATGGGCAACACCAAAACATTATATGATGTCACCGCGCTGAAGTCTCATTACATGAGGAGGTACATTGTTTTACCTGGTGCTGACATGACGTGGAGCTGCCGGATTAAAACCAGCACAGAAGGATTTAGGAGGGATGGGAGGACCGTTCAGGTCACTAGTGTTTGCTTAAAGGTTACGGGGGTCACTCTTGTGTTTTTATTAAATCACCTTAAGAGATCTCAGTTTAGTAAAAGAGGCATTTTAGCAACTGAAACCCTTTACATATCTTCTGCCTAAAACAGGTAATTCCTAAATATTCAGTTCCCCTCAGCATACCGCAGACTGTATACCGCTTCTAGTTATAGTCCCTGATAACATATGGGGTGGGAGTTTTTGCTGTTTTATGCAAGGCTGAGAGATCGGGATCAGGTTACAGGTTACAAATGGGGGGGGGGAGCCTCTGCTGTAGAACACAAAAGATTCAAGCACTGCTCTATTTTTCAGCTAAAAAAGGCTTTTAAAAAATGATTTGTCACGTCTTTCCAGTTTTAATAAGAATCATTCTGCAGTTGGATTGTTGACATAATTAGACAAGAATATGGTTATGTCAAGGGGACATCGTGTTAGGGGGTGCCAGAGGACTGTAACAGCCAAGACTCTAAGCCAGGCAAAGTCACGCAATCCTGACCTTACCATAGCGGCTTCATTATAACAGCCATTTTTAGGGATCGTTACATGTTGCAAGCCATGAGCGACTTTTAAGCGTTTGTGTATATATTTATTTTGTACACACAGAGCAATAATTGTTATTAGGAAATTGTATGGTGGAGGATTTAAAGGTCACTCGTTTCCCATAAAATATATATAAATCCCATTTTAACTCTTGTCTCCCTTTAAAGCGCGCGGCATACCTGGTGAGAAGGAGTGGCAGCATATTCACTATTCATGTAGAAAATAAATTAATAGACCAAAAGGAATCTAACCCTGCCCCAGCAATAAATGCTAGTTAATGCCAAACCTTAATTATAGTGTGGGTTTTTGTTTTCTTGTGTTTTTTTTTTTTAATTTGAACTGATCAAAGAGCGCTCGCATAAATATAGAAAAATCTGAGAATCTCCAGTATACACTACGGCTCTGCCCGCGAAATATGGGAAACGCGGTGAAACTCATCCGCCGAGTCCAAGAAAACGAGTCAAACTAGTTTTTTTTTTTTTCGTTTAATTAAACAAAGCACGATTATTAGTTTGTTTAAGCACTTAGTTGGGGCTGTTTTTGCCGCAATCGAGAACACAGTGGAAGCCGGGAATTTGGCAGCGGTCGTACAGTGCAGAGAACGGGGGCGGCAGCGCTATACATCAATGCAAAGTAGGATGCGCTCCCATGGGTAATAACCGGTGACCTGGGTCCAGGACATGGACCAACGTTCAAAAAACTAGCGAGAGCGAGGGCCAAGACGTGGGTCACTGTCTGCCCCAAAACTAAACTCAGAAAATTTAACTTTTTCCACGCTTTTTGCTTTAAGTCTCGGTTACTCCAATGCGTTATAACCAGGGACGTCCAAACTTGACATCCCAGTGATAGGACTCGGATCCCCCATGATCGTCCGACACCTGCCAGAGAATTAAAGGGATGTAGACTAAAACAAGAAAACGTTCATGACATTTGAGCATTTCCACCTCCCCAAAAAAACAAATGCTTTTTTTCCATTAATAAGTGAAGCCTCCCAAGGTTGACCCGTTACTCGTCCAGGCAAGAAATACAGGTCCACACATTTCAGGATTCCTCTCGGGTCCATAATGACGTTGCTCCATACCGCTCTTCCTTCCACCTATGTGCTCGTTTGGATCTGGCTGGCCGGACAGGCTCGTTACTCCTATACAGCTTTCCCCCTCCACCAAGGAACATTAGAAATGAAAGAAACCCCTGAAATAGCAGTGCACTGCAGCTATAACCACAGGCTTGGCGCGCTCGGCATAACCACATTACTAATTACACTTTATAGTCGGTTTACACTTTAGCGTTTATGACTATCACCTCGTCTGGAGCCCGGTGTGGCCGACCGTAGTTGATTTGTTGATTGTGCGAGGTGTCGTTCTGACCAACAACTGGTGACATTTAAATCGAAAGCCGCAATTAGGGGAAAAAGGGAAATCTGTAAATGAACAGAACTGGCACGGTCATTAAGCAGAGCGTCCGCTCTCAAACCTAGGGCGGCTTACGAGTCTTTGAAAGCCCAAGAACAAAATTTGTGACGCAGCTCACTAAAAAGGGGGTTATTCAGGTACTGCCAGTGTTTATAGAAGTTGTAAACACCGGTGATAATAAATGGTGTTGCGACTCCAAAAAACACCGGCATTCCAAAGTACAATCCAAAGAGCAGCAGGAGGAGCGTCCCTGTGGAGCTTCGAAGTCTGCTCTTTTGTGAAGTTCCAGCGTTTCTCCGAGTGTTGCTGGTGTTTGGCAAGCACTGGCGGTAGCTGAATAACGCCCTTAAGTGCTCAGATGCCACCAACAAGTGCAATGCGGCTGTAATAGGAGAGCTGCACTGGTCATTGGCGAGTTGGCTTGGCTAATTGCAGTCCAAAACGTCAGCTGGTGCTCCTGATTCCACCATCCATTATTCGATTAGTCAACAAGTCCAGCACTCACAATGCAGCCGAGTGGCACTTGCCGCAAACACTTGAGGATCTATTCATTAAGGCGCACCTCGGCGATTCCATTTCGCTGACCGTATGGCGAATTCACTATTCACCGGATGGTCACCGTAGTGCGCCGAAGATGAAGTTGCCGAAGCCTCATTAAAAAGGTTGGAGAACGTCGCCAAAGAGCACCAACGTGGCCTTGGCGAATTCTTCCAAACTATAAAGAAAAAAATAAACACACACACCTCTAATAGGGTGTTTAAACCAATAAAAATGCATTGAAATTAGGGCAAAATAATCATATTGCGATTTTTTGTATGAATATTGCGATTTAGGCAATTGTTTTTGCTTTTTCAAACATGTGAGGTGTGTATGAACATATCATAGAATCCACAGCAATAAAACTCAATGATATATATATATATATATATGATATATTGCCCCAGCTCACACGGATATACTGCCCCAGCTCACGGATATACTGCCCCAGCTCATGGATATACTGCCCCAGCTCATGGATATATTGCCCCAGCTCATGGATATATTGCCCCAGCTCATGGATATATTGCCCCAGCACATGGATATACTGCCCCAGCTTATGGATATACTGCCCCAGCTCATGGATATACTGCCCCAGCTCATGGATATACTGTCCCAGCACATGGATATACTGCCCCAGCACATGGATATACTGCCCCAGCTCATGGATATACTGTCCCAGCACATGGATATACTGCCCCAGCACATGGATATACTGCCCCAGCTCATGGATATACTGCCCCAGCACATGGATATACTGCCCCAGCACATGGATATACTGCCCCAGCACATGGATATACTGCCCCAGCACATGGATATTGCCCCAGCACATGGATACTGCCCCAGCTTATGGATATTGCCCCAGCTCATGGATATACTGCCCCAGCACATGGATATACTGCCCCAGCACATGGATATACTGCCCCAGCACATGGATATATTGCCCCAGCACATGGATATTGCCCCAGCTCATGGATATACTGCCCCAGCACATGGATACTGCCCCAGCTTATGGATATACTGCCCCAGCACATGGATATACTGCCCCAGCACATGGATATACTGCCCCAGCACATGGATATACTGCCCCAGCACATGGATATACTGCCCCAGCACATGGATATACTGCCCCAGCACATGGATATTGCCCCAGCACATGGATACTGTCCCAGCTCACCTCTTCGCGCCACGTGTTCGGCTCCCTGTGAGCTTCCTGCGGCATGGAGCTTGGGCGTTCGCCTGGGGGAACCACGTGACGAGCCGCGAGAACACGGCTGTACACGTGGTTCCTCCTGCTAGTGCCCAAAGCTCCATGCCGCCAGAAGCTTACAGGGAGCCGAACGCGTTAATTTCCGCAGCCCTAAAATGAATAGATAAAATCGTAGCCTTATGCGGTTTAGAAATCGCATGTGCTTAAATCACGATTTTTTTTTGCGATTGCGATTAATTGCACAGCCCTATACAGTGTGTGCGATTTTTTGGCGATTGCGATTAATTGCACAGCCCTACTTGAAAGGTTTGTAAATAATAAAAAATGTCCTTTAAAAAAATAATAATAAAAAAGGTCCGTTACAGAATAGAAAAAAAAACTACTTTAAAAAAAAAATTGAAAAACAGATTTCGGCAAAATGAATATAAAGGCTTTTTGCTGAAAATGAAAAGAAAGTGTTTTTTAAAAAAACAAATTAGAAATGATAATTTTGTTTAAATCGAATCCAAATGGAATTCGCCTGTTTAAACCTGTCGCACTGAAAATCAGGGCATTTCACTGAAATTTCTGCGTTTTGTGAATAGACATACCATTACTTCTCTATGGGAAAATTTTGCGGTCGCCGAAGATCGCTGAACTGCACCATGTTTCACCTTTATTTGGCGAATTGATGAACTGTCCCAAATTGCACCAACAGTGTAATTCACCGTTCAGTGGAATTCGGTGGCACGTTCGGTGCTTAGTGAGTAGCCTGTGGAGTCCTCCGTTTTTTTTACCAAATCTCCCATCCTATTGATAGAAGACCTTTTCATTACAAGGAATATATTCTCATCGCTTTTCGATCCATGGCGGTTGTAAGGCTGGAGTCAGATGAACGCAGTGCGAACGCGCGTGCAGCCGCACTTTATTACGGACGTAGCAGAAAATGACGTACAATGACGGCCAATATACGAAGTACGGCCGCACGAAAGCGGCAAACAAACGCATTTTTTCGAGAACGTAGAACCGCTAGTACTTACGCACAGAGTGCGCTGCGTCGGCATAGCGGCGTGTGTGCGTGATTAGGAGACGTCTGACACTGCACATGTCCGGCCTACATAACGTCCATTTGTTTTTAATAGCTCCGTCAAAAATCACGCACGAAAATGTGCATCGTGTGACCGCTTTCGCGTATTCCGTGAAAAAAATACGTCAATGAGTTCGGACGCACTTTTTTTACGGACGATGCGAAAAATGCGTTCGTCTGACCCTAGCCTAATAGATCCCTGGATACTGCGGCCTGCCTGGATCAGAACATAAGATACTAGCGTCTTAAACAGATCCCATACTGTAACGATGTACAAACGGGAAGTAGAAAAAACTCTTCGCACAGGGATAGATTTTGAATTACATTATATATAAATAATTAAATTGCTATTGCCTTTGTGCCCGTCATAAAAAAAAAAAAAAAGTAAACCCCACCACCCTCAGCCATGATTGTCTGAATAGTTCCTTATATACTAGAAACATGTAAAGATCATACTCTGTGGCGATGTACAAAAAGAAAGGCTTACAGTGTGCAGAGTACGGACAAAAAAAAAAAGCCAGACGTTGGCGGACATCCTCAGTGTTAAAGGCGTATATTAACCTCTCATCAATCTAATTCTAAAAGCCAGAAAATTATTATCAAGTCGCTACTTAATGTCATATTTAATTGTTGATGCACGCTCACATTCTGATGTATAAAACCCGCTCCTTCTTTTATGAATATTACCCCTCCCCCTTTCCATTTTTTTTATTTGACAGCATTTTTAAGTTATGATAGAATACCAGGAAGAAGATACTACAGACTTACCGTATGGTGGGACGCCGTCATTACTGAACCGGTCCCGCTTATTTTATTATTACACGATCGGGATGCGTTCGCACAGGACTGTGGGCCTCTTTATAGCTTCGTTGTTCAAAATGTCCAAAAATGAATAAAAATACAATTATCGTAACGGAGAAGCTGTAGAGGGACAGCGCTTTCTGGGATTTTAAATTAAAGATCTTCTGACTTTTCCAATAATCTCTTTAAAGCCCCCTGTGGCCAGACATAAACGCCCCCTCTGATACGCCCTGACACAGAACAGAACTGGTGCTGGATCAGATCCAGAAAGGATTTGAAGAAGCTTTCATTACAACATAAAGTTATAAAGCCAGTCGCACCGCTCTTTATTCCCTTTTGGGTCTCTGGGGCCGTCCATGACCTTGTCTAGTTCACCGATTGAGGTGGAGACGGGCAGGCTTGGTGGCAGGTACTTTAAGCAGGTGGCTTAGCTTCATGGGAGATGTAGATCCAAATCTTCTGGATGTCTGAGGTTGCTGACCCCTGATATCCACCCTCCCTTGTCCCGTTGCTGTATAACAACTTTACGGCCCATATGGGGTTAAATGGAGCGCTCTGCCTAGACGTGGACATGCCCTTTGATGGCTAGGACTTACTTTATTCTTTTATCTTATAAAAGGCAGCAATGAGTCATCACAAAGCACCAAAAGGGAACAAGAATTCAGCTTTGTGAGTAACTCTAAGGCAGCCGGCACACGAGCATACTGTACTGCGTACGTTACGGACGCACTTTTTCACGGGAAATATTGTGAGTACTGCATAAAGTGCGTCCGTAACGTCTGATGTCTCCATACCCTAGGAAAATACATGGCGGCGTTGTTTCTGCGTCTGTTTAGCTTTTTCACGTCAATGTTATTTTTGCGTCCGTGGCTTTATGCTTTGCCCGTCCGTGCACAAGTGCGCAGGTGCTTCGTGTGGTGTGTTTAATTGACTCCTTTATAAAGCTACGACGGACAGCAAAAAGTACGGTCAGACGGACGCAAAATGTTTGCTAGTGTGCCGCCAGCCTAAGCCAGAGGTCAGAAACCAGGTGTTTTGAAGCTACACATCCCATGATGCTTAGTTAGCTCAGATAGTCTGAGCATTATGGGAACTGTAGTTTCAAAAACATCTGTGGGGGACCCAAGGTTGCTGACCCCTGCTCTAAGCAATCAGGTGGGCAGAGGCAACGTGCCCTGTATGAGTACGAGTGCCCCACGTGTATTATAGTCTGCCTAGGAGGGCACGGTCCCCATGTAGGAGGCAGACAGACTCGGTCCTTCTGTACGGGCTGCTGTGCTCTTTCTCTGGAGGAGTAAATCAGATCTGGCTGTTTTCATCTGTTAATTCCATTTGCTGGAGTTATGAAAGCCACCAGATCATCTTCTTTACGTCTCGGATAGAATAAATATCTGCTGACAAGTAGAAAGCCGTGCACCAGGTATTAACATGCAGGGGCAAGAGGTGAATGCGGCCTTCGTGCGAGGTAGGAGGAGAAGGAAGGAAGAAGAAATACAGAGTAACAAGGCCACGGAGCTCTGCTCTCTCCCGGCTCTGGACCGTGAGGCTCGGCAAAAGCGCATCTCGCCTTATTGTGCGTTCATTTAAACTGGCCTGACGACGGCAGCCTGAAAGAACACAGCTGACAACGCTTCAATACAGCCCTGAAGGATGGACTTACAACTGTCCAGTCCACTTAGACATGAAGGTCAATGATCCAGTGCAGGCCCAGAAACACAGGAGAAGAAAGAGAGAAAAGCAAAGCCCCTGCAGCTACTGCCATGAGAACGGGCGATGCACATTGCGAGGCCCCTGAGCTCTTCCCGGCCTGACCTTCACGCTCTCGGCCGGCGAGCTGGAGGTCTGCTCTCCCATGCGTTCCTGAAGAGTGAGACTAACCCATATGGTGCCCAATATGTTAACAATATGGACGAGCTGTCTGGCATGGTCCACGGCAGATGTATGTGACATCCCATCCCTTCTCCCTGGCAATTCATAACTTCCTGCTGCCGGCCAGGATACCACCGGAAGCCCTGACTGCGGGCTAGGCTGACGAGGCAAATATTAAACGGCAGCTGTCTCACATCAGCCCTATCAAATCTTTACCAGGAGACGGAAACATGCTACGGTTTATCCTGAAAGAACGTCCGATTTAAATAAATGGATCGGCTGGGGATGATGGGGGTTACTGTGAACAACCCCATTAAAGCAGGGACCTCCTGAACCCTGGAGCCCCGTCTAAACCACCAGTGTACTCCTCTATTTAACGCTGCTTTTCTTTCTATTTTAGGACATGGTGTTTGTATTGTGGTGACATTTTAAAGACAATTCACAAAGCGCCGATGATGATAATAGCTGCACACAGTAGTGAAAAAAGGAAGAAAAAAAATCACTGGTGTTGCAACTAAGTTACAGTTACAAGTATTTATAAAGCGCCAACAAATTCCTTAGCGCTGTACAATAGGAGAGACAGAATAACAAATATACATACACGTTACACACACTGAACAGAAGGAGGGAGGATCCTGCTTGAGAGCTTACAATCGAAGAGATTGTAAGCTCCTATGAGCAGGGCCCTCTACACCTCTTGTTTCCATCCTATGTCCGATTATCTCGTTCCCTTTGGTTATTGTAAAGCGCTGCGGAAACTGTTAAGAGGCGAGAGGGGACCCCCTGACTAACACCGGCAGACAGCATTCCTGCAAATAATGGTGAACAGCCGTACCAGCATTATTCTTACATAAAAAACCTGAACTGCAGCAATCTGCTCTATTATTATTATTATTCTTTACTTATAAAGCGCCAGCATATTCCGCAGCGCTGTACAATAGGCACAGTATAGACAGGGTTACAATACATTGAACAACATTTGACAAACAGTACAGGAGGAGATGAGGGCCCTATTCCCGTAGGAACTCACAATCTAGAAGGGTTGGGGTTGGAAACAGGAGGAGAGGACTGTAAGGTGAGAGTGATTGATGGTTGCGTCAGTGAGTTGGGCTCTCCATTCATACCCCATCGAACGACTGAGTGAAAAACTGATTTATGACAACGCAAATTTATAAAAAAAAAATTTTAAAAAATGGAGATGTGACACTGCGCTATGACACTTGGGATTTATCTCAGACACATCCCAATTCTCGAGATCAGGGAGTCGGCACCCTTGGCACCCCCGATGTTTTGCAACAGCATCTCCCCTAATTCTCAGCTACTCCTTGGATTGACTAAGCGTCATGGAAAATGGATTTCCAAACCACCTGGAGCACCAGGGTTCCTGACCCCTAATCTAGATCATCTCTGTAAGGTTTCTACAGTTTGAGTGGATCCATCTATGATTAATCGGATGTGATTTGGGAAGGAGCAAACCTGTCCATACATTAAAAAGTCTCACAGCTGCAAATGCAGATCACAGCAAAAAAAACAAGCCGTGAGGTCATAGGTACTGATGTGAGGTCAGAGGAAGTGATCAGAGAGCTCAGAGACAGGATTATGCAAGGCACGGATCAGGGGAATCCTGCAAAACCATTTTGGCTGCATGGATGATTCCCAAGAGCCGGAATACCTTCTGAATGCCCTGTATCTGTCAGAAGAAACAAAAGACTCCAAATCGCCCATTACCTATCAATAGGAACACATCACAGCAGTCAACCCATCCCTGGTCCTCAGGTGACGTCCCCCTAACAAGCCAGAATTGAAGGATTACCTTGGGGAAATGCAGACTGAATCCTGCAATCACTGAGCAGCAAATCATATCACCTGCGCTGTGCTTCACATATACTGCAAACCTGGCCTGTTATGGGGACCTGAGGACCAGGGTTGGGAAACACTGTTATACAAGATAGTGGAGTTGCACTGTGCTTTAGGTAAAGCTTCCGATCAACATTCAATGACCACAAGACAACGCGTTAACATTGGTATATGAATGAACACTGGGCTAGACATGGGCCATTAAAACCACCGGTGGCTAATGTTTATCACTATAGAAGATGTTGCTTCCCATAACAATGACCACCAGCCTGCAGATCAGCGCTGTTTTCAGAGGTTATTTATTTATTTATTTACAGAGTATTTTACCAGGAAGGATACATTGAGATTTCTCTCGTTTTCAAGTATGTCCTGGGTTCAAGAGCATTGAAATATTACAGTTGTTACAGAAATACAAAGTAATAAATGCAAGATATTAAAAAAACAACAACCACAAATATACAGATTAACACAGAAAATAAATATGTAGGAAATATAGTCACTATGAATTGTTAGAACATTCCTAGTTGCCACTAGAAGCTATGGACATTAGGGATGAACATCGCCTGTTCGCGAACTACGAACATTTCCGCGTGTTCGCCCACAATGCACTTTTCCACTGGCCTGAAGCTTGTAATTGGCTACAGCCTTGCACCTGACCACAGGTCAGGTGCAAGACAGGTTCAAGACTATGCCAATCACGGCTCAGAGTCCTGATTTGGCAAATTTTATCCATCAGGACCACAATATGAGGACACCAAGTTACAAACCTGGGGCTGCATTGCCCTGCCTACCTGCTGCCAGTTTAAGGTGATATATATATATATAAATCACGAGTATAGCAGTACGTAGTGATACCTTTTTTATTGGACTAACGTTACATTTAAAAGACAAGCTTTCGAGAGTCTCCTCTCTTCCTCAGGTCTGTTGTTTTATTATGGGTCCAAGATCCCTCATGCGTTTATTTTCCCATTTTGAACATACCATTTGACTCGCACTTTTTACGACATCCAATACCCCCACCCATGTGAAACCTTAATGTCCTAATGTTCAATTCTTTGAACTGATCAGTAAGCATCCAGACCTGAGGAAGAGAGGAACACTCTCGAAAGCTTGTCTTTTAAATGTAACGTCCAATAAAAAAGGTATCACTACGTACTGCTATACTCGTGATTTTGGCATCTGGACTAACACGGCCTATCGAATTTATTTATTTATATATATAGATTACACACACCTCACCCTCCCAGGAAAACGCTAGAAGTTCATGAAAGAATCCCAAAAACTCCTAGCTTCAAAACGAAAAGGTCTTCTTGGATCGAAGCTCTTCTAACGCTGAGAATCACTGGCGAGAATCTCTGTGTTTAGATGCGCCGCGTCTCTCCCGCTGCCTCCCAGCCCCCCCCCCCTCCTTCAGGAAGAAACAGCAGCAGAATATATGATCCTCTGCTCCGCGGGTTTTATTTAACTAAATCTAATAATCGCGGACAGGTCCTGCGTACCGAATGAAGGATTTTGTCAATGTACCCAAATCTAAACATTTGCATATGATTTGTTAAAGTCTAAAGTGCTAATTTCATGACTAAGCTCTTTCTTCGCTCCCGCGGCCCGGACGGAGCCGAATCCGCCTGAAAAGCGATCAGTGAAAAGGTGAAGAGAAGAAGGAGGAAAAAATAAACTTCCTTTCAACGTTCCTGAAATCCGTTTTCTCGGCGTGTTTCACGTCTTGCCGCTGCTTAATAATAAACATCCATTTAAAAAAAACATGATTTAAATGACTGGCCGAGTGTCCGTGAAACCCAGCGATGAATCCGGCATCCATGGCAGGCAGAGGGAAGCGGATCTAAACATTGTCGCCAAATGCAGCTTATTAACAGCTTACTTAAATTAATATAAACGCTGCCTGCGCGGCTTTATAACTAGTGTGAAGGCTGTGTCACACCGTGTGTAACCCTACAGTCAGAGGAACGAGGGAAAGCGGCGGCTTGTGTGCAACATGAGGCAGAGCTAATTGAATTTCCACCAATCAGCTTGCTCGTATAATTGGCACAACTTTCACGCCTGTTTATATGCATGCTCTGATTGGCTGGAGTTCATTACTTCCCCACGCTACGCGTCCAATCGCACGTCATGGCCTTAAGGGGACAAGATGAAACGGCTGCCAATCACATCTACTTACGATCCATTCTGCAAACTGTCTCGAGAAGGCGGCAAAAAGAAGATGTACAAACAATGCACGGGTTAAGAACGAAGCTGTGAAGAGCCCTCACAATGGAGAGAAGAGAAGAACAGAGCATCCTTTTGCCACAATCAAGTGATCATGGTGTCTAAAGTGCCCCTTTAACTCAATACGCCGCCGATGTCCCTTTACAAAAGTTATAATAATGTTTTTGGATTGATTGTGGGGTCTTAGCAGTGATTACTAAACAGCCAGGTAGCCAGGGGCTCGCAGAAGCTTAGCACTGGCTCATTCTACACAAATCTATATAAATGCAGCCTGGATCCTTAAAAAAGGTTGATTCCAAGCCTGGCATGAAGTTTTGGCAAAACTAGCAACTCCACAGACTGTGCTGGCTCAGGGACGGTCACACCAGTCCTGGAATCTAGGCCTTAGGTGGCTTCTGAGTTTGGTAGGAGTTTTGCCAAGCCCTGACTTTGATCATCTTCCACTTTACTTAAGATCCAGTAAAGTTATGGTCAAACCGTCTAAATGACGCATTTCTCACATCGGACGGGTTTCTACGAAGGATATTATTTTCTACATCCATTCTATACAAATTCCATTGTTGATGAACAAAGTATGGAGAAGAAAAAAACTGCATATAACGGTGTGACGAAAGGCTACACATCCACTCATTCCTGTATATTACATGAAGGAGATGTAACTTCTGAACGCCAGCAATGAAAACCTTTCTCCCCGCAGCATCCGAGGAGATCCAGACGCGCAAGAGCGCAGAGCCAAAATGAAAAACTGACGCGGTGTGAAACAAGTTTAAAATCCCAGAAATTCACAACGGAATAGACCGGATAATTCTTAAAATCAGGGAAATATTTTAGTTTTTTTTTTTTGTTTTTTTTCCTTTGCTAGTGATTTCATTGTCCAAAAAGGCAGGCAGTTGTCTTACGGAACGCACCAGTTGGAGCCACGTTTCCACGTTATCTCTGGCAGGTGAAACGTGCATAATCAGTATCCGTGAGTTCCCCCGTCCTGTCAGATTTTTAGGGTACTGTAGGTCCGAATTGCGCTCCAAATTTATGAACTAAAAATAAAAAAACCCGCAGAGACAGCTGGCAGCTGATGCCGATCATAAGACATTAAATAAAAATTCAGATGTTAAACGTTCCACTGCTGTGGATGGATATGGTGCTAAAAAGAGCAGATATGTACCGAGTACCAGCAAAATCAGGGATGGATAAAATGTAGCGAGTATCTACAGAAAAAATAAATAGATAGAGTTTAACAGGAGACACGTTTTGCAGCAGAGAGGAGACTGAAGCTACAAAGTAGCCCCTAAGGCTAGGGTCAGACTAACGCATTTTTCGCGTTGTCCGTGAAAAAGTGCGTTCGAACGAATGGACGTATTTTTTCACGGAATACGCGATAGCGGTCATACGATGCGCATTTTCGTCGGTGATTTTGTACGGATCATCAATAAAACACTTTTTGCATCTGGACGTTATGTTGGCCGGACATTAGCAGCGTCTGACGTCTCCTAATCACGCACACACGCCGCTAGCGGACGCAGCGCACTCTGTACGTCAGTACTAGCGGTTTGACGTTCGATAAAATTTGCGTTCGTTTGCCACTTGCGTTGCGCGGCCGCACTTTCGTGCCGCCGTTCTTCGTATGCTGCCCGGCATTGGACGTCATTTGCTGCTAGCACGGCCGTGATTAAGTGCGGCTAAACGCACGTTAATACTGCGCTCGTCTGACCCTAGCCTTACACCATGAAGTGCATGTGCTACGATGCAGCTTACAGTGGTAGATGGGCAACATAATAACATACTCTGACATCAAATGTAATTACCTCTTATTGCTGTTGATACAAAATAAGCGGGAGGGGGGGGGGGGAGAAAAAGAATTTGGGAGCAATTTTCCTAAAAAAAAAAATAAAAAAAACAGGGGAAAATAAAAATCTTCTTGGCTCCATAACGATAGGTTCCTCTCCTTGGATCGAAAAGCTGTTATCCCATATTAATAACTATATTCCGGAATGTTCCATTTTTCCCATTCTAGGCAAAGGTTTTCACATCTTTTATTGTTAATGTAACATTAGAGATTTTTCAATATGTTGCGGTTATTAAAGTGATTGCACGGATATAGTAATATTATAGCAATAGAAAACAACAATAATAAAAAAAAAAAGAATGAACTATAAAAAGATTCCGCGTGGGATTTCTCCCTAACCTGGGGAGGTTTTTACAAGAAATCTCCCAATTAGGAAAAACCTGGCTGAGAAATAAAAAAAAGGAAAATTCTTAAATTTTGACCTAAAGTTATTCACTTCTGAAAGTTCTCAATCTGGCTGGGGAGCGGGAGACACAGCATTTTACAACAGGTGTGTTACGTTGCACCTTAAAACAAACAAACACACACACCCTCACATTTAATATATATTTTTTTTACCAGAATCCCTGTTTACTCGACTCACTGTATTAATGCTGATATGACAATATACAGGATTGCTAGATATACAGACGCTTACCTTGAAGAAGACATTCCTTGGAAAACATGTCTGTTTCGATGTGGGTCACCTTTTGAACGGCCCTGCTTCTTGCTTACGGATGGAGATCTATGGATTTCTAAACAGAGAGAGACAGACAGACGGGTCAGACCTTTAAACGTGAAGGATGCAATGCTTTTTGCCGCTGTTACCCACATGCCGATAAGGGAGTCATCATAGCTGGCAAAGGGCAGGGTATTACAGTAGGGCAAGTCGTTTTGCATGGATTGTGTTCTTATCACACTAAAAGGAGGTCAAACACCTTACCTCCCCTCACTGGCACACAGCTAATGAACACATTGCCAGCAATGGAAACCAGCAGACTTGGAGAATGATTGGCTGGGACTTAAAGTATGTTTAAATTGCGTGTTTCATCGTATCAGCACAGCATACGTAGAAATAACAAGATGGTTTGAGTGCGATCGCTTTCCCTCCCAGAAACTTTGTGGCACACCACACTTTACCATGGCTCAGAGGGGCCCAGCTCAGGCTGGTGTCAGACGAGCGTAGTGTTCACGTCCGTGATGGCACCTAAAAGTACGTCCGTGATAGCATGACAGAAAGGCAATCGGAGACCGACACACGAAGTACGTCCGCACTGAACTGCGGACCCACAACGGCCGCGGCCCACGGACGCAAGGCAGGCAAGAACGTACAACCCCTAAGGCTAAGGTCAGACGAAAGCATTTTTAACGTGCGTTTAGCCGCACGAAATCACGGCCGTGCTAGCAGCAAATGACGTCCAATGCCGGGGAACATACGACGAACGGCCGCATGAAAGTTCGTCCGGGCAACGCAAGTGGCAAACGAACGCATTTTTTCGAGAACGTCAAACCGCTACTACTGACGTACAGAGTGCACTGCGGCCGCATAGCGGCGTGTTTGAGTGATTGGGAGACGTCAGACACTGCTAATGTCCGGCCAACATAACGTCCAGACGCAAAAGGGTTTATTGATGATCCGTACGAAATCACGGACGAAAATGCGCATCGTATGACCGCTATCGCGTATTCCGTGAAAAAATACGTCCATTCGTTCGAACGCACTTTTTCACGGACAACGTGAAAAATGCGTTCGTCTGACCCTAGCCTAAAACGGCCGCGCAAAGTGCGCTGCGTCCGCAACATCCGCATAGCTTTTTGTGTGAGTGATGTACGAGGTCAGACATTTATACGTCCAGCATTTTTCACGGACAAAATGGTTTTGCTTTTTAATTTATTTTCCATGTTACATCCGTCAAAATATACGGACTGTGTGGCCACTACTGCGTCTTCTATACTAACGTATGTCCGTACTGCACGGACGCACAGTCCGTAGAAATCACGCTCGTCTGACCCTAGCCTCAGTGTCAGTGTGCGAGTTCCAAACGCGAGGGCAACATTAATGTAATGAATAAAATAAATAATCTCGTAGCCGTGTAACCCCTGCAACACTTTACAGACATGACATTCTTACACAGTGACAGCAGAAAAGTTACTCCGGATAAACAGACATCACAGACGACGCGGTCAGTCCTCGTAGTATACAGGTGATGAAGCCCCTTCCGAACAATTGCAGGTGCGGCAGAGGCCAATTTAAAGTGTATTAAAAATCCAAAATTTGGGAAGGCTAAACCACAAACAGGTTTATTCAGAGAAAAGTGAAAATCAGGAGAAGAGAACACTCTAGACCAAATAGCCGATTTGGAAAGTGAGATAAATGAAAACATTTTCTGGTTTGGTTATTTTGACCTAGAATTTTCACTTCTCCAGTCATTCTCCTGAGGTTCACCTTTCTTAGAACTGAAAGAGTGAACGGAGCTTCACTACACAGGGCGATTTTACTGGACATTTATAACACTATGCCAGTACTGAACGGCGAGTGCAGCAAGACGCAGCGACGCTTTCCGTACAACTCGCATGTCAACATTTCTGTAAGAACCTCTAACCAGGAGACCCTCAATCACAAAAAATGTGTGACTCAAAAAAAAAAGTTACATCTGATCTAACGTGAAGTCATGTAAATATTCACACTGCTGTTCCCCGCACAATTAAAGGGACACGCTATGCACTGTGACCGTTCAATGTAAATTGGAAGGTCATAGTGACCCGAGTGTGCTTTACCCTCTCATGTGGGGGCTGCTTCAGCCTCCCAAGTGCAGGGGCTAGCTTCTTCTTGAAGCTCAGATCAGCAAGGCTTGACCTTAGCTTCAGGCATCAGAACCAGGAAGAGGGACCCAATTTGGGTCATCCCTCCCTCCCAGCAACTGGAATGGTTGGATACGCTGGTCATCTCGTGCATTCAAAATAGTCTGGGGATTGTAGGCCATCAACATCTGGGGAGCCATAGAGGATCCTATACAGCGACATGCAATAAATTAGTCCTCTCATGCTGGTACAACTCTTGACTCCTCCAGATTGCAAGCTCCTGTGAGAACAGCCACCTGCACCTCTCGTTTCTTTCTCCCATTAATAAAAATAGTAATAAATCATAATATAGGCCTTCTCAAACATTTATGAAACAAAGTAGCCCACGCTAAAAAACCTAGGAGGCAAATACACATTTTTAGGAACGGGGCAATGATTTTGTACACGGACTCGTTGGGGTGAGATATGACAAGATACATTTCAACTATATTTAACTAAAAGTTACTGAAGAAAAAAAAACACAAAGGTTGACTGTGACTATTTTAAGTTTTCTTGTATTTTTCCAGACAAATTCCACCAACGCCAAACAGACTGATGGCAGAAAAATAAAAAAGGTTAAAAAAAATGTTAATTGTCATCAAGACAAAAGGCCCTGTGTCTAGATTGATCCCAGATAAGGGCCCTGCCAAAAAAATGTAGCCAAATGTGTGAACACTGCTACTAGGAGAGCATGTGTCATTTTACGCAAATATTGTGGGGTTTCCATGGCGATCCCTGTTTTGAATATTCTACAAGTTCACATTTTGGAAGAAAGGAAAAAAAACTCTTCCTGTTTGTGTTTTAATAAGTAAATTTTGGTATGTTCAGTCTCCTTAAAAAAAATTAAATAAACACTGCTAAGAGAAAGGTTATATATGTCACAGCTCCTCTTTCATCCCGTCACTGTTAATATGTATTATCTATGGATTACAGTACAGAAAAATGGAAATTACAAAAAAAAGTGGGTTGAGAAGGTGTGTGTGTGTGTCCGTCCAAACAGGGCTTATAAAAAAACTCTAACATCAAAAATATAAAGGGGTTATTTAAAAAGCGACGAACGTGCCACAGAGTTGCACGAACATTGAATATCACTGTACAGTGCAATTTCGTGGCAATTCAGCAAATACAGGCGAATCGACAGCGACATACAGTGCATTTCACAGAACGCCGAACTGCCCTGATTTTCGGTGGTTGAGTGCGACAGGTTTAAACACATTGAGGCTAGGGTCAGACGAACGCATTTTTATGTTGTCTGTGAAAAAGTGCGTTCGAACGAATGGACGCATTTTTTCACAGAATACGTGATAGTGGTCATACTATGCGCATTTTCGTCCGTGATTTTGTACGGATCATCAATAAAACCCTTTTTGCGTCTGGACGTTATGTTGGCCGGACGTGTGCAGCGTCTGACGTCTCCCAATCACGCACACACGCCTCTAGCGGACGCAGCGCACTCTGTACGTCAGTACCTGCGGTTTCACGTTCTCGAAAAAATGTGTTCATTTTCCACTTGCGTTGCGCAGCCGGACTTTTGTGCGACCGTACTTCGTATATTGGCCGTCATTGCCCGGCATCTGCTGCTAGTGCGGCCGTGATTATGTGCGCCAGAACGCACGTTCGCACTGCCTCAGTCTGACCCTAGCCTTAATCCTATGGGATTCGCCTATCAAAAAATTTATCGTTTTTATTCCACCATTTATTCTTTCCATTTTCAGCAGTCTTCATTTTTTGAACACCTTTATGTATGGTTTTAAAAAAAAAATTGACTAAAATTTATTGATTCCCTATTTCTTTTTTAAAGGCTTTTTTTTTCTTAATTCTGTAACATTCCTTTTTTTATTAATTATTTATACATATTTTAATGCATTTTTATTGGTTAAAACAACTATTAGATGAATCTTTTTTTTTTTTACCTGCAGTTCGGCGGTCTGTTCGGCGCACTTCGGGGACCCTGCAGCGAAGCGCACCGAACTAGAAAGTGCTGAAATTTCAGTGCTTTCTGAATAACCCCTATAGGTTTTCTTAAAATGAAATAGGTTTTACATTTAAAAACAAAATTGCCATCCCCCCCCCCCAATTTTTAAATAGGACAATATCCTCAGCCTCGGGGAAACAAGGGCCTTAAACACAAGACTATGACATATCTTCCAGCAAATTGTTACAACACTCCATCCCCAAAATCCATAAACCTAAATCCTAACCACCACATAGCCATAATCCCACCCTAAATCTTACCATAACACCCCCCCCCCCCCCCAACACACACACACACACACTAGTCTGAACATGGCTTACACTATTAATAGGGCATTATTACGGGTCGGGCCTGACTCTAAACATTTCACCGCTGGTTTCGTGTTTATGTTTTTGCTTTACTGTTTATTTTCACTGCAACTTAGTAAATATACATGAATTTCAGACCACCTGATATGGAAATATGACCAGAGGTACCGTGAGAATGGACCAAATGAAATCAACACTTAACTAAAATGGGCTATTTTTTTTTTACCATAATTCAGTTTAAAACAACTTTTCCAAAAGAGTAAAATTTTCACGTCCCTGTGACGGAGGTGTTAGCTCTGACGGCCACTCGTGAACAGAAGATCCAATGAGCCAGAGGTTTGGTATCAAACCAAAATAACGTAGGTTAACGTATAAAATATTATATATGTGTATATTCATACGCAAAATACTTCTGCAAAGTCTGCCCTGAATAGTGTTTATATGTAAACCTAATGCTGATCAATAGTTCATTATTTCACATTACAAGGTTTAGGCTAGGGTCAGACGAACGCATTTTTCGCGTCGTCCGTGAAAAAGTGAGGTCGAACGAATGGACGTATTTTTTCACGGAATACGTGATAGCGGTCATACGATGCGCCTTTTCGTCCGTGATTTTGTACGGATCATCAATAAAACACTTTTTGTGTCTGGACGTTATGTTGGCCGGACATAAGCAGTGTCTGATGTCTCCCAATCACGCACACACGCCTCTAGCGGACGCAGCGCGCTCTGTACGTCAGTAGTAGCGGTTTGACGTTCTAGAAAAAATGCGTTCGTTTGCCACTTGCGTTGCGCGGACGAACGTTCGTGCGGCCGTAGTTCGTGTGTTCCCCGGCATTGGACGTCATTTGCTGCTAGCACGGCCGTGATTTCGTGCGGCTAAGGCTAGGGTCAGACTGAGGCAGTGCGAACGCGCGTGCAGGCGCACTTAATCACGGCCGTAGTAGCAGCAAATGCCGGGCAATGACGGCCAATATACGAAGTACGGTCGCACAAAAGTCCGGCTGCGCAACGCAAGTGGCAAACGAACGCATTTTGTCGAGAACGTAAAACCACTAGTACGGTTGTACAGAGTGCGCTGCGTCCGCTAGAGGCGTGTGTGCGTGAATTGGAGATGTCAGACGCTGCTAATGTCCGGCCAACATAACGTCCAGATGCACAAAGTGTTTTATTGATGATCCGTACAAAATCACGAACGCAAATGCGCATAGTATGACCTCTATCGCGTACTCCGTGAAAAAATGCGTCCATTCGTTCGAACGCACTTTTTCACAGACAACGTGAAAATGCGTTCGTCTGACCCTAGCCTAAACGCACGTTAAAACTGCGTTCGTCTGACCCTAGCCTCAATGGGAATCTGGAAAGAGGATACAATTATGGCTACATTTTAATTTACCGCCTAAGCTTATAAAAGGTCTAAAGCGAAATGTATTTGTGTGCAAATAAAAATATATATATAAAATATACAGGATACCAGAAACTCATCCCAAAAAATGGTGCAAGGCCCAAGAAAATATACAAAGTCCAAAGAGTGGCCGCACTCAAAAAATTAAAAATACAATTTTATTAATATCAAAGTTAGAACATAGTTACTGACGTTTCGGCTCTCTCGGAAGACATTTTCAAGGTGAGCCGAAACGTCGGTGACTAGGTTTCAACTTTTGATATTAATAAAATTGTATTTTTAATTTTTTGAGTGCGGCCGCCACCACACACACACACACCACACACACACACGACATGCCATGACGGTGTACACTTATGCAAAGTATGACCAGATATTGTGGCTAAATCCAGGGACGGCCAGCACACTCGAAACGTCTTTAAAAAGAAAAAAAAAACCTGGTCAACTATCAGTTCAGCTCCTTCCATGGTGCTTTCATCAGGACACAAGGGTTGAAGACCAGACGATTGGAGACACAGGGTCCCTGAGTGCAGGAGTGTGGACATATAGAACACACACAGGTTTGAATATGTGTTTAACTTGTCTTTTATTGTAAGCTTTGTATTTAGAAGCAACATGTGCTAGACACGTTTTTTAGATTTTAATTAGTTATGGGGAAAAGGGAAGGAAAAAATAAATCTATTAAATTATTTAGCAAAAAACCATGATGTTTCTGCCAGAAATTAAGTTTTAAATTAAAAAGTTAAAAAGCCAAGGAAATTCCAAACTGAAGCTGCCACACCCCACAGGGAAACTTTAACTCTGGAATTTCCTTTATTTTTAACTTTTAATTGAAAACTTCAACCCTGGCACCAGTGTATGGGCTTTTCTGCATTAAATGTGAAATAAAAAAAAATATATAACTAAGGCTAGGGTCAGACTAACGCAGTATCAACGTGCGTTTAGCAGCACTAAATCACGGCCGTGCTAGCAGCAAATGACGTCCAATGATGGGCAGCATACGAAGAACGGCCGCACAAAAGTGCGGCCGCGCAACGCAAGTGGCAAACGAACGCCTTTTTTCGAGAACGTGATACCGCTAGTACTGACGTACAGAGTGCGCTGCGTCCGCTAGCGGCGTGTGTGCGTGAATAGGAGATGTCAGACGCTGCTAATGTCCGACCAACAGAACGTCCAGACGCAAAAAGTGTTTTATTGATGATCCGTACAAAATCACGGACGAAAATGCGCATCGTATGACCGCTATCGCGTATTCCGTGAAAAAATACGTCCATTCGTTCGAATGCACTTTTTCACGAACAACGCGAAAAATGCCTTAGTCTGACCCTAGCCTTAAAGTTAAAACTAGAATCCCACAATTACACTTGACATTACAAAGTAAGAGTGACAGAAATAAGGGGGGGGGGCTACTGTGGGAGAAGCTTCTTTTGGAAAGTTTTCTTTTTGCTTTTTAAAGGTTTTAGAATACCCTTGCCCGAGCATACGTTTTAGCTTCTTTTTTTTTAGTTATTGCATATATACAGTTTTATATAAAAAAAAGTTTAGGAACTTGCTGTTTATTTGTTTTGGCAGAGGAGAGAGAAGACAGTACAAGCAAAGCGAGCAAACATTGCAAAGAGCTAAAGAAGAAAAAAGAAAGCACAAAGGAAAACAAACGCAAGAATAAAAAAAAAAAAAACATGAAACCTTCTTACTTCAGATCTGAGATTTCTTACGCAAGGCAGGACTGGGTGGAACATCGATTCCACCTTGATTTCTTACCATTTATTTACTATAAATACAGATTAGCACAATATGAATGTGCTTTTATTATTATTATTTTCCCACACCCCTTTCTTTTCTGGGACACCTGCTTTTCATCTACAAAAAGGGCCAAGAAGAGAGATGTTACTCATAAAACCACAGAATGAATTGAAGGGTGAAAAAAAAAAGCGACAGAATAGCATCCAGTAAAAAAAAAAAAAAGCGACAGAATAGCATCCAGTAAAAAAAAAAAAAAAGCGACAGAATAGCATCCAGTAAAAAAAAAAAAAAAGCGACAGAATAGCATCCAGTAAAAAAAAAATTGTTGGGGGGGGGGGGGGGGATAAAGATAATACAGGCAGGCAGCGTTACAATACTATAGTAATGGTATGTTGAACAAGATACTCCCAGAAAACGGGTGAAGCTGAGCAGTAACAGGGAACTGGTAGTGGTTGTCAGTTTGCGTGGTCTTCTGCGGGGGGGGGGGGGGGGTCGGCCCAAGACTAGGGCCCAAGGCTTTTGGACGTTGTAACAACGTTACAACAACCAGCGGAAAGGAGGCTCCAAAGAGGAGGGATCCAAACTCCAGCCCCCAGAGGATGACCGCCTACATATCCCAGGAATCTTAGAAATCAACAGAAGACCAGAGAAACATGGATGTTGTAGTATAGCATTATCTGTGGGACCCAGAGCCAGGCATCCCTGCCCTAAAGGAAATGTGGCAGGTTTATAAAGAAGACTGTTGCCCAAGACCATCCGTACACATTCTTTATAGAGCAGGGCTGCTCAACCTTGGCCCTCTAATCGTTTTGGAACTACGTTTCCCACAAAGCTCTAGGTTTGGGAACGCTTGCTTTAGACCAGGGGTCAGCAACTTGGCCCTCCAGATGTTTTCTCTAATGAGGCTCTGCCAGGTTAATAAGTGACTGAGCATTATGCAAGATGTAGGTCCATAACATCTGGACAGCAATGGTTAATCACCCCGTAATTAGACAATGCAGGGGATGTAAGAAGCCCCCCCCCCTTGTCTGTCCATAAACATGCATTGCTCTTTAACTTTACATTATAGCAGCTCAAGGCAGGAAGGGATCAGATAAATGACTGTTTATGAAACACAATGAACCATTTAAACCACTGCATCTCCCTCGTTCACCAGTTGCTTTTCTCTACGTGCCATCCACATGCAATACCAGAACACGCAGGCCGTCCACGGGGCAGCACGGATTTGCATTGTTTGCAGTACCAGAACAGCTTGGTGGATTGCAGCTGGATGACCAAGATAAATACATTTGCCAAAAGCACTGCAGGGCTGGATACCCAAGAGCAGTGGTTCACCAACCATCTATGAAAACAGAAGCCTATCGGCTCACTCCATGATTCACCCGCTGTACACTCTGGCGTTATATGCCCACCCAGCCCACATGCACCCTGCTACTTCAGGTTCTCCATTTACCCTCACCTAATGTGCCACCCCTCTCCTCTTCGATTGTAAGCTCTTGAGCACGGTCCTCTCCCATACTGTTCGGTGTGTTTAACTTGTATGTATATTTGTTATTCTGTCTCACCCATTCTACTGCGCTACGGAACTTGTTAGCACTTTATAAAAACTTTTAACTGTTGTCCTCAAGTACACCAAACAGGACAGGTTTTAAGGATTAATTTAGGAAGATGCAGACTGAATCCTGCAATCACTGAGCAGCAAATCATATCACCTGTGCTTCACATATCCTGCAAACCTGGCCTGTTAGGGGGGACTTTGAGAACCAGGGTTGGGAATCACTGCTCTATAGCATCATTTCCTGAACCTGTCCTCGGTGATCCATAACAGACCAGGTTTGCAAGAAATCTGTAATAGTGATTGTAGCTTTCTAGTCTACATTTCCCCAAGAGGAAATCCTTTAAACCTGGCCTGTTATTAGGTTTGCGAGAGCAGTCTTGTTTTCATAGAATTTATTCATGCCGAGGGGCAGTGCATGATAAATGCCACCATGCAGCATGTATAATCCATACTCTGCAGGTAAGAAATCAACACGGAATCTCAGGTGACCTGCCCTGAATACCTTCCTGCAGCATATGAATTATACATGCTGCAGGGCAGCACTTTTCCATGTGCTCCCCCAGCAATGAAATAGTAATGTGTGTCTAGGAAAACATGGCAGTGCTACCTGTTAGTGGGTCCTGAGGACAGGTTTGAGAAGAGTTGCACAAAAGCAAACTCATGCAACAGTGTTTGAAGAAAAAAAAATTGAATAAAAAGATAAAATTCTATCAGGGTTATTCAAAGAGATCCGAATTGCTGGAGAAAGGTAACCGAACGCTGATTTTCAGAGTTTGGTTACCTTTCTTGGCCATTCGGCTATCCAGAGAGCAGGCAATTCACCAAATCCTGGCGAATTGCCTGCACATACGGTGCCTGTTCGAGGGCAGTGAAATCCCCCATAGAGAAGCAATGCTTCATGTATTCAGAGAACAAAAACCAGAAGTGAAAGGTTCCCGAAATGCCCTGCCAGTCAATGGTTTCATGCGGCAGATTTATTCAGGAGAATCCCATAGGCTTCAATGTTAAAAATATTCCCGTTTTAATTCAATATCTAATAATCCGTTCATTATAAAATTCTGCAGTAAAGAGTCTCTTTATTTATAGATTTTTTTAGGATATTTTAAGCATTTTTCTCGACTTTTTTTTTTAAAAGTCCGATTTTTTTTTTTAACTTTTTTAAACTTTACTTATTTTTTCTGTAACAGCTCTTTTTATTATCATTCATTGGATTTTATATGTAAATTTCAGACATTTTCGCTCAGTAGTTTCTTTGCAAACAGGGTTTCACTTTTCAAACATTCATACAAACGGTTTTCCTAATTTATTCACTTCACTCGTCTGCGGTGTCGGCTTTTTCCGGCGGCTTCGCTGCATGTGATCGGCTCCTGTTCGGGTTGTTCCGTGGTTTTCGGCAGGTTAATCCAGATGTTTTTGCAGGTTTTCGGCGTGCATTCACCGGGTTTTGCGGTTAGTTTTCGTCGGGTTTGCGGCGACCTTTCCCTACAATTCGGGGACCCTGTGGTGCTTGCTGAATACACCGCAGAGTCGCCGAAATGGGTTCGGCAAAACGAACCGAATTGAAGAGAACGAAAAGTCACCGAACGTGCGGTGACTTTTCGATTCTCTTTGAATAACCCTGTATATATTCCGTTGTCGGACAATGATACGCCGGGACATGTAATAGGCCCTCCATTCTGTAATGTTGTGGAACAGCCTCTTCAAGCCATAAGACCCCCCCATCCCTTTTTTTTTCTTTTCAAAAGCCTTTGTTCACTGGACTTTCCATTTAAAAAAAACTAAAATCCCACGTGTAACGATCTTGATGACATCACAGGAATCACCCATTGCTCATAACCAGGCGAAGCAGCCGAGAGATACAGGGAAAGGACAGCAGGGGTGCAATTAATAAACTATGGGGGCTATTCATTAAACACAAAATCCGAATAGGAGAAAAATGATACGTGTCCATGAAAACATGTAGTATCTGACTACCCTTTCGCCCAAGTTTATCAAGGCTGCAACAACAGTTTAGTGAATGATCCCTTTTTATTTATATTTTCAGCTCCGTTTTTATATGGCAGAGTCCTCTACTAAAGAAAGAAGAAAAAAGTAAATGCATGAGGAGGAAGCTTGCGTTAAGTAGAGGGTATAGAAAGGGTGTCACAGATCTCGCGTTTGTGGTGATACAGGAGGTTCCGAGGTACATCAAATGCGGTTTATATCTGTCCTGTGCCTGTCTGGGATCTCGGTACCTGTGATGATGCTTGCCCTCCCTTCTTGTCACCTGCAGATTGATTATACGGTCTGCTGCCAGCGCCAGTTCCGGTTTTATTCTATGCTTTTCACGTTATTGAAGTTCCGTCTTTAATTGTTAAGTCTAACTAATCTTTGAAACACGGCCCTGCTTTTAATTCTCCTCTGATGTTCCCTCTGCTGGGTTTTTCTCGGTTTCTGTGGTCTCGCACCTCCTTGTTGCACATTTAAAAGCGCGCCGTTAATGCCCTTTCAATTAAGGGCTGTGGCTGCGGGTAAAGACTCTTTTACGCAGATAATTTCCGCGGGGAGCAGGATGAGCGCTCGGCCCCTGGGTGCCAGAGGCTTGCTATTAAATTGTGAGGCAGAAAGGGTTAAGGAGAGTCTACACCACCGAGGCTTGTGTTCATTCCCCATAAGCGTCTCTGGCGCTGCCTGCGCTGTCAGTCTTCCAAGCGGCAGGCCACACATGAAATGCCTGTGGGAATCTGGCTGAAGGACAGGCACACTCCATCCTGGAAGATTTAGCAGGGTTTTTCCCCAGGTGTAAATGGAAAGGACTTATCAACAGTTCCTTATACTGAAGTTTCCAAAAATGAAAGCTAATGTTTGTTGCAGTTTTCTTTGCCGTTCTCGTTGTTTTGCCTGGGACACTGTGCTCTGTCTCCGAGACGGATACTTGTTCACACCAAGCAGGCCTGGGCTCCGCGGCTCGCCCGTCTCGGTGATCCGCGGCTCGCCCGTCTCGGGGCTCCGCGGCTCGCCCGTCTCGGGGCTCCGCGGCTCGCCCGTCTCGGGGCTCCGCGGCTCGCCCGTCTCGGGGCTCCGCGGCTCGCCCGTCTCGGGTCTCGGGGCTCCGCGGCTCGCCCGTCTCGGGGCTCTTGATTAGTTTACTATAAGCCAATGCGTGCAGTGCGAGGTATACGCTGAGCCGAGTTCATCTCAGGTTTGCTGTAAGCTGCCCGGTTGAAGGTTACATCGCTGTAAGCTGCCCCTCCGCATCTTCCTGGACACATGTAATTCACATGACTTGCTTATGGGCAGTGTATGAAGGATGTAGCCAGTCAGAGCGCATTACCAATGTGCTGCAGGTGAGAAATCGAAGTACGATCCCAAGACGCCTGCCTCGATAAGGAAACAGAATTCCTTTGTGTAGCTTATAGAATAAACATGTTACAGGGCAGATGCTTTCCTGCGCTGTATGAAACAGCAGTGGGTCCTGCGGCAATGGTTTTACCTGCAACATATGGATTCTACATGCTGAACGGTGACATTTGAGGCTAGGGTCAGACTGAGGCAGTGCGAACGCGCGTGCAGCCGCACATAATCACGGCCGTGCTAGCAGCAGATGCCAGGCAATGACGGCCAATATACGAAGTACGGTCGCACAAAAGTGCGGCCGCGCAACGCAAGCGGCAAACAAACGCATTTTTTCGAGAACGTGAAACCACTAGTACTGACGTACAGAGTGCGCTGCGTCCGCTAGCGGCATGTTTGCGTGATTAGGAGACGTCAGACGCTGCTAATGTCCGGCCAACATAACGTCCAGACACAAAAAGGGTTTTATTGATGATCCGTACAAAATCACGGATGAAACTGCGCATCATATGACCGCTATTGCGTATTCCGTGAAAAAATAAGTCCATTCGTTCGAACGCACTTTTTCACGGACAACGTGAAAAATGCGTTAGTCTGACCCTAGCCTTAGGCTAGGGTCAGACGAAAGCAGTTTTAACGTGCGTTTAGGCTAGGGTCAGAGTGGGGCAGTCGGAACGCGCGTGCAGACGCACTAAATCACGGCGGCAGTAGCAGCACATAACGGCCAATGACGGCCAATATACGCAGTACGTGCGTACGAAAGTGCGCCGACACCACGCAACCAGCAAATGAACGCATTTTTATCAGAACGTTAAACCGCTGGTACTGACGTACAAAGTGCGCTGCGGCCGCATAGCAGCGTGTGTGCGTGATTAGGAGATGTCAGACGCTGCTAGTGTGCGGCCAACATAACGTTCAAACAGCCGGATTTCCCTAGACTTCTTTTTACCCCACCGTCATGAAATACGTCCAGAATTGCGCATCGTCTGACCACTTAAGCGTATTCCGTGAAAAAATGCGTGCGCACGCATCGACGTACATTTTGACGGTGGCTGCAGAAAATGCGCTCATCTGTCCCTAGCCTTAGACGCACGAAATCACGGCCGTGCTAGCAGCAAATGACGTCCAATGCCGGGGAACACACGAAGTACGGCCGCACGAAAGTTCGTCCGCGCAACGCAAGTGGCAAACGAACGCATATTTTCTAGAACGTCAAACCTCTAGTACGGACGTACAGAGTGCGCTGCGTCCGCTAGAGGCGTGTGTGTGTGATTGGGAGACGTCAGACGCTGCTAATGTCCGGCCAACATAACGTCCAGGCGCAAAAAGTGTTTTATTGATGATCCGTACAAAATCACGGACGAAAAATGCGCATCGTATGACCGCTATCGCGTACTCCGTGAAAAAATGCGTCCATTCGTTCGAACGCACTTTTTCACAGACAACGCGAAAAATGCGTTAGTCTGACCCTAGCCTTATGCACTGCTCATCAGCATGAATACATCATATGAGTCCAGGAAAATCTGGCAACGTTTGGGTTTAAAAAAAAAAAAAAAAATTATCTAGGATTTGGGTGCAATAACCCCATAATTTATGAGCCAAAGCTACGATCCCCAGAGCCTGTGACTATCCGAGCCCTGAATAAATCAAGCCCTGTACTAAATATACAGATACCTGAACCTGGTGGCAAACGGTTTCCCTTTAATGCGTAATTAAATCGCTGTACACGCGTCGTTGCACCTGCCTGCCAAACTGGAGAAGCCCCAGGTACCCAGGAGCTGGTGATGGTTTTTAAGAGCTGAAGGGAAAAAGAAAAAAAAACACCCAATTTATATCTCGGTGTCTCTCCCCGATCAATACTATAGAATTGAACTTAGGCAGCGCAGCAAACATGGCGATGGAGAGAAATCAATGAGTCCTGGCACATCGGATCCCTTTAACTTCCAGAGATCAGTAACTCGGACAGAAATCAATCGTTCGGCTGCTAAGCAGCCCCCCAGGAGGCCGGCCGGAAAGAATAGAGGAAGGAATAGCTCAGTCAGTGGAGCCCAGACAGCGATCATTGCTGGGGAACGCCAGGGCAGGGATTTACGACTTAACCTCTTCTGTGCCAGAGCTGTAAGCAACGGCTGGTGCTCAAAGGGTTAACCATGTGCTCAAAAGTTTATCCTCCTGAATTGACCCATAAAAAGTTACAATATCTCTTCCATCCAGGTAACAATGATTTCATTAAAGCAACAGTATAAATGAGGCCAAAACAATCACCCGGCTGGAGGGGGTTCTAAGTGATCTGATTGTGACGATGCCCACCCGCCAGGAATTTAAGGGTTTTGTAAGTTTCCCCCTTTCCTTTGGCTAAATAATTCCCAGTTTAGTGAATTTGCTCAGTGGGGGATAATGTAAATCAAATAAAGAGGAGCGTTCACCGGGAAGGAAGCTTCACAGCAACACGTCCTACCAGTATTGCCACAAAAATAATTATAAAGTGTAAAAGCAATAATCAGAGAATAAGAAACGCAAACGAATGACCCAACCTTTGAATAACAAGTTAAAAATTCCACCTTTATGAGTGGGTATGCTAATATTTAGGTGTGACCGGTTTTAAACAAAAAATAATAAAATCAAAATGGCACGGCAAGCTACTTAATGCCGATCCTGGCAAGACTCTGCCCTGCATGGATTAAGTGTTTAGGGCAGGGATGTCCATGAACTACAACTCCCATTCTTCTCCATCCATCTAACGCAACCAGAGATTTCTGTGAGTTGTAGTTCACGAACATCTGGGGGGCCGGAGTTTGGACATCCCCAGTTTACGGGGTTAATCGGATACCGCAGGTGTCTGCCAGACTTGCAACACTGAAAAATTTAAATCCTTCCGTGCGTCAGGAGAAACGGTGACGTGATCTCTAAGGTTCCTGGATCATTTGGCGCTGATCTCATGCCCACCTCACGAGGGTGTATGGTGGCAGCGCTGCCAAGAAGTAAAAACACCTCTATTGATATAAAATTAAAACATTCTCTAAATCGAAATTAGTGACTAATAGCTCCTGAGGAAGCTGCTACATTGAAGCAGCGAAACGTGCATTGAGCAGTGATACATTTATAGGAGCTATCGAAGCTATTATCTTGTAGGGAAATAGGTTTTTTTTCTCTTGAGGATTATTTGGTCCTACTACAAGGAGACCTGACACTCAAAGGAAATTACGGGGCTCTGTGGCACCCAGTATTCATGGGCTGTCCAACACGTATTAGAGGGATGGTAATGCCATATTAGATAACAGGAGATCCTTTTTTCCACAATCATGGATTTCAATATATGGAACTCAATACAAGGCATATTCATTTTGGCATAATAGTAGCCCCCCTAGTAGGCTTGGGCCCTTACACAATTCCTGGGGAACCCCTGGTCAGGGTATTTTGCACCTTATGATAGTGGTCACTAATTTCGATTCGGGAAGGTTTTCCATTATTATGTCTAGACTAATTTATAAAGTTGTTTTTAATTCTTCGTAGCGCAGCCACCATACACCTTCTTGGTAGGGATGTGCGTTTCGGGTTTCGGAATTTTCACGAAATTTCCCGATTCGTGTTTTCGGATGCGGGCGATTTTCCGAAAATTTTTAGATCCGAAAACGGCAGATCCGAAAAGTTTTCCGAGCCGAAACAAAATATTTTCGAATGGACTTGAAATGTGTCAAATCGAAATTTATTGCTTTGAAACGAGGAGAACAGACGTTCCGAAAAAACGAAAATTTCCGAAATTACGAAAAGTCGATACAAAATACGAGCAAAGTGACACGAAAATACGAAAAATGGTCGATATTCCGAAAACATGTACAATTCCGAAAAACGAAAATTTCCGAAATCACGAAAAGTCGATACAAAAAACGAGCTAAGTGACCCGAAAATACGAAAAATGGTCGATATTCCGAAAAAAAAAATGTACACGAAAAACGAGTCGAGCCGAACCGAATCGAAACAGAAATCGGTCGAAACGAGCTGAATCGAAAAGTTTGAAAATCCGAAAAATCGAATCGAAAAAAAAAGAAAAAAAAAAAAAAAAAAAAAAATCGGTGCACAAGCCTACTTCTTGGTGTGAACGGGGCGGTTTCTTCCAGGATCCCTCTGGGGGTAGTTTTCCTGGACACATGTTACCATTTCATGCGGATCTGTAGCACAGGGAAAAGTGCTGCCCTGCTACATGTATAATTCAGACGCTGCAGGAAGGAAATAAAAGGCAGGTCACCTGGGATTCCACTTTGATTTCTTACCTGCAGCGTATGGCTTATATAAATGCTGCAGGGTGGCATTTTTCATGCACTGCCCATCAGCATGAACATATTATATGTATCCAGGAAAACATGGCTGACCTGGCAACACTAGCTACGAACCATCAGAGCCAAGTCTAACAAAAGACGGGCCTTTGGGAGGTGTTGACCAGATGTTGTTGTCCTTAGTTAGAAAAACCCCTACAGCTATAAACCCAATGGAAGAGAAATGTGAAACCTCAGAACCCTTTAAATGAAAAAGGCAGATTACATAAAATATTAAAAAAAGCCCCCCATTTATTAGTAACCTTGAAAGGTGGGTAGGAGCTGCTAAGCACAAACAGGTGGTTTCACAAGCAAGTAAACAGAATAAAGAAACCTATCTAAACTTGTGACAGTGAAAAAAATATACATAATGTAAGTGAAATTTATTTTATTTGCACACAGAAGACATGGCAAAAAAAAGTATAGACCCTGCATAAAAGATCACTTCCAGACAAGTGGACCAATATCTATTACAATCCATCTTTACAGCAGCAAAGAGCGAGCCTTATCTGACACACTGAGAGCAACAGTTTCAACTGATCATGAGGTTTCAAAAAGAAAAGAAACAGGAAAGAGAGGACTAGCCGTGGCACCTGGTATATTTTTGGAGTGCTGCTCCCAGGTTGCTCAGCCAGCCTTTAATCCAGCTGCATTCTTGATAAATGAAGGCCTGAGGCTGTAATACAACACGTGCCATGTCATAAGGACAAGGCTGGCGCTGCGCCATCACAAGACACATTCTCCCAAGCGCTACTACCGCTGGCAGACACATTCCCCCTAGATATTCTGGGTCCAACGGCAAAGACCTTGTAGAACAATGCTGGCTTGAGGGATAACATATCTAGGGGTAAGCATTAGGGTTGCCAGATTGACCATGTTTTCCTGGACATAGAATTTATTTGTGCTGATGGGCAATGCATGAGAACAATGCCACCCCACAGCATGTATAATCCATACGCTGCAGGTAAGGAATCCCAGGTGACCTGCCTTGATTTTCTTCCTGCATCATATGAATTATACATGTTGCAGGGCAGCACTTTCCCTCTGCATGAAATAGCAACATGTGTCCAGGAAAACATGGCCGATCTGGCAACCCTAGTAGGAACAGGTACCCAGCTGAAGGACACATGGAATATCTTCTGTACGTCCATGTACAGCAGGGGGTCAGCAACCTTGGCCCCCACAAGCTATGGAACAACATCAACCATGATGCTCATCCACTTATTAGGTTGGCAAAGCCTCATGGGAAATGTAGCTCCAACACATCTGGAGGGCCAAGACTCTCCTTGATGTACAGCAAAAAATACAGGTACATAAAGAGACATTAAAGATGCCTTTTCTCATGTTTTTCAATTACTTTCCCTTAGCATAATGCCAGTATTGATAAATCCAGGGGCCAGGGAGTCAATTGCTCCTAGAAAATGACAGCTATCCCTGGATTCTAGGAAGCTCCACATCATCATATGGCAACAGGAGCACAGAAAAGGTAACATTTTATCAGTTTTGTGCTCGAAATCCAATTAAACGATGACCTGTTACAATTGTTTGTTCTGGGAACAGGCACCACTTTACACTTTTTATTCAAAGCATCAAGAACCTAAAATTACAACAATTGCAGGGAGAGACCGCCAGGGCATCTCTGACCAAAACCCGGTGAGTAATTAATGCTACAAGAGATAAATTGCAATTTAGTAGATAATATTATATAGCAGCGGTTCCCAACTCTGGTCCTCAAGTACCCCCTAACACAGGCTGTCAAACTCCGGCCCCCCCAGATGTGTCTGAACTACAACTCCCTTAATTCCTTGGCCATCTACTGCATTGAAAGAATTCTGGGAATTGTAGGCATTAACATCTGGGGGGCTGCGAGTTTGACAGTCCTGTCTTAACAGGCCATAGTTTAAGGATTAAGGCTGTGGTCACACGGGCGTTGTTGAGAACAGAAGGAACGTCCGTGAAAGTGGACTTTCATTCCACTCTGACGTCCGTGTGGACACCTTGCTGAATGCAGCGCTCGGTGCTACAAAGTGCAATCTGCGTTGTAGCCCCATCCTACGTCCGTCATAGCTTTTCTGACAGGGAGGCTGAAAGCACATCCAGTGGTAGCGCGTGCAACTAGTGCACACACACTACACCATATGACCCTCACAGTCGAGCAGTCACAAAGCTTCGACAGACGCAGGGAAGAGCGGTCACACAGACTCAGCGCGCTCGTGTGACTGCAGTCTAAGGCTAGGGTCAGACGAAAGCATTTTTCCCCGCCAACGTGAAAAAGTGCGTCCGAACGCATTGACGTATTTTTTCACGGAATGCGCAAAAACGGTCAGACGACGCGCATTTTCGGGCGTGATTTTGTACGGATCGTCAATAAAACTCTTTTTGCGTCTGGACGTTATGTAGGCTGGACATTAGCAGCGTCTGACATCTCCTAATCACGCAAACACGCCGCTATGCCGCAGCTGCGCACTCAGTACGTCAGTACTAGCGGTTCAGCGTTCTCGGAAAAATGTGTTCAAATTCCACTTGCGTTGCACGGCCGGACTTTTGTGCGGCCGTACATCGTATATTGTCCGTCATTGCCCGTCATCTGCTGCTAGTGCGGCCGTGATTATGTGCGCCAGAACGCACGTTAAAAGTGCGCTGGTCTGACCCCAGCCTTAATTGGAGAAATGCTGACTGAATCCTGCAACCGCCGAGCAGCAATCCTATAACCGGTGCTGTGCTTCACATATCCTGCAAACCTGGCTTGATAGGGAGACCTGAGGACAAGGGTTGGGAAACACTGTTGTATATGATCCGTTTTTACTATGTAGGGATCAACAATCAGTGGATGTGATGGCGACGTAGGCTTTATTTTTCCAAATGTTAAAATATAAAAATCACAAACCCCATCCAAATCTTTAAAAAGCGATATGATGTGTTGTGGCATGATTGTGTTTTTCAGAGCATTTTTTCATGCTGATGTCATCGTGGGTCTTTATCCCGGCTCTGGGTACGCCCAGGCAGCAGGTATTTATCGTACACAAGTAGAGCAAACACGCGCACAATTAAAAAACAGGATTGGTAAATATTTAAATTAATTAAGGTTGGCATCTTTCTTTAATTCCCCCCCCCTTTATTTCTACATCCTTGCCTGGGATTGGCTGGTTCGCCATTGTTTGCGCATTACTGTTTCCATGACGTGGGTGCGGATATTTGCCTTCAGAGAAAATTTTGAGCCTGTTTTGGTTATGACAGACATTTTGTATTTTATTTTACTTGTTTTCTTCTTTGTAAATCTATTCCAGCTTTTTAATGATGTTCCTTACACAAACAGCTGGAATTACACAAACATGGGTAGATCCTGCTAATAGGGTCCCTGGGATTATAGATTCAGCACAATTTGGGTACATCTAGACAGTGGATACTCTGTATACAAGCAGCATGTGTATATGTAAATAGGTGATACTCTGTATACAGAACGTGTGCTCAATGTGTGTTCGTATAGACAGCAGGTACCCTGTGTACATAGAAAGCGGCTACTCCTGTAAAGGACGGTGTGTGTGTGTGTTCATATAGACATCGGATACTCTGTATACAGTGTGCGTGCATATAGACATTGGATACTCTGTATACAGTGTACGTACATAGACAGCGGATACAGTCTGTATACAGTGTGTGTACATATAGACCTTGAATACTCTGTATACAGTGTGCGTATATATAGACTGCGGATAATCTGTATACAGGACAGATTAAGGTAGGGTCAGACGAACGCATTTTTCGCTTTGTTCGTGAAAAAATACGTCTATTCGTTCGAACGCACTTTTTCACGGACAACGCGAAAAATGCGTTCGTCTGACCCTAGCCTAATCTGTCCTGTATACAGATTATCCGCGATAGCGGTCATATGATGCGCATTTTCGTCCGTGATTTTGTTCGGATCATCAATAAAACTCTTTTTGCGTCTGGACGTTATGTTAGCCGGACATTAGCAGCGTCTGACGTCTCCTAATCACGCACACACGCCGCTAGCGGATGCAGCGCACTCTGTACGTCAGTACTAGCGGTTTCACGTTCTCGGAAAAATTAGTTTGTTTGCCTCTCGCGTTGCCCGGCCGAACTTTCTTGCAGCCGTACTTCTTATATTGCCCGCCATTTGCTGGTACTATGGCCGTGATTAAGTGAAGCTGCACGCGCGTTCTCACTGCGTTCGTCTGACCCCAGCCTAAAACCTGGGCCCGTTTAGAAGGTGAGGCTGCGGGTAACCAGGGCCCATTTGGAAGGTGAGGCTGCGGGTAACCGGGGCCCATTTGGAAGGTGAGGCTGCGGGTAACCGGGGCCCATTTGGAAGGTGAGGCTGCGGGTAACCCAGGCCCATTTGGAAGGTGAGGCTGCGGGTAACCCAGGCCCATTTGGAAGGTGAGGCTGCGGGTAACCCAGGTCCATTTGGAAGGTGAGGCTGCGGGTAACCGGGGCCCATTTGGAAGGTGAGGCTGCGGGTAACCGGGGCCCATTTGGAAGGTGAGGCTGCGGGTAACCCAGGCCCATTTGGAAGGTGAGGCTGCGGGTAACCCAGGCCCATTTGGAAGGTGAGGCTGCGGGTAACCCAGGCCCATTTGGAAGGTGAGGCTGCGGGTAACCCAGGCCCATTTGGAAGGTGAGGCTGCGGGTAACCGGTGCCCATTTGGAAGGTGAGGCTGCGGGTAACCGGTGCCCATTTGGAAGGTGAGGCTGCGGGTAACCGGGGCCCATTTGGAAGGTGAGGCTGCGGGTAACCGGGGCCCATTTGGAAGGTGAGGCTGCGGGTAACCGGGGCCCATTTGGAAGGTGAGGCTGCGGGTAACCGGGGCCCATTTGGAAGGTGAGGCTGCGGGTAACCGGGGCCCATTTGGAAGGTGAGGCTGCGGGTAACCGGGCCCATTTGGAAGGTGAGGCTGCGGGTAACCGGGGCCCATTTGGAAGGTGAGGCTGCGGGTAACCGGGGCCCATTTGGAAGGTGAGGCTGCGGGTAACCGGGGCCCATTTGGAAGGTGAGGCTGCGGGTAACCCAGGCCCATTTGGAAGGTGAGGCTGCGGGTAACCCAGGCCCATTTGGAAGGTGAGGCTGCGGGTAACCCAGGCCCATTTGGAAGGTGAGGCTGCGGGTAACCCAGGCCCATTTGGAAGGTGAGGCTGCGGGTAACCCAGGCCCATTTGGAAGGTGAGGCTGCGGGTAACCGGGGCCCATTTGGAAGGTGAGGCTGCGGGTAACCGGGGCCCATTTGGAAGGTGAGGCTGCGGGTAACCGCGGCCCATTTGGAAGGTGAGGCTGCGGGTAACCGCGGCCCATTTGGAAGGTGAGGCTGCGGGTAACCGCGGCCCATTTGGAAGGTGAGGCTGCGGGTAACCCAGACCCATTTGGAAGGTGAGGCTGCGGGTAACCCAGGCCCATTTGGAAGGTGAGGCTGCGGGTAACCCAGGCCCATTTGGAAGGTGAGGCTGCGGGTAACCGGGTCTGTTTACTGCCCTCTCGAGCTCCCTCTTTATTTAATAGTTGGATGACTTTCTGGAAACCTTTGCCAAAAACAATCAACTCCAGGGAACTGAATAACATGAAATCGAGAGGGTGTGTCTGCGGCGAGGCCCAGTATCCACGGAAACCGCCACCTTTTTGCATTCACCCAGGTGAAACCAGAAGCTTTCAGGGCAGCTGGTGGATTCAACAGTAAATACACAGCAATTGGGTTATTAATTAAACATATCCAGCTCAGCGGCGCGGGGGCCACCGGCTCAAGGGTAACTCAGGAACGCGCCTGCTTACTGTCTGACAAGGAGCAGATTATCCTCCTCACCCCCTTATAAAGAGAGGAGGTCACTATTTAGATAATCTTCTCCTAAGCACCTTAAAAAAGATATGTATTTTTTTTACATGAAAACATAACAAATAAATACTATTACTGCTCACCAACACAAAGCTTTAGTCACAAGACCACAAAAAAAACCTGAATAATTGTATCCGTATTATACAGATCCTTCATTCTGTAACATCTCTCTGAATTGGTTCGTGGAATGCGTTCAGCCGAACAGCCGTACCAGTCGAGCATTGGTTTTATCAAAGTAAGGACAGGTGAAAGGGTTCCTGCTCTCCTTAAATTTTTTACTCGTGATCCAAATGGATTAATACAGAAATTCAAAACTTTATTGCTAAGCGCGCAGGCGCTGCGACGTCGCTCCACAGGATGGGGCAGATATGGTAGGTTTGTGGTTAGATTTAGGGGGAATGAAGGATTAAAAGGGTTACAAGGTGTGGGTGTTCATCTGATTCTGGAGTAAGGTTGCCAGAGCGGCCATTTTTTCTTGGACACATAATTTATTCATGCTGAAGGGCAGAGCATGAAAAATATCACCCGGAAGTATGTATGATCCATACGCTGCAGGAATCCCAGGTGACCTGCCTTGATTTCCTTCCTGCCGCATATGAATTATATATGTTGCCGGGCAGCACTTTTCCCTGTGCTCCACCTCTGCATGAAATAGTAATATGTGTCCAGAGAAAACATGGCCGATCTGGCAGCCGCATTCTGGAGGCTTTGGATTTGGGTGGGTTTTATAGGGAAATTCTTTATGGTGTTCAATTGTATCTTAGATCTGGTTTATGTACAACCAACTGCATCATGGACCCCTTTACTTTAACCCCATAAGAACCAAGGGTCTTTAAAGTCAATGCATTTATGACGTAAATGTTATATCGTTGGTCCTTAAGGGGTTAACCTTATGAGATGTACTTTTTTGCTGAAAAATTGCAACGTAGACGAATCTTTTGTGTTTTACAGATGAGCTTTCGGTCTCCCTGGTTTCTTTAGCCTGTAACCTGATATCAATCCTGATATCAATCCTCTCCCCTGCGGAGAATAGCAGAAGCTTGCCCCCCCGTACTTTGAAAAAGGACTGTAAGGAGCAGAAAGTCTGCAGTAAGCCGAAAGTTTCGGAGTTAGGCTAGGGTCAGACGAACGCATTTTTCACGTGCGTTTAGCGTTTAGCCGCACGAAATCACGCCCGTGCTAGCAGCAAATGACGTCCAATGCCGGGGAACATACGACGAACGGCCGCACGAAAGTTCGTCCGTGCAACGCAAGTGGCCAACGAACGCATTTTTTCGAGAACGTCAAACCGCTACTACTGACGTACAGAGTGCGCTGCGGCCGCATAGCGCGTGTTTGCGTGCTTGGGAGACGTCAGACGCTGCACACGTCCGGCCAACATAACGTCCAGACGCAAAAAGGGTTTTATTGATGATCCGTACAAAATCACGGCCGAAAATGCGCATCGTATGACCGCTATCGCGTATTCCGTGAAAAAATACGTCCATTCGTTCGAACGCACTTTTTCACGGACAACGTGAAAAATGCGTTCGTCTGACCCTAGGCTAAATGGGATTAGTTGCTAAAACGCTTCTTTTACCAGACTAGATTTATCTAGACTTACGGGGGGGGGGTGCAAGAATGACCCTAAAATAGGAATCTGCTTTCATTCTACTCATTAGTTTGGCCGAGCCTCATTGGAAATGTAGTTCCAAAACATCTGGCGGGCTGGCGAACCTTGGCAACCCAGATGTTTCTAAACTACATGTCCCATGATGCTCCACCAGTCTTGAGTGTGACTAAATCATGTGACGAGTAGCTCTGTAACATCTGGGGTGCCAAGGTTCATTATCACTGGCCTAGAGTGACAAAGGCAGCCTTATAGCACTATAATACACTTTACATCGTCAATGATGGCAGAAAACCTCTTCTCGGCTCTTGTTCTGCCGTTGCAAAAGAATGAATTATCTGTGCGTGTCACACGTATGCTTTTTATTGAGGCGTTATGCATGTCGGGAGAACTTGTTAACGTATATAAATATGGCGTGGCCTTTCAATGTCACCATTTGGGGTTGTCTCGGTGATGATCGATCAAACTGGCGCACTTTAGGGGTCCTGCCTTTGTTTTATGCCCACTCCGAGCTGCCTTTAAAAACTCCACAGGTTCTATTGTGCACATTGTCTCACAGAGTCCACGGGAACTCGCCGCAGCAACAGGCCTCTAAAAGATCCATCAGCCACCCCGTGGCACATGCCTGACAAGCCGTATGATGGATCGGCAAAGCGCGCAATGATAAGTTCCCTGACTCTCAGACCCGGGATATTTCTCTCTCGTTTCACCAGGACAGGTGGCCCTATTGTTAAAATAAAACAAAATAAATGACACAATACAGTAGGATGAGAGACGGCGGCAGGTGGGCTTTCTCCTCCCGGTGCCCCTCGCTGGAGGTAGGTCCCTGAGGAGCGGTCTTGGCGTGGCATACGGCAAGTGTCACTTACACTCCTTACACTTGGACTTTGACTGACAAACAGACGCGCTTGTCTGCTCGCTCGGCTCTGAGTGCATTCTTTGAAGTCTTTTATAAGAAAACAGCAAATTCCTCAAATCGAGCGCCTGACAAAACAATACTGAGATTGCTGTGCATCTACGCGGCCTGTAACTCCCGCTCACGCCCTCCCTGTATTTTACCATTATGTATATATTCTTTGAATCTGTTACATCTCACAATGCAACACTCGTTTTCTAATATACTTGCTAAAAAGAACCTGCAAAGGATCCTTAAGAATAAGCTGGATATTCATCAGGCCTCGCCGCGGTTCACGCGGATAGTTGCACCAGAGAAGGCAGGTGCATCAGCCTTTTTCTAGAATCGACCCCTCGGTCTCATTAAAATAATTTTTTTTTTTTAATTTAATGTTCTCCATAATTCATCTGTCCCAAAAGGTAATCAATACATCCCATAATGAAAACCTGAGCCATATTTTATTATCGGCTGCTGGGAACGAGCCCCGGCGGCAGGAGCTGGGAGCATGAGCATGGTATGTTTGACATGAGAGCGTGACTCCAAGCAATCGCAAACTGCAGGTTGGGCTTTTATCGTACGATATCACGGACCCGCAGCACTAAGCCCACCCGAAGCAGAGACCCGCAATATGCCCAAACTTCGATTAAAGCTTCTGCAGAGCGTGCTTGATTTACATCGCGACTCCACCACCCCTTAATCTGGTAAGCTTTTGAGTTTACTGTGCCTTCATCATGGTCAGAAGGGTCGAAACGTTGCCAGCATAAAGTATGGAGGAGCAAGATCATTCAACAAAGTATATAATGTGTACATACACATTGCACAAACTTCCTCCAAGCCTTCTAATCGGGGAAACTCCTGCAAACCTCCCACCACCAGGTCAAGGATGCATCTAAACCTGTCCTCAGGACCCTCTAACAGGTCAGATTTTACAGATCACCTTGGGGGAAATTCAGACTGAATCCTGCAATCACTGAGCAGCAAATCATATCACCTGTGCTGTGCTTCACATATCCTGCAAACCTGGCCTGTCAGCGGGTCCCAAGGACAGGTCTGGGAAACACTGATCTAAACGGATGAGAGATCAGGTCTCCCCAATCCACAGGAGGTCCAGGCCTTCCACCCATCCAATTACTCTTTATTATATTTCCATCTACCGCATGGGCTGAACCCATACATGCAAAGTGTGGCAGAATCCAGCCCTTGATCTCCTGGTTCGTCTTCATGGTGGGCTTCCCATTAATAGAAAAGGATAGGGAGTATCACGACCGAAGGACGGGTTCAACATTCGAATACCGGTATTTGCTTTGGCGGAAGGTCTTAACTATTGTAATGACTCGCTTCTATTCGTATGAGTGGGGAATGTTTATCTGACTCCAGGACCAACGTTTATATTGGCGCCACTTTTACCCGCATCATGTCACCACCACGCTTGGATTGCTACTTATGACCCTGATAATGGACTTGGGAGACCCCCCTAAATAGTTTACAAACAGCGGAAACGCAGCAATGACAATCCGCACACAAATTGTGCATAAAGGATGTGTGCTGTAGCAATATAATGGAATTTCGGGGCATTTTCCAAGCCACAGACTGGCTTCCTTTGAGATTAGATCGACACCTTGTAGCATCTGCAATGCATGCTTTTATAATGCGGAAGCACCAGGCGGATTTGCAGTGTTTCTGCTGCTGTAGTCACCTGGATCCCTAGATAGTAGGGGTTTAACAATGTACCCCATAACGCCTGTGGATAGCACCTCAAGCCAAATCTTGGCAAAGGATACACCTTGGACAGTAACTCCTAGCATATTGATACGTTTGGCCTGGTTTAAAAGAAATGATCTCCTAATCTCAAGTGTCTTGGATGGTTAAAGTTCCCTAAATCCAAAATGTCAACTCAAGAGATGCCAAGGAGTGTGATTTACATTACTTTTAGTCTTGGCCTTCCCGGACTCTGCGCGGTCTCTTGAATCAAAGCAGAAAATCCAATCAAATATTGTTGTTTATTATATATTCCATACTGTACTGGTCACTAATCTGCCTCACGTCCGACTCAAGAGCGCTATCGGCATTTCATTATGTCGATGCCTGATTGGCTTTGCTGCGTCCGTTATGCGTTTTGAGGCAGTTGAATGGAATAGATTCCTACGTATAAAGTAAATAGAGCGGATTAAGCTATACACCAATTATTAAAACACGTCCCGGGCTGCAGTGTGTTTAGAACTCTCTCAGTAAAGCCCACACGCACCTGTCCTAAAGTAGCACATTTTGTTTTAGGTTTTGGTATTGTCGTTTTATTTCTATTTTTTTTTTCGCTCTTTTGGTCAGTATCTGCGGGCGTTTTTTTTTTATATAATGTTTATAGAACAAATACCTTTGTGGTAATCTCACTGGGTGTTCCCGCAAATGACATCAGAAAATAATATAATTAGATTGGAAAAATAAAACTTGCCTCGTTTTTTTGGAATTTAATTAGCAGCTTATAGTAAACTTGGGAAGATATATTTTTTTTTTCTTTTTTAATGGGAGCATCCCTGTAAACGAGGACGCAGGGCAAACAGGTTATTTAATGAATTCCACCTCTTTCTGACACAAAACTGGATCGACCTGCTTGCAATTCATGTCCTGTGCTCCTTTCCATGGAATTATTTAACTCGTTTATATAGTCTGAGATTAGGACATATTTTGATAGATGAGTATTGTGACAGCGGCCAGAAATATCCAGGTGGGAATGCCGGTCACCGGGAGAGGCATTTCTTCCTTTGTAGACCTGTGGACACCTACGTAACCCAGGAGATGTTCCTGCAGAAGGATCATCTCACACGTGCCATATTATGAATATAATGGGGAGAATGCCGAAATAAAGAGGGCTTGTCTTTGCTAACTACACAAAGGTAAAGCACAACTTGTCTCGTGTCCCGGGATGACCTAAAATACTGCCGTGTTTACACTCAGTGGAGACTTTCAGGTTTGCAACGAACACAAAGTTCTCTGAAAACACAAAAGAAAAGATTAAAATGAAACTTGCCATCTGAAAATATCACATAACTATATGATCGAGCCTTGTTTACTCGTCGTGTTGACAGACCCTTGTAGGATCGGGAAAAGTAGCGCGGCAAAAGATCACATGAAGAAAAAGAAGGGAAAAAGAGGCATTCGCCGTTGGGACCACTTTATGGACCAGAATTTATTTATTTATTTATAAAAGGATTTTACCAGGAAGGATACATTGAGATTTCTCTCGTTTTCAAGTATGTCCTGGGTTCAAGAACATAAGTGTTCAAGGAGGACAAACAATATTAAAAGGTAGAAAAATGTGTCAGAGATAGGAATCGGACACAAAAACTGAGAGGGAAAAGAAAAACGCAAAAAGTAGTGTGGCATCCCTTGGCCATTATAGATCACGTCAACTTGTCCACCAAATTAATAATTCACCGGAATCTCTTCTTCCAGGTCATCGTATGATGGTCTCAACTACTGTATGTGGAAAAAGAGGCCCGAGCGCTCCACTTCCTAAAAGGAATATTTGATAGGACAATATTGGCAATGTTTCAGGTTACGATGCAAGTCTTACTCAAGCCTGGTCCCAAGAATCGAGTCCTAGAACTGGTGGACAGAAGGGTCCACAGAGGTCTATAAACGTATAAACCCAGTAAGACTTGATCAGCAGAGGACTCTGTTGTGTTGAAGTTCCTATGTGTAGATCTAACACTGTTGTGTTTTGCATCTCATGGATGATTTTCCACAGAGGAAAACGTGAGATGTTTGGCCTCCTGGGGAAAGAAAAGACCTTCTAGGGTTTTCCTTCAGAGATTGTCTTGAAACTGATGCCAAGAGAATTGGCTCCTGAATATTACTTTTCGTAGATCAGGCAGCAAGAGAAGAATAAGCTATTTTTTGGCAAAGAGTTGAACTGGATCTCATGTAGGACAGATGGGCGACCATCAAAATCCCGTTGGAATCTGTTCATTCCGGAAGAGGTCCCCATTGAACGTCTCGTAGTAATTCTACGAAAATTTCCACAGTGCCCCACCAGTTCAAAGATACCGGTCGTAAGTCATCAGAAGGTCTCCATGTGACCGTGCCAACATCAGGCACGGGTTACCAGATCCGAAAATGGGAGAATCTAATTACATTGCCTGAAGCCTCGCACCTGTTGACGTGGGCTGAGCTAATTCTAGAGGGTTTTTTTTTGTTTGTTTGGAAAATGACATCAAGGCACAAATATAATGAAATAGAATGTTCCACTGTTTTTATTGTTGTTGGTTTTAAGTCTTCGCTATATTTTTTTTCCTCATGCATGTATATTCTAACCTTCCTGTACAAAGCCCACTCCTTTTAAAAATCTAAATTAAAAACAAAGATCATTATTATTAATGTTAACAAGCCAAGAAATTTACAGGACAGAGTATCCCTTATCCGAAGTGCTCGCGACGAGAAGCAATTTGGACTTTAGATTTCTGTCTATTTGCATATAATAATGAGAGATCCTGGTGATGGGACCCAAGTCCAAACACGAAATCCATTTATGCTTCACACACACAATTTTATTCAATATTTGTAATACTTTTGTGACTCGTCACGAGGTCAGAGGTGAGATTTTCCCCTTGTAGTGTCATGTCGGTCTCAATAGGGTTTTTGGTGCTCGAATGGTTTTCAGATTTTGGATTATTGGGGTTGTCGGATACTCAACTAGTAGTAAGTTATTTTCCAGTAAGGCAGGAGCCCAAAATAATCGTCCATGAACGAAACGAGTGTGGATGGAAACGCGAGACGTACAATCAATTGGCAATTATTTACCATAATAGGTTCTACGCCTGGTGAATGTGATTTAGGCAAATTACAAATGGCCATTAAACAGAGTGGAACGTATAGAAAGAAAGACAACGCACAACAGACTCTTGTTTTAGTCGTCGTCACTATGGAGAAGACATGGATCTGTGTTGTTAAATCTCCCTATATAATTGATCTATCTGAAGCTTTCCCTTTACCACCACTTGAAGCTAAACATCAATCTGCAAAAGGGGATAATCACACGTAGGACGTTGACGGTTTGCCCATATAGATTGACTAGTCGCGCTTTAACCGAGTTCGGTCAAACCGTAGGACTATCATGGACGCAGGATAAGCAATGGATCCACCAAGTCTTACTTTAATACTCTCGCCCAGCTCTGGGTCAGGGAAGCACAGCTCTGCGTCACTATCCTTTGCAGAGAGGAACAGCATTGCTAACATCCTTATAGAAAGCCACATTGGTGTTGTAACTCACAAATGCATGAAGACATGTGATTCTGGGCAGGATTCCAAAGAGTATCATGCCGACGTGACCACTCCAATTCTTCAGGGGAAAAAAAGATAGATATGTATCTCATGGGGCAGGAAGGAAGGCTTGGGTCACACAGGAATAACATTTTTTTTTAAAAAAAATGCTTATTTTTCTTTACATTAATATAATAAATTTTAAAAAAAATGTTCAAAGAAGCTATTTTATAAAAATAAAACCAAACCAAAGTGAGTGCGCATCTACAGGACGAAGCTGTTGTCACGAGACGACCCATAATTCTCTTAGCAAATATTTCTACGGCGCGAGTGAATTTTCCCCCAAGCCGGCGACACGAGAGTCATTTATCCTGTTCAAGGTCTGGAATAGCAGGGGCATAAATGAAAATGTCCGGCATCTTCAAAATTTGCATTGTAAAACCATCCTTCAGATTCGTCGAAATAAATTTTACTATTTTATTAGCGCAAACAACGTGGTAATAAAACCCTAATACGGATCCTTGTAGCGGAGGGATGAGCGAAAATTAACAAAGACCAAACTGCAGCCACTATTACATTCAATTACCTTTTGGCTCCAGATTTACATCCTCATCTCATAATCTCCGTGGTGTGGGCTTTTACCCGATCCCCGTTATTCGTTAAAGACCTAAAAGAATACTTTGCTGTAACGTCTGCAAAATGCAGAGACGCTGCTCCATTCATTAATTCTATTGATAAATGCGCGGAGACTGGACGCCTATAAACCCGTGCCACACCTTGTGCCTTCAATGACGTAATTGGATTTTGGTGTGAAATATCAACGCAGCATCGTACAAGTCACCTGAACACATATAGAGGTGCAAAGGCAATATAACGGTATAAACATTGGGGATGTCCCGATCACTTTCGGACCACCTATCCGGACCTCCGCATCTTCCCTGACTTGCGAGCAGGCAGTGAAGATGCCACAAGTCACCGCCAAGGCTGCGGGACTCCAACTGGGCAACTGGGAGTCTCGCTGCCCGCATGTCTCTGACTCGGATCAGATCAACTTGAAGAATCCGATACCAGATATCCAAAAAAAGAAGAAGAAGAAGAAGAATAGTAAACAAGTCTTTAATCAGCGAACCATTAATAAAATCCAACGTTTCGGTTCATACAAGAGCCGAAACGTTGGATTTTGTTAATGTTTCGCATTTCGCTGATCAAAGATTTGTTTTTTACCTACAAGACCGTGAGTGCTCCCATTTTTGGGCAATATATATATATATATATATATATACATACACATAAAATTCATAATTTCTTATATACACACATGCGCGCTTTCTGTATGTAAACACATATATAAATACAGTACATACAAATAAAAATATCCACAAAATATACACACGTTTGATTAAAGAAATTTGGAATGAATGGAAGATAAAGAAGGAAATTAAATGATCGCATGTTTGAACAACATGTTTATTTTATCTCCACTGAAAAACCTCTGTGATTGTCCCAGATTCCAGCAAGGTTGGATGTTGTCTCAGCACTATGGGCAATCTGTTGGTTTGCATCCCGTCCCCAAGGACGAGCACAGGGAGATAATTGCAGAGCGGAGGAGCAGCTCAGAGGAAAACGGCAAGTTATGCTCTTGTTCTACTGATTTTGTACTTGCTAAGACAACTTTACATCCTGCAATATTTACTCTCCCACATTTTGCCAGCAGAGCTCAATGTCTGTATTGTATGTGCTATTATCCATTAGTGAATGGTACATCTGATTACATTACTGTAAAACAATACACGGCCCGGATCTGGCCTTTCAGTGGCTGGGGATGCTTGGCCAGGGTATCCGTGATGGTGGATTCTGGACAGATTCTCTATTTCGATCTTTTTGTTTCTAGTGGCAGCAACATTCTGCCCCTGACTTTGATACATGCAAATATCATGGAATAGTGCGCTGGATAATAAAGACTCCATCGTCTCTTCGACAACACCCCAGGACCAACTCAACAGTGCTGGTATAGGACAAAGGTGGAGAGGAAAAAAATAAATAAAATCACGGAGTTCAGTAGCTCGGAGCTCATTGATCAACATGGTGATCCAATAATTTCCATTGGCAGCTACATCGGATTACTGAGCTTTTGAATGATTTACTTATCTACAGGTGAAGACTCCACCACCGCCTTTTGGCCAACAATGCAAGACCAACTGCGCAGAGGCAGATATGGTCTCCAAGAATCGGCCGATCTAAGTGGTCAGAGCTTGGTGATACATTACGTTATAGAAGCATTCTCCAGACAAGACCTTTCAAAACACCGAGATCTAAAAGGTGGCATTTTTGGGGATTTAAACTCACCATTGACTTTTCTATCAACACTGGGACACTTAGTAGAGTACAGTAGCTTTTAGACCAGGGGTCTCTAACTCTAGACCACCAATATGATGCTGAATTGCAACTCCCATGATCCTCTGGCCATCTATTGAGCTCAAAGAGTTCTGGGAATTGTAGGATATCAACATCTGGCCAGTCCGAGTTTGTATATCCCCGCTTCAGAGACATAATAGGGAATGAGGGTGGTATGGAAAAAGCAGGACGTGGTAAGGCTGAAACCATTTAAAGCAGTCACACTGAGCTATAAATATCCAACTTTTAACATTTTTCATTATTGGTTTCAGACCATCCACAAAACAGCACTGTTGGCATAATAAGCAATATAATGTGTCATCTTGGAGCGGAGATCTGTTTCCCAAGCACCTGTTAAAATCTCACACCAGCGTCAGCGACAAGAAGTGGCAATAAGGCAACGGCTGCTGGACGTTCCATAAAATTTATTCAATGTAATTAACACTGGGTTCCAACCTCAGGAACCTTTCCTTAGGTGAATGATGAACGGCTGGAATGGCCTACACCGTTACATTAATTACCATAGATATATATTGCAAAGGTTTGCTGCGTGATGGTGTGCTCATATATTCTACGGCTGATCGGTGAGCTCACGGCTCCAGACGGTGTCCTCTGTATCATACGGCCCGAGAGTATGTCCAGACAGAGTGAGGCAGAATCAGAACGAGTTCGATGTCTGGACTGGAACAACTGTGACATGGACCCCATTCAAATGATAAAAAATTCTCTACAATAAAAAAAAAAAAAAAAAGTGGGGTCCCGGGAAATAGTTTTAACGGACATAGTGCCTTATACCAAGGCTGTTAACTTACCCGAGCCGTTATAGTCTATGGAATTGTTAACTTAACCCGAGCTGTTGTGAACTTTACAGCAAAAACAGGGACCATAAACTCTGGTGAAGTTTACAGCGAAATAGGGACCATAATCTCAAAGGTTAAAAGAAAGGACTGGAAACATATTTTATCTAAATAAACACGTGTTTAAACAACGCACTTTCTTAATTTACACCCATTATTTACTATATGCCTCCAGCGAGTTAGGCCGGGGGCACACGAGCGCACGTACTTACCGGTGCAGCGTTCTGACGCTGCAACAGGGCTGGTCACACGCTTGTGTGTGCGCACGAAATAAGCATCCGCCCATAAAGCCTCCCCGCCGATACACTAGAACGTGCGTCGACAGGGCTGCAAAGCGCGATCCCCCATACCGAGTGCGCTCAGCGAGGTGGACAGACGGCTGTCGAGTGGAAGGAACGCCCACTCTGGCGGACGTTCCTTCCACGCGCGTCTGCCCGCCCCCCCGCCCCCCCCCCCCCGGCCTTATTCCTACCTGAAAGAAGAGTCCGCAGACTTCTTCAAAGGTTAATTTCTAGGTCAGCATCATACAGATTTATGCTTTTGAACATGGCTATTAGAAAAATCTAGGGCCCTATCCCAAGTAGGTGTAAACCTAACCAGAGCGGTTGTAAACTTAACCCCTCCATAGACTTCACTGGTTCTGGGAAGATTACAGCAGCTCTGGTTAAGTTAGCACCAAACTTGAAATAGGGCCTCATATTTTGAAAGATTTCAGAGTGATTCCCTCTATTCCCTTTCCTGAAAATCCATTTATCAGCACCTTTTTAGCATTGGAAAGGTTTATGAAAAGTGTCATACCGATAAATATGAATTGAATCGATAAAGTTAATGTCCAGTGAAGAGTACAGCCACGAGCCTGATAAATCGAGCCCAATTTTTATAAGGGACTGAAATGCCTATAAGCCCGAATCTGAATCTCCAACTAAAAAACGGGTGAAACAAATCTGAAAAACGTGCCGTTTCCGGGTGTCGGGACAAATTAAATGGAGCCATTAGTTTGTAGGTAAAGCGCAATCGTTTTTGGTTTTACCAATTCACTGACGCTTTATTAAATTGCCCTCAGACGGATGCCTCGGCCCCACCAGGAACTGAACTGAACGTGTAAAACATACAGGGTTATTCAAAGAGATCCGAATGGCTGGAGAAAGGGAACCGAACGTTGAAAATCAGCGTTCGGTTACATTTCTTGGCCATTCGGCTATTCAGAGAGGAGGCAATACGCCAAATCCTGGCGAATTGCCTGCACATACGGTGCCTGTTCGGTGCCTGTTCGAGGGCAGTGAAATCCCCATAAAAAAGCACTGCTTCGGCTATTCAGAGAACACAAACCAGCAGTGAAAGGTTCCCCTAATGTCCTGCCATTCGGTGGTTTCATTCGACAGGTTTATTCAGGAGAATCCCATAGGCTTCAATGTTAAAAATATTCCCGTTTTAATTCAATATCTAATAAATCATTCATTATAATATTCTGCAGTAAAGAGTCTCTTTATTTTTAGATTTTTTTAGGATATTTTAAGCATTTTTCTGGATTTTTTTTTTTTTTTTTAAAAAGTCCAATTTTTTTTAACTTTACTTATTTTTTCTGTAACAGCCCTTTTTATTATCATTCATTGGATTTTATATGTAAATTTCAGACATTTTCGCTCAGTAGTTTCTTTGCAAACAGCGTTTTACTTTTCAAACATTCAAGCGAACAGTTTTTCTAATTTATTCACTTCACTCGTCTGCGGTGTCGGCTTTGTGTTCGGCTCCTGCTCGGATTTTTCCAGATGTTTTTGCGGGTTTTCGACATGCATTCGCCGGGTTTTTGCGGTGACTTTTCGTTGGGTTTGCGGCAGCTTTTCCCTGCACTTCGACGGCCCTGTGGTGCTTGCTGAATACACCGCAGGGTTGCCGAAATGGGATTGCTGAATCGGCCCGAATTGGAGAGAACGAAAAGTCACCGAACATGCGGTGACTTTTCGAAACTCTTTGAATAACCCTGATAGGTTTGAATGGGAGAGGCTGAAGGTGGCCCATTAACCAACTGAGATGCACTCTCGCAAAAAGGCCCAGCACAGGTGTGAACGGGTTAAAGCCACTGGCATGAATCAATACGACGCTTCTAGGGCACCCACAGCAACAAGATCAATAGGGCTGACTGGCTGCCAAGATAATAGACGCGGATAATCCAGGCCATAGCATGGCACAGCGACAAACAAAAAGGAACAAAACACAAAAGTAGACGTTACTGACAAAAGGCTCCTTTTTTAATTAAAAAAAAAAAGTTTGGTCAGATGTTAGAATTGTTCCATCCTAAAAGCTTTTCTCTTCCTCGCTCTTTTTTTTTGTATTTAAACAAAAGAAAGGTTTGTTGTCAGAGTTTTGATATTTCTTGGGTCCTGTCCGAGTTCCACCTTGTTTTTTCTATTTTTTTTTTTCTCATGCTCTGCTCCACCCTGGATAAATAAAGTGAACTGACTGGCACCAGATGGGAAGGAAAATACAGCAATCTCATAATTTGTGAGGTTTTTTTTTTTTCTTTCTTCATTATTATTAACTGGGCTGGTGTTTTTAGGCAAAGGACAAAAGGTATTGTTGAGTTTGTACAACGTTGGCTCTGACTCACGAGGCACAAACCAACCCAGGAACAGGTTTATTAAAACAATCCTGCGTTTTGATAAAGTGCATATGTCTCTGTGCTGGATGAGGGACTAAAATATAAACAAAAGAAATTAAAACAAAAATAAAGTGACAATTCTCTGAATTAATTAATATTTAGGTTGTTACAGTTTCTTCTTGTTTTTTTTTTTCCTTTCTTTCAAATAACCGCAAATAAAAACATATTTAAACAGCTGTGAAAACATGAATCGGCCTCACAAGTGAAGGTAAAGGACACCAAGGATGTAATTAAGGGGAATAATGGAGGATCCCAATGCATGGTTGATGGGTTTGAGTCCCGCAGGGCGGGGGAATTTTATTTCCCGTAGAAAAATATAAAAATAAAATACGATAGTCTCAGCTACCTGCCAGAGAACCCGTCTAAAGCTTAACATCCCACCTACTGATTCCTGCTCCAGTTGTAGCGATTCTACCCAATCAGGAAGAACAGGGCGGATGCACAGCATGCTGGGAAATAAAGCAAATGTTTACTTGATAGGTAAATATCCCTTTACGATTACTGTGCGGTTGCTTATATCAGTGTTAATGTAAGACACAGACGTGCTTTCCACTACAGAGGTCTATTCAATGTGCGCCGGTGTTTTTGCCGACTTTGCAAACACTGGCAACAATTGACAATGTTGCAATTGAGGAAAACGCCAGCTCTTCCCCAAGGCTAGGTTCACACCTAGGCGGTTTTTATATGCGCGCAATACGTGCTTTTTTTACGCACGTATCGCGCATACCAAAAACGCGCGAACGCGCATTGCAGCGCGGTCACGTCTATGTCTATGGCCTCGAACGCGCTGCTATACGCACCAAAGAAGCTCCCGTACTTCTTTGTGCGTAGGACGTTTTAAAGCGCGTTCCTGCGCGCTTTAAAACGCTTATGTGTGAACGCGGCCTAAAAGAAAAATCCAAACAGCTGTGAAGATTCTCCTGCCACACTTTGCATTTCTCTTTTGCAAAATGCCAGTGTTTGTTGCAACAATGCAAACTTTGGACAGTGTTTGCAACGTTGGAAAATGGGGGGGATGTCATTGGAATGCCCCTTTAAATTCATTACTTGTTTTTCTCACCTTTCGGGGTGTTGTTCTCTTGCAAGAGTCCGCTGACTTTTCCCTCCTGTCCAAAATAATGCCTGCAATTTACTCACCAGCAAAGTCACTGCACCGACTCCAGATTCTGCAGTGCCCTGCTACGTGAGTGGTGTTATTTCTGAGGTGTTTCAGAGTGGATTTGTCACCTGAGGCTCACTGACTTTGTTGGACGGTAAAGCACGTGTGTTTAGGTTAGGAGAGAGAGATCCGCAGATGCTTACTCTTTAAATAATCACTTGGTAAGGGCAGTCAATTGACCGTTGACGTAAATTAGGAAAACACATATTGCAACCTGAAGAATTGATTAGGGAAAGTTAAAAAGCCACTTGAAAGTCCCAAACTATTAGCAATAGGTCCAGTTTATGGCCCGGGAAACTAGTGAAGAAATATGAACTGGAACCTGAAATAATGAACAAAACAGATCATGCATTTGCCTGCATGAGGTTTAGGGGAGGTTTTATTGAGGCCGGCGTGCCAGTTTAGTATGACAGGTGCACTTTAAGTGACAGGTCCTCTTAAATGGCATGATGCATATGCTGAGGTCGGGGCTGTCAGCTGAAGGGTGAACGGAGGGATACCCCTGGTCTAGCATGTCTGACCTCGTAACATTCCCTGTCCCGCAGAGGGTGATGAAAGATGGGGGCGATCTGCTCAGGCGTGCTAAACACGTGCCGATTCTACATGAACTCATTTTTGCTGGCGGCCAATTTCTAGCCAAAAAAAGGGATGGAGAAATCTATGGAGAAAGATACATAGGAAGGAGGAAATCGTATACAATGATACTTTCCAACAAAGCGGTACACACGTCCAAACTTCACGCTGTAAATGTAACCTAACAATGTAGCATTAGAAAGGTTCAGCAGATACAGATTACGCCACATAAGGCCGGGGGGGTCAGACGAGCATTTTGAAGAGCGAAAGGAACGTCCATGTGAGTGGACGTTCCTGTCACTCGACACCCGTCTTTCTGCAGTTCGTGCGCTCAGCGCTGCACGGCTTGATCCTTGTGCTTTGCAGCCCCGTCAACAAGCATCCTAGCTGCATGGATGCAACACAACCACTGTTGCGTGCGCAATTCATACGGGGGCAACAGCGTATGGCTGGCCCCATCACAACGTTGCGACGCTGCAACGGACACCGAAAGGCACGTCAGTACGGCTGCACCTAATGCGCTCCTCTGACACCGGCCTAAGAGTAAATGGTGGTTAAAGGAGGTCGCAGCTGTTCGCCGTTGTTTGCAGTAAATTCACCTGCCGGTGTTACCGTTTTCTTGTCTGGATAGGAGAAGTTCACAAAAGATACAACAACGTGAACGTCGTGCTTTGTGAATTGCTCCTGTAGACTAAATGTCTGTTAAGATGAACTGGTTTCTCACCCGGACGTTCTCCTGGAACTCGCTGCGCAGACAGTAAACTCGTGTCTTTTGACGGCTTGGCCTATAGAATAATAATTCTTATTCGTGCTGTAGCCAGAGGGCTGAAAGTTGCCCATATGACATTGTAAGTTATCCTGGGAGGGTAAGAGAACTTTACATCGTTTAACAATCCCGTTAATTAGCATGAAATTAATCAAACGAAGGCTTATGGGCATGTGCAGCGGGGAAGGAAAGCGCTTTATTAACTGCGTCTTAAAAAAAAAAAAAAAAAAGGCATCCCACTAGTCTAGATTAGGACCGGAAGCCCTTGTAGACGAGGATGGGCACTTGTGCGCTTAAGTGGCACCTGTTTTGGGAAACCAAGTCAACTAATGGTGGGAACATCTCCTCCGCGGCCACAAACCGCAAATACTTAGGAAGTCGGAACGCGATACACATTCACAAGTGATTCTAGAAACACAAAAAAAAGGTATACAAGACTGTGCTATACATGCCAGAGCGCTGTACACATACAGTACAGTATAAACCACACAACGGGGTGCTGCTAAAGTTTAACCCCTTATGAGCCACATCAAGGCCTTTGCCGTGCTTTAACGCTTAGAGACAACATGGACCGTTATGCACAGAAACGCTCAATCGCGGCTGCAGATTGCCTGGTAATTCCAGTTTTCGGCGTTGCTGCAAAAGTTACTTGAGTGTGTTACTAGATGTGCGGTCGTTTTGGTAACCTATACAATATGTGAAAGTTCAGCATTAAACCAGTAACACACCCCTTGTGATATACAAAACATTAAAGTGGAGAAAAAAAAAAAGTCGGGCCGTGAGGCTTTCCCGCACGATTTCCAGTTTCATTATGTGTTAAAGTATTCTATTCCATGCGGATAGTTAGATTTTTAATTTTTAACCATTATTCTTTAATTTTTTTTATGTAAAATTATTAGATATAAAATAAAAGGCTGAATTTGTCCTTTACAAAAAAACTGTATAGAATTTGTGGGGGTTCACAAATAAAAACAGAAAATAGAAGTACAACCTAGCAAATAGGGCCAAACTGCGCTGCCTTCCAATGTGCATCGAGGATACAAAAGGTTTTGTTCCTTAAGGGGTTAAGGGAGAACAAAGTTTCTGCTTAAAACTGGACAATTCAGATACCAAACCAAAGACCCAATGATGAATTTTAAGGAGCCACGAAAGGTTTTGTTTCTAGGTTTTGATCCATTGGTCCTGCTATTTGGTAGCCAGTGGTAAAAGTCTGGGAAAGCGTGTCTACCTACCTGTCCCCTGTACTTGACATTCCCTGGTTTAAAATTACATTTTTTAACTTTGACTTGAGATGTCACTGAACTGAAATGATCATTTCTGTCTTTGGGATTGTCGAAGGATAAAATATTAAGAGGGGTTATTTTTTTGGGGGGGTGAGGGGGGATTATTTCACAAAGACTGTATTTTAGATTTTGCACACACACACACACACTCACTTAGTTGTGTGTGTGTCCGCCATATTGGAGGAATTTTTTGTGATGCAAATGCTGAGCCTGAAGACAATACATAAATCCACAATATTCATGATAGATCTGCTGTGATTCCTGCCGAGAATCATGTGATTCTGGGAAAAGCAAAACTCGGCCCCGGTCTCTGCTGTCAATCTGCTCCTCACCCTTCCCTCTTGGGGACGGCAAAACAAACCGGTGAGATCCACAGGATGAGGGTAGGGGTAACAGTGATTTTTGAGAAAGTATTTTACCAATGAGATTTCTCTCGTTTTCAAGTATGTCCTGGGTGGAGAGTATGTACCGTTAGGTGTATTGCTCAAGGACACACTGGAGAGGTGCTCTTGCTGGGATTCAAACCTGTGTCTCCACGGCTGTTAATATTTATAAATTGCTTATTTGCACAAAACAAGTTGGGTAATTTGGCAGGTAACAAAATCCTATACATGTGCTAGGGATTTCGCTAACACAATGTTTCATATCATGCATTTAGCCATTGCTCGCTGCCATTGGCATGCCGACAGAGCGCTGATAGCAGACAGCAGCCATTCTTCCTGCAACCAGGTAAGCACAGTCTTACAACTTCTCAGGTCACAAAGATCAGTAAGATGATGAGGAGTCAAACGGATATTTGTGACCTAATATATTCGTCACTCGATGGAACCTTGCAGGGAATGCGACCTTTACGTTTACATCTTCCCTTCCCAAAAAAAATTATTTAAGACTATGAATTGACAAGAATAAAAACCCTATGTCTGACGTGTTTCAATATCTGGCTTTTAACTGGACATTAAGAGACAGGAAATTCTGAATTTGAGGATTTCTGTGGTAAAGCAATTTAATCTCACAACAAAGCACAGGTGAGAAATCCAAGCAAAGTACAGCTTCACTGTCAGCTGGATAATGTTGAAATGTTACTACGTCGTGAGTAAATACTTTTGTTTGTTTTTGTGTTTTTTTTGGGAGGGGGTGGTCCTTTCACAATGAAATACCTCAAACACCTCAACCTATTTACTTATTGGGCAGTTATGTAGTAGTTTTACGAATCACTATAAAACTGACAAAATTCAGGTCGATTTGACATTTCGTGTTCGTTACGCAACTTTGACAACTGAACTGTAAACATGAGTATCGTTCACATGTTCCAAAGCCTTAGTAACACCACCCTGTATGTATCATCAGGTAGTACTGTGCTGCTACTATGTACGCATTAAAAACTAGTGGCAGCATAAAGTTCTCAGGACGACATCTGGTGAATTATGTGCTTTTTTTTACATTTTATAGAGAGAAAATAAACTCTGTTGTGAGATGAAATAGACTGATAGATATGGATGTGTAGGTAGGTAGATATTACACACGTACATGTATACATTATTATACGTTATTTTTATATATAGCAAATCTTTATTGGTATAGTTTACATTAATTCCCAACGTTTCGGCTCCGACAGCCTTTATCAAGGTAAACAAACTAACGACAAACAAAATATTTATACATAAACGACAAAGAGTTTACTCACCACCTCCTCTGAGAGTCCACACCGAAATGGCCCAACCCCATCCGGAAATGGCATAACAGGTGAGGACCAATTAAAGCAATTATTTAATCAATGTCAAAATTAGATTAAAAACATTTTTTAAGCATAATGCAAAAAACATAAAAAGGTATTAAAGTGAATACAAAAGGAAAATTAAAAACAACTCTGGATCACCAATATTCTAACGTAATTCTAATGCAAGGTCAAAAACAATATAAACGATCTTTAGATACAACAATCATGATGTAGAAGTCTCTTAAGCAAAAAATACATTGGTTTATTTTGCGGTTACATTAATAGTTCAATGTATCATGCCGAAAGAATCATGTATAACAAAAGTCAAGATTTAGTAAATATAAAAAGGCATGAAAAACACTTGATCAAAATTATTTCAAATTATTAACGCGGCGCCAAAAACGAAGTAAAGGAGACATATTCGTTTTGACCTCTAGGATATACTGTATCTAATTTTGTTGTCCAAAAAGCCTCTCTTTGCAACAATAATTGAGAGCTTTGTTTAGGTTTTTTGCTTTTTGCTTAAAAAATGTTTTTAATCTAATTTTCACATTGATGAAATAATTGATCCTCACCTGTTATGCCATTTCGGTGTGGACACTCAGGAGGTGGTGAATAAACTCTTTATGTCGTTTATGTATAAATATTTTGTTTGTCGTTAGTTTGTTTACCTTGATAAAGGCTGTCGGAGCCAAAACGTTGGGAATTAATGTAAACTATACCAATAAAGATTTTTTGTTTTTAATGGAAGTCCGAGAGTGCATCTCATATTGTTCATGGATATTATTTTCTCGAGTGATTGCACCAGGCAAGGAAAAGATAGACGCACACCAGTACTTAGGGATCCAGATAAAAAAAAATGATGCTTTATTCAAAAAAACATAAAAAATGTATGCACCTCACCTTGATAAAGGCCCCTGAGAGGGCCGAAACATCGGTCAGTGCTATTGGGCACTTTTTAATGTTTTTTTTTAATAAAGCATCATTTTTTTTATCTGGATCCCTAAGTCCTGGTGTGCGTCTTTGGTTAATCTATTTTGCATAATTTTCTGGACTTTTGCACCCAGGCATTCATATTGTATTTTGTGGATTTGATATATATATATATATACACACAATATATGAGACAGGAGAAATTGAGGGCCCTATTCCCATTGGAATGTACCATGATGAAAGGTTGGTGGTGTGAGAAACAAAAGGAGAAGACTGCAAGGTACACGCTTACTCTGTCACTGTTTTTGATGAACATATTACCGGATGTATTCTTTCAGCAGCTCTTTAAATGAGCACAGGGATCTTAAGCCCCTACTAGTCCACGAAGCTGTGGATAATGAGAATGCCAGTCATATAGGCGAGTCGTGTTGCTCACCCCTGGTCAGATCTAATCAGCCCATTCCACATCAACTCAACCAGTGAAGAGACATTTCTCAACCACATGTTCTTTGATTTTTATGAATGGGTCACTTGATGTAAGAGCTGATACAGAATTGCAGGTCCATATATTCTGTGCTTACGAAGTTAGTTATCACAAAATTTGTGATTTAATTAAATTTTTTCACAATCTTGTTAAGGTTAAAATCCAATATCACGGCAACCAGGGCACCTATAGAAATATAGAATGCATCCGGGTGTCTTTGGATTGGACTCCGAGCTCTTTCAGAAGAACTATTATTTGACTAGTTTAGGAAAACCACATTCTTTAGCCATTGTAAATCAATATTTTGGTGACAGTTCTCTCAAAAATGGGTCTTTTCAGTGTGCCCCCTCCCAAAAAATGTATGTCATCTGTATATACACACACACACACACACTGTTTCTCACTAACTGAACCAAAATTAAAGATGTGATGCCAATGAAATCAGGAGTTATGGAAAGATTCAGTGAAGCAGTAACTCCCATTTATAGTGATTTCCTTACTCAAAATGTAAACATGTTGTGACTCACACGTCACTTCACATTAAGGCTGGATTCACACCAACATTTTTCATATGCGCGTAATACGCGCATTTTTGGCATTGCAGCGCGTTCACGCTGAAGTCTATGGCCGTCAACGCGCTGCAATACGCCCCAAAGAAGCTCCTGTACTTCTTTGGGCGTATGGCGTTTTACAGCGCGTTCCTACGTGCTGTAAAACACCCAGGTGTGAATGGGCCCCATAGGAAATCATGGGATTTCCAGGTTTGGGCATTTTACAGCGTGCAGGAACGCGCTGAAAAACGCCCAGGTGTGAACGGGGCCTTAGTTCTGTTGTGACCTTTGCAGACTGAAGCTTGCTCCACTGCTTACCGGCAGCTTGACCTGTCGTGTCCCTTTAAACAGGTGTAAACCTTTTTTTTTCTGATTCATTGTAATAACGAGTAACTCTCAGCAAACGATGGTATTAATAAGACAGGTAAATGAACAGAACACAAAGGGGCTGATTCACAAAACAGGGAGTTATGTGGGAGCATTATTCACAAATCCACCGATCAGACAAGTTGGAGAATTTAAGCTTTTCTGCAGCAGGGAAGGAGGGAACGTTAGGAATAATGGAGGAATCCTATGACAGAATTGTAGGATTGAATTGTCACGCTGAATAGGACAGAGGTGTTTATTTGTCCTGAAGGTTCGGCTCCAAACACCACCTTTATCCCTGGTGCACAAACACGTTTCCACGGGACCTAATTTGACTAAACTCTGACAAACTGTCTGAAAGATAAGGTCTAAAGCAATCCGCTCATTTACCGGTGTAATCCTAGCAGGTACTTGAACATAATAGCCGTTGGGCCGTGCGCTTATTGTTACATAAATTAGGTTTCTTAGCATTTAGGCTAGGGTCAGACGAACGCATTTTTCACGTGCGTTTAGCCGCACGAAATCACGGCCGTGCTAGCAGCAAATGACGTCCAATGCCGGGGAACATACGACGAACGGCCGCACGAACGGTCGTCCGTGCAACGCAAGTGGCCAACGAACGCATTTTTTCGAGAACGTCAAACCGCTACAACTGACGTACAGAGTGCGCTGCGGCGTGTTTGCGTGATTGGGAGACGTCAGACGCTGCACACGTCCGGCCAACATAACGTCCAGACGCAAAAGGGTTTTATTGATGATCCGTACAAAATCACGGACGAAAATGCGCATCGTATAACCGCTATCGCGTATTCCGTGAAAAAATACGTCCATTCGTTCGAACGCACTTTTTCACGGACAACGTGAAAAATGCGTTCGTCTGACCCTAGCCTCAGTCTTGCTGGTTTCCAATGCCGTGAGGATCGTGGTCACGATTGCTTGAACTTAAACTGTCAACTAACTTTACAGCTATTGCTTTCCCGGGGCTCGTTTGCGCGAAACCGCGCGTAGCTGGCGATCTTGGGGCACCGTCTTTGCAAGTGGCTTTTTGGGTCCAGAAAGGATATTTTCCATTAACCTATTGCTTTTCATTTTATCGGAAATGGACTCCAAACTGTCATGTATGTTACCTTTCTATTGTCGTACTGGTTGCAGATAGTTAAAGGGCACTCTAGGGCAGGGGTTGCCAACCTCGGCCCTCGGGATGTTCTGTAACTACACTTCCCATGAGGCTCAGCCAACCTAACAAATGGGTGAGACTTATGGGAGATGTAGTTCCAAAACTACTGGACGGCAAAGGTTGCTGACCCCTGCTTTAGGCTAGAGAATACTAGGGGTTAATTACGTAGCAGCCCCTCCTGACCCTGATCTGGGTACTTACAGGTGCTGAAATGTGGAGGTAATTAGTGGCTCATTATGATGCAAGACCCTAGTGGTGCTATACATTGCAAAGAACAGAGTACAATAGAGTTGCCAGGTCGGCCATGTTTTCCTGGACACCTATAACTATTTTATTCAGAGGGGGAGTGTCTGGAAATGTATTCATGTTGATAGGCAGTGCATGAAAAATGCCACCCCGCAGCATGTATAATCCATACGCTGCAGTTAAGAAATCAAAAAGGAATCCCAGGTGATCTGCCTTGATCTCCTACCTGCATCATATGAATTATCCATGTTGCAGGGCAGCACGTTTCCAGACACTCACCCTCTGAATGAAATAGTTATAGGTGTCCAGAAAAACATGGCCGGCCTGGCAACTTTACTGAACGAATTGCTGGGTGATAATCTCAACATTATCCACTACATCAGTGTTTCCCAAACCTGTCCTCAGGACCCGCTGACACACCCGGTTTGACAGATATCTGAAGCACAGCACAGGTGACATGATTTGCTGCTCAGTGATTGCAGGATTCAGTCTCTGCATTTCCAAAAGGTGATCTGTAAAATCTGGCCTGGTTGAGGTTTGCGAAACACTGCTTTACAGGGTCTCCGTCATCGGATATCTTCCTTCCATAAATCTTTTTAAAACATGTCCATGACCAGGATTTATATTAATTCCATGTAGCATCACTATGGGAAGTGTAGTTGGAAACAATCCTTGAAGAGTTGTTTGTGTAGGCCGCCATTTTGATATTACATCAAAATATCAAGCCCTCAGCTACAGTTACTGACCACTAACAGAGTGTGATGTCAGCAGCCAATCAGATCCATCATCGCGCTGTACAGGAAATAGGAAGTAGTTATTTTAACTCCCTGATGATGCTCTGTGCCCAAAGGTAACATGAAAAGAATGGGGAAAAATTATAAAAAAAAAATTTATACTAAAATCACCTTTTAATTAAATTTATTTTAATCAAATGCTTTTGGAGAGGGAGAACATCTATAGATGGCTTTCTGTTTCAGAAGCATTATACCCAAAGGTTATTCAGCATTAAACAGATTAGTTATGTGGCATGAGGCTGTAGATTCACGCAATATTTACATTTTTTGGTAAATTAATTCCATTAATCCAAGTTAATTGAAGCTGTGTCTGCAGAGATAACATGAACATTCTCACAGTAAAAATGGTATAAAAAAATGGTATAAAATAAACAAAGTTCAGGAACAGACTTTGGTCCCATTGTTATTCTGCAAATCTACGCACAAACAATGGGCACGTTGTCCTCAGTGCTAAAATTCAGTAAACTGGAATAATCGAGGATTGTTTAGAGTGGAATAGATCTGCACCAGGAGCTGAGTGTGAGGGGGAGGGGCCAGCAGTGAAAATGAAAGTGAAACCTTCTGAGCGCCTTACAAGCCTCAGGATCTTTGTGCACTTAGCCTGAGGTTTATTAAGCCCTCCCTTCAGCAGAAAAACAGCGGCAGGTCATAAAAGAGACCTGGTTGAGCAATATTTTATTGAAGTTTCTCTACGTATGGGTAAAGCAGGCGTGCGTGCAGAATGAGAGCAATGCGATAAAAGATGAGAGGTCCGGCGGCCCGAATCAAACAACTTTGTGGAAATGCTGAACCGAGAGGAACCGCTTCCATAACAAATGTTAATGTTTAAGTGAATAGAAGAATATGTATGAAATATAATGTTATTTAGTGAAATACAACCATTATAAGTTCTCCAATATGAGCGATTAACCTATTAAATGCAGACAGATAATGATATTATTGCAGGGCAAGTGATTTAATTTCTAATGAAATATAACACAATCAGCTCTGATAGAACTGGTGAACTAATCTGAAAGGTTTTTATCTCAAATATATAATCTTCATTTGGTGCAAATATTAAAGATTACAACACCCCGCAAGAACGAGTCTTTACATTTAAAAATCATGATTTAAATAAAGTCTTACAGACCAGTGATTCAAATCAAATCCACCCTGGCTGGAAATAATTTTGTTTGTGTTTTAAAACTGCAATTCAAGCTTTGGACAGTTTTATAAATGCTGTATGACAGGTGCAGCAATCTCATGAAAACTACATTTCACGATGAAAGGCTGGCTGAGAGTCCTGGGAAAGGTTGCAGGGTTTGCAGACACCTGATATTTGATGCTGCATGTAACATTTCTGTTGACTAGTCACAAACACAGAAAAACAAAACAAACAAACAACGTTTCTATGGTGGCTCCAAGATGTCCGCGGCATTGAGGAACATAGAAGAGAAATGGAACTTGTGCTTGTCAGGAGAAATAAAATTAAAATAATCCATGCGTTGACACTGCTGTGAGAGTATTTCTGGAAAAAGGGCAAAAGTAACCAGAGCACAGAAGCCCGCTGGTAGCAACGGCAGGGGATCAGGAAGCCTTATCCCAGTCCCACCACTGTTTAAAGAAGAAAAAAAAAAAAATCTTTCCTTTCCATCTACATCGTATTTTCGGAGGAGGAAAAAAAAAAGTGTCAATCTAATTAGATAAATCCTTTAAGCGCGTGGCCTGCAGTTCGTCATGGAAATTAACCTCCCTGAAGATCAGAGTTACTGAAATAAGAAACTGGCTGTTTTGGCCTACTGCAGTGAAATCAGAGACGCAGAGCTGACTTTAATACACTTTCATAAACTCTCCACAATTCATCTCTCCAAACCATCCAACAGTCCTACCTTCCCAGTCACGGCAACTCACTGCTACTGTATATAGGAAAAAAAAGGGAGAGATATAAACTCTTCTTAAACCTGCTCTGCTCCACATACATAAATCTGTAGATCCTACCATTTAAAGTACAAGTATTTATAAAGCGCCAACAGATTCCGTAGAGATGTACAATGGGCAGGACAAAACAAACCAAGTTAACAAATTAAACACATTGAGAAAAATGGGAAAAGAGGACCCTGCTCAGGAGCTTACAATCTAAAATGTGTAGGGTGACACACAGAGTGCGTGTGAATAGCGGAGTCTGACAAATAACGAGGTACAGGGGGGGGGCTGTACGGGAGATAGGTCAAGTAATGAGAGATGCCCCACTCTTTAGTACTACAAGTCTCATCATGCTTTACCTGACTAAATCACCATGGGTGTCGTAGTTCTATGATAGCCGCCTCTGGTCTAGATTTAGGCTGGGGTCAGACGAGCGTAGTGTTCACGTCCGTGATTGCGCCTAAAAGTACGTCCGTGATAGCATGACAGAAAGCCCATTGGAGCCTGACACATGAAGTACGTCTGCACTGAACTGCGGACGCACAACGGCCGCGGCCCACGGACGCAAGAACGTACAACCCCTAGAACGGCCGCACAAAGTGCGCTGCGTCCGCAACGTCCGCATAGCTTTGTGTGTGAGTGATGGAACGTGGTCAGACGGACTGAATTTATACCTCCAGCATTTTTCACGGACAAAATGGTTTTGATTTTTAATTTATTTTCTCTCCTACATCCGTCAAAATATACATCAGTAAATAAATGGACCGTGTGCAAGGACGTATAGTCCGTAGAAATCACGCTCGTCTGACCCTAGCCTTAATGTCACCAGGACGTGAGCTTTGGACCATGGTCTCAGCAGTCGGATGCCGTTATGCGTGCACAGGTGCTCAAGCATCTAATGGGAGGGAGGAGCCTGGCAGGGAAAGATGGCCGCCTCCTAACAGAGTTGCAGCATTTTATTTAATGGAAAGTTATTTACTCTGAAGCAGAGTGTTGTGGGTAACTCCTCTACTTGTGTAGCAGGTCCAGGATGCGACATGAAAGGCAGTTTGAGAAGGGGGGAAAAAAGACACTATGCTTTGGTAGATCTTCAAAGGGGTGTTTTATTTTTTTACCCGAACTTAAAATCAGTGAATTAAAAACCAGAATTTTCCTAATTTGCTTCCACTATTTATCTGCTACCTTTTAAAGCTATATTTATTCCAACTTAATATTTAGATTTGTTTATTCATATATTTATTCCTACATTTACCCATTTAAGTTTATTGCTGCTTAATTCCCATATTTAGCTTTTATTCTCACATTTAACCTTTTATTCCCATTTTTCCCTACTTAACTCTTATGTTTAACTTTATTCCTGCTAAATGCCTATATTTATTTCTTTTATTCTCATATTTACCTTTTTATTCCCATTTTTTTCCTACTTAAGTCCCATATTTAGCGTTACTCCTGCTAAATGCCTATATTTACCTTTTATTCACATTTATTCCGGCTTCATTCCTAGATTTACATTTAAATTCCCATTTAGGCCGGCTTAATCAAATTAGCCTGAAACACCTGTCTGGGAGCGGCTGTTGTCCTGCTCTATATCCTGACCTATTCTTGAAGCCATCTAGCATGGCATTTCACTGGCATGTTTGGTGTCTGAACTAAAGCAAGCTTTTAATGCAAAAAAAAGGTGAATAATTGTAGACATCATTTGCTTTCCCTCCCAGAATTCCTTGCTGCAAACAGGGAGTGTGGCAAACAAGCTCCGCAGGCAAAACAATCATCGGATTTCTTTGGACGTGTAGAAGGTTTTTCATGATGATTTATATTATTTCCTGTAATTTTCAGGTTTTTAATCTCACTTTTTGTCCTCTTTTTTTTTTAATTCCCTATTTTATTTTCATTTAGAAAGAAGAGTCTGCAGACTACGACCTGCCGTGTGTTTACCGTGTGCTGGTAAGAAACGCGCATGCGTTAAGGTCAGGAGGGAGAAGTCCGCGGACTCTTCTTTTAAACAGAAATAACTCGCTGACAGCAGGATATAGATAATGCGTGCAAAATAGGAAAATACTAGCTTTAAAATGATGAGCCGATTAAGGGAGAGTTCAAAAACTGAATGTCCTGTTTAAAATTCACACTGGCACCTTAAATTCTCCTTTAGGACCAGTTTTAATTCCTGTTTATCCTATGAATCGCAGTGAAATGGGCTGTAAACAAGCTCTGTATACCCACAAGTGTAACATCAATGGAAATAAACCTGTAAATCAAAAGTCTTTGGGGATGGGGAGAGACAGGATCCGCTGAATAAAAATAGCCCTGAACGGCTAAGTTTAGCTCAGGATAAATGGAGGAACATCCAGAACTATAGGTTAGTAGCATCTAAAAAGGCATAAACTGCCCCTCGCCAGGAGATCAAGTGGCTTCACAAGTGGGTAGCGCAAGTGTCATTCACAAACGTGTGCTTGACAAGGGCCACGTTACTTTGGTTATAGAATGTGACAGTGTCTGATGTATCCACAGAGAATCAATGGATTGATTGTGATACGCTCCTGATATTTGTGTAGTTTTGATCTCCACCGTGGGCTGAGTGGTCTCCCATCTGCACGGCAGCCTGGCATTACACCGGTGCTAACGGCAGAGAGAAGCTGAAACCGTATAAAACAAACTGGATTGCACAGGTAGCGCAAAGTACAGGTTAAATTTTATGCTCTTTTAAAGTGCCATCGAGTCATTATCATTATGCGGGCCTTTTAAAGCCCATTTGCACTAAATGTTAGTTATAACCACGTTTTAACGTAGAATGTTTAGGATAAAATCGTCTGCTGCACTTAGGACCAGCTCCTGTCTGGCTAAAAAAAAATAAAAAAATATAGATATAAATCAGTTACCCATATACTAAATAACACCCCAGCCTTCATCGAATTACACTACCCACAATACTTTGAGACGGCATATCCGTGGATTTTTCCAAACGTTGGAGTTTGCACTATTTGCTAAAAATGCCTTAATGTGTAGAGGTTAACATCTGGATGTCACCTCGGTCTTAAATCTTAAAGTGCACCTGTCATGCCCAAAATAAGCTGGGCTCATTTGACAGGGAATCGCTCACTCTAAACGGTGTTTTTTTTTTGCTGACATGAAAATGAAAAACAGGGAGCTATTCCCTGTTAAAGTGCCGCTGCCCTTCACGTGGCCGCGGCATGCCACAGGGGGAACTCTAAGCAGAGAGACATCCTACAGGGCGGAGCTCCGCTCAGTCTGTGCACACTATTGGCTGCTGGTGCACTTACTTTACTGCGGAGGGCCAGTCATGCACAGCCCACAGTTAGCTCCGCCCATGGTAGTGAAATATGACAGCGCACATTGCAGGATCGAAGTGAGAATAAATAGCAATCTCACCAAGCTCTTTAAGACCAACCCATCCCTTCATGGGATATCACAGACCAGATGCTCAGATACGCAAAGAGACGCCCAGTGACTCCCATCTTTGACCCAGTCAAACTACTACTGCTGGCCCTGAACCAGCCTTAGAAGACCAACTACGCTGAATGAAAATCCAAGAGCCTAAAATAACCAGTAACACCAGTGCTGAGCAGTAACAGCTGATATAACCGGGGGGGGGGGGACACACAAAATAAAAATATTAAGCTCGAACATAAAAAAAAAAGCAATGTTTATGAAGGGATGTTTGTTTACATTTCAATGGGAATTTTGTAAAGTTACACAATTCATGAAATGACGGGAGTTAGAATGAAGTGATTTCAGTCAAGTGGCAAAACCTGCCGGCACCTGTCTGGATCAGAAAACGAACCCGGTGACTTAAATATTACAGTGTGTTTGCCTTTCAAAACAAGACATGAGGGTTTATTAGGTTAAATTAGGAAAATATTTTCCACTGAACCAAAGGATGACAAACTGAGAGTATATATCAGACCCAGAGCGATTAAGAAAATTTAGGAGCCAGCTACAGGCTGCATTCTGAGTCAGGTGTGAACTTAGCAAATCCATAGAGATCAATGGCTCTACTTAAGTTTACCAAAGCTCTGATTAACCAAAAAGCATGCCCACCCTACAAAGCGACTATACACAGAATAGCATATGGCAGACTATATGGGTGTAGTACGCTGGGGGGGGGACCCCTCCAAATGCCGCTACCAGTTCAACAAAAACAGATTCTGAACCCACGGCGCAAATATCAATAAAGCTCAAATATAATTCGGATTTCCTTATACAGTCCACAGGGTTTTCTCTCCTCAAAAACAATACGTATCCAAACTAGCACAGTCCAGCACTAAAATATAAAATGCAAAATCTAAACATAAACATTTTATATTTTAGAACTGGACTGTGCTAGCTTGGATATGAATGTTTTTTGAGGTGATAAAACTCTGGACTGTGTTAGGAAATAAGCGCTCTGGTTAAGTTTACGCCAGGCTTGGAATCCAGCCCTACAGATTTATTTTGGAAGCGGGTAGAATGTGCTCTATACATTTGTGAAAATTATTGCAGAAATATAAAGAAAAGGTACAAATTTACCGGCTGTGGCCTCTGGAATGGTCAGATCCTGCAATAACATGCATTATATTTCTGAAATAAAGGTGACAATATCCAGGGCAGGAAGAGAGGGAGCACTGGGCGGTTTTGGCCTGGTATGGGGCAGGGGTCAGCAACCTTGGCTCCCTTGTGTTTTGGGAACTACATCTCCCATGATGCTCAGTCACCCATTAGGCTGACTGAGCCACATGGGAAATATAGTTCCCAAAACATCAGGGAGCCAAGGTTGCTGACCCCTGGAATAGGGGGAAAGCAGAAATGAAGAGCCCTCTTGCAAACAAACCATTAAACCCTATTCCACTCCTTTCCATCCTTCTCTATACAACACTTAATTTACTGAATGTGTATTTAACTGACACTATATAATCCTTAGAACAACCCTGAACTAAACTAACCCCACATATGCCTCTTTCTTGCAGTGCTGTGTGGACAGAAATCATAGGTTGTCACCCACAAGCCCTATGTGATTGTGGCCCAAAATGCAACGCTCTTCCTGCCCGGCCCGTTTCGGCAGTCCTCCCGTTTGGAGGATGCTTCAAGCGCAGCAATTTTTACATAGTGTGTTTGGTTCATCGCTAAATAAGCCGCACGAGTGAGTCTGTCAGCACACAATAACTAACAAAAGAAACAACAATAAATAAATACAAAATTGTATATAAACATTTAGAGAATTTCAACATAAAGGCCGCTTTTGGTTTTGAAGGAAATCAGGCTTCTTTAACTCTGGGAGTGATAAAAGAGGTCCCTGGGCGCTCAAAGGGTTAAGCCCCTGCCAACACAGAGACACTTGACAGACATACGCGTGTACACACAGCATATTTGTATACACATACACAATCTGTTACTTTGGGATGCGATGATGAATTGATAAGAGGTGTCTAAACCCACACACCACGCTGCAAAAATAACAAGCGATTCGTTGCAAGTCAAAACCTCCAGGGTTGATAAATGGGGTGAGATGAAGAGCAAAATTTATATTTTTTGGGGACTAGTTGTGACGGAGGCTGGAATGTATAGGTAGGTATACATGAGGCTGGAATGTATAGGTAAGTCGGACTCTCAGAATTAAACCAAACGGCCAGACACCCATACGATGGTTTGGTAATGGATGGTGCGAGCTGGAAGGTGAATGATGTGCCGAGGGACACTGGATCGCTGATGCTTTCCGGAGCTTCCATTATCGGCGTCTACGGCGCATTGCACGTCTCTATCAATTCAAGCTCGGCCGGCTTAACCCCTGCAAACCAATAAAGGGGCGAGCAGCACCTCTGCAATGCTACGGATGCTGAAATGTTTTGCATACACATAAAAAACTATTAACTAATGCTCTTTCTGTTCTACTTATTTTACGCAACATATTAAATCCCGATAAGAAAAGTCCTATAAAAATCCTTTATTCCCAATATTTAAATGCTAAGTGATATATATATATATATATATATGTTTATGTATATTTATCCTTCTTCTAAGATGCCCTCTTGAATAATCTAGAGATATTCCTCCGGGACGTCTGAGACAAGACACAACTTTCACAGCGCTGTCCCTCAGTGGCCCCTTCTTCATTCACCTAAACGCGATGTTGAAGGGCCAGTGCCGTTTCCTCCGCCTCTCCTTCTTTCTTCCTCTTTGTCCTTAAGACTCCTCTCACCTTGAGAAGTGTTAGGATTATCCAGCATTTATACTGAATGCTCCTCTTTATTCCTTAAGACTTATTAAGAATGATAATGAGCTCCAAAGGACCGACACGTCTCTCCCCTGCTCTCTCCTTCTCCCTCTCTCCCTGTCGCGCTCTCTCTCTCTCTCTCTCTCTACGTGCCTATCCTGTCAAAGGCACGTAGGACAAATCAGACCAAAAAAAATAAAAAATCTGACAATATGGATCAAGGACACGGGAGAATTTATATTCTATAATTCCACCCTTTCTTTTGTTTTTATTATTCCTCTTCAAATTTCTCATCCCCCTCCCGGACTTTGACCGGGGACGCGAGGAGGCAGCCTGCCTAGAAAACCTCGTTAATGGGAAGCCCTTAAACGGCTGATTAATTTTAGCAAAATTTACGATGTTCTCCTTCTCTCTTATTCTGCCTTCCATTTAAGCTGCGGTATTATCTCAGTGCAAGTAAACCTACCTTCTCGCTCGCCTTACCTATTCGTGCTCTTTGGTAGCTTTATCCAAAGTGAATAAATTCAAGTGAAGTATTAGGCCATAAGGAAGAGTCATATTATGCAGGTACAGCTGTGTGTGTGAGATATATATATATATATGTATATATTCTACGTAGACCTAGAGATCGCCTTAGATTAGACAAATAGAGTCTGTGCCTCTGACAAAAAGGAAAACTGAAACTACAGCAAACGCGTCACATTAAACGCAAATGTCACATATTTTAGAGGTTTCTTCACTAAATCTGAAAAATTGGTGGAAAGTAAAAAAAAAAAACAAAAAAAAAAAAAAACACCAAAATCTCCAAACTGAATAAATTTATACAAGACTGTCAAAGTTTGAGATTTTGCTACAGGTTGAGTATCTTTCATTCTGAAAATATCAAAAAATGCCACAAATGCCGACATGATGTCACAATTTGGGGAGGGCTGACATCATGTGATGGGGCTAAAACTATATAAAATAATGTATAAAATTCCCTTCGGGCTGTGCGTATAAGGTGTGTATGAAACATAAATGAATTTCCGGTTTAGACATGGGTCCCCGAGATACCTCATATGCAACTATTCCAAAATCTCAAAAGATTCCAAATCTGAAACACTTCTGGTCCAAATATTTCGGCTAAGGAACACACGACATGCTCATTACGTCCCTTGGCAGCTCTTCACGTTGCTCGACTTGGTGAATAAAGCCATCTGGGAAAAGCGACGCAGGCGTGACAACATGGCAAGAAGCACTCAGACTGGGTCTCGTCGCCACGTCTTGGTGATGTGTCGGCCATGCTATAGTCATCATGAGCCCAACGGGAGCATATCGACGGGAAGCTTCACTCGATGGACATTAACACTGGAGCTAACGGCCTATTGATATTGAGCGGGATGGGCGCGCATCAATTCAAACTCCGTGGATCCTGTCGACGCGTTGGGGATATAAATAAATCACTGACACCGGAGGGACTGGTGGGGGCAACATTTAGCAAAAGAGGCCGTAACACGTCCAAGCACCCTGTATTTATTGCTTGAACCTGCAGCTCCTGGACGTCTCCCAATCTCAGCGTCTTCCTTAAACGGTGAAGAACACATCAACTGGTTAAAAAGTCCCGATAAATACCCAGGGGCCATGTGGCATGGCATTTTACAGGAGATATATAAATATATATATATTGCAGATGTGATTTTACAACGGTCACCCTCTCTGCCCCTACTTTATTTGCACAAACGGGCCGCCCTTTAAAAATCTTTTAACCCCTTCATTTTTCACCAGTGTTTTATATCTGTGTAATTAAAAAAAAAAAAAATCAAGCCGTGTTTCTGCAACGATACATTTATTAAACCGGTGGTGATTGCAAAATATTACATAAAAGATCAGGGTTTTTGTTTATATTTTTTTGAGGAAAGGGTGACCCAAAAGCAGACAGAACACACCACGGAAAATGAACTTGATGTACCCGAAATAGGACGTCTGGGGATCCTTTTCGGCCTCTGAGCAGCCTTTTAGCAATTGGACCTCTTGGATACAGAATAAAATGAACACAAACACGACCTGCTTAATCCCTCTAAACTGACCATATGGATAGCCGGGTTAGCCAGATAAAAGATTAAAGGGGTTTTAATACGCAGAAAAGAAAAAAAAGCAAGTGTAAAAACAACCTGAGCAGAGGACGTGTGAGACTGAGCTGTCGCCACCAACTTGAAAAAGTTTTAACTTTTTGCATTATGCCCCGACAAAAAAGAAAATGACTTTGGTGACATAACAACGTATCTCAATATTTCTGTGTATTGCAAAGGATTCCATTAATCTGCACAAGAATAACGACATCCATCCTCGACCAAAAGCTACTGAAGTTAACCAGGATGGGCGGGGGGGGGGGGTGATCTGAGTTGCGAAGGGAGGATTTTTGATGCGGATTTCTTTGGAAAACCCCCTTTTTATTTATTTTTATTTTTTCTTGCTCTAGCAGAACTAACGGCCAAGTCCTGCTTATAGGGATTTCCTGCACCGGCTCTGAATCGCTCAGCTGGGGGGGCTGGATGTGAAGGAGAGCCCGTTGTCTGTTTGCAAACCGACGCTGCGGGGTTCTTAAATAGAAATACACAAAACGAGCGCTACATGTACACAAACATACAAGAATAAAAAAGCATAAGACGTGTGAGCTGTTGATTTCCCAGTTAACGTATCATCTTGTTTGGAATCGTGTTCCTGTGTCACACTGCTACAGACACAAAAAAAAAAAAAAAATGGGGGGGGGAGAGAGGGAGAGATATGACTTTCCTTGAATGATCTGTTTAACCTAAGCCAGAGGAAAAAAAAAAAAAAAAAAAAAGAAGTCATTAATTACTTATGTGCTATTGCTTCAGAAAGACAATAAACCTGCCCGGTCGCCATGGATATGACATATTTGCTCTGAAAACAACACAATAATTAGCAAAGGGGAAAGATCCAAGGAGAATATGTAAACTCCTTCGTTTAAAGCTGTACAGCTCTTTTAGCTCGCCGCTGACATCTCGGCTTCATCGTGCAAACAAACAAACAATAATAAGATAGCTCTTTAAATAAAAATAAAATAAAAAAAAAAATAGAAAGAACAAGGCGCAAAAATTGAGATTTAAAAGCAAGTTTCTACAATCTAATAAGGACTGGAGTGTAAATGGGTGACAAACAACACGGCTATGTTTCTTTACTCTGAGGTTATTTTACATGGAAGTGAGCATGACGCGTTTGGGCATTTTAAGGTGATTTTGTGGGGGTTTTTTACCGAATGGAGGGGGAGGTATTTGACAGCTTTGGGTATAAGCAGATCGGACCCACATGTTGAGGAGGCAGGTAGTCATGCACCTAAAATTCAGTAACCTGTCCCAAAGGTAAACCATCGCTATACAAGAGGAAAAAACACTCGCCAGCCGGATCCGCTGATCATAGCGATAATAGAGTCGGCAAATTATCGATGAAAATATCCTGTGACTACAGGACAGGCAGGTGTTGAAGTCCATCGACACGGCAAGATGAGGAGCAGACTCATTGCCACGCAGGAGAAAAAAAATGTAACGTATATGTTATTTTCCTGCTTTAATCATGTTCATAATTCTTTACATCGAGCGGTTATGTCTGATAATGAAATATAATACTCCTCGGCTCGCGTCGGGTGGCTGGAGTCCGCAGAAGTGACTGCTTTGAAGCAGTTTATTCCCCGGCACAGACATGGTATAAAATAAAAAAAAACTCTACAGTTCAGGAGGTCCCTTCTTATTGCTTTAAAAATCCCTTTTTTTGGTTAAAAAGAAGAGAGAGAAAAATCAGAGGAAGTGACTCAGGGGTTTTTTTGTTGTTGTTTCCACAAGTTATTATTATTTCAAACAATAGTTTTCAACCCAACTGTTTGATCTTGAAAGGGTTTTGATATTTTCAGCTGGGGAAGAGAAAAATGATCTGTTTTAAATGATGATTAACTTAAAAAAAAAAAAAAAAAAAAGGATCAAAGCGGCGACTTTCTGTTAGCCATAATAAGCTCGGCTTGGCATGGAGCTGGAGCTGCAGCCATCCCCCTTGGTAAAAGGGGCTTCTATCCGAGACTCCCGCGGGCCCCCAAAACCCACTCTGGCTACAGGGAGAGTGTCACTGGCAAAGTGGCGAGCTGCCCCTTTAAATGGTTGGGGTGTAAAGGGAGTTTGATTTCTGAAAGAGATCAGTTGACATCTCTATGGAAACCGGCAACAGATTATCATCAACAGAATAAATAAGTAGTCTAATAAATTAAACAGGAGGGAGGCATAAGATCGCGGAAACTTGATTACTCAGGTACAAACAATATTCCTCCATAAAGTCACTTTTACAAAGTGTTCTCTTGCTGGAAATGGCGATGACGGTGACGGCGGCCATCGACGGTCCCTTTAACGCAGCCAACTTAACGACGAAAAACACAAAATGCGGTAAAATTCACAGTAAGGAGGAAAAACAAAACTGCAATACTCGCGTCAACTTTACTGCAGAAAGCGTTTATTATAGTATGGGGGAAATACTGTATTCGGCGTGACTTTATACACAGCTGGATTGACGTGTGACAGGTACATAGGCATTGCCAATGAATGTATAAATATAAATACACAGCGGTACCCCCCCCTCCATCCTTTTAAAGTGATGATCTTCACATCACACTTTAAGAAAAAGTTTGCGATCCACACCCTATAAGAGCGACTTACACACGGCGCATGGCAGGCTCTCGACTGCCTTTGGATAGTATATATTTTTCATTCTGAACAACCCACATGGCTACTTTGAAAAAAGTTTAAGCCCCCTTCTACTCTATCACGGCCACAATAATATGTTCATCTACCAAGTAGTTAAGCAAAAATAAAGAAAATATTATTATCATCGTTTATACAGTGTCAACAGTTACAAGATACAGAATATATTTGTTTTTTTTTGCAATGAGGGCTGATCCCTTTCCAGAACAAGTGCAATAGACACCCCCTCCCATCAGTGGGGGACCCATTCACCCTCCCCTGCTAATCTCTGGGGGGGTCACAAGCTCACCCCTGTTTCAGGTCGCACATCCCATGCCAGCACAGCATGGTATAAATAGGGCTATTTATCCGGCGGTGCTCAGCGAAAGCGTGCGGCTGCCTTTTTGTGGAATAGCACTGTAAACAGGGAAGAGTTCCATTTGTCGTGTTTCTGTTTCCCGTGGATTACAAGAAGAGTACCGGCAGCATTTACATAAAACTGTGAAACAAGTGCTGTACACAAAGGTCGCTGTACTTACTAGAGAATCAGCCAAAAAGGGGTCTCGTCCTCTTTAACCAGGCTGGTCTCCTTTGCAAGGAGGTGGGTGTGGGGGGGGGGGTCACCCAGGCGTCAGAGAATAAACTTTAAGCCAGTCCTCGGATGTCGCCGCTCTTTGCAGAACTTCCACCCTTTTTTTCCCGTGCAAAAAAGAAAAAAAAAGAAGAGAAGAAATCCACCTTGATTCCAAAAAAAATAATTTGATACTTTTCCTTTAAACGTCAACGCCCAAAACTACTGTCTTTCCTGGTCCTAAACAGGGTTTGAGTGACAGATCGGGCACCTGTTCCCTGTCCCGGGCTCAAAAATAGGAGTGTGACATTGACCAAAAATGCACGGTTATTACAATCACCTTCCTCACCAACTCCCCGGGATCACCCCCCTCCAAGCCACCCTGGGGGCGAGCCGCTTTGCTCCACTCCCATCCATCCCCTGCCCAGGCAGCATTATGATTATTGGGAGGACGGTGCGAGCGGCACCTACAGTACAGCAACCCTGCGCTCGCTCGCTCTCTCCCCGTGCACGAAGGGCTCTGCCTGCGAGCGAGCCAGGGATCAGGAGCTGCCGGCGTGTCGCCACAACCCCCAGTGGGACATGGTGAGGGGAGGGGGTAGGGGGAAATTGGAGCAAATTCGTCGATTTGCGCCACCGTGGAGACGTCGCTGGTCTGTCACTGAGGATGCTACCTGCACTGGCAGCTGCAGAACCCCTTGGTGCCGAGACCTGTCAATCTGATGATGGGCTCCAAGAGGTTCTGCAGCAGTGTAGGCAGTTTCCTCCAGGTGTAAAAAGTTATAATATGTGTAACAATACATATATACAAACAATCACAAACTTAATATTGCCAGGTGCCTCCATGCCCAGCCATGCCATCCTGCCCCCCAGCACATCTGGGTGATCACCAGGGGCTTGGGTAATGGTGCCAGCTAACTTTGCACACTTTAACCCTGTGGGTGCTGTGTGGGTGTGAAGGTGTTCCTCACGACCCTGGCACAAATGCTGCTGGTAGAAAACCTCCTGCCCCCCTCCCAGGCACTGCCCCCTGCTGTGCCCCTCTGTGTGCTGTCATGCACAGTGATGCCAAGTCTCTGCCATGCTGTCAGTGTGGAGGCAGAGGTGGGCACGATCTGCCCGATGATGCCCTCCTCCCAGCCCCTGAGCCCTGTGCCCTCTCACCCCCTCTGTGCTGCCAGGCGCTGTTATACAGAGTGCCCCCTCTGTGTACACTGCCAGCTATTGCCCCTGATGCCCCTACCCGGGCACTGCCACCCGCTGACAAGCGCTGCCTCTCGCAGCACTGACAAGCCAAGGACCCTGAAGAAGAGCTGCGATCGCCCCGGAGGGTAGTGGTTGGCGGCCCCGCAGCCCGGCAGAGGAGGGAAAGTCTCTTACCTGCACTTGGGCTGCTTTGGGTGACTTTCCAAGTGGTGGAAAATGTGTGTTTGGGACGGAGCCCGCGCATGCGCCATCTAAGCTGCCCGATCCTGGGCTTTTCGCTTCAATTTGCCCATTTCCAAGCAGGCGGCCGGGGCGGAGCGCAAAGCCCGGACTGGATCCTTCGCGGCAGCCGCCAGATAGCGCCCGGCGCCGGCCGGAACGGACTGCGGGGAGCCGGCTGCACGCAAATCCCGGCCTGGAATCCGCCCGCCGCCACCTGCTGCCTGTGACCTCCCTGCACTGTCCCTGGCAGAGAGCGGCGGAGGAAAGCTCCTTACCCGGAGCAATGGCTGCCCCCGCCTGCATGCCATCTGAGGTCACCATAAAGCCAGGACCCCGGGGACCCACCTGGGACTGCACAAACCAGTCCTGATCCCACAAGATCACCTGCAGCAGCCACAGACCCGTGTACAGTAACAGGTCCTGTATTAACCCCATCCCCGGAGACCAACTCAGAACAGGGCAGAGGGCCCAGGCATAGGGACTGGCAGCGGCCATCAGGGCAGTTGGCAGTTATTTCTGGGCACACTGTGAGGATGCTGAGGAATCTCATGCCCTGTGTGGCACCAGAGGATGAAGGCTTGCTTGGGGTTTATCTGCTAAACAGTGAACTACAGAAAATTGCAAAATTCTGGTTAAAATTATCCAAACTTGTGAAATATCAAGATTTTCCTCCACGGCCACTCGCTCACTTTCACCTGGAGGCTTGAAATCTAACTCTCAGGTGAATTTTTTTATACGGTGCCAGGTTCAGTGAATAATCCCCTAGATCAAGGGTCGGCAACCATGGTCCCTCCAGATGTTTTGGAACTACATCTCCCTAGATGCTCAGCCAACCTAATGACTGGCTGAGCATCATGGGAAATGTAGTTCCAAAACATCTGGAGGGGCCATGGCTGCCGACCCCCTAGATTGTAAAATGAGTGGAAACGCAGCGCTGCTGCAGAACCTCTTTGTGCAGCAATACCAGGCAGTCTTATAAACAGGTCCAGATTACCTATTCTGTTCCGATTGGTAGAACCTGTGCAGGACGCGTGGCCCGTTGCGGACAGAGGTTTGGGGTGTTCCATGGTGAACTGGACTCCCTGGAATCAAATGCAAACCAGAACCTGCAGGAGGTAATGTTCCAGGCAAAGCTAGGGACACCTCAGGAACCTGGATACGATATATACACTACCAGCGACACCTCAGCAACCTGGATACGATATATACCCCACCAGCGACACCTCAGCAACCTGGATACAATATATACCCCACCAGCGACACCTCTGGAACCTGGATACGATATATACCCTACCAGCGACACATCAGGAACCTGGATACGATATATACCCTACCAGCGACACATCAGGAACCTGGATACAATATATACCCCACCAGCGACACCTCAGGAACCTGGATACGATATATACCCCACCAGCGACACCTCAGGAACCTGGATACGATAAAATACCCCACCAGCAACACCTCAGGAACCTGGATACGATAAAATACCCCATCAAGGACACCTCAGGAACCTGGATATGATATATACCCCACCAGGGACACCTCAGGAACCTGGATACGATAAAATACCCCACCAGCGACACCTCAGGAACACCTCAGGAACCTGGATACAATAAAATACCCCATCAGGGACACCTCAGGAACACCTCAGGAACCTGGATACAATAAAATACCCCATCAGGGACACCTCAGGAACCTGGATATGATATATACCCCATCAGGGACACCTCAGGAACCTGGATATGATATATACCCCACCAGGGACACCTCAGGAACCTGGATACGATATATACCCCACCAAGAACACCTCAGTAACCTGGATACGATATATACCCCTCTGGGTGGGTGACAGTGCCATATTGTAAGCTCCTTAAGGAGCAGGATCCTCTCTACCTCTTGTCTGCATAACTATGTACTGCCCTGACTTATGGTAGCCTTGTACCGCGCTGCGGAATATGTTGGCGCATTACAGATAAATAATAATCTCCATGTGCCTGGTGCGTCGTCACTTCTCACCTCTGGCCCAAAGACCCCGCAAAGGAGTGTAGGCAAGTTAGAAGGGTTAACGTCCTGATAGGAGATGTGCCTGTTTTGCAAAACTCTCATCATTTCTAAAAGTGACAAGTGTCATTTCAAAGAGCTGTCACAAGGAGAACGGGGCCCTGGAGAATAGAGTAATCATCAGGTTATAGCTCTTTATCGCTTCAAAATAAAGGATGACGGAGAAAGGGCTTTTAGGATACTCGAGTACCTTCTCCGGAACCAAGGAACGGAATTTAAAAAAGCAGCAATGTTCAATATGACACCAACAATGTTAATCAGATAATGCATACACACACATATATACATATAATAACACATACTGGCAATACATAAACACACGCACATATATACTGACAATGCATATAAATATATGCAATTCAAATACACTATATATATATATATATATAATGTAATACATAAACATGGGTATATATACACACAGAATACATATACTGTACACGCACATAAATATACCGGCAATAAATATAAACATTAGAGGTCATTCACTAACCTCAGAATCTTCCCCGAATTGCGCTGGACTGTGAAATTCACCTTTCGGTGCAATTTTGGTCCAATTCATCTATTTACTAAACTGTCAATTCGCCAAATACTGGCTAATTGACAGCAAAATATACAGGGTTATTCAGAGAGTGGTGAAAAGCAGGAGAATGACTGGAGAATGAAAAATTCTAGGTCAAAATAGCCAAACCAGAAAAATTCTCCCTTTCATCTCACTTTCCAAATCGGCTATCTTGACCTAGAATTTTTCATTCTCCAGTAATTCTCCTGCTTTTCACGCTCTCTGAATAACCCTGATAGTGCAATTCGGTGGCACCAAAATTGCCCCATAGAAAACTATTGTGTCTTCTATTCACAGAACGCTGAACTGCACCGAAATTCCAGCGAAATGCCCTGATGTTTGGTGTTTCAGCTCCATAGGTTTAAACAGGCAAATCCCATGATTCATTGTAAAAACGGAAGAGCTTTTTAAAAAGAAAATTTAACGACCGTTTATTCTTTTCATTTTCGGTAAAAACCTTTCCTATTTTTTAAAACAGCTTTTCCTATTTTTTTGGTTTTCTTATTTTTTAAAAGACTTTTTTATTCTGAAACAAACCTGTTTTAATATTTTTTTTAAAGGACCTAAAAGAAAAATAGGAGACTTCCTTTTTTTTTTTTGCAATTCGGCGGTTTCCATCGACGTCTGATAACTACTTCGACGACTTCAATTTTGGGAAAATACAGTGATCATTCCCTAAATAGTGAATATATCGTATTTTCACCAAAAGGGAATCGCCTAAATGCAGTGAATTGCAGCGAAACACAACGCACCAAAATTGTACGCAATTTTAGTGCTTTGTGAATAGACCCCATATATATATATATACACATACACACTAACACTATATCATATATATATTATACACACAATGGGCAATATTACATAGTTGGTGCTAACTTAACCAGAGCTGTTGTAAACGTCCCAGAGCCATTATAGTCTATGGAGTTGTTAAGTTAACAACAGCTCTGGTTAAATTAGCACCAACTTTGTAATATTGCCTAATTATATATATATATATATATATATATACACAATACATAAACACATGTATGTGTTTGGAGATATATATATAGGCAAGGCAATACATGAACATTTGCATATACACATAGATAAAAAATATACTGGCAATACAAAATACACCAAGAGTGCAGCACTCTACCTTTACCAAACATAAAGGGCAGGTGCTTCTCAAGACAAAAAATACAACAAACCAGCTGGAGAGCCGCCAACTAACACAGTCAAAGACTAACAGTAGCTCATACATTTGGATTTTAACAGGTTTTAACCCTTTAAAGAGTCTAACAACTCTTAACCCATTTCAACACTTTTTAACCCATTAAAGATTTTTTACAAGGGTTTTTAACCATAAGCTCTGATTAATATCCATATGCCGTCAACTAAACTCCCATCATTTTTTAACAGAGCTTGGGGTTAAAAAACACCTAGTAAAAAAATCTCTAATAGGTTAAAAAGTGTTGAGATGTAGAATCTTCAAAGGGTTAAAACTTGGCAAAATCTTTAAAGGTATGAGCTACTTAAAGTCTTTGAATGTATGAGTTGGTGTGCCTTCCTCTTGGTTTGTTATACTGGAGATATATATTATATATATATATACATACTGTATATATATATATATAGACAATACATAAACACATGCACATACAATATTTATATACACACACATTTTACATATATACTGGCAAAATATATACACAACCAAAAGGCATTATTCAGCCAGAACATGTATACCTAAAAATGGTGCTACTGAGACCAATAAATGCAGCACACCAAATGTAGAGAACTTTACCCAACTATATTATATATATATATATATATATATATATATGACACAAAACCCAGCAATACGTATACACATTATGGATATATGAGAAAGTACAAATGCTAAAGATAAAAACCCTACCAGCATTCTTCGCTAATCTATGACCTGATCAAGGAACTGTAAACGTTAAGGCTCATGCTAGAGTTTTTTTTAAAGTTCGCCTTAATAAATCATACTGATAAAAGAAGCATTTTATCTATTTATTCTATTTCCTTATATTCTACCCACAAGGTGTATATCCTGTTTATTCCCTCAGCATACTGCAGACTCTTCATCTGCCTGACGCACAATTGGGGAGAGATTTTCAAACACTCTTTTCAATGTTGAGGAGGAGCGGGGAAACCGAATAACATCATCCTACATAGACAGAAGGCGGCAGGACACGACTGCAACGAATTAGCTAAAAAAGTTACAACTATTATTCAGCGAGCCTTCTCCCAAAATTAAATCAGGATGCAGTTGGCAAAAGAAAGAATATAATTAGGGGGCAACTGACCATGACTATCCCGAAATAATGAAGCTGAAGCAATATCCATGTTGGAAAACATCTCCATTCCTGCTATTTTTTCCCAAAGTTTGCAAATTCCTTGGTCACTTTGATGCATAACCCTATAAATATAAAGATAATGTCCTTTCTTCCCTTGCCAAGTCTTTACTTGTACAGGAAATTAAACTATTGTAATTTACACCAATTATCCTCAGACTCCACCCCTGAGCAGAACTGCATCATCCTCAGACTCCACCCCTGAGCAGAACTGCATCATCCTCAGACTCCACCCCTGAGCAGAACTGCATCATCCTCAGACTCCACCCCTGAGCAGAACTGCATCATCCTCAGACTCCACCCCTGAGCAGAACTGCATCATCCTCAGACTCCACCGCTGAGAATAACTGCATCATCCTCAGACTCCACCCCTGAGCAGAACTGCATCATCCTCAGACTCCACCCCTGAGCAGAACTGCATCATCCTCAGACTCCACCCCTGAGCAGAACTGCATCATCCTCAGACTCCACCCCTGAGCAGAACTGCATCATCCTCAGACTCCACCCCTTGAGCAGAACTGCATCATCCTCAGACTCCACCCCTGAGCAGAACTGCATCATCCTCAGACTCCACCCCTGAGCAGAACTGCATCATCCTCAGACTCCACCGCTGAGAATAACTGCATCATCCTCAGACTCCACCCCTGAGCAGAACTGCATCATCCTCAGACTCCACCCCTGAGCAGAACTGCATCATCCTCAGACTCCACCGCTGAGCAGAACTGCATCATCCTCAGACTCCACCCCTTGAGCAGAACTGCATCATCCTCAGACTCCACCCCTGAGCAGAACTGCATCGTGCTCAGACTCCACCCCCTGAGCAAAGCTGCAAAAACCTCTGACTCCGCCTCTGAGCAGAACCACAACAATATCAGACTCCACCCCTGTGAGGAACCGCAAAAATCTCAGACTCCGCCCTTGAGGAAGGGAAGTTATTGATAGAAAATGGTGGGGAAATTGTGCAAATGTTGTAGAGGTTTTTCTTCTTGCTTTTCTTCCTATAGCCTCCAACACACACACACATATTTCATTTTCTGTATTACATTCCTTCAAAGATTTATTTACTAAATGAATTAAAATAATCTATTTTCAAATAAAACGTTGTGGTTTACGGGCAAACTCGCTATCTAGAAATCCCTACGTCTCTTCCTGATATCCTCCCAGAAATTTGACCACACAAGCAAATCTTTCCTAGTAAAATCCCAATTATGTTCAAATTCTCAAATGTAATCAATGTTACCGTGGCCTGGGGGTAGGTAGCAACACAGACTGTAATAAAGGCCACCTTTTATTGTCAAGGATGCCGTGAGGATAGGAAATGACAGTGACCAAAATCTATTATATTCTTAATTATGATCCCAGATGCTTTTTGAATGGGGCTATACATGTATGCTGCCAGACACTGGAAAGAATGGAGACCTGCTCGTTAAAGGCACAGAGCTGCTCAAAAATGGAATGGACCTCCCTGAAAGGGGAAGTGTCAACACCAAGGGGACAGGCATCACGGCCTCAACCCAGGAAAGATTGCTTTGAGCGAGACAGCAGAGACAGTGAATGCATTAAAGGTCTCTTTTATTAAAAGTTATACCATAGGGTTAAGACAGGAGCAGGTAGGAATGGAAGGGTTGACCCCTCTGAACTTCCAATTCCTGTTTGAGGCTAGGGTCAGACGAGCGTGATTTCTACGGACTGTACGTCCGTGCACACGGACGTACGTCAGTATGGAAGACGCAGTAGTGGCCAGACAGTCCGTTTTTTTCACTGACGTATATATTTTGACGGATGTAGGAGGGAAAATAAATTAAAAAGCAAAACCATTTTGTCCGTGAAAAATGCTGGACGTATAAATGCAGTCCGTCTGACCACGTTCCATCACTCACACACAAAGCTATGCGGACGTTGCGGACGCAGCGCACTTTGTGCGGCCGTTCTAGCGGTTGTACGTTCTTGCGTCCGTGGGCCGCGGCCGTTGTGCGTCCGCAGTTCAGTGCGGACGTACTTCGTGTGTCGGGCTCTGATGGGCTTCCTGTCATGCTATCACGGACGTACTTTTAGGCGCAATCACGGACGTGAACACTACCCTCGTCTGACAGCAGCCTTAAACCTTTTGTTTTCTTTTAAAAGTTACTGAAATCCAGTTGTGGTTTCCCTGTGATCTCTGCAGGATATGACGTGCTTCCAGTTCAGCATGTCACATGGTCGCAGGGGATCTGGACACTCCAGCCATCCCAGTGGATCTTAATGTAGGATGCTTTGATACCATTGGATAAGGCTAGTTCCCAAAAGTACCCAAGCCCTTAAACCTGAGCTGAGGGTTTGGGCAGGACTACGCCCCTGCAATTGGATGGTTGAATTAGGTATCGTAGCCCCCCTGCGAGGGGAAAGAGGGCGCTCACAGCAGTGTGACCACTTAGTGTAGAGTGTACCTTTAACCCCTTAATGACTGGCGGGTATCACTTGTCTGGAGGGGTTTAACTGGTACACCTTGCAACCAGGTGCCCGGCGCGGGACTCTGATTCGGTTCACCCCGCAAGTCGAGGTGCATCATTGAGTTCAGGTGGCCCATTGAAGTCAGAGGGGCGTACCAGTAAACCTGTCTTCAAGGCCCACTCGCCACGCGGACGGCATGGTACGTCTTGCGGCAGGAAAGGGTTAAACTTGTTTTTATCTTATACATAACTAATTTCCCTTGAACCTTGTGAAGGATAGTGTGACAGCAGCATAGGTAAAGCCAAGCCACAACAGAAATAAAAAGACAAGATGATTAACTGCTACAACTGTTTTGCTACTTGAGTAAAAGCCAATCTTTCCAGGAGAATCTCCTTTCGACCTGACCTCCCCTATTTATAGAGTCGTGACTTCTGAATGCCTTGGAGAGCACAAAATGTTCACGAGAATCCTTTTTTACATTGCTACGGTATGTTGCTACTTACTGGCTTAGTGGCTGTAAAAAAAAAAAAGCTCTTTTTCCTAAATTAAAGTGCACAAACTTCACCAAAAAAGAAAAAAATTACATAAAAATAAAAGGGATCTCCTTTTGACAAGGTGAACATATTAACGCTCACCCACCTTCGCCTGGGAACTAAAACTTGTAATCAAAGTAGATCGGGAACATGACTTTGACAGCCAAAGAATTGTTGGAATCATAGACACGGACTAAGGGCGATAAATAGACCTTATTATGGTCACTGACCATTGCGTCGCGATGGTGTAACTAATGGACATGGCAGAGATTGAGGGAATCTGATTTTTTCAATTATATCCTCATAATGTGGCAGGGTTAAAGAGATGGTCCCCTTGCTTATATAGGGAAATTTAGCCAATATATGACTGACAACCAAGCAATACTGCCGACGCCTGAAGGGACATTCTCAGATGTTTACTGGAAGAAAAATGTACCTATCACGGCTACATGCAGTACATCCTCCATGTGCTTACTAATCACGTCTTACACGTGCTAGATCAGGTCACAGCTATCATGGTCAAGGTTGGGTTTTGATATCTGAAGGAAGTGGGGGACAGCACCCTCTTGTGTCCTCCACCGATCGCAGATGAACAGTTAACACTTTGTGTGCAGGAGCGCAGATCAAGGGAAAAGGAAGACCCTTTATCCATCATGAAGAAGCTCCAGCTGGTGTTGATGCATGCATCCCAATTCAAACACGGTTCCTGCGGCGACCTTGTTAAGGCTTGTTACTGTAAATAAAGCTTCTCCAGACTAGGGGACATTATTACCTACAATCTCATTTAAACCCCCAGTGGTACAGTCAGTTTGCGGCCTACCGTGAAAACTTCTCAAGCCCTCAGAGACATTCCAATTTGCTTTCATGGTGTGTGGCAACATGAGATTTTCTTACTGGTCGCCGAGTGCATATCACTGAAACACAATGAAACAAAAACTCAAATAACCAAATAGGAACGCATGCATTTTTAACATATGTCTCTGTAGTTTATTTATTTATAAAGGATTTAAGGCTAGGGTCAGACTAACGCATTTTTCGCGTCGTCCGTGAAATAGTGCGTTCGAACGAATGGACGTATTTTTTCACAGAATACGCGATAGCGGTCATACGATGCGCATTGTCATCCGTGATTTTGTACGGATCATCAATAAAACACTTTTTGTGTCTGGACGCTATGTTGGCCGGACATTAGCAGCGTCTGACGTCTCCTATTCAAGCACACACGCCGCTAGCGGACGCAGCGCACTCTGTACGTCAGTACTAGCGGTATCACGTTCTCGAAAAAATGCGTTCGTTTGCCACTTGCGTTGCGCAGCCGCACTTTTGTGCGGCCGTTCTTCGTATGCTGCCCATCATTGGACTTCATTTGCTGCTAGCACGGCCGTGATTTAGTGCTGCTAAATGCACGTTGATACTGCGTTAGTCTGACCCTAGCCTTAGCAGGACGGATACATTGAGATTTCTCTCCTTTTCAGTATGTCCTGGGTTCAAGAACATTGAATTGTTACAGAAATACAAAGTAATAAAATGCAAGATATTAAAAACAAAAACACAAATATACAGATTAACTGAACATAAATATGTAGGAAATATAGTCACAGTGTTACATGTTTACAGGTGCATTTTATAGTCACTGTGTTACATGTTTACAGGCGCATTCTGTATATAGTCACTATATTACATGTTTACAGGCGCATTCTGTATATAGTCACTATGTTACATGTTTACAGGTGCATTCTGTATAGTCACTGTGTTACATGTTTACAGGTGCATTCTGTATATAGTCACTATGTTACATGTTTACAGTGCATTCTGTATATAGTCACTATGTTACATGTTTACAGGTGCATTCTGTATATAGTCACTGTGTTACATGTTTACAGGTGCATTCTATAGTCACTGTGTTACATGTTTACAGGCGCATTCTGTGTATAGTCACTATGTTACATGTTTAAAGGCGCATTCTGTATATAGTCACTATGTTACATGTTTACAGGTGCATTCTGTATATAGTCACTATGTTATATGTTTACAGGCGCATTCTGTATATATCACTGTTACAGTTTATGTTTACAGGCGCATTCTGTATATATATGTTACATGTTTACAGGTTCATTCTGTATATAGTCACTATGTTACATGTTTACAGGCGCATTCTGTATAGTCACTGTTACATGTTACAGGTGCATTCTGTATATAGTCATATGTTACATGTTACAGGTGCATTCTGTATATAGTCACTATGTTACATGTTTACAGGTGCAGTCTGTATAGTCACTTTGTTACATGTTTACAGGTGCATTCTATAGTCACTGTGTTACATGTTTACAGGCGCATTTATAGTCACTGTGTTACATGTTTAGAGGTGCATTCTATAGTCACTGTGTTACATGTTTACAGGCGCATTCTGTATATAGTCCACTATGTTACATGTTTACTGGCGCATTCCTGTATATAGTCACTATGTTACATGTTTACAGGCGCATTCTGTATATAGTCACTATGTTACATGTTTACAGGTGCATTCTGTATATAGTCACTGTTACATGTTTACAGGTGCATTCTATAGTCACTTGTTACATGTTTACAGGTGCATTCTATAGTCACTGTGTTACATGTTTACAGGTGCATTCTGTATATAGTCACTATATTACATGTTTACAGGCGCATTCTGTATATAGTCACTATGTTACATGTTTACAGGTGCATTCTGTATATAGTCACTGTGTTACATGTTTACAAGTGCATTCTATAGTCACTGTGTTACATGTTTACAGGTGCATTCTATAGTCACTATGTTACATGTTTACAGACGCATTCTGTATATAGTCACTGTGTTACATGTTTACAGGTGCATTCTATAGTCACTATGTTACATGTTTACAGGCGCATTCTGTATATAGTCACTATGTTACATGTTTACATGGCGCATTCTGTATATCGTCACTATGTTACATGTTTACAGGTGCTTCTGATATCTGTCACTATGTTACATGTTTACAGGTGCATTCTGTATATAGTCACTATGTTACATGTTTAAAGGCGCATTCTGTATATAGTCACTATGTTACATGTTTACAGGTGCATTCTGTATATAGTCACTATGTTATATGTTTACAGGCGCATTCTGTATATAGTCACTATGTTACATGTTTACAGGCGCATTCTGTATATAGTCACTGTGTTACATGTTTACAGGTTCATTCTGTATATAGTCACTATGTTACATGTTTACAGGCGCATTCTGTATATAGTCACTATGTTACATGTTTACAGGCGCATTCTGTATATAGTCACTATGTTACATGTTTACAGGTGCATTCTGTATATAGTCACTATGTTACATGTTTACAGGTGCAGTCTGTATATAGTCACTTTGTTACATGTTTACAGGTGCATTCTATAGTCACTGTGTTACATGTTTACAGGCGCATTTTATAGTCACTGTGTTACATGTTTAGAGGTGCATTCTATAGTCACTGTGTTACATGTTTACAGGCGCATTCTGTATATAGTCACTATGTTACATGTTTACTGGCGCATTCTGTATATAGTCACTATATTACATGTTTACAGGCGCATTCTGTATATAGTCACTATGTTACATGTTTACAGGTGCATTCTGTATATAGTCACTGTTACATGTTTACAGGTGCATTCTATAGTCACTGTGTTACATGTTTACAGGTGCATTCTATAGTCACTGTGTTACATGTTTACAGGCGCATTCTGTATATAGTCACTATATTACATGTTTACAGGCGCATTCTGTATATAGTCACTATGTTACATGTTTACAGGTGCATTCTGTATATAGTCACTGTGTTACATGTTTACAAGTGCATTCTATAGTCACTGTGTTACATGTTTACAGGTGCATTCTATAGTCACTATGTTACATGTTTACAGACGCATTCTGTATATAGTCACTGTGTTACATGTTTACAGGTGCATTCTATAGTCACTATGTTACATGTTTACAGGCGCATTCTGTATATAGTCACTATGTTACATGTTTACATGGCGCATTCTGTATATCGTCACTATGTTACATGTTTACAGGTGCATTCTGTATATCGTCACTATGTTACATGTTTACAGGTGCATTCTGTATATAGTCACTATGTTACATGTTTAGAGGCGCATTCTGTATATAGTCACTGTGTTACATGTTTACAGGTGCATTCTGTATATAGTCACTGTGTTACATGTCTACAGGTGCATTCTGTATATAGTCACTGTGTTACATGTTTACAGGTGCATTCTGTATATCGTCACTATGTTACATGTTTACAGGTTCATTCTGTATATAGTCACTATGTTACATGTTTAGAGGCGCATTCTGTATATAGTCACTGTGTTACATGTTTACAGGTGCATTCTGTATATAGTCACTGTTACATGTTTAGAGGCGCATTCTGTATATAGTCACTATGTTACATGTTTGCAGTTGCATTCTATATCGAGGTATGTTAATAATAGAGATCTCTTAAGTGGCTTTAGACTGGGGGAAGATTTGATGGTGTCTGGGAGGTTATTCCATATTTGCAATGCTCTGTAGGAAAATGAGAATCAAGCCACTTTCTTTTTGTATTGTGGTATTGTTACTAAGGTGCAGGTCCTGGATCAGAGGTTATAGGATGAGGGAACTACTGGGGAAAGCAGTCTATTCAGGTAGGGTGGTAGCTTCCCAGAAAAGCTCTTAAACACCAGGTTGGAAAGGTGACGGCCAGTTTAGCTCTTTTAACATGTCACAATGGTGGGTCATGTAGTTAGATTGTAGCACAAAGCGGCAGAATGAGTTATACAATGTAGTAAGTTTATGAAGGTGTGTTGGCGGGGCAGCTGCATACACTACATCTCCGTATTCAATAGCCAGCATAAACATTTGTTGTACAATCTGCTTTCTTACCGCGGGGCTCAGGCAGGATTTGTTTCTGTACAGGGCACCTAGTTTGGGGTAGAGTTTACATGAGTTTTTCAATGTGGGGCCAAAGGATAGATTTGGGTCTAACCACATACCTAGATATTTGAGAGAAGTGACTGTGGTCAGTGTGTCATTTGATTTTGTGCTGACACATAGATGGGGAGTTTACAATTTATGTAGTTTAGGTGCTGTTCCAAAGAGCATCGTAACAGTTTAGTTGAGGCCAGAGACAAGGCTAATGCCAGATTTCTTAGATGACTTTAAACTTTGATCTCATTCTTTATGACATGTTATTAAAGCATTGTATTTACCCCAAGTGATTGCATTGAAAGAATTATGGGAATTGTAGGCATCCACATGGGGGGGGGGGATTTTGACAACCCTGCACTAATGTGTGAATTTAGCAGGTGAGCGTGGGTTGGAGCTAAAACCTGGACAGATTTACTAAATCAAGATCAAAATAAAATATGGAAATTTAGCCACATCCCCTGTTTACCCCCAGCTGTACATCATTTCCAGGAAGATCATTGTAAAAAATAAAATAGTATTCTTATATGAATAGGCCAAAGGGTATACATAGGTTAGATAGTACAGGTCTTTTTCTATTAATTCCAGCATCAAACAGATCCAGCCTAATTTCTGTGAAATTTATGGACAGCACGTACCCGGTTACTTCATGAGACCAGCTCAGACTGTAACCCCATGACATCATATGGAAGAGCACCGCACTCCATTGTACACACATGCAGATACACCACAAATGAATATCCTTAAAACAATCACCATATGACAGCTGTTCAGTGACAAATCCAATGAAGGACCATATCTCTACCTACTGTTAGAAACTCTAGGATGCCGCATTATAGTGAGCGGCAGAGGCTGGGGCCATATGGCGATTCTATCCCATTGCTATATCATGGATTAATAATGAATCTTAATCAAAATGCAATAATAATTTATGCATGCAATGCACAAAATGCAATATTTTTATTTAGCTGTTCCTATCAGGAGGATCCCATTCCCAATTATAAGTATCAAATTTCCAAATCATTTGTAAATATCCAAGAGAACCAACATTTCAGCAACAATAAGTGGCACAGTTGCATTTTAGGAAATGTCACCTATGGCAGGAGCAGACTTTTTTAGGCAATGTTACAGCAAATCGGAGTCAGTGATATGAATAAACATGTAATTTGGAACAAAAGCAAAGTAACTTATCTACAACAATGAGTAACTTCTAACAGCATTTATTATAGTAGAGACTCATTGCTGGGAATTTTATTACTTTGCAGCTCTGTTATACACCCCAAATATATGGAGGAGCCGCTAAGATGACACCTGCACACCCCCAATATATGGAGGAGCCCCTACACATACACCCACACACCCTGAATATATGGAGGAACCCCTAAAAACACACCCGCACACCCTGAATATATGGAGGAGCCCCTAAAAACACACCCGCACACCCTGAATATATGGAGAAGTCCCTAAAAAGACACACACACACCTTGAATATATGGAGGAGTCCCTAAAAAGACACCCTGAATATATGGAGGAGCCCCTAAAAAGACACCCACACACCTTGAATATATGGAGGAGTCCCTAAAAAGACACCCACACACCCTGAATATATGGAGGAGCCCCTAAAAACACACCCTGAATATATGGAGGAACCCCTAAAAACACACCCACACACCCTGAATATATGGAGGAGCCCCTAAAAACACACCCACACACCCTGAATATATGGAGGAGCCCCTAAAAACACACCCGCACACCCTGATATATGGAGAAGTCCTAAAAAACACCGCACACCTGAATATATGGAGGAGCCCCTAAAAAGACACCCCCACACACCTTGAATATATGGAGGAGTCCCTAAAGAGACACCCGTACACCCTGAATATATGGAGGAGCCCCTAAAAAAAAAAAAAGACACCCTGAATATATGGAGGAGCGCTAAAAACACACCCACAGAACCTGAATATATGGAGGAGTCCCTAAAAACACACCCACACACCCTGAATATATGGAGGAGCCCCTAAAAACACACCCGACACCTTGAATATATGGAGGAGCCCCTAAAAACACACCCACACCCTGAACCTGAATATATGGAGGAGTCCCTAAAACAACCCCTGAATATATGGAGGAGCCCCTAAAAAGACACCCGCACACCCTGAATATATGGAGGAACCCCTAATAAGACACCCGCACACCTGAAAATTTGGAGGAACCCCTAATAAACACCCGCACACCCTGAAAATTTGGAGAAGTCCCAAAAAGACACCCAACACTCTGAATATATGGAAGAGTCCCTAAAAAGACACCCTGAATATATGGAGGAGCCCCTAAAAACACACCCACAGAACCTGAATATATGGAGGAGTCCCTAAAAACACACCCACACACCCTGAATATATGGAGGAGCCCCTAAAAACACACCCGCACACCTTGAATATATGGAGGAGCCCCTAAAAACACACCCACACAACCTGAATATATGGAGGAGTCCCTAAAAACACCCCCTGAATATATGGAGGAGCCCCTAAAAAGACACCCGCACACCCTGAATATATGGAGGAACCCCTAATAAGACACCCGCACACCCTGAAAATTTGGAGAAGTCCCAAAAAGACACCCACACACTCTGAATATATGGAAGAGTCCCTAAAAAGACACCCTGAATATATGGAGGAGCCCCTAAAAAGACACCCGCACACCCTGAATATATGGAGGAACCCCTAAAAAGACACCCGCACACCCTGAATATTTGGAGAAGCCCCTAAAAAAACACCCGCACACCCTGAATATATGGAGGAACCCCTAAAAAGACACCCGCACACCCTGAATATATGGAGGAGTCCCTAAAAAGACATCCACACACCATGAATATATGGAGAAGCCCCTAAAAAAAAAGACACCCTGAATATATGGAGGAGCCGCTAAAAACACACCCACACACCCTGAATATATGGAGGAGCCCCTAAAAACACCCCCTGAATATATGGAGGAGCCTCTAAAAAGACACCCGCACACCCTGAATATATGGAGGAACCCCTAAAAAGACACCGCACACCCTGAATATATGGAGGAGTCCCTAAAAAGACACCCTGAATATATGGAGGAGCCCTAAAAAAGACACCCGCACACTGACTATATGGAGGAGCCCTAAAAAAGACACCCGCACACTGAATATTATGGAGGAACCCCTAAAAAGACACCCGCACACCCTGAACTATATGGAGGAGCCCCTAAAAAGACAACCCGCACACCCTGAATATATGGAGGAACCCCTAAAAAAGACACCCGCACACCCTGACTATATGGAGGAGCCCCTAAAAAGACACCCGCACACCCTGAATATATGGAGGAGCCCCTAAAAAGACACCCGCACACCCTGACTATATGGAGGAGCCCCTAAAAAGACACCCGCACACCCTGAATATATGGAGGAACCCCTAAAAAGACACCCGCACACCCTGACTATATGGAGGAGCCCCTAAAAAGACGCCCGCACACCCTGAATGTATGGAGGAGCCCCTAAAAAGACACTCGCACACCCTGAATATATGGAGGAGCCCCTAAAAACAAACCCACACACCCTGAATAAATGGAGGTGCCCCTAAAAACAAACCCACACACCTTGAATATATGGAGGAGCCCCCTAAAAACACACCAACACAACCTGAATACAAAGTGCAAAAAAAGTATATTAAAGGGAGAAATGGGGAGATAAGAGAAGACGAGTGACAAAATAATGTTGTTTCAGCCAAACAGACACAGATTGATGGATGATAGAGATAGATTTAGGGACAAATAAATATAGTATATACAGATAAAGACAGATAAAGACAGATGACAAATAACAAATAGGCAGAGATTAGCCAGATATATGAGATTTATGTAAAATAGTCAGATGTTAAATAATAGAACTATATATAGAGGTAAATAGATGGCATGTATTAAAAACATCAACCATTGACATAAACACTGACAACACAATAGTTGTAGGTTATTAAAATGTATATACATATTATAATGTGCAATAATAATTGAAAGTATATTTGTGACATCACAGGTAGACTGCATGATATCATACAGAAATACACAATAAGCAGCCAGGCACTGAGGAGGCTGATATCCCAATGATAGGGAGGGCAGACTGGGGTCAGGGTAACCAGATCAGGCCCTGTCTGGTGTTTGGGACATTTTGACAGGTGTGTGACATTCCCTCCTGATTTTCTGCAGATATATAATCTGTTTATTGGCTTCTTCCCATGATGGAGACCCCCCTCATGCTGCTCAGGCCAGCTTCAGGCAGGTATTCTGGAGCTGTGCCTATCCCATTCATTATAAAGCAAATACAGTATAAACCTGTAAAAGTCTCACTAAGGTGAGCTCAGCAGCCATTCCCGCCCTGCCAGCGCCCTGTTACTCAGGGGTTAATGCCCAGAGTTACCTCAGGAGATCCTCAGGCTCCGCCCAGGCGGCCTTAACATGAGCTTCCTGGCTGTGAGGAACCAGCGGCGCTCATTGGCTGCAGCGCGTCACGTGGTTTACAGGCAATGGTTTCTGGGATTGAAACTAGTTTAGGGTCTGGTGGACCCTGGACAGTTCAGCCATAAATAATGTATTCATTATGATGGGCAGTGCATTAAAAATGCCACCCTGCACTATGAATAATCCATACGCTGCAGGTGAGGAATAAAAAAAGGAATCCCAGGTGACCAGCATATGAATTATACATGTTGCAGGGCAGCACTTTCCCTGTGCTCCCCCCTCTTCATGAAATTGTAAACTGTGTCCAAGAAAACATAGCCAACCTGATAACCCTATCCCCAACCCTGCCAGTGACTTCTTAGGAGTCTGTATCCTGGCATCTTCTGCAGGGGGGGGGTCCTGTCTGCTGATAGGCTGGGGAGGTGCAAGGTGTATGACAGAGCTGCACAACATTAAAACACCCAGAAGCAAGTCTCCAAACTGTAATAAATATTGTTAAAAGTCACTGATTTCTAATCGTAAGAGGTGAGTATAGGACATAATGGGGGGGGGGGGGTTCACAGTGTGTTAAGTGATTTATCAATAGTAAAATCACTTAAAGGGACACAACCACTTACATTACAAATAAAACCGCATTATAAAACACATACTGTTGGGGGGTTCTTTGTTTTAAGTAATTGCATGTAAAAAGGAAAAATAAAGTTAGGGTTTATCTCCTGCTTCCATTTTGTGTATTTGTCCAATGATACAACATTTACCAAAATCTGTGCAAAACCTATACTTTATTATTATTATTATTTATTTATAAAGCACCAGCATATTCCGCAGCGCTGTCTACTGTATCTTCTACAGTATTTAACAGTCAGTGGAATGGAGGAGGAAATGTTTAGATAAAGCTGCAGGAGGTCTATTGTTCTCCAGGCTACCTGAAATAAGACCTGGCAGAATAGAATGAGATAAAACGGGGAGCTTAAAAGCCTTCTAATCTACCCCCTGGTGATGTCCTTTGAATACATCCCACACAATACAATGATGTGAGTCGTGGCTGACCCATTCACTCCATTCTATGGCCAAAGCCACACAGTGGTTTACAACACAAAATATCACACAATGGATGCACCCAGTCACACATATACAGGGTGATTCAAAGAGATCCTGCTGGCGAAAGGTAACCGAACGCTGAAATTCAGCGTTCAATTACCTTTCCTGGCCATTCGGCTATTCAGAGAGCAGGCAGTTCGCCAAATGTTGGCGAATTGCCTGCACATACGGTGCCTGTTCGGTGCCTGTTCGAGGGCAGTGAATCCCCATAGCGAAGCAATGCTTCGTCTATTCAGAGAACAGAAAACAGCAGTGAAAAGTTGCCGAATTGCCCTGCCATTCGGTGGTTTAATTCGACAGGTTTATTCAGGCGAATCCCATAGGCTTCAATGTTAAAAATATTCCCGTTTTAATTCAATATCTAATAAACCGTTCATTATAATATTTTGCAGTAAAAAGTCTTTATTTATAGATTTTTTAGGATCTTTTAGGCATTTTTGGGGATTTTTTTTTGCAAACATTTTTTTTCTTCTTTTTTTTTAAATTGTTTTTTCTTTTTTCTGTAACAGCCCTTTTTATTATCATTCATTGGATTTTATAAGTAAATTTCAGACATTTTCGCTCAGTAGTTTCTTTGCAAACTGTGTTTTACTTTTAAAACATTCAAGCGAACTGTTTTTTTTTTTTCACTCCAATCATCTGCGGTGTCGGGTTTTTCTGGCGGCTGCTCTGCGCTGTGATTGGCTCCTGCTCGGGTTGAATTGAAGAGAACGAAAAGTCACCGAACGTGCGGTGACTTTTCGATTCTCTTTGAATAACCCTGATAGAGTAAAAGATTTTCTTAACTAAACAAACAAGAGAAAAACAAAGCACGTGTAAGATATCAGCAACATAAATAAACATAAACATAATAAACATCAAATAAACACAATAAGGACATTTCATTTTTTGGTGGTTCGTGGCCCTTTAAGGAGATTACCGGTATTTCATAGTGATATACTGTCCGGTGGAAGCACAGGTTACAATGGAATAGCCTGTGCTTCCATGCGGAGGTATAAATTAACCTCTTCTATAATAAGTATAGGGTAGGCTTGTGCACCGTTTTTTTTTTCGGTTCGATTCGGTTCGATTTGTTCGGATGTTTAAAATTTTCGATTCGGCTCATTTTGACCGATTTCTGTTTCGCTTCGGTTCGGTTCGGCTCGTTTTTCGTGTACATTTTTTTTCGGAATATCGACCATTTTTCGGGTCACTTTGCTGGTTTTTTGTATCGACTTTTCGGAAATTTCGGAAATTTTCGTTTTTTCGGAGCGTCTGTTCTCCTCGTTCCAAAGTGTCTACGATAATTCTGGCGATTCTATCGTGTTTTTTTTTATTAAATAAAGATCCTTTTTTTCTTATGAATAATTGAATATACATTTCACAACTTTATTTAATCATTTTAAAATGGTATGAAAGCCAAGGAACAAAAAAATGAACAAAACCATTTAAAAACCGCTAAACTGACCCGAATGCCACAAGAAACAAGTGATACGCATTTACAAATACAAAATTTACAGAATCAGCGATATAACCGATAATAGTTAAATATACGATTTCCAGAATTACCGAAATGGAACTGAAATCACGAATGGAACCGAAATCATGAATAGAGCAAAAATAAATTTCGATTTGACACATTTCAAGTCCATTCGAAAAATCCGAAAATTTTTCGTTTCGGCTCGGAAAACTTTTCGGATCTATAGGTTTTCGGGTCCGATCCGATTCGGAAATTCGGCCGAATCCGAAGGCACGAATCGGGAAATTTCGTGAAAATTCCGAAACGCACATCCCTAGTATAGGGGACATTATTATATTCCAGCTGCAAGCCCAGTTTGCGGCAGGAATGGAATAGCAATTCCCGTTGATAAGATAACTACAGGAGACGTTATGTGTAATGTTATATGTGTGACGTCTCCTGCAGTTTTCTTATTGACAGCCTTGGGCCCTCGATGGTCAAGTAAAACGAGGTATTTTGTTGCACCTCCATATAGCGTCTCCATGTATGTGTTTTTAGCTTCAGGTGACTTTATCAGGGTTTTTCAAAGAGAATCGAAAAGTCACCGCACGTTCGGTGACTTTTCGTTCTCTTCAATTCGGTTCGATTTGCCGATCCCATTTCGGCGACCCTGCGGTGTATTCAGCAAACACCACAGGGTCCCCGAATTGCAGGGAAAGGCCGCCGCAAACCCGTCGAAAACTCACTGCAAAACGAGGGTGAGCGCACACCGAAACCCGCAAAACATCTGGATTAACCCGCCTAAAACACCGGAAAAACCCGAGCAGGAGGCGATCAGACACAGCGCAGCCGCCGGAAAAAACCGCAGACGAATGCAGTGAATAAATTAGAAAAACAGTTTGTGTGAATGATTGAAAAGTGAAACGCTGTTTGCAAAGAAACTACTGAGCGTAAATGTCTGAAATTTACATATAAAATCCAATGAATGATAATAAAAAGGGCTGTTACAGAAAAAATAAGTAAAGTTAAAAAAAAAATCGGATTTTTTTCTTAAAAAAAATCCAGAAAAATGCTTAAAATATCCTAAAAAAATCTATAAATAAAGAGACTCTTTACTGCAGAATATTATAATGAACGGTTTATTAGATATTGAATTAAAACGGGAATATTTTTAACATTGAAGCCTATGGGATTCGCCTGAATAAACCTGCCGAATTAAACCACTAAACAACAGGGCATTTCGGGAACCTTTCACTGCTGGTTTGTGTTCTCTGAATAGATGAAGCATTGCTTCTCTATGGGGATTTCACTGCCCTCGAACAGGCACCGAACAGGCACCGTATGTGCAGGCAATTCGCCAGGATTTGGCGAATTGCCTCCTCTCTGAATAGCCGAATGGCCAAGAAAGGTAACCGAACGATGACTTTCAGCGTTCGGTTCCCTTTCGGCAGCCATTCGGATCTCTTTGAATAACCCTGTATATGTCCCAGGGTCTACATGTCCGCTGGAGGGAAGTGCTTAGTCATCTCGCTCATTTCAGCATCGCAAGCAAAAACAGTAATTCTTCACCAATTCATACAATGAGAATTATTACCGGCTCATAAATTAATATAGATTTTATAAATCACTGTTTGCTTAATTTCAAGCATACGAGGTTACCATAGTAATTCCATTGATTGCACCGGCATTCATTTTAACCTCCCGGGCCACTTAATATTTCAGCTTTTCATAACATCCCTGACAAAGCAAGGTCACCCGGAACAACTAACATGGTTTTTATGTATCGAATCCGCACTGTCAGGCCGGTACCAGCGGGATGAATGAAGGCTCTGGGTTTGCAGCCATGGTGTCCTTTCAGGTTTTTATAGATCTCATTTATCAGACACACACAATGCTTTATTAAAAAAACAGATCAGAATCAACATAAACAAAAAAAAAACACAAATACGATTATTTAGTAAGTGCTCTTTTGGTGGAGAATTGCAAGATTTGAGCCAAAAAGCCAAAATACCTGCAATAGAAATATTTTTCAGTTATTCTTCCCAATTGGTTGTTTTGATTCAGCACTCGGACGTAGCTGTTAACCCCTTAAGGACGCGTGGGTAGCGCCCTTATGGGGTGGCTTTGTGCGAGGCGTACAGGTACAGTTTTTATTATAGCTTTTATTTGTGTGTTGGGTTTAAATAGAGCCTTGGGATTTGGGGTTCCAAAGCAGTTGTACCAGGAGAATTAGCCCCTTTGGTGGGGGGTGGCGATACCTCTCGAGGAGGCCAGCTCCCCAAGTGATCGTATTATGTATATAACGCCTGTCGGTTCAGGAGATTAAAGAAAGTCAGGCTCGGTATTTTAGCGAGAATGCATTAAATTATACTGTTTTATTTATGAACTTGTCATTTGATGCTTCACAACTAATTAAATTATGAAAACATTAAAATGGGCTGAAGACCCTGTTTGTCAATAGTTTAATAAGATTGTCTCTTGTCAATGAATCACGAAAACCGCTACTACTGTGATTGCGCTCCCTGCGCCGAGCTCTTTTCTTGTTTTTTGTTAATTAATATTAGTGCAGCCAACAAACGTTCTGCAGTGCCATGTGCCATTAAATATCCTCGGCCCATGAGCCACCGGGCCTTTGCACAAATAATTAGCTTTAAGGGATACTAAATGTTAGGACATAAAAATGCTGTATCTCAAAGTGTTCTCATTTGCGGACAAAACCCCCCACCACCACCACCACCACCACCACCCCAGGAATTATGTCATGCTGTCTGCAAAGACACTGTTTCTCCGTCCTTTGTTTTCTTTTTATTCTTGTTTTGCGGCCATGGAGATCAGTAGAACTGGCGCAATCGGCTGCTGGACATGTGACACAGCAACACAGCAAGTGAAGCTCCTTCTTCATTTCTGTGGTCACTTTTAACGCTTCACTTTTAACGCTTTAAGCAACTCTTCCATCCCTGTAGAATAGTATGGAGCCAGGCCCTGGCCCTCCATCGCCATAAAGGGCCCCTGCAGGCCACATGCTGTCAGCACTGGTAGATTTTTGTGTTTTGCAACAAACTATCTGTTATCCAGCAATCTGTGTCCTTCTCCTCAATCACAGTAGAAAGGGCTGGTCACATGATCAGAACTTCCTGCAGCTACCTAGAAGAATTCAGAAGCTGCAGCCTGTCAGGAGGAGCTGTGTGTGTCGGGAAAACAGAACTGCAAGAGCCAAGAGAGTGTGGAAAGGAGGGTAACTTTCAATCACACATTCACTCAGACTCAATAACACTGTGTCAATCACTCACTCACTCAGACTCAATAACACTGTGTCACTCACTCACTCAGACTCAATAACACTGTGTCACTCACTCAGACTCAATAACACTGTGTCACTCACTCAGACTCAATAACACTGTGTCACTCACTCAGACTCAATAACACTGTCAGGGTAATTCAAAGAGATCCGAATTGCTTGAGAAAGGTAACCGAACTCTGAAGATCAGCGTTCGGTTACCTTTCTTGGCCATTCGGCTATCCAGAGAGCAGGCAATTCGCCAAATTACAGAGCACCACAATTATGGAATAATCTCCCAGACACCATCAAATCTTCCACCAGTCTTAAGTCACTCAAGAGCTCCTTACTAACATACCTCAATACAGAATGCACCTGTAGACATGTAACACAGTGACTATATACAGAATGCACCTGTAGACATGTAACACAGTGACTATATACAGAATGCACCTGTAAATATGTAACATAGTGACTATATACAGAATGCACCTGTAGACATGTAACATAGTGACTATATACAGAATGCACCTGTAAACATGTAACACAGTGACTATATACAGAATGCACCTGTAGACATGTAACACAGTGACTATATACAGAATGCGCCTGTAAACATGTAACATAGTGACTTTATACAGAATGCACCTGTAAATATGTAACATAGTGACTATATACAGAATGCACCTGTAGACATGTAACATAGTGACTATATACAGAATGCACCTGTAAACCTGTAACACAGTGACTATATACAGAATGCACCTGTAGACATGTAACACAGTGACTATATACAGAATGCACCTGTAGACATGTAACACAGTGACTATATACAGAATGCACCTGTAGACATGTAACATAATGACTATATACAGAATGCACCTGTAGACATGTAACACAGTGACTATATACAGAATGCACCTGTAAACATGTAACACAGTGACTATATACAGAATGCACCTGTAAACATGTAACATAGTGACTATATACAGAATGCACCTGTAGACATGTAACATAGTGACTATATACAGAATGCACCTGTAAACATGTAACACAGTGACTATATACAGAATGCACCTGTAGACATGTAACATAGTGACTATATACAGAATGCACCTGTAAATATGTAACATAGTGACTATATACAGAATGCACCTGTAAACATGTAACATAGTGACTATATACAGAATGCACCTGTAAACATGTAACACAGTGACTATATACAGAATGCACCTGTAGACATGTAACATAGTGACTATATACAGAATGCACCTGTAAACATGTAACATAGTGACTATATACAGAATGCACCTGTAAACATGTAACACAGTGACTATATACAGAATGCACCTGTAGACATGTAACACAGTGATTATATACAGAATGCACCTGTAAATATGTAACATAGTGACTATATACAGAATGCACCTGTAAACATGTAACACAGTGACTATATACAGAATGCACCTGTAGACATGTAACATAGTGACTATATACAGAATGCACCTGTAAATATGTAACATAGTGACTATATACAGAATGCACCTGTAAACATGTAACATAGTGACTATATACAGAATGCACCTGTAAACATGTAACACAGTGACTATATACAGAATGCACCTGTAAACATGTAACACAGTGACTATATACAGAATGCACCTGTAGACATGTAACACAGTGACTATATACAGAATGCACCTGTAAATATGTAACATAATGACTATTTCCTACATATTTATTTTCTGTTAATCTGTATATTTGTGTTGTTAATATCTTACATTGTATTACTTTGTATTTCTGTAACTGTAACACTTCAATGTTCTTGAACCCAGGACATACTTGGAAACGAGAGAAATCTCAATGTATCCTTCCTGGTAAAATCCTTTATAAATAAATAAATAAATAAATCCTGGCGAATTGCCTGCACATACGGTGCCTGTTCGGTGCCTGTTCGAGGGCAGTGAAATCCCCATAGAGAAGCAATGCTTCGTCTATTCAGAGAACACAAACCAGCAGTGAAAGGTTCCCGAAATGCCCTGCCATTCGGTGGTTTAATTCGGCAGGTATATTCAGGCGAATCCCATAGGCTTCAATGTTAAAAATATTCCCGTTTTAATTCAATATCAAATAAACCGTTTATTATAAAATTCTGCAGTAAAGAGTCTCTTTATTTATAGATTTTTTAGGATATTTTAAGCATTTTTATGGATTTATTTTTTTTAAAAAAAGTCTGATTTTTTTAAATTTACTTAGTTTTTCTGTAACAGTCCTTTTTATTATCATTCATTGGATTATATGTAAATTTGAGACATTTTCGTTCTGTTGTTTCTTTGCAAACAGTGTTTCACTTTTCAAACATTCAAGCAAACTGTTTTCCTAATTTATTCACTGCATTCGTCGGCTTTTTCCAGCAGCTGCGCTGTGTGATCGGCTCCTGCTCGGGTTTTTCCGTGGTTTTCGGCAGGTTAATCCAGATGTTTTTGCGGGTTTTTGGCGTGCATTCGCCGGGTTTTGCGGTTAGTTTTCGTCGGGTTTGTGGCGGCTTTTCCCTGCAATTCGGGGACCCTGTGGTGTTTGCTGAATACACCGCAGGGTCGCCGAAATGGGATCGGCAAAACGAACCGAATTGAAGAGAATGAAAAGTCACCGAACGTGACTCACTCAGACTCAATAACACTGTCAATCACTCACTCACTCAGACTCAATAACACTGTGTCACTCACTCAGACTCAATAACACTGTGTCATTCACTCACTCAGATTCAATAACACTGTCAGGGTTATTCAAAGAGAATCGAAAAGCCACCGCACGTTCGGTGACTTTTTGTTCTCTTCAATTTGGTTCGATTTGGCGATCCGATTTCGACAACCATGCGGTGTATTCAGCAAGTAACCACAGGGTCCCCGAATTGCAGGGAAAAGCTGCCGCAAACCCGACGAAAACTCACCACAAAACGAGGGCGAGCACACACCAAAACCTGCAAAAACATCTGGATTAACCCGCCGAATATGCCGGAAAAACCCGAGCAGGAGCCGATCACACGCGGCGCACCTGCCGGAAAAAGCCGACACCGTAGACGAATGGAGTGAATAAATTAGAAAACCAGTTTGCTTGAATGTTTGAAACTACTGAGCGAAGCCTATGGGATTCGCCTGAATAAACCTGTTGAATGAAGCCACCGAATGGCAGGGCATTTCGGCAACCTTTGTCAGCTGGTTTGTGTTCTCTGAATAGCCGAAGCATTGCTTCTCTATGGGGATTCACTGCCCTTGAACAGGCACCGAACAGGCACCGTATGTGCAGGCAATTTGCCAGGATTTGGCGAACTGCTTGCTCTCTGAATAGCCGAATGGCCAAGAAAGGTAACCGAACGCTGATTTTCAACGTTCAGTTCCTTATCGGCAGCCATTCGGATCTCTTTGAATTACCCTGTAAGTCATTCACTCACTCAGACCCAATAACACTGTGTCATTCACTCATTCACTCAGACTCAATAACCCTGTGTCACTCACTCACTCAGACCCAATAACACTGTGTCAGTCGATTACTCAGGCTCTCACTAAGAGAGTCACTCACTCACTCACTGGCACTGAAAGTACAGTGAGGAACTTCCAAAAACCTTTTTGCCCAGGTCCCCTCAAATGCTAGAGGTGGTCCTGTTGAGAAACATGCTTTTATTGTAAGATTTGTGAGGTGTTTCTGGAGCTTGTGCAGTTTATTCCTTTATAAAGTATATTATTCTAAATATAGGACACTCGAAGGTGACTTACTGGTAACTTGGTTACTCCTTCACTTATAACTCAGAATATGGAGCGATAAACACGCCATGCCCGCACGGTGATTACCACGTCGCTCTGCCAGGCCGCATGGAATGGAGTTCTTTCTATTAGCTGTGTAACCTGAATATTTTATTCTCTTAACATAGCAAACCTTAGCCACCTCTGCGGCCGAGACGCCTGGATCCACCGCGCGCCAATCAGACTTTTATTTAAGATTTAACATCACAAAACAAATGCAAAGGGAGAGCAAATAGAAAACGCCTCGATGGGTTTTGCTGAATTTTGGCGTGGTGAGAGGTTGTGTAACAGGGAGTGCCTGTGTCTGATGCAAGGATTTAACTTTACTAGATTCCGAGATATTTTATAAAATGCCTCGTTGCTTTCTACTCGCAGGATTAATATATCTTTTTCACTATAATGGTGAAATAACACGGGCTTGGCCAGAGCGACCAGCATTGATGATCTGGTTAGTGCCCCAGCTGGTGGCCACATGAAAACTCACCTGGCCAGTGGCCACCAATGGAAGGACCTGCAGGTCTGATTAGTGCTGCTCGACAACGGTGTGTCTCTCATAGCCATCCACCCTCCAAGCATAAACAGGCAACCAGACAGTGCCTAGGATCTGAATAGAATGTGTATATATATATATATACTGTATATCTCCAAAAGCAGGTACTCAGATCCTCAAAATCACCATTTAGGCTAGGGTCAGACGAACGCATTTTTCGCGTCGTCCGTGAAAACGGTACGGTCGAACGAATGGACGTATTTTTTCACGGAATACGCGATAGCGGTCATACGATGCGCATTTTCGTCCGTGATTTTGTACGGATCATCAATAAAACACTTTTTGCGTCTGGACGTTATGTTGGCCGGACGTGTGCAGCGTCTGACGTCTCCTAATCACGCACACACGCCGCTATGCGGACGCAGCGCACTCTGTACGTCAGTACTAGCGGTTTGACGTTCTCGAAAAAATGCGTTCGTTTGCCACTTGCGTTGCACGGACGAACTTTCGTGCGGCCGTTCGTCGTATGTCCCCCGGCATTGGATGTCATTTGCTGCTAGCACGGCCGTGATTTCGTGCGGCTTAGGCTAGGGTCAGACTGAGGCAGTGCGAACGCGCGTGCAGGCGCACTTAATCACGGCCGTGCTAGCAGCAGATGCCGGGCAATGACGGCCAATATACGAAGTACGGTCGCACAAAAGTGCGGCCGCGCAACGCAAGCGGCAAACAAACGCATTTTTTCGAGAACGTGAAACCACTAGTACTGACGTACAGAGTGCGCTGCGTCCGCTAGCGGCGGGTGTGCGTGATTAGGCTAGGGTCAGACGAACGCATTTTTATGTTGTCTGTGAAAAAGTGCGTTCGAATGAATGGACGCATTTTTTCACAGAATACGTGATAGTGGTCATACTATGCGCATTTTCGTCCGTGATTTTGTACGGATCATCAATAAAACACTTTTTGTGTCTGGACGTTATGTTGGCCGGACATTAGCAGCGTCTGACGTCTCCTAATCACGCACACACGCCGCTAGCGGACGCAGCGCACTCTGTACGTCAGTACCTGCGGTTTCACGTTCTCGAAAAAATGCGTTCATTTTCCACTTGCGTTGCGCAGCCGGACTTTTGTGCTCGCGCTCCTCGGTCAGTTTGATGGCGTTATTCTGCAGGACCTACGTCGCTGCTGAATCCCTCTACCTGCTGAGTTCTTTGAAGCTCAGGGCTTTCCCGGCCGAATGAAGGATGGGGAACTCGGAAGTAGACTCTGCAATGATGAGTTCCTTCAAAGCCCCTCAGCCCATCAAATCCTGAACCCCTTATGGACCAATGACGTAACGTTCACGTCGTAAATGCATTGACTTAAAAGACCCCTGGTCCTTAAGGGGTTAAAGAGCGGTTGGAGTCACCAGGATCACTGCGGCTTTTATATCCCGACAGGGGGTGGATATGGTATTGGTCTTATAGATCAGGGCTCAAAATTTCAAGTCCCAAGCTACTAGCCAGGCCCTAAGAGTTACTCGCCACTAGTTGCCCCACTTAACCCTTATCCTGCCCTGCATCTGCATTTCCACTCGCCGTCATGTAATTTCCACTCGCCAAATGCGAGTAGGCGAGTGGAAATTTTGAGGCCTGTTATGGATCAATGCATTATCCCTTGATGAGATATGACAGACAGCGCTTACTTGGTTCCAGTGTCGCACACCTCTATCTTTCCCCCTCAAGGGACGGAGCCGTGTGCGGCACTGCATGATTAGCTGTAAGAGGTGACACCAGCGCACCGATTCATCAGTCAACGCACCGACAATCATCAGGCACATGGAGTGAGCAGAGGGCTGCCTCGTAGGACAGAGTGGAGGCTGAGTGGCAGGACGGCTCTCCACTCACAGCTGTCACTCCCCCGTGGCATGCCGCACAAAACGGAGCAACAACAGCATATTACATGAGAATTTCTTTTTTTTTTTTTTGTCAAGTATATGTGCTGGAAAAAATAATGCTAACACTAGGGATGTGCATGGCTGAAAAATTAGTTTTTAAATCATTTCATTTTTGGAATTTCGTAACTAATATCGTTTCGTATTTCGTTTCGTTTTGGATCGATTTGAAATTTCGAATCGATTTTGAATTTCATATATCAATTCGATAGTTGATATCAATTCGAATTTTTGGATCACTAAATAAAACCCCGATTAATAAAATTTTGCTGTTAAACGTAAAGCTAGGGTTAAATTTTAAGCTGTTTCACAGATTTAAAGGGTTATTCAGAGAGAGGTGAAAAGCAGGAGAATGACTGGAGAATGAAAAATTCTAGGTCAAAATAGCCAAACCAGAAAAATTCTCCCTTTCATCTCACTTTCCAAATCGGCTATTTTGACCTAGAATTTTTCATTCTCCAGTCATTCTCCTGCTTTTCACCGCTCTCTGAATAACCCTGATAGTATTTGAGTCAAATTAAACGGTGAAACAAAATTTAATTTGTTTCATAAAGTCCTTTGGTGACTATTACTTGTATTGTAAGTTAAGATCAATTCGATAAAAACCAAACAAAGATCACCAAGATAGCGCAAAAAATATTTTCCTTATGTATATACAGTAGTAACCTCGGATATTACTTATCGGTAATACAGGATTGGAGGTTTAGGTATGTCCACTGTCCAGACGAAAGTCCGATGCAAGCAAGAGGTGGGGCAGATAAAAACTCGAGAAAGGAAGCGGTATTCGGGTAATGTTCGGGTAATCCTCCGAAATAACCCGCAGTGTTCTCCCGTTCTTGTTCTTATCTTGCAATGTGGATCACTCAAAGAGAGCACAAAAAACAAGCGCTCACATAGCGCAATAACTCCTTATATAGTAAAAACTCGTATAGAGACTACAGCCAAATTAGCACTCACCGAGGGTGGAGCCTGTCAGATCATTAGACTCATTTCATAGAAACATAGAAACATAGAAACATAGAAAAATGTCGGCAGATAAGAACCTTTCGCCCCATCTAGTCGCCCAATTACATGGATACTTTACCTGGATTTATCTTTTGTTTAGGATAGCCTTATGCCTATCCCATGCTTGCTTAAATTCAATTACTGTTTTGGCCTCTACCACTTCTACTGGAAGACTGTTCCATGTATCCACCACCCTCTCAGTAAAATAATGCTTCCTGATGTTACTTTTAAACCTTTGCCCCTCTAATCTAAGACTATGTCTTCTTGTTTTGCTACTTTGTTTCCTTTTAAATATACTCCCTTCCTCTACCTTGTGGATTCCCTTTACGTATTTAAATGTTTCTATCATATCTCCTCTGTCTCGTCTTCTTTCCAAGCTGTACATGTTAAGATCATTAAGCCTTTCCTGGTAACTTTTCTCCTTCAAGCCGTACACCATTTTAGTAGCCCTTCTCTGAACTCTCTCTAAGATGTCTATATCCTTCTGGAGATACGGTCTCCAGTTCTGCACACAGTACTCCAAGTGAGGGCTCACCAGTGCTCTGTACAGTGGCATGAGCACTTCCCTTTTCCTACTGCTAATACAGGCTCTCCCTACACAACCAAGCATTCTGCCAGCATTTCCACGCATTCTGCCAGCATTTCCAAGCATTCTGCAAGCATTTCCAAGCATTCTGCCAGCATTTCCTGCTGCTCTATTACATTGACTACTTACCTTTAGATCCTCTGCAATAATAACCCCTAAATCCCTTTCCTCAGATGTTGAGGTTAGGACTGTATCAAATATTCTATATTCAGCCCTTGGGTTTTTACGTCCCAGGTGCATTATCTTGCACTTATCCACATTAAAACTCAATTGCCACAGCTCCCACCATTTTTTTAGTTTACCTAAATCATTTGTCATTTGGCTGATCCCTCCAGGAACGTCAACCCTGTTGCAAATCTTTGTGTCATCAGCAAAAAGACATACTTTTCCATTAATACCTTCTGCAATATCACTAATAAAAATATTAAAGAGAATGGGTCCAAGTACTGGGTGTTTCTTTTTTAGGCAAAAACACCTAAAAATGCCCCTCTGGTTGTTGATTCCAGGATATAGTGGCTCAATATTCCAAAGAGAGGCGCAGCAGGTAAAATATCAAACATTTAATGGATAAAATACATCTAAAATAAATGCATAAAAAAGCAAGAACTACTGAGACACGTTTCGGCCATATGCCTTCATCAGTCAGTGTATCAATTCGATAGTTCGATATCAATTCAATAGTTCATTTCAGATTCGATAGTTGATATCAGTTATTCAAATTTTTCTCTTATGATGATGACAGTGTAAAACGAAATAAATTAGTTATATACCGTTTCGTTTCAAATTTGTATCGTATCGATTCGTTATTCGGAAGTACTTCGGAATACGAATTATCAAATTTCGTTCCAAATTCCAAATTTTTCCAAAACGAATGCACATCTCTAGCTAACACGTATATTAGGTGGAATTCCCCAAAAAATTAGCCTAACCTCTGGTGGGTATAACTGGTTCCATTAATGCGCTCCTTCCTATGACCAGCTAACCAGGAATATGCCAGCACATCGCATCCCACGACAGATCAGTTCCGCACGCTTTGAGATCCCAGTCCAGACTAGCAGGGTTATTCAAACTGACATATCGCTGCTCTCTCGTTCCCGCACTTCGGAGAATCTAATTCCCTGACAGTCCGGTGAATTCAGCATTAACCGCAGGGTCCTGTAGTGCAGGGAACAGATCCAAAAATACGCCGCAAAACCCCCGAAAATCCGCCGAAAAACGCAGCCGATACGATCCGAAGTATGGAATCACTTCGAACTGATGCAAAGAACACGCCGAACGCGTCCGGAAAAAGCCAACGATCTGCCAAATATATCGTCGACCGGCCGCCGGAAAAAGCCGACAAGCCGACGAATAGGGTAAAAAAAACCAACAAAAAAAAACAATTGAAAGTGTCAAAATTTAAAAGCTGTTTGCAAGAAAACTACTGATCGAAAATGTCTGGAATTAACATATCAGATCCTATGAATGATAATAAAAAGGTCTGTTACAGAAAACAGAAAACCCCGCTATTTAACATAAAATCAGACGAAGGTTTTGCCGAAAAAATCCTGAAAAATGCCTAAACGATCCTAAAAATTAAATATAGAGACTTTTTGCTGCAGACTAAAAGAATAAACGGTTTATTAGATATTGGTTAAAAACGGGAATATTTTTAACATTGAAACCTATGGGATTCGTCTGATTAAACCTGCCGAATGAAACCACTGAACAGCAGGGCATTTCACTGACATTTCTCTGCTGTTCGGTGTCTGTGAATAGATTAACCTTTGCTTCTCTATGGGGGATTTGACTTCCGCCGAACAGGCACCGTACTTGCTGACAATTCACCGAAATTTGGGCGAGTTTCACTTTTCGGTGAATAGACCTGATTTTGTTATAATTCCATTTTCTTTTCTTGTATTTCTAGTATATATTCTGTATATTCCATGAACACGGCAGAAAAAATTCCAGCCTCCAGTGTGCTTTACAATATATATTTCTTATAGTATTTATATATGTAAAATGTTGGGGATGTTTACAAACAGTAACATTGTTTTGTCTTATGTTTATGACAAAATTGCTTTTTATTTACGTTAAGATGCTAAAATATCTTTTATGCCGTTCTAATTTTTTTTTTACTTTTATACAATATGAGGCAAAAAACCTCAATCGTGTCATTCTAATCATTTTTTCCAGTTTTATTTTACAATCCAAGAGCAGCGTGGACATTTTATATTTCTCCGGGGAAAAATATACCATTCTGCAATCTTCCACTGTTCTGCCGTGTGACGTACAAAGCAAAATATTTTTTGGGCAGGATCAAAGCGACAAATGAAACTATTAATTAGCAGATATTCCTCGTTTTATTCTTAGGTGGTTATCCAAAGATTGCAAACATGGGCGAAGATCATCGTTGCTGTGAGGGAGACAAAAGCCAGCGTTTCACAAAAGAGAAATCCATGCAGCCGCAGGAGAAGCTTCACGGTGAATGTTCTCCTGCTGCTGTCTGGATTTTGCGTTTTGTGAAATGCCAGTGTCTGTTAGGGATGTGCACCGATTTTTTTTTCGGTTCGATTCGGTTCGATTTTTCGAATTTTTAAACTTTTCGATTCGGCTCGTTTCGACCGCTTTCTGTTTCGATTCGGTTCGGCTCGATTCGTTTTTCGGGTACATTTATTTTTCGGAATATCGACCATTTTTCGTATTTTCGTGTCACTTTGCTCGTTTTTTGTATCGGCTTTTCGTTATTTCGGAAATTTTCGTTTTTTTCGGAACATCTGTTCTCCTCGTTTCAAAGCTGTCTAACTCTATTGCCCCAGCAGTCCAGCACATGGATTTGCCCCAGCACATGGATTTGCCCCAGCACATTGATTTGCCCCAGCACATGGATTTGCCCCAGCACATGGATTTGCCCCAGCTCATAGGATATTGCCCCAGCTCACACATGGATTTGCCCCAGCACATGGATTTGCCCCAGCTCATAGGATATTGCCCCAGCTCATGGATTTGCCCCAGCTCATGGATTTGCCCCAGCTCATGGATTTGCCCCAGCACATGGATTTGCCCCAGCACATGGATTTGCCCCAGCTCATGGATTGCCCCAGCACATGGATTTGCCCCAGCACATGGATTTGCCCCAGCTCATAGGATATTGCCCCAGCTCACACATGGATTTGCCCCAGCACATGGATTACCCCAGCTCATGGATTTGCCCCAGCACATGGATTTGCCCCAGCACATGTATTTGCCCCAGCTCATGGATTTGCCCCAGCACATGGATTTGCCCCAGCACATGGATTTGCCCCAGCTCATGGATTTGCCCCAGCACATGGATTTGCCCCAGCACATGTATTTGCCCCAGCACATGGATTTGCCCCAGCTCATGGATTTGCCCCAGCTCATAGGATATTGCCCCAGCTCACACATGGATTTGCCCCAGCACATGGATTTACCCCAGCTCATGGATTTGCCCCAGCACATGGATTTGCCCCAGCACATGTATTTGCCCCAGCTCATGGATTTGCCCCAGCACATGGATTTGCCCCAGCACATGGATTTGCCCCAGCTCATGGATTTGCCCCAGCACATGGATTTGCCCCAGCACATGTATTTGCCCCAGCACATGGATTTGCCCCAGCTCATGGATTTGCCCCAGCTCATAGGATATTGCCCCAGCTCACACATGGATTTGCCCCAGCACATGGATTTACCCCAGCTCATGGATTTGCCCCAGCACATGGATTTGCCCCAGCTCATGGATTTTCCCCAGCACATGGATTTGCCCCAGCACATGGATTTGCCCCAGCTCATGGATTTGCCCCAGCACATGGATTTGCCCCAGCACATGTATTTGCCCCAGCTCATGGATTTGCCCCAGCTCATGGATTTGCCCCAGCACATGGATTTGCCCCAGCAGATGGATTTGCCCCAGCACATTTACAAATACAAAATTTACAGAATCAGCGATATAACCGATAATAGTTAAATATACGATGTTCAGAATTACCGAAATGGAACCGAAATCATGAATAGAGGGAAAATAAATTTCGATTTGATACATTTCAAGTCCATTCGAAAATTCCTAAAAATTTTCAATTCGGCTCGGAAAACTTTTCGGATTCGACTTTTTCGGATCTAAAAAATTTCGGAAATTCGGCCGCATCCGAAGACACGAATCGGGAAATTTCGTGAAAATTCCGAAATTCCGAAACCCGAAACGCACATCCCTAGTGTCTGTCGCTTTTGCAACAATGGTGATTCTTGACGGTGTTTGCAGCTCCAGCAAACAGTAACACACTTTGCCACTGGTAGATATTATTGTATCATTTTTTTAATACTATTTTTATTACATGTAATGCATTTTTATATTATATATTTTTTAGTGTTAATATTATCCAAAATAAAAATAAATGCAACAAAAAGTCCAAAAAAAAAACCCTGAATATTTTTTATGCTTCAGAGTTATGTGTATGACCTCCGCCTGGTAGTCTGTCAATGTGTGTCCTAGTTATTGTATCATTTAAAACAACACATCCCTATTCTCCTGCCTTATTACCCATATGGAAATGAGTTTAATACCAGTCGATGTGTTTGCATAGAATTTGTTTGCAGGATTCATTATAGGGGGTGGAAAAATAAAGAATAAGTGAAGATAAAGAATGTCAGGGATATTAAACATAAGCCTTTTATCATCGGTCTGAGCTAATGAAGGTGAAAAACAAATCAAAGAAATTATAGAAGCCACAGCCAGTGGCCACGTTCGGCATCTGGGCAAAGGTAGGACTGAGAATGGCCGTAATTCATCACTTCTTGCCATATTGTTGCCGACCAGGTAGTGTCTTTCACGATGAAGCGAGACCAAATATTGTCCAACATTTTATTTGGCTATGAACACACGGAAAATTCGTTTTCTCTTGAAGGTTCTGGCCAGAAATGGCGCCCAAGCTCAGCACCCTGACCACAACACGTCCAGGGTCAGTAACAGAGTCTAGCAAAAGTATAGGACATCCTGTGAGGCTTTTCATTGGTGTGTCCCAACTTTGTCAGCTCCACATCCAGTATTGGTAACAGGCTCATAGGGAATCACACAACGCATTTCACTGGTGCCTCCCAGCTCCATCATGGAGATGACCTTCCAATAACCAATCCACATCACCAATATCAGTACCTTTAGTAGAGAACATTTCACAATGTATTCCACCTGTTCCTTCCAGATCCATCAGGTCAGTCCACCTCCATTATTGGATCCTCATCACTTAAGGCAGTGGTTCCCAACCGCGGTCCTCAAGTACCCCCAACAGGCCAGGTTTTCCAGATATCTGAAGCACAGCACAGGTGATATGATTTGCTGCTCAGTGATTGCAGGATTCAGTCTGCGTTTCCCCAAGGCAATCCTCAAAACCTGTCCTGTTTAGGGGTACTTGAGGACTGGGGTTGGGAACCACTGACTTAAGGCATTGTTAAACACAAGTATAGAAGATTACGCGACACGTTTCACTTGTACCTATTGGCTTCATCAGGTGTCAGCACCTCCAGTATGGGTATCGTTAGTAGAGAACATTCCTTAACGCATTTCACCAGGATCTCCCAGGCCGATCAGGCCAGTCCACCTCCATTAGTCAATCCTCATCACTTATTGTCACGTGTAGACTGGGATTTGTATAGCAGGTGGGGCTGTGAGCCCAGGATGCAGTGAAATAGGCAGGTTTAAAGTAACAAAAGGGGTTTATTTTAGAATAAACACAAGAACATAAAAGACATGAACTAAACAGCAGATCAGAACTAGACACTGGAGGAGACTGGGCACAATAGGGAATAGCTTAGAGAAAGAGGAGATGCAGGAGAAGGAGGCTGAAGTAATAGAAGGGATGGCTGGGAGTAGTGGGAAGGGAGGTTAAGGAGAACTAAATGGGAGAGGTTAGGAACAGAAGAAATAAGGGATAGCAAGAGGAGAATGAGAGTGAAAATGGACACAAAGGGAACTTAACAGCACATGGGGCAAGCAATATATAAACAGATATATACAAGGACGTGGTATCAGGCAGGGAACAGGCAGTAAGAATAGTCTAGAGGCTCAGCAATGGGTCTGGTTCACGGGGATCTTAGATGGGGCAGAAGGGAGCAGAATGAGGGGGTATAAATGAAGTGAAATGTCCAGATATAGTAACAGAGGGTCCTTAGAGTCTTTGGTAGAGGAATCAGGTGGTTGTCAAGAAGTTCAGGGAGCTTTGGCAAACAGGTATCACCGTCAGAGACTTCAATGTGGAAGTGGCTGGGGAGGGCGTAGCTTCCTTAAATGCTGGAGTAATCAGGAGAAGGTGAGCTCAGGTGGGGCTCCAGGGCCAGAACATCGGTGCATGCAGAAAGTCCAGGAATGTGCATTGTTCATAGTGCAGGGTTAACGTGAGTGACAGGGGCCAGAGCGTGGTGACCCTGACACTTATGGTATTGTTAACACAAGTATAGAACATTACGTGACACGTTTCACTTGTACCTACTGGCTTCATCAGGTGACCAGTGTCGGTAATGTTAGTAGAGAACATTCCACAATGTATTTCACCTGTGCCTTCAAGGTCTGTCAGGTCAGTCCATCTTCGTTATTGAATCTTCATCACTTAAGACGTTGTTAAACACAGGTATAGAACATTACGCGACACGTTTCACTTGTACCTACTGGCTTCATCAGGTGACAGCACCTACAGTATGGGTATCGTTAGTAGAGAACATTCCTTAACGCATTTCACCAGGATCTCTCAGATCGATCAGGCCAGTCCACCTCCATTAGTCAATCCTCATCACTTATGGCATTGTTAACGCAAGCATAGAACATTACGCGACACGTTTCACTTGTACCTACCAGCTTCATCAGGTGGCAGCACCTACACTATCCAATCTGTATCACTAACAAGGCTACAATCACCATGTATTAGGTCCCTGTTTTCCCAGATTGTTCAGAGCTGAGGGATTAATTATTATTATTATACTTTATATAGCACCAACATATTCCTCAGCGCTGAACAATGGGTACAATATACTGTATAGACAGCAGTACAATACTTTGAAACAGCACGACATTTGATAAACGGTTACAGGAGGACTGGTAGATTAACAGGGTTATTCAAAGAGATCCGAAATGGGGCCGAAAGGTAACTGAACAGTGAAATTCAAGGTACGGTTACCTTTCCTGGCCATTCGGCTATTCAGAGAGCAGGCAGTTTTGCCTGCACATTCGGTGCCTGTTCGGTGCCTGTTCGAGGGCAGTGAATCCCCATAGAGAAGCAAAGCTTCGTCTATTCAGAGAGAACAAACCAGCAGTGAAAGGTTGCCGAAATGCCCTGCTGTTCGGTGGTTTCATGCGGCAAATTTATTCAGGAGAATCCCATAGGCTTCAATGTTAAAAATATTCCCGTTTTAATTCAATATCTAATAAACCGATGATTATAATATCCTGCAGTAAAGAATCTCTTTATTTTTAGATTTTATTTTTACGATCTCTTGGGCATTTTTGGGATTTTTTATCGAAACTTTTTTCCGTTTTTTTTTTTTTTACTGTAGTTACTCAAGTATACCGCTAGATTTTGGCGACAAAAACTTACCTTAAAATTGGAGGGGTCGTGTTATATTCGAGACATCTGCATCGTGTGTGCAAATAAAACAAAACAAACTTTCCTTGCTCTGGATCCCAAGTCTCCCGGAATTTCCGGTAGTATCGCTGAAGTGAATGTGGGCTCCCTGATGCTTGCAAACACTTCAGGAACTCCCAGATTCAGGAGAGGTGGGATACATCATGGCCAGAGGGCAAGCTCGGTTTAAGCCAATCATTCACCTCGCTCGCCTCCGCCAGCCATCTAAATCGCTAGTAAAGAAGTGGCCGGCTGCTTCATACTTGGTAACAACTGCAATCATTCTAGAGCAGAGCACCCTGGCCTTAGGGGAGCCTGACTGTGTTAAGAGAACCTGGAAGGATTTTAATTGTTTACTGATACAGTAACATTTTGTTCCTCGCGTTATATTCGAGTCTTGAGTATTCTCTCATTTCCATAATAAATCTCTATCCATCACGTTATATTCGGGTCGCGCTGTACTCTAGTACCTACGATAATCGTTTTTTCTGTAACAGCCCTTTTTATTATCATTCATTGGATTTTATATGTAAATTTCAGACATTTTCGTTCTGTAGTTTCTTTGCAAACAGCGTTTTACTTTTCAAACATTCAAGCGTACTGTTTTTTTTTTTCTTCACCTCCTTTGTCTGCGGTGTTGGGTTTTTCTGGCGGCTGCTCTACGCTGTGATCGGCTCCTGCTCGGGTTTCTCCGGCGTGTTCGCGGGATAATCAAGATGTTTTTGCAGGTTTCGGTGTGCATTCGCCGGGTTTTGCGGTGAGTGTTCGTTGGGTTTGCGGTGACTTTTCCCTGCACTACCATGGCCCTGTGGTTACTTGCTGAATACATCGCAGGGTTGCCGAAATGGGATCGTCAAATCGCACCGAATTGAAGAGAACGAAAAGTCACCGAACGTGCGGTTACTTTTCGATTCTCTTTGAATAACCCTGTAAGTATAAAAGAGTGACGGATGCAGACATTAAAGTGTACAATAAATAAAATATGTGAATAAAGTGCGCTGTTTAGAAAGGTAGGAGTTACGCAGAATTTAAGGAGGCATTAAAATACTTTATTTGCGCAGTGAGGATGTTTACCAGTCCTCTGCGATACATTGTTTATTTTATTTATTTATTTAGCGATCACTAAAGTTAGAAATGCAGCAGAAAATTTTAATAGAGCGATTATAGAACTGTGCGCCACCTCAAATTACATTCACATCAGACAAAGGGGAATGATTAGCGATTAAAATACATTAAAATGCATTCCTTTCCCTATGGTCCTTTGTTTTACCGCTTTGAGAATCTTGTTATTTCGGCGTCCTGATAGACGGTTGGCGACAAACATCGATCATCTGCAAGTTTTTTTATATTAGAATAAGCCCCGCCTGTATTTTAGTCTTTTATTTCTTTTTCCGATCATTTATTTATACAAGAGCAAAGATTCTAAAAACCTGGAAACATTTTTTAAGGAAGTTTACCTTTTCATGCCGGTGTTTGCCGAAGATAAGCTGCTAGTTCTGTCTTAGTCCGGCCGAGCCGCAAAACCTCACTAGCGGCTTCAGGTGCTGCGGACACCAACTTTAAAGTAGCTCTATAGGAAGCAGCAGGAGAAGAATGGTCGATTCCTCTGGCTCATCTCCAGCTGGGGTTTTTAACCCCTTCACTACCAAGGAATTTTATAGAAAACCGTCGTCAGGAACCAGTTTAATAACCTTTATGAATTAGTTATACAGTAAGAAATATTTGGGAATATTCCCAGTGTATTCCTTTCTGTAATAAGCCATTTGTCAGGGAGATGTCACCATCTGCTGGCCAAAATGAGTTACTGCAGTTCAGGGCTCCGCTCAGGATCAGACGGAGAGATGTCATTCAGACACATTCCCAGCTGGTTTTAAAAAGCGTTAGTGTATCGAGCATCATGCCTATGGCGCTAAGACCTTAGGGGCGAGTTCTGGAGCCCAAATGCAAATTAATTTCCTTTGCAATAAATGACATTACTTTGCACGGCTCCTGCATGACTGTCCTCGATATCAGAGCAACAGGAGGTGATTTGCACATTGAGTATAGTCGATCCTGGTATGGAAAGGTTTGAAAAAACAGCTTTTAAAACCTGATGTTCAGTGATCTTTCACATCTCCTTCCTATAACAGCTGCCTTTTAGGGCCCCATGTCTTGGATAAAATTGAAATTTGTGGCCCTTGTAGTCAGGGCCGGTGCTAGACTATTTTGCGCCCTAGGCAAGACCAGCTACTTGCGCCCCCCCCAAAAACATGTCAACTTTAAACACACACACTGCGCCCGCGGGGGGACGACACATACACTGTGCATGGGGACACGCACCTACACACTGCTGGGGACAACAGCACACACACTGTGCACGGGAGCCGCACACGGTCGTTCGGTGCCCATCTTACCCCTCCCCTGGTCAGGCCCGGGATCGGTCTGTGCCTCTTTCTTTCTTTCGTTCTTTCTTTCTTTTGTGCCTTTTCTTTCATCCACCTCTGTCTTTCCTCTGCCGTCTGTGCTTCTTCTTTCTTTCTTTCTTGCCTTTTTCTTTCCTCTGCCTCTTTCTTTTCTTTCTTTCTTCTGTGTCTTTCTTTCTTCTGCCTCTTTTATTCTTTCATCTGCATCTTGTGGCGCCCGTACTTCATATGGTGACGCCTGCGCGTCACCATAAGACGCCCACCTTCTGCGCACTAGCGGGGGTCCGCTGAGTGAGCCGCCGCTGCCGGCGACATGAGTCCCACAATAAGGAAGTGGTACAATAATGGAATTCCTGTTGGGGCCGGCTGCGCCCTTAGGTGGCAGTGTGCCCTAGGCAGTTGCCTAGCTTGCCTAGTGGAAGCACCGGCCCTGCTTGTATTCTATTTGTAGCTATTGATATGGGAAAAATATTTAAGATTTAATTTGCCATGTTGTGAAAAATCTTTTTTTTTTGTTGCTTTCTTATTATGGAGTGTAGGTTGATCAGCCACAACATTAAAGCTGCCTGTCTAATATCCTGTGGGTCTTCATGAAATGCTAATATTTTATTCAAAAAAGTGCATGGTAGTGGAGGGTTAACATTTCTTTTTTAAAAAAAAAATAATTGTTTGAGCCTGAAAACGGGTACAATTTTACTAAAACGGTAGGACTCTCAGAAAATAAAAAATGTTCTGTTATGGCACAAACGGCGTCTAAAGGGGTTGCGTCATTCGTCAGGATCCCGCATTCGCCATAAAACCTTGGGTAATGCAGAAACTGCGCCGCTCTCTGTACAATGGGATCAAGGGTCAGCACACGGCATAAATCAAGCTCTATTCTCCGTTTCTTTCATTATGTCACAATAATAGGCTTTGTCAATTACGCTCTCTCGCACTCAGTAACGCCGAATCGTAAACAGCTGATAATACAGAAATACGAGGAAAATGGAAAATTACAGGACGCCGTCACACAATAAAAATCCATATCAGGGTGTGGGACCAATAACTCCCCCCACCCCGCGCACGTGCGCGAATACCAATCGTCTGGTTTTATTGACGCTGAATAATGTTATCATGGCTGATAAGGGATATATTCAGTTAAAACGACAGAAATGCGAAAAATCAAAGTTCAGGGTTTAGAGAAAAGGCTGTGTAAAAAAACGACGTTTACTGGAAATGAGTGAATTTAAAACCACCTGCGGGATATAAAAAAAAGTAATTACCTGCCGCGATTAACCAGTTTGCTGCCAAAGGGCTTGTGTCATCTAGAAATTATTTATTCCTTCTTTGGAGGAAATTAGAGGCCGCATTTGGCCCTTTAAGGCTGACCGATGAATATTTTTTTTTCTGCTTCAGGTGCGTTCGACGGGGCTGTCCTTGGTGCTGAAACCACGTTTCAGCACCAAGGACAGGGTTATTTTCCCGCAGCGGATTTTTTTTCTCTCTGCAGCGGGGATTTTTGTTTTCTTTTTCATTCGGCTGCCTGCTCGTTGGCCGACTTGGGTCATCCACAGATGCTTCCAGTGGACAACCCTGATCCGCCGATGTCATTGTCTGTAGGCGGAGCCTTAATGAGCTGTAATCCTGCATAACGTCGCGTAAAGTAATGTGTCAGTCTCACACTGATCACTCACCTCTATCGGCACAGAGGTCTATGCCAATTGAATTGTGACAGGTCAAAGCAAGTGAGCCAACCTGTAGGGGTTTTCCCTTTTGGTTGTCCGGTGACAAGCCTATTAACCCTTTCCTGCACATAAGATATTCCTGCTCAGGTACAAGCACCTCTAGTACACAATATTTGCTAAACATTTTTTGGCAAATAGGACTGACATTTGTTGCTTATTATAAGGGCTATTGAGCCCATTAGTCCTAATGTAGCCAAGATCAGATACCTTGTGCTTACACTCTATTAGCCAAGATCAGACACCTTGTGCTTACACTCTATTTGCCAAGATCAGGCACCTTGTGCTTACACTCTATTAGCCAAGATCAGACACCTTGTGCTTACACTCTATTAGCCAAGACCAGACACCTTGTGCTTACACTCTATTAGCCAAGATCAGACACCTTGTGCTTACACTCTATTTGCCAAGATCAGGCACCTTGTGCTTACACTCTATTAGCCAAGATCAGACACCTTGTGCTTACACTCTATTAGCCAAGATCAGACACCTTGTGCTTACACTCTATTAGCCAAGATCAGACACCTTGTGCTTACACTCTATTAGCCAAGATCAGACACCTTGTGCTTACACTCTATTAGCCAAGATCAAACACCTTGTGCTTACACTCTATTAGCCAAGATCAGACACCTTGTGCTTACACTCTATTAGCCAAGATCAGACACCTTGTGCTTACACTCTATTAGCCAAGATCAGACACCTTGTGCTTACACTCTATTAGCCAAGATCAAACACCTTGTGCCTATGCTTCATTATTTAAGTAGTTATTCAGAGAGCACCGAAATGTCGCTGACATTTCGGTGCTCTCTCTCGTTCCCTGCTTACTTTGGGGAATCAAAGTTGCCAACTCTGCAGGAAATTAATCCAGCATTCACCACAAGGTCCCTGGAGTGCAGGGAAAACCCACTGCAAATCTGCCGCAATCCTGCTGAAAACCCACCAAAACCCCGCCAGTAAACCACGCCGAACAGGCCGACGAGCCGCCGATCACAGCACAGAGCAGCCGCTGGAAAAAGCCGACAAGCTGACGAACGGGGTAGAAAAAAAAACGAAACAGTACGCATGAAAGTGTCAAAATTGAACCGCTGTTTGCAAAAAAACTACAGAACGAAAATGTCAGGATTTTACACATAAGATCCAATGAATGATAATAAAAAGGTCTGTTACAGAAACAAGAAAAAAACTTTTTAAGAAAAATAAATAATCGGAAATGTTTTTCCAAAAACAATCCCAAAAAATGCCTAGAAGATCCTTAAAAGTCTATAAATGAAAAGACTTTTTGCTGCAGAATATTATAATCATCGGTTTATTAGATATTGAATTAAAACAGGAATATTTTTAACATTGAAACCTATGGGATTCGCCTGAATAAACCTGACGAATTAAACCACTGAACAGCAGGGCATTTCTCTTACATTTCTCTGCTGTTCGGTGTCTGTGAATAGATTAACCTTTGCTTCTCTATGGGGGATTTCACTGCCGTCGAACAGGCTCTGTACCTGCAGGCAATTCCCCAAAATTTGGCAAACTGCCTGCTCTCTGAATAGCCGAATGGCCCCGAAATGTCACCGTATGCTGAATTTCATTGTCCGGTTACATTTCGGTGACATTTCGGACTTTTCTGAATAATATAAGACATATATTACGGCCAATGATCTTTTTTATTCACAATCGGAGTTACATCGGTCCGAAGATCTGGGGGAAGCTGAAGGCTGAATCCTGGTGGGGGGCACATGGGGGGGGCAAGGAATAACCTGGAGGGGGGGCAATTGCTCCCCTGGCCCCCCCTAGAGACTATGATTGTATATTTCTCTAGATCCATTTGGGACCTTTGATATTGGCAACATAGTACCCTACATACACTGGGTCTGCGTCTGGTAGTTTTCCGTACAATTTTGGTTGACGTGTGGCGGTTGTGTCGTTTCTTTGTATTTGTTTTATTTTTTTATATGGCAATATCCATCAATAAACTATAACTTTATATTCATCCGTGACCGTTTAAGGGATCGGGAGGTTTCTTCCCCCTCCCTATCATCACCTACTCATAAAGTAACCATTGCTTCTCTATGGGGGATTTCACCGCCGTCGAACAGGCACCGTATTTCAATGGCAATTCGCCAATATTTGGCAAACTGCCTGCTTTGTGAATAGCCGAATGGCCACGAAATGTCACCGTACGGGGAAATTCATGTGTTGGTGCAATTCGGCTCTTTGAATAACCCTGATAGTGTCAGATTAAGGTTGAGGTCGGCCATGTTTTCCTGGACACATGTTACTATTTCGTGTAGAGGGGGAGCACAGGGAAAAGTGCTGCCCTGCAACATGTATAATTCATATGCTGCAGGATGGAAATCAAGACAGGTCATCTGGGATTAGGGATGTGCGTTTCGGAATTTCGGAATTTTCACGAAATTTCCCGATTCGTGTTTTCGGATGCGGCCGAATTTCCGAAAATTTTTTGATCCGAAAATGGCAGATCCGAAAAGTTTTCCCAGCCGAAACGAAATGTTTTCAGAATCTTCGAATGGACTTGAAATGTGTCAAATCGAAATTTATTGCCTTGAAACGAGGAGAACAGACGTTCCGGAAAAAACGAAAATTTCCGAAGTTACGAAAAGTCGATACAAAAAACGAGCAAAGTGACACGAAAATACGAAAAAACGGTCGATATTCCGAAAACATGTACAATTCCGAAAAACGAAAATTTCCGAAATTATGAAAAGTCGATACAAAAAACGAGCAGTGACGCAAAAATACGAAAAAACGGTCGATATTCCGAAAAATATGTACACGAAAAACGAGTCGAGCCGAACCGAATCGAAACAGAAATCGGTCGAAACGAGCCGAATCGAAAAGTTTAAAAATCCGAAAAATCGAACCGAATCGAACCGAAAAAAAAATCGGTGCACAAGCCTATCTGGGATTCCTTTTTTGATTTCTTACCCGCAGCGTATGGATTATTCATACTGCAGGGTGACATTTTTCACGCACTGCCCATCAGCATGAATACATGTGTCCAGGAAAACATGGCCGACCTGGCGACCCTACGGTGTGACAGGTTTTGCGAGAGCCAAAGCAGATGAATCGGAGAAACAGTTTTCATGGTTGCAAATCCAGAGAGAGAGAAAGATAAAATAAATCCCCGATAAAATCAATTTAACAAAACGATAAAGTTTTCCAGGAATTGGAGGCAGGAGGCGCAGGGATCTGTTCAATACCTGCTCGCACCCCGGCACAGTCTCCAGATAAAACAAACATGAATGACTTTAAAAGGACTCCAAAAACAGGCATTATTTGTCATCGGCGGGAGCTATAAAAAGAAACACTTCTCGAGCCGTGAGTGTGAATACTCTTACTTTACCGAATCAGGGAAAAAGCGCAGATAACATTGAGAGTCCTGACCTTCAAGCTGCCGGCAAGGACGCTGCGCCGGGAAAAAAAAATATTAGCCAGAGTGCTTTCAGTGATAAAACCGCTCAGAAACAAGTGATTTCGACTTCTGACAGGACTTAAATATTCCGAGATTACGAAGCTTCAGGTGCGAGGAACTGCGCCGAGCAGGGCTGTCAAACTCCGGGCTCCCCCCCCCCTCTCACAGATGTTGATGCCTACAATCCCCAGAATCCTTTCGATGCAACCGCCAGCCAGGGAATCATAGGAGCTGTAGTTCCGAAACATCTGGGCCAGCCGGAGTTTGACAGCCCTGCCGTAGGGTTTGAAGGAGTCGCATGAACGGGGGGGAGATCTGTTCACTCGACTGCGAACGGTTACGGTCAGTTGACCGCCAACTAAGGCTAGGGTCAGACGAACGCATTTTTCGCGTCGTCCGTGAAAAAGTGCGGTCGAAAGAAAGGACGTATTTTTTCACGGAATACACGATAGCGGTCATACGATGCGCATTTTCGTCCGTGATTTTTTGCGTCTGGAAGTTATGTTGGCCGGACGTGTGCCGCGTCTGACGTCTCCCAATCACACACACACGCCGCTATGCGGCCGCAGCGCACTCTGTACGTCAGTACTAGCGGTTTGACATTCTCGAAAAAATGCGTTCGTTGGCCACTTGCGTTGCACGGACGAACTTTCGTGCGGCGTTCGTCGTATGTTCCCCGGCATTGGACGTCATTTGCTGCTAGCACGGCCGTGATTTCGTGCGGCTAAACGCACGTGAAAAATGTGTTCGTCTGACCCTAGCCTTAGGCTAGGGTCAGACGAACGCATTTTTCACGTTGTCCGTGAAAAAGTGCATTCGAACGAATGGACGTATTTTTTCACGGAATACGCGATAGCGGTCATACGATGCGCATTTTCGTCCGTGATTTTGTACGGATCATCAATAAAACACTTTTTGCGTCTGGACGTTATGTTGGCCGGACATTAGCAGCGTCTGACGTCTCCCAATCATGCAAACACGCCTCTAGCGGACGCAGCGCACTCTGTACGTCAGTAGTAGCGGTTTGACGTTCTAGAAAAAATGCGTTCGTTTGCCACTTGCGTTGCGCGGATGGACTTTCGTGCGGCCGTTCGGCGTATGTTCCCCGGCATTGGACGTCATTTGCTGCTAGCACGGCCGTGATTAAGTGCGTCTAAACGCACGTTAAAACTGCTTTCGTCTGACCTTAGCCTTACCTGGCGCTGAAGTGTCTCAGGATCAGCTGTTCCTCTTTCCTAAATGTTGAAATTAAACTATAGAAAAATATATATGTTCTCGAAATTCATCCGCGTATTTCATATTGGAGTGTTTATTAACCCTTTCACTATCAAAAACTCGATTTTTGCTTTTAATACAATACTTAACCTGTGATCCCCATTTTTATACATTTTTAATGTATCTTTAGTGCGCCCCCCTGGGGAGGAACAAACTTCTTTGAGACCTCACTCCTTTCACCTGGTGTTACTGCAAAGATGCTGTAAAGGAGCAGGCTCCGCCCTCAGTGTAACAAAAAGCTCAACAAACTTTGCTGCTGCCTTCCAGCAGCCAGGGATTTGACAGAATCTGGCAGGGGGGTCACTTGCCCCTGGGCACCTCTGAGGGGGGTGCCACAAGAAGGGGCTGACTGACGCATTGCCCCAGTCCAGTGCCGATCTGGGGCTTCAACCACAGAGGGCTGACATCTTGCATGTGCTAAGTAGTGATGGGTTAAAAGTGAGAAAATTGGAGATTTTGATTTCTTATTTTTCTGCCAAGTTCTGACTGTTTGGAGATGTATGTATATATATTGTTTGTTTGTTTGTTAACCATTATGTGCCAAAAACCAGAAGCTTGAGATCGCCTCCTTATCTGACATGACAAACATTCCAGAGGGACAATGCTACATATTTAAAATATTTGTTCCCTGCTGCAAGGGGATCACAATTTCACACTGACTACACAAAAAATATACAGGGTTAAGGCTGGGGTCAGACCAGCGCATTTTTAACGTGCGTTCTGGCGCACATAATTACGGCCGCACTAGCAGCAGATGACGGGCCATGACAGCCAATATACAAAGTACGGTCGCACGAAAGTCCGGCCGCGCAACGCAAGTGGAAAATGATCGCATTTTTTCGAGAACGCTGAACCGCTAGTACTGACGTACAGAGTGCGCTGCGCCCGCTAGCGGCGTGTGTGTGTGATTTGGAGACGTCAGACCCTGCTCGTGTCCGGCCAACATAACGTCCAGACGCAAAAAGTTTCCTGGTTTGGATCCGTAAAACATCACGCACGAACATGCGCATCGTATGACCGTTTTCGCCTATTCCGTGAAAAAAATACATCAATGCGTTCGGACGCACTTTTTTACGTTCGCGTGTAAAAATGCGTTAGTCTGACCCTAGCCTAAACAGAGAGAGCCGAACTGGCCACAAAATTGCACCGAACAGTGAATTTCCCCATACGGTGCAATTTCGTGGCCATTCGGCTATTCAGAAAGCAAGCAGTTTGCCAAATTTTGGCGAATTGCCAGCAAGTTTGGTGTCTGTTCGACAGCAGTGAAATCCCCCATAGAGAAGCAATGGTTAATCTATTCACAGACACCGAACAGCAGAAAAATGTCAGTGAAATGCCCTGATGTTCAGTGGTTTAGGCTGGGGTCAGACGAACGCAGTGCGAACGTGCGTTTAGCCGCACTTTATTACGGCCGTGGTAGCCGCAGGCCCACACACGAAATACAGCCACACGAAAGTTCGGCCGCGCAACGCAAGCGGCAAAGGAACGCATTTTCGCAAGAACGTCAAACCGCTAGTACTGACGTACAGAGTGCGCTGCGTCGGCATAGCGGCGTGTGTGCGTGATTGGGAGACGTCAGACGCTGCTCATGTCCGGCCAACATAACGTCCAGACACCCAAAGTTTCCTGGTTTGGATCATTAAAAATCACGGCCGAAATTGCGCATCGTATGACCTCTATCGCGTCTTCCGTGAAAAAATGCGTTCGGACGCATCAACGCAGTTTTTGACGGTAGACGTGAAAAATGCGTTCGTCTGACCCTAGCCTTAATCAGGTGAATCCCATAGGTTTCAATGTAAAAAATATTCCCGTTTTTATTAAATATTTACTCAACCGTTTATTCTTTTCATTTTCAGCAAAAAGTCTTTTTATTTATTTATTTTTAAGGATTTTTTAGGCATTTTTCGGGATTTTTTCAGCGAATTTCTTTTATAAAATGGCTTTTTTTTTCTGTTACAGATCTTTTTATTGTTATACGTAGGAACTTAGATATTATTTTCAGGCATGTTCGTGCAGTAGTTGTTTGCAAATGTTTTAAAAGCTGCGCTGTTTTTTTTTTCACCCCTGTCCTGAAGCTGGGCGGCTTAATCCGGCGGCTCTGTTCGGCGGTTTGTCGGCTTTTTTTGGATCGATTTGGGGTTTTTTCTGCGGTTTTTCCAGTCGATTCTGGGGTTTTGCAGTGTTTTTCTCAGATGCGTTTGGGGGCTCGTTCACTGCTCTCCAGGGACCCTGCGGTGAATGTTGAATTCACCGCAGGGTCAGTGAATTCACCGCAGGGTCAGTGAATCAAACTTGCCGAATTGCGGGGAACAGGAGAGTAACTCTCTGAATAACCCTGATGGATGGAGTGGAGGGGCTTCACTGCATTGCAATACCTAGACTTGTGCACCGATTTTTTTTCGGTTCGATTCGGTTCTGTTCGTTCGGATTTTGTAAGTTTTCGTTTCGGCTCGTTTCGTCCGATTTCCGTTTCGGCTCGGTTCGTTTTTCGTATCTACTTTTTTTCGTTATTTCGGAAATTTTCGTGTTTTTCGGAACGTCTGTTCTCCTCGTTTCAAAGTGTCTATTCGTTTTGACGTAAACTAATGGTTTTTCGGATCGATATTTCTGTCGATAAGATAATTCTGTCGATACGATAATTCTGCCATTGAGATTTCTCATGTTTTACAAGAAGGATACATTGAGATTTCTCATGTTTTACAAGAAGGATACATTGAGATTTCCCATGTTTTACAAGAAGGATACATTGAGATTTCTCTGGTTTTACAAGAAGGATACATTGAGATTTCTCTGGTTTTACAAGAAGGATACATTGAGATTTTTCTGGTTTCCCGGGAAGGATACATTGAGATTTCTCATGTTTTACAGGAAGGATACATTGAGATTTCTCATGTTTTACAAGAAAGGTACAGTTGTGTTCAAAATTATTCAACCCCACTGAAATTGAGTGTTTTGGCCAGTTTGACATTGATTTTGATCATTCAGTCATCTTGTTTACAATTAAATCAAAGAGGCACGTGTAGGTCAGACAAATATAACATAACATTTATAATGAAATAACCACAAATGTCTTTTCTGTGCTCACATCATTATCAGTTTTATTCAACCCCAAGTGACATTCAATCTTAGTACTTAGTACAACATCCTTTTACAGTTATAACAGCTTTTAAACGTGAAGCATAGCTTGACACAAGTGTCTTGCAGCCATCTACGGGTATCTTCGCCCATTCGTCATGGGCAAAAGCCTCCAGTTCAGTCACATTCTTAGGCTTGCGCACTGCAACTGCTTTCTTTAAGTCCCACCAGAGGTTCTCAATCGGATTTAAGTCAGGTGACTGCGATGGCCACTCCAAAATGTTCCAGCCTTTAATCTGCAACCATGCTCTAGTGGACTTGGAGCTATGCTTGGGATCATTGTCCTGTTGAAAGGTCCAACGTCTCCCAAGCCTCAGGTTTGTGACGGACTGCATCACATTGTCATCCAATATCTCCTGGTACTGAAGAGAATTCATGGTACCTTGCACACGCTGAAGCTTCCCTGTACCTGCAGAAGCAAAACAGCCCCAAAGCATGATTGACCCCCCGCCATGCTTCACAGTAGGCAAGGTGTTCTTTTCTTCATATTCCTTGTTCTTCCTCCTCCAAACATAGCGTTGATCCATGGGCCCAAACAGTTCTAATTTTGTTTCATCAGTCCACAGAAGACTATCCCAAAACTTCTGTGGTTTGTCCACATGACTTTTGGCATACTGCAGTCGACTCTTCTTATTCTTTGGAGACAGCAAGGGGGTGCGCCTGGGAGTTCTGGCATGGAGGCCTTCATTACGCAGTGTGCGCCGTATTGTCTGAGCTGAAACTTCAGTACCCACATCTGACAAATCTTTTCTCAGTTCCTCAGCAGTCACACGGGAACTTTTCTCCACTCTACGCTTCAGGTAGCGCACAGCAGTCGAAGTCAGCATCTTCTTTCTGCCACGACCAGGTAGCGTTTCAACAGTGCCCTTTGCCTTGAATTTGCGAATGATGCTTCCTATGGTCTGTCTTGGTATGTTTAACATCTTTGCAATCTTCTTATAGCCATTGCCCTTCCTGTGAAGAGTAATCACCTCTTCTCTTGTCTTCCTCTACCATTCTCTTGACCTCACCATGTTTGTAACCACACCAGTAAATGTCTAGAAGGAGCTGAGTATCACAGTCATTTTAAAGCTGCCTAATTGGTGCTTATTATGCTTTATTGCTGCTCCGTGACATCCACAGGTGATTTCAATACCTGATTGAAAACACTTGAATGAACCTCTGTTCTTCAGAGTGGTAGTCTTTAAGGGGTTGAATAATTGTGTCAATGAAGAATTCACAAAAGAAACATTTACTACTATATTACAAAACCAATTGATGTAATTTTAGTTGCATATGGTTCTTTAAAAAGTCCTTGTAGGATTTCATTCTGAATACAATTACAAATGTACACTAAATTCCCTAAAACCCTTTACAGCATTGGGGATTGAATAATTTTGAACACAACTGTACATTGAGATTTCTCTGGTTTTCCAGGAAGGATACATTGAGATGGGAATGATACAAAATTACAGAATCAGCGATATAACCGAAAAATACGATGTCTGAAATTACTGAAATGGAACCGAAATCAGGAATGGAGCCGAAATAACGAATGTAACGAAAATGAATTTCGATTTTAAACAATTCTAGTCCAGTCGAAAATTCCAAAAAGTTTTCGTTTCGGCTCAGAAATTTGTTCGGATCTGCCGTCTTCGGATCCGAAAAATGTCGGAAAATCGGCCGAATCCGAATGCACGAATCAGGGAATTTCGTGAAAATTCCGAAATTCCGAAACCCGAAACGCACATCCCTAGGCTTCACTGCCCTGCATTGCAATACCTAAATAATGGCAAATAAACCAAAGCCACCGCCTGGGTGTACTGCCGGCTGGGTGTGTTTGAGTGTTCCTGCGCTCAGATCTGCTCTGTGATTAAGTCGTTGTTTATTGGGTTTTTTCATATATTGAAAAGACGCCTGACTGTACAGGTCCATAAATCATATATTTATATGTGAGCATAAACACAGGCTGCAGAGTGCAGGCTTTAATGTGCCGCTTTAATGCATATGCTCAGTGCTTCTGTAATGGGTAATGTGGGCACAGGGATCGGCTGGTAGATCCCAGCCAACTCCTGGCCTCTGCAAAAGCAGTGGAATCTAGGGATTTTCCTTAAACGAGTGAAACGCAGAGTATATTCTATTCAATTACTCCTTATGATAACACGGGTTCCTGATCCTAAGTGCTGCCCTGTACTATGCGTATTTCATATGTTGCCTTAATCAGACCTTATAATAGCTCCCTGATGATCCCGAAGGTAATGCATCGCTTACTTGGTTTTAATAAGCATTTTTAAAATAATGTATAAAAATGAACATCTTTTTAATAGTGTTTAATAATAAACATTTTTTAAAAAATTATTTTTTAAAATGAGACATTTTTAAATTGTTTTAAATTACAATTTTTAATTAAAAATGCAATTGTTTTACTAAATTTTAATGAGCATTTTTTAAATATTTTTTAGTAATGAGCAATGGTAATAAGCGTCATTCAAATGATTTTTAATAATTAACATTTTTAAAATTAATTTTAAAGAGCATTTTTAATAATGAGCAATTGTTAAAACATTTTAATGAGCTTTATTAAATCATTTTCAATTCTGAGCATTTTTTAAATAATTATACTATTTAGCAATTTTGTAAACATTTTTGTTAATGAACATTTTTAGTAATTTTTTTAATTACCATTTTTTTAATAATAATTTTTAATAATGAGCAATTTTTAAAGGGGTTATTCAGAGAGCACCAAAATATTACTGAAATTCCGGTGCTTTCTCGTTCCCTGCACTTCGGGGAATCAAATTCCCCAACCCAGTGGTGAATTCAGCATTTCCTATAGGGACCCTGAAGTGCAGAGAACGGATCCGAAAATTCACCAAAAAATCACCGTATATCTGCTGAAAATCTGCCGAAAGTTCCCTGAAAACCCCGCCGATAAGCTGCTGATACGATTCGAAAAATTGTATGGAACTGAAATGCCGCAGAATAGGGATGTGCGTTTCGGGTTTCGGAATTTTGGAATTTTCACGAAATTTCCCGATTTGTGCACTCGGATTCTGCCGATTTTCCGAAGATTTTCGGATCGGAAAACGACAGATCCGAACAAACTTTCGAGCCGAAACGAAAACTTTTCGGAATTTTCGAATGGACTAGAAATGTGTAAAATCGAAATTCATTTTTGTTCCATTTGTGATTTCGGCTCCATTCCTGATTTCGGTTCTATTTCAGTAATTTCGGACATCGTGTTTATATCGCTGATTCTGTAATTACATTTTGTATCATTCCCATCTCAATGTATCCTTCCTGGAAAACCAGAGAAATCTCAATGTATCCTTCTTGTAAAACATGAGAAATCTCAATGTATCCTTCCTGGAAAACCAGAGAAATCTCAATGTATCCTTCTTGTAAAACATGAGAAATCTCAATGTATCCTTCCTGGAAAACCAGAGAAATCTCAATGTATCCGTCTTGTAAAACATGAGAAATCTCAATGTATCCTTCTTGTAAAACATGAGAAATCTCAATGTATCCTTCCCGGGAAACCAGAGAAATCTCAATGTATCCTTCTTCTAAAACATGAGAAATCTCAATGTATCCTTCCTGGAAATCCAAAGAAATCTCAATGTATCCTTCTTGTAAAACATGAGAAATCTCAATGTATCCTTCTTGTAAAACATGAGAAATCTCAATGTATCCTTCTTGTAAAACATGAGAAATCTCAATGTATCCTTCCCGGGAAACCAGAGAAATCTCAATGTATCCTTCCCGGGAAACCAGAGAAATTTCAATGTATCCTTCTAGTAAAACATGAGAAATCTCAATGTATCCTTCTTGTAAAACATGAGAAATCTCAATGTATCCTTCCTGGAAATCCAGAGAAATCTCAATGTATCCTTCTTGTAAAACATGAGAAATCACAATGTATCCTTCTTGTAAAACAAGAGAAATCTCAATGTATCCTTCTTGTAAAACCAGAGAAATCTCAATGTATCCGTCTTGTAAAACATGAGAAATCTCAATGTATCCTTCTTGTAAAACATGAGAAATCTCAATGTATCCTTCCTGGGAAACCAGAGAAATCTCAATGTATCCTTCTTGTAAAACATGAGAAATCTCAATGTATCCTTCCTGGAAAACCAGAGAAATCTCAATGTATCCGTCTTGTAAAACCAGAGAAATCTCAATGTATCCTTCTTGTAAAACATGAGAAATCTCAATGTATCCTTCCCGGGAAACCAGAGAAATCTCAATGTATCCTTCTTGTAAAACATGAGAAATCTCAATGTATCCTTCCTGGAAATCCAAAGAAATCTCAATGTATACTTCTTGTAAAACATGAGAAATCTCAATGTATCCTTCTTGTAAAACATGAGAAATCTCAATGTATCCTTCTTGTAAAACATGAGAAATCTCAATGTATCCTTCCCGGGAAACCAGAGAAATCTCAATGTATCCTTTCCGGGAAACCAGAGAAATTTCAATGTATCCTTCTAGTAAAACATGAGAAATCTCAATGTATCCTTCCTGGAAATCCAGAGAAATCTCAATGTATCCTTCTTGTAAAACATGAGAAATCACAATGTATCCTTCTTGTAAAACCAGAGAAATCTCAATGTATCCTTCTTGTAAAACATGAGAAATCTGAATGGCAGAATAATCATATCGCCAGAATTATCATATCGTATAATTATCGTATCCGAAAAACCATTAGTTTACGTCAAAACGAATAGACACTGTGAAACGAGGAGAACAGACGTTCCGAAAAACACGAAAATTTCCGAAATCACGAAAAAAAAGTCGATACGAAAAATGAACTGAAACAAACTGAACCGAAACGAAAATCGGCCGCAACGAGTCGAAACGAAAAAATATCGGTGCACAAGCTTACTGCAGAAAACCCACCGAATTTACCCGATAATGCGCCGCAAACCTGCCGAATGTGTCCGAAAAAAGCAAACGATCCGCTGAACACATTGTCAGCCAGCCGTCGGAAACAGCTGACAAACCGGCGAATGGAGTAGGAAAAAAAAAATGGATTGAAAGTTTCAAAATTTGAACCGTTGTTTGCAAAAAAAGCAACATGAAAAATGTCTGGAATTAACATATAAAGTTATATATTTATTTTGCGAACTGCCTGCCTTTTGTATAGCAGAATGGCCCCAAAATTGCACTGTTTGGGGAAATTCACAATTCGGTGCAATTTCAGGGCCAGTACGGCTCTCTCTGAATAACCGTGTAAATAATTTTTAATAGCGAGCAATTTTTAAATAATTTTTAATGAGCATTTTTTAAATAATTTTTAATAACAGGCAAGTTCTAAATAATTTGTAATGAGAATTTTTTAAATAATTTTTAATGAGCATTTTTAAAATAATTTTTAATAATGATTAATTTTTAAGTAATTTTTAATGAGCAATTTTTTTAAATAATTTTTAATAATGTGCAATTTGTAAATAATTTTTAATGAGCATTTTTTAAATAATTTTTAATAATGAGCAAGTTCTAAATAATTTTTAATGAGCTTTTTCAAATAATTTTAATAACAAACAAGTTCTAAATAATTTTTAATGAGCATTTTTTTATATAATTTTAATAACAAGCAATTTTTAAATAATTTTTAATCAGCATTTTTTAAAGAATTTTTAATAACAAGCAATTTTTAAATAATTTTTAATGAGTATCTTTTAAAGAATTTTTAATAACGACCAAGTTTTAAATAATTATTAATGAGCATTTTTAAAATCATTTTTAATAACGAGTAATTTTTAAATATTTTTTAATGAGCATTTTTAAAATAATTTTTAATAACGAGCAATTTTTAAATAATTTTTAATGACCATTTTTTAAATGATTTTTAATAACGATCAATTTTTAAATAATTTTTAATGACCATTTTTTAAATAATTTTTAATAACGAGTGATTTTTAAATAATTTTTAATGAGCATTTTTTTTCCAGGGCTGGACTGAGAGAAAAAATCAGCCCTGGACTTCATCCAGACCGACCCACTTTAATTCTGGAAAAAACAAAATATGCAAAATAGTATATAAACCAACCGTATCGCTCATCCAATCGCTGTACAGATACCGGAGTTCCTGCAGAGCGATTGAGTAAAGAAACGCAGCGGAACTGAGGTTGAGTGCGCACCATGTCTTATGGTGAGGTGGATGTGCAGCGGGTCTCACCGGCACGGTGACCCCAATATGAGACTGCGGCAGAGTGCTCTGCTTTACAGATGGTGAAGTAGTTCTCACCTATTAAGGGCAGTGCGAGTCGTACGGTGAACCAGCATTCACACCGGCTCACTGAGCCATTGGCCCGTGGAATCTCCCTGTAGTCCCTATGGCCAGTACATGCCTGTTAACATCTAATCTTTAGACTTGTGCACCGATTTTTTTTTCGGTTCGATTCGGTTCGGTTCGTTCGGATTTTGTAAATTTCCGTTTCGGCTCGTTTCGGCCGATTTCCGTTTCGGTTCGTTTCGTTTTCGTTTCGTTTTTTTTATCGCCATTTTCGTTTCGTAATTTCGGAAATTTTCGTGTTTTTCGGAACGTCTGTTCTCCTCGTTTCAAAGTGTCTATTCGTTTTGACGTAAACTAATGGTTTTTCGGATCCGATATTTCTTTCGATACGATAATTCTGTCGATACAATAATTCTGCCATTGAGATTTCTCATGTTTTACAAGAAGGATACATTGAGATTTCTCTTGTTTCCCGGGAAGGATACATTGAGATTTCTCTGGTTTTCCAGGAAGGATACATTGAGATTTCTCTTGTTTCCCGGGAAGGATACATTGAGATTTCTCTGGTTTTCCAGGAAGGATACATTGAGATTTCTCTGGTTTTACAAGAAGGATACATTGAGATTTCTCTGGTTTTACAAGAAGGATACATTGAGATTTCTCTGGTTTTACAAGAAGGATACATTGAGATTTCTCTGGTTTTACAAGAAGGATACATTGAGATTTCTCTGGTTTTACAAAAGATACATTGAGATTTCTCATGTTTTCAAGAAGGATACATTGAGATTTCTCTGGTTTTACAAGAAGGATACATTGAGATTTCTCATGTTTTACAAGAAGGATACATTGAGATTTCTCTGGTTTTACAAGAAGGATACATTGAGATTTCTCTGGTTTTACAAGAAGGATACATTGAGATTTCTCTGGTTTTACAAGAAGGATACATTGAGATTTCTCATGTTTTACAAGAAGGATACATTGAGATTTCTCTGGTTTTCCAGGAAGGATACATTGAAATTTCTCTGGTTTTACAAGAAGGATACATTGAGATTTCTCATGTTTTACAAGAAGGATACATTGAGATGGGAATGATACAAAATTACAGAATCAGCGATATAACCAAAAAATACGTTGTCTGAAATTACTGAAATGGAACCGAAATCACGAATGGAACGAAAATGATTTTTGATTTTACACATTTCTAGTCCATTCGAAAATTCGTTTTCGGATCTGAAAATTTTCGGAAAATCATCCGAATCCGAATGCACGAATCGGGAAATTTCGTGAAAATTCCGAAACCCGAAACGCACATCCCTACTAATCTTATCCCAGAGCAAAGCCAATTGAATACTCGGGGCTAAAGCTGCCTCTGCTCTTCCCTTTCTCAGCCCCAAAACTCACCAGAAATGCGCTTCCATGTGAAAGTAAGAGATCTGAGGAATTCTAAACGCTCCTCTTTCTCGGTGTGTTACCTGAGTATTCCAGCGCTTTATGCTTCGCGTTACGCAAGATGTTATATTAAAAATAAAAAATAAAAATTAAAAAGTTCTTACTGTAATGGCAATGAAGCGGAAATAAAAAAAAAATATAAAACCTAATGCCTGACATTCTTTTTAGGACGCCCATAAAAGATAATGTTACTAGTAAAAGTTGAAGCTTGTTCCATTATATCTCGAGCCCTCGCTCTTCTTGCTTTCGGGAATGAGACGGTCCGTGGTGGACAGCGTGACCCCACGGACAATGACACACGACAGGATAAATAACATCCCTGCTGGGATTTTTACGGCTTCATTAAAACAGAGGGAAAAAAATTCTCCTGATTCTACAAACGTAATTAATGCTCACCTCGGTGAATGTGAAGAACTGCACCTTGCATTGTATGAAAAGAGCGAAATGTGACTATTTACACAAAGAAGAGAGATTGTGTTTATTTTTATTGTTGTGCCGGTGCAACAAACTATTGTTTTATTTTATCTTCCTTCTTTGCGTGGGATCCAGGTTTCTCAAAATTACATTTCAAAGTCGTTTTGTAGATGTTCGGTGCCAGTGATATCCACACGGGACATTTCATTTAATTTGGAATGCTGGCTGAGCATCATGGGACATGAAGTTTCAATACACAGTGTGAAAAAGATTATTTACAACTGTTATATGGAATTACTCGTAACAAAGAGGACATGGAGATATATAAAACATACTCCCATCCCACTCAGCCATACACTCCCATTCCGCACAGTCACACACACTCCCATCCCACTCAGCCATACACTCCCATTCCGCACAGTCGCACACTCCCATCCCACTCAGCCATACACTCCCATTCCGCACAGTCACACACACTCCCATCCCACTCACCATACACTCTGATTCCACACAGTCGCACACTCCCATCCCACTCAGCCATACACTCCCATTCCGCACAGCCACACACTCCCATCCCACTCAGCCATACACTCCCATTCCGCACAGTCACACACACTCCCATCCCACTCACCATACACTCTGATTCCACACAGTCGCACACTCCCATCCCACTCAGCCATACACTCCCATTCCGCACAGTCGCACACTCCCATCCCACTCAGCCATACACTCCCATTCCGCACAGTCACACACACTCCCATCCCACTCAGCCATACACTCTGATTCCACACAGTCGCACACTCCCATCCCACTCAGCCATTCACTCCCATTCCGCACAGTCACACACTCCCATCCCACTCAGCCATAAACTTCCATTACACACAGTCACACACTCCCATCCCACTCAGCCATACACTCCCATTCCACACAGTCACACACTCCCATCCCACTCAGCCATAAACTTCCATTCCACACAGCCACACACACTCCCATCCCACTCAGCCATACACTTTCATTCCACAAAACCACACACCTCTAATCCCACTCAGCCATACACTCCAATTCCACACGCATTGTCATTCCACCCTACCACAAATACTCCACTTCCACACAACGCATACACTCCATCCCACACAACCACACACGCACCCACTCCACACAGTCACACACTTACACCCCACTCAGGCAAACACTCCCATTCCATACAGCTACATGCATTGCCATTCCACCCTAAAACACATAGCCAAACATACTCCCAATCTACACACACACAGACTCCCATCTGACAAGCACTCCCATTCCACTTAGACAGCCGGACTCGTCACATGCATACAGCTTATCTAGACTCATTACATGCACACATAAGGCAGATTATTGGATTGCAATTTTCTTGCACGGGCTCTGCAGCATTGTAGCATTTAGGCTGGGGTCAGACCAGCGCACTTTTAACGTGCGTTCTGGCGCACATAATTACGGCCGCACTAGCAGCAGATGACGGGCAATGACGGACAATATACGATGTACGGCCGCACAAAAGTCCGGCCGCGCAACGCAAGTGGAAAATGAACGCATTTTTCTGAGAACGCTGAACCGCTAGTACTGACGTACTGAGTGCGCAGCTGCGGCATAGCGGCGTGTGTGCGTGATTAGGAGATGTCAGACGCTGCTAATGTCCAGCCTACATAACGTCCAGACGCAAAAAGAGTTTTATTGACGATCCGTACAAAATCACGCCCGAAAATGCGCGTCGTCTGACCGTTTTTGCGCATTCCGTGAAAAAATACGTCAATGCGTTCGGACGCACTTTTTCACGTTCGCGGGGAAAAATGCTTTCGTCTGACCCTAGCCTTAGACTGGTTATTTGGGTTGCCATGGTGAAGGAGTTACCTCTTTCAAGCTGCAGCAGGCTGTAACTCCTGTCACGCTCAGCCAAGTATCAAAGGCGACGTGGTAATCGTTGCACGCAGTCTATGGATAGAGGTCACTTTGTGTCGCTCTCTCTCTGCTGTACATTGTGGCTGAACATTGTAAAATATGCAACGTCCAGAAGCCGCACAGAGTGAGAGTGTGTAAATAAACAGGGAATAATGTGACAAAAGCATTAAAGGCCTTCCAGTGACCATAAATTGTAGCAGGAAAACACTTTGCGTTTGCGAGTTGCCCACTACAATAAACCTGCCACGCTGTTTAGCCAAATTAACAGGGTGAGATCTCTGCGCTCCCCTGACCCGCCACATATTATATCATCTGCAAGGATACACCAAGGCGTTCTGTGCCACCGACATACAGGCAGCATCGCGCAGAAAGACGCATTTTAAAAATGCATGTGGCAAAATATTATTATATACCTATACGCAGATTTTTTTATCCTTTTAAATCATATTTTCTATTTACGAGAAAGTCAGGTGCGTTATGCGTAATTCCATCTAAAGAAATCAAAAGACAGGTCCTTTTTATCAGATCGAGGGGACCAGATGCATTCTGGGTCCCGAGAGAGTAACCTAAAAGCCTGTCTTGTTAGTATGACTTGTTGGCAGCCTGTGTGTAGAGTAACATTGTATCCACGTGTTGCTCTTGCCATTTTCAGCTAATCTTGCTACTAGTTTCAACCAAATCTTGCTATTTTCAGGTAAAAAAAACATTGCATGCATCTGCGTTTTTCTAAACCAGGACGCTATTAAAATGCTCATCCCAGCTCTGATCATCTCCCACCTTGACTACTGCAACCCCATCCTCATTGGCCTTAAAAGTTGTTTTTTTTGCAGTTTGAACAGTAAAAATATGTAAATATTTTCCTAAAAATGTTGTTTTATCCGTTTCAGTTGACACCTTTATAAAATAATTGGGTTTGGATGCTTTCCTGGTAAAATAGGATATAAATAATTATAATCATAATGCGTTGATCCAGGGAGAAAACTGATTGTCATCACGGAATCAAGAAGGAATGTTTACCCGCATGATGGGAAATTAGGGATGTGCGTTTCGGGTTTCGGAATTTCGGAATTTTCACGAAATTTCCCAATTCGTGTCTTCGGATTCGGCCGAATTTCCGAATCGGGTCGGACCCGAAAACCGACAGATCCGAAAAGTTTTCCGAGCCGAAACGAAAAAATTTCGGATTTTTAGAATGGACTTGAAATGTGTCAAATCGAAATTTATTTTCGCTCTATTCATGATTTCGGTTCCATTCGTGATTTCGGTTCCATTTCGGTAATTCTGGAAATCGTATATTTAACCACTTGAATGCGGAGGACGCGCTCAGCGCGTCCTCCGCATTACCGCTGGTATGCGGGGGACGCGCTGAGCGCGTCCTCCCATTGGGGTCAGCGTTCGGCCGAGTTCCGGCCGATCGCTGGCCCCTCCGGTGCGGGCTGACATCCTCGATGTCAGCCCAGCATCCGGAACCGCAGCCGCTGGAATTAAGTGTCATCGCGGCTGCGCGATGACACCTAATTCAGGCGCCCCCCCGCATGTGTGGAGGAGGCGCCTGAAAGGGAGGGGGGAGGTCCTTCGGACCTCTCTCCCTCCCGATTGGCGGCGTTGCGGGGGTTAACCCAGGCATCATTTGGAAGGGCACAGTCTGCCCTTCCAAATGGCTGAAAAGCGTCGGTTCGCAATCCTTTCCCGGAGCTGGCCGACATCCAAGATGTCGGCCAAGCCTCCGGGAACTCCCCCTGAGGACTGGCGTCATCGTGCGTAGCACGATGACGCTAGTCCTAGAGTTAACCCCTAACTGCCACCAACGGTGGAGATAGGGAGTTCCAATGAACTCCCTATCTCCCGATCCGTGGCTGCTAGTGGTTAATGGTTGGTATGGTTGGATCGGCCAGAGCATGGCCGTTCCAACGATACCAAACACGAATGTGAAAAAAGTTTTTTAAAAAAAATTTAAATTAAAATTAAAAATAAAAATATATTTAAAAAAAAATTATAAAAAAAAAATAAACATTTTTTTTTCTTTTTTTTGGTTTGTTAATGCAGCAATATTGTTCCCATTTCAATTATAATGTGAACAATGATGCTGCACTAACGATTTTTGTATGCGGTGCGTTTGTTAAAAATCGCGTAATTTTCCCCCAAAAAAAATGTAACGAGACCCCATCTCTAATTTTTTTAACAAGCGCACCCCATACAAAATATAACCGCAATTGCTCGCATGTTAAAATGTGAAAAAAAACACTTTACACATTGTAAATTATTGAAAATACATATTTTATTGCATTTTTTGTTATAATATACAGACAGGTCATGACGTATACATATAATAATGACATATTATGAATCTACCGAGTCTGACGGAAAGAACGATATATAATATGTCTGGGTCATATACTAAAATAAGCCTTCAAAACACGTTTAAACATGATGAGCAAAACCGGTAAAAATGAGCTCAGCACAGGGGCGGGAAAAGCCTCAGCAGCGAAAGGGTTAACTATTATCGGTTATATCGCTGATTCTGTAAATTTTGTATTTGTAAATGCGTATCACTTGTTTCTTGTGGCATTCGGGTCAGTTTAGCGTTTTTTAAATCGTTTTGTTCATTTTTTTTGTTCCTTGGCTTTCATACCATTTTAATATGATTAAAAAAAGTAAACCATAGTAGTTTACGTCAAAACGAATAGAGTTAGACACTTTGAAACGAGGAGAACAGACGTTCGGAAAAAAAAGAAAATTTCCGAAATCACGAAAAGTTGATACAAAAAACGAGCAGAGTGACCCGAAAACACGAAAAATGGTCGATATTCCGAAAAAAAATGTATACGAAAAACGAGCCGAACCGAACCGAATCGAAACAGAAATCGGCCGAAACGAGCCGAATCGAAATTTTAAACATCCGAACGAATCGAACGAAACGAACCGAAAAAAAAATCGGTGCACAAGTCTATGGGAAATTACACCAGTAGGAGGTTTTTTTTTTGTCTTTTTGTTCTGGGTTACAAAACCCGTTAGCGCTCGCTAAATAGTGATTCGTAGCGCGAGTTTACTGTACTTTGCTCTCCCTATACCTAACATGGGGAGCGCAAAGTTCAAGCACAGATTAACTAGCGTTGGGATCACTTGGTCCTAACGCTGGTTACTAAGTCAAACGCTAACAAAAAAGTCACCTGACCAGCTCAGAGGTGCAGGTAATAATGGATTGCGCTGCTGCCGAATCCGTTACCTGCCGCTCGAACCCCCCCAAAAATCACATACTCACCTCTCATCCTGCGGCGAGAGTGGCATCCCGATCTGCTGAATCTGGCCGCCGGGAGCAGAGTGAGACTGGGGGAAAAAAGTCCCCAGTCTCCCTCCGCAATCACTCCGGAGACCAGCAGGATCTCGCGAGAGGTGAGATACTGCCGGAAATGTGACCTGGCAGCATGATCCTATGGTCGCCATGGAGGGGATACTGGGGACGGCATTGTAGCGCTGCCCAGGATCCGCGAGCTTAGCGATCACTAAGGGGCAGGCTGCTGTTAGCGCCCCTAATCTATACATTTTCTGGTAATTGTGCCCAGGTCACCTCGGAATTATACATTTTGCTGAAAAAAATCCCTAAAAATGCCTAAAAAAAAATTCTAAAAAAATAAATAAAGAGACTTTTTGCTGCAAATGAAAAGTATAAATAGTTGAATAAATATTTAATAAAAACAGGGGATTTTTTTTACATTGAAAACTATGGGATTTGCCTGATTAAACCTGTTTAACTGAAAATCAGGGCATTTCAACATCTTTTCGGTGCTGTTCGATGTCTCTGAATAAATTAACCGTTACTTCTCTATGGGGGATTTCTCTGCTGCCGAACAGCGAAGTATTTTGTTGGCAATTCGCCAATATTTGCAGCTTTCTGAATAACCGAATGGCCGCGAAATTGCACCGTACGGGGAAATTCACTGTTCGGTGCAATTTCGGGCCAGTTCTTTGATTAACCCCTTAAGTGATTTGGTAGATCACCAAGGAAAAGAAAATGTTGAATTTTTCTGGAAAAGCAGAATATTCTGGGATGTTATCCATGAAATGTGATGACAGCGTGTTGCTCAGGCCTGGACTGGGACAAAAAGTAGGCCTGAGTATTTTGACTGAGCAGCCCACCGCCGATGATCCGCCAAATAAAGCCAATCGGCCACCGAACGGTGGTAAAAAAATCAATGAAAAAAAACCTGCTATTCTTTAAAAGGTGTTTAACCCCTTCACTTCTTAAAAAAACACGTTTTCTTTTTTTTCTTATTTTTATTTCTTTACATTAAACATGGTCATGTTTGGTATCATTGGAAAGGCCATGCTCAGCCCTGCTAGCTGCCAACAGTCGGGAGATATCGGGGTTCAAATGAACCCCTATCTTTCCTTAGGAGTCAATGAGGACGTTCCCCACACGTCCTCAGCAGAGAAAGGGTTAAAACAATAAAAACTCATGAAAGTAATAAAAGGTCCTCTTAAAAAAGTGTATAAAATGTTCTGTTACAGAATAAAAAAAAACACCATTATAAAATAAAAGGGAATCAAAAATTTCCCCCAAAGAAACCCAGAACAATACCTGAAAATAAAATAAAATGAAATAAAAAGGTCTCTTTATAGAATTAAAAAAAAAAAGACTTTTAAAAAAAAAAATGGCAATAAAGAATTTCATCTAAAAAATACATAAAGGTGTTAAAAAAAAATAAGGCTTTAAACTACAAATGAAAAGAATAAACGGTTAAATAAAAATAAGGTAAAAACGATAATATTTTTTTTACACTGAATCCTATGGAATTCGCACGTTTAAACCTGTCGAACTGAATCACCGAAAAACCTGTGGGGCAAAAAATTGGAATTTCGCCAACATTTTGGTGCAGTTCAGCATTCTCTGAATAGATTAACCATTACTCCTCTATGGGATAATTTCAATGCCGCCAAATTCCGGCGATCTGAGGCCAACCGCACCGCATTTCGCTGTCAATTCGCCAGCATTTGGAGCACTGTTGATCCGAGGAGCATCTGGTACTCGCTCTCCTTCCTTCTTGGGTCACAGCTTGAAATCGCTTTGATGTTTATTTCATCTTCTTTTTGCACCAACATCAGTAACAAAGATTAGAAACACTGAACCCTAAGAACGGCCGCTCTTTTTTCCAGCTCTGTTACAGAGAGAGCCTAACGCACCGTTTAGTGATTAAACCACCGACTGTTTAGTAGCGAAATCCTCTAGAGAAAGAAAAATTGCTCTAAAAGGAGTCAATCCTTCAGGGAAAGAGCCCAAACCATGTTAGTGCAAGAAGGGGTCAGAGTCGAGGCCATCTCCTGCGCTCAGACGAGCTCCACTTACTGCGCAATTAATGGAAGACGCTCATCAAAAGAGGCGCAAATCATAAAATTAGGGAGATGGAAATTAAACTCCGGCAAATGATTCAGGTGCGGTGGAGATTTATGGAGAAGGTTGTGTTACAGCTAATGATTCCTGCTAATGATCCTCCAAAGCGTAACGTGGCTCTGAGCCCACACGCGGTGGGACGTCATGCAGCCCCTGGCTAAAGTGAAGGACACAGTGTCAGAGTCAGGGCTCTCGGACCGAACCGGGCGAAGCTAAAGACATTCCATCCCAAACTGACTCATGTCAAACTCACGGACCTCCAGGTGTTGATGCCTACAGAATTCTTTCAGTGCATTAGACGGCCAGGGAATCATGGGAGTTGTAGTTCAGAGACATCTGGGTGGGGTGCAGTTTGACAACCCTGCTGTAAACTGTAAGTCCCAGCATCCCCATCGAAATATTTAATTCCCAGCTTTATGGGTTAGAATCAAAACATACAGGGTTATTCTAAGAGAACCGAATTCACCGAACAGTGAAATTCAGCGCACGGTTACCTTTCCTGGCCATTCGGCTATTCAGAGAGCAGGCAGTTCCCAAATCCTGGCGAATTGCCTGCACATACGGTGCCTGTTCGACGGCAGTGAAATCCCCATAATAAAGCAATGCTTCGGCTATTCAGAGAACACAAACCAGCAGTGAAAGGTTCCCGAAATGCCCTGCCATTCGGTGGTTTAATTCGGCAGGTTTATTCAGGCGAATCCCATAGGCTTCAATGTTAAAAATATTCCCGTTTTAATTCAATATCTAATAAACCGTTTATTATTTTATTCTGCAGCAAAAAGTCTCTTTATTTATAGATTTTTTTAGGATATTTTAAGCATTTTTGGGGTTTTTTTGGAAAAAAAATTTAAACGTTTTTCTGTAACAGCCCTTTTTATTATCATTCATTGGATTTTATATGTAAATTCCAGACATTGTCGTTCAGTAGTTTCTTTGCAAACAGCGATTCACTTTTTCAAACATTCAAGCGTACTGTTTTTTTTTCACTCCGTACGTCTGCGGTGTCGTGTTTTTCCGGCGGCTGCTCTGCGCTATGTTCGGCAGCTGCTCAGGTTTCTTCGGCGTGTTCGGGGGGGGTTAATCCAGATGTTTTTGCGGGTTCCGGTGTGCATTCGCCTGGGTTTTGCGGTGAGTGTTAATCGGTTTTCCGTTCTCTATGACGGCCCTGTGGTGCTTGCTGAATACACCGCAGGGTCGCCGAAATGGGATCGCCAAATCGCACCGAATTGAAGAAAACGAAAAGTCACCGAACGTGTGGTGACTTTTCGATTCTCTTTGAATAAACCAGATAATTTAAAAAAAAAATGATGTAAATGAGTTTAGTGGTCACCCCCCGCCCCCCCCACCACGAAGACCGGCTGAGCGTTATAGGAATTGCAGTCTGCTGCAGAGGACGTGACCAAGGTGAAATTAAGGAAGACGGCGTGCACGTTTTCGTCATTTAGCGGGTGATTATTAATGATCTTGAAACTTGTAAATTAGACCCCACGTTAACCTTGCTTCCCAAGAAGTGCTGTGCAGATGGATCAAACGGGATAAATGTCACCATTACAGCAATTACTGTGCCGCACCATGGAAATAATCACCGGGTTACAGCGTACCATTCATTTGGGACTCAGACCTTCTCTTTCTGAATTCATTTTTTCAGGTTTTTCATATATATATATATATATACACACTGCCTGGCAAATAAAAGTCACACGCTGTAATATCTGGTTGTGTCACTTTTGTTGTGATTGTGGCGCGCATTCGCCGCGGCATCGTGTCGATAAACTCATGCAATGTCACAGCATTTAATCACGTCCAGAGTGACATTCATTTGTGGCCAAGATCTTGTATTGATGATGGAAGAGTCGCAGGGCCGGATTTATAAATAGGCAGATTAGGCATGTGCTCTGTGAAAAAAAATTATTACAATCATTTATACCACTATATCTCTGGAGCCCTAAGGGCTGGAGGGATATATGCGGTATCATTGGAAAGGTCAGATCGCGCCCTTTCCAGTGATATCAAACAAGAACAGGTTAGATTTAAATGAAAATAAAATGTCAAATAAAATTATATTTCTTTTTTTTCTAACGCAGCACTATTATTCCATTTATAATTATAAAGTGCACAGTGATGCTGCGCTAACTCACCTTCTCATTTCCCACACTGCCAGTAAGTGCAGAGCTGATGATGCAACGCATTGTTTCATCGACAATCTAGACTGTGGCGCTGCAGCGAGGAGAGACAAGGGGACTTTGGAAGCTGCATCTCTGAATTGTACAGCGCACAAGTTAAGTGAGGTGTCATTGGAAAGGTCAGAGTCTGGTCTTCACAATGATACAAACATGACCAAGTAATGTGTAAAAATAAAAACTTGAAAAAAAAGTAAATGCAAAATTATTTTTTTTCCCTGTCAGAGGCAATATATGCTTTTACATATAAAACAAACAATGCTGCTGCACTAACTCAACTAAAGCAACAGATGCTGCCCCTTATGTTGATTTGATGAAGAGAGAAACTCTTTTTCAGTTTTTTACATTGTTTTTTTTTTTTTAATTTGGCGCCAAAACAAAAAAAATTAAAAAGTCATTTTGGCATGTCTCTTTTTTCCAGCACATTATCCCAAAGATTAACCTCAATGGGGTTAAGGTCTGGACTGTGCGGTGGCCAATCCATGTGTGAAAATGATGTCTCGTGCTCCCTCAGCCACTCTTGCACAATTTGAGCATGATGAATCCTGGCATTGCAATCTTGGAATATGCTCGCTGTGCCATCAGAGGAGAAAAAACCCATTGATGGAAAAACCTGCTCATTCAGTATATTCAGGGAGTCACATGACTGAGTTACATGGGGGGGGGGGGTTTATCCAGGCATTGTATACAGATGTTCTAGAGATTTTTGTCAGCAATGCCAACACACAATTGAACGGCTCCGGTCAAGTAAAATTATGAATGGTGTGAATAATTGAGATGAAACAAGAGGTGATGCCGTCAATCAATAAGTCCTCCGGTCCTTCTTGATTTATCGGTTCATCCGGTGCTACTGCTGATGTTTTAAGCCCTTAGACTGAGCATGTCTAAAGTGGCCTTGACTGGGGCAGATTTCAAAAATGTCCCAAGTTCTTGACACGCTCATTCACTCTCAACACCTTATCCAGACAATATGGGGGGGGGGGAGAGAGAGAGACCCTGCATTTCTGTCATATAATATGTTTTTTCTGTTTTCACACTGTTTTTCTTTAAATGTTTAAAGGGACACTATCACTAACATAATCTACTGTAACTAGATTACTTCTACATTACAAACAAAACCAGCTTTTCAAGCACATTATAAAACACATAATAAAGCACATTATAAAACACAGGCTGCTGGGTTTTTTCCTTGTTTGAATTTAATTTAGTTTTTTACCTACCATTTCCATTTTAGATGATTTTTTCCCATGAGGCAACATTTACCAAATCTGCGCAAAGATTTTTTTTGCTTCTGCTGTTTATCTAATCTACAGTATTTAACGATTAATGAGGTGGAGGAGGGAATGTTTAGATAAGGCAGCAGAGGGTCTATTGTTCTCCATTCTACCTGTGATAAGAGTTGGCAGCTGAATGATTTAAGACAGGGAGCTTAAAAGACTTCTAATCTACCCCCTGGTGATGTCCTTAGAATATATCCCACACAATACACAGCACTGTGCATTATATGTCCCTGTAACAGCGCCCTTTGTTGCACAGCATTGTGCATTATCTGTCCCTGTAACGGTGCCCTTTGCTGCTCAGCGCTTTGCATTATTTGTCCGTCTAATGGCACCCTTTGCTGCTCAGCGCTGTGCATTATCTGTCCCTGTAATGGCGCCCTTTGCTGCTCAGCGCTGCGCATTATCTGTCCCTGTAACGGCGCCCTTTGCTGCTCAGCGCTGCGCACTATCTGTCCCTCTAATGGTGCCCTTTGCTGCACAGCGCTGCGCATCATATGTCCCCGGTTTGCTGTTGGTGATAATTTAATGATACAGTATATATTCCGTGATTTAGCACAACATGGCGGAGATGCTCTAATTTACGTTAAGGACTCGCGCTCTCTGAACCGGCTGCTGCAATGCTGTCACTGCACCTTCATATATCACTCTTGGCTTTCATGAAATAAGAAAAAAACTGCAGAATTTGGCTTTTTCCTATTAGATGTTCGAGTGTTTGACTCGGGCGCCGGATAAATCTTCTTAATTTGAGAGGGAAGAAGAGGTTAATAGGGAATCACCGCTCAATTACAGACGACAAATCAAACCATGTCTCATGTCATGGATATAGCTCTGTGTGAGTGTGTGATACCCGAGCTGTCACTGAGCACAGGAGAGACACACCATCTATCCCATATCTATCTGTATGTATCTATCTATCTATCTGTATCTATCTCTCTGTATGTATCTATCTATCTATCTGTATCTATCTATCTATCTATCTATCTATCTATCTGTATGTATCTATCTATCTATCTGTATGTATCTATCTATCTGTATGTATCTATCTATCTGTATGTATGTATCTATCTATCTATCTATCTATCTATCACTATCTATCTATCTGTATGTATCTATCTATCTATCTATCTATCTATCTATCTATCTATCTATCTATCTATCTATCTATCTATCACTATCTATCTATCTGTATCTATCTATCTATCTATCTATCTATCTATCACTATCTATCTATCTGTATGTATCTATCTATCTATCTGTATGTATCTATCTATCTGTATGTATGTATCTATCTATCACTATCTATCTATCTGTATGTATCTATCTATCTATCTGTATGTATCTATCTATCTGTATGTATCTATCTATCTGTATCTATCTATCTGTATCTATCTATCTATCTATCTATCTATCACTATCTATCTATCTGTATGTATCTATCTATCTATCTATCTGTATGTATCTATCTATCTGTATGTATCTATCTATCTGTATGTATCTATCTATCTAT